>OY970823.1:5413105-6682596 GCA_963853835.1 Calendula officinalis
CATTCTTCCTCTGTAACAGTGGCAACCTCCTTTGGTCGCGCAATGGACTTTTCTGTCAAGATCTCCACCAGTAATTCTTTTTTAAGATGGGCAAAGGCGGACGAAGCCAACTTGCTTAGGGCGTCAGCCAACTTATTGCGATTTCTGGGCACTTGCTCGATGGTAAATTTCGTGAATTCTGAGATCACCTTTTTAGTTTCTTCTAAGTATAGCTGCATGGAGGTTTGGTTCGCAACGAATGCTCCACTGACTTGGTTGGCGACAAGCTGTGAATCTACAAATACAGATATGCTTGTCACCCCCATTTTCCTGGCAATTTTCAAGCCTGCTAACAAAGCTTCATACTCCGCTTCATTGTTAGTTGTGGGAAACTCAAACTTCAGGGCATATGTATACTCATTTTTATTGGGGTCTGTCAGAATTAAACCCGCCCCGGAGCCCTCTAAGTTAGAGGCACCGTCAGTGAAAAGTGTCCATGGGGTAGTTTCGTCCCCCTGTATGTGTCTTTCCTTATCTGCTTCGTCTACCTCGGCAAGAAAATCGGCCAAGATCTGACCCTTCATAGAAGTTCTTGGATGAAATGAAATTTCATGTTCCCCCAACTCCACTGCCCACTTAGCCAACCGTCCTGACACCTCAGGCTTTCCTAGTACGTGTTTGATTGGTTTGTCGGTTAAGACATGAATAGGGTGAGCCTGGAAGTAACGCCTCAAACGCCTAGTTGCATGTACCAACGCAAGGGCTAATTTTTCCAAGCACGGGTAATTTACTTCTGGGCCTTTCAACACCCGGCTAACAAAGTAAACTGGCATTTGGGTAGACCCACATTGTGCCATCATAACTGCGCTAACACATTCCATAGAAGCAGCCAGGTATACCACCAATGTTTCCCCTGGTACAGGAGCTGTGAGCGTAGGAAGGGTGGCCATAAACTGCTTTAGCTCTTGAAAGGCTGATTCGGCTTCAGGTGTCCAGGAAAAATCTTGCTTCTTTATGCAGCCTTTCAAAGTGTGAAAAAATGGTAGAGATCGATCAGCTGCTTTTGAGAGGAAGCGGCTGAGTGCGGCCAGCTTACCATTCAAACTTTGCACCTGCTCTTTGGTGGATGGGGAGACCATGTCTAAAACCGCCTGTATTTTCTTGGGGTTGGCTTTAATGCCCCTCGGCGTGATGATGTGCCCTAGGAACTTGCCCTCTTCCATGCCAAAGCTGCATTTGGAGGGGTTAAGCTTCATGTTGATCCTCCGCAGCGCATCAAAAGTTTCTTTTATATCTGCCAACATGATATCCTCTGCTTTGCTTTTGATGACAATGTCATCCACATAAGCTTCCACATTTCGTCCAATCTGATCCTTGAACGCCTGGTCAATCAAGCACTCGTAAGTGGCACCTGCATTTTTTAGACCAAACCAAATGGCATTTTTTTTTTGTTGTTGAAACAGTAAATACCTGGTCAATCAAGCGCTGGTAGGTTGCACCTGCATTCTTTAGACCAAATGGCATTTTTTGGAAACAGTAGATGCCTTGGTCTGTATGGAAAGCCGTTTTATCCTCGTCACTGCGCTTCATGTGGATCTGGTGATAACCTTTGTAAGCGTCCAAGAAACATTTTAGCCGGAAGCCATCCAAGGATTCTACCTTCCAGTCAATCTCTGGCAATGGATAGTTATCCTTTGGACATGCTTTATTAATGTCTTTGAAATCGACACATAACCGCCATGAACCATCACTTTTCTTGATGATGACCGGGTTAGCAATCCAGGTCTAGTATTTTACCTCCCTGACGATTCCACTTGCTACCATTTGGTTGACTTGTTCACATGCTGCTTTGCTGCGATCCATGGCAAGCCCTCGCTTTTTCTGCTTGATTGGGACAATGTTTGGATTGGCATTTAGAGCATGCTCGACAAAACTCCTAGGGACACCTGTCATATCAGATGTCTGCCATGCGAAAACATCTAGGTTGGATTTTAACAAACTAATGAGTTTGTTTTTTATCTGCGAAGGTAATTGTGAGCCGATAATGACAGGTTGATCAAGAAAATTAGCATTGAGTACTACCTTGGTTTCTGGACCTTCCGTTACCTCCACTGGTGTAGACCGATCGGTGCTTGGCTTTGGCTTTTCAACTTGCTTGCATTCCTGCGGCCATGACATCTGCCCCCTGACAGTAGCAACTCCAGATGGGGTAGGAAACTTCACCATGCCGTGAATAGTGGAAGGTATGGCCTTGAACAGTTCGAGCGATGGTCTGCCAAGAAGGACGTTGTATTCGGAAGGGGCGTTGACAATGGCAAAGTCTACCATTTCAACCCTATACCGTGGATATTCTCCCATCATCATCGGTAAAGTTATTTCTCCCACAGGCCAGAGGGTTTCTCCAGAAAAACCGACCAACGGTCCCTTTGCTGGCCTTTTTGTGTCCTGGACTGCTTGGGGTAGTTTCCTGAAACAATGCTCAAACACTATGTCAGTAGAACAACCTGTATCAACATAGGATTTGTTAATCTCATAATTGGACAATCGGATTTTAATGACAACAGGATTGTTGGAAGTAGCTGCTACTGGGGGAAAGGAAATAGGAACCATCATCCAGCTTTGGAGGACCGACGCTTTTCTTTTAGATGATGCCTCGCTTTGAACCATGAGTACCTGTCCATCAGGCGGCCCTGGATGATCACCATTGTCTCCCTTCTTCTGCCAACTATAAGCCTTTTTGGCCGGATTTTTTGTTGCCTGCTGTCTTGCCCCTGGTACGAGATGTTCTAATTTCCCTTCCTCCAAGGCACGCTTGATTTCAGCCTTTAGCTCTCTACATGAATTAGTATCATGACCATAATCTTCATGGAAATCACAACGTTTGTTCATATTTTTCTTTCCAGACTTGTGTAACATCTGAGGAGGTGCTTTGAAAGATGACCCCACCTGTTCTGTCTTCAATATCTCGCTTGGACTTTTACTTAGATTGGGACCTGTACCACGATCATAGGGAGTAGGCCGCCTGCTACTTCTGTCATCTCGCCTGAAATCTCTGCGGCTTTCTCTGTCTCTGTCTCGTCTGCTATCCTGTCTGGTGTCTGGGCGATTGTCAGGTCTAGCGCTTGACGAGCTCCCCCATTCGTCTCTCCTTTTGAGCACTCCCCGTGTGAGAGTAACAGTTTCTTTGGATCTGAGGAAATCATATGCCCGGTCAGTGGCTTCCTTGAAGGTGACCGGCGTTCTCTTGATCAGCTTCTCTTGCAGCTGTCCTGGGAGTAAAGAGAGGGTAAAGCCCGAAATTTGTTGACTTTCGGGTAAGGCGACAATTTTCTGGCACTCCTGCGTGTAACGCTGAATGAAGTCGCGTAACCCCTCGCCTTCTCTTTGTCGCAGCAAATGTGCTTCAATATGAGTTCTCTGCTGCTTCTTTTGCTGGATAAAATGAGTTACAAATTTAGCCTTTAGATCTGCGAAGTCTTGAATACTCCTCTCCGGTAAGTCAGCAAACCAATCACGAGCGAAACCCTGCAACGTGCCAGGGAACATGTGACAAGCGACCGGGTCTAGCCATTTCTCTGTCATAATGGCCTGTTCAAAAAGAGCAAGGTGATCATCCGGATCTCGTGTACCGTCGTAAGTACCAACTATGGTTGGAACTTTTTGTTTATCTGGGAGAGGGAATCTGGCCACCCAGTCACAAAACTTCGAACTAACCACCGACAAAGGCATAGTGGCCGCTCGGGGTGGTGCAGCTGCTGCCACGAGTGCTTGTAACACTCGCAACATATCATTAGATGTATCCTGTGGTGGAGGTGGTGGTGGGGTGATGTGAATGGGTGGTTGTCGTTACTGCTCCAGTAATTGTGACAACGGATCGACTGGTTGAACAATCGGTGGCTGCGGTGCTGGGCGCAACGCCGCTACCAACTGAGACAACAAGTCCGATGAAGTAGGTGGTGGAGGAGGCGGTGGTGTTGGCTGAGCATTCTGAGCCAATCTTCGTAGTAACTCCACAAGTGGATCCTCCCGAACCCCTGGAGTAGCGGCCGGTGGAACATTGGAAGCAGGCTGTCTAATCGGATCCGTACCATCCTCCTGAGAGCTTGTCCCGTGAGACAAAAGAGGTTGAAATGAAGGAATGGGCGTCACTTGCTGTGGTGAGGTAAACGAACTGGATCCAACCAGCCTTGTGGAGAAAAGTGGGCTTGTTAAAGAGGGATACCCTCGTGTGGACCTGACATCCGATAGTGTCCACTCAGAATCGACGTATGGTTCCATGATACGACTAGGCGAGGTTATTACCGCCTCGGGTATAGTGGTAGTCACGGTCGTGGTTATTAAAGGCGATGAAGAAGTGATCAGCGATGGCTGTGTATCCGCCATAGAAACGGTTTGATTACTGAGAAAAAAAAAGTTTGAAAAAGTGAAACGCCGTTTAAAAACGTGTCCCACGGATGGCGCCAATGTTCGAGCAACGATTGTCAAACACGAGGATTAGGCGACGTCAACCTTGGATCTCCTGTGATGATCACGGTGCAAACCCAACAAGTTCTTGGCGAACCTAGGGTGATCGAGGTTGAGTACGAAGATGAAAGTAAGAGTGTGTGAACTCTGTGTTCTTAGGCTTTTTCGGATCTATCTCAGTGTGTCTCGACAATGAGTTTGGCCCTATATTTATATGGCCAGTCTCAGGTATATGGAACGTTGGCCATTATGACTGCAATAAAGCAGTCATGAAAAGCCATTATGACGGCATCAATGATCTTGTAACGCTCTGCCATAAAGCACCATTAAGACACGCGTTCCGCCGACACTGACAGGCGGTGATTACTTGACATGCGGTCATGACTTGACAGGCGGTCATGACAGACGTTGACATGCGGTCATGACTTGACAGGCGGTCATGACAATAGTAGGTCCGATTGTGACGACTAGGCCGTAGTGGATCAGGCGTGGGCTTGTTAACATAGAAGCCCATCATCATTTAGGTTTTGGGAAATTACCTATATATACATAGGTAACCTCTACTAACCTCATCATAGTACATGGTTTCTTTTGAGTGTGGATATTCTTTTTCATATAAGTACAATTCACACTTCTTACTTGCTCTTAAAGAAATACATATTGACTGTTGGTAGCACATTCCAAGCATATACATTTTCTGTGCTAGTGAAGTTCTCAGGGTAATTGTCTGGATAGAAAGCAGCATCAATCATTTGAGTTAAGTATCCAACTCCTGAGTTTCTCCATGACTTCTTTGCCATCCTTGGTTTACCAATAATTAAAACTTTGATAATAGCACTTCTGCTACAGGACATAACCATTGGTTTCCAAGCATTAAACCTCTGATTTGTTTTTGTTAGGTCACAACACCCTGGTTTTATAGGTTAATTGATTAGATTAATATACTTAGGACAATTAAAGTGTATAACACAGTATTAGAGTCAATGTATAAATCCACTAAGTGTGGCTTGTTGCGGAATAACAAGACCACTGATCAATTACAAGGATATGAAAGTGAATACGTAAATTGGTAAGTTTCTCTTTGCAAGATGATCTCTATTTATAATGGTATAGAGATCTTACATAATGAGCAAAGGAGTAACCGAAGGACTAAACTAGGGAAATGACTAAGATCAAGGAACATTGATTTCTCTGGTTTGAGCCCGAATCAGAGAAGCTAGTTCATTAAAGATCAGTCTAGCATAATCAATATCCCGACCATGGTACATGGCATGGACAATCTGCATCCCAAAATCATTGATTTGGTCCAAAGCTCCAGTCTTGTGGGTCATACACCGAATGAGTGTGGAAATCAAAACACCCCACATTGGACCAAACTCATTTCTTTTAATTATGCCCGTGGTTCCTCTGCGTCCAATAAATGGTAACACTGAGCGAGCCTCTTTTCGATCAACAAAGGGCTCATACTGAGCGTGAGCGGGAAGCCTTAGTGTTTCCCGAATAATAGATGTTGAAACAAAAGCCATTCTTTGATCTCGAATAACCCACCCGCTAATCAAGTCCGGAGAGTCAAGTTTTGCAGAGTACCAGAATTCACAGAGCATCTCCGGATAAATTGCGCGAGGAGATAAAATCAACGCTTGAGTGATCGGACAATGCTTCAGATATGTAACCATGTGAGTGAATTCAGGGCACACCCAAGCCGGAGGAATGTTGAAATTTGCGGTTATGTTGTTCCTCACAGATTTGGGCACTTCGTCCTTTCGAAATTGGGTCGCCGGTGCAGCCTCCGGTGCAAAGAATCTGTAATTTGCCATCTGCGATTTTGATTAAGTAATAACTTGCAAAGAAAGAGTAGAATCGTTAATCGCAGAGAGAATTGAAAGAGAAAGTATGAAATAACTGTTAGAAAATTTTAAAGAAAGAAAAGAAACGGTTATTTATACTTAATTAGAGATAATTACGGTATTGGGAAGTAAAAACGGCTGATTTGACAGCCTTATCCTGTTCCAACGGTAACTTTCTTATCAAGAAAGGTTACCGTTGGGGAGTATGAGGATTAAAAGTCAGTTTTACCACTCCAGGGCTTCAATACCGAGTTAACGCAAATTAATTTTTTTTTTAATTTAATCCATAAATTAATAAAAAATAAAAATTATTAAAATTTGATAAATCAGACGAGTGATACTGAGCTGGTCAGTATTAGAGCTAATACTGAGTAGACAGTATCAAAAATTTTTAAGGAAAATTAAGGATTTAGTATACCCAATTGCCCTAGTAAGTACATAAACCTTTCCTCAGAGAGAGGTTTAGTAAACACATCGGCCAATTGGTCATCTGTAGGAACGAAATCTACCTCAACCTTACCCTTTTCCACATTATCTCGAATAAAGTGGTGTCTGATATCAATGTGCTTTGTTCTTGAGTGATGGACTGGGTTTTCAGTGATAGCAATAGCACTCTTGTTATCACAATGAATAGGTGTCTTCTGGAAATTGAACCCATAGTCCATTAGTTGATACTGCATCCATAAGAGTTGAGCACAACAACTTCCTGCATCAACATATTCTACTTCTGCGGTGGAAGTTGCTACTGAGTTTTGCTTCTTGGATGACCAACCAACTAGTCTACCACCAAGGAATTGACATCCTCCACTTGTACTTTTCCTGTCCAACCTACAACCTGCAAAATCTGCATTTGTATACCCTTCAAGGTCAAAGTTTGAGTCTTTGGGATACCAAAGACCCATGTTAGGAGTACCTGAAAGATATCTAAAAATGCACTTAACAGCTTTCATATGTGATTATTTAGGATCAGCCTGATACCGAGCACACAAACAAGTTGCAAACATGATATCAGGCCTGCTAGCTGTTAAGTAAAGTAAAGAACCAATCATACCTCGATATGTGGATTGACATACTGGTTTACCAGTTTCATCTTTACTTATTTTATCCTGAGTACCCATAGGAGTGTGCATGGAAGATAAATTTTCAAATTTGTATTTCTTTAGCATGTCATGCACATACTTACTTTGATTTATAAAAGTGCCATCATGCTTTTGATCAACTTGTAAACCAAGAAAGTAAGTAAGTTCACCCATCATACTCATCTGATACTGAGATGACATTATCTTAGCAAACCAGTCACACATTGACTTGTCAGTGGAGCCAAAGATAATATCATCTACATATAACTGAATAAGTAAGATGTCAGAACCTTTCTTTTTTGAAAATAATGTTTTGTCAATTTTACCTCTTATAAATTTGTTTTCAATTAAGTACTCAGACAGGGTATCATACCAGGCTCTTGGAGCTTGTTTGAGCCCATAGAGAGCTTTATCAAGCTTGAAAACATAATTAGGAAATTTAGGATCAACAAAACCTGGTGATTGTTTAACATAAACTTCCTTTTGTAGTTTTCCATTGAGGAAAGCACTCTTGACATCCATATGATAAACTTTGAAGTTCTTGAAAGCTGCATATGCAAGATACAACCTAATAGCTTCAATTCATGCAACTGGTGCAAAAGTTTCATCATGGTCAATGCCTTCTTCTTGCCTGTAACCCTGAGCAACCAGTCTAGCTTTGTTTCTAATGACAACACCATCCTTGTCCATCTTGTTTCTGAACACCCACTTAGTACCAATAATAGTTTTGCCAGCAGGGGGTGGTACTAACTTCCAAACTTTGTTCCTTTCAAACTCTGTCAGTTCTTCTTGCATAGCTTCTACCCAGTCTTCATCTAATAAAGCTTCATCAACTTTCTTTGGTTCCATGGTAGATAGGAAGCTTGAGAAGAAGCAAAACTTTGCAGTTGCTTGGGGTTCAAAATCTAACTTTCTTCTTATTTGGACACCTTATTCAATAGGACCAATAATATTAGAATGAGGATGATCTCTGTGTTCCCTTAGATTGTTTCCCAAGGGAGCATTTGAAGCAAGGTCAACAATATCTTGTTGCACTGATGTGTTGTCTACCTAATACTGAGCTGAATTTTGGTCAGTATTAGACAGTTCAGGTTGTTGTTCTTCTTGATTTGGCAGATCTGAAGTGGATTCTTGAAAAGTACTGGAAGATTCACCTTCTTCATATGTAGAGTTGTTCAGATCAATTATTGGCAACTCAGTCTTGGGGTTCTCAGATATGGGAACCTCGGCATTTGATGCATTCGAGTTATACTGAGTTCTTTATTGATCAGTGTCACTCATACCAGGATCAACATAGTATGGGTGAGACTTGGGCTGTACAGCAATTGAGTTTTCTGGATTGCATAGAATGTCTATGCCACTAATGTCTTCCTTTGCTGAGATAGAATGCTCATTCTGATCTTCATCAAATGTGACATGAATGGATTCTACAATCATCTTAGTTGAGATTATATACACTCTGAAAGCTTTAGAGTGTGGATAGTAGCCCATGAACACACCTTCATTTGCTTTGGGAGCAAATTTGTTGAGATTTTGTTTAGTACTGAGTACAAAACGTTTACTCCCAAAGATGTGGAGGAATTCCACATTAGGAACCTTGCCATTGTATAACTCATAAGGAGTCTTTTGATGTCTCTGGACTATTGTAGCTCTGTTCTGAGTAAAATTTGCACAGTTAACAGCTTCTGCCCAGAAGCTCAGTGCAAGTCCAGCATGGCATAACAAAGTTCTTGCAACTTCAATTAATGTTCTATTCTTTCTTTCTACAACACCATTTTGTTGTGGTGTGTAGGCTGCAACGAAGTTTTGAACGATTCCTTTTTCTTCACAGAAATCTGCTAATACTGAGTTTTTAAACTCAGTACCATGGTCACTTCTTAGTTGCTTGGCCTTGTTGCCTTTTTGAAGTTCTTCTCTTTTGATAAAGGCACTGATTTTTGTTGTTGCATCTGATTTGGTCTTGAGAAAGATGACCCAAGTATATCTTGAGAATTCATCAACCAAGACTAAGGTATAGATCTTTTTGGCCAATGATGGTGTGCTGATGGGGCAAAAAGATCCATATGTATCACTGTAAGAGGGTCATTAATGGAATGATTAACCTTTCACTTGGATGAACTCTTCTTCTGCTTGCCCATTTCACATGCTGAGCATAACTTATCTTTTGAATAAGTAATAGTGGGCAACCCTCTCACCAATTTCTTCATACTTAGCTCATTGATATTTCTGAAATTTATGTGAGAAAGTTTCATGTGCCACAACCAGTTCAGTTCTGGCTTGACTTTAGAAAGCAGGCAAACTCGAATAGTAGGGTCTATTTCAGACAGGTTGACCACATAGACATATTTTTCTCTTCTAGCAATGAGTACATGTTGCCCTTTATCATTGTAGATGATTCCTGCAACCTTCCTGAAACGAGCTTCATTGTCATCATCACACATCTGACTGATACTGAGCAGATTGTGTTTAAGACCCTCTACATAGGCAACTCTTTTAAACATTATGTTGCCTGGCTTGATTACTCCATACCCTCAAGTTTTTCCAATTGAATCATCCCAAACTTGACAGAAGGACCTTTCTCTGGTGTATAGTTTAGAAGGTATTCCATACTGCCAGTCATGTGTCTTGAGCAGCCACTATCTAAGTACCATTTTCTGTCACCCTGCACAAGACACAAAATAAGGATTAGTTCTTTTTAGGAACCTATTTTTGAATGGGACCTTTGGTAGGAAAAACATGGGTAGAATTGATCTCTTTTGTTGGAGAGGTCAGTATCACTTTAGGGGAAACCTTGGAGGTTTTCTTTGGTGATACTGACTTGGTTTCTCTCTTTTTCTTTGGTATTGAGTACCTAGGACTTGAGAGATCAGTTCAACATTCATCTCCTTTATGTCCAGTATAATGACGTCTATAACATTTTCTAGGTCTGTTTCTGAACATATTTTCATAAGGAATTTTTAAAAATTGTTTGACTTTTGGTAGATCAGTATGAGTAAGTTTTGCAAACTTTTGACTTAAAACTTTGATCTGATCACCAATAGATTTTAAAATGTTACTTTTGTCATTTTTTATTGGTGTGTTAATGTTGTTTTTGACTGGTTTAGAAGGAGATGAATCTGGTGTCCTTTTATTTGGCAGAGAAGTCTTATTAATATTAGACTTCTTGTTTTTGCCACTTGAAAATCATGTTGAAGTTATCATGTTTTAGAATGACAACTTTAACAGGTTCTTTAGATTCTTGAGTAGTTGACTTTCCTGTTCCTGCAACCTCAGTATGAGATAGAACATTTTGAGTAGAAGTGGTTTTATTTTCATTATATATCTCAAAAGTGGTTGTGTTAAATAATACTTCAAATGGAGGAACAGCAGAAGTATCATACTCCACGACTTCAAGGTCAGTATCAGAAATTTCTTTTTCAAAAAATTCAATACCGAGCTCTTGTAGTTCAGTATAGCACTTCGAACAGATGGAAGGACCAATTGGTTTTTCAAAAATAGTTTTATCCTCATCATCTGACTTAGTTTGACATCCAACTTCACAAAAAGTTTTTGCTTTTACAAACTGAATAGGGTTCATATCAGAAAATTCTTCAAATAAATCAGCAAAATTATTTCTATTTTTTAACTGAGGATCAACACCAAGTGCAACCCTCACATTTTCTGGAAATTGTTGATTTAGACATTTATTTAATTTAATAGATGCATTTCCCCAAGACTTACACTGGTTTTCAAATTTTTCTTTTTCTAATTTGTGTAAATGAGCTTTATCAGCCAATCTTTGGTTAATGTCTTGTAACTTTAAAAAATTTAGTTCTAAATCTTTAAATTTTGCTAATTTATCTAAGTGTTCATTATTTACCCTTTCAAGTTCAAGAATTGTTAATTATAAAGCTTTTTCTCTCGGTACTAATGTTTTAAGATCAACAATCATATACTCAAAAATCTTTTCTTTTTCATTCACTGAATAAGTTTGAAAGGAACTCACCTTGTACAACTGAGTGGAATCCCAATCAGTATGAACACTCATCCTCTCAGCTTCTTTGATGTCCTTTTCAAAGGAGCTCTTCAAATCATCTTTAGTGAAAGCCATAAAGGCTTTGTTGTCAACCTCTTCCTCATCATCACTAAGCTCTTCATCCATCCAAGCTTCAGAGTAAAGTGCTTGATGAGGTGCTCCATTCCCTGCTGCATTCTTGCCTTTGCTCCAGTTCTTTAGCTTGACATACTTGTCTGTATACCGTTTAGCTCGGTATGCAATCTTGTCATTCTGATCAGTTTCAGTTGACTTAGTATGACAATTAGCAGCAATGTGTCCAGGCTTTCCACACCTATAGCAAAGACCTGATCTTGGGTCAGTATTGGAAGAGCTAACACCAAGCCTCTTATTTTTCAACTGATCCAACTTCATAGACATAAGAGCCATTTAGGCTTCAAGCTCTTCTGCCTCAGCATCAGCAAGATCAACTTCTGGTTCTTCAGGCTCAGTCACAGTATATGCCTGTTGCACAACTAGAGCCATGCCAGTGGAACACTTGTCAGTTTTCTTCCCGTTGATCAGTCTTGCAACATTATTCTCCTCATGATTCAACATTAGACCATACAAAGTTTGAAGAGTGTATGACTCAATGTTGTTAGCAGCATTGACAGAATTTGTCATATCAAGAAATTGTTGAGGAAGACTATCCAAGAACTTTTGAACAAGCTCTCTTTCCTCCTTCAAAATGCCTACACTGATTAAATCATGGATAACAGTATTGGACCTGTTATAGAGAGTGGTGATGTCTTCATTTGGAATTGAGAAGAAGTTTTCATACTTCCTCCTCATGTTGCTTTTCGTCTGCAACTTCACCTTAGGTGTGCCTTCATAGGTGACTGACAGGCTATCCCACATAGCCTTTGCTAATGGCAATTTCATAATTGCATTGAGTATTTCTTTGGTAACAACATTACCAATCACCTCCTTTGCTCTGGAGTCTAAACTGTATAACTGACGGTCAATATCAGTCCATGTGTGCTTCAGTTTGGGAACTGTTCTTGTGCTCTCAGGAGCATCATCAGTTGTAGCAACTGGTTCCACAGTTTGTGGAATGATGGGACCATCATTCAGAATAGTGAGCATCTCATGATGAATAGATTCAAGATACCACTGAGCTTTTAGCTTCCATTGATGGAAGTCTTTGGCATTAAAGATGGGCACTCCCTTTCCAGACATAACTGGTGCAATAATTGTACACATTTTGGATTTTTGAGTGTTTGAGGGATAGATATAGGGAATGGCAGCCAGGGTAATAGATCGACTAAATAAAGATTTATTTAGCCTGCTCTGATACCAGTTGTTAGGTCACGACAACCCTGGATTACTTAGTTAATTGATAGAATTATTAATACTTAAGACAAATAATGTATTGAACAAGATTATAGTCAAATGTATAATTCCACTAAGTGTGGTATGCTGCGGAATAGCAATACCACTGATCAATTACAATAAGATATAAAAGTGTAAAGTGAATTGGTAAGTTCTCCTTTGCAAGATGATCTCTATTTATAATGATATAGAGATCTTACATAATGGGCAAAGGAGTAAACGAAGGACTAAACTAGGGAAATGACTAAGATCAAGGGATTTGATCTTAGTCCGTTACAAAACTGACTGTAACTCAGTCCTTCTACTCAGTATTGGATTTCCAATACTGAGTGCTGATACTGAGTGGCCAATACTGGCCAAACTCAGTATCACTCCTAAACTTAGCATATTAATTCTACTATTTATTCTAAGCTAGTCTAGGTTGTTTTGTTATCTAAAGATTCCAAAGGGGTCAGGCTTTTTGCCTTAACAAAGTAAGATGTCAGAACCTTTCCTCTTGAAAATAATGTTTTTTCAATTTTACCTCTTATAAATTTATTTTCAATTAAGTACTCAAACAGGGTATCATACCAGGCTCTTGGAGTTTGTTTGAGCCCATATAGAGCTTTATCAAGCTTGAAAACATAATTAGGAAATTTAGAATCAACAAAACCTGGTGGTTGTTTGACATAGACTTCCTCTTGTAGTTTTCCATTGAGAAAAGCACTCTTGACATCCATCTGATAAAATTTGAAGTTCTTGAAAGCTGCATATGCAAGATACAGCCTAATAGCTTCAATTCTTGAAACTGGTGCAAAAGTTTCATCATAGTCAATGCCTTCTTCTTGCCTGTAACCCTGAGCAACCAGTCTTGCTTTATTTCTAATGACAACACCATCCTTGTCCATCTTGTTTCTGAACACCCACTTAGTACCAATAATAGTTTTACCAACAGGAGGTGGTACTAAGTTCCAAACTTTGTTCCTTTCAAACTCTGTCAGTTCTTCTTGCATAGCTTCTACCCAGTCTTCATCTAATAAAGCTTCATCAGCTTTCTTTAGTTCCATGGTAGATAGGAAGCTTGAGAAGAAGCAAAAATTTGCAGTTGCTTGGGGTTCAAAATCTAACTTTCTTCTTGTTTGGACACCTTGTTCAATAGGACCAATAATGTTTGAATGAGGACGATCTCTGTGTTCCCTTAGATTGTTTCCTAAGGGAGCATTTGAAACAAGGTCAACAATTTCTTGTTGTACTGATGTGTTGTCTTCCTGATACTGAGTTGAATTCTGGTCAGTATTAGATAGTTCAGGTTGCTGTTCTTCTTGATTTGGCATATCTGAAGTGGATTCTTGAAAAGTACTGGAAGATTCACCTTCTTCATAGGTGGAGTTGTTCAGATCAATGATTGGGAACTCAGTATTAGGGTTCTCAGAGATGGGAACCTCAGAATTTGATGCATTCAAGTTATGCTGAGTTCTTTCTTGATCAGTATCACTCATACCATGATCAACATAGTATGGGTGAGACTTGGGCTGTTCAGCAATTGAGTTTTCTGGATTACATAGAATGTCTATGCCACTAGTGTCTTCCTTTGCTGAGGTAGAATGTTCATTCTGATCTTCATCAAAAGTGACATGAATGGATTCTACAATCATCTTAGTTGAGATGACATACACTCTGAAAGCTTTAGAGTGTGGAGAGTAGCCCATGAACACACCTTCATTTGCTTTGGGAGCAAATTTGTTAAGATTTTGTTTAGTACTGAGTACAAAACACTTACCCCCAAAAATGTGGAAGTATTCCACATTAGGAACCTTGCCATTGTATAACTCATAAGGAGTCTTTTGATGTATCTGGACTATTGTAGCTCTGTTCTGAGTAAAATTTGCACAGTTTACAGCTTCTGCCCAGAAGCTCAGTGCCAGTCCAGCATGGCATAACAAAGTTCTTGCATCTTCAATTAATGTTCTATTCTTTCTTTCTACAACACCATTTTGTTGTGGTGTGTAGGCTGCAGAGAAGTTTTGAACGATTCCTTTTTCTTCACAGAAATCTGCTAATACTGAGTTCTTAAACTCAGTACCATGGTCACATCTTAGTTGCTTGACCTTGTTGCCTTTCTGAAGTTCTTCTCTTTTGATAAAAGCAATGTCAACAGGCTCGCCAAGTACGTTGAAAATTCGTCCGAGAGTCGCTTCACCGACCGGAACACTTAGCGGAGCTCCCGTATTAATTACGTCCATTCCTCTCGTTAGACCGTCTGTAGCACTCATAGCTACGGCCCTAACTCGATTGTTTCCTAATAATTGTTGTACCTCAGAAGTCACATTAATTGGTTCACCAAGAGTATCTCGACCCTTTACTACCAAAGCGTTATAAATATTAGGCATTTTGCCTGGTGGAAAAGCTACATCTAGTACCGGCCCAATGATTTGGGCGATACGCCCCAGGTTCTTTTTGTCAAGCGCGGCAACCCCATAACTAGAAGGATTAATTCTCATAATATAATAATAAAGTAAAAAATATCTAAATTTTTTGCAAAAATTATCGCATTCAAAATAAATGTCTGACGGCAAGTTGATCGGTTAATTCAATAAGAAATGGGAGTTAGCCCACAATTGTGTTAGTACCATCCAACCAAAGCCAATTTAATTCTTTACTTATTCAATGAGTGAATTTTCAAGTTCAACCAACCCATTTTCAAAATATCAAGTAGATGAATAAGAATTTTGAGAAAATCTTTCATTTGTGTATCATTATAGACAATCCCATCTATATTATCTATGGAATCGAACTTGAACTCTATTTACGATTCAGTATTTCTATATCACCAGCCCTTCTTATTTCTAATGATTTATGTCTCGTCTGTTGGTCTTTTTTTTTCTTAACTTTTCCTAAAAAATTCCCCCTATTTTAACATCTAGGATTTACATATACAACATAGATCACTGCCAAGAGGGGATTTATCAGTATTTGGGCAATTTTTGGGTATTTCGATTAAAAAAAATAAGAATTGGGTTGCGCCATATATATGAAAGAGTATACAATAATGATGTATTTGCCGAATCAAATACATGGTCTAATAATAAAGCATTCTGATTAGTTGATAATTTTACTATTAGTTGGGAATTTTGTGAAAGGTTCCTGTAAAAAGTTTAATTAACGCCTAATTCATGTCGAGTAGACCTTGTTGTTGTGAGAATTCTTAATTCATGAGTTGTAGGGAGGGATTTATGTCACCACAAACAGAGACTAAAGAAAGTGTTGGATTCAAAGCTGGTGTTAAAGATTATAAATTGACTTATTATACTCCTGACTATGAAACCAAGGATACTGATATCTTGGCAGAAGACCATCAAATTCTCTGGAAAGGATTAATTGAAAGCCTCTAATTGTTCTACTAAACCAACATATTTTCCCGGAGAAACTGTAAAGACTTCTGCTACGAAAAAAGGTTGTGATAATAAACGCTCAATTTTTCGCGCTCTTGCTACCGTTAAACGATCTTCTTCGGATAATTCATCCAATCCAAGAATAGCTATAATATCTTGAAGTTCTTTGTAACGTTGTAAAGTTTGCTTAACCTCTTGTGCAGTGTCATAATGTTCTTCACCAACGATCCGGGGTTGTAGCATAGTTGACATTGAATCTAAAGGATCTACTGCCGGATAGATACCTTTAGCGGCTAATCCTCTTGATAGTACGATATTAGCATCTAAATGTGCAAATGTCGTAGCAGAAGCAGGGTCGGTCAAATCATCTGCAGGTACATAAATAGCTTGAATAGAAGTTATGGACCCTTCTTTGGTAGAAGTAATTCTTTCTTGTGTTGTTGCATCTGATTTGGTCTTGAGAAAGATGACTCAAGTATACCTTGAGAATTCATCAACCAAGACTAAGGTATAGATCTTTTTGGCCAATGTTGATGTGCTGATGGGGCCAAAAAGATCCATATGTATCATTGTAAGAGGTTCATTAATGGAATGATTGACCTTTGACTTGAATGAACTCTTCTTCTGCTTGCCCATTTCACATGTTGAGCATAACTTATCTTTTGAATAAGTAATAGTGGGCAACCCTCTCACCAATTTCTTCATAATTAGCTCATTGATATTTCTGAAATTTATGTGAGAAAGTTTCTTGTGCCACAACCAATTTAGTTCTGGCTTGACTTTAGAAAGCAGGCAAACTCGAATAGTAGGGTCTATTTCAGACAGGTTGACTACATAGACATATTTTTCTCTTCTAGCAATGAGTACATGTTGCCCTTTATCATTGTAGATGATTCCTGCAACCTTCCTGAACCGAGCTTCATTGTCATCATCACACATCTGGCTGATACTGAGAAGATTGTGTTTAAGACCCTCTACATAGGCAACTCTTTTAAAAGTTATGTTGCCTGCCTTGATTACACCATACCCTCTAGTTTTTCCAATTGAATCATCTCCAAACTTGACAAAAGGACCCATCTCTGGTGTATAGTTTAGAAGGTATTCCATACTGCCAGTCATGTGTCTTGAGCAGCCACTATGTAAGTATCATTTTCTGTCACCCTGCACAAGACACAAAATAAGGATTAGTTCTTTTTAGGAACCCGTTTTTGAATGGGACCTTTGGTAGGAGAAACAGGGGTTGAGTTGATCTCTTTTGTTGGAGAGGTCAGTATCACTTTAGGGGAAACCTTGGAGGTTTTCTTTAGTGATACTGACTTGGTTTCTCTCCTTTTCTTTGGTACTGAGTACCTAGGACTTGAAAGATCAGTCCAGCATTCATCTCCTTTATGTCTAGTATGATGACATCTATAACAATTTCTAGGTCTGTTTCTGAACATATTTTCATAAGGGATTTTCGAAAATTGTTTGACTTTTGGTAGATCAGTATGAGTAAGTTTTGCAAACTGTTGACTTAAAACTTTTATCTGATCACCAATAGATTTTAAAATGTTATTTTTGTCATTTTCTAATGGTGTTTTAATGTTATTTTTGACTGGTTTAGAAGGAGATGGATCTGGTGTTCTTTTATTTGGCAGATAAGTCTTTTGAATATTAGACTTCTTGTTTTTGCCACTTGAAGGTCCTGTTGAAGTTGATTTCTGGTTACCATGTTTTAGAATGACAACTTTAACAGGTTCTTTAGATTCTTGAGTAGTTGACTTTTCTGTTCCTGCAACCGCAGTATTAGATGGTACATTTTGAGTAGAAGTAGAAGTGGTTTTATTTTCATTATATATCTCAAAAGTGGTTGTGTTAAGTAATAATTCAAATGGAGGAACATCAGATGTATCATACTTCACAACTTCGAGATCACTATCAGGAATTTCCTTTTCAGTAAATTCAATACTGAGTTCTTGTAGTTCAGTATGACACTTTGAACAGATGGAAGGACCAATTGGTTTTTCAAAAATAATTTTATCCTTATCATCTGACTCAGTTTGACATCCAACTTCACAAAAAGTTTTTGCTTTAACAAACTGAATAGGGTTCATATCAGAAAATTCTTCAAATAAATCAACAAAATTATTTCTATTTTTTAACTGAGGATCAACACCAAGTGCAGCCCTCACATTTTCTAAAAATTGTTGATTTAGACATTTATTTAATTTAATAGATGCATTTCCCGAAGATTTACACTGATTTTCAAATTTTTCTTTTTCTAATTTGTGTAAATGAGCTTTATCAGCTAATCTTTGGTTAATGTCTTGTAAGTTTAAAAAATTTAATTCTAAAACTCTAAATTTTGCTAATTTATCTAAGTGTTCATTATTTACCCTTTCAAGTTCAAGAATTGTTAATTTTAAAGCCTTTTCTTTCTGTACTAATGTTTTAAGATCAACAATCATATACTCAAAAATCTTTTCCTTTTCATTCACCGAATAAGTTTGAAAAGAACTCACCTTGTACAACTGAGTGGAATCCCAATCAGTATGAACACTCATCCTCTCAGCTTCTTTGATATTCTTCTCAAAGGAGCTTTTCAAATCATCTTCAGTGAAAGCCATAAAGGCTTTGTTTTCAACCTCTTCCTCATCATCACTGAGCTCTTCATCCATCCAAGCTTCAGAGTAAAGTTCTTGATGAGGTGCTCCATTCCCTGCTGCATTCTTGCCCTTGCTCCAGTTCTTTAGCTTGACATACTTGTCTCTATACCGTTTAGCTCAGTATGCAATCTTGTCATTCTGATCAGTTTCAATTGATTTAGTATGACAGTTAGCAGCAATGTGTCCAGGCTTTCCACACCTATAGCAAAGACCTGATCTTGGGTCAGTATTGGAAGAGCTAACACCAAGCCCCTTCTTTTTTAACTGATCCAGCTTCATGGACATAAGAGCCATTTGGGTTTCAAGATCTTCTGCCTCAGCATCAGCAAGATCAACTTCTGGTTCTTCAGGCTCAGTCACAGTATATGCCTGTTGCACAACTAGAGCCATGCCAGTGGAAGACTTGTCGGTTTTCTTCCAGTTGACCAGTCTTGCAGCATTATTCTCCTCATGATTTAACATTAGACCATACAAAGTTTGAAGAGTGTATGACTTAATGTTGTTAGCAGCATTGACAGAATTTGTCATATCAAGAAACCGTTGAGGAAGACTATCCAAGAACTTTTGAACAAGCTCTCCTTCCTCCTTTACAATGCCTACACTGATTAGATCATGGATAACAGTATTAAACCTGTTATAGAGAGTGGTGATGTCTTCATTTGGACTTGAGAAGAAGTTTTCATACTTCCTCCTCATGTTGCTCTTTCTCTGCAACTTCACCTTAGGTGTTCCTTCATAGGTGACTGATAGACTATCCCACATAGCCTTTGCTGTTGGCAATTTCATAATTGCATTAAGTATTTCTTTGGTAACAGCATTACCAATCACCCCCTTTGCTCTGGAGTCTAAACTGTATAACTGACGGTCAGTATCAGTCCATGTGTGCTTCAGTTTAGGAACTGTTCTTGTGTTCTCAGGAGCATCATCAGTTGCAGCAACGGGTTCCACAGTTTGTGGAATGATGGGACCATCATTCAGCGCAGTGAGTATCTCATGATGAATAGATTCAAGATACCACTGAGCTTTTAGCTTCCATTGATGGAAGTCTTTGTCATCAAAGATGGGCACTCCCTTTCCAGACATGACTGGTGCAACAATTGTAGACATTTTGGATTTTTGATTTTGGGAGGGATAGATGTAGGGAATGGCTGCCAGGGTAATAGATCGACTAAATAAGAGTTTATTTCGACAGCTCTGATACCAGTTGTTAGGTCACAACACCCTGGTTTTAAGGTTAATTGATTAGATTAATATACTTAGGACAATTAAAGTGTATAACACAGTATTAGAGTCAATGTATAAATCCACTAAGGGTGGCTTATTGCGGAATAACAAGACCACTGATCAATTACAAGGATATGAAAGTGAATACGTAAATTGATAAGTTTCTCCTTTGCAAGATGATCTCTATTTATAATGGTATAGAGATCTTACATAATGAGCAAAGGAGTAACCGAAGGACTAAACTAGGGAAATGACTAAGATCAAAGGATTTGATCTTAGTCCGTTACAAAACTGACTATAACTCAGTCCTTCTACTCAGTATTGGATTTCCAATACTGAGTGCTGATACTGAGTGGCCAATACTGGCCAAACTCAGTATCACTCCTAAACTTAGCATATTAATTCTACTATTTATTCTAAGTTAGTCTAGGTTGTTTTGTTATCTTAAGATTTAAAAGGGGTAAGGCTTTTTGCCTTAACAGTTTTGTCTTCTCTTATAACTTCTATGACATCATTTACAACTCTCCAATTGATAATTGGTTTATCTTGTAAGGAGCAATAGGAAGATCAAGTACTTGTATATCTTGTTTTGTTTTCTTCCTTGATTATACTTCAGCTTCAATTGCTTTCCTCTTTTTAGAAGGTTTTGAAGATTCACCAGATATTGGTGTTCTGGAGATTACTATTTTGGGATCAATCTCAACCAATATCTTTTCTTTCATTTCTTCTTCTTCAGTTTCTGCTAATTCCCTCTTTTTAGCAGTACAATATTAATCAACAATTGTTATCATTTTCATTCTGCCAAAGGACTTAGCATTATGCCCTTTTGATTTCAAGTAATCAATCATTTTATTCTTTTGTTCAAATACTTCATCTGGTAGATCAGTTTTTTCTCTTTTACATTCAGCCACAAGATCTTCAAGGCAGTTCATATGTTCTTCTTCTATCTTTCTTTGTTTATTGAACTCTGCTTGTTGATCTTCTACCAAAAATTCTTCAATCTCTTGAATTGCTGCATTTTTTAGTCTTTCTTCTTCAACTATTCTTTTATCTTCAAGAGCTTGAGTCTTTGCAGCTTTTCTTAAATACCTCATTCTTTTCACTTTCCACGTATCTTGCTTAACAGGTCTAACACAATTTATTTTATTCATCATAAAGTGACCTAAGGCTCTGTGTGGGTAGTCATCATCAAATTTTTCTTTCCCGTTACCAACGCACTTTTATAGTGGAGTGTATTTCATATCAATAACTTTAGGAATAATTAGTGATGGAGAAAATAAATGAAAATCACCCTCAGTTAATATTTTGGGGTGATGAGGTAGTGCACATTCATCTATATCATCCCAATTCACATTATCATCAATGTCAGGTATGATAAGTGGCTTATGTTCTGGAGTTGGAGGCCTTGGGATAATCATAGCTGGTTCAAGTACTTCTGGTATTTCTTCTTCATCTTCAGTAGTAACCAAAGTAGTTACTACTCGTTTTGATTCTATTGTATATACCACCAGCTGTTGCGAGGAGTCTACTACTGGTGAGGTTGTTGTTGTAGTTACTACTGCTAGGGCATCAGTAGTAGGAATGATATTTTCTGTTGTTGGAGCATTTACTACTGGTGTTGTGTCTTCTTCAATAGGATCAGTAGTAACAACCTCTTGATCCTTAGCATCAGTAATATCCATAAGATCAGTAGTTTCTATTACCTCAGTAGTAACTGGAGAATGTACTTGTTCTGCTGTTGGGGATTGATTTGCAGACACAAAGACATCTTCATCCATACTTCTTACTCCTCTGTATAGGTCTTCACCATAACTTTGACCTGTTTCACCATGAGCTTCTTTTAAATTTAGGAGGGAGGCTGCTGCAGCTGCAATTGAATGATCAATCATTCCTTGTATTTGATTCTTCTCCCCCTTAGTGATCTCAACTTGTTGAGCCTCACTATCTGCAATCTTCTTTTGTAATTTTCTGATAAGAGTAGATTGCCTTTGAAGCCTATAATCAAATCTTTTCTGTCTTCTATTCAAAGTATTGATATAATGCTTCATGTAGCTTATGGTTTTTCCTTAATTGTTCAAAAGTTCCAGGCAATTTTGTACAGTGTTTTTAAGGTTTTCCTTCCTATCCGTCAATTTTGTTGGTTTAATACTGCCCTCAGCCCCTTTGGGTGGATCATTGGGCTTAGTTGGTACATTGGCTTTGAGGTTTTCCATCCTATCTGTCAAATCAAGTTGTTTCAAACTACCCTCATCACTGCTTGGTGATGAAATGGGTTGTTTAGATACTATCTTCTTCCTAGAAAAAGCAGAAGTACCTCCCCTTGTGGTTTCTTGGCACCGGGGTCCTTTAAGTGCTGCCTCAAAGGATGAGTCATCACTTAAAGTTTCCGAGGTCTGGGTCCTAATGATGTTCTCACTATCTTGTGCACCCACCTTTGGGGCATCAGTAGTGAGAGCCCTTTCCTCATGCCCTCTCTCCTCCTTGGAGGACAACTCTTGGAGTCTGGGTTCTGACTCAATGGGTCCCCTGGTGTCCTTTAAGGAAGTTTTCTTCCTTTTATAGATTTTGGAAATTTGTTTGGCTATAGGTTGGTCTTCCTCAGAGTGAAGAGTAGCACTCTGTGGATTATATTCATGTACCTGGGACACATTCAGGACATTGGTTTGTGTGGTTTGTTGAGTGGACTTTTGGGATTGTGTTTGGGCTGTTTTTGGTGATGGAGTGGGTTGGGGTTCAATGGGGGTGACTTGAACCTTTTCCAATTTGGGGTTGATCATAGATCATGTTTGGGAACAATGGAGTCTCTTTTCCAGAAAATTTGAATTGTTTTCTCATATTTGAATACACCTTTTTATCTAATTCAGGTGTAGGAAAAATGTTCTTTGTGACAGAAAGTTTTTGTATTTCACACTTTAAAATGTGTGCAAGGAATCTTGGGTACATTAAAATTTTTGTAGATGATATATTTGCAAGCATTCCTTAAAAAATCATGTTAGAAAAATTGAATACTTAGCATGTTCACAAACAAACAACAGCTGATGCTACTGATTTGTTGAACTCATTCCATGTACTCTTTTTGGGAGAGATACAGTGTTGAATAGTATGAACAAGAGATTTCCATTGGGGTGAAAGAAGACCTTTTTGAAAAGTGAGTATGTCCAGTCTTCCCTCATAACCCATTTCTTTAAGAGTTTCAACAAGATCTTCCTTAGAAAGTGAAAACATACATGATTCATCATTCAGTTGTAGATGTTGTCTTATTGATTGTTCTGTGATGATGATAGTCTTTCCATCTACTATTGATTTGATTTTAGACATATTTGTTTCTTCAATCCTTTCAGCAATTTTCCAGAAGTGAACAAGGTGTTGTTCATAGGCTTTGGGATTGACAGTTAGAGCAAATTTGATGTAAGAGTTCTTTAGGAACATGACTATGGGACGAAAATCCTTTGTTCCATCAGGATTTTTTAGAAATGCACACATATTGTGGAATTCCGAGTATTTGAGATCTGTTTTAACTTCGAGAGATTTTAGTGTAGCCATTTGAGTTTTTGATTTCAGAGAGAGTTTGATCTTTTAAGTGATTTGGTGAATGAATTTCGTTGTTACTGATGCAGGGTTTTGATCGAGATTTGCAGAGATTAGGGTTTATTGTAGGGTTTATCGAATCGAGGTGAGGATAATGCTAAACTAATCGCATTCAACTATTTATATTTTTCGAATTAACCTGCAAAAGGACCGAAATACCCTTCGAATCATAACCCAATGGCTATTTTCATGGGGGTTAGTATGGTAAACTGTTGACTTTTACACTTAACGGTCGATCAATAATAACTAAGTATCAGTAATAGAAACATCAGTAGTAATTGTTGTTTTATACTTAACCTATTACTAAAGAAGAACCCTATCAGTAGTAAATTATAGGCGAAACTTATGATCAGTAATAATGAATAACCAGTAGTAAAACATACTTATAAATATAAATATTGTACAAAATCTTTACATATGATGTTAAAGGTGAAATTAATTTATTAAAATCATTCCAATACTGCTAACCAAGAAACTGAGTCTTCCTACATCAAATGCTTTTGTAAAAAGATCCGCTAATTGATTGTCAGTATGAATTTTCTCTACTTTGATTAATTTCTTTTCATTACAATCCCTTAAAAAATGAAATCTTATTTCAATATGTTTGGTTTTTGAATGTTTTACTGGATTGTTCACAATACTGATAGCACTTTGATTATCAATGAAAATGGGAGTTTTAAGGATAGAAATACCAAAGTCTAGGAGTTGATTTTGAATCCATAGAACTTGAGCACAGCAAGCAGATGCAGCTACATACTCTGCTTCAGCAGTTGATGTTGAGACATTGGTTTGTTTCTTGCATTGCCATGACACCAATCTTGATCCAAAGAATTGACATCCACCAGTAGTAGATTTTCTATCTTGACATTCACAACCATAATCACTATCTGTGTAGGCTATGAGTTCAAATGGTGAATCATGTGGATACCAGAGACCAAGAGAAGGTTTTCCCTTCAAGTATCTGAAGATTCTTTTAACAGCCTGCAAGTGTAGCTCCTTAGGTCTTGCTTGATACCTGGCACATACACAAACACTATACATAATGTCAGGTCTTAATGCAGTTAAATACATTAAAGAACCTATCATTGATCTATATAGATGTTCATCTACATCCTCCCCCTCAACATCAGGATGTAGGTGTATGTGTGTTTCCATTGGTGTGCTTGCACTTTTGCAGTCTTTCATTGCAAACTTTTCCAAGATGTCTCTGACATATTTTGATTGATTAATCAAAATACCATCTGATCTTTGATTGATTTGGAGTCCAAGAAAGAAGTTCATTGGACCCATTGAGCTCATCTTGAATTTGATTTGCATTAATTCTTCAAACTCTTTGTACAGTTGATCATTTGTTGAACCAAAGATGATATCATCTACATATATTTGGACCAGTAGTATATCATCTTTGACTTTTCTTGTGAACAGATTTTTGTCCATTGCACCTCTTTTGAAATTATTCTTTAATAAATATGATGACAATGTGTCATACCAAGCTCTTGGTGCCTGATGAAGGCCATACAAAGCTTTGTCTAATTTGTACACATAGTCATCATGTTCAGGATCTTCAAATCCTGGAGGTTGACAAACATATACTTCTTCTTCAATCTTCCCATAAAGGAATTCACTTTTAACATCCAGTTGATAGACTTTAAATTTCTTGTATGAAGAATATGCCAGGAAGATCCTTATTGCTTCAATTCTTGCAACAGGGGCATATACCTCATCATAGTCTATTCCTTCTTCTTGAGTGTATCCTGAAGGGTTTCATTCTACGCACCATGCGACTGATCAACCACTTGGGTCGACCTCCTAGTGTACTTGGTTCGAACCATGACTGACCAAGAACATGAACTTGTTCTTGGCCGGTTAAAACCAACTAGCTGATTTAATCCCTAAATGCGGAACTGGGATTAAACCTAATCCTTAAACCCTTAAGGATTGGGATGTTGGAAATCTAGATTAGGTTAACAAGAAAGAAACCTTGTACGAAGAACTCGAACACACACATTGCTTGTGTGGTTCGTTCGACCATCAACCAAAGAACCCTAGGGTTCTTTGGCCGAATTCGTCCAAGAGGGGAGAAGAGAGAAAAGTGTTCCCCAAAACATACCTTGTTGATTTCTTAAGATAGATCCACTGATGGTGAACAAATCGAGCGATCTTCTAGTTGATCTAAGCAATGAACTTGTTCTTCAATACTTGAAGAACACGAAGAACACAAGACTTGTGTTGTGTGTGTTTCGGCCGAAGCCAAGGAGGAGGAGGGGAAGTATTTCGTGAGGTGGTGTAAGGGGGTTTAGGGTTACCCTATGCCTCTTATTTATATACAAATAAGTTACGCTTAGAACCCTTCTAGTTTAATTAATATTAGAACTTTAATTAAACTTCCTTTTGACACTTCCATCCCTTATAGTTTAACTAGCTTATTATTGTTGCACTTAACTATTAAATGTCTAGTATTAATACACTAATAATTCGGTACCCATATACACGAATAATATACTTTTATTTATACTTTCAATAATTAATTATATAATAACCTTTATATAATTTATACAACAATATCATCCAAATACTATATGATTTAATAGCTTTAAATCATATCATGGATAATCTAAAATTAACACATTGTATATTTACTCAACTAGTAAATGTACAACTACTTGTATTAATTAGTTAGTTAAACTAATCTTGTAATAAGTTAAACTTAACTTAATACTTAACTGATTCATAATGACTATTATGAATCATTCCTCTTCATAGTATCATTGCTTATCTTGCTCGTATTACATGTACTCACCGGTGTGACCCTTAAGTGTTTTGTAGGCATGGATGTATCATCATAGGTTGACTAACTGTGCACATAATTCCTTCAGACTCCCACTTGTGCAAGCATGTAACCTTTGTCTTAATGATACGAGCTATACTGGCCTTCTAGATGGGCATGTAGGTAACCAACCCATAAAAACAGCTTAAGTAACCCAGGTATAGTTTATGAAAAACTCTTTAATAGTGTCTCCTAGTAAAGAACACTTTGTCTCTACTTCTTGGGCAAACTATGTTAGGCTTATCCCTTGCAGCATGATATTTTTGATAACGAATACGAGCATGGTAGAAATTATCAACTCCTGTATTCGAAATCATTTTATGACTTCTTGATTCAAACTGCTGTGTTAAACGACAAAGAACAGATCAGTTCGTTTGGGCACGGTCGTGCACTTGCCAGTTTCTTATCAAGTAAAAGGACCTATAAATATCTCTCCTAAAGAGGAGGTGCAATTACCATCTTGTTATATTTCGATTTAAAATACAACTTCCTTTGTACCCAGTATCGCCTCGTATGACAAGCGTATTTCAGAATTGTCTGAGTTGAACCAAAGCACATTAGTCATTGTATCCTAAACCAAATATCTCAGGCTTAAGGACAATCCTAGTGAACAATACTTTTGACCTTTTCAACCACGAAGTATTGTCACGGTGGTCAATCCAATATTCGTTGAGCCTCCAACATAATATCACCGATATTTGGTTTACACAAAACTTGTGTAGCTATCTTCGAAGAAATTCGAATCTACCACCAAATACCGTGATGACGTTAACGTCCCATCAAGGTTCCCACCAAGACGAGTAGTCACGGATTTTGTGTCTTCTTGAATAAATAGACTTTTATTCATGGATCTTGTAAAACATACAAAGTCTGAATAAAAATGATACTAACTCATGTATTATTCCTCACTGGACATAGATACTGAATTATTACTGGATCATTACTTAATCCTTTCGTCTGTGTTGATTACTTAATGATTCTTACAAACTTAATTGTAATTTTATCACTAAACCAATCATTTCTATTAAACTAAAGACACAAGAAGAGTATTTACGAATACTATTACTTTTGCCTTTGCTAGATATTGTTCTTGCAACAATCTAGAACATATTCTAGTCTTGCCTTTTATGTAATTCGGTAAACATAGGAGGATTGGAAATTAACTCCTTAGTTTCTTGAATTCATAAAATTATCCTTGCAACTAAAGCCTCTTTTAGTTACTTGATTTGTAGATATTCTTACTAGTTAAAGAAATTTTCTTAAATGATTGTGTTATCCACTGAAGTGTTAACACAATCTAATTAACGATCATTTATTATTTCTCTTAAGTCTTTGGCTAACGACTTGGTAAAACCTTGTTGTTAATGTCTTACTAACTTACTGAATTCATCAACCACTTTAATTAATTACGTTAGTCTTAGCTCCCACTTACTTTTATGGAACTTAAGCATCTCTTAATCTACTACTTTGACCTAGTCAATAATTTGTAGTTTAATCTTTTAAGAATTCTATCAATAATTAAGATCATCCTTTGGATTTGCGAATATCCAACATTCCTGTTTAGGGAATTATGATCTTTATTGATTACCGTATCTAACAAGTATGAAACACTTGAAATGATACTATCGATTCTTAAAAACATTAGTATTCTTTTAAGAACTTTATTTAATGCCAAAGTCATTTCTTGGATTTCTCAAATATCCAGTATTCCTATTAGGGAATTATGACTTGATTAAATATTGTATTTATTACAAGTATAAGAGACTTGCAATAATACCTTTTAATTCTTAAGTAATATAGTTTGTCCATTTTAAGAGTTCATTTAATGTCTAAATCATTTTACTTGGATTATACGAATATCCAATCATTCCTATTAGGGAATTATGACTTTATTAAATCCTTTACTACAAGTATAAAAGACTTGTAATAATAATCTTAAAGTCTATCTTGATTATATCCAATATAATCATACTATATTAATACTAATACTTTAAAACTTTCTATCATAAGTAATGACTATTACTTAAGATGTTTTAACTAAGTTCAATAACTCTTGAACCTTATGCTTCCATAAAACTCTTAAATACTTTCATTAGAAAAACTTTCTAATTACTAATATCTAAATACCTTGAGCTATCAAGACATTATTTATACAACAATCAAACATATATATATATATAAACATATATATATAAGTAAATCAAAGCTTGACTTACAATCTAGTCATAAACCTTACTAGTGTAATTATCACACATGCACACAATATAATTCAACCATGGATTCGAAATTTAATTAAAACCAAAAATAAAAAATGTTTTAACAAAATAGAATTATCCAAACAATAAAGTAAAATTGTTTAAAATGAATCCACAAAATACTGAATTATAAAAACTTGGTGCTCGTGGGATCATCATCATCTCATGCCGGTCACTATCACTTTCCATATCCTCCTGCAATAAACGATTGCAAAAGTTAGACTACTCATAATGTACTTTACAAGTATCTTAAAGTGATTAAGAAGTGTGGTTGTGTTACCTGAGGAACTTGCGTTTCCTCCACTACCACTTGCACCCTTTGGACAATTCCTTTTCCAATGCCCAGCCTCACCACACTTGAAGCACCGGTTCTCGGTCCTCGCAGTGTTAGGCTTAACCTTCTTGACCTTTTGTTTGACACCTTTACCATTTGGCACTCCTTGGTTAGGATAGGTTTTACCCTTTCCTTTACCACCATGCCCTTTTCTCTTCTTCCCACCGCCACCGCCATTACCGATCAAGAGAACGTCCTTAGATTTGGTCCCCAAACTCAACTCGGCTGTCTTGAGCATGGAATGTAGCTCAGCAATGGATTTATCCATATTATGCATGTTGTAGTTGACCACAAAAGACTTGTAGTCATCAGACAACGAGTTGAGTATAGTAACTGTTGCCATTTGCAACGGTATGGGGTGACCAAGTCTAGCGAGGGGATCCATGTGTCCCTTCATTTTCATGACGTGGGCACTTACCGGCTTTCCTTTGACCATCTTGCAAGAGTTGAAGGCTCGATTGATGTCAAACCTCTCAGTGCGAGCTTTCTCTTGAAATGAATCCCTAAGTTGCTGGATCATCTCAAATGCAGGCACATCCATAAGTCCCGCTTGTAACTCAGGACTCATGGTGGCGAGCATCAGACAGCTCACATCGAGTGCATCACTGACATGCTTATCATAAGCTTGCCTCATTTCAGCTCTGGCATTAACAGCATGGGTGTTTGGTACTGCTCTCTCCAAGACATACCACTTTCTCTCATGCCTGAGCACAATGCGAAGATTGCGCTCCCAGTTGAGAAAGTTTGACCCAGTCAACTTGTCCTTTTCGAGGATTGAGCGAAGTGAGAGATTGTTGGTACTTGTTGTCGCGATTGCGTTTGTTGCTGCCATCTACAAATCAAACCCAGTTTAATTAGTAATCATCAATAAACATTCTCTAAAATATATTATAAACCCATAATTAATATTTTAGGCCTAGGATCCATATATCACATTCTCGCCGCAAGGTTTGGGCACTTCCCGACGAGACATGCTATTTCTGGTAGGTAACATCCTTACCGATCGTATCAAGACTTGACACGATTCCTAAGGGTCGTAGAATCTTTAGACTTATAACTTATTACAACTTTGTACAATATAATTGTACATTTCTAAGCTACTAATAAAGTCTAGTATGTTTATTCTACTCAAGTACTTTTTGGGCCAGGACTCCCGATTATCACCAAAGTAGATCAGCTCCCGATTATCACAGAACCTTACGCACCCTAACACTCGCAATGATTTGAATCCATATCTAAGGTTCTTTATCCTTACAATATGAATATCGTTTAACAAGTGAGGTGTTCCATTAGGTGGATAGTTCTTAGATCTAAGATTTTCTTGGGTTTGTTTAAGTCTTAGACTAAACTTAAACATTTATTCCAATCTTAATCCCTGTTTAAAATGTATGACTTGTGAATTGAAGAGTTCTACAAGACACCTTTTTAAAACATAAGAACTATTCTTTAATACTTATAGTTTCAAGAATTTGCACGATTTTACATGTATACCTAAAACGAGGTGTACAAAACGTTTTACTAGATTTTGTGAAAAATCTTATCTAGAATAAAACTTACTTGTTTTATCTTACTTGAAAAACTTACAAACTTATGTTAAACTTTTAAATCTTTTATGATTCATGAACTTGAAACATAAATCTAGTTTAACACACCTAGTTCTTCATATGTCTAATAATGAAATTAAACATTTATTTTGACTTATTAGATTTGACCAAAACTTATGTCTTAACGACACACTTATAAACTTTGTGATTTTCTTGTGTAGCTCCCACTAGCTTCAACAACCATGATGAAACTTAAGCCAACACAATCACCGGTTTATACTTGGTGAAACTAATAAACTTATTATATAAAGACTATATATAATAATTCTTAGTTTGTTTAAACCTTTCTTATATTTAACTTGAACTAGTTAAATATAGGTTCTTGTTATTTTTACTTGATCATTAATCTAGTATATTACATAACTTGTAAAATACTTGCTTGTATAATTATCTAGTTATAATAACTTATAACTTTATACATTTTAATATATGATAATATATATATATATATATATATATATATATATATATATATATATATATATATATATATATATATATATATATATATATATATATATATATATATATATATATATATATATATATATATATATATAAAGTTATATTTCTAGTCAATCATATAATTTCAACTTGTACAATTTCTAGTTATAATGAAATCATAACTTTGTACTTTCTAGTTTTAATTATATTATAACTTATACAATAACTAATTATAATGTTATCTTTTAAAGATCAAAATAACATTACCCTTTTTAATTGTTCCATTTTATCTGGTATTCGTATATATGTATATTTTATAATAAACTCGTAATATTCTTAATAAGAATATTACATCTAGTTTATACATGTGTATTTTAACTTAATCTAATTAAAATACGTATAAACTTATTATATCTTTTAAAATTCAATTTTCCTTAATAATTAAAAATTCTGAAAATTTTAATACATACATATAAATAATTAAATACATCTTGTTAATTTTAGAACTTAAAAATTAACATCCTCTTTATCAATTCCCTAAATTAATTAGATGAACCCTAATCTTGTTTTTGATCAATCAAAACTAGGGTTTTGACTTTCTTGATCGAAGACATTATTCTAGTTAAAAGATTAATTTTAATCAATCCTACTTAACAATAGATTTTGTTTAAATTCTAAGACAGATTATAACTTTTAATAAATTTATTTAAACCTTTTAAATTAAACCTTATAGACTAAAACTTTGTCTAAATTACTAGGTTTAAAGAACTAGCTTTAATAAATCTATCAAAATAATAATTAAACCTATTAGACATAAACTTGTTAATTAACTAGGTTTTAGATTATTATCCTAATTAATACTTTTAAACTATTAAACTTAAACTAGTTTAATGTTCTAGGGTTCTTTAGGGTTTCGAAATTCTTAAGCCTAGGAAACTTTTCCACCAATTAAACTAGGCTAGTTTAATAAACTTGGTGACCAAGTAACCTCTAGATTTTTGAAATCTCTAAGGGATTAGGAAAGAATCCTTTTGATCAATTAAACAAATGTTGTTTAACATACTTGATCCTAGGAATCTTCCTATGTCACGAAAATTGAAGGAATTATGGAAAGAATCCTTTTGATCAATTAAACATATCTTGTTTAACATACTTGATCCTAGGGTTCTTCCTAGCATTTTTTGAAAATTGCTAGGGTTTCTAGAAACCTTTTTGACCAATTAATCTTAGACTAGTTTAATATTCTTGGTCCTAGGGTTCTTCCCTTTTTCGAAAAATATGAAGAAGAAGAAGAAGAAATACTTGAAACAAAAAAACTTAAAATTAAAGTAAACAAACAATCTTTGTTAATCTAGTCTAGATCTCTAAACCAACGCTCTGATACCACTTTCGTGTTTCATTCTACGCACCATGCGACTGATCAACCACTTGGGTCGACCTCTTAGTGTACTTGTTGGGTCACATTTTAATGTATTCTATAGTCTAGGGGTGTAATGTGACATTTATTGAAACAAATAGTCTAGGGTGATTTTATGTAATTAGTCAATACTAGGCCTAGGTATAAATACCTAGTTGTAACCTAGTATTGACCAAGCTTGCCGACATTTGAATAGATCGTACGTTATTTTGCAAGGCTACTCTCAATCTTGTTCTTCCAATTCATCATTGTTCTTGTTTAATCTGTTGTTTAATCGATATATACGAATTCACAATTGGTATCAGAGCACAAATCTTCTTTGATTCGATCCATTTCAGTGAAGATTAAGCAAGATTTTGAAGTTTTTGGAGAAGAACTCAAGAATCAAAATCGGAATTTGAGGTATTAAATTGTTTATACTCTTTGTTCATTACATTCCTCTTGTAATTCTAAGCATTTTAGAATCAAGTTTCGATTAAATCCATCCAGAATTGATCCCAATTCGTTGATTTTAAAGAAAACCATTAAAACACATTTTTTCCTCTGTTAAATCGAAATTACCATCTGATTTGTTGTGTTTTGATCGAGTTTATTGACTCATTTCGTGCGAAAATCATTTTCGAGCATATTGGGATTTGAATCACTCAATTTGGTTAATAATTGAGTAAGATAGGATCGATTTAGTAAAAAATATAGCTGTGTTCGTTCGTCAATGTCAAGAAAGTTTTCGGCCCGAGAACATTAACAAGTTCGGCCCGAACTTCTCAACAAACTTCAGCCCGAACAACAGTCTTCGGCCCGAACTCTAATTTCGACCCGAACTTCAACCGCGGCCCGAACTTCTCAACAGACTTCGGCCCAAACTTCAACCTCGGCCCGAACTTCTCAACAGACTTCGGCCCGAACTTCAACCTCGGCCCGAACTTCAACCTCGGACCGAACATCTCAATCAACTTCGGACCGAACTTCTCAACTTCGGCCCGAACTTCTCAACTTCGGCCCGAACTTGCAAATCTCAACCCAAGATCGTGTGTCAAAAGGTGCTATACTAAAACGATCATAACTTTCAGCTCGGGTGTCCGCTTCCAGCCCACGAGTAACCAAATCGAAGCTAAAGACGAAAGCTACGACGTGATAAACGCCGTAGGATGTTTACCCGACTTCCTGGTCCAAAAAGACTTGTTTCGATCACTTTATTTGCGTTTTTGTGATTTTTCGGTCAATTTCCAAACTTTGAATAGCCACAATTTTTGACTCGGTTGTCGTTTTTGGCCAATTCGAAAATCGAGGATATATTTAAAGTGTCCTTTGTCATCTGAGATCTTTTGAAAAAATTTCAAATTTAAATTTTTTTTTCCCTCAGTCGTAACCATACACACAATGACTTCAAGAGAAGCACTATCGATTTAGTCTGATCTAAAACCTCCAGTCTTATTCAGAGGTGAGTATGCCCAGTGGAAGAAAAGGTTTCTCCACTTCATCAGAAGCCAAGAATTAGCTACTGAAATTCTTGAGTCCCTTGAGAATGGAAACGCAAAATTCTATGAAGATGTTGTTGCGTTACCTGATGCTGATCCTCCGGTTATTGGTGGTCGAGTTCTCATCCCTCCTTCCAGATATAATGCTACTCAAAAGCAACGTGCTAAAGCTGATCGTCAAGCATATTCCTTCATGCTTCAAGGACTACCGAATGAAATCTACAATAGTTTAGATAGTCTTGAGAGGGCTAAAGAACTCTGGGATGAAATAAGAAAACAAATGGAGGGCACGGTTCTTGGGAATAAGGCTAAGATGGTTACTACGTTAAACTCATATGAAAACTTTAAAGCCTCAGTCGGGGAAGACCTGCAAAGCACTTACCATCGATATTGTAATCTGTTAAATGATCTCCGCAAAAAACAGTCTATCAAAGGGAAACCTAGAGATCAACATCAAATTTATCAACAGTCTTCTTCCTGAGTGAGAAATGTTTGGTAACAATGCTATGCAGAATAATGATCTAAGTCTCATAGATATCCATGAGCTGTACGAATATTTGTACCAAAATGCTCCAATGGTGCACAACATAGCCAAAACAAAACAAGAGACACAAGATACTCTTGCACTTCTTACCAAACAACAGCATCTGTTAAATGAGACTGCAAAGTCTAAAGAAAAAGCAGAAGAACCCACTCCTCCAAAAATCGATGATTTGGATAAAGAACTTCAAGAAGTGTTGCAAGCCATGTCACTCATATCTAACTATGAGAAGAAATATTACCCGAAAACCGCAAACAACAATCTGCGATTTTCATCAAACTTTAAATCTGCTAAATCTGCTTCTGCTTCAACTGATAAGCCAGCCATGACACCTTTGGTAACTACAAAGAAATGTTATAACTGTGGTGTTGCTGGTCACTTCTCTCGTGATTGCACGAAACCTAAAGTTCGTGATTCTGAATATTTCAAAAAGAAGATGTTGTTGGCCAAAAAAATTGAATCTGGGAAAGTACTGTTAGCAGAAGATCTTCAGTGGATGGAAGACTCTGATCAAGAAGATGAGGAACATGCTGCAAACTTGTGTTTCATGGCAAGAGAAAATGCTGAGCTCCACGAACGTTCCAATGATGAGGCCAACAAGGAAATTGAGGTAACCAGCTCTTCTTTATCTACTTCTGATCATTCCACTGATTCTGATACTTGTCTTGATAAAAATCTGATTTCTGAAATTGACACCTTAAATCAAACAATTTTACTCGAAAAGGATATGAATACACAACTTTTAGAGCGTGTAAACATTTTAGAAAATCAATGCAAACAAACTGCTCATCTAGGTGAGCAACTTGTTAATCACATTAAACAAAATAAAATTTTTACACTGGAAACTCAGGATTTAAAAAGACAAGCATCAGAAATAAAGGTCCAATATGAATCTGATATTCAACATTTGTCACATACAATTTCCGAGAAAGAAGCTGAAATCACAAATCTTAAAAATGCACAAAATCCTATTTCAAAGGAACGAAATGACAAATATTACAAATTGTATATTGAAACGTTCCAAGAATGTCAATTCACAAAAAACTGGATGGAACATAAACAACAAGAATTCGATGATAATGAAAACCAATTTAAATCTTTAAATTCTGAAATCAAGGAATTAAAAGAACAATTAACCGATCAAACTAATCAATCATCACAAGATAGAAATAGTCAACAGGTTATCATACATCGTCTCACCTACGACAAAGATCAGTTAGTATCTCACATTAAACACCTTGAAGAGTTAATCGCCAAACGAGGACATACTGATCAAACCATCCATTTGAACAAGCCTAAAGAGTTCAAATACTTCAACTCCAAACAAGGTCTGGGGGCAGACAATCCAGAATATCTGAGCAAGGCGTGCAGGGTTCTTCCAACACTTTATGACGCTCGCTACATGCAAAGAGATATCTGGCAGAGCTTCATGCGGGTGACAGATGAAGAAAAAGAAATCGAAGCATTCAACAGAGCAAAGCAGGAGAATGCACAAATCAGTTTTAACTATGCAGAATTGAACAAAACTTATGAAACTAAAAAGGCTAAATTTGAAAATGATGAATATTTTCCTATAATAACCCCAGAAGAATTTGAAATTAAAGGGGATGTTGTCGTTCAACAAAAAGTGACACGAAAGCTTTATATTCCATCATTAATTCTCGAAAAGAAAATCTGCCAATTAGAAACAGAAATTGATGAAACACATAAGGCATTTGATAAAGAAAAATTAGTTTTACAAACCAAAATTCTTGACTTAGAAGATAAACTTGTTAAAACCAATTCTTCTTCTGCTCAAAATGCTTTTCAAATTAATTCTTCTGTTCAAAATAAAACTCTTGAAAAGACTTCTACAATTAAAATCCCTGCTATTTTAAAAAGAATCTCTGACTCAACTGTTTTAAATGTTTCAGATAAAACCTTAAATTCAAAGCTTGAGAAGCCCATGCCAATCGGAGATAGAAGAGCAGCTCAGATAAAAAAGTCTAAGTCGTCCGGCTCTAGTATGCTTAAGTCAAAGGAACTTAAGAAGTCTAGTTCATCGTCCTTTTTAGTTTCTTCTTTTTCTGTTTTTAATAAATGTAATAACTCCATGGATTTTATTGCTCCTAAATTGGCTTATGGTACTGTTTATGATTCTGCTGTTTATCGTCCTGTGAATTATATTGTTAATGGTGATAATTTGGTTGTTAAATATGATAAAACCGGTAAAACTATTTATTGTGACAAGCAAACAAATAAACAAATTTCTCAGTATGATGAACGATATTTCATTAGGTTGGATGCTCCATGTGGTCCTAGAAACTATGTTTTACATAAGTCTGGTAAAATAATTAAGTCCTGCAAAACTTGTTTTCCGTACTCATGCAAAACATCCGTTTCTCATCCTTTGCAATATAAACGAAAACATTCTTCTACACAAGCCTTCAAACCGACTCATGTTCATCCCACTACCTCACCCATCTCTAATAAATTGATGTCCTCTCAACGTCAAACAACTCGAGGAACCACAACCCCTAAATCATCACAATCAAGCACTTCTTCTTGTTCTTCAACAACCAAATCAAAGATGCATAACACAAAATCCACATTTGTTCATTACACCTGGATCAAGAATGAACAGTCCAACTGGATTTTACATTCTCCAGAGAAAAAGCTTAAATGGTCTATCAAATCAATCCTTGCAGTTCCCCAAAATCTCTAAATTAATCCTTCTGTAAAATCTGCATAAAACATCCATCACTAATCGTATAGGACCCATAATTGATTGGGTACCTAAATTGTTTTAATTGTTTTATGTAGAATATATGGTATCTTGATTCTGGATGCTCACGGCATATGACGGGAAACAAGAACCTCTTAACAAATTTCAGAGATAAATATTTGGGTACTGTTCGTTTTGGAAATGATCATTTGGCTGCTATCATGGGAATTGGCGATATCATTCGTGACAATTTAATCATTCAAAACGTCACTTATGTTGAAGATCTTGCTCACAACTTGTTCAGCATCGGTCAATTTTGTGATAAAGAGTTAGAAGTTAATTTTCGAACAAAGAAGTGTGCTGTTCGTACTTATAATGGAAAAGAACTTCTTACCGGATCACGGGATACAAATCTGTTTACTATCAATCTAAATGACGTGACCCCAATGGAAGAAGTATGCTTACTGTCAACAGCGTCATCAGATGAATCATGGTTATGGCACCGTCACCTCACTCGCCTTAACTTCAAAACCATCAACCAATTGGTAAAAGGTGGCCATGTATCTGGTCTCCCAGACGTTAAATTTGCAAAAGATCATCTGTGTTCGTCTTGCGAAATGGGAAAGATGAAGAAAACGTCACACAAATCAAAACCTGTTCCAAGTACATCCAAACCTCTTGAATTGCTTCACATGGATCTATGTGGACCAATGAGTGTACAATCAATTACTGGTAAACGGTATGTGTTAGTGATTGTTGATGACTACTCACGGTATACATGGGTTCACTTCTTACGTACCAAAGATGAAGCTGCCGATACTATTATCGCCTTTATCAAGAAAACTCAGACAAATCTGGAATTAAAAGTCAACACCATTCGGACTGATAATGGAACTGATTTTAAGAATCGAACCCTAGATTCATTTCTTGAATCTGTTGGTATAACCCATCAATTTTCCGCTGCTAGAACTCCACAACAGAATGGAGTAGTAGAACGAAGAAATTGTACCTTAGTTGAAGCAGCCCGCACAATTCTTTCATTTTCGAAACTACCTTTATCTCTGTGGGCTGAAGCCATCAACACGGCATGTTTCACTCAAAATCGTTCTATCATCAACAAAACACCATATGAATTGACAAATAACCGAATTCCAAATGTTAAATTTTTCCATGTTTTTGGGAGTCGTTGCTTCATCTTGAATGACAAAGACAAATTGAACAAATTTGCAGCTAAAGCTGACGAAGGGGTATTTGTTGGTTATTCACGTGAATCTGCATCATTCAGGGTTTATAATCGATCAAATCGGACAATCAGAGAAAGTGTAAATGTGAACTTTGATGAGACATTTCCTCTTGACTGACTTACCTCAGATATTAAACCTCCAGCGCCCCCTTCCGCTCCTTCCACCTCTGAAAATGATTTCGATGTATTGTTTGAACATTTTTATGATGAATATCATAACATCAGACATACTTTACTTCAGGAGTCTGGCGTTCCATTCCCTGCAGCTGCAGATGTTCAGTCTATCAGTGTCCCTGAGACACACCTTCCGAGTTCCTCTGATTCTCCATCTCCAACGTCTGCTGCTCCTGAGAACACTGAGTCAGTAACAAACTCAGATTCTACTTCATCATCAATGGAAAATCAATCATCACCAGATGTTTCTTCATCGTCTTCTCCAGTTGCGAGTGTTTCTGATTTAATCATTGCACCAGCTCAACCTCCAACGTTGATGATTGATTTCTCCAAATTCAATGTTCAACAAGTCGATCCCCCACCTTCTTCATCTAATACCCAAACAACTATAATCCCGCATCCTGCATTTACTGATACCTCCAATATAACTCCAGGTCAACTTCCACTTCCTCATACTCTGAAATGGACCAAAGAGTATCCTTTACATCAAGTAATTGGAAATCCTGAATCCTCGGTTCAAACTCGTAGAGCAACTGCTGATGAATGTCAATACTCATCTTTCTTAAGCTCCAATGAACCTAAGAAAGTCAGCGAAGCTTTATCAGACCCAGACTGGATTCTTGCAATGCAAGATGAAATCAATCAATTTGAACGATTGAAAGTTTGGCGTCTAGTTCCAAAACCACCTGGAAAGTCTGTTGTTGGTACAAAATGGATCTTTAAGAACAAAAAGGATGAAAATGGGATTGTCATTCAAAATAAAGCACGCCTGGTTGCTAAAGGGTATTCTCAACAAGAGGGCATCGATTATGAAGAAACTTTTGCCCCGGTTGCAAGAATAGAAGCCATCCGAATCTTTCTGGCATGTGCAGCACACAAGAATTTTACAATCTATCAAATGGATGTAAAAACTGCATTTCTTAATGGTATTCTCAGTGAAGAAGTTTTCATTCATCAACCAGAAGGATTTGTCGATCCAAACTTGCCTAACCATGTCTACATCCTTGATAAAGCGTTATATGGTTTGAAGCAAGCTCCTCGTGCGTGGTATGATGTTTTATCCAAATTCTTAGTCGACTCTGGTTTTTCAAAAGGCAAAGTGGACAAAACTCTATTCATCAAACGACAAGGGGAAGATATCATCCTCATTCAGATTTATGTAGATGATATTATTTTCGGCTCCACAAATCCTAAATACTGTAAACGGTTTTCAGATCTTATGAACAAAAGATTTGAAATGAGTATGATGGGGGAGATGAATTTCTTTCTCGGTCTACAGGTTCTTCAGTTACCTACCGGGATCTTCATCAATCAATCCAAGTATATCACTGATTTGTTGATGAAGTATCTGATGGATGACTGTAAACCCATTTCTACACCAATGTCACCCGGTTCAAAATTGCATACTGATCCTGACGGAAAGCTCGTTGATATCACAAACTATCGAGGCATGATAGGGTCATTATTATATCTAACTGCCAGTCGACCTGATATAATGTTCTCCACGTGCGTTTGTGCTCGGTATCAGGCTGCTCCCAAAGAGTCTCACCTTCAAGCAGTCAAACGCATATTTCGTTACCTAAAGGGTACTCGAGATCTTGGTCTTTGGTATCCCAAAGAAACTTCGTTTGACCTGTCTGCATTCTCTGATGCTGATCATGCTGGCTGTATGTTGGATCGTAAAAGCACTTCTGGAGGTGCTCAATTTCTCGGTGATAAGTTGGTGAGCTGGTCGTCAAGGAAACAAAATTGTGTATCTCTTTCAACTGCCGAAGCGGAGTATGTTGCTGCTGCAAGCTGCCTGTCCCAGGTAATTTGGATGTAGTCACAATTAAAAGATTACGGCTTTTCATACAGCTGTATTCCTTTATATTGTGACTCCCGAAGTGCAATTGCAATTTCATGCAATCCTGTTCAACATTCCAAAACTAAACATATTGATCTTCGATATCATTTTATCAAAGATCACGTTGAACAAGGAAATGTGGAAATGTACTTCGTATCCACTGATTTTCAGTTAGCTGATTTATTTACCAAGGCTTTAGATGAAAAATGATTTAACTTTCTTGTGTCTAAGCTTGGTATGTTAAATCTCAAAACATAAATCGTTTCTACTCTTTTCATTTCAATTTTGTTTCTGCAAAACGCTTTTCATTGTTTAAATCTTTAGAAAGATGACTTATATACACATCAGTATATAACTCGAACTTTAAAGCAATGGCCTTCCAGTCCATCAGCTTGAAACCCGCTCTTAGTCAGACAACACAGAACTGTAAAAACTCTTCTCCTCCCCTCTGCTGCTGTTAAAAGGTACATTTCTGATCTACAAACTTTTATATATCTTTATTGTCGAGGGGGAGAAATAATAATTCTAGGGGGAGAATTAGTATTTCAAGGGGGAGAAACTTTGAAAATTATAAATTTTATATCCGATTGCATAAAATAAATGAATTTTCTTTCAAAAGACAATACCTTCCCATGGTTTGCCAGAACCGGTCTTACCTTCCAAGGGAAATACTTTTTAGCTGATTGGTAATTGTGAGGGTATAAGTCTAGGGTATAGATCTAAGGGAGTGCAAGGTGATGTGAATAACATGATAACTTTAAGAAAACACACCTTTGCGTGCATCCAAACCGTAAATAAACCAGGCAACCATCCAAAAGGGGGCTCATTTATACGTTAAATGTTTCACCAGACTCTACTGGCCCAGTATCGTAAATGCACGCCACCACCAACCACTCAAATTCCTCTAAAATCCCAAGAATCCTTCCAATATAGGACACCTGCACTACAAAAATGGATCTCTGTGAATCCATCGGAACACTCGTAGTGGCATCACAATCTGATGTTTCACGAGGATCGAGTGGAAATCCTGATAGAGCTAACATCACGTCAACTCTAAACGCAGGTCACACATTTGAATCAACGGTTGTGCAAACGACTACCGATTCATACGTGTGCTAACGGATACTCTAAGTGAGTCCGGAGTTACAAAAAAAAAATCATGTGAAAACTCCTTAAATGAAACATCTTTTAAAAGACTGATTATAATGCACATGAGCGTAATAGTCCACTCTCAAAATTACTCCTATGATTTGCTAAACCCGGCATGATCATCCCCGGAGCCACCGACAATATAGGAACTAAAAAGTGAGGGTCCCTAGGTCTAGGTGAGCAGAATCAAGTATCATGGGATCTTGATTGGGGTGCACTGAGGTAAACAATTGAGAGGGGGTATGAAGTATGGGGTGCAAATAAGCTGTTCACATGGTAAAAACAAAAACGAGGGTGTGGTTGAAAATGAAAAAGTGAGTTGAGTGAGGAGCGTGTGTGAAAGGGTGAAAGAAAACAGAAAACCCTCCCTAAACCGAACAAATGACCGGGTAACCTCATCTATATCGGATTGCATATTTTGCATTCTGATTAAGACATCATGGACCCAGTGATGCAATGCACAACCCCCACTGACCACTCAAGTACAAAAAGTACTTGTTTCAAAATCACGGAGATTACCACATCCACTATCGACATCTCATTTGGAGATTGTTGATATTGAAAAAGAGGACCCACCTCCAGTCCTCGGCTTCGTTTGTCCACGTATAGAGTCTAGAACCGAATTAAATTTCTCTAGGACACAGGCACTCTACCAAGCATATCTCTGGGATATTGCCGGAACATTCATAGTGATACCAAAATTATTGGTATTCCACGATGATTGAATGGAAATCCTACCAGTGCTAACATCAATGCCAACACTGAACGTAGGTCACACAGTTTTTCAGCTGTCGTGTTAACGGGAAATCTATGTAATCCCGGTTTACCCTATTTCACTATGTTGTAAAATGTGTTATATATTGATTCATTCAAAAAATGAATGTATCATTATTCAACACATTTTCATCAACAAGCTTCGGAGATTCTTCCTGTTACATGATGCTTCAGATAAATCCTGCTCATCATGAGGGGGAGAATATGCTAGCCTAAATTACTCCACATCAAAAGGACACATATGCATCAGTGAAGGGGGAGTAAACAAGGAACCGAAGACTCCATGAAGAAATAATTGTCCGTTTGAGGGGGAGCATAAACCTTATCAACAAATTTCCCGAACAACAATTATTAAAGATCATTGATCGACATAAAGCCACAAACTTCAAGAAAAGACTTCCGCTGTTAATCTCTCTATCATTATGGGTCTCAGTTTTGGTCGATCAATATGTAGCTTCAGAGTAAAGTCTTCAAAATACTTTTGTGGTTGAAAAGCTACAAGAAGTATTCGTTTTTCACAGATCAACAAAGCTCAAGCCTGATCTTGATTATTATGCAACGAAATATCTACAAGGCTAGGTTTTTGCTAAAGATGAAGACTTCGAAGATATGCTTCCCAGACTATTGTTACAAAGAGGGAGATTGTTGGGTCACATTTTAATGTATTCGATAGTCTAGGGGTGTAATGTGACATTTATTGTAACAAATAGTCTAGGGTGATTTTATGTAATTAGTCAATACTAGGCCTAGGTATAAATACCTAGTTGTAACCTAGTATTGACCAAGCTTGCCGACATTTGAATAGATCGTACGTTATTTTGCAAGGCTACTCTCAATCTTGTTCTTCCAATTCATCATTGTTCTTGTTTAATCTGTTGTTTAATCGATATATACGGATTCACAGTACTTGGTTCGAACCATGACTGACCAAGAACATGAACTTGTTCTTGACCGGTTAAAACCAACTAGCAATTTAATCTCTAAATGCGGAACTGGGATTAAACCTAATCCTTAAACCCTGAAGGATTGGGATGTTGGAAATCTAGATTAGGTTAACAAGAAAGAAACCTTGTACGAAGAACTCGAACACACACATTGCTTGTGTGGTTCGTTCGACCATCATCCAAAGAACCCTAGGGTTCTTTGGCCGAATTCGTCCAAGAGGGGAGAAGAGAGAAAAGTGTTTCCCAAAACATACCTTGTTGATTGCTTAAGATAGATCCACTGATGATGAACAAATCGAGCGATCTTCTAGTTGATCTAAGCAATGAACTTGTTCTTCAATACTTGAAGAACACGAAGAACACGAAGAACACAAGACTTGTGTTGTGTGTGTTTCGGCCGAAGCCAAGGAGGAGGAGGGGAAGTATTTCATGAGGTGGTGTAAGGGGGTTTAGGGTTACCCTAAGCCTCTTATTTATATACAAATAAGTTACGCTTAGAACCCTTCTAGTTTAATTAATATTAGAACTTTAATTAAATTTCCTTTTAACACTTCCATCCCTTATAGTTTAACTAGCTTATTATTGTTGCACTTAACTATTAAATGTCTAGTATTAATACACTAATAATACCCATATACACGAATTATATACTTGTATTTATACTTTCAATAATTAATTATATAATAACCTTTATATAATTTATACAACAATATCATCCAATTACTATATGATTTATCAGCTTTAAATCATATCATGGATAATCTATAATTAACACATTGTATATTTACTCAACTAGTAAATGTACAACTACTTGTATTAATTAGTTAGTTAAACTAATCTAGTAATAAGTTAAACTTAACTTAATACTTAACTGATTCATAATGACTATTATGAATCATTCCTCTTCGTAGTATCATTGCTTATCTTGCTCGTATTACATTAATCACCGGTGTGACCCTTAAGTGTTTCGTAAGCATGGATGTATCATCATAGGTTGACTAACTGTGCACATAATTCCTTCATATCCTTGGGCTACAAGTCTGGCTTTGTTTTTTTATTAGTATACCTCTTTCATCTTTCTTGTTTCTGAAGATCCATCTTGTTCCAACGGGCCTTTTTCCTTTTGGTAGAGGTACAAGAGTCCATACAGCTTGTAATTTGAATTGAAGAAGTTCTTCTTGCATTGCTATAATCCAATTTGAGTCTTTCATAGCTTGTTGAATCTTCTTAGGTTCCTCCTGTGACAGAAAACATTCATACGTACATTCATTAGAGATTAGACTAATGTTACAAACGTTTGTATTTAATGATGAATTGAATTTGCTTCTTGTTTGCATGTTTGAATTTACATCACTTAGGACTAGGTCCAAAGGATGATTCTTTTCAGTTCTGGTGCCGGGAACTTTGTCAACAACTAATTGACTATCAAGGTTTGACTCATTGGATTCAGGGATTTGGGCATCTGTCCATGTTTCTTCTTGATTGTCTGGATTTTGTGGAGATTCTTCATTGCTACTGGTATCAGTAGAAACATGATTTTCATTTGATTCAGGTGGTTCATTGTTAGTACTGACATCATTATTTTTTGGTTCGTCATTATTTGTTTGAGTTTCTGAGTTACTACTGGGATCAGTAGTATCTTGAGAATTTGAGTTGTTACTGGTGTCAAGATTGCTAGGGTTATCTGAGTTACTACTGTCCTCAGTATTAACTGTGGGATCAGTATTAACTAGAATATATTTCATTATATCTTGACTACCATTGGATGATGATGATCCTCCTTGTTGATTTTGATTGTTTGAAACTCCTGCATTACAATAATAATTAACATCAAAAGATTTGGTTAGATTATCAATGTTAAACAACCAATCTGGACCATTTCCCTTTTCATTCATCAGATTTCGTTAAAGGATACATTTACACTTTCTTCAATGATCCTTAGCCTTTTGTTGAATACTCTGTACGATTTGCTTTGAGTTGAGTATCCTACAAAGATTCCATCATCTGATTTGCAGTCAAACTTACCAATTTGTTCTCTTGTAACTAAAATTGTACAAGGACACCCAAATGATTTTCAAAAACTTATTGAGGGTTTTCTTTTATTAAAAAGTTCATAAGGTGTTTTAAAATGAGGCTTAACTATTAATACTCTGTTTTGAACATAACAAGCAGTATTAACAGCTTCAGCCCAAAAAGTTATTGGTAATTTTGAATCTGCAAGCATGGATCTGGCTACTTCAATAATTGTTCTATTTCTTCTTTCAGCTACACCATTTTGTTGTGGAATTCTTGGTGAGCTGTACTGCCTTTCAATACCCTTAAGATCACAAAAATTTATTAGATTAGTATTTTTAAATTCTGTGCCATTATCACATCTAATGCCTTTCACTTTCAGATCTTTTGTATTTTCCGGTTTGACTATCAGATTCTTTATGATCTCACTTGTTTCATCTTTGGTCCTAAGAAAGAAAACCCAAGTATACCTGGAAAAATCATCAGTAATAACAAGACAGTATTGTTTCTTTCCAATACTCATTACATTTGTAGGTCCAAATAGCTCCATATGTAAGAGCTGCAAAGGGTTAGAAATAGAATTAATTGCTTTGGTCTTATGAGAAGTCTTGTGTTGCTTACCTTTTAGGCATGCAACACAGTGATTATCACACATAAATTCTTTTTGTGGTAATCCAACTACCAAATTCTTTTTGACTAAGTTATTCATATTTTTAAAATTTGTGTGACACATCCTTCTATGTCAGAGTTCTGATTCATTTGTGTTTGCCTTTGATATAAAATAGTTGATCTCATTTGAAGAAATGAGTTATCCCCTATATCCAGGCAATACACATTATTTCTCCTTGGTGTTCTTAAAACAACAAATTTTTCATCTAAAATAAAGTCAGGAGAAATAATGATGCACTCTATATCTGTAAAAAGAATTTTGTTCTTTTTATCACATACTTGTGAGACACTAACCAGCTTATATTTAAATTCAGCAACATAAAATACATCATTAAAAGTAATCTTACCATTTCATACTGTACCTTTACCTGTAATCCTACCACCTCTTGGATTTTCACCAAAAGCAACATATCCACCTTCAAAAGACTTGAAATCTCTAAGAATTTGAAGATTTCTAGTCATGTGTCTAGAGCATCCACTATCAATGTGCCATGTTCTTCCTTCTTCAGGGATCTGAATGCTCTGCACATAAAATAAATGGATTAGTTAATTTTGGGAACCCAAGCTTGTTTTGTCTTGGGTTCATCCTTTGAAGAGTAAGATTTTTGAAATGGATGAGCTTTGTATGCAGTGTTGGTCTTCATTTGTTGTTTATTACTGGTATTTTGTTTTACTACTGACTTAGGTTTATACCCGTAGTTTTTGGCTTTTGAGTATTTTACTACTGATGGACCAGTAGTATTTGGGTAATATGAGTTTTTAGTATAATCAGTAGTATTTTGGTAATTGTACCCGACAGCATTGTAATTAGGGTTTTTACCAGTAGTAAACCTGTAATAGTTCCTACTGATGTTTGAAAACTTTGAATATCTTTGAAATTGATTTTGTTTTCTTTAAATTCTTTAAATTCTTTAAATTCTTTGCAGTTAATTTTGTTGCACATTAAACATGTTAATTTTGTTAATTTAGCACCTTCAGGCTTTCTTTGTTTTTTAACTGGTTTAAGTTTCTTTGATTTCCCCTTCTTAAAATGGTTGGTATATTTTCTGAGTTATATTTAGGAGATTCAGATTGACTTTGTCTGGTATGAAAACTTGTATCAGTTGAATTAGTTATTTGATCATCATTAGATGAATCATTACTGATTTCAGTTTGACTTTCTATTTTTAATTCATTTAATATTCTTTCTGAGCTTGACTTAAGAGGAGGAATAAAATTACTTGGAGGTGGAACTGCATGATAACCAACTCCATGAACAACTTTCTCAGTGGTTTGATTACTAGTTAATTCATCAATTATTTTAGAACTTCTTTCAAACTTTTTAATAGTTAATTTATTCTGTTCTAATTCCATTTGACATTCTTCTAATTTAATTAGAGTTTCTTTTAATTTTAACTCAACATATTCTTTATCATAAGTTGTTTGTAATAATTCATCTTTTATCTTTTGATCTGTTATTTTATAGATTTTGATTTGATTTTCAAGATCAGCTATACAACCATTATATTCAATTCTCCTATTTCTATTTAAAATCATCTCATCGAGAGTTTCTTTGTTAAGTTTTTCTAATTCTTTATATGCTTTAATGCATTCAGGAGTGCAAGATTTAGAATGTACCTCATTTGTAGATTCAGTGAAGGCCATAAGAGCTTGGTTTTGTCCAATCATAACCTTGACCCTCTTGAGATACTAATGCGTTGAGTTTGAAGTGATGTTTTTGTTGTAGTTTGATCTTTGGTCTTTGCTAGGACATTCTCTAGCAAAGTGACCAAGATTATTGCAGTTGTAGCATTTGACTTTGGTCTTGTCAAATCCAGCACGATCACCTTTGTTGTAGGTCAGATTTTGTCTGCCAGTTCTCTTGAGAAATCTTTTTGTTCTTAAACTAACCATTGCCATTTGCCATTTGATGTCCATCTCTTTCAGATCATCAGGATTGAGTTGTTCCAAGTCTTCACTAATCAATGCAGTGTGTACATGACTAGTAAATAAGGATTCTCTTGCTACATCTTCAATATCGACATTCTTTGCAGCATCCTGACCTGTTCCTGTACTAGACACAAAAGCAGCATTGTTTGAAGGTAAAATAAGAGTTTTATTACTTACCTCAGATTCAAACACTCTTAGTTCATTGTATAGTTCATCTAGCTCTTTTTCTTCTAGTGCATCTCCTTGTCTATATATAACAGTATACATAGACCATTCTTCACCAAGAGATCTGAGGAACTTCCTGTTGACATCATCATTGTCTGGTTTAACACCAACTTGATTGAGTTCACCAATAAGTTTATTGAATCGATCAAAAACTTGTGATAGTGACTCATTCTTCTGTCCTTTGAAGTTTTCAAAGTCTTGCTTCAAAACAGACTTCATGTTTCTTTTAGTGCTTTTGGTGCCAACAAACCTCTTCTCCAATGTCTGCCACAACTTCTTAGCATCATCATATTCAACAAATAAATGTTGATAGTCATTGTGAATAGCAAGCAAAAGAGTACTTAAGGCTTTAAGTTCGATTCATATGTCCTTCTTTTCTTTTTCACACTTTAGTTTGTCAGATTCAGTTGATGAGCTGGTTAATGGAGTCTGAATGGTTTTGTTGCCTTCAAGAACAACTTCCCACATGTAATAATCAGTAATAAGCATGTACTGCTTAATTCTGTTTTTCCACATCCCAAAGTTGTTGGGAGTGAGAATTGGAATTTTGTTTGCCTGTGTGCTTTCATTGTTATCAGACATGATTAACAATTTTGATTTCGAAAGTATGAAACTTTTTGATGTTCTTAATTCGTAGATCTAGAACCTTAATGCTCTGATACCACTTGTCAGGATCGAATAACTCAAACAAGTTATTGAATCACAGATCTACTAACAAAGAGAAGTTACAGCGGATTAACACTCTTGTTATTTGATTAAGAACAATGTAAACTGTAATCGAATAAGAAATATTAAGAACACAGTTTATCACAAAAAACTTCAATGTATATTAATAATAATCGATCAATACACACGTACGTTTACAATTCGTAAGGAACTATTTATAATAGTCCTTGAAGCCTAACTATTTAACCTAGTTATTATAGGAAACGATTACAATTTGAATTACAATAAGATATTAATTCTAAACTATCTATACGAAGATCTCGAACACGATCAGCTCCAAATATAGTCATCAGTAGTGATCATGATCATCAGTAGTAAGTTCGAGATCAGTAGTAATTCGTGTTTCTGCACCATCAGTAGTAGCAGTCATCAGTATTAGAACATTTATATCCCAACATCTTACACTGCGTTTTATGAAACGCCATGGCTTACCATGGTTTCTAAATTTGTAGGGAGCGTCTTTATAGTGGAGAAAGATGTTATTTTGGCCCGTGTTAATCATGATTAGACTATGAGAATGACAACCACCCCTAACTCAATCATGGAGCTTTGCTTTTGAATTTGTTAACGATCCTGATTCAATGAATAACATATTTCACATTACACAAAAACTGGTAGGTGGCCAAAATGCATGTTAGCATATAACATGTGGACTAAATTGTGATTCTCATGATCACCGCCATATCGTATAATCGGGTTTATATTGTTTGTAATAATAGTTGAAGGACTTAAATGTATGCTTAGTATATAATAAGTATTAGGCTAATCATAATCTAATATGACTTTTAGTTAATGAAAGATTAACCTTGAAGATCATACACTACAAGAATTTGACCCTGTAGCGGGACATGCTATAGAGTTACGGGAAAGGAAATAATTTAGATGGGCTTTTGAAAACATGATGCGATGATATATCACCGCTATAGATGAAACCTGTCGAGAAGACATGTCGTCGTGATAGGTTGAATATGATTACTCGGCGTAAGGTGATTTCTTTGTAGTGATATCCTAATCTCTTTCTCTCTCTACCCTAATCACTCCCAGTTACATCTAATTACGCTAATTGGCTTAGACCAATAAAATAACAATGAATAAAATCATATAATCAATCTGTTGATTTTAAGTATTGTAAAGATACATATAACATAAACTGTTGATTTTAAAAATACATATAACGTAGACTGATAAACTTAAAGATTGATGTTTATACAAACTGAAAATTCATTTCATTCCAATCCCCACCTATATATAGAGCAAGGACATTTGCTGACATGTCTTTGACAGCCAATCAAAATCCTTCTAAATGATGACTCATTTAGTCTATCTGGAGGCCGCATTCCTTTGTAAAATCTGCCCCATTTTGATTTCGGACGAATCTTCTCGTCATCTTCAATATCAAAAGTCTCCACCGTTCACCATGGATATTTCGTTCAAAATTAGGGGACATGGACAATTAGGTTTAGTACGGACGCCGCATTCCTTTGTAAAATTTTGCCCCATGTCCATGAAGAAATCCACTCAAGTAATCGAGCCTTACTACTCGAAAATGACTCTCGATTTCCACACTAACAAGAAGAAGCTGGAAGAGTTAGCCATCATTCCGTCAAAAGGTCTCCGTTAAAATGCCTCTCGTCAAGTAATCGAGTGTTACTGCCGAGTCATTTTGGTAATTTGTTGTCAAAATTATATTTCTTCATTCTCTGTAAATTCATAAAACAATGCATATACGTAATAAACTCGTCCGACTATTTAGACATCATTTGTTGTCAAAAGTTCGTATTGTGTGTAAATTCAAAATTAGGGGTTTGACTTTGAATTTTGAATTGATTGTTAGCATTTGGAGTTATTGGCCTGGATTCTTTAATTCATGAAACTTGCAGCCCAAAGACTCACCATCCGTTCCTGTATCCAAAGGTTAGTCTGCTCTTAACAATTTTTTCCTACAGAGGTTAGTTAGCATGTAATCATTGTTGATATAAACTTGGTATCAAACATTTTTTTTATAATTTCCCAGATTCACTTGTAAGGATTCCTACAAGCAGTGGATAAAACATGCATCAAAGGCTTGTAGAGCATAATAAATTAAAGGAAAGTTTGCCCGTAACTAAAAATGAGGTATGACTCCATTACCCGTTTCCTTACAAATGGGTCAATTTAACTAAAAAGCAGCCAACCCATGGGCCCACTTGTGTCAAAACAAGAATATACACCAAATATTTGGTGCTGAAAATACCAATGTTTTAAAACCCGAATTTTGAATCGGACGGACAATGCTCTAAAAATGGCTGAACCGGTCGGACCGGTTCAACCGGATTTCAATGCTATTAAGTGTTTATGTTAAATTAGTTATATAAAAGGTATATAAATGCATAAAATCCTACAAATATACAAAACAAATATTAAAAATCCAAAAGGTTATAAAAACTATTTTTCCAACAAAATTCAACACTTCCATTTCGTAATCTATATAAAAAACAAGACGTAACACTAAACATTCAACTAGAAACATCATATTTTAAACTTTAATACATATAAGATTTAAACGTATAAAAAATTATACAAAATATTTACTTTAATTTTAAGAAAATGTGCTAAAATGTAAAAAAATGTGGTTCAAATCCGGTCAACTCATCCCGGTCCGACTGGGGTTCATAGTTAACGTGGGGGTTCAATGCAGTTCAAAAACGGACTTTAAACCGGTCGAGTCGGACAGGGCGGTCGAACCCGGGTTTAAAAACATTGAAAAATACGTATAAGAGGGCCTAATCCAAATATACGTATTAGTGGGCCTAATCCAAATATACAGATTGACCAAGATCCATTAGGGTTTATTAGGGTTTGTTATGATTAGGGTTTGTCATTTACTATATATATGGCACATTGTAATGCTTCATTCAATCAATCTGATACAATTATCATTTCATTGTTTGACAATAAGAAAGAGCATTTAAGAGATATGGTATATATCATCAACCATTTACAAAGCGTTCATAATCAATCGTTATTATACTCTTAATTAAGTGTTATTAAGAGCATTTTTCTTTTCGTAGTTATGCATATTATTTGTCGAAGCTAGCCGCCCATCTGGGCGGATTATGAAACTAGTTTATATAATATAACAGAATGGCAATAACATCCACTAATTTGTGTGGGTATTAGAATTGTTTAACTTAATTAGCATATTTTCTCATGCATTAAAATTCGATAAACAATTAATATACAATATAACTTTTAAAATTTAAATTAATAAGATCCTTATAAACACTTAAAAGTACAAGACAAATATAAAAAAACAAAAATTACACTACTATATACCAGCTTTAAGACACGTGTGGTGTAAGGAGAACATAAATTTATATATACTTTTAAAGTTTTTAAAGTTAAAGGTTATACTACGTATTATACACGTGTGAATTTGAATTCATAACCATTATAGTTTTTTGATATTCTAAGAACAATGTAAAATTCTTTGTTTATACATTTTTTATGAATACATATTGAGATGGTAATTGTAATTTAAAAGAATAAAATGTTCTAATTTTTATAGTAAAAAATGTTGATTATGAATAGGATTAAAAGCTTATTAGCGATAAAAGTTGTATAGGAGTAAACATTCATTAGCTACGAAAGGAGTAAAAGATCATTAGCGACAAAAGTTGAATAGGTGTAAAAGCTGATTACCCATTAAAGTTGTTGACAAGATATATTGCATTTCTTTTTTTTCCTATTCATTTTAATGTATATATAGTGACTACAAAATGACAATATCTACTTCAACTAGTGTCTTCCTCTTGTATTCTTCTTTCTTGTGTTGGCATTGTCGGTGGTTATCTAGTGGTCACCGGCGCAATGACCATCTCGGTAGGAGTCGTTTCGGCTTCTGCTGCTTCCCGAAACTTCTTATAGATATCGCTACGATAAAATTTTCTTGTTCTGACCACTAAGATGAACGAGATAAAACACGCAAATATAGTGGCAGCGGTTATGATAAAAAACGACATTCTATAACACTCTACTCCTGTACAAGTTAGATCTTGCCCGTGTTTTCGTTCAATTCCTTTTGCTTTCATTTGGTTTAAGGCTTCTTTGTCATAAAGCCTACCCGCCACCACCACGTTTAGGATGTACGCCCCGAGAGGGCTCGCCCCGCCACCCAAGTTGTACAAAGTCGAGTAATATTTCAACCCGAAGAGTTCGGATATAATCGCGAAAATTAACGGCCATTGAGCTCCGAAACAAAAACCCATTATAACCGACGACACATAGAGCCCATTGGGTACTCCGAAGGCAATTAATAAATGTCCGAAACAAGAGACAAAAAGGATTATTGTAAGCATCAATGGGCGTGGGAACTTATACTTTGCTAGTAACATTTCTGAAAGAAAACCGGACGCGACCCGACCCATATAATTCCAAATACTCACTAGAGACACAAAAGTGGTGATGCTAGTATTCGGGTACCCGAGAGACCGCCCGATCTGACCAAGATTGTCGATCGCCGTTAGTGTCCCACCGACACCGAAAGTCGTAGTGGTGAATAATATCAACATGTCGATACTAAATATCGCTTGTAATATAGTGAAATCGTCCCCTCTTTCGGGTGGAGCAAAAACCGTTTTCCAACATGAAATTTCCTTCTCCGCGGGCTCCGGTGTTGCAAAGTTACTAACTGTAGTCGGGTTCTCAGCGGTTCTAATATCCGGGAAATGATTAACCGCCTCTTGTTTTCTTTTCCAAAGCTTGAACTCTTCTCTAAACACGATACCAACGGGCGCAAAGAGTAAGATCACGACAATAGAAGCGGTTACCGCATACTCGATCTCCAAAAACCGAAGCTTGTTTTGTATTATAATTATAACCATAAGAAACCCTGCTAATCCTAGTGACATGTACAAAAAGTTATAGAAAGTCCTAAGCTCATCGGCTTGTCGAACAACCTTTAGAACCCGAACAATTCGAAGAAAAATAATCGAGACGGCAGCCGGAAGCCATCCAATGAACAAGATAAGTGATCTCGGATCATGCCCATAAAAACCATAATATAATTGAGTGATAATTGCGCCACTTAACCCGACAAATCCCTTCAAAAGTCCCAAAACTACCCCTCTGCTTTCGGGGAAGTTTTTAACACAAGTTACCAACGCACCCGTATTCGCAAACGTCTGCGAATTCGCACCTATGCAAATGAACAAACACATTTGCCAAAGTGGCGGTTTCGCGATTCTCTTCGTAACCGCCATCCAAATCATGAAGTAACCCGAGAAATTCATGACGGCGCCAAGGAGGAGCACCACCCACGGTGGCGAGACTTCGTTTATTAACCCGGAAATGACCCCAACATTGCCACCCAAATCTTTGAAGGTGCTAAGAAGATTAAGGGTGCTTTGGTCATATCCAAGGGCCGATTTGATGTCACCGGAGTATAACGCAAACATGTACGTTGCTCCGGCGACTGACATGATGAGAAGACACGCGAACACCATGAACCACCGGCCCGTGAAGACTTGTAAGCCTAAGCTACCAACATCTTTCATTTTAGTCCCGCCGCCGCCACCGGAACTAGATGATTGAGCTACCACCATATGTTTAATGTTATGATTTGTTTTTCTGGATAAGAAAATGTGTGGGTGTTGTAACATGTATATAAATGATTATGGTGTTGTACCACATCTATTTATAACACTATTTGTTTTGTAGACAAAGTGTCTTAGGAATTTAAAGTTGACCTACTTACATGGAAATGGTCTTGGACTCTTAGCTAGTGGAGACTGGAGAAGTATCGAAGATGAACTCAAATTAATTGCAGTGGTGGACACTGATAGTGATTTGGGCCGGTCATGTTTTTTTAATTAAATATCATAAATAAATATTTAAATATTCAAGTTCATTGTCTTTCTAAAAGTTAAATTTCGTGAGATTTCGTTCACAATATTGTATATCCTATTGTTAATTAGTCGTGATACCATAAATAATATGGAGTATCTTTAAGTAGTTTTTTAAAGGATTTAATAACTATTACCCTTAGAGTAAATTGTTAAAAATAGTTGGGATTGTTAATATACAATTAAGGAATGACTATTAAAAGATGGTTATTAAAATACAAAGGGGTGGATATTTTTTATTTATTGTATAATAATTTTTATCACTATTTTAAAAATAAAAATAATACCCTAAAGACTAACATTAGTAATTACTCCGTATTTTTTAATACTAAATTGTGTGAAGTTTTGAGACTTCGAGAGTTTATAAATTGTAACTCTCATGAACACCGAAAACGCATGAATGTTTGATATCAACGCATGAAAGTTAGATGTGCACTAAACTGAAATAATAAATTTAAATTAAATATATATAATACCAAACTTTTAATCGGTGTCATTTCTGGTAAGCTGACCTAATTTTCATGAAAAAAGTTATAAAGTGACAGATGATATGTTTAGGCTAGTTTAGGCCTTTAAACCATTTTTGGTTCGGTTACTTTATAAATAATTTGGCATCTCTATATATGTTGTCCCACTATAGATATATTTTATGTTAGATTAAGTTGTTCTACTACAGTTTAAAATTGAATATCCAGATATCTAAATATTCGAATTTTAAATATTCAAAACTCTAGAGTCTAGATCATGTATTTTAACGAGATAGATATTTGATTTTCGGAAAAAACTAATTATCCAAATATTTTTTGGATATTTTCCGAAAAATAAATAAAAATAGAGGAAATGTTTCGGATATCTGGACATGTTGAAATTATTATCTGATATCCGAAATTCGAGTATAGTATATGTTTTTCAAATGTCAGAATTCGGATATTCTTAAATACCCTTACTAATAAGCGAATCGTCAAAATTTGTTGAAAATCAAAAGCAAACAATTAGTTATAATCAAGTATTGGCAAAATAATAACCACTTTTATATAATTCAGCATGGTGATTAATTTTTCTTCTTTTTAATTCTTTTTACTATTTTGCTAGTTTAGACTTTTGACTACCAAAAGAGATGTAGATATCTTTGACTTACGTTTTGGATATTAACTGTGTATTTATGTTCTATCGATAAGATATTGTATCATACATTCATACTTATCCACAATATTATTTCAATACTTAATTATTTATTGTGATAGATATGCTCTAATTTATTTTAAATGTCAGATTTGATTTTGATTTTTTTAGCATATAATTTTTAATTCATATCTTAATAATATCGTAAGAATTTGTGGATTGTAACAAAAAGCTGATTTACATACATGTTAATTGTTTACATACTCCAAACTCTCCATCATATGCAGGTATTAGTAGTAAGGGGTCAAGAAAAAGCCGACATGTAACACTGATAAGTCTTGAGTCGAGTATGAGTCTTTGAATTAATTTGCAAATATTTACTTATTTATTTCCACACGAGTTACTACATTTAATATTTTGAGACTTCAGTTTTATTTTATGAGATGATATTTATAATTAAATGATTAAATGAGATATTTATAAAATTATAATTGGTTGTAATTTTTGGAATATTACAAATTAATAACTCAATGTAAATTCTCTCCTTGTGGTTGTAAGTATTATTCGATTTAAAGGTTCACACATGTGTGATCTTTGAGTGCCTTATGAGTCTGAATTAGGGGTGAGCATTTGGACCGAAAAAACCGAACCAATTTTTAAAACCTAAAAATTAACACTCTTTTTCTTTTAATCCTCATTAATTCCTTAAATTAATTAGATGGACCATAATTTTGTTTTTGACCAATCAAAACTAAGGTTTTGACTTTCTTAATCAAAGATATTATTTTAATTAAAAGACTAATTTTAATCAATCCTATTTAAAGAATAAAATTTGTTTAAATTCTAAGATAGATTATAACTTTTAATAAATTCATTTAAACCCTTTTTTTTAAACATTATACACAATAAACTCTATCTAAATTTCTAGGTTTAAATTACTAGCTTTAATAAATCTATCAAAATAATAATTAAACCTATTAGACATAAACTTGTCTAATTAGCTTGGTTTTAGATTATTATTCTAATTAATACTTTTTAAAGTAATAAACTTAAACTAGTTTAAACTTCTAGGATTGGGGTTGAGCTCGGATCTGAATCAGATCGGAAGCTAAAAATATTTGATTAGTTTCTTTAGTTCATTTTTAATTTTCAGGACTTTTACATTTTTTGGGTACTTGTAACTTTTCTTTTTATTTTTAATGAATTTTTATGTTTTTATTTAATTTATTGTTTGTTTTATTTATTCAATTATAAAAAATAAATAAATAAAACTCTATAATTCACTTTTTCGAAGAATAATATTCCAGTAATATCATTGTAGATACAATAATATCCCCCTTCCTATCTCCAGAATTGATTTCTTATTCCAAGATCCCATTCTATGCATTCGTATCGTAAACATTCGTATAAATCGATAGAACTTGGAACGCGATTAGTGGCTCAAATACAAGAAGAAAATCGAGAATTAAGGGAATGTATTTGTTAATGGTCAAGTAATTTCAGCGAGATTTATGGGGATTTCTTCAGCATTCGTGGATGGAATTCGCCGATGGTTTCAGCGTCACAATAATCCCTCTTCTTCTCTTACTTCCATTAACCCTAATTCCGATTACGAACACAAACCCTCATCGAGTAATCAAATCACAATTGTTGATGATTTCGATCGTTCTGCATTTACTAAGCTCAACGTTCCAAAACGCCTCGACTCCGTCCCCATGGATCCTCTCAAACGGGTCTCTATTTGCCATTCAGCATTCGCTTCTTTCTCTTTGTAGATATCAATAATTGAAATTAGTGGATATTGTTCATCAATGTTTATGATTTCTATTTGATATTGTCATTTACTTTCAATCTTGACAAATTAATTAAAATACACCTTATAAAAAAAACGTCGTTTTTCTATGAAAAGTTAAATTATATTTTGTTTTTTTCTTGATTGAGTTTTTCCCTGCTATTATATTTTTGGGCGACCATTTGGTGGCTAAAAGAAAATAGCAAACGGCCAACAGGGATTTCTAAATGTGACACGTGATGTTTTTGCTATTATGATTATATTATTTTTGTAATTTTATGCAGCTGGAAAAAGAATTCTTCACAGAGTATGGTGAAGCAAATAGATATGAAGTTCAAGAAGTTGTTGGAAAAGGCAGTTATGGTGTTGTAGGATCAGCAACAGACACACAAACAGGCGAAAAAGTTGCAATCAAAAAAATAAACGACGTTTTCGAGCATGTTTCTGATGCAACAAGAATCCTTAGAGAAATCAAACTTCTTCGATTATTAAGGCATCCCGATATTGTAGAGATTAGGCATATTATGCTACCACCTTCTAGAAGAGAATTTAGAGACATTTATGTAGTTTTCGAATTGATGGAATCCGATCTTCATCAAGTTATTAGAGCTAATGACGATCTTACCCCTGAACATTATCAGTTTTTTTTGTATCAGCTTCTTCGTGGGTTGAAGTATATTCATTCAGGTAAATGTGTAAATTAAGTTAAACCATTGCTAATGATTATGATTATAATACGTTTATGTTACTTTTGCAGCAAATGTATTTCACAGAGATTTAAAGCCGAAAAACATTCTTGCAAATGCTGACTGTAAATTGAAGATTTGTGACTTTGGGCTTGCTCGGGTATCGTTTAATGATGCACCAACTGCTATATTCTGGACGGTTTGTGTTCTTTATGCAATTTTTTCATAATCTTATTAATAGTTTACTACTAATGTTTTTAATTACATTATTTTTGTTGAATCAATGCAGGATTATGTTGCAACTCGATGGTATCGTGCTCCTGAACTTTGTGGCTCCTTTTTCTCTAAAGTATGATGCTCCAGTCCCACCTTTGGCATGCGATTTGTGTATTAGTATTTTTAAATGAGAATAAATTTCTACACCACATTTTCTAATGCTTGTACCACACTCTACAAGTATTATTGCAGACTCTACAAACATATAAATCAACTATCGTGAAATGTTTGGTGTAAAAATCACAACTTTTTTTAAATGGGTCACATTGTCTCAAACGGGTCAAATAAAAAAAGTATACTTTTCTATTTATAGAGATTCTTGATAATTAATTTTTTTTTTTTTTTTTTTTTTAATTTTGCAGTATACTCCAGCCATTGATATATGGAGCATTGGATGCATATTTGCAGAGATGCTAACTGGAAAACCGTTATTTCCTGGAAAAAATGTTGTTCATCAATTGGATCTCATGACTGATTTGCTTGGCACTCCTCAACCCGAAACTATTGCTAGGGTTAGTTAGCATCAATTTAGACCAATTTGCTTAATTAAAAAAATTAATTAAAAAAATGCAGATTCGCAATGAAAAAGCAAGAAGATATTTAAATAGCATGAGGAAAAAACAACCCGTTCCTTTTACACAAAAGTTTCCACATGTCGACCCGTTGGCTCTTAAATTACTCGAACGCCTTGTTGCTTTTGATCCCAAAGATCGCCCCTCAGCTGAAGAGGTATGCATGAAATTTTTAATATAATTTTTTAATTAAAAGAAAAAATCAGACACGGGTGGCAATTCAGTTCGGGTTCACGGGTTGGCAGGTCAGAAACGTTTTATATAAACGGGTCACATATCTCAACCCTAACTTGTTTACCTTCAACCCGAACAGTCGAACACGACCCATATAACCCGTTTAATTAAATAGATTATTGTTATTCCACAAATTCATAAGAAAACACCAAAATTACTAAATAGCAGATGAATTTTCTATTCATTTTTGTATGTAGTCACTAGCCGATCCTTACTTTAATGGTTTGTCAAACGTGGACCGAGAACCGTCCACTGAGTCCATCTCAAAACTTGAATTCGAGTTTGAAAGGAGGAAATTGGGAAAAGATGATGTCAGAGAGTTAATTTATCGAGAGGTTCGTTTCGTTATTACTTAATACTTATTTATTTGTTTTTTTAATATAGTTGTTTGTGTTATCAATTTATAACCAGATTTTGGAGTATCACCCTCAAATGCTTCAGGAATATTTACGTGGTGGTGAACAAACTAGCTTCTTGTACCCAAGGTAATACACAAAAATGTTTAATTATTTTTCTTTAATTTTGTTTATAGAAATTAACATGTGAATTTTTTTATTTTTTTAGTGGGGTTGATCGATTTAAGAGGCAATTTGCACATCTTGAGGAGGGTATGGGTAAAGGTGGAAATAGTAATACTGGTCCACAGCTAAGGCATCATGCTTCACTTCCTAGGCAAGTTGTTATACTTTCAAATTTTAACACATTTACTTATGAATGGGTTCATTTGAATTAATTTACGGATTAAATGGGTTAAAACAAATAATATTAGCTAAAAAGGAAACATGTCAAATGGATTGATTTGGGTTATGTTTACCTTTTTTTATAGATTAAATGGGTATTAAAGAAAATTAAAAGTTAGCCTAAAGGAAAATTGTCAAATGGATTAATTTGGGTTATGTTTACTTTTTTTTAATGGATTAAATGGGTAAAAAAGAAATTTAAAAGTTAGCTAAAAAGGAAAATGTCTGATGGGTGGAAAATTATTGAAAGTGTATTTGTAATCGTATGTAATGCCTTTAATTGGTTATATAAGATGAACAAAGTATTTGCGCGTTTACTTATGAATGGGCGAATTAGGGTTATGTTTTATCTTTAATTTTGATTTTACATTTATGTGGGTCCAGGGAGCGAGTTCCTGCACCCAAGGAAGAAGGCGGTTCTCAAGAGAATGAATCAGAAAAACAAAATTCAGAAAATGAGGAAAATGAAGCAAATAGAGGTGGAAATTACAGTGCTCGTAGCTTGTTAAAGAGTGCTAGTATCAGTGCTTCCAAATGTATAGGAGGCAAGGGGACACGCCATATTGAGGTAATTAACAAATATTTATATTTATTATTTTTATTTTTTCTATTTATGATTTATCGGTTGTAACTGATTTTCTGGTCAGGTTGACCAATTATGATCATATAGTTTGACCAATTTGGTTGTCTTTTTTAGGATGAACCTGATGCAAACCTACAAGACAAGCAGTAAGAGACAAAGCTCTTTTGATTCGAGGGTGTATTTATTTAAACTGAGAAAAGGATATGTCAATTTCATACAAAAATTGACCCAATTTGATATTTTGGTTGCAATAGGGGAACAAACTGTAAATTCCGTCCTCATTTTGCATTTACAAAACTATCATCTACTAATTGTGAAATTTTATTTATTTATTTATTTATTATACTTCCACATATTTTGCGTAAGGTAGGACATATTAGCTTATGAAATTTGAATAATATGTCCTCATTCTCTTTGAAAGAAGGGGGGTTTTGGTTTTGTTGGTGCTTGAAATAATTTTGTCTACACAATATTACTATAGCTCTAGAGTTATTAATTTTATATGAGCTACTTAACTCAATCACTTCTTGTCGTTACTCTTTAGTTTTCTATTGAGGACTATTGCGTAGATGTATTCGAAAGTAGTGCATTTTTCATTTTTTATAGGAATTTATGTAGTAGAAACACTGGTATCTCTGGTTAAAGCCCATGGGATGTAAGATACAACTATTATGACCGTTTCTATAGTGTATGTGCAAATGTATGCATTTCGATTCGGGTCGTATTCTATTTTTTAGTCCGTGGAAGTGTAACTATTGATAAGTTTTTTTATCGATGAAATAGACCAAGTGAAAATTAAACAATAATCTAATCACATGAAATCTATGATGAAATGATAGATCTACAAACTCTAAAGTAGCTAGTAAAGCGATAAATATTTACAATATCGGTGCTTGGTGATAATCCTTGAGATCATGTTCTAACCAGTATCTTTGTTGGTGAGGACCTAAAGGAAAACACCTCTAATGGAATTACACCCAGAACTACAACTACGAAGCAACTCGAAAACCAAACGTTGAAACCCTAAGAACCGGCGAACCGGAACGAAGGACTGCGGCGGCGGCGGTCGGAGGTGGTGGAGGTTCTGGTTCAGCCGAAAGGGGAGCACGAGGCAAATATCAAAATGATTAGGGTTTACCCTAATCCTCTATTTATAGCCTGATAATTTCTTAATTTGAGACAAACTCTAATTACCTTCCACCAATGACTAACTGAACTTGAGACTATGTACCTTTTAGTTAACTATTTAATTAATGACTAATCAGTCCTCCGAGTAGCTTCTAATCGTGTTACGTGGGAAATCCAAAAGGACCATAATATTACATCGAATATTGCCAACTTATTTAATGCCAGTGGACACATATCCAATAGTCTCCCACTAGGACTTGTCATCACCTATAATTAGTCAAATATTTGCAACTAACTAATAGAACGAGTCATCTAATGCAACTGTTGCACTCTGAATCTCATCATGACCTAGCTCTTAGATAAATAATCATATATTCCTTCATTCTAGATATCACACGACCTTGAGACACGGGGGTATCGTCAATTTCAAAGTTCAAAATTTTGATGCTCAATCGAGACTTACGTGGACTACAAACAGAATACCAATTGGATCATCAATTTAGTCGAGCTCGAGCCAAGCATCTACCAGTCACATCAAATCATCATATGGAGTTGATCACTACATATTATATTACATTTTATTTTGCTTTATTTTCTTAATACATGTACCGATATATTATTAAATATATTACTTTGATGAGGTTTATTGCTTTGCAGGTCGGAGCGTAAAAAAAGCTGATTGATCACATTAACCACAAAAGACCACATTAATCATTTAATATTTAAATTAGCTCGATTAACTGAATTAAGAACATTAAGTACCTAAGGCCTTCTAGCCTAGTGGTATTGGAGAATGATTTAAGGTGTTACCAATAACCAAAGGGAGCTGATTCGTACAGAGCAGTTTTTATCTATACAGAGCAATTTCTTCTCAAATGACAATCATGCCCTCCTTTTATCACATTTTTTATTTCACCCCTCTCACTAAGGGCATCATTGTCATTAGATATAAGATTGCTCTGCATGGATAAAAATTGTTCTGTACGAATCAGCTCCCATAACCAAATGTTATGGGTTGAAGTCCCGTTAGGACAAAAATAAAAAATAGATTAGGTGTCGTTCAAAAGAAAAACACAAAAAATTCCATTGAAAAAAAAGAATAAAGACTATTAACATATATATTACTGGGAACTCACATATATACAACCAGGCCGAAAATTTGGCCCAAATATATCTTTTAAGAACAAGATTTTACATATATTTGAGGCCACAAACGCATGTATGCTCGAAATATAAAAGCCGCCATTTAATTACTTAAGAGTGGGTCGCATATTATTTTATATAAGGAGTTCAGGTATTGCATGTTATTTAAACACGTGCCCACTTTTATTATTGGACGAAGCAAGGGGTCGGTCGCATCTTTTGGTGAAGCCCACGTGCATGTTTTTGAAGATATACAACCACACAATTGAAGCTTCAAGAGGAAGCTACGTCACATATTTCGAGGGAGGAAGCCATATATAATTATTTGTGATTGGGCAGCATGGGTATGACAGTGAGTTTATATCAGGAGAATTGATGTTGCTACCACAATTTTTAATGATTATATCATATAGTACAGGTTTTACAGCTGCATGTACAAGTATATTAAGCATTGGATGTGGTACATGCCTTAAAAGTTGTGGTAGAAAAATCACCCCCATCAGGGGTGACAATTAGGCTTGTGTTTGGGTTAAAGGTTTGGTTGACATGCAGTTGGCATGTTCGAATTAGTCAATCCAAAGTCAACCTGTTAGAATTTTGGGTTAGAAAAATCAACCCTAACTCGGACTTATTTAAATCATGGTTATACATACTCAACCCGTTTGACTTATTTAAACCAAAGTGCAAACATATGGAAAAGAAAATATAATGTTGAATTCTTGATGATTACAGTAATTACAGTCAAAAGAAAAAGAAGTTATGACTTTAATTTGGAATTGAGAATAGAAACAAACAAGTATATATTAATCACTGAAGATTATATACCAAGAAGGCAAGCACAAACATTAAGATCACTTAAGTACAATTGATTTAGGAAGTGACGCTCCACACTCTGAAATCTAAGCTTACAAGTACAAAATGCTTGTTCTTGTAATCACTCTTGCAGAAAAGGCTATTGATTATGTATGCACCAAGCCTTCTAATTATGTGTTGTAATGATGAAGACTATAACTCTATTGAGAATGAAACTTTGGTTGCTCACAACAAACTATGCTCGCTAAGAGTTTTACAAACACCAGCTGGTGTTCAACCTAACTGTAACAAGGAATAGAATAAACCACACAATATTGACGTGTGGGATGCTCTTGTGTATATAGGAGATTACAGCTTACAATCCTTTTAATTAAGGATACAAAATAATGATAAACATATACAAAGATACATAAGATAATCTCTAAATATTTGAATAATTCAAATATATGCGTGATCATCTAATATCCCCCTCAAGCGAATCGGTGGTGGACCAATGCGAAGCATAGCTCGAAAATGCTCAAATTGAGGGCGCGGAAGACTTTTGGTAAGTATGTCAGCCACTTGAAGCTTGGTTGGAATGAACTTGGTGTGAAGCTTGCTGGAAGCAACAAGTTCCCGAACAAAATGATAATCCAAGTCAATATGTTTGGCTCGCTTGTGAGAAACCGGATTTTGAGTCATAAATAAGACACTTTTGTCATCACAAAGTAAGGTTGGACGATCATGTGGTAATGCATGCAATTCCCGCAATAGATGTGTGACCCAAACGATTTCAGCTGCTGTGTTTGCCATTGCTCTATATTCTGATTCACAACTGGATCGAGAAACACTAGGTTGCTTTTTAGCACTCCAAGATACCAAATTTCCACCAAGAAATATTGAATAGCCATCTATTCTGATTCACAACTGGATCGAGAAACACTAGGTTGCTTTTTAGCACTCCAAGATACCAAATTTCCACCAAGAAATATTGAATAGCCATAGGTAGATCTACGTGTTTCCAAGCATCGAGCCCAGTCAGCATCAGGGTACCCTAAGATGCTTTTAGTTTATGATTGGCGGAAGGTGAGGCCGAGAGTGAGCGTGCCCTTGACATATCGTATTATACGCTTGACGGACTGAAAGTGATTGGTAGTTGGAGCATGAAGATGTTGACTTGCTTGGTTCACAGCATAAGAGATATTTGGTCTCGTAATGGTAAAATACTGAAGTGCACCAACTAATGAGCGATACAATGTAGTGTCATGAAACGGTGTGCCGGCTGTAGTAAAAGTCTCATGAGTGCCCAAAGGTGTAGACACTGGTTTAGAGTCAACGAGATTTGCACGAGTGAGGACATCATGTGCGCATTTGGACTGAGCAAGGAAAAGTCCATCGGAAGTGTAGCTGACTTCTAAACCTAAGAAATAGCTTAGATCGCCAAGGTCTTTAATAGCAAATTCTTTATTCAAGCGAGTATTAAAAGCGGTGATGACCGATTCTTGGTTACCCGTTAAAATGAGATCATCCACGTAGACAAGCAAATACATGATGCAAGAGTCTCGAGCAAAGATGAAAAGTGAAGTATCGGCACGGCTACGTACAAATCCATTTGCAAGAAAAAAAGTGCTAAGACGGTGAAACCACGCACGCAGGGCTTACTTTAAGCCATATAATGCTTTAGATAAGTTAAAAACGTGATTTGGTAATTGAGGACCAGTAAATCCCGGGGGTTGTTCCATGAATACCGTTTCATTAAGGTGACCGTGTAAAAAATCATTCTTTACGTCTAACTGATGCAATCGCCATTTATTTGTAACGGCAAGTGATAAAACGATACGAACAGTAGATGCTTTTACCACCGGACTGAAAGTATGAGAGTAATCTAGACCGCGCATTTAGGTAAAACCTTGAGCAACAAGGCGGGCTTTGAAGACCTATTTAGATCCCACAATATTCGAATTTGTTGGTCTGGGTACTAAGATCCAAGTTTTATTTTGATGAAGAGCTTCCATTTCGTCATGCATAGCGGCCATCCAGTGAGGACTTTTGGCAGCGGACTTATATCCTTTAGGCTGTGTAGTGGTAAAAAGGCAGCTACGCAACTTAGTGACTGAAAGAGTAGCGAGAAACACATGATGAAGTGGTTTAAAAATTCCATCTTTAGATCGAGTCACCATAGGATGTGAGGGGACAACTGGGGGTTGAGGGGCTGCATCGACAGGTTGTATAAAAGGTGCCTCAGGTGGATATGCTTTGGGTTGAGGCAGAGCATCATCACGTTGCGGAGTGGGTGGATCTGGAATAGCTTCAGGTGGTGGCTCGGTAATATTAATAGTCTGATCAGTTGGGGCTTTGCAAATTCCGCAAGGTGGTGTAGGTATTGCGGGTTGCTCAATAATATTCGGTGGTTCAGTGGGTGCGCCGGGTTGTGTAGTTGAGCTAGGACTATCATCTAAGAAAGTACATAAATCCAATGTGGCAAAATGTGTTTCATTTGTAGGATCTATAAATGGAAAAACAACTTCATTAAACCGTGCATGACGGGTTATATACATGCGAGAAGATACCGGGTCACAGCATTTGTATCCCTTGCATTGAGAATTATAACCGAGAAAAATGCATGGAATACTTCTGGGAGCAAGCTTGTGTGTCGAATAATCACGTAAATATGGGTATACGCGACACCCAAAAACTCGAAAATTATCATAGTTTGGCATTCGAGTGTAAAGTAGTTGAAACGAAGAGCAATTATTGAGAAGCTTTGTAGGCATGCGATTAATAATAAACGTTGCAGAGCTAAATGCGTCCACCCAAAAAGAGGCCGGAACATGCGCATGAAAGAGCATAGCTAGACCCGTTTCAACAATATGTCTATGCTTGCGTTCGGCACACCCGTTTTGTTGGGGCGTGTAGGGGCAAGAAATTTGATGAAAAATGCCATTATCATCGAATTTTTTTCGCACCGTATTGTTTAGAAATTCTGTACCCCCATCACTTTGAAAGACCTTAATTTTTCTTGAAAACTGGGTTTGCACAAGCTTAATAAAAGTTGTTAAAACAGTGTAAAAACCAGATTTAGCTTTTAATGGATAGAACCACGTAAATCGAGAGTAGTCATCAACGAAAGTAACCATGTGAGGAAATAGGAGCAAGGCCCCAAAGATCACAGTGTATCAAATCTAAAGGATTCGATGATCATTTAAGGTTTAAGTCAAAAGGAAATCGTTGTCGTTTAGACAGTTGACAAGGTTCACAAATAGTAGGTTTAGGTAAAATAGATGTAACTTGTAAAATACCTAATTTATTCAATACAAAAATAACATCAAAAGAAATGTGTCCTAAACGATTATGCCATAATTCAAAAGAAACTTTGCGGGAATTATTAGAAACTGCAACCAAAGCAATTTGATCATCTCGAAGCACATATAAGCCATCCTCACATCGACCTTGTGCTATCACTTGTTTGCTTACCCTGTCCTGAATGTGAAAAAATGGTTGAGAAAAAAGCACGTCAACCGGTTGATCCGTTGTTAGTTTACTAATAGAAAGTAAATTCTTTAATAAATGAGGAATAACAAGAACATCTTTTAATGAAAGTTTATTTGATGTCAAAGAGTGACCGATATGAGATATAGGAAGTTTAGCACCGTTACCAAATGCCACTTTCATATTACCAGTATATGGTGTAGATTCCGATACTGCGGATGGTGTAGAGGTCATGTGAGCAGTCGCACCGGAGTCAACATACCAGTCCGGTCGGTATTGATTAACATTACACTTAGAATGAAAAGCTTGAGCTAAGTTTGCATCATTAGTTTGCATCGAAGAGTTGCTGTTTTGAGATGCATAGGTAGGAAGGCTGGGACATGCCGAAGCATAGTGCCCATTAGTACGGCACAATTGAAAGTTGTCACACCCCGCCAAAAATGAGTTTTCTTCATTTAAAATGTTTTGCGGAAAAACGAGGGTGTAACGTTCATGACAACATAGCAAAAATTAAGTAAACAAACAACCACGCAATAACGAAAAATAAAAGTTGTTTTCACTTTCCAAAAATGGAAAGTTCCCAAAATAGTAAGTTTCCTAAAATAGAAATTGTTTTGAAATCAAATGATTGTTCGTAAACTTCATGTTTTAATCATGGCTCACGACAATCCCACTGTTCATATCCTCCAGTTCCCCTGCACCTAATCACCTGGAAAAACATAAATAATAAAAGGGTCAACATTAATGGTGAGTGAATCCACAGGGTTAATGTTGTATGAAAAGTAAAGTGTTTTGCTACCTAAAATGTTTGTTATAAAAATAAGTTTATGACTGAAAAAGTATAAAGTTCAACACTCATATGATATGAGAAATAGATATAGAAAATAAAGTGTAATTGTAGAAGATCTACAATTACTGGTTTTGTTTATGAAAAAGTGTTGAACAAGTGTTGAGTTTGACATCGCATGAACTGTTATCCCCAACAAGTAGCTAGTCTATTGAGTTAATATACCAACCCCTAAGTCCACAATCAACACTTCAACTCCAGTATGTTATAGTTCTTTTATGGATATACACTCCCGAAAGATGTCTTGGATATACCAAGTAGTGATCAAATAATGTTGGGAGGATGAGTGTCAGCCAATAGTACTATCTGCATATCCATGGTCTAGATCCACTAGTTAATGATTGCTGGCAAACTTTTGTCCGGTATAATAATTGTTTGTCATGCCAACGCGATAATGAAAATGTAAAGATGTTGTACAATCATAGTAAAACAGTAGCAATTGTGTTTATGTTTTCCACCCCAAAGTTTATAAAAGCAGTAAAAGAGTAAAAGGGGTCTGTGGACTCACCTGGGCAAAGCTTAGCGACAAATTAGGACAGAGAAATCCTTCAAAGGCTCCTAGCTTCCTAAACAATATAATTTACTAATTAGACTAAGCTAATACAGGCGATTCTAGATACGATATAAGATAAATGATATACGATTAATGTTATGTATTATGTTTTGCGACATCGAATGAACTTGGATCATTGGGCCTTAATTGGCCAAAATGAAATGAAATGAAATGAAATGGGCTTCGGAATGAAATGAAATGATATGGGCTTCAGAATGAAATGAAATGAAATGGGCTTGAGTTAGGCTTAATGGGCCTAGATTGGGCCTATTGGGCTTAATGGGCCTAGATGGGCCACTAGGTTGGGCCACTTGGGCCTCTTATTGGGCTTCAGTCCGATTAGATTGCACCATGGATTGGGCTTGGGCCCAATTGGATTCGGTTTGGGTATAAGTGGGCCAAAGGTTTAGGCTTTGGTCCAAATGGGCTTGGATACTAATGGGCCAACTAAAGTTTGATAGACTAAGGTAGATCGATATGGGCCAAGTACGGGACTTGGCCCGATTAGGTATTCGGGTTTGGGTTGATCGGTTGGGTCAAGATCCGGCCTTGACCCGGTTTGACTTATTGGTCAAAATTGGTCAATTCTAGAAGTCAACATAGGTCAAAATAGTCAACAAAAGTCAACTAAAGGTTCTAGATTTTGGCTAGGGTTTGATCTATCACAATATTTGGTCAACAAAAGTCGAATCTAGTTAACATAAAGTCAACTAGGGTTCGGTTTGGCTAGGGTTGGCCGGCTAGGCCGAAACCCTAAGGGTTCTAGGTTAGATCGGCTAGATCTCGAGTTGGTGTGTCTAGATCGGGTATAGTTCGAGTCTAGGGTTCTAGATCTAGGGTTTAGCATGACAAGGTTCTAGATCTAGGTTTCTAGGCACAGATCTAGTATGAAAAATAATCGAACAAGCATGTTTTGTGACGGGATCCATATGCATGGTGTGACCATGCACACGGTCGGATCTAGATCATCATCATGAGCAATTGTTGAGTCCATATGGCCTTGGCCATGGTCTCAGATTCGAACTAGGGACTAAAGCAAGTAGAATAACCAAACAAGGGATCGAAACATACCTTGCTAAGGACGAATCAAGAAGAAACCGAATGAGGGGTGCTCAGGATTGCTTGCGATCGGACGAAGATGATGATGGTGATGCTTGTGGGGATCGGCCGAATTGGGGAGAAACAAAAGGTGTAGGGTTCAATAAATGGTTGGTATTTATAGTGCTTAAGGATTAGGGTTTAGAAGTAGAGTCCTAGTAGCACAAGGACTTGTTTAAAAGTGAATAGATAATGATCAAATGGAATAGATAAGGCCAACACCCCAAGGGGTGTTTTGGCCGAACATGTGGTCACGAGCAAGGAGGGAAGGCCGGCCACATTGGTGTTCGGTCAAGCCTTGGTTTCGGTTTAGATGGTTCGTGCATTCGAGTCACGTTTATTGTTTAACCGAGAAAGTTATCGTTTTAGAAATGTTTTAGCTCAATGTGTGTCACCATAAGAAAATAATAATGTTGTGTTGACTAAAACAGTCAAACACTAATGTATGGTGTTACAATATATAAATTTGTTGTGTGTTAGGATGCCAGAAATAGAAATGTCTAAAAATAGAAAATTTCTAAATAAGGAAAGTTCTTGAAATGAAATGAGTTTACATACCAGAAATATCGAGTTGTCACAACAGTGAGGAGGGCGACGCCCACTACTACCGCGACCCCCATTGTAACCACCACGATTGCTTCCACCACGTGAGTAATTATTACTGCCACCACGTGAGTAATTATTTGACCGACCACGATTATTGTTGAATGAATATTCTGCATTGAAAGCAACAGGGGGCGTGACAGTACCGTGCAATGATTGAAGGAAAAGTTCGTGACTCTCCGCCTGTGATAAAAGATCCCTAGAAAGTGGTGGTGGCTTTGTGGTTCGAAAAACAACAGAGAAGGTCTCAAAAGATGTACCAAGGCCGCGTAAAAACAAGTGTAATTTGTCGATTTCATCCACCGGTTGCCCAATCGCAGCCAATTTGTCACAGATTCCCTTTAAAGTATGAACAAAATCAGTTACCGATGAAGTTCCCTTGGAGATTTGGCGAAGAGAATCTCGAAGGGAATGAATACGTTCGACAGAAGAATTGCTATAAGCGCCTCAAGAGCCACTCATATTTTTCGAGCAGTAGGGAGACCTAATACCTCGGCAGAAGCCTCCTAAGTTAGAGAGGAGTTGAAGAGAATGACTGCCTGTTGATCGAGATTCGTCCAAGACAAAAAGGCAGGATTGTCGACTGCTTTTTCATCATTAGTAATAGTCTCAATAGGTGCTGAAGATGAACCATCCACATGAGAAAGAAGTTTCTGAAAGGAAAAGAGCGGAATCATTTGATTACGCCAAAGAAGGTAATTTGTGGATGAAAGTTTGATGGGAATCATATGAAGGAGAGTATTCATAGTGAAGGTAGTGTCTTGTGAGGAAGACGCCATTATGATCCCTGGTAAAAAAAGCTCGTTGAAAATAGAGGAGAAGAAATAGGATCGGTGAGGAGAAAAAACGAGGAGTTGAAGGTATAGTTTGTTAGGTTGATACCATGTAACAAGGAATAGAATAAACCACACAATATTGACGTGTGGGATGCTCTTGTATAGATAGGAGATTACAAGTTACAATCCTTTCAAATAAGGATACAAGATAATGATAAACATATACAAAGATACATAAGATAATCTCTAAATATTTGAATAATTTAAATATATGTGTGATCATCTAATACTAACTAATAATACTAGAGAGTGTACAACTAAGGTTTCACACTTAAACTCTTTATAACAATCGTAATAAATACTATAAGTGCTCTGTGAAGGCGTGAGTAAATGCAAGGCATGTACTATGATATTTATAGTATTATTTGACTTCTATTCCTTCTTCATCATACATCCTCGTGTCAACATACAATACATGACTTCATCCTCAAAAACATGCACAAGACTTTGTCCTTTAGTCTTATCACATTTTATCATTTTCGTTTTCTGACAAACAGTAAAAAGTGACTACAACCGACCTTTATGTTTAAGTACATGCCATGTTTCCAACGTACATTTGTAGAAATCCTTTTATCTAAGAGTGCAGATCTTCATCGGGATTCATTGAACGGGAAAATAGATGAAAAATTCAAATGTCAAAATTTTCTCTCCAGAAGATTCTTTACGGGCTGGTGGTAGTTACTTGGTGGTACTTACTGTTAGAATAATATTGAATATATTCTTGTAGATAAATATAAATATATTTGATATAGGTGATCCTTTCCTAATATATAGGAAAGATTTTATTGCACTTGTATATATATTGACATATGAATGGAATACAAATCAAGGGTTTGATATACATTAATATGGTATCAGAGCACCCTCTTCTTTTTCTCTCTTGCTAGCTGGACTTAGCCACCTCCGAAACCCCACTTTCTTCTTCCTGTTCGTCGATTCTTCCTCACAAAAGCCATGGCCGACGATGATATTCCGGCCGCTTCTACGTCGAACAGTGCTAAACCAACGTTTCATCCCGCTTTCGGGGTCAATAACATCAAAAACGCCATCCCTTTATCTGTTAATCAGACCAATGATCGGTATGCATCGTGGGTGGAACTATTTCAAGTCCATTGTTGTGCATACGATGTTCTTGACCACATCGATTCTAAAACCCGAAACCCGACGGTATTGATGCTCCCACTTGGAACCGTCTTGACGCCATTTTCAAGCAATGGATACCTGCTACTATTTCAACCGATCTCCTTCAAAACGTTATGAAACACGGAGCAATGGCTCAGCAACTTTGGGATCGTCTGGCCGAAATTTTTCAGGATAACCGGGCCACTCGCGCCGTTTACCTCGAAGAACAGCTTAACGGCACTCGTATGGACGCGTTTTCGAACGCTACTCAGTATTGCAATCACATCAGACTTCTGGCAGACCAACTGGCCAACGTCGGCCAACCCATCTCCGACGGGAAGATGGTCTTACAACTCGTGACCGGACTTCCGAAGGAATATGATACCCTTGCTACTTTTATCCAACAAACAGATCCGCTGCCCAGTTTCATTAAAGCGTGTTCACAGCTTACTCTCGAGGAAACAAGAATATCTAAGCATGAAACTAGTATTTCGCAAGCATTGTTAACCCAAAAGTCCGAACCCGCCCCTGCTGCCGCTGCATCCGACGAGCAGTAGTCCCGAGACTACAACTATTCGAGCGAATGGGGTGGTCGCGGTGGTTACAGTGGCTGTGGCTGTGGTCGTGGTCGTGGTCGCGGGGGCCGTCAACAAAATCAGCAATACTACAACCACCAACAGTACCAGTGGCCGCTGTCCCCATGGTCTCCACCACCGTGCCCCTACCCAACGGTCCCTCCATTGCATCGACAAGGCATCCTTGGCCCCGGACCCGCCCACAAAACCAGCAACAAGCATACTACATGGCCGCACCATACCCCATGCATGGTACCCCAATGACTCCCACCGAACTACACACGACATTTAACACCATGCACCTCAATATGCCCGACAACTCTTGGTACATGGATACGGGGTCTACTTCACATGTTGCTAGCACGACGGGTAACTTTTCTCATTTATTTTATTTACGTAATCCGCATTATATTTTTGTAGGTAATGACAGTGGTCTTCTGGTTACGGGTTTAGGATCCACAACTATCCCTCACCCTACTCGCACCTATGTCTTGAACAATATCTACCATGTTCCGAAATTAATTAAAAATCTTATTTCAGTCCGTAAATTTACTCGTGATAATCGTATTTCTATTGATTTTGACCCATTTGGTTTCACTGTGAAGGATCTCAAAACGGGGACGCTCATCACAAGATGCAACAGTACCGGTGATTTGTACCCCTTTCCTAAAGGATGCGCAAATCGTTCACCTCCTCTCGCTCTCCATACCGCCTCTTCATCAACTTGGCACAACCGTCTCGGTCATCCGGGATCCTCTATTTTTTCTTTATTTAGGACAAATAATTGTTTTGCAAACAATCTTAGTGATATTAATTCGTGTAATTCTTGTTCTTTAGGCAAACATTGTCATTTAAGTTTAATTCTTCTAAATCTATTACTTTTAGCCCTTTTGATTTGATGCATGCCGACTTGTGGACCTCTCCCGTCCCTCTTAGGCCACAAATACTATATCGTTATTATTGATGATTTTACACATTTCACTTGGACTTTTCCCTTAAAATACAAATCACAAGTTTATTCCATCTTCTCTGCCTTTTACACTTTCATCCACACCCAATTGGAAATGAAAATCAAAACCTTACAATGTGACAACGGCCGCGAATTTGACAACCACCAAATCCATGAATTTTGTACCACCCATGGCATGCACCTTCGTTTTTCTTGTCCTTATGCCTCATCCTAAAAGGGCAAAGCCGAAAGACGCATTCGCACTCTAAATAACATCATTCGCACCAACCTCATACACGCTTCCATCCCTCCCTCCTATTGGCCATATGCCCTCCATTTCGCCACTAATCTCCTAAACATTCTCCCTTCTTCCGCTATAAACAATCATACTCCCACCACCATTCTTTATCATCGTTCTCCTTCGTATACTCACCTACATACATTTGGTTGTCTTTGTTATCCAAATACTTCTTCAACCACACATGACAAACTATCTCCTAGATCAACTCCTTGCTTCTTCTTTGGCTACCTCCTACATCACCGCGGTTACCTATGCCAAGAAATATCCACCAAACAATTTTTCACATCCCGTCACGTTACCTTCGTCGAAGACATATTTCCATTCTCCAAAACCACACTCACCCAAACACAATTGTAACCACCGAAATTTGTAAATAAATAAATTGTACAAAAATATGATAATTATGGATAATTCATTTCAGAACCATAGGAATTAGTTTCGTGTCATTTCGACACCGTTTGATATGGTTAAGGTCGAAACCGGGCCGAAATAGACAACAAAAAGTTGCAGCCCAGGTGCCTGAAGGAGTTGACGACGCGAACTATAGTTTGCGATCGTGAACATCAAACAGAGATTTTGGGGTTTTGGACGATCGGTGTTCACGGCCCGTTCCCGATCGCGAAGTGTTCCCTGTTAGTCCTCAGACTAAGTAAATAAGATTTGATGATCGATAGCTAAGAAGAATAAAATCTGCTGAAGTATGTATCTCAGCTGAAGCACAAGTATATTCATAAACCTTCAGTTGAGTACGTACTTAGCTCAAGGAATCAAGTTAAATCAGCAGCTATACCAAAGTGATCATTCGAAGTTTATGGCCAAAGGACAGAAACCCGAAGAAGACCAATCAGCTGATAATGGAATCAGCTGATGGTACCTGCTGCAGATAAAGACTTGGTGGAAAATGTTCTTGACACTTTGAACATTCTCCTTTCCCACTCAAAGAAGAAGAAAACGATGAAGATCTTCTATTTTAGAATAGAAGATAACTTGTCAGCACTTCATCGTTTGTCCTTCCAAATATGTAAAGGGAAAGTCAACTACTTTTGTACTATCATAGTACACCTTTTAACTGTTCGTCAGAAAATGTGGTAAAAGAAGTTGACACAAAGTACATGTGGGACTATAACCTATGAGAGTGCATTTAATGTTTCCGTGGACAAGTCTACATCTACGAACGATATGTTTACACGTAGATTAACTTGTGGACAAAGGAACATGGATCTTGGGCTATATATAGAGACATAAACGCTTGCATTTACACACACCTTTTAACATTCATATCACAAGAACATTCTCTGAGAGTTTGTTATTGTCTGGTAATAACTTCTCCATAGTTAATACTCAGGCATTTAATATCAGCTGTTAGTATCAGCTGATATAACTCTCCTTGCATAGTTTTCTAGTTTAAGCGAGCAAAAGTGTCACTTAAAGTATAAAGTTTTAGTTAGTGTGTACTATCTATTTCCGCAAACTTTGTAATGTATTAAGTTGTTTTAATAAACTCTTAATCATTAAGATTGTGTGTTCTTTACTTTATCGTCTTTCCTTAGCCATAACGCAACACGTTTGTGTTGTTGGGATCCAACAACTGGTATCAGAGCAAGTGTCAAAGTTGTTTTCCATCAACTTTGAGCATCTGTTATGGCTAAACCTACAACATATGTATCTTCCATCATCTGGAAAACCTCCCAAACTCACTCAAACCAACTATCCCATGTGGAAGACACGCATGTTGTCTTACATGGTTACCTATCACCCAAGACTTCAAGACAATATAACGATTGGAAAATATATCCCTAAAACCTATGTTGTGAAATCTGAAGCACAATGGTTAGACGCTGAAAAACGTCTTGTCCATCTTGAAAATAAAGGAAGGGATATGCCTTTTCAAGCAGTTGGCGATGAACTGTATCACAATATTCAATTTTGTGACTCAGTCAAAGAAATGTGGGAAATGTTGGCTGAAGTTTATGAAGGCACATCCATTGTGCATGAACATAACAAAAACATGCTCATTCATGACTACGAGCTGTTTAAAGCGAAGCCTAGCGAGACTATAGCTCAAACATTCAATCGTTATAACATTATGTTAAACGAGCTGAAGTCTCATGGGGTTGAAAAGGACGATATGTCCAAAATGTGTAAGTTCATGGCAGCTCTTCCTTCAAAATGGGCTACCATCATAACTTGCATGAGTACGTCTGCTACTTTAAAAGACTACACTCTTTACTCTCTTTATGGCATGTTTCTCGGCCATGAGAGAACCGTACTTAACAAATTTCAACCTCCAAAAGAATCATAAGTGAGTTCTTCAGGGTCTTCAGCTGCTCTTGTTTCTATAAACAAACCAAGCAGGATTGAATATCCCCCCCTCAGATGATGAAGCTGATACAACTTCAACTGTTGATCTGTTCAACATGCCTGAGTTCAGCATTGAAGAGATCGATGAAGACGAAGATAATGAAGCCCTTTTATCTGAGCTTGCCTTACTTGTCAAAAACAGAAAATTCTTCAAAGGCAAGTCTGGCTCCTCAGCTAGAAGCTCTAGTAATAGACCTATCTTGTCATCTGCATCTTCCAAACCCTCTGGAAGTACACCTAATATCTCTGAGATAACCTGCTACAACTACAACAAAAAGGGACACTATGCTAACGACTGCAAACAAAAGAAAGCAAGTTCATCTTCTTCAACTGGTCAGTCCATTGAAGAGAAATACAAAAAGCTACAAGCCTTCACCAAAAAGATCCTAGAAGAAAAGAAGGCACTTGAAGGCAAGGTTGCTGACAAGGGTCTTGTAGCTGAAACTCACGATTGGGCTGACTCTGGTGACAGCTCATCTGATGATGATGAACCAATGGCCACAATATGTTTGACGGCTCGTGCTGATGAAAGCATTAAATCTGATGAAGCTGGTTCGTATCAATGGGTCAACTTAGTCCACAAAAAGGTAACCTCTCTAATCTCTGCTGAGGCCTCAAAAGCCAAAGATATTGTTGATTCCATTGTCTGTGACTTGCACTTCATCGATCAGCTGAAAGGTGAATGTTTGGATAAACACAGTGCCATTCTTCGTGAAAACACCTTTCTTAAAGAAAGATTAACTGATCACAAAAATTTGAAGAGAACTATTTGAAACAAAATTTATAAACTCAGTTCTTCAACATTATCTTAATGAGTAAGTTAAAGAACTTGAAGCAATTAAAAATATTTGTGAATCATGGTCTCGTTCATCCAAACGTGTGAGTGAGTGTGTCAACTCACAGATTCCTAGTCAAGTACAAGCTGTATTAGGAGGAGATATCCTTGCTTGAGCCATTGTACCTGACAACAGTACGGATGATCCGTACTACTCGTCAGCTGATGCTTCTGTGCCATCCGAAGAGTTGGTGTTTGGTTGCTTTGTCAAGTCCACCAAAACCTAAGTTACTGAGATGTCCAAAGAAGAAACTTCTGACACTATGGGTGAAGAGTCATCAGCTGATTCCTCAGCCATAGTCGTTAGGATACCCACAGTAGTTATTGTTGAACAAAGTAAGTCTATCTTGGGCTCATCACCCGCTGTCTCTACTAGACCTCAAAGGAAGACTAGTAAGACAACTGGAAAGAAAAATGTTCTTACACCCTTTAAGGGTGAGACAGCTGGAGTTCGTACTCGAGCTGCAAAGAACAAAGGTAAGAGTGTTCTCAAAAACACTCCAAGTCCTTCTTCAGCTGGTCCTGTCAAACAGCTGAAAGGAATGGTCAGCAAGATGACATCACTCGTTCAAACTCTGACTATCTCCGATAATCAGAAAGGGATTTTGGGTCCAGTACCCAACCCTGCTGCCTCGCCCTCGACTCCATTACAAAAGAACATAAAATGTTACAAGTGTGGAGACCGTGGGCACATGGCAAGTGAGTGTGACAGCACAAGCTTAAGACCCTCTCCAACTTCAGCTTGTGAGTCTATTAAAAACCCAACCCCTGTGAGCTCCAGCAGGAAATCACAAGGACCCACAGAAGTGTGGGTTCCCAAAAAGAACTAACTCTTTTAAATTCATTTGCATGGTGATCAAAGCAAATACGTCCGGTACCTAGACAGTGGTTGTTCAAGACATATGACTGGATACAAATCCCTGCTGGAAGAGTTCGAAGTTTGTACTGGTCCTCCAGTAATTTTTGGTGATAATGGTAGAGGCTCAACTGAAGGTTATGGATCCATCTCAAATGGATCTATAAAAATCACAAGATTTGGTTATGTGAATGGGCTGAAACATAATTTAATCAGCATTAGCCAACTATGTGATGCAGAGTTCTCAGTGAACTTTAATAAGTACAGAGGAACGGTGACAAATAAAAGTGAAAAAGTCGTGCTTATCGCACCAAGAAACAACAACGTATATACACTTGACATGAATCCTTACAATCAAGAAGTTTGTCTATTCTCCCATTCAACTGAAGAGCTGAATTGGTTGTGGCACAAAAGGTTATCTCACTTAAACTTTAAAAATATGTCGAAGCTGGCCCGAGATCAGCTGGTGAATGGCCTGCCACAAATCAAATATGAAAAGGATAAGCTTTGTTCAGCTTGTGAACAAGGTAAACAACATAAAAGCTCCTTCAAATCAAAGCAATGTTTCTCCATCGACAACTGCTTGCATATGCTCCATATGGATCTCTTTGGTCCTATGAGCACTGAAAGTCTAGGTGGAAAGAAGTATACACTTGTTATTGTTGATGAATACTCACGATACACTTGGGTTATATTTCTTCGTCACAAAAGTAATGCAGCTGATAAAATTATCAAATTCATAAAAAAGATGGAACTTCTAAATGGGTCAAGAGTTAAGATGCTGAGATCAGACAATGGTACTGAATTCAGAAACAGTATATTGGAAGACTTCTGCTCAGAAGTCGGGATCTCACAAAACTTTTCAGCTGCTAGAACACCTCAACAAAATGGTGTTGCTGAAAGAAGAAACAGAACCCTAATAGAAGCTGCAAGAACAATGCTTGCTGAGTCAGACATGCCAAAACAATTTTGGGCAGAAGCTGTTAACACAACTTGTTTTACTCAAAACATGTCTCTTTACGTGAAGAGACACAAGAAAACTTCTTATGAGATTCTTGTCAGAGGAAACCATATATTGGTTTCTTTCATGTATTTGGTTGTGTGTGTTTTGTATTAAACACACGAGATCAGCTTAGTAAGTTTGACTCTAAAGCTGATGAAGCAATTTTCCTGGGGTATTCCACTATGTCTAAGGCATACAGAGTTTTCAACAAAAGAAGACAAAGATTGGAAGAATCTATCAATGTTACTTTTGAAGAACACTCCAAGGCCTTAAACCCCACCTCTGCTGAATCATCTGATTCATTTCAGAGATCAACTGAACCATCAACTGATGATACAGCTGAAGCATTCTCTGATGTTTTGAATCTCTTTGATGTTCCAATAAATGATTAAGATGATACGTTTCATGATGCTCCTACATATCTTGTAGATATTGCAGCCGTTCAACAAGAAATCCCAACAGCAAGAGCATCATCCAGGGCTAGATCCAACTCTAAGCCACCTCTTCATACTTCAAGAAGATTAGTTCAAAATGAAGTACATAATCCTATTGAGCATTCAACTGCTCAACAAGGATCAAATTCTGCTGAATCTTCCTCTTCTACAGCTGATCCTCAATCTAAGTGGACCTCAGAACATCCAATTGATTTAATCACTGGAGATCCACAACAAGGAGTGGTCACAAGAAGTAAGGCATCATGCAATCTCTGCCTATGGTCGTGTTTCTTAGCAGCTGAAGAACCGAAAAATATTAAAGCTGCCTTAGAAAGCTCCAGCTGGATTCAAGCGATGCAGTAAGAACTTCACCAATTTGAGGTCAATAAAGTGTGGCAGCTGGTGCCCCCACCAGCTGGTGTGACGATAATTGGTACTAAGTGGGTATTTAGGAATAAAATGGATGAAGAAGGTATAATTATCCGCAATAAGGCTAGACTTGTTGCACAAGGATATAGACAGGAGGAAGGAATCGATTTCGATGATACATTTGCTCCAATAGCAAGGCTTGAGGCTATAAGAATATTTCTAGCCTTTCCTGCTTACAAAAACTTCACAGTTTTTCAGATCGATGTGAAAAGTGCATTCTTAAACGGTAAACTGCCAGAGGAAGTATATGTGAAGCAACCTCCAGGTTTTGAAACTCCTAAGTATTTAGACTATGTGTTTAAACTGGATAAGGCGTTGTATGGGTTGAAACAAGCTCCTCGTGCATGGTATGACACACTCTCCATTTTCCTTCTAGCAAATGATTTCACCAGGGGAAAGATTGATAAAACCTTATTTATTCGCAAAATCAAAGGTGATATCATTCTTGTTCAAATTTATGTGGATGACATAATTTTTGGTGCTACTGATGAAAAACTTTGTAGACGTTTTTCAAAACTTATGTCTACAAAGTATGAGATGAGCATGATGGGTGAATTAACATTTTTTCTTGGCTTACAAGTTAAGCAATCTAAAATTGGAATCTTTATAAATCAAGAAAAATATATCAAAGATCTTTTAAAGAAATTTGATATGAATTCATCATCGTCTATGAAAACTCCAAAGGCTCCTCTGAATAATCTAGATGCTGATACAACTGGGTAATCAGTTGATATCACATTCTACAGAGGAATCATTGGGTCTTTACTCTATCTCACTGCCAGCAGACCAGATATTATGTTTGCTACTTGCATGTGTGCTAGGGATCAAGCTGATCCTAGAGAATCTTATTTGATAGCTGCTAAGTGAATTTTGAGGTACCTTAAAGGTACTCCAAGCCTAGGTCTTTGGTACGCCAAAGACTCCGGGTTTGATCTAATTGGCTATTCAGATTCAGACTTTGCAGGTTGCAAGATGGATAGAAAGAGCAATACTGGAGGATGTCAGCTGCTAGGTGGCAAGCTAGTCAGATGGACAAGCAAGAAACAAAACACTGTTTCCACCTCTGCAGCTGAAGCAGAATATGTTGCTGCTGGAAGCTGTTGTGCTCAAGTCCTTTGGATGAAGAATCAGCTAATTGACTTTGATATGAACTTTTGCAAAGTTCCTATCTACTGTGATAACACAGGTGCTATCGCAATCAGCAACAATCCAGTTCTTCATTCTAGAACCAAACATATCGATATCAGGTATCATTTTATTAGAGATCACAATGAACAAGGTGAAGTGGAACTTCATTTCATTTCAACAGACCTTCAGATGGCTGATTTGTTTACTAAACCTTTAGATGAAAAACGTTTCAACTTTTAAATCAGCTAGCTGGGTATGTTAAATGCCTAAATCATCTGCTGAGGTACTATCAGCAGCTGATAAGATCACCTTGTCACTTAGTACATTCAGCTGACTAAAAACGTTTTGAATTTATCAATCAGCAGAATAAAGCATCTCAAAATGATACTTATCAAGTTTTATAAGTAAAAACGTTTGGTTTTCTAAAAGGAATAAAGCATCTCAAAATGATACATATCCACACGTTCTCTGTGGCAAATATTTTCACTCAAGTGGAAATATTTGGCATTTATGAGGGACATGACATCTCTGACACCAAAACGGCTCCACTAACCCTCATTGTGACATCATACCGGTTTCTTCGCTCGAAAACCAACATTTCCATAGTTGGTTTCCAACTATCCATTTTTTATCCCGTTTAAATTCAAATCTTTACCCAAAACGTCCTACTTCTCCCTATAAATACCCCACGTATCACTCATTCTCCTTCACCACCCTTAAAACTTCTTTCACAAACTCTCTCAAGAACCCTAACCTATCTTTCAACCTTTATCTTTATTTCTTTCAAAACAATGTCCACTTCCAGAAAAACCACCAAAGCCACCCTATCCAGATATGCCATTGAGTTCTCTCAAAACTCAAACTTAGTGGCAAACACCTCTCCACCGGAAAACCTCTATGAAATCTACCGTTTGGTTGGAAAATTCTTGCGCCGTTGCCCAATTAGGGGTGCCTTCTTACGCTTCACCAAGAGTTTTTATGATCTCTTGCGTGATTTCTGGATGTCCGCCTCCATCTCCAGGGACGACATTGGTGCGCAAGTTGAAGATCATCAAATCACCATCACTGTTGATGATTTCCGAACAACTTTCGGGTTCGACTTCTTGCTCCCTATCCAACTCTATCAGGAGATGATATCTGCTGATGAGGCAAAAGCGAGTCTGATCGGTATCACTGGATATCGATTAGAAAAGGACGATGACAGGGTCCGTATCTTTATGAAGTCTCAGCTGACAAGACCATGGGCCTATTTCTTCACGTACATGATTCAGTGCATAGGCGGTAACCATGGGTCTCATAACCAGTGCAACTCCAAGCTTCAGATCTTTGCTGAAGCCCTAATCACCGGTCAGCGGATCGATTACGGGAAACTGGTTTTTGAGGAGGTCAAAACCAAGCTCAAGGCAAAGGGAAATCACAATCCCTATGTTCGATTCTTCACTTTGTGCATCGCTCAGGTGATGGTTGAAAAGCTGAGGATTGATTATGATGACCTTAAGGGGGAGTGGTTCGAGGTTCGTACCTTATCTAACACCATCTTCAACTCCAAGAAGGAAGCTGATGAAGATGTTCCCCTCTCCTCATATATGTTGAAGATCATTAAAGATCATACTAGTTCCAAAAGGGATCAATCCAAGGGCGCCACATCGAAATAATCTGCCCTACAAGAAGGTAAGTCCTTTTCTCATATGAAGGGTTCTTCAGCTGCTAGTCGTTCGCTAGCTGCTGATGAAAAAGAATCCACCTCAACAGGGACCTCAGTGCCCATTGATGTGGAAAATGAGGGTGAGGAGGTTGCTCCTCTGGCGGTGAAGAAACGAGTCAAAAGAAAAGCTCTTCGCTCTCCCACACCCTCTCCCTTCTCTCCGCCATCTTCTCCCACTTCACGTACTTTTTCTTCTCCTCAGCTGAGGGTAAGAGGGTCTGCTACCTGTGGAGAAGGTGTGGTAGCTGATGATGCTGATCTGGCGACAGCAGCATCATTAGGATTCATCTAGGATCCTCTAGGTACTCACTCGAGTCCTGGATTGGGAGGATTACGATCAGAAGCTATGTCAGCGTCTGAGAATAATCCTTCTCATTTTCAGTTTTGCAGTGATTTTCTAGGAACTCCACCAACAATCGGAGTTGCTAGTCAATCATCCCTGGCTGATCACTTTTCTCTTTCTCTTCCTCTTTGTCTTTCACCTGCTGATTTCTCAATAAGTCAGCAGACTTCAATACGGCAATTTCGTTCTTTAGGAGTTAGTGCCGGCTCCACCTTTCTGCGTAGCTCCTCGACTGATTCAATATTAGTCGTTGTAACAAGGGGACAAACTCCACAAGCAAGCTCAGTCTCTCGACAGACAGCTGGTGAAGTTTTCGGCTCATCCCAAGCCACCCATGAGTCAGCTGCACACACACCACCACCAACTTCTTCATCACCTCCTGAATCAGCAGTTGATGATAGATTGACTGGAAACCAAGTCACTCTTGAAACTGTTCCTTCTGTTTCCCACAACGTCACCAACTTACACCAGCTAGGGATCGAGGAAACCACCACCGCCGATGAAGAGACAACTGTAGACCCAGTTGTTACTGAGGCATCCACCCAAGATGCCAGTGATCGCGAACGTATTCGCCAACTGAGCTGTGAGGCAGCTTATACACTACCCAGAGGAACTCTTCCTCCAGTCTCCATACCAGATCAATCGACTAGTGAGACTGAAGTTCAAGGTAATCAAACAGCATTTGCCATAATGTTTGATTCTGCTGATGAGCCCATTCAGCCCTATGTATCGTCTCCCGATGAAGATGTAGATGAACCTTGGCTTCAATTTGATTTCACAGCTGATGTCGGCACTTCTGACAGAAACCTAGAAGTTTCAGCTGGACCCATCTCACCCCCATAGTTTCTGAGCATCCTATAGGAGCCCTTCCTCCTAACTCAGGAACACCTTTTACCACAGCTGAGGTTACCCTCTCAGCTGGAGACATACCGGACCCCTTCCCCCAAAGTGTCCAAGTGTCCCATGCTGAATCCAGCAAAGCTGGAGGAAGCATTCCCATCAGAGCCGCTGCTGCTCTGATGTCTAGAGTTGTCACATCCCAGACTCGACCCGGGAAGGCCATGCTGAGTAAGCAGATGAACACCCTTCGCAGGGATATTCCAAAGAAGTTTGCTGTTACTGCTGAGAATCTCTCTTCCAACATTGCTTTTCTGCACACTGAGGTTCACACTCAGACTCCTCAGCTGGTTCTTCTTGCTGATCAGATTCGGATCAACACAAGCGAGTTCAACACTCCCAAAGCATACATTCATAGAGAGTTGACCTCCATTCGCGAATCTGACAGAGTCGAAAAAGAAAAGCTTCTCTCCGAAGCCCGGACAACTGAAGCAGAAGTCGAACGACAGCTGAATACCTTGCATTCCAAGGTATCTCCTATCTCATCAGCTGTCGATCGTATTGGTCTTGCACAGTCCAAGCAAGAGTCTCTGCTAACCAATACACACATCCATCTCTCTAAGGCTATTGAGGAGTCTGCCTCTGCTATGTCCACAACGATGGAAAAACTGGAGACGGAGGTCAGCTCTTTGACCTCTCAAGTCACTAGTCTCCAAGGCACCCTTTGAAGGAATTATGTGCATAGTTAGTCAACCTATGATGATACATCCATGCCTACGAAACACTTAAGGGTCACACCAGTGAGTACATGTAATACGAGCAAGTTATGCAACGATACTACGAAGAGGAATGATTCATAATAGTCATTATGAATCAGTTAAGTATTAAGTTAAGGTTAACTTATTACTAGATTAGTTCAACTAACTAATTAATACAAGTAGTTGTACATTTACTAGTTGAGTAAATATACAATGTGTTAATTAAAGGTTATCCATGATTTGATTTAAAGCCATTAAATCATATAGTAATTGGATAATATTATTGTGTAAATTAAATAAAGGTTATTATATAATTAACTATTAAAAGTATAAATACAAGTACATATAATTCGTGTATATGGGTACCGAATTATTAGTGTCTTAATACTAGACATTTGATAGTTAAGTGCAACAATAATAAACTAGTTAAACTATAAGGGATGGAAGTGTAAAAGGATAAGTTTAATTAAGATATTAATCTTAATTAAACTAGAAGGGCCCTAAGTGAAAGTCCATCTATTACAAATAGAAGGCTTAGGCATCACTTATTAGGTGACACCTAAAAGCCGAAACCCTTGCCCCCTTTCTTCCATTCGGACGAGATCAAGACACCACCACTTGGTGTTCTTCGTTCTTCGTTTTCTTCATTCGTTCTTCGTGTTCTTCAAGTCTTGAAGATCCAAGATCGTTGCAAGTGATCATCTAGAGGATCGTTTGTCGTGTTCATCATCAGTGGACTTATCTTAAGCATTAGGCCGTCGACTTATTGGGAAAAAGGAGGAAGATCACTTTGATCTCTTGTTTCGGAGAAATCAGTGGCTCACGAGGAATGGAACCTAAGGTATGATTCATGGAACACTCTTCCTCCTTCTCCTCTTGTTCATGGAACTTGGTAGTAGTCGACGAACACACACAAGTATGTGTGTGTTCGAGTTCTTCGTACAAGGTTTCTTTCTTGTTAACCTAATCTAGTTCTCCAACATCCCAATCCTTTAGGGTTTAAGGATTAGGTTTAATCCCAGTTCCGCATTTAGGGATTAAATCAGCTAGTTGGTTTCAACCGGTCAAGAACAAGTTCATAGTCTTGGTCAGTCATGGTTCGAACCAAGTACACTAGGAGGTCGACCCAAGTGGTTGATCAGTCGCATGGTGCGTAGTGAAACTCTACAGTGGTATCAGAGCATTGGTTTAGAGATCTAGACTAGATTAACAAAGATTGTTTGTTTACTTTAATTTTAAGTTTTTTTTGTTTCAAGTATTCTTTCTTCTTCTTCATAATTTTCGAAAAAGGGAAGAACCCTAGGACCAAGAACATTAAACTAGTCTAAGTTTAATTGGTCAAGAAGGTTTCTAGAAACCCTAGCAAATTTTCGAAAACCATAGGAAAACCCTAGGATCAAGTATGTTAAACAAGATATGTTTAATTGATCAAAAGGATTCTTTCCTTGCTTCCTAGAATTTTCGTGGACTAGGAAGATCCCTATGATCAAGTATGTTAAACAAGATTTGTTTAATTGATCAAAATGATTCTTTCCTAATCCCTTAGGATTCTCGAAAATCTAGAGGTTACTTGGACACCAAGTTTATTAAACTAACCTAGTTTAATTGGTGGAAAAGTTTCCTAGGCTTAAGAATTTCGAAACCCTAAAGAACCCTAGAACATTAAACTAGTTTAAGTTTAATAGTTTTTAAAAGTATTAATTAGGATAATAATCTAAAACCTAGTTAATTAGACAAGTTTATGTCTAATAGGTTTAATTATTATTTTGATAGATTTATTAAAGCTAGTTCCTTAAACCTAGTAATTTAGACAAAGTTTTATTGTCTATAAGGTTTAAATTAAAAAAAGTTTAAGTAAATTTATTAAAAGTTATAATCTATCTTAGAATTTAAACAAAGTTTATTGTTTAAAAGGATTGATTAAAATTAGTCTTTTAACTAAAAATAATGTCTTTGATCAAGAAAGTCAAAACCCTAGTTTTGATTAATCAAAAACAAGATTAGGGTTCATCTAATTAATTTAGGGAATTGATAAAGAGGATGTTAATTTTTAAGTTCTAAAATTAACAAGGTGTATTTAATTATTTATATATATGTATTAAAATTTTCAGAATTTTTTATTTTATTAGGTAAAATTGAATTTTAAAAGGTTATAATAAGTTTATACGTATTTTAATTAGTTTAAGTTAAAATACACATGTATAAACTAGATGTAGTATTCCTATTAGAATGTTACAAGTTTATTATTAAATATACATATATACGAATACATTAAAATACAAGATAAAATGGAACAATTAAAAAGGGGTAATGTTATTTTGATCTTTAAAGATAATATTATAATTAGTTATTGTATAAGTTGTAATATAATTAAAACTAGAAAGTACAAAATTTTGATTTCATTATAACTAGAAATTGTACAAGTTGGAATTATATGATTAACTAGAAATATACAAAGTTATATATATTAAGATGTATAAAGTTATAAGTTATTATAACTAGATAATTATACAAGTATAATATAAGTATTTTACAAGTTATGTAATATACTAGATTAATGATCAAGTAAAAATAACAAGAACCTATATTTAACTAGTTCAAGTTAAATGTAAGAAAGGTTTAAACAAACTAAGAATTATTATATGTAGTCTTTATATAATAAGTTTATTAGTTTCACCAAGTATAAACCAGTGATTGTGTTAGCTTAAGTCTCATCATGGTTGTTGAAGCTAGTGGGAGCTACACAAGAAAATCACAAAGTTTATAAATGTGTCGTTAAGACATAAGTTTTGGTCGAATCTAATAAGTCAAAATAAATGTTTAATTTCATTATTAGACATATGAAGAACTAGGTGTGTTAAACTAGGTTTATGTTTCAAGTTCATGAATCATAAAAAGAATTTAAAAAGGTTTAACATAAGTTTATAAGTTTTTCAAATTAAGATAAAACACTAAGTTTTATTCTAGATAAGGTTTTTCACAAAACCTAGTAAAACGTTTTGTACACCTCGTTTTAGGTATACATATAAAATCGTGCAAATTCTTGAAACTATAAGTTTTAAAGAATAGTTCTTATGTTTTAAAAAGGTGTCTTGTAGAACTCTTCAATTCACAAGTCACACATTTTAAACAAGGATTAAGATTGGAATAAAAGTTTAAGTTTAGTTTAAGACTTAAACAAACCCAAGAAAATCTTAGATCTAAGTACTATCCACCTAATGCAACACCTCACTTGTTAAACGATATTTATATTGTAAGGATAAAGAACCTTAGATATGGATTTAAATCATTGCGAGTGTTAGGGTGCGTAAGGTTCTGTGATAATCGGGAGTCCCAGCGCAGAGCATCGCACTGTCTAAGATGGTCTGATCTACTTTGGTGATAATCGGGAGTCCCAGCCCAAAAAGTACTTGAGTAGAATAAACATACTAGACTTTATTACTAACTTAGAAATGTACAATTAGATTGTACAAAGTTGTAATAAGTTATAAGTCTAAAGATTCTACGACCCCTAGGAATCATGTCAAGTCTTGATACGATCGGTAAGGATGTTACCTACCAGAAATAGCATGTCTCGTCGGGAAGTGCCCAAACCTTGCGGCGAGAATGTGATATATGGATCCTAGGCCTAAAATATTAATTATGGGTTTATAATATATTTTAGAGAATATTTATTGATGATTACTAATTAAACTGGGTTTGATTTGTAGATGGCAGCAACAAACGCAATTGCGACAACAAGTACCAACAATCTCTCACTTCGCTCAATCCTCGAAAAAGACAAGTTGACTGGGTCAAACTTTCTCAACTGGGAGCGCAATCTTCGCATTGTGCTCAGGCATGAGAGAAAGTGGTATGTCTTGGAGAGAGCAGTACCAAACACCCCTGCTGTTAATGCCAGAGCTGTAACGAGGCAAGCTTATGATAAGCATGTCAGTGATGCACTCGATGTGAGCTATCTGATGCTCGCCACTATGAGTCCTGAGTTACAAGCGGGACTTATGGATGTGCCTGCATTTGAGATGATCCAGCAACTTAGGGATTCATTTCAAGAGCAAGCTCGCACTGAGAGGTTTGACATCAATCGAGCCTTCAACTCTTGAAAGATGGTCAAAGGAACGCCGGTGAGTGCCCACGTCATGAAAATGAAGGGACACATGGATCACCTCGCTAGACTTGGTCACCCCATACCGTTGCAAATGGCAACAGATACTATACTCAACTCGTTGTCTGTTGACTACAAGTCTTTTGTGGTCAACTACAACATGCATAATATGGAGAAATCCATTGCTGAGCTACATTCCATGCTCATGACAGCTGAGTTGAGTTTGGGGACCAAATCTAAGGACGTTCTCTTGATCGGTAATGGCGGTGGCGGTGGGAAGAAGAGAAAAGGGCATGGTGGTAAAGGAAAGGGTAAAACCTATCCTAACCAAGGAGTGCCAAATGGTAAAGGTGTCAAACAAAAGGTCAAGAAGGTTAAGCCTAACAATGCGAGGACCGAGAACCGGTGCTTCAAGTGTGGTGAGGCTGGGCATTGGAAAAGGAATTGTCCAAAGAGTGCAAGTGGTAGTAGAGGAAACGCAAGTTCCTCAGGTAACACAACCACACTTCTTAATCACTTTAAGATACTTGTAAAGTACATTACGAGTAATCTAACTTTTGCAATCGTTTATTGCAGGAGGAAATGGAAAGTGATAGTGACCGACATGAGATGGTGATGATCCCACGAGCACCAAGTGTTTATAATTCGGTATTTTTGTGGATTCGTTTTAAACAATTTTACTTTATTGTTTGGATAATTTTATTTTTGTTAAAACAAGTTTTATTTTGGTTTTAATTAAATCTCGAATCCATGGTAGAATTATATTGTGTGAATGTGTGATAATTACACTAGTCAAGGTTTGTGACTAGATTGTAAGTCAAGTTTTGATTTACTTAAATTTCATGTTTTATATATATTTGTTTGATTGTTGTATAAATAATGTCTTGATAGCTCAAGGTACTTAGATGCTAGTAATTAGAAAGTTTTCCTAATGAAAGTATTTAAGAGTTTTATGGAAGCATAAGGTTCAAGAGTTATTGAACTTAGTTAAAACATCTTAAGTAATAGTCATTACTTATGATTGAAAGTTTTAATGTATTAGTATTAATATAGTATGATTATATTGGATATAATCAAGATAGACTTTAAGAGTATTATTACAAGTCTTTTATACTTGTAGTAAAGGATTTAATGAAGTCATAATTCCCTAATTGGAATGATTGGATATTCGTATAATCCAAGTAAAATGACTTAAACATTAAATGACTCTTAAAAGGGACAAACTATATTAAAGCATTTAAGAATTAAAAGGTATTATTGCAAGTCTTTTATACGTGTAATAAATACAATATTTAATCAAGTCATAATTCCCTAATAGGAATAATGGATATTTGAGAAATCCAAGTGATGAATTTGGCATTAAATAAAGTTCTTAAAGAATACTTATGTATTTAAGAATTGGAAGTATCGTTTCAAATGTTTTATACGTGTTAGACACAGTAATCAATAAAGATCATAATTCCCTAAACAGGAATGTTCAATATTCGCAAATCCAAAGGATGATCTTAATTATTGATAGAATTCTTAAAATATTAAACTACAAGTTATTGACTAGGTCAAAGTAGTTTAAGAGATGCTTAAATTCCATAAAAGTAAGTGGGAGCTTAGACTAACGTAATTTATTAAAGATGTTGATGAATTCAGTAAGTTAGTAAGACATTAACAACAAGGTTTTACCAAGTCGTTAGCCAAAGAGTTAAGAGAAATAATAAATGATTGTTAATTAGATTATTGCAAACCTAATAGTGTGATCACAAGTCTTGTGATTAATTATTGCGTATCTAATAGGTTGTTAACACTTCAGTGGATAACACAATTATTTAAGGAAATTTCTTTAACTAGTAAGAATATCTACAAATCAAGTATCTAAAAGAGGCTTTAGTTACAAGGATGTTTTTATGAATTCAAGAAACTAAGGAGTCAATTTTCAATCCTCCTATGTTTACCGAATTACATAAAAGGCAAGAGTAGAATATGTTCTAAATGTTGCAAGAACAATATCTAGCAAAGGCAAAAGTAATAGTATTCCTAAATACTCGTCTTATGTCTTTAGTTTAATAGAAATGATTGGTTTAGTGATAAAGTTACAATTAAGTTTGTAAGAATCGTTAAGTAATCAACACGAACAAAAGGAATAAGTAATGATCCAGTAATAATTTAGCATCTATATCCAGTGAGGAATAATACTTGAGTTAGTATCATTTTTATTCAGACTTTGTATGTTTTACAAGATCCATGAATAAAGGTCTATTTATTCAAGAAGACACAAAATCCGTGACTACTCGTCTTGGTGGGAACCTCGATGGGACGTTAACGTCATCGCAGTATTTGGTGGTAGATTCGAAGTTCTTCGAAGATAGCTACACAAGTTTTGTGTAAACCAAATATCGATGATATTCTATTGGAGGCTCAACGAATATTGGATTGACCACCGTGACAATACTTCGTGGTTGAAAAGTTCAAAAGTATTGTTCATTAGGATTGTCCTTAAGCCTGAGGTATTTGGTTTAGGATACAATGACTTATGTGCTTTGGTTCAACTCAGACAATTCTGAAATACGTTTGTCATACGAGGCGATACTGGGTAAAAAGGAAGTTGTATTTTAAATCGAAATATACAAGATGGTAATTGCACCTCCTCTTTAGGAGAGATATTTATAGGTCCTTTGACTTGATAAGAAACTGGCAAGTGCACGGCCGTGCCCAAACGAACTGATCTGTTCTTTGTCGTTTATCACAGAAGTTTGAATCAAGAAGTCATAAAATGATTTCGAATACAGGAGTTGATAATTTCTACCATGCTCGTATTCGTTATCACAAATATCGTGCTGCAAGGGATAAGCCTAACAACGTTACCCAAGAAGTAAAGACAGAGTGTTCTTTACTAGGAGACGCTATTAAGAGTTTTTCATAAGACTATACCAAGGGTTACATAAGCTGTTTTTATGGGGTTGGTTACCTACATGCCCATCTAGAAAGGCCACTGTAGCTCGTATCATTAAGACAAAGGTTACAAATTTGCACAAGTGGAGTCTGAAGGAATTATGTACACAGTTAATCAACCTATGATGATACATCCATGCCTTCGAAACACTTAAGGGTCACACCGGTGAGTACATGTAATACGAGCAAGTTATGCAACGATACTACGAAGAGGAATGATTCATAATAGTCATTATGAATCAGTTAAGTATTAAGTTAAGTTTAACTTATTACTAGATTAGTTCAACTAACTAATTAATACAAGTAGTTGTACATTTACTAGTTGAGTAAATATACAATGTGTTAATTAAAGGTTATCCATGATATGATTTAAAGCCATTAAATCATATAGTAATTGGATAATATTATTGTGTAAATTATATAAAGGTTATTATATAATTAACTATTAAAAGTATAAATACAAGTATATATAATTCGTGTATATGGGTACCGAATTATTAGTGTGTTAATACTAGACATTTGATAGTCAAGTGCAACAATAATAAACTAGTTAAACTATAAGGGATGGAAGTGTAAAAGGATAAGTTTAATTAAGATATTAATCTTAATTAAACTAGAAGGGCCCTAAGTGAAAGTCCATCTATTACAAATAGAAGGATTAGGCATCACTTATTAGGTGACACCTAAAAGCCGAAACCCTTGCCCCCTTTCTTCCATTCGGCCGAGATCAAGACACCACCACTTGGTGTTCTTCATTCTTCGTGTTCTTCAATCGTTCTTCGTGTTCTTCAAGTCTTGAAGATCCAAGATCGTTGCAAGTGATCATCTAGAGGATCGTTCGTCGTGTTCATCATCAGTGGACTTATCTTAAGCATTAACCTAAGGTATGATTCATGGAACACTCTTCCTCCTTCTCTTCTTGTTCGAAGTCGAACCAAGAACCCTAGGGTTCTTGGTAGTAGTCGACGAACACACACAAGTATGTGTATGTTCGAGTTCTTCGTACAAGGTTTCTTTCTTGTTAACCTAATCTAGTTCTCCAACATCCCAATCCTTTAGGGTTTAAGGATTAGGTTTAATCCCAGTTCCGCATTTAGGGATTAAATCAGCTAGTTGGTTTCAACCGGTCAAGACCAAGTTCATAGTCTTGGTCAGTCATGGTTCGAACCAAGTACACTAGGAGGTCGACCCAAGTGGTTGATCAGTCGCATGGTGCGTAGTGAAACCCTACACCCTTGACCTCATTCTTCAGAAATTAAATGAGGGTGCCACTGCTGTTCACCCTACTGCTGCACCAGAGAGTTCCTTACTTCTTCAGGCACTCTCTGAGGGGGAGAAAGAGCAAGCTACATCAGCAGGTGAACAACCAGGTGAACATCTTGATTCACAACTTATAGTCACCTCTGCTATTGGAGCCAACGTTCAAGAAGACATTCCAGCATGTGAGACTCCAATTTCTCCACCACTCACCTCTGCTGGAATACAAGAAGAAGAAGAAGACGTTTCTGTAGACGAGACTCAAATTCAATGAACACTCGTCCCTACTGAAACACCTGAGGTAACTGCTTCAGCAGGTGAGACAACAATGCAATCAACACTCACCCTTGCTGAAGGTCTCAGGGTAGAAGAAACCTCAACTGATTTAGTTAACATTGTTGATTCTTTTAAATCAGTTGAGGTCCCACAAGTCCAAATCCCGCAAATCCAAATCCCTCAGCCCAATATACAGGTGATTCCTCAATCTGTTAAGGGGGAGTTAACTTCTGCCTCGGTCAAAGCTGCTCTCTTAGAAGAAGCTGGAACCGCTGCTGATCTCGAAACAGCTCTTGTTGATCTCGAAGAGCTATTTCAAAGAGCTGGAGCAGAAAGAACTGAGAACATTAGGTTGTTTAATAAGGTTCTTTATAAACGAAGGCAAGAAGCAAAAATCACCAGCATAAGGAGCCCATATCATCATCCAGCTCTCCACAAGAAATCATAATATACAGAGCTGGAGGGCTCTTTGCTCCTGAAAGGGTGCCTCTGAACAAGATCAGCACTCAATTCAACTATGATGAATGGAATGAGATGCTAGTAGCTGCCAGATCTGCAAAACCATCACCAAATATCACAGATCTGGAAAGTGAGATAAGAGTCGCAATCCTCTCCTTCAAGACTCTATGCGATAAGGTCAAGATATACTCTCCTGATTTGACAAATCGCATACCAACTGATTTGCGTGAATCTCAAGCTGTTGCTGTCAGAGAACCTGCTGGTGAAAGTTCCTCAGCAAGAGGGGCGAAACGTAAGTCTGTTCTCCCCGAGCCCTTCGCTGAACCCAGATAAGCTGATGTTGGGACTTCAATAATTTTTGCTAAACGTCCAAGACTCAATCTCACAAGAACCGTTCCCATGGGAGTTAACTTTATCCCTGGGCAAATTGTCAAAGAACCCATCTACGGGTTTTGCTATCTGGATGAAAAGAAGAGGCATTGCTTTCAACAAGCTGATGAACTAGACCTGTGCGATGTTGAACAACTTATGGTCTATCACAAACTACTGAATTCCTCTACTAAGAGGGAAAAGAAATGAAGAAATTAATCAACTCAGCCATCAGCTCGGTGTATCAGAAGGTCGTAAGAGAATAATTATTTACGAAGTTGAATTTTTTTTCCTTGTACTAAATCAGCTTCAATCAATAGAAAATCATTATTTTGTAATATACTTGTAAATATACTGTAAAAACATAAACATAGTCAAAAGAACCCAAAGGGTCAAAGCATATAAGCATTCAGCTAATCCAAACAACTGAATCATTACAGGTTCATACTTATACAGCTATTCGATTGCATCAAATGGGGGGAGATTGTTAGTCCTCAGACTAAGTAAATAAGATTTGATGATCGATAGCTAAGAAGAATAAAATCAGTTGAAGTATGTATCTCAGCTGAAGCACGAGTATATTCATAAACCTTCAGCTGAGTACGTACTTAGCTCAAGGAATCAAGTTAAATCAGCAGCTATACAAGAGTGATCATTCGAAGTTTATGGCCAAAGGACAGAAACCCTAAGAAGACCAATCAGCTAATAGTGGAATCAGCTGATGGTACCTGCTGCAGATAAAGACTTGGTGAAAAATGTTCTTGACACTTTGAACATTTTCCTTTCCCGCTCAAAGAAGAAGAAAATGATGAAGATCTTCTATTTTAGAATAGAAGATAACTTGTCAGTATTTCATCGTTTGTCCCTCCAAACATGTAAAGGGAAAGTCAACAACTTTTGTACTATCATAGTACACCTTTTCACTGTTCGTCAGAAAAGATGGTAAAAGAAGTTGACACAAAGTACAATTGGGACTATAACCTATGCAAGTGCATTTAATGTTTCTGTGGACAAGTCTACATCTACGAATGATATGTTTACACGTAGATTAACTTGTGGACAAAGGAACATGGATCTTGGGCTATATATAGAGACGTAAATGCTTGCATTTACACACACCTTTTAACATTCATATCACAAGAACATTCTCTAAGAGTTTGTTATTGTATGGTATTAACTTCTCCATAGTTAATACTCAGGCATTTAATATCAGGTGTTAGTATCAGCTGATATAACTCTCCTTGCATAGTTTTCTAGTTTGAGCGAGCAAAAGTGTCACTTCAAGTATAAAGTTTTAGTTAGTGTGTACTATCTATTTCCGTAAACTGTGTATTGTATTAAGTTGTTTTAATAAACTCTTAATCATAGAAATTGTGTGTTCTTTACTTTATCATCTTTCCTTAGCCATAACGCAACACGTTTGTGTTGTTGGGATCCAACATTCCCGACGCGGGAAGTTCGCGACGCGAACTCCAGTTCGCGATCGTGAATTGTGTCAGGTGCATAAAAACGGGGCGGGCAGCTTTATCTGATCAAGGGCTGGGGCACAAGGTTTGAGGCTAGGGTTTAGACACCTACACCCCTAAAACCCTATCAGATGTTATTTTGGAAGAAGTGCACGATTGTTGGTGTTCTTGAGCTCAAATCTTCATATTCCTTGAGGATTCTTGATCTAAAGTAAGAATCCTTGTTAGTTTATGTATCTCTTTCGTATTTTGAGCTCTATTTGGGTATCAATGGTGGTTTGGACAACCTACCATGTCATCTTTGGGGATGATGACCAAACTTGAGTGTAAAACACTCATTGTAGACTTGTAGTCATTGTGTACAAGTTGGATTTGGGTTTTATGGATAGAAATATTGAACTAGGGTTTGAGATTTCCACCAAGTGGTGTGAACTTGGTGGTTGGGAATGTTAAATTGAATTGATTAGTGATTAATTATGGATAATAACTAGTTGTTGTGTTGATGATGATATTAGGTCGAGAAGACCTTGAGATTGGAGGTACTTCCTTGATTGGGAAGTAAGGATTTGTGTTGTTGAACACAAGTATTGGATAGCATTGCTAAGGTGAGTACATGTGATCTTTTCTGAGTACATAGTAAAATGGTTTTTATGGTTTAAATGATTAAACAAGTTTTTAGTAGTCTTTATTGAATAAATGTTTTAATAAAGAAATAAAGATTGATTAGTTAGTATATGAAATGAATTGTTATTGACTTGCTTGGTTACCACTAGTATGTTGAGATTTATGATTTGGAGCATTGGCTCAAGTTGTTGTATTTTTATGTGGTAGCTAAACAATTGGATCCTAGATAACCCACACAAGTTGGGGGAGTTAGTGACACCTACTTGGCGCGGTACCACCCTGCCCAAGGGTAGTGTGTCGAGAAATAGATAACCCGGAAATCGGGGGAGAAATAGATAACCTGGAAATCGGGGGAGTTTGAGATAACCCGGAAAACGGGGGAGAAATACATAACCCGGAAATGGGGGAGTTTACCTAGTTAACCCATATCGGGGGAGTTGTTTCGGGGAGGCCCGTTACGTATGTGTTGGGCTTATGGCAAGCCTTAGAGTATGTTTGACTATGTGCAATTTGATAATTATTTAATTATTATTTTATTGCAATTTATTTATAACCGGGTCTAATACCCATGTTTCTCACGAGACAATTTTGTCTCACGTACTACGTTAATTTTTTACTATGTACTCAGGTTCGGGAGCTAAGGATTAGGCGGCCCGTAGTAGTAGCATTGGAGGTGATTAGCTCGGTGTACCATTTGATTCCCTAAGACTTTAGTTTTGATATTATTGTAACACCGATTTTTGGCACTTGTAATCATTCCAAACATTTTTGTTTAAACCAAGTTTTGGGTTTATTATGGATTTTGGTTGTTATACTTTATATATTTAAAATTTTAAATTGTTTTGAAAAACTAGTGTGTTACAACTTGGTATCAGAGCTTTAGTCTAAGTGAATTAGGTTGGTTTACCCACCCTAGACTTAGACTTTGCTTTTGGGACATTATGTTCTATAGAAAGTTAGGTTGACCTTTAGGAGTTAGGGTTGACCATTAAGGGAATTGTTTTGAAACGAGCTTTTCTTATGTGTTATTTAGACTATTTAGTCAACTTATTGGATTCTAATTGGGTTGACATCTTATTATAGTAAGATGGCTAGAACAAGAAGGGGTCGAGCCTTGTTAGATGGAGAACAAGCTTCGAATGTGAATCAAGATGGGAATGGATTAGACAATTCGGGTATTGGGAATAACTATACTCCGGTAACAATGGAGGCAATTCAATCCATGCTCACTAACATGAGAAATGTGATGCAACAAGATGTTAACCGGATCATAAATGACAAGTTGAACCTTGGTGATGGTGAAGCGGAAGAAGAGGAACGTCGTGATGAGGAGGAGAGGGAAGAAAGTGAAGATTCCCCACCTCACAAAGACTAAGTTAATGGACACTAGTGTCCCGACCGAGAAGTCCTCCAATGAGTAAGGTGGTGAAGAAAGAAAGATTGAACATGAAGGATGTTCTTACAAAACATTCCTTGCATGCCGACCCAACAACTATCTCGGGAGTACGGAACCGAAGGTAACCGTTCATTGGATTCAAGAGACGGAACATGTGCTTGAAACTAGCAAGTGCAAGGAGGAAGACATGGTGACTTATGCCTCACGTTTGTTGAAAGATGATGCTCTTACATGGTGGGCACCGTGTATGAGACTTTAGGAAAGAAAGCCATTTACAAGATGTCTTGGGAGGAGTTCACTAGGAGACTCAAGGAGAAGTTTTGTCCCGAAAGGGAGTTAGAAGAGTTGTTGGAAGAGTTTTTGCATTTGAAGAAAGGCAATTTGACCTTGGATGAGTATACCAAGAAGTTCACGGGATACCTCCCGTTTGTGTCAAGTACTTACCCAACCGAACGTAGTCGTGTGGTTCGGTTTGCTAATGGGTTGCCATGGGAATATGAGCTAGAGGTAAAAAGGGCGGCTACTCTTGATGAGGCGATCAATGTCGCCCGAAGTGTTGAGAAAGTGGGAAAGAGAAGAGTTCAAGAGAGGTCGGTTGGTAATGAAAAGAGGAAATTTGAAAGTTTTTCGGGACCATCAAAGAAGAGCAAGTTCACCCCGAGCGGGTCAAAGCAAGGTAGTGTTGGTGGTTGTAGAAAGTGTGGTAGGGACCACAAAGGTGAATGCAAGGTGGATTCCAACGGTTGTTTCAAGTGTGGGCGATTTGGCCACAAGGCTAAAGATTGCAAGGTTAAAAGCCTTGATGAGGTGGAGTGTTTCTCATGCCATGAGAAAGGGCATTATGGTAATGTTTACCCAAAAAAGGGAACCGAAACGTTGGTGTCAACCACTCACAAGAAATCAGAGCCGTTGAAAGTCAAATGGCGTGCCTTCCAACTCACGCGTGAAGAAGCTAAGGAGACTCATGATGTCGTCTCAGGTACCTTATTCATAAACTCCATACCCACTTATGTATTGATTGGTTGGGAATCCACCAAGCCAAGATTTTGTGTGGAAAGAAGTTAGTGTCGATCAAGTCACCCGAAAATGAGAATGTGTAGATTTATGGGGAAAAGAGGCATAATATGTCAAACCTCTTAACCGCCATTAAAGAAAGAAAGTGTTTGTCAAAAGGATGCTCGTTATTCATAGCCTATGTCCTATATGGAAGGAAAGAGAAGAAGATGGTAGAGAATGTGAAGATTATTCGGGATTTTCCCGAAGCTTTTCCCGATGACTTACCCGGTCTACCACCGGAGAGACAAGTCGAGTTTCGAATTGATTTAATTCCGGGGGCGACGTCGATTGCCCGAGCCCCGTATCGCTTAGCTCCAACCGAAATGAGAGAGTTGATGTCTCAACTTCAAGATTTACTTGATAAAGGTTTTATCCGTCCTAGTTCATCACCGTGGGGTGCACCGGTTTTATATGTGAAGAAGAAAGATGGTTCGATGAGGATGTGTATTGACTATCGAGAGCTTAACAAGATGACGATTAAGAACCGATATCCTTTGCCAAGGATAGTTGATTTGTTTGACCAACTTCAAGGAGCCGATTATTTCTCCAAGATTAATTTAAGATCGGGTTACCATCAAGTTCGTGTTAAAGAAGGTGATACTGAGAAGACGGCCTTTAGAACTCGTTATGGGCATTATGACTTTTTGGTGATGCCATTCGGTTTGACGAATGCCCCGGCTATTTTCATGGATCTCATGAATAGGGTTTGTAAACCTTTTCTCGATAAATTTCTCATCGTGTTCATCGATGATATTCTTATTTTCTCCAAAACCGAAGAAGAGCATGAAGAACACTTGAAGCAAACTCTAGAAGTTTTGAAACGAGAAAAGTTGTATGCAAAATTCTCAAAGTGTGAATTTTGGTTGCGAGAAGTTCAATTTCTCAGTCATATAGTATCTCGAAGCGGGATAAAAGTTGACCCGTCTAAGATTGAAGCGGTAAAGAATTGGGAAGCACCGAAGACTCCAACCGAAGTAAGAAGTTTTCTTGGGTTAGCCGGTTATTATCAAAGATTTATCGAAGAATTTTTCCCGAGTGGCGGCCCCCTTACTAGGTTAACGAGAAAAGATGTGAAGCTTGATTGGGGGAGAAAGCAAGAGGATGCTTTTGCGTTGTTGAAGGAGAAGTTGTGCAATGCACCGATTCTCACTCTACCCGATGGTATGGAAGACTTCGTGGTGTATAGTGACGCCTCGAACAAAGGTCTTGGTTGTGTCTTGATGCAAAGAGGTAAAGTGATAACTTATGCTTCAAGACAATTGAAAAATGCTGAAGAGAGATATACCACTCATGATTTAGAGTTGGCGGCGATTATCTTTTGCCTTGAAGATTTGGAGACATTACTTGTATGGCACAAGGTGTATATTGTACACGGATCACAAAAGTCTCAAATATGTGTTTACACAAAAAGACTTGAATATGAGATAAAGAAGATGGATTGAGTTGATTAGTGATTACGATTGTGAAATCGTCTATCACGAGGGAAAGGTTAATGTGGTAGCCGACGCCTTGAGTAGAAAAGTTTTTGAGAAGCCGGTTAAGCCTAAGTTGATGCGGATTGAGGTGGTATCTAGGTTCATTGAAAGTATAAATACCGCACAAACCGAAGTGATGGGAAAAGATGAATTTAGAAAAGAGAGATTGGGAAAGAACCAAGTATTTGAAGAGAATGTTCAAGGGTTAAAAACCGTAAATGGTCGGATTTGGGTTCCGAAATTTGGTGGAAATCGAAATGTATTGTTGAATGTTGCTCACAAGTCCAAGTACTCGATTCATCCCGGAAGTACAAAGACTTATCAAGACTTGGAGAGAATGAATTGGTGGCCGGGGATGAAGTCGAGGGTAGCAAAGTATATTTCAAAATGTGCCACGTGTGCACAAGTGAAAGCCGAGCACCAAGTACCTTATGGTGTTGCACAAGCGTTGCAAGTGCCGGCCGGTAAATGGGAAGATATTACCATGGATTTTATTGTTGGTCTTCCAAAGACATGTAGAAATCATGATGCCATTTGGGTGATTGTTGATAGGTTAACGAAAAGTGCGTTATTTCTAGCTATTCGGGAAACTATGCCACTCGAGAAGTTGGCAAAGTTGTATGTTGATGAAGTTGTTCGATTGCATGGGGTACAAATGTCGATTGTGTCCGATCGGGAAGCAAGGTTTACCTCGAGATTTTGGAGGTCACTCCAAGAAGAGTTGGGAACTAATTTGAGATTGAGCACGGCTTACCATCCGCAAACCGATGGTCAAAGCGAAAGGACGATCCAAACGATCGAAGATATGTTGAGATCGTGTGTATTGGATTTTGGTGGTAAATGGGATGAACATTTACCGTTAGTTGAATTTTCGTATAGCAATAGTTATCACTCAACAATTAAAATGCCACCGTTTGAGGCATTGTATGGGAGAAAGTGTAGAACGCCTTCTTGTTGGTTGGAGGCGGGTGAGACAAAACTCATGAGTCCCGAGATTGTGAATCAGAATAATTTAAAAGAATATGAAAGTTGCACAAATTCGCCAAAAGAGTTATTCGGGTTTGAAAAAGAGAGCCTATGATTTGGATGTTGGTGATATGGTGATGTTGAAAGTGTCGCCTTGGAAAGGCGTGATGAGATTTGGTAAGAAAGGAAAGTTGAGTCCACGCTATGTTGGATCATTCAAGATTTTGAAAAGAATTGGGCTTCAAGCCTTCAAGCTTGAACTTCCACCCGAGTTGCAAGGTGTCCATGACACATTTCATGTTTGTAATTTGAAGAAATTTTTGGGTGAAGTGGAGAATGTGATCCCACTTCAAGATTTGAGGGTCGATGCACCCAACCGTTTGATTGAAGAGTCCGAGGCCATATTGGAGGCCCAAACAAAGAAATTAAGGAACAAAGAGATTGAACTAGTATTGGTCAAGTGGAAGCATTCCCTTGGACAAAATTTGACTTGGGAAGTCAAAGATGAGATTAAGAAACGCTACCCGAACTTTGTAGATTATGATGCGATTTCGAGGAGGGAATCCTCTTATGGGGTAGATAGTTGTAACAAGCGAAATTTGTAAATAAATAAATTGTACAAAAATATGATAATTATGGATAATTCATTTCAGAACCGTAGGAATTCGTTTCGTGTCATTTGGACACCGTTTGATATGGTTAAGGTCGAAACCGGGCCGAAATAGACAACAAAAAGTTGCAGCCCAGCTACCTAAAGGAGTTCCCGACGCGAACTATAGTTCGCGATCGTGAACATCAAACAAAGATTTTGGGGTTTTGGACGATCGGTGTTCACGGCCCGTTCCCGATCGCGAAGTGTTCCCGACGCGGGAAGTTCGCGACGCGAACTCCAGTTCGCGATCGCGGACTGTGTCAGGCGCATAAAAACGGGTTTGAGGCTAGGGTTTAGACACCTACACCCCTAAAACCCTATAAGCCGTTATTTTGGAAGAAGTGCACGATTGTTGGTGTTCTTGAGCTCAAATCTTCATATTCCTTGGAGATTATTGATCTATGATAAGAATCCTTGTTAGTTTATGAATCTCTTTGGTATTTTGAGCTCTATTTGGGTATCAATGGTGGTTTGGACAACCTACCATGTCATCTTTGGGGAAGATGACCAAACTTGAGTGTAAAACACTCATTGTAGACTTGTAGTCATTGTGTACAAGTTTGATTTGGGTTTTATGGATAGAAATCTTGAACTAGGGTTTGAGATTTCCACCAAGTGGTATGAACTTGGTGGTTGGGAATGTTAAATTGGATAGATTAGTGATTAGTTATGGATAATAACTAGTTGTTGTGTTGATGATGATATTAGGTCGAGAAGACCTTGAGATTGGAAGTACTTCCTTGTTAGGGAAGTAAGGATTTGTGTTGTTGAACACAAGTATTGGATAACATTGCTAAGGTGAGTACATGTGATCTTTTCTGAGTACATAGTAAAATGGTATTTATGGTTTAAATGATTAAACAAGTTTTTAGTAGTCTTTATTGAATAAATGTTTTAATAAAGAAATAAAGATTGATTAGTTAGTATATTAAGTGAATTGTTATTGACTTGCTTGGTTACCACTAGTATGTTGAGATTTATGATTTGGAGCATTGGCTCAAGTTGTTGAATTGTTATGTGGTAGCTAAACAATTGGATCCTAGATAACCCACACAAGTTGGGGGAGTTAGTGACACCTACTTGGGCGGTACCACCCTGCGCAAGGGTAGTGTGTCGAGAAATAGATAACCCGGAAATCGGGGGAGAAATAGATAACCCGGAAATCGGGGGAGTTTGAGATAACCCGAAAAACGGGGGAGAAATAGATAACCCTATTTTAAATGAGTCGCTGACTACGTCAAATGGTATGAAAAGTCAGGGGAATTACTAGATCAATTTAGTGTTGTCAATATTTTATCAATTAAGCAATAAACAAATTAAATAATGTGAAGGTAAAGGTTTAACAAAAAGGTTCTTTGTTAAAAACGTAAGTATTCAAACAATCGTCATAAATCCTAAAAATATCCAAACCTCAAACCTAAACTTCATCTATTCATAGCGAATATAAGATGATTAGCACATAGACATGCTAGCTAATAATCATCAAACAAACGTAAAGATTCATAAACATAAACATAGTATTGAATAAAGATAATAAAAAACCAATGTTTAAGCCTTAGAATCTTGATCTTCAGTGCTCCTAGGGTACTTTTTCGGCTGCCTCTTCAATTAGGTCAAAAGTCCTTCAATCAGATCTGCAGAATCGCTTAAATATGTGTCAGGCCGCGTAAAATCGCGTCGCTAATGTGAATCACACGTTAAATCGCGTCGCTATCTATGAGATAGCGACGATATCTCTTATTTTCTTGTGCAAACAGAAGCCCGAAATAGCGAAAGCCTGAAAAATCACGTTTAGTGGATTGCGACCAAGATAGCGTTGCTATCTTCCTGTTTTCTGCAGTCTTTCGTTTCTTGTGCCGTTTTGACCCGTTTTTTATACTTTTTCTTCTATAGCCTGAAAAATACAATAGAAGCTACATTTTGAGTGATAACACCGTATTCTAACCAATAAACATACACAAAAAGAAGTATATTGGTAGATAAATGTATGTATAAATCTGCCAATATCAACATCCCAAAACCCCACTCCGGCGCCGGACTCTCCACTTGCGCCCTCCGCCACTACGGCACCTCCTCCACCTCCTCCTGCGAGCCCTGTAGCTACCCCTGCTCCGTCACCACCCAACACACTGAAGGGTTTTACTACACACCATGCGACTGATCGACCCATAGGATCGACCTCCTAGTATACTTGGTTCGAACCATGACTGGCCAAGAACATGAACTTGTTCTTGACCGGTTAAAACCAACTAGCTGATTTAATCCCTAAAACCGGAACTGGGATTAATCCTAATCCTTAAACCCTAAAGGATTGGGATGTTGGAAATCTAGATTAGGTTAACAAAAAAGAAACCTTGTACAAAGAACTCGAACACACACACATACTTGTGTGTGTTCGTCGACTACTACCGACTTCGAACAAGAGGAGAAGGAGGAAAGAGTGTTCCATGAAACATACCTTAGTTAGTGCTTAAGATAGATCCACTGATGACGAACGATCCTCTAGATGATCACTTGCAACGAACTTGGATCTTCAAGACTTGAAAAACACGAAGAACGAACGAAGAACACGAAGAACACAAGACTTGTGTTGTGTGTGTTTCGGCCGAGATTGAGAGGAGAGGGGGCTAGGGTTTCAGCTCCAATGTGTAACCCCATAAGTGATCCCTAAGCCCTCTATTTATAATACATGGACTTTCACTTAGGGCCCTTCTAGTTTAATTAAGATTAATCTCTTAATTAAACTTATCTCTTACACTTTAAACCCTTATAGTTTTACTAGTTTATTATTGTTGCACATAACTATCAAATGTCTAGTATTAACACACTAATAATTCGGTACCCATATACACGAATTATTTACACTTGTATTTATACTTTTAATAGTTAATTATATTATAACCTTTATATAATTTACACAATAATATTATCCAATTACTATATGATTTAATAGCCTTAAATCATATTATGGATAATCTATAATTAACACATTGTATATTTACTTAACTAGTAAATGTACAACTACTTGTATTAATTAGTTAGTTAAACTAATCTACTAATAAGTTAAACTTAACTTAATACTTAACTGATTCATAATGACTATTATGAATCATTCCTCTTCGTAGTATCGTTGCATAACTTGCTCGTATTACATGCACTCACCGGTGTGACCCTTAAGTGTTTCGTAGGCATGGATGTATCATCATAGGTTGACTAACTGTGCACATAAATCCTTTAGACTCCCACTTGTGAAAGTTCGTAACCTTTTTCTTAATGATACGAGCTACAGTGGCCTTCTAGATGGGCATGTAGGTAACCAACCCCATAAAAACAACTTCTGTAACCCTGGTATAATTTAATGAAAAAACTCTTAATAGCGTCTCCTAGTAATGAACACTCTGTCTTTACTTCTTGGGTAACGTTGTTAGGCTTATCCCTTCCAGCACGATATTTGTGATAACGAATACGAGCATGGTAGAAACTACCAACTCATGTATTCGAAATCTTTTTATGACTTCTTGATTCAAACTGCTGTGATAAACGACAAAGAACAAATCAGTTCGTTTAGGCACGGCCGTGCACTTGTCAGTTTCTCGTCATGTCAAAGGACCTATAAATATCTCTCCTAAAGAGGAGGTGCAATTACCATCTTGTTATATTTCGATATAAAATACAACTTCCTTTGTACCCAGTATCGCCTCGTGTGACAAACATATTTCAGAATTGTCTAAGTTGAACCAAAGCACATTAGTCATTGTATCCTAAACCAAATACCTCAGGCTTAAGGACAATCCTAGTGAACAATACTTTTGAACTTTTCAACCACGAAGTATTGTCACGGTGGTCAATCCAATATTCGTTGAGCCTCCAACAGAATATCACCGATATTTGGTTAACACAAAACTTGTGTAGCTATCTTCGAAGAACTTCGAATCTACCACCAAATACCGCGATGACGTTAACGTCCCATCGAGGTTCCCACCAAGACGAGTAGTCACAGATTTTGTATCTTTTTGAATAAAAGAACTTTTATTCATGGATGTTGTAAAACATACAAAGCCTGAATAAAAATGACACTAACTCATGTATTATTCCTCACTGGAAATAGATACTGAATTATTACTGGATCATTACTTATTCCTTTGCGTTTTTGTTGATTACTTAATGATTCTTACAATTTTAATTGTAACTTTATCACTAAAACAATCATTTCTATTAAACTAAAGACATAAGACGAGTATTTTGGAATACTATTACTTTTGTATTTGCTAGATGTTGTTCTTGCAACAATCTAGAACATATTCTAGTCTTGCCTTTTATGTAATTCAGCAAACATAGGAGGATTGAAAATTAACTCCTTAGTTTCTTGAATTCATAAAATTCTCCTTGTAACTAAAGCTTCTTTTAGTTACTTGATTTGTAGATATTCTTACTAGTTAAAGAAATTTCCTTAAATGACTATGTTATCCACTGGAGTGTGAACAACCTATTAGATATGCAATAACTAATCACAAGACTTGTGATCACGCTATTAGGTTTTCAATAATCTAATTAGCGATCATTTATTATTTCTCTTAACTCTTTGGCTAACGACTCGGTAAAACCTTGTTGTTAATGTCTTACTAACTTATTGAATTCATCAACATCTTTAATGAATTACGTTAGTCTTAGCTCCCACTTACTTTTATGGAATCTAAGCATCACTTAAACTACTAGTTTGACCTAGTCAATAACTTGTAGTGTAATCTTTTAAGAATTCTATCAATAATTAAGATCATCCTTTGGATTTGCGAATATCCACTATTCCTTTTTAGGGAATCATGATTTTTATTGATTACTGTATCTATCAAGAATACAACACTTGAAACGATACTTCCAATTCTTAAATACATTAGTATTCTTTAAGAACTTTATTTAATGCGAAAGTCATCACTTGGATTTCTCAAATATCCATTATTCCTATTAGGGAATTATGACTTGATTAAATATTGTATTTATTACAAGTATAAAAGACTTGCAATAATACCTTTTAATTCTTAAATACTTTTAGTATAGTTTTGTCCCTTTTTAAGGATTCATTTAATGTCTAAGTCATTTTACTAGGATTTCACGAATATCCAATTATTCCTATTAGGTAATTATGACTTCATTAAATTTTTTATTACAAGTATAAAAGACTTGTAATAATACTCTTAAAGTCTATCTTGATTATATCCAATATAATCATACTATATTAATACTAATACTTTAAAACCTACTATCATAAGTAATGACTATTACTTAAGATGTTTTAACTAAGTTCAATAACTTTTGAACCTTATGCTTCCAGAAAACTCTTAAATACTTTCATTAGAAAAACTTTCTAATCACTAGCATCTAAATACCTTGAGCTATCAAGACATTATTTATACAACAACCAAACAAATATATAAACATGAAATATAAGTAAATCAAAGTTTGACTTACAATCTAGTCATAAATCTTGACTAGTATAATTATCACACATGCACACAATATAATTCAACCATGGATTCGAAATTAATTAAAACCAAAATAAAACTTGTTTTAACAAAAAAATAAAATTATCCAAACAATAAAGTAAAATTGTTTAAAACGAATCCACAAAATACTGAATTATAAAACTTGGTGCTCGTGGGATCATCACCATCTCATGCTGGTCGTCATCACTTTCCATCTCCTCCTGCAATAAACAATTGCAAAAGTTAGATTACTCGTAATGTACTTTACAAGTATCTTAAAGTGATTAAGAAGTGTGGTTGTGTTACCTGAGGAACTTGCGTTTCCTCCACTACCACTTGCACCCGTTGGACAATTCCTTTTCTAATGCCCAGCCTCACCACACTTGAAGCACCGGTTCTTGGTCCTCGCAGTGTTAGGCTTAACCTTCTTGACCTTTTGTTTGACACCTTTACCATTTGGCACTCCTTGGTTAGGATAGGTTTTACCCTTTCCTGTACCACCATGCCCATCCTCATCGCTTTCGTCAGTTGTGCGACCCCTTTTAGAATTGGTCTCAATATTCAACTCAACAGCCTCGAGCATAGATTGTAGCTCGGGAATGGAATTATCCATATCACGTTTGCTGTAGTTGGCTACAAAGAGCTTGTAGTCATCGAACAATGAGTTGAGTATCGCGTCAATTGCTATCTGCAATGGCATGTGGTGACCAAGTCTAGTAAGGTGATCAACGTGCACTTTCATTATCATGACGTGTGCACCTACTGATGCTCCCTCAGCCATCTTGCAAGAAGCGAACGCCTTACAAGCGTAAAATGCTTGTCCTGGTTCGTTTTCTTCATCCTTGGCAGGGTTTTTCAACACGTTTCTTTCTCCATCAATCCTATCCCTCTCTTGTCTGAGCATGATCTTAAAATCACGCTTCCAGTTGAGGAAAAATGACCCGGTCTTTTCTTTCTTTCCTAGAAAGAAACGTTGCGAGAGTTTGTTGTAGGTTATCGTTGTGTTTGTTGCTGCCATCTACAAATCAAACCCAATTTAATTAGTAATCATCAATAAATATTCTCTAAAATATATTATAAACCCATAATTAATATTTTAGGCGTAGGATCCATATATCACATTCTCGCCGCAAGGTTTGGGCACTTCCCGACGAGACATGCTATTTCTGGTAGGTAACATCCTTACCGATCGTATCAAGACTTGACACGATTCCTAGGGGTCGTAGAATCTTTAGACTTATAACTTATTACAACTTTGTACAATCTAATTGTACATTTCTAAGTTAGTAATAAAGTCTGGTATGTTTATTCTACTCAAGTACTTTTTGGGCCGGGACTCCCGATTATCACCAAAGTAGATCAGACCATCTAAGACAGTGCGATGCTCTGCGCCAGGACTCCCGATTATCACAGAACCTTACGCACCCTCACACTCGCAATGATTTGAATCCATATCTAAGGTTCTTTATCCTTACAATATGAATATCGTTGAGCAAGTGAGGTGTTCCATTAGGTGGATAGTACTTAGATATAAGATTTTCTTGGGTTTGTTTAAGTCTTAAAACTAAACTTAAACTTTTATTTCAATCTTAATCCTTGTTTAAAATGTGTGACTTGTGAATTTAGGAATTCTACAAGACACCTTTTTAAAACTTAAGAACTATTCTTTAAAACTTATAGTTTCAAGAATTTGCGCGACTTATATGTATACCTAAAACGAGGTTTACAAAACGTTTTACTAGATTTTGTGAAAAACCTTATGTAGAATAAAACTTACTTGTTTTATCTTACTTGAAAAACCTTAAATCTTATGTTAAACTTTTAATTCTTTTATGGTTCATAAACTTGAATCATAAACCTTGTTTAACACATCTAGCTTTTCATATGTCTAATAATGAAATTAAACATTTGTTTTGACTTATTAGTTTGACCAAAACTTATGTCTTAATGACACACTTATAAACTTTGTGATTTTTCTTGTGTAGCTCCCACTAGCTTCAACAATCATGATGAAACTTAAGCTAACACAATCACCGGTTTATACTTGGTGAAACTAATAAACTTATTAATATAAAGACTATATATAATAATTCTTAGTTTGTTTAAACCTTTCTTTTATTTAACTTGAACTAGTTAAATATAGGTCTTTGTTATTTTTTTGCTTGATTATTAATCTAGTATATTACATGACTTGTAAAATACTTATATTATACTTGTATAATTACTTAGCTATAATAACTTATAACTTTATACACCTTAATATATATATATATATATATATATATATATATATATATATATATATATATATATATATATATATATATATATATATATATATATATATATATATATATAACTTTGTATATTTCTAGTTAATCATATAGTTTCAACTTGTACAACTTCTAGTTATAATGAAATCATAACTTTGTACTTTCCAGTTTTAATTATATTATAACTTATACAATAACTAGTTATAATATTATATTTAAAGATCAAAATAACATTACCCCTTTTAATTGTTCCATTTTATCTTGTATTTAATGTATTCATATATATATATATGTATATTTTATAATAAACTTGTAACATTCTAATAGGAATATTACATCTAATTTATACGTATGTATTTTAACTTAATCTAATTAAAATACGTATAAACTTATTATATCATTTAAAATTCAATTTTACTTAATAATTAAAAAATTCCGAAATTTTTAATACATATATTGTCACACCCCGCCAAAAATGGTTTGCGGAAGAACGGGCGTGGACATTTTGAGTAACCACAAGCATATGATTATTGTTAACAATAATTGTTTAAAACTTCATAAATGTTTGAAATAAAGTACTGTCACAAAAATTAACGCAAATGAAATAACTTAAACCTAAAAGACATAGTTTTAAAATGATTTATAATCGTGGCATCTTGACACATGCATGCTTGCTATCCAATGCTATTATGACTTATGCTTCAACTTAGTTACCTGAAAAACATATGAAAAATGATCAACAAAATTGTTGAGTGAATCCACAGGTTTAATATGAGTTTTGAAAACCAAAATTTTTGTGTGCCAATAATGGCATAAAATATAGTAGTGTAACGTTGTAAATAGTTTGAAACCCAAATTTTCCATGTGCCAACTATGACATAAATTGTATGATGATATAATAAGTTGTATGATGATATAACGTTTGAAAATGATATGCCACCACGGCAATAGTATGATAAAATGTGATATGTAGAAACATATAAGTATGTAGAAAAGCATGACTGGTATCCATTGAAATACCGTCCCTAAGTCCATAACCAAAACTACCAACTCTAAATGATGTTACTGTATCTAAGATAGACTCCCTGATTTGATCACACAGTGGGAGGGGGAGTATCAACCGATAGTACTATCTGCATATCCAGAGCCTAGTCGCAACTAGCTAATGATTATGTGTGCAAGCATCTAATGATGTTGTTATGACCTAAACTTAGTCCGAGCATAAGGATTGATTGTCATGTTTTGAAATGTGTATCATCATAAGTAAAATAAACAGTTATGAAAATGTAAATATTGATAAAACAGTTGATATGTTTTTCACCCCAAAGTTGTAAAACAGTAACTAAAATACGGTAAAAAGTGGGGGTTGTGGACTCACCTGATGCAAAGGTAGCAAAATGCAAATAATAATACGTGATTTATGATATGACTTCTTTATGCCCTATATGCATAAGAATAACAATAATGAGAGACAGGCTCTGACCGCACGTCTATGCTAGATGTTTCACTCCAATGATTGATTTTTAAAATGTTGCTTTTGTAATAAATTGATAAAATATGTATCTTAATTTGTTAAAGGTTTTATTTTCTAAATATGAGTTATCGGGTTAAATCTTGGGATAATATAACGCATAAAACTAATTCAATTTATTATACGTAATATTTTTACTACATTAAATGTCGTATGGGGTTATTATTAAACATGCATTAAAACCATAAATTTAATATAGGGTTAATGCTTAAATACTTGCATGAACCGTTTACATGCCTTTAAATTTACTTATATCCATATGTACAAGTTATAAAGCCTTATGTACAAAATCATGTAGTTCTGACAAGTTTTGGACGAGCATATTGAGATTTCTAATAAAGAATATACACGTCAACTATTACGAAAATCAAATTTATCAAATTTTGGTTGCGCAAAAACGAGTAATAAGTCGAACAATGGTAGTATTAATTTGTTTTGGTCGGTTTTATTGTATTCAAAGATTAATATAAAAATTCATATTTTAAGTGTCATACCATTAGGAGTGACCAACACTAGCATATAAACACATGATTTAAAGGAAACAAATTTGAGATGAAGAAACTTACAAACGTTTTGGGTATTCTTAAGAGTGTAGACCGAGAGAAGAACAAGATGATGCGATCGCCGGAGGTTTGAAGATACTGATTCTGGTTTACCTGGACGTGGGATTCTCTGATAGTTTAGGATGATGATGGTTTACACACGCAATACATAAACAAGTGGGGTAGGGGGTTTTGTTTGTAGGAGGTATACAAAGAATTAAGTTTTCTAGGTGGTCTTGAATATAACTGTAAATGAGGATTTCAATCCATAATAATAATAATAATAATAATAATAATAATAATAATAATAATAATAATAATAATAATAATAATAATAATAATAATAATAATAATAATAATAATAATAATAATAATAATAATAAATAATAATAATAATAATAATAATAATAATGATTCAAGGGTTAGTTAGTTAGGAAGATTTTCAAATAATAATAGTTAATTATTAATGCTATTTAGTATTTACAAATACTAGTATTTAAATTTGGGTTTTGCTAACAAGTGCCCTTAGGATAATGGTTAAGGGTAAGAATGTACAAGTCTTGAAGAATAACTACCCCGTGACGGTTATGAAATTCAGGGGAGGTTATTTTTTATGGTTAATTTACAATATATTAAAGCTTTATTTTTTCTCTTAATCATTGCTCTAAGGGCACTTGTTAGCATTTTTCTTTAAATTTATGTGGTAAAATATTTTAATCACCAAAAAGAAGGATGGATTATTAGTTTCTTAGGATAGGCACAACTGCACAAGCCACGTGTATAAGCACATGAGTACAGGGTTCGGATAGAAAGGATTTTAGTTTTATCTACTTTAGTAGTTATTAATTAGTATTGGTATTGGTATTTATTAATGAGATAATTGTATTAAAACAAAATAGGTTACAATAATTTTAGGGTCAAAACTTAATTTGAGGGTTGTCACATATATATAAATAACTAAATATATCATGTTAATTTTAAAACCTAAAAATTAACACCCTTTTTCTTTTAATCCTCATTAATTTCTTAAATTAATTAGATGGACCATAATTTTGTTTTTGACCAATCAAAACTAAGGTTTTGACTTTCTTAATCAAAGATATTATTTTAATTAAAAGACTAATTTTAATCAATCCTATTTAAAGAATAAAATTTGTTTAAATTCTAAGATAGATTATAACTTTTAATAAATTCATTTAAACCCTTTTTTTTAAACATTATACACAATAAACTCTATCTAAATTTCTAGGTTTAAATTACTAGCTTTAATAAATCTATCAAAATAATAATTAAACCTATTAGACATAAACTTGTCTAATTAGCTTGGTTTTAGATTATTATTCTAATTAATACTTTTTAAAGTAATAAACTTAAACTAGTTTAAACTTCTAGAATTGGGGTTGAGCTCGGATCTGAATCAGATCGGAAGCTAAAAATATTTGATTAGTTTCTTTAGTTCATTTTTAATTTTCAGGACTTTTACATTTTTTGGGTACTTGTAACTTTTCTTTTTATTTTTAATGAATTTTTATGTTTTTATTTAATTTATTGTTTGTTTTATTTATTCAATTATAAAAAATAAATAAATAAAACTCTATAATTCACTTTTTCGAAGAATAATATTCCAGTAATATCATTGTAGATACAATAATATCCCCCTTCCTATCTCCAGAATTGATTTCTTATTCCAAGATCCCATTCTATGCATTCGTATCGTAAACATTCGTATAAATCGATAGAACTTGGAACGCGATTAGTGGCTCAAATACAAGAAGAAAATCGAGAATTAAGGGAATGTATTTGTTAATGGTCAAGTAATTTCAGCGAGATTTATGGGGATTTCTTCAGCATTCGTGGATGGAATTCGCCGATGGTTTCAGCGTCACAATAATCCCTCTTCTTCTCTTACTTCCATTAACCCTAATTCCGATTACGAACACAAACCCTCATCGAGTAATCAAATCACAATTGTTGATGATTTCGATCGTTCTGCATTTACTAAGCTCAACGTTCCAAAACGCCTCGACTCCGTCCCCATGGATCCTCTCAAACGGGTCTCTATTTGCCATTCAGCATTCGCTTCTTTCTCTTTGTAGATATCAATAATTGAAATTAGTGGATATTGTTCATCAATGTTTATGATTTCTATTTGATATTGTCATTTACTTTCAATCTTGACAAATTAATTAAAATACACCTTATAAAAAAAACGTCGTTTTTCTATGAAAAGTTAAATTATATTTTGTTTTTTTCTTGATTGAGTTTTTCCCTGCTATTATATTTTTGGGCGACCATTTGGTGGCTAAAAGAAAATAGCAAACGGCCAACAGGGATTTCTAAATGTGACACGTGATGTTTTTGCTATTATGATTATATTATTTTTGTAATTTTATGCAGCTGGAAAAAGAATTCTTCACAGAGTATGGTGAAGCAAATAGATATGAAGTTCAAGAAGTTGTTGGAAAAGGCAGTTATGGTGTTGTAGGATCAGCAACAGACACACAAACAGGCGAAAAAGTTGCAATCAAAAAAATAAACGACGTTTTCGAGCATGTTTCTGATGCAACAAGAATCCTTAGAGAAATCAAACTTCTTCGATTATTAAGGCATCCCGATATTGTAGAGATTAGGCATATTATGCTACCACCTTCTAGAAGAGAATTTAGAGACATTTATGTAGTTTTCGAATTGATGGAATCCGATCTTCATCAAGTTATTAGAGCTAATGACGATCTTACCCCTGAACATTATCAGTTTTTTTTGTATCAGCTTCTTCGTGGGTTGAAGTATATTCATTCAGGTAAATGTGTAAATTAAGTTAAACCATTGCTAATGATTATGATTATAATACGTTTATGTTACTTTTGCAGCAAATGTATTTCACAGAGATTTAAAGCCGAAAAACATTCTTGCAAATGCTGACTGTAAATTGAAGATTTGTGACTTTGGGCTTGCTCGGGTATCGTTTAATGATGCACCAACTGCTATATTCTGGACGGTTTGTGTTCTTTATGCAATTTTTTCATAATCTTATTAATAGTTTACTACTAATGTTTTTAATTACATTATTTTTGTTGAATCAATGCAGGATTATGTTGCAACTCGATGGTATCGTGCTCCTGAACTTTGTGGCTCCTTTTTCTCTAAAGTATGATGCTCCAGTCCCACCTTTGGCATGCGATTTGTGTATTAGTATTTTTAAATGAGAATAAATTTCTACACCACATTTTCTAATGCTTGTACCACACTCTACAAGTATTATTGCAGACTCTACAAACATATAAATCAACTATCGTGAAATGTTTGGTGTAAAAATCACAACTTTTTTTAAATGGGTCACATTGTCTCAAACGGGTCAAATAAAAAAAGTATACTTTTCTATTTATAGAGATTCTTGATAATTAATTTTTTTTTTTTTTTTTTTTTTTTAATTTTGCAGTATACTCCAGCCATTGATATATGGAGCATTGGATGCATATTTGCAGAGATGCTAACTGGAAAACCGTTATTTCCTGGAAAAAATGTTGTTCATCAATTGGATCTCATGACTGATTTGCTTGGCACTCCTCAACCCGAAACTATTGCTAGGGTTAGTTAGCATCAATTTAGACCAATTTGCTTAATTAAAAAAATTAATTAAAAAAATGCAGATTCGCAATGAAAAAGCAAGAAGATATTTAAATAGCATGAGGAAAAAACAACCCGTTCCTTTTACACAAAAGTTTCCACATGTCGACCCGTTGGCTCTTAAATTACTCGAACGCCTTGTTGCTTTTGATCCCAAAGATCGCCCCTCAGCTGAAGAGGTATGCATGAAATTTTTAATATAATTTTTTAATTAAAAGAAAAAATCAGACACGGGTGGCAATTCAGTTCGGGTTCACGGGTTGGCAGGTCAGAAACGTTTTATATAAACGGGTCACATATCTCAACCCTAACTTGTTTACCTTCAACCCGAACAGTCGAACACGACCCATATAACCCGTTTAATTAAATAGATTATTGTTATTCCACAAATTCATAAGAAAACACCAAAATTACTAAATAGCAGATGAATTTTCTATTCATTTTTGTATGTAGTCACTAGCCGATCCTTACTTTAATGGTTTGTCAAACGTGGACCGAGAACCGTCCACTGAGTCCATCTCAAAACTTGAATTCGAGTTTGAAAGGAGGAAATTGGGAAAAGATGATGTCAGAGAGTTAATTTATCGAGAGGTTCGTTTCGTTATTACTTAATACTTATTTATTTGTTTTTTTAATATAGTTGTTTGTGTTATCAATTTATAACCAGATTTTGGAGTATCACCCTCAAATGCTTCAGGAATATTTACGTGGTGGTGAACAAACTAGCTTCTTGTACCCAAGGTAATACACAAAAATGTTTAATTATTTTTCTTTAATTTTGTTTATAGAAATTAACATGTGAATTTTTTTATTTTTTTAGTGGGGTTGATCGATTTAAGAGGCAATTTGCACATCTTGAGGAGGGTATGGGTAAAGGTGGAAATAGTAATACTGGTCCACAGCTAAGGCATCATGCTTCACTTCCTAGGCAAGTTGTTATACTTTCAAATTTTAACACATTTACTTATGAATGGGTTCATTTGAATTAATTTACGGATTAAATGGGTTAAAACAAATAATATTAGCTAAAAAGGAAACATGTCAAATGGATTGATTTGGGTTATGTTTACCTTTTTTTATAGATTAAATGGGTATTAAAGAAAATTAAAAGTTAGCCTAAAGGAAAATTGTCAAATGGATTAATTTGGGTTATGTTTACTTTTTTTTAATGGATTAAATGGGTAAAAAAGAAATTTAAAAGTTAGCTAAAAAGGAAAATGTCTGATGGGTGGAAAATTATTGAAAGTGTATTTGTAATCGTATGTAATGCCTTTAATTGGTTATATAAGATGAACAAAGTATTTGCGCGTTTACTTATGAATGGGCGAATTAGGGTTATGTTTTATCTTTAATTTTGATTTTACATTTATGTGGGTCCAGGGAGCGAGTTCCTGCACCCAAGGAAGAAGGCGGTTCTCAAGAGAATGAATCAGAAAAACAAAATTCAGAAAATGAGGAAAATGAAGCAAATAGAGGTGGAAATTACAGTGCTCGTAGCTTGTTAAAGAGTGCTAGTATCAGTGCTTCCAAATGTATAGGAGGCAAGGGGACACGCCATATTGAGGTAATTAACAAATATTTATATTTATTATTTTTATTTTTTCTATTTATGATTTATCGGTTGTAACTGATTTTCTGGTCAGGTTGACCAATTATGATCATATAGTTTGACCAATTTGGTTGTCTTTTTTAGGATGAACCTGATGCAAACCTACAAGACAAGCAGTAAGAGACAAAGCTCTTTTGATTCGAGGGTGTATTTATTTAAACTGAGAAAAGGATATGTCAATTTCATACAAAAATTGACCCAATTTGATATTTTGGTTGCAATAGGGGAACAAACTGTAAATTCCGTCCTCATTTTGCATTTACAAAACTATCATCTACTAATTGTGAAATTTTATTTATTTATTTATTTATTATACTTCCACATATTTTGCGTAAGGTAGGACATATTAGCTTATGAAATTTGAATAATATGTCCTCATTCTCTTTGAAAGAAGGGGGGTTTTGGTTTTGTTGGTGCTTGAAATAATTTTGTCTACACAATATTACTATAGCTCTAGAGTTATTAATTTTATATGAGCTACTTAACTCAATCACTTCTTGTCGTTACTCTTTAGTTTTCTATTGAGGACTATTGCGTAGATGTATTCGAAAGTAGTGCATTTTTCATTTTTTATAGGAATTTATGTAGTAGAAACACTGGTATCTCTGGTTAAAGCCCATGGGATGTAAGATACAACTATTATGACCGTTTCTATAGTGTATGTGCAAATGTATGCATTTCGATTCGGGTCGTATTCTATTTTTTAGTCCGTGGAAGTGTAACTATTGATAAGTTTTTTTATCGATGAAATAGACCAAGTGAAAATTAAACAATAATCTAATCACATGAAATCTATGATGAAATGATAGATCTACAAACTCTAAAGTAGCTAGTAAAGCGATAAATATTTACAATATCGGTGCTTGGTGATAATCCTTGAGATCATGTTCTAACCAGTATCTTTGTTGGTGAGGACCTAAAGGAAAACACCTCTAATGGAATTACACCCAGAACTACAACTACGAAGCAACTCGAAAACCAAACGTTGAAACCCTAAGAACCGGCGAACCGGAACGAAGGACTGCGGCGGCGGCGGTCGGAGGTGGTGGAGGTTCTGGTTCAGCCGAAAGGGGAGCACGAGGCAAATATCAAAATGATTAGGGTTTACCCTAATCCTCTATTTATAGCCTGATAATTTCTTAATTTGAGACAAACTCTAATTACCTTCCACCAATGACTAACTGAACTTGAGACTATGTACCTTTTAGTTAACTATTTAATTAATGACTAATCAGTCCTCCGAGTAGCTTCTAATCGTGTTACGTGGGAAATCCAAAAGGACCATAATATTACATCGAATATTGCCAACTTATTTAATGCCAGTGGACACATATCCAATAGTCTCCCACTAGGACTTGTCATCACCTATAATTAGTCAAATATTTGCAACTAACTAATAGAACGAGTCATCTAATGCAACTGTTGCACTCTGAATCTCATCATGACCTAGCTCTTAGATAAATAATCATATATTCCTTCATTCTAGATATCACACGACCTTGAGACACGGGGGTATCGTCAATTTCAAAGTTCAAAATTTTGATGCTCAATCGAGACTTACGTGGACTACAAACAGAATACCAATTGGATCATCAATTTAGTCGAGCTCGAGCCAAGCATCTACCAGTCACATCAAATCATCATATGGAGTTGATCACTACATATTATATTACATTTTATTTTGCTTTATTTTCTTAATACATGTACCGATATATTATTAAATATATTACTTTGATGAGGTTTATTGCTTTGCAGGTCGGAGCGTAAAAAAAGCTGATTGATCACATTAACCACAAAAGACCACATTAATCATTTAATATTTAAATTAGCTCGATTAACTGAATTAAGAACATTAAGTACCTAAGGCCTTCTAGCCTAGTGGTATTGGAGAATGATTTAAGGTGTTACCAATAACCAAAGGGAGCTGATTCGTACATAGCAGTTTTTACCTATACAGAGCAATTTCTTCTCAAATGACAATCATGCCCTCCTTTTATCACATTTTTTATTTCACCCCTCTCACTAAGGGCATCATTGTCATTAGATATAAGATTGCTCTGCATGGATAAAAATTGTTCTGTACGAATCAGCTCCCATAACCAAATGTTATGGGTTGAAGTCCCGTTAGGATAAAAATAAAAAATAGATTAGGTGTCGTTCAAAAGAAAAACACAAAAAAATCCATTGAAAAAAAAAAAGAATAAAGACTATTAACATATATATTACTGGGAACTCACATATATACAACCAGGCCGAAAATTTAGCCCAAATATATCTTTTAAGAACAAGATTTTACATATATTTGAGGCCACAAACGCATGTATGCTCGAAATATAAAAGCCGCCATTTAATTACTTAAGAGTGGGTCGCATATTATTTTATATAAGGAGTTCAGGTATTGCATGTTATTTAAACACGTGCCCACTTTCATTATTGGACGAAGCAAGGGGTCGGTCGCATCTTTTGGTGAAGCCCATGTGCATGTTTTTGAAGATATACAACCACACAATTGAAGCTTCAAGAGGAAGCTACGTCACGTATTTCGAGGGAGGAAGCCATATATAATTATTTGTGATTGGGCAGCATGGGTATGACAGTGAGTTTATATCAGGAGAATTGATGTTGCTACCACAATTTTTAATGATTATATCATATAGTACAAGTTTTACAGCTGCATGTACAAGTATATTAAGCATTGGATGTGGTACATGCCTTAAAAGTTGTGGTAGAAAAATCACCCCCATTAGGGGTGACAATTAGGTCTGGGGTTAGGTTAAAGGTTTGGTTGACAGGTTGGTATGTTCGAATTAGTCAATTCAAACTCAACATGTTAGAATTTTGGGTTAGAAAAATCAACCCTAACTCGGACTTATTTAAATCATGGTAATACGTACTCGACCCGTTTGACTTATTTAAACCAAAGTGCAAGCAGCATATGGAAAAGAAAATGTAATGTTGAATTCTTGATGATTACATAATTGCAGTCAAAAGAAAAAGAAGTTGTGACTTTAATTTGGAATTGAGAATAGAAACAAACAAGTATATATTAATCACTGAATGGTTATATAGCAAGAAGGCAATCACAAACATTAAGATCACTTAAGTACAATTGATTTAGGAAGTGATGCTCCACACTCTGAAATCTAAGCTCACAAGTACAAAATGCTTGTTCTTGTAATCACTCTGCAGAAACGGCTATTGATTATGTATGCACCAAGCCTTCTAATTATGTGTTGTAATGATGAAGACTATAACTCTATTGAGAATGAAACTTTGGTTGCTCACAACAAACTATGCTCGCTAAGAGTTTTACAAACACCAGCTGGTGTTCAACCTAACTGTAACAAGGAATAGAATACACCACACAATGTTGACGTGTGGGATGCTCTTGTATATATAGGAGATTACAGCTTACAATCCTTTTAAATAAGGATACAAGATAATGATAAACATATACAAAGATACATAAGATAATCTCTAAATATATGAATAATTTAAATATATGCGTGATCATCTAATATCCCCCCTCAAGCGAATCGGTGGTGGACCAATGCGAAGCCTAGCTCGAAAATGCTCAAATTGAGGGTGCGGAAGACTTTTGGTAAATATGTCAGCCACTTGAAGCTTGGTTGGAATGAACTTGGTGTGAAGCTTGCCGGAGGCAACAAGTTCCCGAACAAAATGATAATCCAAGTCAATATGTTTGGCTCGCTTGTGAGAAACTGGATTTTGAGTCATAAATAAGACACTTTTGTTATCACAAAGTAAGGTTGGACGATCATGTGGTAATGCATGCAATTCCCGCAATAGATGTGTGACCCAAACGATTTCAGCTGATGTGTTTGCCATTGCTCTATATTCTAATTCACAACTGGATCGAGAAACAGTAGGTTGCTTTTTAGCACTCCAAGATACCAAATTTCCACCAAGAAATATTGAATAGCCATAGGTGGATCTACGTGTTTCCAAGCATCAAGCCCAGTCAGCATCAGAGTACCCTAAGATGCTTTAAGTTTGTGGTTGGCGGAAGGTGAGGCCGAGAGTGAGCGTGCCCTTGACATATCGTAGTATACGCTTGACGGACTGAAAGTGATCGGTAGTTGGAGCATGAAGATGTTGACTTGCTTGGTTCACAGCATAAGAGAAATCTGGTCTCGTAATGGTAAAATACTGAAGTGCACCAACTAATGAGCGATACAATGTAGTGTCATGAAACGGTGTGCCGGCTGTAGTAAAAGTCTCATGAGTGCCCAAAGGGCCAAAGGTGTAGACACGGGTTTAGAGTCAACGAGATTTGCACGAGTAAGGACATCATGTGCGTATTTGGACTGAGCAAGGAAAAGTCCATCGGAAGTGTAGCTGACTTCTAAACCTAAGAAATAGCTTAGATCGCCAAGGTCTTTAATAGCAAATTCTTTATTCAAGCGAGCAGTAAAAGCGGTGATGACCGATTCTTGGTTACCCGTTAAAATGAGATCATCCACGTAGACAAGCAAATACATGATGTAAGAGTCTCGAGCAAAGATGAAAAGTGAAGTATCGGCACGGCTACATACAAACCATTTGCAAGAAAAAAAGTGCTAAGACGGTGAAACCACGCACGCGGGGCTTGCTTTAAGCCATATAATGCTTTAGATAAGTTGCAAACGTGATTTGGTAATTGAGGGTCAGTAAATCCCGGGGGTTGTTCCATGAATACCGTTTCATTAAGGTGACCGTGTAAAAAAGCATTCTTTACGTCTAACTGATGTAATCGCCATTTATTTGTAACGACAAGTAATAAAATGATACGAACAGTAGATGCTTTTTCCACCGAACTGATAGTATGAGAGTAATCTAGACCGGGCATTTGGGTAAAACCTTGAGCAACAAGGCGGGCTTTGAAGCGTTCAACCGAGCCATCAGAATGATATATTGTACGAAAGACCTATTTAGATCCCACAATATTCGAATTTGGTGGTCTGGGTACTAAGATCCAAGTTTTCTTTTGACGAAGAGCTTCCATTTCGTCATGCATAGCGGCCATCCAGTGAGGACTTTTGGCAGCGGACTTATATCCTTTAGGATGTGTAGTGGTAAAAAGGCAGCTATGCAACTTAGTGACTGAAAGAGTAGCAAGAAACACACGATGAAGTGGTTTAAAAATTCCATCTTTAGATCGAGTCACCATAGGATGTGAGCTGCGGGTTGAGGGGCTGCATCTACATGTTGTAAAAAAGGTGCCTCGGGTGGATATGCTTCGGGTTGAGGCATAGCATCATCACGTTGCGGAGTGGGTGGATCTGGAATAGCAAGGTGGTGGCTCGGTAATATTAATAGTTTGATCAGTTGGGGCTTTGCAAATTCCGCAAGGTGGTGTAGGTATTGCGGGTTGCTCAATAATATTCGGTGGTTCAGTGGGTGCACCGGGTTGTGTAGTTGAGCTAGGACTATCATCTAAGAAAGTACATAAATCCAATGTGGCAAAATCTGTTTCATTTGTAGGATCTATAAATGGAAAAACAACCTCATTAAACCGTGCATGACGGGTTATATACACGCGAGAAGATACCGGGTCATAGCATTTGTATCCCTTGTATTGAGAATTATAACCGAGAAAAATGCATGGAATACTTCGGGGAGCAAGCTTGTGTGTCGGATAATCATGTAAATATGGGTATACGCGACACCCAAAAACTTGAAAATTATCATAGTTTGGCATTCGAGTGTAAAGTAGTTGAAAGGAAGAGCAATTATCGAGAAGCTTTGTAGGCATGCGATTAATAATAAACGTTGCAGAGCTAAATGCGTCCACCCAAAAAGAGGCCGGAACATGCGCATGAAAGAGCATAGCTAGACCCGTTTCAACAATATGTCTATGCTTGCGTTCAGCACGCCCGTTTTGTTGGGGCGTGTAGGGGCAAGAAATTTGATGAAAAGTGCCATTATCATCGAAATTTTTTCGCACCGTATTGTTTAGAAATTCTGTACCCCCAACGCTTTGAAAGACCTTAATTTTTCTTGAAAACTGGGTTTGCACAAGCTTAATAAAAGTTGTTAAAATAGTGTAAAAATCAGATTTAGCTTTTAATGGATAGAACCACATAAATCGAGAGTAGTCATCAACGAAAATAACATAATAAGAGTAACCATGTGAGGAAATAGGAGCAAGGCCCCAAAGATCACAGTGTATCAAAACTAAAGGATTCGATGATCGTTTATGAAGGAATTATGTGCACAGTCAGTCAACCTATGATAATACATCCATGCCTACGAAACACTTAAGGGTCACACCGGTGAGTGCATGTAATACGTGCAAGATAAGCAATGATACTACGAAGAGGAATGATTCATAATAGTCATTATGAATCAGTTAAGTATTAAGTTAAGTTTAACTTATTACTAGATTAGTTTAACTAACTAATTAATACAAGTAGTTGTACGTTTACTAGTTGAGTAAATATACAATGTGTTAATTATAGATTATCCATGATATGATTTAAAGCTATTAAATCATATAGTAATTGGATAATATTGTTGTATAAATTATATAAAGGTTATTATATAATTAACTATTAGAAGTATAAATACAAGTATATAATTCGTGTATATGGGTACTGAATTATTAGTGTGTTAATACTAGACATTTAGTAGTTAAGTGCAACAATAATAAACTAGTTAAACTATAAGGGTTTAAAGTGTAAGAGATAAGTTTAATTAAGAGATTAATCTTAATTAAACTAGAAGGACTTAAATGAAACTTATTCTATTATAAATAGAAGGCTTAAGGTTTCATTTAAACAACTAATCAATCATTTCCCTTACACCCAAATTCGAAAACCCTAGCCCCTCCTCCCTTGGTTTCGGCCGAACACACCAAGAACACCAAGATTCGTGTTCTTCGTTCTTCGTGTTCTTCGTGTTCTTCAAGTTTTGAAGAACAAGTTCATTGCTTAGATCAACTAGAAGATCGCTCGATTTGTTCATCATCAGTGGATCAATCTTAAGCAAACAACAAGGTATGTTTTGGGAATCCCTTTACTCCCTTCTTCCTCTTGGACGAATTTCGGCCAAAGAACCCTAGGGTTCTTTGGTTGATGGTCGACGAACACACATAAGTATGTGTGTGTGTTCGAGTTCTTCGTACAAGGTTTCTTTCTTGTTAACCTAATCTAGTTTTTCCAACATCCCAATCCTTTAGGATTTAAGGATTAGGTTTAATCCCAGTTCCGCATTTAGGGATTGAATCAGCTAGTTAGTTTTAATCGGTCAAGAACAAGTTCATGTTCTTGGTCAGCAAGGTTCGAACTCGTGTACTAGGTGGTCGACCCAAGTGGTTGATCAGTCGCATGGTGCGTAGTAAATCCCTACAGTGGTATCACAGCGTTGGTTTAGAAATCTAGACTAGATTAACAAAGGTTGTTTGTTTACTTTAATTTACAAGTTTTTTTTTTTTTTGTTTCAAGTTTTTCTTCTTTCTTCTTCATGTTTTTCGAAAATAAGGGAAGAAACCCTAAGACCAAGAACATTAAACTAGTCTAAGTTTAATTGGTCAAGAAGGTTTCTAAAAAACCCTAGCAAATTTTCGAAACCCTAGAAAGAACCCTAGGATCAAGTATATTAAACAAGATATGTTTAATTGATCAAAAGGATTCTTTCCATAATCCCTTAGAAATTTCGTGACCTAGAAAGAACCCTAGGATCAAGTATATTAAACAAGATATGTTTAATTGATCAAAAGGATTCTTTCCTAAAGCCTTAGGATTTTCGTAAATCTAGAGGAAACTTGGACACCAAGTATGTTAAACTAGCCTAGTTTAATTGGTGGAAAAGTTTCTTAGTGTTAAGATTTTTGAAAACCCTAAAGAACCCTAGAACATTAAACTAGTTTAAGTTTAATGGTTTAAAAGTATTAATTAGGATAATAATCTAAAACCTAGTTAATTAGACAAGTTTATGTCTAAAAGGTTTAAATTATTATTTTGATAGATTTATTAAAGCAAGTTTTTTAAACCTAGTAATTTAGACAAAGTTTATTGTCTATAAGGTTCAAATTAAAGAGTTTAAATAAATTTATTAAAAGTTATAATCTATCTTAGAATTTAAACAAAGTTTATTGTTTAAAAGGATTGATTAAAATTAGTCTTTTAATTAAAATAATATCTATGATCAAGAAAGTCAAAACCCTAGTTTTGATTGATCAAAAACAAGATTAGGGTTCATCTAATTAATTTGGGAAATGATAAAGAAGGTGTTAATTTTTAAGTTATAAAATTAACAAAGTGTATTTAATCATTTATATATATGTATTTAAATTTTTCGGAATTTTTATAATTAAATAGAATTGAATTTTAAAAGAAGTAATAAGTTTACACACATTTTAATTAGTTCAAGTTAAAATGTACATGTATAAGCTAGATGTAACATTCTTATTAGAATATTACAAGTTCATTATAAAATATACATATAAGTAGTTATTGTATAAGTTATAATATAATTAAAACTAGAAAGTACAAAGTTATGATTTCATTATAACTAGAAATTGTACAAGTTGAAATTATATGATTAACTAGTAATATACAAAGTTATATATATATATATATATATATATATATATATATATATATATATATATATATATATATATATATATTTATTTATTTATTTATTAAGATGTATAAAGTTATAAGTTATTATAACTAGATAATTATACAAGTATAATATAAGTATTTTACAAGTCATGTAATATACTAGATTAATGATCAAGTATAAATAACAAGAACCTATATTTAACTAGTTCAAGTTAAATATAAGAAAGGTTTAAACAAACTAAGAGTTATTATATATAGTCTTTATATAATAAGTTTATTAGTTTCACCAAGTATAAACCGGTGATTGTGTTAGCTTAAGTTTCATCATGGTTGTTGAAGCTAGTGGGAGCTACACAAGAAAATCACAAAGTTTATAAGTGTGTCGTTATGACATAAGTTTTGGTCGAATCTAATAAGTCATAAGAAATGTTTGATTTCATTATTAGACATATGAAAAACTAGATGTGTTAAACTAGGTTTATGTTTCAAGTTCATGAATCATAAAAGTTTTAAAAGGTTTAACATAAGTTTTTATAAGTTTTTCAAGTAATATAAAACAAGTAAGTTTTATTAGAAATAAGGTTTCTCACAAAACCTAGTAAAAACGTTTTGTACACCTCGTTTTAGGTATACATGTAAAATCGTGCAAATTCTTGAAACTATAAGTTTTAAAGAATAGTTCTTAAGTTTTAAAAGGGTGTCTTGTAGAACTCTTCAATTCACAAGTCACACATTTTAAACAAGGATTAAGATTGGAATAAAAGTTTAAATTTAGTTTAAGACTTAAACAAACCCAAGAAAATCTTAGATCGAAGTACTATCCACCTAATGGAACACCTCACTTGTTAAACGATATTCATATTGTAAGGATAAAGAACCTTATATATGGATTCAAATCATTGCGAGTGTTAGGGTGCATAAGGTTCTGTGATAATCGGGAGTCCCGGCGCAGAGCATCGCACTGTCTTAGATGGTCTGATCTACTTTGGTGATAATCGGGAGTCCTGGCCCAAAAAGTACTTGAGTAGAATAAACATACTAGACTTTATTACTAACTTAGAAATGTAAAATCAGATTGTACAAAGTTGTAATAAGTTATAAGACTAAAGATTCTACGACCCCTAGGAATCGTGTCAAGTCTTGATACGATCGGTAAGGAAGTTACCTACCAGAAATAACATGTCTCGTCGGGAAGTGCCCAAACCTTGCGGCGAGAATGTGATATATGGATCCTAGGCCTAAAATATTAATTATGGGTTTATAATATATTTTAGAGAATGTTTATTGATGATTACTTATTATACTGGGTTTGATTTGTAGATGGCAGCAACAACCATAACGACACATACCAACAATCTCTCACTACGCTTGTTTCTAGAAAAAGGACGAATTGACTGGATCAATGTTTCTCTATTGGAAGCGTGATCTTCGGATTATGCTTACGCATGAGAGAAAAGGAAATGTCCTAGAAAAAGCAATACTAAATGTTCCTACCGGTGAATGCTAGAAATGAACCAGGACAAGCATATTACGCTTGTAGGGTGTTCAAATCTCGCAAAGTGGTTAAAGGATCATCGGTGAGTGCTCACGTCATGGAAATGAAAGAGCACATGGATCATCTTGAATGAATAGGATACCCAGTACCGTTGCAGTTAGCAACAGTAATGATACTCAACTCGTTGTTAGATAACTATAAGTCTTATGTAGTCAACTACAACATGCATAACATGGAGCAATCCATTGTTGAGCTACATTCCGTGCTCACGACTACCGAGTTGATTTAGGGACCAAGTTTAAGAATGATCTCGTAGTAACCGATGATGGTAGTGATAAGAGAAAGAGGCGCAGTGGAAAGGGAAAGGATAAAACCGATCCCAGCCACGGCGTGCCTAAAGGGTAATGGAGTCAAACAAAAAGGTCAAGAAGGTAAAGCCAAAAAAGGACCGAGAAACGGTGTCTTGGTTATGGCAAGGGTCAAAGGATAGGAGGAAATGCTTGCTCCTTAGTTGACTTGACCAACTTCTAGATACTCGCTTCCTACTTGTAAAAGTTTATTACAAGTAAATCAACTTTAGCAATCGTTTATTGCATAAGATGATAAGTGAGATGACCGGCATGAGATGGTGATGATCCCACGAGCACCAAGATTTTATAATTCAGTATTTTATGGATTCAGTAAAAACAATTTTATTTCATTGTTTGGATAATTTTATTTTATGTTAAAACAAGTTTTATTTTGGTTTTAAATAAATTTCGAATCCATGGTTGAATTATATTGTGTGCATGTGTGATAATTACACTAGTCAAGATTTATGACTAGATTGTAAGTCAAGTTTTGATTTACTTATGTTTCATGTTTATACTTATATATTTGTTTGATTGTTGTATAAATAATGTCTTGATAGCTCAAGGTATTTAGATGCTAGTAATTAGAAAGTTTTTCTAATGAAAGTGTTTAAGAGTTTTATGGAAGCATAAGGTTCAAAGGTTATTGAACTTAGTTAAAACATCTTAAGTAATAGTCATTACTTTTGATAGAAAGTTTTAAAGTGTTAGTATTAATATAGTATGATTATATTGGATATAATCAAAGATAGACTCTAAAGAGTATTATTACAAGTCTTTCATACTTGTAGTAAAGGATTTAATAAAGTCATAATTCTCTAATAGGAATAATTGGATATTCGCATAATCCAAGTAAAATGACTTAGACATTAAATGACTCTTAAAAGGGGACATAACTATATTAAAGTATTTAAGAATTAAATGGTATCATTGCAAGTCTTTTATACTTGTAATAAATACAATATTTAATCAAGTCATGATTCCCTTATAGGAATAATGGATATTTGAGAAATCTAAGAAATGACTTTGGCATTAAATGAAGTTATTAAAGAATACTAATATATTTAAGAATTGATAGTATCATTTCAAGTGTTTTATGCTTGCTAGATACAATAATCAATAAAGATCATAATTCCCTAAACAGGAATGTTGGATATTCGCAAATCCAAAGGATGATCTTAATTATTGATAGAATTCTTAAAAGATTAAACTACAAGTTATTGACTAGGTCAAAGTAGTAGTTTAAGAGATGCTTAAGTTCCATAAAAGTAAGTGGGAGCTAAGACTAACGTATTTCATTAAAGATGTTAGTGAATTCAGTAAGTTAGTAAGACATTAACAACAAGGTTTTACCAAGTCGTTAGCCAAAGAGTTAAGAGAAATAATAAATGATCGTTGATTAGATTATTGCAAACCTAATAGCGTGATCACAAGTCTTGTGATTGATTATTGCATATCTAATAGGGTGTTAACACTTTAGTGGATAACACAATCATTTAAGGAAATTTCTTTAACTAGTAAGAATATCTACAAAATCAAGTAACTAAAAGAGGCTTTAGTTACAAGGAGAATTTTATGAATTCAAGAAACTAAGGAGTTAATTTCCAATCCTCCTATGTTTGTGGAATTACATAAAAGGCAAGACTAGAATATGTTCTAGATTGTTGCAAGAACAATATCTAGCAAAGACAAAAGTAATAGTATTCCTAAATACTCGTCTTATGTCTTTAGTTTAATAGAAATGATTGGTTGAGTGATAAAATTACAATTAAGTTTGTAAGAATCATTAAGTAATCAACACGAACGAAAGGAATAAGTAATGATCAGTAATAATTCAGTATCTATGTCCAGTGAGGAATAATAGACGAGTTAGTATCTTTTTTATTCAGACTTTGTATGTTTTACATCATCCATGAATAAAAGTCTATTTATTCAAAAAGATATAAATCCGTGACTACTCGTCTTTGTGGGAACCTCGATGGGACGTTAACGTCATCGCGGTATTTGGTGGTAGATTCAAAGTTCTTCGAAGATAGCTACACAAGTTTTGTGTAAACCAAATATCGGTGATATTCTGTTGGAGGCTCAACGAATATTGGATTGACCACCGTGACAATACTTCGTGGTTGAAAAGTTCAAAAGTATTGTTCACTAGAATTGTCCTTAAGCCTGAGGTATTTGGTTTAGGATACGATGACTAATGTGATTTGATTCAACTCAGACAATTCTGAAATACGTTTGTCATACGAGGCGATACTGGGTACAAAGGAAGTTGTATTTTTAAATCGAAATATACAAGATGGCAATTGCACCTCCTCTTTAGGAGAGATATTTATAGGTCCTTTGACTTGATAAGAAACTGGCAAGTGCACGGCCGTGCCCAAACGAACTGATCTGTTCTTTGTCGTTTATCACAGCAGTTTGAATCAAGAAGTCATAAAATGATTTCGAATACAGGAGTTGATAATTTCTACCATGCTCGTATTCGTTATCACAAATATCGTGCTACAAGGGATAAGCCTAACAACGTTACCCAAGAAGTAAAGACAGAGTCTTCTTTACTAGGAGACGCTATTAAGAGTTTTTCATAAAACTATACCAAGGGTTACATAAGCTGTTTTTATGGGGTTGGTTACCTACATGCCCATCTAGAAGGCCACTGTAGCTCGTATCATTAAGACAAAGGTTACAAACTTGCATAAGTGGGAGTCTGAAGGAATTATGTGCATAGTTAGTCAACCTATGATGATACATCCATGCCTACGAAACACTTAAGGGTCACACCGGTGAGTACATGTAATACGAACAAGTTATGCAACGATACTACGAAGAGGAATGATTCATAATAGTCATTATGAATCAGTTAAGTATTAAGTTAAGTTTAACTTATTACTAGATTAGTTTAACTAACTAATTAATACAAGTAGTTGTACATTTACTAGTTGAGTTAATATACAATGTGTTAATTAAAGGTTATCCATGATATGATTTAAAGCTATTAAATCACATAGTAATTGGATAATGTTATTGTGTAAATTATATTAAGGTTATTATATAATTAACTATTAAAAGTATACAAGTATATAATTTGTGTATATGGGTACCGAATTATTAGTGTGTTAATACTAGACATTTAGTAGTTAAGTGCAACAATAATAAACTAGTTAAATTATAAGGGTTTAAAGTGTAAGAGATAAGTTTAATTAAGAGATTAATCTTAATTAAACTAGAAGGACTTAAATGAAACTTATTCTATTATAAATAGAAGGCTTAAGGTTTCATTTAAACAACTAATCAATCATTTCCCTTACACCCAAATTCGAAAACCCTAGCCCCTCCTCCCTAGGTTTCGGCCGAACACACCAAGAACACCAAGATTGGTGTTCTTCATTCTTCGTGTTCTTCGTGTTCTTCAAGTTTTGAAGAACAAGTTCATTGCTTAGATCAACTAGAAGATCGCTCGATTTGTTCATCATCAGTGGATCAATCTTAAGCAAACAACAAGGTATGTTTTGGGAAACCCTTTACTCCCTTCTTCCTCTTGGACAAATTTCGGCCAAAGAACCCTAGGGTTCTTTGGTTGATGGTCGACGAACACACACAAGTATGTGTGTGTGTTCGAGTTCTTCGTACAATGTTTCTTTCTTGTTAACCTAATCTAGTTTTTCCAACATCCCAATCCTTTAGGATTTAAGGATTAGGTTTAATCTCAGTTCCGCATTTAGGGATTGAATCAGCTAGTTAGTTTTAACCGGTCAAGAACAAGTTCATGTTCTTGGTCAGCAAGGTTCGAACTCGTGTACTAGGTGGTCGACCCAAGTGGTTGATCAGTCGCATGGTGCGTAGTAAATCCCTACAGTTTAGGGTTTAAGTCAAAAGGCAATCGTTGTCGTTTAGACAGTTGACAAGGTTTTCACAAATAGTAGGTTTAGGTAAAATAGATGTAACTTGTAAAATACCTAATTTATTCAATACAAAAATAAAATCAAAAGAACTGTGTCCTAAACGATTATGCCTTAATTCAAAAGAAACTTTGCGGGAATTATTAGAAACTGCAACCAAAGCAATTTGATCATCTCGAAGCACATATAAGCCATCCTCACATCGAGCTTGTGCTATCACTTGTTTGCTTACCCTGTCATGAATGTGAAAAAATGGTTGAGAAAAAAGCACGTCAACCGGTTGATCCGTTGCTAGTTTACTAATAGAAAGTAAATTCTTAACAAGAACATCTTTTAATGAAAGTTTATTTGATGTCAAAGAGTGACCGATATGAGATATAGGAAGTTTAGCACCGTTACCAAATGCCACTTGCATATTACCAGTATATGGTGTAGATTCCGATACTGCGGATGGTGTAGAGGTCATGTGAGCAGTCGCACCGGAGTCAACATACCAGTCCGGTCGGTCTTGATTAACATTACACTGAGAATGAAAAGCTTGAGCTAAGTTTGCATCATTAGTTTGCATCGAAGAGTTGCTATTTTGAGATGCATAGGTAGGAAGGCTGGGACATGCTGAAGCATAGTGCCCATTAGTACGGCACAATTGACAGCGAGGAGGGCGACGACCACCACGACCGCGACCCCCATTGTAACCACCACGATTGCTTCCACCACGTGAGTTATTATTGCTGCCACCACGTGAGTAATTATTTGACCGACCACGATTATTGTTGGATGAATATTCTGCATTGAAAGCCACAGGGGGCGTGACAGTACCGTGCAATGATTGAAGGAAGAGTTCATGACTCTCCGCCTGTGATAAAAGATCCCTAAAAAGTGGTGGCGGCTTTGTGGTTCGAACAACAACAGAGAAGGTCTCAAAAGATGTACCAAGGCCGCGTAAAAACCAGTGTAATTTGTCGATTTCATCCACCGGTTGCCCAATCGCAGCCAATTTGTCACAGATTCCCTTAAAAGTACGACCAAAATCAGATACCGATGATGTTCCCTTGGAGATTTGGCGAAGAGAATCTTGAAGGGAATGAATACGTTCGACAGAAGAATTGCTATAGGCCGCCTCAAGAGCCACCCATATTTTTCGAGCAGTAGGGAGACCTAATACCTCGGCAGCAGCCTCCTAAGTTAGAGAGGAGTTGAAGAGAATGACTGCCTGTTGATCGAGATTCGTCCAAGACAAAAAGGCAGGATTTTCGACTGCTTTTTCATCAATAGTAATAGTCTCAATAGGTGCTGAAGATGAACCATCCACATGAGAAAGAAGTTTATGAAAGGAAAAGAGCGGAATCACTTGATTACGCCAAAGAAGGTAATTTGTGGATGAAAGTTTGATGGGAATCATATGAAGGAGAGTATTCATAGTGAAGGTGGTGTCTTGTGAGGAAGACGCCATTAATGGTCCCTGGTAAAAAAAAAACTCGTTGAAAATAGAGGAGAAGAAATAGGATCGGTGAGGAGAAAAAACGAGGAGGGGAAGGTATAGTTTGTTAGGTTGATACCATGTAACAAGGAATAGAATAAACCACACAATATTGACGTGTGGGATGCTCTTGTATATATAGGAGATTACAACTTACAATCCTTTCAAATAAGGATACAAGATAATGATAAACATATACAAAGATACATAAGATAATCTCTAAATATTTGAATAATTTAAATATATGCGTGATCATCTAATACTAACTAATAATACTAGAGAGTATACAACTAATGTTTCACATTTAAACTCTTTATAACAATTGTAATAAATACTATAAGTGCTCTGTGAAGGCGTGAGTAAATGCAAGGCATGTACTATGATATTTATAGTATTATTTGACTTCTATTCCTTCTTCATCATACATCCTCGTGTCAACATACAATACGTGACTTCATCCTCAAAAACATGCACAAGACTTTGTCCTTTAGTCTTATCACATTTTATCATTTTCTTTTTCTGACAAACAGTAAAAAGTTACTACAACCGACCTTTCTGTTTAAGTACATGCCATGTTTCCAACGTACATTTGTAGAAATCCTTTTATCTAAGAGTGCAGATCTTCATCGGGTTTCATTGAACGGGAAAATAGATGAAAAATTCAAATGTTAAAATTTTCTCTCTAGAAGATTCTGTACGGGCTGGTGGTAGTTACTTGGTGGTACTTACTGTTAGAATAATATTGAATATATTCTTGTAGAGAAATATAAATATATTTGATAGAGGTGATCCTTTCCTAATATAAAGGAAAGATTTTATTTCACTTGTATATATATTGACATATGAATGGAATACAAATATTGTATCAGAGCACCCTCTTCTTTTTCTCTCTTGCTAGCTGGCCCTAGCCACCTCCGAAAGCCCACTTTTTCTTCATGTTCGTCGATTCTTCCTCACAAAAGCCATGGCCGACGATAAAAAACGCCATCCCTTTATCTCTTAATCAGACCAATGATCGGTATGCATCGTGGGTGGAACTATTCCAAATCGATTGTTGTGCATACGATGTTCTTGACCACATCGATTCTGAAACCCGAAACCCGACGGTATTGATGCTCCCACTTGGAACCGTCTTGACGCCATTGTCAAGAAATGGATACTTGCTACTGTTTCAACCGATCTCCTTCAAAACGTTATGAAACACGGAGCAACGGCTCAGCAACTTTGGGATCGTCTGGCCGAAAATTTTCAGGATAACCGGGCCACTCGCGCCTTTTACCTCGAAGAGCAGCTTAACGGCACTCGTATGGACACGTTTTCGAACGCTACTCAGTATTGCAATCGCATCAAACATCTGGCAGACCAACTGGCCAACGTGGCCAACCCATCTCCGACGGGAAGATGGTCTTACAACTCGTGACTGGACTTCCGAAGGAATATGATACCCTTGCTACTTTTATCCAACAAACAGATCCGCTGCCCAATTTCATTAAAGTGTGTTCACAGCTTACTCTCGAGGAAACAAGAAGATCTAAGCAGGAAACTAGTATTTCGCAAGCACTGTTAACCCAAAAGTCCGAACCCGCCCCTGCTGCCGCTGCATCCGACGAGAAGTAGTCCCGAGACTACAACTATTCGAGCGAACGGGGTGGTCGCGGTGGTTACCGTGGCCGTGGCCGTGGTCGCAGTCGTGGTCGCGGGGGTCGTCAACAATATTAGCAATACTAAAACCACCAACAGTGCTAGTGGCCGCTGTCCCCATGGTCTCCACCACCGTGCCCCTACCCAATGGTCCCTCCACCGCATCAACAAGGCATCCTTGGCCCCGACCGCGCCCACAAAACAAGCAACAAGCATACTACACGGCCGCACCATACCCCATGCATGGTACCCCAATGACTCCCACCGAACTAGACACGACATTTAACACCATGCACCTCAATATGCCCGACAACTCTTGGTACATGGATACGAGGTCTACTTCACATGTTGCTAGCACAACGGGTAACTTTTCTCATTTATTTTCTTTACGTAATCCGCATTATATTTTTGTAGTTAATGGCAGTGGTCTTCCGGTTACGGGTCTAGGATCCACAACTATCCCTCACTCTACTCGTACCTATGTCTTGAATAAAATCTACCATGTTCCGAAATTAATTAAAAATCTTATTTCAGTCCGTAAATTTACTCGTGATAATCGTATTTCTATTGATTTTGACCCATTTGGTTTCACTGTGAAGGATCTCAAAACGGGGACGCTCATCCCAAGATGCAACCGTACCGGTGATTTGTACCCCTTTCCCAAAGGATGCGTAAATCGTTCACCTCCTCTCGCTCTCCATACCGCCTCTTCATCAACTTGGCACAACCGTCTCGGTCATCCGGGATCCTCTATTTTTATTTACTTGGGACAAATAATTGTTTTGCAAACAATCTTAGTGATATTAATTCGTGTAATTCTTGTTCTTTAGGCAAACATTGTCATTTAAGTTTTAATTCTTCTAAATCTATTACTATTAGCCCTTTTGATTTGATGCATGCCGACTTGTGGACCTCTCCCGTCCCTCTTAGGCCACAAATACTATCTCGTTATTCTTGATGATTTTACACATTTCACTTGGACTTTTCCCTTAAAATACAAATCACAAGTTTATTCCATCTTCTCTGCCTTTTACACTTTCATCCACACCCAATTTGAAAAGAAAATCAAAACCTTACAATGTGACAATGGCCGCGAATTTGACAACCACCAAATCCACGAATTTTGTACCACCCATGGCATGCACCTTCGTTTTTCTTGTCCTTATGCCTCACCCAAAACGGCAAAGCCGAAAGACGCATTCGCACTCTAAATAACATCATTCGCACCAACCTCATACACGCTTCCATCCCTCCCTCCTATTGGCCATATGCCCTCCATTTCGCTACTTATCTCCTAAACATTCTCCCTTCTTCCGCTATAAACAATCATACTCCCACCACCATTCTTTATCATCGTCCTCCTTCGTATACTCACCTACGTACATTTGGGTGTCTTTGTTATCCAAAATACTTCTTCAACCACACGTGACAAACTATCTCCTAGAGCAACTCCTTGCTTCTTCCTTGGCTACCCCCTACATCACTGCGGTTACCTATGCAAAGACATATCCACCAAACAATTTTTCACATCCCGTCACGTTACCTTCGTCGAAGACATATTTCCATTCTCCAAAACCACACTCACCCAAACACAATTGTAACAACCGAAATTTATAAATAAATAAATTGTACAAAAATATGATAATTATGGATAATTCATTTCAGAACCGTGGAATTAGTTTCGTGTCATTTGGACACCGTTTGATATGGTTAAGGTCGAACCGGGCCGAAATAGACAACAAAAAGTTGCAGCCCAACAGCCAAACAGAGATTTTGGGGTTTTGAACGATCGGTGTTCATGGCCCGTTCCCGATCGCGAGGTGTTCCCTATTAGTCCTCAGACTAAGTAAATAGATTTGATGATCGATAGCTAAGAAGAATAAAATCAGCTGAAGTATGTATCTCAGCTGAAGCACAAGTATATTCATAAACCTTCAGCTGAGTACGTACTTAGCTCAAGGAATCAAGTAAAATCAGCAGCTATACCAAAGTGATCATTCGAAGTTTATGGCCAAAGGACAGAAACCCGAAGAAGACCAATCAACTGATAGGGGAATCAGCTGATGGTACCCGATGCAGATAAAGACTTGGTGGAAAATGTTCTTGACACTTTGAACATTTTCCTTTCCCGCTCAAAGAAGAAGAAAACGATGAAGATCTTCTATTTTAGAATAGAAGATAACTTGTCAGTACATCATCGTTTGTCCCTCCAAACATGTAAAGGGAAAGTCAACTACTTTTGTACTATCATAGTACACCTTTTCACTGTTCATCAGAAAAGGTGGTAAAAGAAGTTGACCCAAAGTACAATTGGGACTATAACCTATGCAAGTGCATTTAATGTTTCCGTGGACAAGTCTACATCTACGAATGATATGTTTACACGTAGATTAACTTGTGGACAAAGGAACATGGATCTTGGGCTATATATAGAGACGTAAATGCTTGCATTTACACACACCTTTTAGCATTCATAGCAAGAGAACATTCTCTGAGAGTTTGTTATTGTCTGGTAATAACTTCTCCATAGTTAATACTCAGGCATTTAATATCAGCTATTAGTATCAGCTGATATAACTCTCCTTGCATAGTTTTCTAGTTTGAGCGAGCAAAAGTGTCACTTCAAGTATAAAGTTTTAGTTAGTGTGTACTATCTATTTCCGCAAACTTTGTAATGTATTAAGTTGTTTTAATAAACTCTTAATCATTGAAATTGTGTGTTCTTTACTTTATCGTCTTTCCTTAGCCATAACGCAACACGTTTGTGTTGTTGGGATCCAACAACTGGTATCAGAGCAAGTGTCAAAATTATTTTCCATCAACTTTGAGCATCTGTTATTGCTGAACCTACAACATCTGATCTTCCATCATATGGAAAACCTCCCAAACTCACTCAAACTAATTATCCCATGTGGAAGACACGCTTGTTGTCTCACATGGTTACCTATCACCCAAGACTTCAAGACAATATAACGATAGGAAAACATATCCCTAAAACCTTTATTCCTGGTACCCCTGAAGTACCAGAACACTATTTTGTGAAATCTGAAGCACAATGGTCAGACGCTGAAAAACGTCTTGTCCATCTTAAAATAAAAGAAGGGATATGCTTTTTCAAGCAGTTGGTGATGAACTGTATCACAATATTCAATTTTGTGACTCAGTCAAAGAAATGTGGGAAAGGTTGGCTGAAGTTTATGAAGGCACATCCGTTGTGCGTGAACATAACAAAAACATCCTCATTCATGACTACGAGCTGTTTAAAGCCAAGCCTAGCGAGACTATAGCTCAAACATTCAATCGTTATAACATTCTGTTAAACGAGCTGAAGTCTCATGGGGTTGAAAAGGACGATATGTCCAAAATGTGTAAGTTCATGGCAGCTCTTCCTTCAAAATGGGCTACCATCATAACTTGCATGAGTACGTCTGCTACTTTAAAAGACTACACTCTTTCCTCTCTCTATGGCATGTTTCTCAGCCATGAGAGAACCGTACTTAACAAAATTCAGCCTCCAAAAGAATCGAAAGTGAGTACTTCAGGGTCTTCAGCTTCTCTTGTTTCTATAAACAAACCAAGCAGGATTGAATATCCCCCCAAGATGATGAAGCTGATACAACTTCAGCTGTTGATATGTTCAACATGCCTGAGTTCAGCATTGAAGAGATCAATGAAGACGACGATAATGAAGCCCTTTTATCTGAGCTTGCCTTACTTGTCAAAAACACAAAATTCTTCAAAGGCAAGTCTGGCTCCTCAGCAAGAAGCTCTAGTAACAAACCTATCTCGTCAGCTGCATCTTCCAAACCCTCTGGAAGTACACCTGACATCTCTGAGATAACCTGCTATAACTACAACAAAAAGGGACACTATGCTAACGACTGCAAGCAAAAGAAAGCAAGTTCATCTTCTTCAGCTGGTGAGTCCATTGAAGAGAAATACAAAAAGCTACAAGCCTTCACCAAAAAGATCCTAGAAGAAAATAAGGCACTTGAAGGCAAGGTTGCTGTCAAGCGTCTTGTAGCTGAAACTCACGATTGGGCTGACTCTGGTGACAGCTCATCTGTTGATGATGAACCAATGGCCACAATGTGTTTGATGGCTCGTGCTGATGTAAGCATTACATCTGATGATGTTGGTTCATATCAATGGGTCAACATAGTCCACAAAAGGTAACCTCTCTAATCTCTGCTGAGGCCTCAAAAGCCAAAGATATTGTTGAATCCATTGTCTGTGACTTGCACTTCATCGATCAGCTGAAAGATGAATGTTTGGATAAACACAGTGCCATTCTTCTTGAAAACGCCTTTCTTAAAGAAAGATTAACTGATCACAAAAATTTAAAAGAAGAACTATCTGAAACAAAATTTATAAACTCAGTTCTTCAACATGATCTTAATGAGAAAGTTAAAGAACTTGAAGCAATTAAAAAGATTTGTGAATCATGGTCTCGTTCATCCAAACGTGTCAGTGAGTGTGTCAACTCACAGATTCCTAGTCAAGTATAAGTTGTATTAGGAGGAGATCTCCTTGCTTGAGTTGTTGTACCTGACAGCAGTACAGATGATCCGTACTACTCGTCAGCTAATGCTTCTGTGCCATCTGAAGAGTTGGTGTTTGGTTGCTTTGTCAAGTCCACCAAAACCTATGTTACTGAGATGTCCAAAGAAGAAACTTTTGACACTATGGTGAAGAGTCATCAGTTGATTCCTCAGCCATAGTCGTTAGGACACCCACAGTAGTTATTGTTTAACCAAGTAAGTCTATCTTGGGCTCAGCACATGCTGTCTCTACTAGACCTCAAAAGAAGACTAGTAAGACAACATGAAAGAAAACTGTTCTTACACCCTTTAAAGGTGAGACAGCTGGAGTTCGTACTCGAGCTGCAAAGAACAAAGGTAAAAGTGTTCTCAAAAACACTCCAAGTCCTTCTTCAGCTGGTCCTGTCAAACAGCTGAAAGTAAAGGTCAGCAAGCTGACATCACTCGTTCAAACTCTGACTATCTCCGATAATCAGAAAGGGATTTTGGGTCCAGTACCCAACCCTGCTGCGTCGCCCTCCACTCCACTACAAAAGAACAGAAAATGTTACAAGTGTAGAGACCGTGGACACATGGCAAGTGAGTGTGACAGCACAAGCTTAAGACCCTCTCCAACTTCAGCTTGTGAGTCTATTAAAAACCCAACCCATGTGAGCTCCAGCAGGAAATCACAAGTACCCACAGAAGTGTGGGTTCCCAAAAAGAACTAACTCTTTTAAATTCATGTGCATGGTGATCAAAGCAAACACGTCTGGTACCTAGACAGTGGTTTCTCAAGACATATGACTGGATACAAATCCCTGCTGGAAGAGTTCGAAGTTTGTACTGGTCCTCCAGTAATTTTTGGTGATAATGGTAGAGGCTCAACTGAAGGTTATGGATCCATCTCAAATGGATCTATTAAAATCACAAGAGTTGGTTATGTGAATGGGCTGAAACATAATTTAATCAGCATTAGCCAACTATGTGATGCAGAGTTCTCAGTGAACTTTAATAAGTACAGAGGAACGGTGACAGATAAAAGTGGAAAAGTCGTGCTTATCGCACCAAGAAACAACAACGTATGTACACTTGACATGAATCTTTACAATCAAGAAGTTTGTCTATTCTTCCATTCCACTGAAGAGCTGAATTGGTTGTGGCACAAAAGGTTATCTCACTTAAACTTTAAAAATATATCGAAGCTGGCCCGAGGTCAGCTGGTGAATGGCCTGCCACAAATCAAATATGAAAAGGATAAGCTTTGTTCAGCTTGTGAACAAGGTAAGCAACATAAAAGCTCCTTCAAATCAAAGCAATGTTTCTCCATCGACATCTGCTTGCATATGCTCCATATGGATCTCTTTGGTCATATGAGCACTGAAAGTCTAGGTGGAAAGAAGTATACACTTGTTATCGTTGATGAATACTCACGATGCACTTGGGTTATATTTCTTCGTCACAAAAGTAATGCAGCTGTTGAAATTATCAAATTCATCAAAAAGATGGGACTTCTAAATGGGTCAAGAGTTAAGATGTTGAGATCAGACAATGGTACTGAATTTCAGAAACAGTACATCGGAAGACTTCTGCTCAGAAGTCGGGATCTCACAAAACTTTTCAGCTGCTAGAACACCTCAACAAAATGGTGTTGCTGACAGAAGAAACAGAACCCTAATAGAAGTTGCAAGAACAATGCTTGCTGAGTCAAACATGCCAAAACAATTTTGGGCAGAAGCTGTTAACACAACTTGTTTTACTCAAAACATGTCTCTTTACGTGAAGAGACACAAGAAAACTTCTTATGAGAATTCTTCGTCAGAGGAAACCATATATTGGTTTCTTTCATGTATTTAGTTGTGTGTGTTTTGTATTAAACACACGAGATCAGCTGAGTAAGTTTGACTCTAAAGCTGATGAAGCCATTTTCTTGGGGTATTCCACTATGTCTAAGGCATACAGAGTTTTCAACAAAAGAAGACAATCATTGGAAGAATCTATCAATGTTACTTTTGGAGAACACTCCAAGGCCTTAAACCCCGCCTCTGTTGAATCATCTGACTCATTTCAGAGATCAACTGAACCATCAACTGATGATGCAGCTGAAGCATTCTCTGATGCTTTGAATCTCTTTGATGTTCCAATAAATGATTCAGATGATACGTTTCATGATGCTCCTACATATCTTGTAGATATTGCAGCCGTTCAACAAGAAATCCCAACAGCAAGAGCATCATCCAGGGCTAGATCCAACTCTAAGCCACCTCTTCATACTTCAAGAAGATTAGTTCAAAATGAAGTACATAATCCTGATGAGCATTCAGCTGCTCAACAAGGATCAAATTCTGCTGAATCTTCCTCTTCTACAGCTGCTCCTCAATCTAAGTGGACCTCAGAACATCCAATTGAATTAATCATTGGAGATCCACAACAAGGAGTGGTCACAAGAAGTAAGGCATCATGCAATCTCTGCCTATGGTCGTGTTTCTTAGCAGCTGAAGAACTGAAAAATATTAAAGCTGCCTTAGAAAGCTCCAGCTGGATTCAAGTGATGCAGGAAGAACTTAACCAATTTGAGGTCAATATAGTGTGGCAGCTGGTGCCCCCACCAGCTGGTAAGACGATAATTGGTACTAAGTGGGTATTTAGGAATAAAATGGATGAAGAAGGTATAGTTATCCGCAATAAGGCTAGACTTGTTGCACAAGGATATAGAAAGGAGGAAGGAATTGATTTCGATGAAACATTTTCTCCGGAAGCAAGGCTTGAGGCTATAAGAATATTTCTAGCCTTTCCTGCTTACAAAAACTTCACAGTTTTTCAGATGGACGTGAAGAGTGCATTCTTAATCGGTAAACTGCAAGAGGAAGTATATGTGAAGCAACCTCCAGGTTTTGAAAAATCCTAAGTATTTAAACTATGTGTTTAAACCGGATAAGGCGTTGTATGGGTTGAAACAAGCTCCTCGTGCATGGTATGACACACTCTCTACTTTCCTACTAGCAAATGATTTCACCAGGGGAAAGATTGATAAACACTTATTTATTCGCAAAATCAAAGGTGATATCATTCTTGTTCAAATTTATGTGGATGACATAATTTTTGGTGCTACTGATGAAAAACTTTGTAGACGTTTTTCAAAACTTATGTCTACAAAGTATGAGATGAGCATGATGGGTGAATTAACATTTTTTCTTGGCTTACAAGTTAAGAAAAAGGAATCTTTCATACCTATCCACATGTTCTCTGTGGCAAATATTTTCACTCAAGTGGAAATATTTGGCATTTATGAGGGACATGACATCTCTGACACCGAAACGGCTCCACTAACCCTCACTGTCACATCATACCGGTTTCTTCGCACGAAAACCAACATTTCCATAGTTGGTTTCCAACTATCCATTTTCGATCCGGTTTTAAATTCAAATCTTTACCCAAAACGTCCTACTTCTCCCTATAAATACCCCACGTATCACTCATTCTCCTTCACCATCCTTAAAACTTCTTTCACAAACTCTCTCAAGAACCCCAACCTATCTTTCAACCTTTATCTTTCTTTCTTTCAAAACAATGTCCACTTCCAGAAAAATCACCAAAGCCACCCTATCTAGAGATGCCATTGAGTTCTCTCAAAACTAAAACTTAGTGGCAAACACCTCTCCACCGCAAAACATCTATGAAATCTACCGTCCGGTTGGAATATTCTTGCGCCGTTGTCCAATAAGGGGTGCCTTCTTTCGCTTCACCAAGAGTTTTTATGAACTCTTGCGTGATTTCTAGATGTCCGCCTCCATCTCCGGGGACGGCATTGTTGCGCAAGTTGAAGATCATCAAATCACCATCACTGTTGATGATTTCCGAACAGCTTGCGGGTTCGACTTCTTGCTCCCTGTCCAACTCTATCAGGAGATGAAATCTGCTGATGAGGCAAAAGTGATTCTGATCGGTATCACTGGATATCGATTAGAAAAGGACGATGACAGGGTCCGTATCTTTAAGAAGTCTCAACTGACGAGACCATGGGCCTATTTCTTCACGTACATGATTCAGTGCATAGGCGGTAACCATGGGTCTCATAACCAGTGCAACTCCAAGCTTCAGATCTTTGTTGAAGCCCTAATTACCGGTCATCGGATCGATTATGGGAGACTGGTTTTCGAGGAGGTCAAAACCAAGCTCAAGGAAAAGGGAAATCGCATTCCCTATGTTCGATTCTTCACTTTGTGCATCGCTCAGGTGATGGTTGAAAAGCTGAGGATTGATTATGATGACCTTAAGGGGGAGTGGTTCGAGGTTCGTACCTTATCTAACACCATCTTCAACTCCAAGAAGGAAGCTGATGAAGATGTTCCCCTCTCCTCATATATGCTGAAGATCATTAAAGATCATACTAGATCCAAAAGGGATCAATCCAAGGGCGCCACATCGAAGAAATCCGCCCTACAAGAAGGTAAGTCCTTTTCTCATCTGAAGGATTCTTCAGCTGCTAGTCGTCCGCTAGCTGCTGATGAAAAAGAATCCACCTCAACAGGGACCTGAGTGCCCATTGATGTGGAAAATGAGGGTGAGGAGGTTGCTCCTCTGGTGGTGAAGAAACAAGTTAAAAGAAAGGCTCTTCGCTCTCCCACACCCTCTCCCTTCTCTCTACCATCTTCTCCCACTTCACGTGCTCCTTCTTCTCCTCAGCTTAGGGTAAGAGGGTCTGCTACCTGTGGAGAAGGTGTGGCAGCTAATGATGCTGATCTGGCGACAACAGCATCATCAGGATCCATCTATGATCCTCTAGGTACTCACTCGAGTCCTGGATTGGGAGGATTACGATCAGAAGCTATGTCAGCGTCTGAGAATAATCTTTCTCATTTTCAGTTTTGCATTGATTTTCTAGGAACTCCACCAACAATCGGAGCTCCTAGTCAATCATCCATGGCTGATCACTTTTCTCTTTCTCTTCCTCTTTGTCTTCCACCTGCTGATTTCTCAACAAGTCAGCAGACTTCAATACGGCAATTTCGTTCTTTAGGAGTTAGTGCCAGCTCCACCTTTGTGCGTAGCTCCTCGACTGATTCATTATCAGTCGTTGTAACAAGGGGAGAAACTCCACAAGCAACCTCAGTCTCTCGACAGACTGCTGGTGAACTTTTCGGCTCATCCCAAGCCACCCGTGAGTCAGCTGCACACACACCACCACCAACTTCTTCATCACCTCCTGAGTCAGCAGTTGATGATGGATTGATTGGAAACCAAGTCACTCTTGAAACTGTTCCTTCTGTTTCCCACAACATCACCAGCTTACACCAGCTGGGGATCTAGGAAACCACCACCGCCGATGAAGAGACAACTGTAGACCCAGTTGTTACTGAGGCATCCACCCAAGCTGCCAGTTATCGCGAACGTATTCGCCAACTGAGCTGTGAGGCAGCTGATACACTACCCAAAGGAACTCTTCCTCCAGTCTCCATACCAGATCAGCCGACTGGTGAGACTAAAGTTCAAGGTAATCAAACAACATTTTCCATAATGTTTGATTCTGCTGATGAGCCCATTCAGCCCTATGTCTCATTTCCCGACGAAGATGTAGATGAACCTTGGCTTCAATTTGATTTGACAGCTGATGTCGGCACTTCTGACAAAAACCCAGAAGTTTCAGCTGGACCCATCTCACCCCCCATAATTTCTGAGCATCCCATAGGAGCCCTTCCTCCTAACTCGGGAATACCTTCTACCACAACTGAGGTTACCCTCTCAGCTACAGACATACCGGACCCCTTCCCCCAAAGCGTCCAAGTGTCCCATGCTGAATCCAGCAAAGCTGGAGGAAGCATTCCCATCAGAGCCGCTACTGCTCTGATTTCTAGAGTTGTCACATCCCAGACTCGACTTGGGATGGCCATGATGAGTAAGCAGATGAACACCCTTCGCAGGGATGTTCCAAAGAAGTTTGTTGTTACTGTTGAGAATCTCTCTTCTAGCATTGCTTCTCTGCACACTAAGGTTCACACTCAGACTCCTCAGCTGGTTCTTCTTGCTGATCAGATTCGGATCAACACAAGTGAGTTCAACACTCTCAAAGCATACATTCATAGAGAGTTGACCTCCATTCGCGAATCTGACAGAGTCGAAAAAGAAAAGCTTCTCTCCGAAGCCCGGGCAATTGTAACGACCCGAAGCTGTAAATAAATAAAATATGTAAAAAAATATGATAATTATGGATAAATCATATAAAACACGTAGGAATTGGTTTCGTGTCGTTTGGAGTCCGTATGAGAAAGTTATGGACGAAACCGGGTTGAAACCTAGACCGAAAAGTGCAGCCCTGCTGCACAGGCAAGTTCGCGGCGTGAGCCAGGCGCGAGCGAAACGCGAGGTTGAGCAGAGGGACCAGAGCTGAAACGCGAGCATGTCGCGTTGACTTCGCGTTGACTTCGCGGCGCGAGCCAGGCCTGAGCCTGGCGCGAAGTCTGGTAAAAAGCGGCGACTAGCGGGCAGACCCGCGTCTTTTCGCGACGCGAGCTCGGTGCGAGCGGGGCGCGAGCTCTTCCGACCAGAGCAATAAATTCGGGTTTTTAGCCATAAATGCATTTCCAAAACCCTAGTTTCTTCCATTGGCGATTTTGGAGTGCAAGAGCTGATTTGGGTCGATTTCTCCATCAAAGCTTGATAGATTTCACTCCTAAGTGAAGATTAAAGGTATATCTTCAATCCTTTGTAGTTGTAGCTTTAGATCTATGGATTTAGAAGCTTAGGGTTGAAACCCTAGTTCTTGGGGTTATGAGTTATGGTGATATAAATGGTGTATACACTTAATAGATGATATTTTAACAAGGGAAACAAGTGTATAATTATGATTTGTAAGAATCTTAAGGGTTGGTTAAACCTAGGGTTTGGTAAATCACCATATTTGGGGGAAATGGATTGATGGGTGTTATCTAGAGGTAGATGAACACATTGATAGTAGATTGTGATGTTGAACATTGTATGATCATTGTTTTAGGCTTTCGAAGACATCTTGGAAAGTCGGTGAAATTTTGAAGCAAGAGTTTTGGTGTCAAGAACACGGTTGGAACATTTATTGCTAAGGTGAGTACGTGTGGACTTTACTGAGTACATAGCCTATGAAATACATTTTTATTACTTGTGTTATGGTCTATTTGCTAAATTGTGTAGACTAGTAGCTAGTAGTTAGTTATACCGATAGTTGTATTGAACTAACTTGTTTGATGATAGACGTGATAGCCGAGAGCTAGATTGACATAACCATCGAGTTATGATATGGTGAGATGATGTGATGATTCGGGGGATCCCTGGTCATGAGGTATGGAATGGGGAGCATTTGGGCGGATCCCCATCGGCCCATTCCATGATAGTAGTCTTGCTAACTGGAAGTAGTCCGGCGAGTAAGGCAGGTATTGGTAGATTGGGCGATTCCCTCTTGCCTTTACCTTGAAGCTTGTTAATGCGGGGGATCCCCGGTTAATAAGTTAACGTGGTTCTAGTTGGTTGGGGATGTCCCGACAACTAGATATGTTTGCTAGGAAAGCATGGTATTAGAGTCACAATAGGGTGACTAGATAGATGGGTGATTGCTTACATGTTTGTTTGTTTGTTGTCATTCGGTTATTATTATTAACTTGGGTCTAAACCCATGTATCTCACGAGACGTTTTTGTCTCACGTACTACGTTGTTTTGTTTTGCTATGTATTCAGGTTCGGGATCGAAGGCTTAGGTACGCATGGATAGAGATGCGGGATCTAGAATAGAAGAGCACTAGATTGGATTTAGTCTTAGCTTGGTTATGATCTATTTTGTAACACCTACTTTTATACTCTGATTTCATACCAAGGTTTTTGTAAATCCAAATTTGGGGATGTTCTTCTATTTATAAAATGTTTTATTTTGGCCGATTTTTGGTATTAAAATTTGAGGTGTTACAACTGAAGCAGAAGTCGAACGACAGCTGAATACCTTGCATTCCAAGGTATCTCCTATCTCATCAGTTGTCGATCGTATTGGTCTTGCACAATCCAAGCAAGAGTCTCTGCTAACCAATACTCACAGCCATCTCTCTAAGGCTATTGAGGAGTCTGCCTTTGTTGTGTCCACAATGATGGACAAACTGGAGACTGAGGTCAGCTCTTTGACCTCTCAAGTCACTAGTCTCCAAGGCACCCTTGGCCTCATTCTTCAGAAATTAAATGAGGGTGCCGCTGCTGTTCACCCTAGTGCTACACCAGAGAGTTCCTTACTTCTTCAGGCACTCTCTGAGGGGGAGAAAGAGCAAGCTACATCAGCAGGTGAATAACCAGGTGAACATCTTGATTCACAACTTATAGTCACCTCTGCTGTTGGAGCCAATGTTCAAGAAGACATTCTAGCAGGTGAGACTCCAATTTATCCACCACTTACCTCTGCTGGAATACAAGAAGAAGAAGAAGACATTTCAGTAGACGAGACTCAAATTCAATCAACACTCATCCCTACTGAAACACCTGAGATAACTGCTTCAGCAGGTGAGACAACAATGCAATCAACACTCACCCCTGCTGAAGGTCTCAGGGTCGAAGAAACCTCAACTGATTTAGTTAACATGGTTGATTCTTTTAAATCAGTTGAGGTCCCACAAGTCCAAATCCCGCAAATCCAAATCCCTCAGCCCATTATACAGGTGATTCCTCAATCTGCTGAGGGGGAGTCAACTTCTGCCTCGGTCAAAGCTGCTCTCTTAGAAGAAGATGAAACTGTTGCTGATCTCGAAACAGCTCTTGCTATCCAAAGAAAAACTCAAGAAGAGCTGTTTCAAAGAGCTGAAGCAGAAAGAACTGAGAACATTAGGCAAGAAGCAAAAATCACCAGCATAAGGAGCCCCAAATAATCATCTAGCTCTCCACAAGAAATCATAATATACAGAGCTGGAGGGCTCTTTGCTCCTAAAAGGGTGCCTCTAAACAAGATCATCACTCAATTAAACTATGATGAATGGCATGAGATGCTAGCAGCTGCCAGATCTGCAAAACCATCGCCAAATATGACAGATCTGGAAAGTGAGATAAGAGTCGCAATCCTCTGCTTCAAGACTCTATGCGATAAGGTCAAGAGATACTCTCCTGACTTGACAAATCGCATACCAACTGATTTTCATGAATCTCAAGTTGTTACTGTCAGAGAACCTGCTGGTGAAAGCTCCTCAGCAAGAGGGGAGAAACGTAAGTCTGTTCTCCCCGAGCCCTTCGCTGAACCCAGATCAGCTGAGGTTGGGTCTTCAATAATTTTTGCTAAACGTACAAGACTCAATCTCACAAGAACCATTCCCATGGGAGTTAACTTTATCCCTGGGCAAATTGTCAAAGAACCCATCTACGGTTTTTGCTATATGGATGACAAGAAGAAACATTGCTTTCAACAAGCTGGTGAACTAGACCTGTGCGATGTTGAACAACTTATGGTCTATCACAAACTTCTGAGTTCCTCTACTGAAGAGGGAAAAGAAATGAAGAAAATAATCAACTCAGCCATCAGCTCGGTGTATCAGAAGGTCGTAAGAGAATAATTATTTACGACATTGTATTTTTTTTTTTTTTTTTTTGATTTTCCTTGTACTAAATCAGCTTCAATCAATAGAAAATCATTATTTTGAAATATACTTGTAAAACTACTATAAAAAGATAAACATAATCAAAAGAACCCAAAGGGTCAAAGCATATAAGCATTCAACTGATCCAAACAGCTGAATCATTACAGGTTCATACTTATACAGCTATTCGATTGCATCAAATAATGGAACCTTAGATATTGTATATGATCGATTGAATGTTGACAAAAGTTTGTAGCCTGGATGATGGATTCCATACTAAGGGTAAAAGGATAAATAATGGTAAAATGTCATAGAAATGGTATGCTAAGTCAAGGGTAGCAATTAATTAATTATTGGAAAAAGAACATAAAGAGAGTGTGATAGCTTATGTTTGGATTATGGATCAGAGTCAATTGGTTGATTCGAGTTGACCGGGTGATTCGGTAAAATGTGGATAATGGAATGTAATGGTGGTCACCTAAGTGGCGAAAGAAAGAATGGAAATTTTAATGACGAGAAAATGAATGGATTAAAGACGATTGATAAATGAGTAGATTGGTGGAAAGCACTAAAAATGATTATATGTATATCGTGTGGTATAAAGGTATAAGCGGGAGTAATGATCTATGAAAGGCATATGATAATAGAAAGAAAACGTTTTGAGGAACATGTTAAGCAGTGTTTTAATTAGATAATATGGTAATATGAAAGAAAATGATAACATGATGCTTAGTGAATGATGCATGCATGAATTGTATGCAAGATAGAATGGAATTGTATGGACCTTGTTAGATCGGAGGCTTTCCGGTTAACGAGATTTGATGAGTCACTTTGGATTGGAGGCTCTCCGATCATTGTGACAGTTAGGATCGTGATGGATTGGAGGCTTTCCGATCATCTCGATATGATAATTAAAGTATGACTTGATGTATCATGATTACGATGTTTATAGCTGACGTATGTAGAACCGTATGGTTAATTATCGTTATGATTTTTATGGCAAGTGAGAACTTGGGTTGAAAACACGGGTCGTGTTTAAGTATAAGTATGTGTAGGAGATGCCTACAAGTTCATAGTTTATGAAAAAGGAATGCTTATAGGAAGCAAAGTTTGTTAGTAGCCAATGAGTGGTGAAAGATGTATAATGGGTGGTTAGGCCACAATTGGATATGATTAAGGCTCTAAAGCTGGTAATCGGGAATTACAAGTATGGTATAAGGATGTTTGAAGGAAATTATAAATGGTATAAGTAATTGAATGAAAGTTAAAAAGTAATAGAGATTTGGTATTGCTTTAGATGGGAATTGTTAATCAATTATAGAAAATTGAAATCGAAGAAAAGAGAAACAATTGAGAAAGGAAATTTAAATATGGAAATCGGGAATAAAAAGCTTGGGAAAGATGTTTCGGTAATAAAGATCATGTGAATTTTGCAAGTAAGTTTGACTTTATTCACAAGTCAAGGTTCGTCAACTAGAAGATTGTTGACTTTGGTAAAAATTAGGCTTTGACTTTCGTTTAAGATGGTTAGACTAGAATAAGGGCATAATGTATCATGTACATGTGTATAATAGTGGTCAATGAATTAAATGGAAATAATGGTAGTCAAAGGGTGCGACTTTGACCGTTGGGTATTTCGGATTGAATTTAGGAATCGAGTATGATTGTTGTTGGACCATGAATGTAAAGCCGATTGTTAAGGAATTGATGATTAATGGAACCACTAGTGGGTAAGGAAATTTTCAAGATATTGTTGACTTTGTGCTTAAGTCAAAGATTGGACAATGTTGACAACTTGGTCATAGCTAGGCGTTGACTATCATTTTGAATAATGGGCTAATAGAAATGATTGGGTCATATCGATCCTAAGTGGATAAAAAGGATTGGTTAAATGATTGGAAATGTTAAGGTCAAATCGTGAAATTTTGACCCGTTCGGGTATTAGAAGCTAAAGTTTGGTTTTTGAACCGTTTGGGTATAACGGAGTCAAGTGGGCATTTAAATGCATAAGTATCGTTGGATCATGATTTGGAAGCGGAATGAGGATTGGAAATCCTTGAGTTGATTCCGAGGACGGAATCCTTTTAAGGGATGGATAGTTGTAACGACCGGAATTTTTGGTTAATGAATTAAATGGAAATATTGAGGAATAAAGGTGGTAAAATATTTAATCAAGTCCCCATTGTGTTTTATCGAGTGTTTGGATGTTTGGGACTTGGTGTAACCAAGTATGGGTCAAGACTTGGATGGAAACAAGTTTAAAAGGCAAAAAACTGACCCAGACAGCCCTCGCGGCGCGAGGCAGGCGCGAGCCCAAACGGAGACTTCAGAGGCGAGACGCGAAGAGCTCGGGCCGAGCTCGTGTTGAGCTCGCGTCGTGCTCGCGGCGCGAGTGGGGCGCGAGGTGGGTCTCCGAGCGGCAAACAGCAGGCAAAGCCGCGTCACCTTGCGGCGCGAGGTGGGCGCGAGCGGGGCGCGAGGAACGTCTGGACTATATAAACATGTGTGTAGGCTAGGGTTTCATTTTCACCTTCAACCCCACACATAGTGCAGCCATTTTCTAGAGAGAAGTGGATGATTTTGGAGTCTTGGGGCTCAAATCTTCACCATCTTGAAGGATTTAATCATCAAGGGTAATGATTCTTGTCTATTTTACTTATCTACCTTGATTGTAAGCTTGATTTGGGTAAAAATGGTGGTTTGGGGAACCAACCATGACATCTTTGAGGAAGATGATCTATCATGGGTGTAGAACACTCATTGTAAGCTTGTAATCGATGTGTACAAGTTGGATTTGGGTTTATTGATGGAAAATCTTGACCTAGGGTTTGAGATTCCACCAAGTTGGATGAACTTGGTGGTTAGGAATGTGGTTAGGGATTGATTAGTGTTTGGTTATGGATAATAACTAGTTATTGTGATGATATTGATGGTAGGTCAAGAAGACCTAAAGATTGGTGACATTTCACAAGTTGGAAAGCAAGGATTCGTGTTGTTAGACACGATTTGGAGTTAGCTTGGCTAAGGTGAGTACATGAGACTTTTACTGAGTACATAGCAAATGATTTTGAAAACTATGATGTTTTATGAGTCTTTATTAATAAATGTTTTTAATAAAGATATGATTAAAAGAATAAGAGAATGCAAGTAATAGACTATTTAAGTATGTCAAAATGACTAATGATTTTTGAAAGAGATTATGAAAATGAAAAGTAATTAATAATTCTTTATTAATATGATGTTTGACTAAGAGTAATGATTGAGAAAGTATGATATTTGGCTTATTAATAATATGTATTAATAAAGCTAATAACAATGATGTTCAAGTATCAAGTATTGATTAGTATATTATACCAATTAAGGTAGCGATTGAATTGCTAGGAGAATAAATAAAAAGTGACTATAAATAGATTTGTATTCTAGTCAAAGAGAAGTTAAAGTAATATGATTTTGATAAATGATAAATATGTTTTATTTAATAAAGGGCTTGATAAAGTCAATATTGAAATTTAATAAGAAAAGAGACTAATATGATAATTAGAATAGATGTATTCTAATTTGTGTTTGATTATGAATTGGTGGGGCATATGCCCGTATTTGATGTTCAGTGTGTGTTACAAAAGTATCCGGATAACGATAACCCATTTATGGGGGAGTGAGATTACTACTTGGGGCGGTACCTCCCTACGCAAGGGTAGTATATCTATGTGAACGATAACCCGACAATGGGGGATTATGATAAACCGATAAAAAGGGGGATTACGATAACCCGCAAGACGGGGGAGTTGGTGATCTTGGTAAGTTTGCGGGAACCCCAATTACCATGTGATCTTGTGATGATAACCAACATCGGGGGAGTTTTCTTTGGAATGATCCGTGGCGTATGTGATAAAAGGAGTAAGCTTATGGATAGCTTACATGTATGTGATTATGTGATGGGTAAGCTTACGGTTAGCTTACTAGTAAGTATGAATAAAAAATAAGAATATAAGTTGATAATTAATAAGTGAATAAAGGAAAGAAATGAATATTAATGATTTTTATTATTTTTGAGAATGGGTCGAAAACCCATGTATCTCACGAGACTGTTTTGTCTCACGTACTACTTTGTTTTTGGCTATGTACTCAGTTTCGAGATCGATGGATTAGAAGGTCGCGATAGAAGTGGCCTAGTGTTGATTAGCTCGGGAGCTCGTAGGTAGATCCCGTTATCCTATGGTTATGATATTATCTTTGTAACACCGTGTTTTATAACTCTGATAAATGTTTTAAGGTTTTTGTTAAACCGTATTTTTGGAATGACATGGAAATTGTATTTTTAAAGATTTAAATGGTGTTACATTGTTAGTCCCCAGACTAAGTAAATAAGATTTGATGATCGATAGCTAAGAAGAATAAAATCAGCTGAAGTATGTATCTCAGCTGAAGCACAAGTATATTCATAAACCTTCAGCTGAGTACGTACTTAGCTCAAGGAATCAAGTTAAATCAGCAGATATACAAGAGTGATCATTCGAAGTTTATGGCCAAAGGACGGAAACCCTAAGAAGACCAATCAGCTAATAGTGGAATCAGCTAATGGTACGTGCTGCAGATATAGACTTGGTGGAAAATGTTCTTGACACTTTGAACATTTTCCTTTCCCGCTCAAAGAAGAAGAAAACGACGAATATCTTCTATTTTAGAATAGAAGATAACTTGTCAGTACTTCATCGTTTGTCCCTCCAAACATGTAAAGGGAAAGTCAACTACTGATGTTGGGTGAAAAAGGACGATAGAATAGATTGACCCGTTGATTCTACGAATACCGGATAATCTAACCAAAAACACGTTGATTCAAAGAATGCCGTGGATTGCCCTTCAAAACTTGTTCAAACGAAGAACACAATTTTGGAGAGAAAAACAATTTTCTCAAAAACTTCAAGTTTTTTTTTTCATAAACATTCCACATTCTATTACAATGAAAATGACTTAAATAAGCCAAAAGAAACATCACTAACAACCATTAATTCAAAATGGTTACAAAATTGAAAAGACAAGTGGATTTAAAAGCCTTATTAAAATCTAAATTAAAATGACACTAATTGTTTTATTTGTAACTTTTTTTTATTAGGTACTATGAGTTAATCATCTCCTTCCATGCAATAATCCATGGCCACATCATGCATGCATCATTCCCTCTCTCTTCAAAATGAATTGTCCTTAATTCAACTTGTTCATCAATCATAGGGATTATAGGGCCAATGCCAAGCTTCCAAAATCCTTCATGAAATTTGTTAGTAAGGAATAGATAAAACATCAAAGAACCTTCCATGACATTAATGAAATCATGACAATTAAACCATTTTTCAAACAAAATAAATGGAAACTTATCTTTCCATTTCATGATCAAAGACCATTCTATCACTTGTTCTCCTTCAATAATTTTTTTCTCACCAACAAAATTAGTGTATTCCACAATTTCATCTCTGATTACGAAATTAATTTCTTCTACATTTTCTTCAATAAATTCCTCTTCCTCATCGGTGTCATAGACGGGATCAGAATCATAAATTGAATTCGTATCATCATCCTCTTCTTGTGGATAGGAAAATGAAATATTATCAACATCGTCTTTTAGATCATAGAAAAATTCGTTGCTGTAGATGTAGGTGTTTACATCTACTTCAACACCATCTTCAAATTGCAGTTTACGTAACATGATATATTGTTTTTTTGTAGGATTTTGAACAACAATTCTGGGTAGAAACTAACACCAAACTAAGCAGGAATTTGGGCTCTGATACCAACTGATGTAGGGTGAAAAGGGACGATAGTGTAGATTGACCCGTTGATTCTACGAATACCAGATAATCTACCCAAAAACACGTTGATTCAAAGAATACCGTGAATTGGCCTTCAAAATGTGTTCAACACAAAGAACAATTTTGGGGAGAAAAACTATTTTCTCAAAAACTTCAAGTTTTTTTCATATAACATTCCACCTTTTTTCTATTACAATGCAAATGACTTAAATAAGTTAAAAGAAATATCCTAACAACCATTAATTTCAAAATGGTTACAAATGAAAAGACAAATGGCTTTAAAAGCCTTATTAAAATCTAAATTAAAATGACACTAATGGTTTTATTTGTAACTTTTTATTATTAGGTACTATGAGTTAATCATCTCCTTCCATGCAATAATCCATGGCCACATCATGCATGCATCAACTACTTTTGTACTATCATAGTACACCTTTTCAATGTTCGTCAGAAAAGGTGGTAAAAGAAGTTGACGCAAAGCACAATTGGGACTATAACCTATGAGAGTGCATTTAATGTTTCCGTGGACAAGTCTACATCTACGAATGATATGTTTACACGTAGACTAACTTGTGGACAAAGGAACATGGATCTTGGGCTATATATAGAGACATAAATGCTTGCATTTACACACACCTTTTAACATTTATAGCACAAGAACATTCTCTGAGAGTTTGTTATTGTCTGGTATTATCTTCTCCATAGTTAATACTCAGGCATTTAATATCAGCTGATATAACTCTCCTTGCATAGTTTTCTAGTTTGAGCGAGCAAAAGTGTCACTTCAAGTATAAAGTTTTAGTTAGTGTGTACTATTTATTTCCGCAAACTTTGTACTGTATTAAGTTGTTTTAATAAACTCTTAATCATCGAAATTGTGTGTTCTTTACTTTATCGTCTTTCCTTAGCCATAACGCAACACGTTTGTGTTGTTGGGATCCAACATTCCCGACACGGGAAGTTCGCGATGCGAACTCATGTTCGCGATCGCGAACTGTGTCAGGTGCATAAAAACGGGTTTGAGGCAAGGGTTTAGACACCTACACCCCTAAAACCCTATCAGCTGTTATTTTGGAAGAAGTGCACGATTGTTGGTGTTCTTGAGCTCAAATATTCATATTCCTTGGAGATTATTGATCTAAGGTAAGAATCCTTGTTAGTTTATGCATCTCTTTGGTATTTTGAGCTCTATTTGGGTATCAATGGTGGTTTGGACAACCTACCATGTCATCTTTAGGGAAGATGACCAAACTTGAGTCTAAAACACTCATTGTGGACTTGTAGTCATTGTGTACAAGTTTGATTTAGGTTTTATGGATAGAAATCTTGAACTAGGGTTTGAGATTTCCACCAAGTGGTATGAACTTGGTGGTTGGGAATGTTAAATTGGATAGATTAGTGATTAGTTATGGATAATAACTAGTTGTTGTGTTGATGATGATATTAGGTCGAGAAGACCTTGAGATTGGAAGTACTTCCTTGATTGGGAAGTAAGGATTTGTGTTGTTGAACACAAGTATTGGATAGCATTGCTAAGGTGAGTACATGTGGTCTTTTATGAGTACATAGTAAAATGGTTTTTATGGTTTAAATGATTAAACAAGTTTTTAGTAGTCTTTATTGAATAAATGTTTTAATAAAGAAATAAAGATTGATTAGTTAGTATATGAAATGAATTGTTATTGACTTGCTTGGTTACCACTAGTCTGTTGAGATTTATGATTTGGAGCATTGGCTCAAGTTGTTGAATTGTTATGTGGTAGCTAAACAATTGGATCCTAGATAACCCACACAAGTTGGGGGAGTTAGTGACACCTACTTGGGGCGGTACCACCCTGCTCAAGGGTAGTGTGTCGAGAAATGGATAACCCAGAAATCGGGGGAGAAATAGATAACCCGGAAATTGGGGGAGTTTGAGATAACCCGGAAAACGGGGGAGAAATAGATAACCCGGAAACGGGGGAGTTTACCTAGTTAACCAATATCGGGGGAGTTGTTTCGGGGAGGCCCGTTAGATATGTGTTGGGCTTATGTCAAGCCTTAGAGTATGTTATAATTATTTAATTATTATTTTATTGCAAATTATTTATAACCGGGTCTAAAACTCATGTTTCTCACGAGACAATTTTGTCTCACGTACTACGTTTATTTTTTACTATGTACTCAGGTTCGGGAGCTAAGGATTAGGCGGCCCGTAGTAGTAGCATTGGAGGTGATTAGCTCGGTGTACCATTTGATTCCCTAAGACTTTAGTTTTGATAGTATTGTAACACCGATTTTTGGCACTTGTAATCATTCCAAACGTTTTTGTTTAAACCAAGTTTTGGGTTATTATGGATTTTGGTTGTTAAACTTTAAATATTTAGAAGTTTAAATTGTTTTGAAAAATTGGTGTGTTACAACAATCTTATGATTTTCTCACAAATATTCCACCATCACCATATGTCACATATCACTCCTCTACATCTGATGTGTAAAACCTAGTTATAAAATAATCACCTAAATACGCCTTCTCTAGATTACCACACTCATAGGAAAATATGACTTAATCGTGAGCAATATAGTTTAGGTAAGTATTTTCGGGTATATTCGTCTCCACAGGGAACAATTTAGTTGATTATATAATATAAAACTAATTAACTAATCTGAACAAGTAATTTAAAAGGGTTTTCATTTGAGGAATTTTTATTTTCAAAATGATTAAATTTACTAAACTTGATTTTGAAAGCAAACAAGTGACAATAAACGAAGTGAAAGTGTTTTCAAGATTAAAGAGGATATTCACTATGAGTCGAATCCGTCTAGGTATCGGTTTGGTTTTGAAGCACTGATTTAATTCATGTTCTAGGAGTTTAAGGGACTAGATTTCTCTCAAAACCTTACAATGACTCTAATATGGTCTCTAGGAATTTCTTCTCATCGAACCTGTTTAAAATCACACTCTTGCTTATTATTCTTAACTAGATCCGGCTTTTGGAGACCTTCTAATCCTAGGAATTTCTTCTCTAAAGATCATACTTTAAGTTGTACCTAAGTATCGATATCTAATCTCGGACCCCTATTTCTAGTGAGTCGTTGACTACGTCAAATGGTATGAAAAGTCAGGGGAATTACTAGATCAATTTAATGTTATCAATATTTTATCACTCAAGCAATAAACAAATTAAATAATGCGAAGGTAAAGGTTTAACAAAAAGGTTCTTTGTTAAAAACATAAGTATTCAAACAATCATCATAAATCCTAAAAATATCCAAACCTAAAACCTAAACTTCATCTATTCATAGCGAATATAAGATGATTAGCACATAGACATGCTAGCTAATAATCATCAAACAAACGTAAAGATTCATAAGCATAAACATAGTATTGAATAAAGATAATAAAAAACCAATGTTTAAGCCTTAGAATCTTGATCTTGAGTGCTCCTAGGGTACTTTTTCGGCTGCCTCTTCAATTAGGTCAAAAGTCCTTCAATCAGATCTGCATAATCGCTTAAATATGTGTCAGGCCGCGTAACATCGCGTCGCTATAGCTGAAATCGCGTCGCTAATGTGAATCACGCGTTAAATCGCGTCGCTATCTATGAGATAGCGACGATATCTCTTATTTTCTTGTGCAAACAGAAGCACGAAATAGCGAACGCCTGAAAAATCATGTTTAGTGGATCACGACCAAGATAGTGTCGCTATCTGCAGATAGCGTCGCTATCTTCCTGTTTTCTGTAGTCTTTCGTTTCTTGTGCCGTTTTGACCCATTTTTTATACTTTTTCTTCTATAGCCTGAAAAATACAATAGAAGCTACATTTTGAGTGATAACACCATATTCTAACCAATAAACATACACAAAAAGAAGTATATTGGCAGATAAATGTATGTATAAATCTGCCAATATCAACATCCCAAAACCCCACTCCGGCGCCGGACTCTCCACCTGCGCCCTCCACCACTACGACACCTCCTCCACCTCCTCCTGCGAGCCCTGCAGCTACCCCTGCTCCGTCACCACCCAACACACCACCACCCTCCCCACCACCACAGCATCACCAGCCGCAGTCTCAACCACCGCAACCCCAACAGCCGCAACACCCCATGCAAACTAGATCCAAAAACGGTATATTTAAACCTAATGTTCCCCTGTCCCTTCACACCCAGTCTATCTCCCCCATCCCAACCAATCCTAAACTAGCTCTCCTAGAAACTAACTGGACCACTGCCATGACTACAGAATTTAATGCATTACTTAAACAAAATACGTGGGACTTAGTTCCTCGACCACAGAACGCTAATATTATTAGATGCCATTGGATTTTTCGTCACAAGTGTCATGCAGAGGGTTCTTTAGAGAGATACAAATCACGGCTTGTCGTGAACGGTAAATCACAGGAAGTTGGTGTTGATTGTGACGAGACATTTAGCCCGGTTATTAAACCTGCTATTATACGCACAATTCTCTCTTTAGCTTTAGGCCAAAATTGGCCCGTACATCAACTTGATGTCAAAAATGCGTTCTTACATGGGGATCTAAATGAAACAGTTTACATGCATCAACCACCCGGTTTTAGTCATCATTCTTTTCCTAATTATGTTTGCAGGTTACGAAAATCATTGTACAACTCTTTATTTATATATCGCCACAATAATGACACGGCCTACTTACTTCTTTATGTGGACGATATAGTTCTTACATCTTCATCTACATTGATGCAAACCAAAATCAGCGATGCTCTCAAACAGGAATTCGAGATGACAGACCTTGGCACTTTATCTTATTTTTCGGGCATTACGGTTACTCGATCCGCTAAAGGTATGTTTTTATCTCAACAAAAATATACTGAATCAATCTTAAAAAGGGCTCATATGGATAGTTGTAAACCCGTGGCCACACCTGCGGATATCACCTCGAAATTGAGTGCTACTGATGGTCCTTTATTAAAAAAATGCCACTGTTTATCGAAGTTTAGCTGGGGCGCTTCAATACCTAACGTTTACTCGATAGCTTATGCAGTTCAACAAATATGTTTATTTATGCATGCCCCAAGAGAACCTCACTTTAATGCGTTAAAACACATCCTTCGTTATCTAATGGGCACTCTCACGTTGGGCTTAAATCTATATTCATCACCAACGAATCAGTTAATAGCATACACCAACGCTGATTGGGCAGGTTTTCCGGATACTCGTCGGTCCACCTCCGGATATTGTGTTTTCTTGGGAGATAATCTCATTTCTTGGTCCGCAAAACGTCAACCGACGCTTTCGAGGTCTAGTGCTGAAGCGAATACCGGGGAGTTGCAAATGCAGTAGCTGAATCTTGCTGGTTACGTAATCTACTGCTCGAGCTTCACACACTCATACGTCGGTCTACTCTTGTTTATTGTGACAATGTATCTGCCGTTTATTTGTCCGAGAATCCAATTCAGCATCAACGAACCAAGCACATTGAGATCGATATACATTTTGTTCGCGAGAAAGTTGCCTTGGGTTAAGTCCAGTCTTACACGTTCATTCTTCATACCAATTTGCAGACATTTTTACCAAGGGTCTTCCTCGTCAACTCTTCCTTGATTTCAGACACAGTTTAAGCATTCGACCTACTGCAGCTCCAAACTGAGGGGGGTTGTTAGAATAATAGTGAATATATTATTGTAGATAAATATAAATATATTTGATAGAGGTGATCATTTTCTAATATATAGGAAAAATTTTATTGTACTTATATATATTGACATATGAATGGAATACAAATGAAGATTTTGATATACATTAATTAATACTAACTAGTTCCGCATGGGAAGTCTTTCAATATCACACAAATGTTTTTAAGTCTTTTAGAATTGAATTCCTAGGATCTACCGATAAAACTTATTAATGAAACTTATTGCAATAATTGTATTAGTTGGATGTTTTTGTTGGAACCGGCAAATAAATTATAAAGCTTCTAGCAAGACGCTAGAGATAAGAGTACAATACAGGAAATGAAGCTCAAACAAACAAACATAAACGTACACCCAGGTTACAAGTGATCAAATGTGAGACAAAGGGTGATCACTCCAACTCTCCCAACTGCAATTTATACCGTGACCCCCTATATTTATTCCAACTAAAAACCACGGACTTTATGGAATCAACAATCTTTGTAAGGTGGACCGTGTCGCCTCTAAAGATGCGTCCATTTCGAGCCTTCCAAATACACCAGATGGAGCCGTACACAATACACATGAGAATCTCTTTTTTTATCCGACACTTACCCCAATTCTTAGCATAATCAATCACGCTTTTTACCCCTTCAAACTGGATCATACTAGAATCAATACCACACCATAGGAAAATTAAGTCCCAAGCATTTCTAGCTAAGGGACAAGAGACGAGCAAATGGTTCGCACACTCCTCAATATCCGGACAAAGCGAGCACATCGGGGAGCCAATCGGGATGTTACGTTTTGTTAAAGCCGCAGCCGACGGTATCTTTCCTTGAGCTGCTCTCCATATGAAGTAAGATACTTTTTTTGGAACCGTATTAATCCACCAGAAATCTAGTTCGCAAACCGGATGATATGCACGAGCAATCCTATCACGAACCATAGCAACATTGAACAGGCCGTCGGTCACAAAATCCGACTTCCACGTGATGCCTAAGTCATTAGAATACAATATATCCGACATGCAAATGTTTATCTTTGACAAGGCGTTCTTAACCTTAGCAATGGACGCCCAAACACCTCTAATTGAGGAGTTCGCAAGGCAATCGAAAGGCATGCGATCCATGCTATGAAGCCCTCTTAGCACCGAAGCCCATAAGGAGTTTGGGCAAGACTTAAGTTTCCACCACCATTTAACTAGTAATGCTAAGTTTAGATGCCGAAGGGAGCCAAGGCCCGCACCCCCCACAATTTTAGGGGCCTGCAGTTTGTTCCACGCCACCCAATGAACCGATTGTCGACCGGAGAACCCATTCCAAATAAATGTTCTTTGAATTTTCTCGAGCTCATCAATGACACCAATGGGAGCTGCAAATAACGAGAGATAATAGGTGGGGAGATTGCTTAGAACAGCCTTGGCTAATGTCATTCTACCTCAAAAACTCAGGGTGTTCGCCTTCCAACTTGACAATTTCTTCCTAAATTTGTCGATAATGGGGTTCCATGATGACTTGCGGTTCATGTTCTCACCAACTGGGACTCCTAGATAAGAGAACGGGAGAGTTGCCGGCTCACAGTTTAGTGGGGTTGCAAGACTGATTACTTCCTCGTGGTCTACACCAATGTCAAAGACTCGAGATTTATTGTAATTGACTTTTAAACCGGACACCACATGGAAACAGTTAAGGATCCGAGCAAGGTTTCCAATGTTCTTTGTGGACCATTCTCCAACAAACAAAGCATCATCTGCATAAAATAAATGAGAGATAATAGGGTTAGTATTTGGAATATTGACCCCATCAAAGACACCTCTATCAACCGCATTTTTCATCATGACATTAAGCCCTTCCATAGCTATGATGAAAAGAAAATGAGATAAAGGGTCTCCTTGTCTAACGCCTTTAGACATTGAGAATTCCTTTGTGGGACTCCCGTTGACGAGTACCGATGCTTTAGCAGACTCTAAGCACCCCATGATCCACCTCCTCCATTTTGGGCCAAAGTTCATCTGAGCCATCACAGACTCAAGATAACACCAATTAACCGAATCGAATGCTTTGTTAAAGTCAACTTTGAATAAAAGCATCTTACTATCGTTTTTTTTAACCCAAGAACAGAGCTCATTGACAATAAGCGGCCCGTCCAAGATATTTCTACCTTCAACAAATGCCGATTGAGAATCGTCAATACACAACCCAATGCATTTTTTTAATCTAATGGCGAGAGTTTTTGTGATTATTTTATAAATAGCACCGATAAGACTAATGGGTCTGTAATCGTTCAAGGTAAGAGGATCCTTGATTTTAGCAGCAAGCGAAATGAAGGACGAATTGCAACCGTTTGAAAATCGACCCCACTGTTCAAAATGTTTAACAGCTTTCATCACATCATCTCTCACGATCTCCCAATGGGTTTTAAAGAATTTGAAGGAGAACCCATCCGGGCCCGGAGCTTTGTCCGAGCCACAACACCACACTGCGTTTTTTACTTCGTCGGTAGTGAAAGCAGAATCCAAAAAATAATTCCAGCAATTAGGAAGCTGCTTGAAAGTGTTACTAATAATCGTGGGACGAACCCGCCACTTCTCTTTGAACTTATCCTCAAAAAATTGAAAGACAGCAGTTTTGATCGCCACAGGGTTCGAGATCCATTGATCGTTAACTAAAATCCCATTCATCCTGTTTCTGTAGTTGGATGTGACTACTTTTTTTTCATGAAATCACTAATACTAGTCATGATGAAGATGGTTGCGGATGTTAGTGGTGATAGATTCAAGGTGGTGGTCTGCTATACGTATAGATCGGAAGATGATGGCGGTGGTGACACGTGTACAGCTAACTACTCGACAGCCAATAAACCACGCTTGTTGGTACAGATATAGAAAATGGTGGCAAAACCATATAAACATTTCCACTTTAAATCTTTGCCTTAAGAATACTTCAAGTGGGTCTTCTTAAAAGAATTTGTTGGTGTCCAACTCCCCACTACTTGCTCTTTTCCCTTCCCTTTTTCTAATTATTTAATCTTTTCTTTATTCATCAATCGTCTCTTTCTCCCCGCAATCAACATATTTTTCTATATCATTTCACCAACAAAACTTGCTAATTTCAACATCTAGGGTTGTTAATTTCAATCAGTTCTCATCTTCCTCCGATCTCATCAGTCGCGATTTACGATCAACTTCATGAATCAGTTCCACTGAAACCAGTATGAAAAGCCTGTTGAAGAAACTACACATCAAACCAAATCATTCATCAGATTCAAACTCGCAATCGCAATCACGTCAAGTCAACAAACCTTTATCTTCGATTACAGGATGGCTTAATTCAGTAACCAATAAGCCAAGTTTAAGCCCTCAATCTTCCTCAAATTTGAAATCAATCCAAGGATTTGACTCGATTAGCAGCAGTCAACTAGATGCTGCTATGGATGAATTAAGGGCTTACGATTCAGGTTCTGGTAATTCTAGGGATCCAGAAGTTGAAGAAGAATATCAACTTCAATTAGCTCTGGAATTAAGCGCAAGAGAAGATCCAGAAGCTGTTCAGATCGAAACTGTTAAACAGATCAGTTTGGGTTCTTGTGCTCCTGAGTCTAATACTCCACCTGAAATTGTTTCGTATCGATATTGGGTAAGTTGAGTTCTTATTTCAGTTTGCATCATGAAAGCTATGCAAATATGCTTCTATTATACTAAATGATTCAGTTATAAAATTGACTAAAATAACTATTTTGCATAGTCTTTACTGTTTATGTACTTGTTTGGTGGGACTTTATATTGTATGCATAGTGGCTTGTTTCATTGTTGTTTTAGGCAAAAATGAGATGTTTCTTACTATGGAAATAATTGAAACTGTTTCTCTGTTTATCTAAGTTGCCTATTTGATTATTTATGTCTAAAATGCATTTTAGTAGCATGAGCTATTAAAGGTGCAACATGAACCCTAAACTTGCAAAAATGATCAATTTAGTACCCTATCTCATTAATTTGATCGCGTTTTCTTACATGATTTACTTCCCTTATAACTTTTCACAAACTAGAAATATAAGTTAATGTCAGCATATCGAAATTAGAAGCAAATGACATGAGAATTCAAGACCAAATTTGCAAGTCAGGATACTAAATTGACTATTTTTCTAAGTTTATGGTGTCATGTTGCATCTTTATTAGTTTTGGGTAGTACAGGAACTAGTCAACCAAGTTCAGGGCATTAAAATGCATTTTGGCCGTTCTCTATTTTTACTAGTTAACTATAAATAATGAGTCTAACATAATTACAGGTCTTACAATAAGCATATTTTTTATTAAAAAAAATGTGCTTATTGGGTTCTAACTTTTCTCATGTCCTAGAATCATTCATACTTCACAGAATTACAGTGCTCTTAGCTATGATGACAAGATTCTTGACGGGTTTTATGATCTTTACACGGGACCCACATCATCATCATCAAAGATACCTTCCCTTATGGATTTACAAAAAACAAAAGTGTCAGGTTCTGTTACTTGGGAAGCAATTCTTGTTAACAAGACTACAGATTCTAAGCTTTTAGTGCTTGAAAATAAGGCTTTAGAAATGGCTGTAAAGTCAATGTCTGAATCTGTTACTCTTGCAAGTCAAACTTTGGTGCAAAGACTTGCGCTTTTAGTTTCTGATCAAATGGGGGGCCCGGTTGCTGATCTGGATAAGATGTTGTTAGCTTGGAAAGATTTTAGTTTCAGACTGAAGGAAAATTTGGGAAACATTGTTTTGCCTCTTGGATCGTTGAAAATTGGGTTGGCGTGCCATCGAGCTTTGCTTTTTAAGGTAATATATTGTTTATTTTTATTTATTAATCTCTATCTTTAATAAAAGAAAGCATGTCACATCATCTAATCCACGTAAAATTTGCGACGTCACCTTTGCCACCTCATAAATCACCAATTGTCGCATGTCAGCCTAAGAAACCACATCATTATTTATTAAATTTCGATATTTTATTTTCAAAAAATAGCAGGATAATGTTTTCATATTAATTTAGAATATTATAATAAGATAGTGACATCTTTTTTTTAGTTTCAAAAGATAATATTTTCAAACAAAACAAATCAGGATAATATTTATAAATTAATTTAAATTATAACATATTTTAAAATTTTGCAACCAATAAAATTACGACACCCTGTGAATTTTCACGGGATATAACCTAGTTTTACATATTTAATGGCGGTCCTTAAATTTATTCCTTTTTTACATGTTTTTGTAGGTTTTGGCTGATAGTGTGGGTATCCCGTGTCGTTTAGTGAAAGGGAAGCAATACACTGGTTCCACTTCCAACAATGTTGCAATCAACTTTGTTAAACTTGCCGATGGAAGGTTAGCTTTTTTTTTGTTTACTTAAAATATTCATGATTTAGGGTTTAATATGTGTAGATTTCGCTTTTCTTATTATAAAAAAAAAGTTTGTTTCTTGTAGGGAATATATTGTTGACTTGATGGCGGACCCTGGAACACTCATTCCATCCGACACAACAACGGCAACAACAACAACAACGACGAACATGGATTATGATGAATCTTTGTCATCAAGTCCATTGTCTAGAGATGAAGATTCCTCTCGTATGGCTTCCTCAAGAAGCGGTCTCACCACTTCATCAATGGAAGACAATAACAATAGTGGAACCCTTCAATTTCAATACACACATTCATCGGGCTTACCAACACCAAATAAACAAGACCTAGAGCCCAAGAAATCATTACCACAAAAGGGCAAAAAAGGAAATTCACATTACATCCATGCAAGATCACCTTCATGGACTGAAGGCATCAGTTCGCCTGCAGTACGCAAAATGAAAGTAAAAGACGTTTCCCATTACATGATGGAAGCTGCAAAAGAAAACCCTAAATTAGCTCAAAAACTACACGATGTTTTACTAGAAAGTGGCGTTGTTGCTCCCCCAGACCTCTTTACCGAAGTCTACGAAGAGGAATTACCAAACAAGACCACCGACAGCCAAAGTCAAAGTCAAAGACAAAATCAATCAAGTCAACCTTGTTTCTTACCTCCATTACCATACCCACAAAAAGCTTCTTCTTCTTCCGCCATGCCCATGAGAAATGTCCCTGCGGCGGCAGTGGCGGCCGCCGCCGCCGCAGTGGCTTCATCGATGGTGGTGGCCGCCACCAGAACAATTACTGACCAAAGCATGCAGCTTCCGGTGGCGGCTGCCGCCACGGTGACGGCGGCAGTTGTGGTGGCAAAGCAGTATGAGATGTCAGAAAACGAAAATTTGAATTTGTTTGATTCTCCAAGAAATGAGGGAGATAATGAGGTGCATTTTGAGATTAGTCAAGATGGAGAGAGGATATCGGACCGGTCAACGGGCAATGAAAGCACGATATCTGAGGTGTCTCTTGATGACGTGGCGGATTGTGAAATAGCATGGGAGGATATGATATTGGGAGAACGTATTGGATTAGGTAATTAATTAAATATGATTTTATAAATTAAAAAAATGATAATGATAATTTTGTGATGATATAATAGTAAATGTATACCTTATGTTTGGTGCAGGATCATATGGAGAGGTGTACCGTGGTGACTGGCATGGAACTGTAAGTTCATGCTTTGTGTAATATAATAATTGCATTCATAGTTTTTATGCAGAATATTTAATTTTATATAAATTAAACTTTATTCCAATTGGTCAGGATGTTGCTGTTAAAAAGTTCTTAGACCAAGAAATAACCACAGAATCCCTTGAAGAATTCAGAAGTGAGGTATGTATTCCTCCCATTATTTAGATAATTGTATAAACCAGTAAGTTAGGGGTAGTTACGTAATTTACATTTTTTTAATTTTTTGGTTTACAAGGTCAGGATAATGAAAAGAGTTAGACATCCAAATGTTGTACTTTTCATGGGAGCTGTTACACGTGTACCACATCTTTCAATTGTAACTGAATTTCTTCCTAGGTATCTCACAAATTTAATTCCCATATAAATATTAATAAAAACCTTTATTATATTAATATTAATATTAATTTTTTTTTTTTTTTTTTTTTTGCAGAGGTAGTTTGTATAAATTACTCCGCAGGCCCAACAACCAACTAGATTTCAGACGACGTTTGAGGATGGCTTTTGATACTGTATGCATGATATCTGTAATGGGGTGTTTGGATGTGAAGTTAAACTGATTATTGTGATTTGGAGCCCTAATAATCAGATTTTGGGTAAAACTTTCTGATTATCAGATTTGGATAATCAGGTAAGAAGTTGCTGAAACAAATCTGATTCCTGAAATAAATGTAAAATTACCTTGCAACTGATTATCTGGTTCTAATTATCTGGTTCTAATTATCTGATTCCAATAAGCACACATCCAAACGCCCCGTTATGAATTATGATTTTTTTTAAGGTTTAACTTATCATATTATTAATATTAATTTATCTTATTATGTTATCAAATTAAATTTGTGCAGGCTCGTGGTATGAACTATTTGCACAAGTGTACACCTGTTATTGTTCACCGTGATTTAAAGTCTCCAAATCTTCTTGTTGATAAGAATTGGGTTGTCAAGGTAATATTTATATCATTGTAATAGTTTTTTTATTTTTTTATATTCATACTTAACACATTAATTATTAAGTATATGTCTTAACATTCAGGTTTGTGATTTTGGGTTGTCAAGAATGAAGAACAGCACATTTCTTTCTTCAAGATCTACTGCAGGAACGGTATGTATATATAAATAATTTTGTAACAAATATAATTGTAAATAATTATGTAAATTTGCATAATTTATAATATAACAGGCAGAGTGGATGGCACCAGAAGTCCTAAGAAATGAACCTTCAGATGAAAAGTTAGTATTTCTTAAATGTTTTTTTTTTTTGTTACATAGAAAGAGTAGTGGTATCCTTATTTAAAATAAATAAAAATAAAAAGAGTTTGTTATATTTAATTGATGATTTGATTTTGCAGGTGTGATGTGTATAGTTATGGTGTGGTTTTATGGGAGCTATGCACCATGCAACAGCCATGGGGTGGAATGAATGCAATGCAAGTTGTTGGGGCAGTTGGCTTCCAACATCGCCGTCTTGATATTCCTGCTGACGTGGACCCCATTATTGCAGATATTATTACAAGATGCTGGCAAACGTTAGTGTTTTTTTTTAAACTTTTTTAGCTTCTTTTTTTAAATTTTTTTTTTTATCTTATAGAGATGGGAAAAGGGGTGGGTTGGGTACCAGGTCATATGGGTAAGTTGAAAATGACTAATTTTCAGTACGGCCAACAAGCACTTCTGAAAATAGTTACCATCCATGGATAAGGATAAAACAGCATCTTTCACTGTTTCGTTGGAAAAACCAACGCAAATCTCATATTGCCGACTCTCGTTCTTTGGACCAACCTATGACCGAACTGAAGCAAATGATTGACCCATCATATCATCCGAAGAAACGGAAAATACCAAAAAGTTCGAATTCACAGCTAATAACATTGATTGTGTTAAACAAGACCACAAAATATAAATATTATAATTTAAATCTATAGAACAAGTAACGGGTCATTGAAAATGGCCCACAAGCACTTTCTTTGTCCTTTTTCCCTGCAAATAGTTATCATGTTAAATAAAACTACAAAACTAAAAAAAATCTAATTTCTTTTTGATAAAACGTTAAAAATGACTTTATGCACTTTGAGCAACTTTTGACCCGTTTGACCAATTCGGCCCATTTCCGTTTTAGCTCATGTTTTTCTTTTAACCCATTTTATATATCATGCAATCACATAAATTTACTTATTGATACACTGTCGTATATGGATTTTCTTTCACACTTGTGATGCTCATAACATATATGTATGTGCTGATGCATGATTGCATGAACATGTATGTATCTATCAATAAATTATATACACATTAATACACACATTTATGTATCTATGAATATGATATTTTCTAGTACACATATATGTGAACTTCATGGTTATAAGAAAGAATCTCAACATAATATTTTTTGTCTTTTTTTATAGAGATCCAAAACTACGGCCCACGTTTGCTGACATCATGGCGGCCTTGAAGCCACTTCTGAAGTCAAATACAAATTCAAAAACAGTTGGAGAATAGAATACTAATTGTTGGATTGCATGATGTGTAGCAGCAAAGGGTTGGTTTGTGCTCACAATCTGAGAATAATGAAATGGAGGAGGTTTTTGTTGTTTGTTTTATGGCAATGAAAGAAGGTTATGATTATTTTTCTTTTACTATATGGTTATTTTCATGTATTCTTAGGCTTGGTCATGTGTGACCATTTCAATTTTCTGTTTTTCTTTTTTTGTAAATTTGTGTGGTATCTCAAGGTCATAATTACTTGTTTATAAACCCTCGTGTTGCGTGGTGAAAAATAGAATGTGATGAAATTTAGGGTAGGAAGGGACAGAGAAAATGCCTCGGGCCAATGTTAAAAGTAGTTTAATATCATCCGCTCATGTTAAACTTTGGAGCTAAACAGCTGCCTTTTTTTTTCTTTTTTTGAAAACATGCACTAAGAAGAGATTTGAAAAGCTATGGTCAAATGGAGATAGAATATTATAAAAGATAGTATTAAAAACTAATGTACAACAGTGTGATCGGTTTGAGCTTAAATCTACCAGAAGTAGATTGTAACAACTTAGCTAGGAGCATGTTTGCAATATCAGACAACATAGTTTATATGGACTAGCAGAGTATCCACATAATGCGGTGGTGAGTACCATATAACTATATTTTGCGGTGATGATAGTGATAGTAGTAGTGACAACAGTGATTGTGGTGGTGGTGGTGCGTAATGATGGTCGGTGATGGTGGTGGACTGGTGGTGGCGGTGGTAGGGATTATGGTAGTGGATGGTGGCGATGTGAGTGGTGAGTAGTTTATGGATTTATAAACATAATGAGGTGTATAAGTATAACGAGTTGTACTCAAGTGACCAACATCTTTCTTGCTAGCTCAGTTGTTTAGATCTCCTTGCTAATAACATGAAGGTGGTTCGAGTCCTGAGGTTGTCAATTTTCTCAAAACATAAATATTTTTTAAAATAGCAAATGTGTGGGCTTAAGATAAATTAAATGCACATTTTAGTATATAATGATATTTTTCATAGTGCATATCATAATTGTGTATATAAGGATTATAAGGTACAATATAACGTAATGTTGTTCACTTTAATTATTTGTATAAGATGTGTTTGAGATTGCTTATTTACTTATAATACAATTCTCATACAAAATTCTATTGTTCATTACAAAGATTTAAACGCAACGGAAGAAAATTTATACTTTTACGTCCATTATTTTATCTAATTTTTGGTCACAAAATAAATTATCATCAAACTTTTATAATTTATATTTTTAGCGCAAACATAATACGGAGTATATCATTAATCATTCAATAAATTTACACAATCAAATATTTTAGTGTTTATAGTGTTTCAAACTATGTAAATTAAAAATAAGAGTCGGCGACAAAACGTAACTATAATTGTATGTAAAAAATCTTTTGTACAGTTCATAAATAAAATAGTAATCGAATCTTAAGATCAACGTAGAAACATGAGCGTTTAAAAACTACAGCAACGCACGGAGAGAATAGTCCTCGTTAAAAAGATTATACATTTTGAAAAATAAATAATTAAAATAAACGGTTACAAAATTAATTACGTGTAAAAAATAGTGCTGCAAATTGTAATACGAAGCCCCTAAAATTAAACATTTTGAGGTTTACCCAAAAGCCAACGGGCCTTAGATCATCTCCAATGGTAGCTTTTTCAAAAGCTTATTACTATTCTAATAAGTCTTTGAAAGACTTTTTACCATTGGAATGTCTAGCTTTTTAAAAAGCTTATTGCAAAGACTTATTCTCTACTAACCTTTTAACCATCTTTTAATGTTTGTCATTTTTAGACCCTTATGTTTAATAACATTTCAATTTAAACCTTAAATTTGTTATATATAAATTCTTTATTATATTTTTTATTACTTAATAAATAAATTATATAATATTTAATGTTAATTAGTATAATATTTTTGTATTAGACATTTTAAAAGATATAATATTTAGTAAGATGTCAAAAAAATTATCAAATTATATATAGGGGTATTTATAAAACATTTGAGATAGATAAAGGTAGATTAGAAATACTATAAAAGAATAAGCTTTTGGAGATGTTAACCATTGGAGTTATCATTTATGAAAATGTTTTTTATTAGTGGAATGTTGATGTGGCAAAACTAATAAGCTTTTACGAGGTTAACCATTGGAGATGCTCTTAGTTTTTCCAAACCTGCAAAACCCTAAAAAGCCCACTATATATTCACAACTTCAGCGCCTAGGGTTTCTGCCCTCGCATTCGTTTTTGTTCAGCCACTTTTGTCACTTCACAGAGGCACCAAAAATGGCGGATTCATTGGTACTCCGAGGCACCATGAGAGCCCACACCGATTGGGTCACGGCAATCGCCTGCCCGATCGACAACTCCGACATGATTGTCACATCTTCTCGTGACAAATCGATCATCGTTTGGCATCTAACCAAGGAAGACAAAACCTACGGTGTCGCCAAACGCCGTCTCACCGGCCACTCTCATTTCGTTCAAGACGTCGTCCTCTCCTCCGACGGCCAGTTCGCTCTCTCCGGCTCATGGGACGGTGAACTCCGTCTATGGGATCTCAACGCCGGAACCACCGCTCGCCGGTTCGTAGGTCACACCAAGGACGTCCTCTCCGTCGCGTTCTCGATCGACAACCGTCAGATCGTGTCTGCGTCACGTGATAAGTCGATCAAACTATGGAACACCCTCGGTGAATGCAAGTACACAATCCAAGACGGTGATGCTCACAACGATTGGGTTAGTTGTGTTCGTTTTAGCCCTAACACATTGCAGCCAACAATTGTTTCCGCTTCATGGGATAAAACTGTTAAGATCTGGAATTTGACTAACTGTAAGCTCAGATCAACTTTGGCCGGACACGGTGGCTACGTCAACACCGTTGCGGTGTCGCCGGACGGTTCTCTGTGTGCTAGCGGTGGAAAAGATGGAAACATTTTGTTGTGGGATTTGGCTGAGGGAAAGAGGCTGTATTCTCTTGATGCTAGTTCAATTATTCATGCTTTGTGCTTCAGTCCTAACAGGTACTGGCTGTGTGCTGCTACTGAGAGCAGTATTAAGATTTGGGATCTGGAGAGCAAGACTATTGTTGTTGACCTTAAGGTTGACCTCAAGCAGGAGTCAGAAATGGCAGCTGAAGGCACAGCTACTCAAACCAATGCTGGAAAAACCAAGGTCTTGTTTTACATTATTTATTTCTGCTATTTTATGTTATTATATGCATCTGAATGTCAATTTTTAATGGTGCATATTATGAATTCAAATACACAATTAGAAAGACTTCTAATTCTGAATTTATCTTGCAATGTGACAACTTCAAGGTTTAAAATTAGAGCCCAGTTATTGTAAAAATTGGGTCAAAGTAAGCCGCATTGCTTGATGTTAATAGTGATTATTGGAGTTGGTGTAAAATTGGGCATGCTATTCTTACCAATGTGAATTGATTTGAGTTTGTACAATTTTCTTGGTCAGTTGATGAAATTAGTAACATTCAGATGTGAATTCAGCTTTTTAATTGCTAATATTTGTTTTGGTCATGTTTGTTGATGATGATATTGCAGGTTATCTACTGCACAAGTTTGAGCTGGAGTGCAGATGGAAGCACTCTTTTCAGTGGATATACAGATGGTGTTGTCAGAGTTTGGGGTGTTGGGCGTTACTAGAATGAATGATTTCATTTCATCCATGTTTTAAGACCTCATGTTGCTATTGCTATTGCTGTTATAGGTACCAGAAAACTATTTAGGTTTCGTATTTATGTTTCCCCTGTTTGAAAGTTCCAATTTTGTAGACATCTTTGGTTTCGTTTGGTTGTTTCTTTCGTGTTTTTTCTCTTTTATAATTACCAAGGATGATAAGCTGTTTGCTAAACATTGCCAATGCTCTTGATTTTATGATTTATGGTTTTCAGCCACTAAATTGGCCAAACCATAGTGTTTAAAAATCGGTCTAGGTGGCTGCCAGGTAGTAGGAGTGAGCCTTTTGGCCTGAAAAATTGAACTGACCGGAACCGAACTAACACCAATTAATCAAACCCAAAACTCACCTCAACTGAATTGAAACTAATAACATGTTATTGGATCAATTTCAGTTTTGAAAATTCATTGTTTTTAGTTCCGGTTTTATAGGTTTTAGTTTGGTTTTGGATAAGATTAGCATTTGGCCTAAAAAACTGAACCAAAACCGAAGCAGACTATAAGTTTGGTTTTGAAAAATCATTGTTTTTGTTATCGGTTTCAGTTTTTTGGACCGCACTCACCCCTAGTAATCGGTGCAATTTGTTGGTCAAGGTTAAAATTGGTTACAAGGTCATCAAACTAATAAAGTAATCTATTTTAGGGTTTTATTGACTTATTATGTTATTTGTTATGAACTTTATGTTTTTTATTTTGGACATTGTTAATTTTTTAGTATGGTTGATTAGTTATTTGTTTAGGATATTGCTAATATTTATTTATGGGATTTGCTAATTATTGCTCTTAGGGCAATTGTTAAAGATAGTTGTGTTGGTTAATGTGTAATTGAGGAAATATAACTATTAAAGGTGGTTATTAAAGTTCAAATGTTGGTTTTTGTATGGCCGTACAATATTTTTAAGGATTAATTTTTTCTTAACAATATCCTAAGAGTTATTATTAATATATTTTCCCTTATATATAAAATATACTAGCTTCATAGCCCGCCCGATTGGGCGGGCATGTTTCAAGATTTATATTATAGAATATTACTAACAAATATTAATAATTTTAAAAATGACATAATAATCGATAGCTTTAATGATGAGTTTGTACAAAATTTGATACATGAACAGAAATTACAGATGTTACCACCTATCCCTTTGTAGGTTGTAATTAGGAGTATATTAAGATTTATCGTTTAAATAAATATAGGATATTCCAACACACGCAACTAAGTATCGATTAACTAAACATTTCAAGGGCGTGATTATGACTAACAACAGAATCATCTAATAAAAAATGAAAATCATAAAGTTAAAGACTTCAATCTTTTCGATACTCCGGAAATTGCAAAATAATCTTCATCACGATCAAAACTAAGAGAACATATAACATTTTCTGAACTACTAAAATCACCATTTATTAAATTACCACAAACTTCAAATCACCTATTTTTGTAATAACTTTGGACAAAAGGTGTTTTGGCTCGTACCTCCTAAATTATCAAGTTAACAATACAGCACTATAACGGCAGCAATATAATTTTCGTAATCATACTTCAAAAAACTAACTACTTATAAGAAAATATAAAAAACTCATTCTCCTCTCGTCCACCACTTCTAATTCTCCTTTCCTCCACCACTTTTAATCTCGTTCAAACTCAAATAGTTCCTCAGAAATACACTGGTCGACGGAGCTCTGTCCAAACCCCCGTCTTCATATCCATCACTCGATTTTGGATATCAAACACGAAAGACAACTCATGCTTCAACTGAGCTCGTGGGGTGTCAAACCTGTCAACGGTCTGACACATGTGACTGAAAAAGTTTATCATTTTCATATTTATCATCTTCGAGATCGTATGAGCTATTTACAGATATCAATAAAGAGTATTTAATTCCCAATTTGGTATCGCGAAATTACATCACTGTTTAGGTATTAAAATAAATATGGTAATCACGAAATTAGAAATCAAAATAAATAGTTTAGGCAGATTTATCACAATTGTAGTCAAATATGGTAATCACTCAATTACATCAACATGACAATAATTTAATTGTTTAAAATAAACATATTCGTGATTTTATGTTTTAACAGTTTGTGTTTAATATGGAATTTAAAATCAGTCAAAACCCATCAAAATATGATAAATGATATTTAGTCCTACCGTTTAGACCTACTCATAGGCCTACCATTTGATAGGATGACATGTGTATTCCACTCATTCTCTCTCCTAATATTATCCCTTGATTTTGACACGTGTCTTCATCTAATGAGTAGGTCTAAATGGTATGCCTAAATACCAGTACTCGTAAAATATATTATTGGTTAAGGCCTACCTGCACAATTTCAAGATATTTGTAAAAGTAAAGTTCGTATTTCCATAATTACAACAATTGGTCAATATTAGGTATTTGAAAAACTATTTAATGTTTAAATAATCTTTATATAACAAATAATATATTCGTGATTGTATGTTTTAAGATAAACTCTTTAAATACGGTATTAGAAGATATTCAAAACCCACTAAAATCGAAAATAATTAGGTAACATTAAAATAAAATTTTGAAATACTTAGCTACACATTAAATACCTCATTTATGCTCTCCATTACTGCATATAGTGTCTCAATTGGTCGAAGCTCCACAATTATATGTAGTATCGTGTTTCAATTGGTATGCTTTTAGATATTCATACGAACCAAGGTCTTCCTTTGTAGCTGCAAACACATAATAATATTATTATTAATTTAAGATATATGAGTACAAATTGCAAGCAAACAGATCAAAGAGATCAAACAACTTACATATGAATATAAAGTTATCCGCGTTGATATACAACAGCACCATGTGCATCTCTACCACAGAAATTCGAACATAATCAAATAAATATATTAGAATCTCTTTCTTGTAAACAAATTTTTCAATCATTACCAAATATCTAACCAACGGTACAACATTACAGCCTGAAACTTGAGTCCTGCAAATTTTGATTTGATCAATTAGTTCATTAACCCTAGCAAATAGAGACACATGTGTATTATAACAATCACCAAATGGATTATAACATAATCAGGATGTTGGAAATACAACTTTTGGATGTATTTTTTATTTTGATTGGATCAATTAGTTTTAAACTTTGGTGAAATACATTATTACATAATCAGGCTCACCTCCCTGTAAAACACAAACTTTTAATCAGAAATCAAAAATAGATTATAACCCATCTTAACATTAATGGACATTTCGTCGAACAGTTCATATGCATTTCATACAACACTCATGTGCATGATTATAAAATCTTATAACCATGTAACATTAATTTGAAAGAAATTACCCAATTAGTCACTCACATGTAAAATTAATCTTTAAGAAATTACCCAATCATGAAAATGAAGTAAGAATTGTAGTAATCAACTTGAAATTTGCAAATCATATTTATTGAAAATGAAATATGAATTTTTTAATAATTTTGAAATTACCTGATGAAATCGTTTACACTACATCACCGGAGCAATAATGTTATACCTCAATCACAAATTTAGTTACTTGATTGCTGCTCAATCACAACGTGCTATTGAAGATTCCATTCTCGAGAATGAGAAGGCATGCGATGTGAAGTAACGGCCATGGAGAGGGGATAAGAAGCGGGAGAGAGAAACGGTAGAAGGAGAGGGGATTAGCGGCCACAGTTGGAGCTAGGGTTTGTGGGGAGAAGGAGCTGTAGGAGGAGAGATTAACTCGCCATAATCGTATGTAGGTTTTCTCGAAATATAATGGTGGAAACGTAACAGTTTCCAAAATAACTGTCTTTACAAAATAACTCGCCATAAATATGGAAGATATTGCCCCTATAAAACCGGTTGGAAATAACTGCTCCAATGGTAAGTCTACGGATGTGTGTGATGAAAACGTGGGCCAACCAGTGAATTACACGTGGCATTATCATCCAATCAATGAGCTTGAATCGGGTGAGGTGTCAAAACCAAATCATGTGTAGCTCCATATATAGGGGAAGATTCCTTTTCATTTCATATTGATTACTTGCTTGAAGGTGGTTGGCTCCTTGTTAATTTTTTACAATTTTAACAATTTATTTGACCGGAAAAATAGGTCATATTGGGTAATACTATCACAAAATGAGATATAATTGTACAATAAACAGGCTTATAATTTACCAAAACTTACATCTAGCAAATAGTATATGTGTTAACAAGACATCTTTTTTCTTTTATTTCATTTGATACAAATGTTATAATTTTTCTTTAGTTTGTCAATCTTGCGTGTGGACTATTTTGAGAACGCCATGGATCATCGGTGATGAATTGCATCCATGAATCGTCTTCTTCCAAACAAGATGACGACGCCACAGGAACATCAGGTGACATTGTTTCATAGTCATTTGTAACCGATGGGGAATATTGAGAGACTAAGATGCTTGTATGTCCATTATCTTCAAGTTCGACACACACTCCATTTTTCTTGAAAACACGACATAATGCATATGAGTCCTGTATATATATTTACAAGAAAAATTATTGTTATAAAATATAAACAAACTTGGCAATGGTTTTGGACGCAAGTCTAAATTGGGTAAATAATTAAGGAGGTGATTTATATAGCATAATTGTTTTATATATATAGTTATACAGTTTGCTATAAAACTTGCATAATGTGGTGTTAATTGTTGAGATAAACTTGAACTAATAAGATAAGCATGTCGTTATTTAAATTAGGAGTTATCTATATCTATTAGGAGTTATCTAATTAGCTTTCGTATTGGTTTAGAATTGTGTTTATTTTCGTATATATATTGTGATACGAGTTATGTATTACGATATTGATAATACTTATGGTTTGAGTTATAAGCCTTAAGTTAATAATAAGAGAGTTAGTCTTATTAATTGTTTGTGTTCTTTCATTATATTCGATATTTGGTATCAGAGCTTTGCTGATATTCCGATTGTCTCAAATCGTCTCCGATGGGCGACAAGAAGGGCGAAACCTCGGGAGCAGAGATGACGTCCAAGGAGATCGGATCCTCGTCAATCAAATTCCCGATGTTAACTTCTACAAACTACACCGTGTGGGCCATGAGGATGAAGATAGCGTTAAAGGTTCACAAGGTGTGGGAAGCTATTGATCCAGGTAGCGATGGTGAAGAAAAAATAACCTGGCGATCGCTTTGCTATTCCAATCGATCCCCGAAGCTTTAATTCTTCAAGTTGGAGACCTTGAATCAGCGAAAGAAATCTGGGACGCAATAAAGACCAGACATGTTGGAGCGGATAGAGTTAGAGAAGCTAGACTCCAAACTCTAATGGCAGATTTTGATCGAATCAAGATGGCGGACGGCGACACCATTGACGATTTTGTTGGTAAAATCTCCGAAATCTCAACAAAATCTGCCTCTCTCGGGCAGACCATCAAATAGTCCAATATCGTAAAGAAATTCCTGAAGAGTCTGCCAAGAAAGAAATACATTCACATCGTCGCGTCTCTCGAGCAAGTTCTTGATCTAAACACCACCAGTTTTGAAGACATTGTAGGAAGACTAAAAGCCTACGAAGAAAGAGTTAAAGAAGAAGAAGAGGAACAAACTGAAGATCAAGAAAAGTTGATGTTCTCCAACACCGATCCGCAACAAGAGAGTTACGGATCAAATAGAGGAAGAGGACGGGGAGGTAGGTCGCATTGGAGAGGAAGAGGACGTGGCAGATCTCAAAGCGGACCTAGGGATCTCGCTACTGTCCAATGTTATCGTTGTGACCAGTTTGGTCACTATGCTTCGAACTGTCTTGACCGTCTACTAAAACTCCAAGAAGCTGTAGAGAAGAAGGAGGATGAGACTCAAGAAGCCGACGAATTGATGATGCACGAGGTGGTGTACCTTAACGAGCAAAATGTAAAACCAAGCATGTTCGAAGCAGATCTAGATGCAAAGAACATATGGTATCTAGATAACGGCGCCAGTAATCACATGAGTGGTAATCTTAATTTTTTCATTAGTCTTAACGAAAAAATCACGGGAAAGGTTAGATTTGGTGATGATTCCCGGGTTGATATAAAAGGGAAGGGATCTATATGTTTCCGCTTAGACAGTGGCGCCAGAAAAATCCTAAACAATGTCTACTATATACCGGATCTAAAGAGCAACATTGTGAGTCTTGGTCAAGCCACGGAGGTTGGCTGCAAAGCACTTATGGAAAGGGATCTTCTGATTCTTTATGATCGATTGGGGCGTGTAATGTTGAAAACCACCCGATCTAAGAACCGACTATACAAAGTAATGTTAGAAGTTGATAACATCAAATGCCTAAAAGTCACAGTGGCATGCACGGAGTCATCGAAGTGGCATGCACGCTTGGGTCATATTAACTTTGACACGATGAAGTCAATGATCAACAAAGAAGTAGTTGTTGGCATACCTAGCATTCCGGTTATAAAAGAGACATGTGCATCTTGCTTGTTGGGCAAGCAATCTCGACAATCATTTCCACAAGCAACAAAGTATCGTGCCACACAACCTCTCGAGCTTATTCATGCAGACCTATGCGGACCAATCACGCCTCCTACTCCAGGACACAAAAGGTATATATTTGTGTTAATTGATGATCATTCACGGTATATGTGGACAATTTTGTTGAAAGAAAAAGGTGAAGCCTTTGATAAATTCCGAAATTTTAAAGTACTTGCTGAACAAGAATCAAAAGCTACGCTACAAACACTTCGTACAGACAGAGGAGGAGAATTCGTATCTCACGAATTCAATTCCTATTGTGACCAAAACGGTATTAAAAGGCACCTAACCGCGCCATACTCTCCTCAACAAAACGGAGTTGTTGAGAGGAGAAATAGAACTCTGTTAGAGATGACAAGGAGCATCTTGAAGCATATGAGCATGCCACAATTTTTGTGGGGAGAGGCGGTTAGACATGCTACATATTTGATTAACAGGGTTACTTCAAGGTCTTTGCCAACGGTAACAACCCCGTATGAAATTCTAAAGAAAAAGAAACCCCGCCTTGAGCATCTCAAAGTCTTTGGGTGTATCGGGTATACAAGGACAGATAACCCCGGAAGGAAAAAGTTAGACAGTAGATCGAGAATCCTGGTTCATTTAGGGACAGAACCCGGATCAAAAGCGTATCGTCTTTATGATCCTATAAATAGAAGGGTCATAGTAAGTCGAGATGTTGTCTTCGACGAGTCCAAGGGATGGAACTGGTCCAACGAATCGGAGGGAACGAGTGAAAATGTTGAAACACTCGTTCTTAATCCAAGTGATTCTAATCACACCACTCGAGTTATGAGTGAAAGTGTGTTGAATGATGAAACAGATGAAGAAGAGGAAGAAAATGAAACCAGTGATGAAGAGCAAAATCCATCCCGACCTCCGTTAAGGAGATCAACAAGACCGAGTACTACGCCTGAGTATCTAAATGATTATGTACTACTTTGTCAAGAGGAGTGTGAACGTCTCATGGTCATGATAAATGAAGAGCCATGGGACTTTAACGAGGCAAAGGAGTCGAAAGTATGGATAGAGGCGTGTAAAGAAGAACTTTGTTCTATAGAGAAGAACAAAACTTGGGATCTTGTGGATCTTCCTAGTCGAGTAAAACCTATTGGGTTAAAGTGGGTGTTTAAGGTGAAAAAGAACTCCGGCGGTAGCATAAATAAGCACAAAGCTCGATTAGTAGCAAAGGGGTATGTTCAAAAACATGGTATATATTATGATGAGGTGTTTGCTCCGGTAGCTCGTATTGAAACCATTCGATTTGTAATTGCTCTAGCTGCCTCAAACGGTTGGGAAATACATCATCTAGATGTGAAAACCGCGTTTCTTCATGGTGATTTAAAAGAAGAAGTCTATGTCAAACAACCAGAAGGGTTCGTGATACCGGGAAAGGAAAACAAAGTGTTCAAGTTAAACAAAGCACTCTATGGTTTTGAACAAGCACCTAGAGCATGGAATACAAAATTGAATAGTATTCTTATGGGTTTGAAGTTTACGGCATGCTCTAAGGAACCCTCACTGTATCGTAAAGAAGAAAAAGGGTGTCTTCTCGTGGTTGTGGTGTATGTTGATGACTTACTTGTTACTGGGTCATCTACATCACCAATACTAGAGTTTAAGAAAGAAATGTCAACAAAGTTTGAAATGAGTAATCTTGGAAAGTTAACCTACTATCTCGGAATTGAGGTGGTTCAAAACCAAGGAGATATTGTGTTAAAACAAGAAAGGTATGCCCAGAAAATATTGGAAGAAAATGGGATGAGTGAATGCAACTCTTGTCATGTACCAATGGAGCTAAACCTGAAGTTGTCTAAAGCACAACATGAACGAGGTATTGATGAGAAAAATTATCGAAGGAGCATAGGATGTCTTCGATATTTGCTTCATACACGTCCAGACTTATCATACAGTGTTGGTGTATTGAGTCGGTACATGCAAGAGCCAAAAGAATCTCATGGAGCTGCGTTGAAACAAGTTCTAAGATACCTACGAGGAACATGTTCGTTTGGTCTTGTGTTCAAACCTCATGAGAAAATAAAGTTGATCGGATACAGTGATAGCTCGCACAATGTTGACATAGATGATGGAAAAAGTACCGCGGGTCATATTTTCTATCTTGATGACTGCCCAATTACCTGGTATTCACAGAAACAAGAAACAGTTGCATTGTCGTCGTGTGAAGCTGAGTTTATGGCTGCGACTGAGGCAGCAAAGCAAGCTATTTGGCTTCAAGAACTTTTGGGTGAGATAGTTGAAAATCCATGTGAAAAGGTAACAATAAGAGTCGACAATAAATCTGCTATTGCTTTGACTAAAAATCCAGTTTTCCATGGTCGAAGTAAACATATAGACAGAAAATATCATTTTATTCGAGAATGTGTGAAAAATGAGCGAGTAGAAGTTGAACATGTGCCGGGAAATAAACAAAAGGCTGACATCCTAACCAAGTCGCTTGGAAGAATCAAATTCAAGGAGATGCGTGATCTTATTGGAGTTCGAGACTTAGGCGACAACAAGTTCAAGCTTAAGGGGGAGAATGTTGAGATAAACTTGAACTAATAAGATAAGCATGTCGTTATTTAAATTAGGAGTTATCTATATCTATTAGGAGTTATCTAATTAGCTTTCGTATTGGTTTATGATTGTGTTTATTTTCGTATATATATTGTGATACGAGTTATGTATTACGGTATTGATAATACTTATGGTTTGAGTTATAAGCTTTAAGTTAATAATAAGAGAGTTAGTCTTATTAATTGTTTGTGTTCTTTCATTATATTCGATATTAATGTAGTGTATGAAGTAAAAGTTGTAAAGCTTATGAATAATTGTGTTGCCTTTATAATGGGGATGGGGTAAGATACTTTTGTCCGATTAGAGTAAAAGACAAAAAGTAAGTCGAGACCTTTGCTTTGAAATCGAGGTCTATGATTCATGACCACCACAAGCAACGAATATCATCACACAGGACCTTCATATACGTTGTAACTATTTTAGTTTTTATTTATGTATTTTATAATTTTGGAATAATAATTCATTTAAAATGCACCTCCAAACACCCCTAATACTTACATTAATGGGACGATGAAACAATACCTGAATACCAAATGTGTCTTGGCAATCTTTATCATCGAGACGATATTCATGCATAACCCAATCTGTTCTAATCCCTTGAGGAGCACGACCGCGATAATACACCAATGTTTTCTTCATTCCAATGGCATGATTATTCTGACTTTGGCTTGTAACTCTTCGATCTTTACCCGTTGATTTCCAATAACCGGCCCTTGTCGCTCTGTTTGTTCTGAAACCGTTTGGATATTTTCGGTCTCGTGGTCCGAAAAAGTACCATTCTGGATCTCGGCTAGGTAAAAATGACTTCTCTGCCAATTTATCGTCAAAAAAGTAATATAAAATCCTAAAATTGGAAATATTGTTTAAGGATTTAGAAACTTAAAAGTAATAGAACCCGTTGGGCTAATTTGTTTAAGTGGACGTTTAGATAAAAGTGAGTTTTTATAATCAACTTTCTTTCTTAAAATGATCACTTAGAGTCTTAGACCTCTACCATCTTTGCTCGTCAGTTCAACCGTCATTTTACTGTTTGGCATCCTCTCTTCAGTTTGCCTCATCGCTAAGTGACGAGAAGGAAGAGGAGAGAGAAAGTGAGATGAAAGAGAGGAGGAGTTATATGTTGTACATTATGCATAATAATTGGTAGTTTGCCAAAATGAGAAAGGAAATGAAGATGTATTATTGGCAGAAATGTAGTAAGCTAAACAAATCAATTTGGTTATCATATTCACTTTCAAACGTGGACCGACGAATCGGCGATGATCAAACTAGGGTTTCAAATAATGTAACGAAATACCAATAAATATGAAACCATTTCGACACATTTAACTCAAAATGTAGACAAATTTCCTACTTGTATTCAGATCACACAAAATTTTGATTAGCCGAGCGAGCATTATACATTACGACATTCGACCCTAAATGAACTAAATCGAAGGATATATATAGTGTATATGATAATTAGTAAAGAGAAAGAAAGAAATTAACCTGCTAACTCCCATGGCTCACATTTATACAGATCAACTTCAGGAATGATGTCAAGTTCAATCTCTTGACCATGAATCTTCCTTTTAAGATAATAATTCACAAGTTCTTCATCGGTCGGATGGAATCGGAAACCTGGAGGCAATCCCACTGGCGCCATTTTTTAATTAATCTCCGGTGATCTGAACGCACATGATATATACTGGTTTTTTATATGTTATGTGTCTGTCCGCAGATTCAAAGTTGCATGTCTTTGAATCATCTCTCTTTCGCTTTATTTCCCTTTAATAGATTCTTGGACAAACGTTTCTAGCAAGCCATTTTTCACAACAAAATCAATTTATTAAATCGTGATTGGAACTTTCTTGCCGTCAATTAATTATAAAGTTAGAGGATTTATTATATTTGTTTACGATGGAAATATTATGGTATTAAAACCATATTAAGATGTCTCGGTGGAAAATGAGGCCCTTCGCCCCTTTGTCTTACAAGAGACTAGTGTTTAAATTTTACTGGGTAACACTTTAAAATGCTCAGGGAGAAAATGTTGAAACCGTCATTGGAATACCGGTTGACTCGACTTTTCACGGTTAGTCTGAATAGTGACCACTCTCTGTTTACCCGGTTTATGAAGGTGTTTAAATAACACTTGAATATCCAGAGTGTCGTTTCATGTGATAATAATGTCATTGTTCTTTCTCTGAGACGTCATGTTTGCTTTTGTTTTACATATATATATTACCTCTAGAAACTTGTGGTTTAGCTTACGATTAAAGAAATGAAAAAGAAATGCCCAAAAAGCACATGTGTGAATGTATATATATAAATAATGAAAAAGAAATGTCTAAAAAGGACTTGCATAGCTAGATACATAATTACATACTTAAATTCATAGATACGGATGGAGTTCCATTTTACTATAAAATAGCTAGTATTAAAGTATATATGACAATTAATGATGAAAATGTATCTTAAATATACATAATGGCGAATAAATTCACAAAAAATGACATTTTGTATCTCAAGTATACACATATACATTTTATAACTTTCTAAATATAGCTAAAAATAAATATATTGATACTATATAATGCAATGGTTACAAACTACAAGAGTTTATTTAGTATTAAGCAATTGTCATATCCACATCACTCTTTTTACTTTTGAAATTCATCCATCTTATTTAATACTAGGGAGAACTTTAAATATTCTTTTACAATTGTTTGTCGTTAATTATATGCAACATTCTTTTTACAAATTGTATTTTTCTTGTAGTTTCAAAATGATAACTAGTAATTTTAATTAAAAAGATTTTCTCATACAATTAAAAGTATATCCGTATCAATCATTTAAATATAATGAAATAACTTATTTATATTTATTTTTATTTTTAAATATCATTAAATTCAATTTAATCAAAATGTGTGGGACATATCCAACTAAACTATCCAACTAAAAAAACTATCCAATTTAATATAACCTAACATTCATTATATTTCCTCCAATTCAAAAAATGTAATACATTGTTGTTATCACAGTTTTTGAGGGAAAAAATTAAAACGATAGTTAAGTTTGATTAGTTTGATAGTTAATGCGGAATGAGTCTCATATATTTTGAATAAAGCGGGGTTAATGATGTTTAAAAGTAAAAGTAAATGTAAATGGTTTATTTCACTATATTAAAGTAGATAGTTAGTGGAAGCCCCATTATTTTTTGCCAAATAAGATAATTTTTCAAAGTGTATCACTTATTTTGAATCGGAGGAAGTAATATTTTGCCTAAAAAAGTACTCCCTCTGTTCCACTAAAAAGTTTCTGGCACACGTTTTTAGGTGATGGTTAGTGGTGATGTCATTGTTAATAAATTTGATTAAAATATATGGTTGGTTAGTAGAGAGAAAGATAGTTAGTGGATATTAGTGGTGGAGTACTTAATAATAATAATAATAATAATAATAATAATAATAATAATAATAATAATAATATCTACCTCTATATATGATACATAAATTTGAATTGAATTTGCCAACATGTCCTTATACTGCCTTCTGATTGGTGGGTTTTACTGACATGTAATTCCTTTCAAATGCCACCTGTCAAGCTAAATTTTTTAGAAGCCCTAATTTCTCAGAGCATCTCCAATGATGATTTTTTCAAAAGCTTTTTATTATTTCAATAAGTTTTTAAAAGATTTTTTTATCGTTGGAATAGAAGGTTTTTTTAAAAGCTTATTCTAACCACTTATTCTTTCATAACATTTTAATTGGCTTTCAATGTTTGATTCATTTAGTCCCTATAATTTTATAAATTTACATGTTAAACCCTCTATATATTTGGACTATAGTTTTAGAGTAATGTTTTTCAATATTTGCGATGTAGTTTTCTATTTATTTTAATATTAATGTCAAATATTCTTAATATTTTATATGAGATATTTTAAAAAGTATTAAGTTTTATGAAATGTTATAAAAATTATTAAAACTATACATGTGAGGGTTATTTATAAAACATAGAAGATAGATAAAGGTTATTAGTAAATATTAATAAGAAAAAACTTTTGAAAAGATTAACTATTGGAGAGTTTTTTTATAGAAAGTTTTTTGTTAATATAAAAATGACGTGGTAAAAATAATAAACTACCATTCGAGATGCTGTCATTTAGATATGCCGCCCTCTGCTCCTTCTCTCTCCGTCGTCTCCCACATATTCCATCACCATTTCTCACCCCCGTTTAAATCCAACAGTTTTCTTCTTTGCAACCATGGGCCGACTTTTTTTTTATAACCATCGCCGTATATCTGTCTCAAGGATCTCGGATTTGGATGGTAACGTTTTCTACTTTGCAATCATCATTGTTCTTCAATTCCGTGTTTAATTAGGTATTTCGATTTATTGATTATACCTACATTGTTAATTAGGTATTTGCAATCATCTCGGATTTTAATTCAATCTCTGCTTGCTCTGAACGGTTTATGAAGCTTATAAACATTTTTCAAATTTTGGTTATGATGTTCATATTTAACTTTTAAGAATTCATTCATTATTTTGACTTATAAGAACACATAATATCAAATTTTAGTGATTTAATTCGAATAATGGTAACTCCAAAATAAAAATCTACATTACTTTAGATCTAAATGTTTTGTAAACTCCAATCCCTCTAATGATGATTGTAAATAAAAATCTCCTTTCTCCATGCATACCAATTGTTCGATAAAATGTCTCAGACAACTTTGTTTGTCATTTTATCATAATTATTGATATTGTTTCACTGTTAAACTATTTAGCTATTGTTGTCTTAAAGCTATGTTTTAGTAATTTGTTTGATATAAATTTACAGATTCCAGTGCCACAAAAATATGAACAATTAAGATACTTTCCATCTTCGTCGGTGAAAATTATTATGCTAAATAAAACCAATCTCGCAAATCGCTAAAAAACAAAGGTGATATTTTTTGTGAAGAAACGATTTAGTCTTAATAGGTTTTATTTGTTTATTTGTTCACAGGTTTGTATCTGAATTCATGTATTTTGAAATACCCAGCATGCCCCTGCTTCACCCATTTAGGTCTGTCCAATTTATGATATGATTTTCTTTAGCTTTCGAATGCAGTTAATTACTTTAATTGTTGAATCCACAACATGAAATTGCAAAGATTTGCAATTTTGTTTATTACTTCAATTGTTGAATCCACGACATGAAACTGCAGATGCTCGCTATTTCTGATTTTAGATGAATGGGTGATTATAGACTTATAGTTATTAACTGGAAGTGTCAATTTTCATTTGCTTGAGGGCTGGTTGTAACACCTCAATTTTTAATACAAAACATTTGCCCAAAATTAATCATTTTCATACATAGAAGACCAGTTCCAAAACACGGATTCAAAAAAACCTTTGTTATGTAAATTAGAGTATGAGGTTTGGTGTTACAAAATATATCAAAATCAAAGTTAAGCATAAATCCGCTCTAATGATCTTCTACTCTAGGCCCCGCATATCTCAATCCATGCGCACCTAAATCCTCGATCCAGAACCTGAGTACATAGCAAACAAACAAGGAGTACGTGAGACACAAAAATGTCTCGTGAGCTACATGGGTTTAGACCCCAATAAAATCAAGTATCACATCGTATATAAATACATATTTATATTTTACCAACACATCCTAGTCACTCTATGGTGACTCTATCGGTCCTGCTTTCCTAGCATACATATCTAGTACATAAACATATATGTACTAGAACACAGTCATATCTAATACATAAACATATATGTATTAGAACACAAGCGAACCTAATACATAAACATATATGCATTAGATTCCTAGATCACCTAGTACGTAAACATATGCGTACTAGAAGCACCCGTGTGCTTAGTGTACAAACATACGTACACTCGTCTCAGTGACCGGGTCACCCCGCATCACCACCATCTATCTCTAATCATAACCCTATCGGTTATGCCAGTCAAAGCCTTCGGCTATCACATCAATCATCAAACAAGTTAGTTAAATATTATCAATAATATATACTAACTCAACACACAATAATTCTAGACAAACATTAAATAGACCGATCATAAGTAATCAAAATACTTCATATAGCTATGTACTCAGTAAAGTCCACACGTACTCACCTTAGCAATAAAATGCTCCAACCGTATTTCTTACGTCAATTTCCTTGCTTCACAATTCGGTCAACCTTCCAAGACCTCACCAAATGCCTAATACAATAATCACAAGATTATCAACATCACATACTACTACTATTGTGTCCATCTATCTCTAGATAACACTTATTAACACATTTCCCCCAATTATGGTGATTTACCAAACCCTAGGTTTAACAACCCTTAAGATTCTTACAAATCATAATCATACACTTGTTTCCTTTGATAATATACCATCTATTAAGTGTATACATTACTTATATCACTATAACCCATAACCCCAAGAACTAGGGTTTCAAACCCATACATCAAAATACATAGATCTTAAGCTACGAAGATCAAAGAGTGAAGATATACCTTTAATCTTCAACTAGGAGTGGGATCTACCAAAGATTTGTGGAGGATTCGACCTCAATCAGTCCTCAAGCTTGAAAATCGCCAAAGGAGAAACTAGGGTTTTGATATGGCATCAAATGAGTCAAAATCCGACTTTAAAGCTGTCGACCCAAGTTCGCGGCGTGAACTTGTTCGCGTCGCTAACTTTGCACCTCGCTTGCATACTTCGCGATCGTTAAGTGGTCGTGAACTACTTCACGCTCGATGGTGTCAATCGCTGTTGACAGTTCCCGATCGGGAACTATAGTTCGCGGCGCGAACTCCTCTATGCAGCAGGGCTGCATTTTTCGGTTGTTGTCTCGACCCGATTTCGCCCATAACTTTCTCATACGGTGTCCAAATGACACGAAACCAATTCCTACGTTCTCTAAACGATTTATCCTTATTTATCATAATTTTTATAAATTTATTTATTTACAAATTTCGGGTCGTTACAACTATCTACCCTTTAAAAAGGATTCCGTCTCGGAATCACTAAGAATTCGAATCCTCATTTTATCCGAGCATTCCGTTCTCATTCCCTTGTGGTCATTACCATCAAACTTTTCTCATTCCGGTTCCGTTAACATTACGTATCCAAACATTCACTTAACCCCGTTAAGTCCGAACGGTCAAGACCGAAATCAAAAACTCATAATACTTAAACGGGTCAAAATATCACAATTTGACCATAACACCGTCACTCTCTCGGCCGATCCTTTCATTCTCATAACAATGGTATGACACAATCATACCAATAACTAGTTGATTAAAACAAATGTCAAACTCTAGCTTTGACTACGCCGATATATCCCGACATTGGTATATCCCCACATTGTCTACTCTTTGACTTAAGCACAAAGTGAACTATACTTTAACATTTTCCCTTCTCGTTAAAGGTTTCATTAATCGTCCATTCCTTTACTATCGTTTTTAATTTCATGATTTTATCAATAATCATATACTCGGTTCCCAAATTCAACCCTAAACACCCAACGGGTCAAAGTCGCACAATCCGACTATAACTGTTTTAATTATTCCATTAACCTTTTTCACGCATATACCATCGACACATTATGCCCTCAACATTCACCAATCGTTCATAACGAAAGTCAAAGCCCATCTTTGACTAAGTCAACCAATCACAAATTGGTCAAACTTGAATTTTGCGTGAAGTCAGCCAAACTCTTTCAAACTAACAAATTTCATACTCACGGGGTACCATCACTACTTTATCACTTCCGGTTCTACCCATTATTGTTCCGTTAACAATTGTCCCCGTTTTTCCACACTTTCAATTTCTCCCCAATTATGCAAGAGTCGTACATTTACATAAGGTCACACCGACCTTTACCGAATCTTGACCATCATTTGGTCACTCATGCCATCATCTAGTATTCTTTCAAGAATCTTGCATCACATCGATCAGTTTTATAACCTTCATTCTCAATTATCGGTATTAAATCTCCTACCGCGACACATTCCTCAATTTCATACAAGTTTATCATAACTTGGTTATCAAATGATGATTTGCCCACTAGGAGTTTCTCTTCCCTCCTATTCTATAAATCGTAGGCACCTCCTACACATACATGACCTAAATGCAACCCGCATTTCAAACCAAATTCTCATTTACCATAACATAATAGCAATACTCATTAACCACATGGTTCTACATTCGTTATACGTACTCATGAGCACCTACATACACATATATACATATTTATCCCGCTAGTTCCACCTAAGCACCTCTACCGTGCACACATATACCGTCCAACATCTCAATCGTGCACATATACAAACATATGTATATGTCACACCAATAACATATAAAAATCTCTATAGTGCACATATACAAACATATGCATATGCCACGCCAATGCCATCTGACATCCATCTTTTCGCATCGTGTAGCCTTGCTACTTTTTTTTCTTTCCCATTCAATCGTCTAGTTATTCATCATGCATTCTAGCACCTCTCCCATAAAATCACATTATCGTTTTCCTTCCTATTCACATATCTCTCATTGGACATACTACTTAGCACATTCCATATAATATTATCTTTCCATTATCATATGCCTTCAAAGGCCATCACATAATGCACATGCATTGTACCCCGCGGGTAACTAATAACATTCTCTAATTGCTATTAGCGTTTCACTTACACATTAACCGCCCTTAACCAGTTCATTTCCTTAACAATTTCCAAGTCTTTTGACACCGCCGGGGTAGCTACCACTACATTCCATTAGACATAAATCACCGGCCAATTCAATCATCCTTGAGTCAAACAATCGACTCCGGTCCACACTCGCAACCAATAGTCCAACACTCGGTGTTCTACCTTTACACATCGTGGGACTCAGAAATATTCCTTTTCAAATCGTAGTCTTACACTACACTATGACATACATTGTCACACTATCACTATGACACTTTACCAATAGTTATCCTTTCACCCTTGACATCGAATTTATCAATATTGTCACGAAACTTGCTATGGCTATGTGCCAACTTTTACTCAACCGTTTTCAACGATCAAAATCTGTCATTCCCGACACTCATTCTTTTCTACATGGTTTCCATTTATAAATTATCTGGCATCACTACATCTTAGCCGTTCTTCCCCTCACCATACATGTATAAAATATTACACTACTTATCCGGATTCCCGTCGGACACCCAAATTCCATGACATTCCTTACCAAGACTTAGTACTTCATTATACTATTCTTTGCTTGTTACCGACATTCACCGACCTCGCGGTTCAACCTTTTATACTTCTTATTGACATCTTCCCTTATTTCCTTACACAATGCGACACTCCGGCCCATAATTCTTTCCAAATAGTATAAATTTTCCATACACATAACTAACCGGGAAGACTATTCCCTAAAAATATCCACTTCATACAACTTATTTCTAATTTCTTTAAGCACTAATTCGTGAGAAAATTCAATCGTTAAGCTATGATCACATAATATCTTGGCTTGGTGCATACCCAACCAATCCATACCGATAATCACGTCAAATTTCCTTTATTCCCATGGGCAATAAATTGCCTTTAAACTTTTCCCATCTACTTCTAACTCCCATTTTCTAATAACACGTTCGACCGTTGAGGTTGTCCCATTTACCTCTGTTTCACATTTTCCATCTAACCACTCGGTTGACACAATCTATCTTTCTACCAAACTCGTGAGACACAAACAATTAAGTAGGACTCGATTCCACGATATATATGAGTTGACAAGAAGTTAACGGATAAAGTACCTGACACCACATCGTGCGCCTCCATTGCTTCCTCTCGGGTGAGTTGGAAGGATCGTCCCTTCACCTTTGCCGGTTCCGCCTTCTTTTTCGTCGTGGACACAAGTGATTCGGTCTTCTTCTTCGGGCACACGTGGCTATAATGCCCTTTTTCATGGCACGAGTAACACTCGACCTCGGCCGCCGGTTTGGATCTACAATCCCGGGCCAAATGCCCCGTCTTGCCACAATCATGGCAAATCTTCGGTTCCCCTCGGCATTCGCCGGTATGATTCTTCCCACACCTCTTGCACGAGGCTACACTTCCTTGCCTAGAGAAGTTCGACGTGAACTTCCCCTTCTTGAAAATACCCGAGCCACTCTCGGCTTTCTTCTTCTCGCCCACATAGGCCCTCTCGACAACCCTTGCCTCGTTCACCTCTTCCACACCTCGGGCGGCACTAATGGCCTCATCTAGCGTGACCGCCCTCTTCACCTCTAATTGATAATCCCAAGGTAGCCCACTAGCATACCAAACCACTCTCAACCTCTCCTCGGAGTAGGTCTTAGCAACAAACGAGAGTAATCCCGTGAATTCCCTCGAGTACTCCTCGACCGTCATATCGCCCTTCTTTAGGGTCACAAACTTCTAATGCATTTTCTTCAAATCCCTTTCAGGACAAAACTTCTTTCTCATTCTCGCGGTAAACTCCTCCCACGACATTCTCTTTATCACCTCCTTCCCGAGGGTCTCATAAACTATGTCCCACCACACCATAGCATCCTCTTTTAGTAATTGTGACGCGTATGTCACCATATCGGCTTTCTTGCACTTGCTACTTCCAATGACCCGATCGGTCTCTCGGATCCACCTCATAGTCATCTTCGGGTCCGAACTACCCGTGTATACATTTAGCTTACAAGCCATGAAGGTCTTAAAAGAACAACCATCTTTTTCATCGGGTCGTGCCCTTGCATCACTACAACCACCCGTGGAAGATTTCTCCACCCGGGTGCCACCACCACCGGTTCTCTCATCCGACTTAGCCTCGGATTCACGATCTCCCCCCGACCTCTCACGGTCTCCAATAATGCGGTGCACTTCATCGCCCACCGACCCTTTGATTTGATCAATAAAAGTTTGGAGATTTGCCATAGTTACCGGAGTCTTATTAGCTCCAACCTCCGACTCATCCACTCGATGCATCGACGGTTGACTTTCTTGTTCAACCCTCTCGACATGATGTATCTCTTCCTCCCGGTTTTCCGGGGCTTTCCCACTTCGACGAGTGTTCACCATTTCTTTCGATCAAGACTATACGAAAGACATTAAACATTTAGTACCTCTTGTACAATCCAATAGTCACATAAGACTCAATATCCATAATCACATCAACTTTCATAGGTCCCCTAGGTTCAACCCTAAACTTAACATAAAGTCTCAAGGTCAACCTATCGATCTCAAAGAATCTTATATTCCTTATGATACAGTCTAAGACTAGGATGGACATCCAACCTAATTCACTTAAACAGTAGCTCTGATACCAAGTTGTAACACCTCAATTTTTAATACAAAACATTTGCCAAAATAAATCATTTTCATAAATAGAAGACCAGTTCCAAAACACGGATTTACAAAAACCTTTGTTATGTAAATCAGAGTATGAGGTTTGGCGTTACAAAATATATCAAAACCAAAGTTAAGCATAAATTCGCTCTAATGATCTTCTACTCTAGGCCCCACATATCTCAATCCATGCGCACCTAAATCCTCGATCCAGAACCTGAGTACATAGCAAACAAACAAGGAGTACGTGAGACACAAAAATGTCTTGTGAGCTACATGGGTTTAGACCCCAATAAAATCAAGTATCACATCGTATATAAATACATATTTATATTTTACCAACACATCCTAGTCACTCTATGGTGACTCTATCGGTCCTGCTTTCCTAGCATACATATCTAGTACATAAACATATATGTACTAGAACACAGTCATATCTAATACATAAACATATATGTATTAGAACACAAGCGAACCTAATACATAAACATATATGCATTAGATTCCTAGATCACCTAGTACGTAAACATATGCGTACTAGAAGCACCCGTGTGCTTAGTGTACAAACATACGTACACTCGTCTCAGTGACCGGGTCACCCCGCATCACCACCATCTATCTCTAATCATAACCCTATCGGTTATGCCAGTCAAAGCCTTCGGCTATCACATCAATCATCAAACAAGTTAGTTAAATATTATCAATAATATATACTAACTCAACACACAATAAGTCTAGACAAACATTAAATAGACCGATCATAAGTAATCAAAATACTTCATATAGCTATGTACTCAGTAAAGTCCACACGTACTCACCTTAGCAATAAAATGCTCCAACCGTATTTCTTACGTCAATTTCCTTGCTTCACAATTCGGTCAACCTTCCAAGACCTCACCAAATGCCTAATACAATAATCACAAGATTATCAACATCACATACTACTACTATTATGTCCATCTATCTCTAGATAACACTTATTAACACATTTCCCCCAATTATGGTGATTTACCAAACCCTAGGTTTAACCAACCCTTAAGATTCTTACAAATCATAATCATACACTTGTTTCCTTTGATAATATACCATCTATTAAGTGTATACATTACTTATATCACCATAACCCATAACCCCAAGAACTAGGGTTTCAAACCCATACATCAAAATACATAGATCTTAAGCTACGAAGATCAAAGAGTGAAGATATACCTTTAATCTTCAACTAGGAGTGAAATCTACCAAAGATTTGTGGAGGATTCGACCTCAATCAGTCCTCAAGCTTGAAAATCGCCAAAGGAGAAACTAGGGTTTTGATATGGCATCAAATGAGTCAAAACCCGACTTTAAAGCTGTCGACCCAAGTTCGCGGCGTGAACTTGTTCGCGTCGCTAACTATGCACCTCGCTCGCATACTTCACGATCGTTAAGTGGTCGTGAACTACTACACGCTCGATGGTGTCAATCGCTGTTGACAGTTCCCGATCGGGAACTATAGTTCACGGCGCGAACTCCTCTATGCAGCAGGGCTGCATTTTTCGGTTGTTGTCTCGACCCGGTTTCGCCCATAACTTTCTCATACGATGTCCAAATGACACGAAACTAATTCCTACGTTCTCTAAACGATTTATCCTTATTTATCATAATTTTTATAAATTTATTTATTTACAAATTTCGGGTCGTTACATTGGTGCCAGTGGTCAAGGTTGTTAGGTGCTATGGTAGAAAGGTTCATCAAAATTTTTTCACTCGGACATGATACTTCAGTGGAACTATAAAGAAAAATAATTAGATGTATTCAAATTATATATGTTTTGGGGATTAATTTCTACAAAATCATGTAAATTATATATGTTTTGTAGGATGCATAGAAGGCATACTGGAACTGCCAGGTCATCATCTGCTCAACAAACCGTTGAAGGTTTTAGTATTTCATTTATAATGATTTAATCTAATTAAATATATTTAATTAAGCACTCTACATAATTATTATAAACAGCAGAAAGTGAAGTTAGAAGTGACGAGGAAGCTGTTGAAGGCGAATATTATAGCGCAAAAACATGCATACAGTTCAAATTAAGCACTCTAAAATGTTCCTACATTTGATTGTCCTTTTCGACAAACTATCCATAGACACTGTTGATGGAGATATAAAAGCATGTAAAGTTGCTACAAAGAGGGTTGTATCTTATCTGCATTTAACTAAATAAAGGTGGAAAAATGGTCGAAATGGGCGGGTCAGAATCTGATACAAAGTAGATAATTAAGAACAGATAAACGATAGTAAAATGTGATTGAATTCTGGAAATAATAGTTCTCCCAACTAATAGTTTCTCAGCATACAAAACAGAATGAATCTAAAGAGGACAGCTCTATCTCTTTTATACTAGTGATTAAACTACTAATCACTTATTAACTAACTACAAGTTGTTACTAACTGACTCATAGTTGAAAGGACTAAACTACCCTTATTCGTATCAGAATCAATGATATCTAAAATCATTATATATAATCAGTTGTCCATGTGATTACAAAAGTTATATTATTTTTAAAAAAATCCAATTTTTTTAATAAAATCGTATACAAGGTTTTTGCGTTAATTTACATTATGAATGTCTTTCAACTCACTTAAGCTGTTATCTTACCCGTTTGACCCATTCCTAAGTAAACGGGTCGAAATTGCAACCCTAAATATTTAGTTAAGTTGTACCAAACTTAAATAAGATATCTTTTTCCCATTGGCACAAACTTTTAAGTGATAGTTAGTTGTGTCGTTATTGGTAATAAATTTGATTAAAATATAAGGTTTGTTATGAGAGAGAAAGATAGTTTGTGGATATTATTGGTGGAATACTTAATAATAATAATATTTTATTATGTAGGACCCATCAAATGTGAGAAATAAGAACATTTTTGTGGGATAAAAATTTAATGAGAAATATAATTTTTTTTATGGGACGGATGGAGTAGTATTTTTACAAGACTTGAATCATGGTCCTTAATTTGGCTAATGGTGTGATCCCCATCATTTGTTATTAGCAATGCCACTATTAAATAAGATGTCTTTTTCTTGTACTACACGAAACTTTTCCCAATACCAAAAAGACCGATTTGAAATATTAACAATTTCCGTCATACTATTAAAACACTTGCACATGGCCGTAGACACTTTTTTTTTTTAACATAAACTGTTAAATACCACCCTTTTTCACAAGTTTTAACAAGCCAAAAACATGTATGTCATTGATGCATGAAAGTCGGGAACAACACTCTGAAACCCGCATTCTATTTTTCTACCACTTTTTACATGAAAATATTTGTATTGCTACTTCACAAGCCAATGAGACCTTTTAACTCTACTTAAACGTGATGTGTCAGCATCCGCTTGTTCCTGTATTTCCATGCCACCTGGATCGTGGTTGCAGCCAAACCTCGCCAGTACGGAGATTCATTCCTAAAACATGCTAAACGTGTTGAGTATATATCCTACTATTCTCACTGTTGTAAAATTCGGTCAAAACTGGTAAGGTAGCAAAAGTCAAACTTACCTACAATCGATTTTATTGACTAACTTAGTTATTTTGCTATGGACTTATGGTTTTTATTCTGAATATTGTTAAATTTTTTGCATTGTCATTGACTAATTAGTTATTTTGTTAGGATATTCCTAATATATTTATTTATATAAAAATAAATTCCTGTATATTTTACGGTACCCGTCTATTAACTGATTAATCGCTTGAAGGTGGTGACCGATTTTTACAACCTTGAACATAAAAAACTAGTGTAATATTTAACAAAATCCCACGAAAATCATTTGATAAACGATGAATAATTTACCTGATGGCCTTCTGAACTTTTTGATTCCTTAAAGACCCAGAAAAAAGGGTGGTCACTTCTTCAAGATCTTCAGCACGAAGAACAAACGCTTCAACGTTTGTTAGACATTTAACTGTCCTGTTACTAAACAATCTATATCCTCCTGGTTTTCTTCTATCTGTATGTAATTAATTTCCAATAAAAATGATGAAAAAAGTATATAAAAAAGGCCAAAATGCCCCTCAACTATTAAAGGTGCAACGTGATACCGTAAACTTGGAAAGATAGTCAATTTACTACCCTGACTCCCTAATTTGGTCTTGTATTCTCACGTGATTTGCTTCTAATTTAATATATTGTGATGAACTTATATTTTTTTAGTTTGTAAATAAAAGTTATACATGAAGTAAATCATGTAAGAAAACATAATCAAATTAATGAGCCTCGTTACTAAATTGACTATTTTTGCAAGTTTAGGGTGACCTGGTCAACCACGTTTAGGGTACTAAAATGTATTTTGCCTATATAAAAATAATGATTATAATATAATTATGTTATACCTCCATTAATAGATGAATGTTCCATGTACCATATAAGAAGTTCTTCACCGCATGCATCGCCATCCGATAATGGAACTTTATATCCATCTTCACCTACACTCTCCATTTTCCCTCTTACAATAAAAACCATTTTTGTCACAAATCCACCTTCATATAAAGGTGTTCCTCCTTTAATATATGTTTGTTGTCTTAATCTTTCACGTATCGCGTCTAGAAATGGTTCATCCATCAATGCAAAAATGCGAACCTATAATAAAAATGACAATTAATTATTCTTATTCATAACATAAAAATGAAATAAATAAAAGTGAATCTTACTTTCTTGACAAACTTAAAGAGATGTCGGCGTATATCTCTCCTCAAGTCTTCGGGCAAATTCTCCATTAGCATTTCTTCATTCACCCCTTGGGTTGCAGCCCAATGATAACGCTCCGATTCTCTAACTTTTCTGTGCATCAAATTGTGAGTTTTAATAAGGTTAATTTTGTTTTAATTCTTACACTTTCATTGATTTTGAATTTTTAACCCATAAAGATTTTTTTAACAATGGATTTATCCTAAACTTCCCACTTGTTTTGGTGTTCAACCACTAAAATTTTGTTAACTTAGTGTTTAAGCCCATTTGTTGACTTGGTCATTGCCAGAAAAATATTTGAAAGGTTAAAACACCAAATCGGTGAAAATGTGAGGATTAAAAATAATTATACCATTATAAACACCAAAAATTAAAGGTTAGCCTGAATTTTTCCGATTTGGAATGTGTTTTATCTGATAAAATTACTCTAAAAATGATTAATTACTCTAAAAAAGAAAAAAAGTAATGAAGGAGATATATATACCTTTGCAGTTCTAATGGCAAGCGTCTATGACCCATCCACTGCTCAACATCACGGTGTCTAAGTGACATTTCTAGCCCCCTAACATAATATTAAATTATTTAAATAATTATTTAATCAGGGAATTTAAGTAAAACAATATATACCTGCGACTAAGACCTTGAAGAAAGTTCTGCATGTTTCCAATAAGAAGGGCCAAAAGCAAAAGTCCAAGCCCAATAATACCACTGGTAAAAAGGACTTCCCACACAAAATAACTTGGAACTTGATTGCCAGCCAATGTGCTTATTTGCTTCATTCATCACCAGATTACATAATTTATTATAACCTTCAAACTTAGGTAATATGATAACAAAAGTTAAGAATATAATTGAGTACCTGAAACCCCCAGAAAAAGGAGTAGATATATCTTGTGATTATACCACCCTCAGCTGTTAGATTCACAGCCTTCACATAAATTCCATACGGGAAACCTTCTTCTGTAAAACAAGCAGTTGAGTTTATGTTTTGTTTCCAATCCTTCCATGATGAATGACCTTCAAACTTCTTGTAATCACTTCCGTGACCACAATCTAGAAACTTCTTGCAATTTGTAATTCCAGAATGACGACAAGCGTCTCGAAGACATTGGTTCACTCTCTTGAACAAAAACAGAAAATAATTAGTACCAAAAAGATGAATCTAATTCATGATTGTGACAGATAGATATAGGGGTGTTCAAATATATCCGACAACCCAGGTATCCAAAAAAGCATCTGGTATCCGAAATCCAGGTATCCGAAAATCCGGATAACCGAATTTCGGATACCGGATCCGGATAGTATTTTCAGATATCCGAAAAAATATCCGAAATTTCAAAATATCCGAAAGTATACGAAAATATCCGAAATATCTGAAAAATATTTGAATATTTTGTTTTTCTGGATACCGGATATTCGAAATCTGGGTATCCGAATTTCGGATGCCGGAGAGTAAAAATCACTATCCGAAAATCCGGGTATCAGAAAATCAGGATATCCGTTTTTGAACACCCCTAGATAGATATATAGATACCTGTAACCCGAAAAGATACCAGCATGAGCCAACAACATGACCAGCTAAGACAAAAGTCAAAAGGTTAATGAAAAAGTTGGCCCATGCTGACTCAAATATGAAATTAGTTGGAGATTGTGTAGCAAGAAGAGGCAGAAATCGGTATAATCTGGGAATATATTGAACTAAAATAGCTGTTCGCAAAAGATTCTTTGCATAATTAGCTCCAGATGACGCAATGGAATTTGGTAGGATTAATAATACGATTATCTGCAAGGATAAATTATTAACTTATGAGGATTTCATTTATAAAGGATTGAAAGATAATATAAGATTAAATTACAGGGGTGGTCCTTGAGGTTTACCCTAAATTTCAAGTATGGTCCTTTAGCTTAAAAATTATTTTTTAGAAACCTTTTTCCTAGCGTCCGTTAACAGAAAAAGGACAACAGATGTATTTCTAAAGGACTACCGTAACAGAAATATTTAACGAACGTTACGCTAAATAACTGTAAGTGCAAAAGGTCTCCAAAAAAAAAGACTACCAATGTAATTTTTTAAAATAAAGGATCATACATGAAATTTAAAGTAAACCTCAGGGACTATCCTTGTAATTTACTTACAATATAATGAATGTTACCTGAGGAAGTGGTAATACAATAAATAAGTCGATGGGAAAATATCCAGAAAGATAATGTAATGCAACTTTTTTAGGATCATCAACCAAGTCTCCAGCACCAACAACTCTCGATTCTGGAGCTATGAATGCTAACCTAAACTGCAGTTATGTACAAGTTTTAAAGCAGGATGTACAAGTATATCAAAACATAAGTTGTGGTGTGTGAATAAACTTTTGTGGTGTAATATTTGCTCCTGTAACTAAACTAACTAACTAACTAACCCGATTTACCTGAACTAACATGTGCAACAGGTAAATAAAGTCTGTTAGGCTCCTGAATGTCACAACAATTTTTGTCATTGGCCAGTCAATTTGAATGCACTTGTTGTCCTGCTTCCCCAAATAGTCAAAAGATTAGTCATAAATTAAATATAATATGAGCGGGTTGGGTTGGGTTGGATTAACGGGTCAAAGTGGATACGGGTTGGACCGAAACGCAAACATTTTACCTTATTGGATGAGAGCAAGAAAAAGAATAATGGGTCTATGAAAATGGCAATTAAGCAAGAAATGACAATAAATTGGTTCCACTGCTGAACAACTTTTGCATGTGGATTCATGACACCAAATGTAAATTGTTTTATTAAGGATAGCTTTTCTTGTACCAGCCCCTTTGCACCTCCTCCGTATGTACGAACCTGAAAAAAAAACAGAAAAAAAAAACATAATAACTGTCAAAAATTGACCAGAACCCATTATGCCTGACCTTCTTCTAATTATGATTCTAAGCAAGACTGTAAAAATCGGTCGACCACCTTCAAGCGATTAATCGGTTTCTACGCGGGTATCATAAAACAAAAAGGAATTTATTATTATATAAATGAATGTTAGCAATATCCTAACAAAATAACTAATTAGTTAATAACCATGCAACTTTTTTCAAAATAAAAACCAGAAGCCTATAGCAATATAACTAAATTAGTCAATAAAAACCCGAAAATTGATTTTTAAATTTTTTAAGTAAGTTTGACTTTTGTTGACCTTGAGCGATTTGGACCCGATAAATTGCACGAATGACTAGGTTGGCCGCCAATAACCGCCTAGACCGATTTTTCCAACACTGATTCTATGTTTTTAACAGAATTTAGAACATTTATGGAAAGAGAAGAGAAATACACGGTGATCAAACCCGTGAGAAACTCGTGTGATGAGGTGTCCTTTGTAATTGACTGTAGTTGGGCATGTTGTACAGTACGGGTCATCACACAATCCGAGTTGTCCCGATCTCATTAAATGTTCATTATTATCATTGTGACTTTTAATCTGTTCTAGTTCAACAGGCTCTGTTTTGCTACTCAAGGGACTTGTAAAGTCAACAGCACTTGTTTGACTTTGACCAGAGTTTGACTCAGGTGGGATGGATATTGTAACACTTTTGTTCCTGAATGATAATTTTTTACTTGGAATATAATCATGTCTATCCGATGGCCAATTTGCTGCTGATAGCATTGGTATGTCATCTTTTCCACTATCATCCATTTATCAAGCCTCAACAGCGACAGCTGGCATGAAATCAAATTTAAAGTAAAATCACTAATTTCAGTACGAACATCTACATTTTTTACAAGCAATCAGTCACCATAGTTTACAGTCATTATGTAAAATTGAAGTACGTTGATCATAAAATCAAGCATAATCACTAATTTCAATACCAAAAATCATAAGGTTCGAACAGGCGAAGCATTTGTTCACGCAATCATCGACTATCAATTACAGGATTCTAGTAAAATTATGATCAAACGAAGAGGCCTAATCACTAATTTCAGTACGAAAATCTACATTTTTAACAAGCAATCAGTCACCATAATTTACAGTCTTTAATTGAAGTACGTTGATGATCAAATCAAGCATAATCACTAATTTCAATACCAAAAATCACAAGGTACGAACAGGCAAAGCATTTGCACAAGCAATCATCGACTATCTTTTACATGATTCTAGTAAAATTATGATCAAACGAAGAGGCATAATCACTAATTTCAGTACAAAAACCCTGAAAAAAAAAGATGAAATTAAAACATACCGCTTTAAGGACTCTGATCAAGCTTCGTCAAACAAACATAGGGAAGTAACAAGTAGCTATAAAATTGTGTGTTTACGCAAGAGGAATTCAATAATTAAAGATAATAATAATAGTAATAAATTGTAGCAATATGAATGGGGAAACGAAGGTTTGAATAGGCAATTCATTGATGAGCGTAGACTGACCGCTGACCCAAAATCAAATTGGAAGTTTCGAAGCAACAAAATAGTAACTACCGTTAATAAGCTATAATATTAGAAAGGCGATAAATTGATCATTTTGCTCTCTTCAAACTAAATAAATTAAGATCTCCTAAATAAGTTACAAAAATAGAATTGTTAAAACCTGTCAAAATAAGCTAAAAAATATAATAAATTAATAATGTGATTATATTTTGCGACGAGCAAACGTTTTTTGTTTACACAATTTTTTTAACAATAGTAGGATACACACGCTATGGAACAGTAACGGTATGAAGAAGATGGTGGTGGTGGGCGTTAGAGCATCTCCAACCATAAACTCTATAAAACTCACATTATCCCTATAATTGGTGGGTCCATTCACTCTAAACATAACTTCAACTCCGACCATAAACTTTATCAATCTCTCTAAAACTAGTGGAACCCATAGAAATCATATTTTTAATTAATTTTATTTTACATTACAAAAGAAAAAGAGTGAATGATATGTGGGGCCTATGGATAGAGGCATGGATAGAGGGGATACTCTCTCACTTAGGGGTGTTCGTTTGGATAATTTGGATATATCCGAACCAAATAGGTGAATCCAAATGGATTTTGGATTTCAAATGTTCAAACCAAACCGTCCAAATTAATTTAAATCCAAACCGATCTGAACCAAATTACAATTTGGATGGTTTGGATTGTCCGAACCAAACTGGTTTTTTTTTCTTCTTAATATGACTACAAAAGTATATAACATAACTAATATTAAGTTTAATATATACAAATTCAAAACGATAAGCTATTTTATACATAAAAGCAAATCTAATTCATAACTTGTGACATTTACAATAATATATGCAAAAGTCTTGACATCAACTTCCTCAAAAACTCCAAAAAGATTGCTCCATTGCCAACTAATAAATATAAATGAACAAGTAGGGTGTTATACCTGCGGGCATAATCATGTATGTCCTTAAATCGTCGTAGTTTGATACGAGTGGGCTGTGGGCGATTCACATATCAAATGGGAAGAGACGAATTGGGATTAAAGGAAGAATTGATAGGGTTAAAATTGTGTGTGGATACTGGACGGTCGATGAGATCACATGTCATGTATTTTGTTTTTTGGAATTGGATTTAGAATGGACCAATTAAGAAGTTAATAGCTTTAGAATTATTTTGGGCCATAGGATATTTCGTTAATTTCCATAGTCCCTTTATATGGTTTTCCAAAAATGGGCTAAAATTGTTTTATACATTTGTATTTTATATATTTATAATATATATATTGTTATAAATTAGATATGATTATGGCCCTATTAGCACTTCATCAAAGAACTTGCTACATCTATAACAAGAACATAAGATGAAGAACAATAACTAGAAAGAAGAGAGGAAGAGAAGTATGTAAACACTTATGAAAGTGTTGAGGTGCATTTTATTCATCCATCTCATGGGGTATTTATACTAAAAGTTTTACCCTTGCATTACATGTACATACAAATGAAAGGTAAATAAGTAGACATAGATTTGATGGAGAAGACATGAAGGGTTGAAAATGTGGCAATCCATTTAATGGCTTTGTCTTGCATATTCATAATACTCCCCCTTGGATGACACATTTTCCAACTACTACTGCCTCGTTAAAAACCTTTGCTAAAGAAAACCCAGTGGGAAAAAACTTTAGCGAAGGGAAAAAGAGTGCAGTGCATAGTTTACTCCCCCTCATTTATGTAATCACTATTCTTCACATGCTATGCACATGTCGCATTCCGATACCCGATACATGCTTTCTAAAGATTGCAGTGGGAAGTGCCTTCGTGAAAAGATCTGCTGCATTGTTACTGGATTGAACATACTTTATCTCAACTTCATGATTCTTTATAAGCTCTTGAGTGTATTCGAAAAACTTTGGAGGAATATGTTTTGTCCTGTCGCTCTTGATATATCCTTCTTTCATTTGATTAACACATGCCGCGTTATCTTCATATATTAAAGTTGGGACTTTATCTTTATCCAGTCCACATGAAGTTAGTATGAGTTGCGTCATTGATCTTAACCATGCACATTCTCTGCTTGCTTCATTTAGTGCTATTACTTCAGCATGATTTGAAGATGTGGCAACAAGTGTTTGCTTTTGAGAACGCCAGGAAATTGCAGTACCTCCATTCATGAAGACATATCCAGTTTGAGATCTTGCTTTATGAGGATCAGACAAATACCCTGCATCTGCATAACCAATCAATCCTTGTTTTGAATCATTAGGATAAAATAATCCAAAGTCACTAGTTCCTCGAAGGTATCGGAATATGTGCTTGATCCCGTTCCAATGCCTTTTTGTCGGTGATGAACTGAACCTTGCTAATAAGTTTACAGCAAAAGAAATGTCAGGTCTGGTACAATTAGTAAGATACATTAGGGCACCTATTGCATTAAGGTATGGTACTTCTGGACCAAGAACCTCCTCATTTTCTTCGCATGGGCGAAATGGATCTTTGTCAATATTTAGTGATCTAACAACCATTGGAGTACTTAAAGATTTGGCTTCGTTCATATTGAAACGCTTCAAGATCTTTTCTGTATAATTCGATTGATGTACAAGTATTCCATTAGGCAAATGTTCAATTTGTAATCCAAGACAATACTTGGTTTTCCCAAGATCTTTCATTTCAAATTCTTTCTTTAAAAGTTCAATAACTTCAAGAATTTCTTTATTCGTTCCAATGATGTTTAGACCATCAACATATACAGCTATGATCACATATCCAGATGTTGTTCTTTTATTAAATACGCATGGACAAATAGTATTATTTTTGTAACATTTACTTGTCAAGTAATCGCTTAAACGATTATACCACATGCGTCCAGATTGTTTTAACCCATATAAAGATCTTTGTAGTTTAATTGAATACATTTCTTTAGGTTTTGTATTCAATGCTTCAGGCATTTTAAATCCTTCAGGAATTTTCATATATATATCACTATCAAGTGATCCATATAAGTAAGCAGTAACAACATCCATAAGACGTATCTCTAACTTTTTAGAGACTGCAAGGCTGATTAAATACCTAAAAGTGATTGCATCCATAACTGGAGAATATGTTTCCTCATAATCAATTCCAGGTCGTTGAGAAAAACCTTGTGCTACAAGTCTAGCTTTGTATCTTACAATTTCATCTTTTTCATTTCTTTTTCGTACAAAAATCCATCTATACCCTAATGGTTTCACAACTTCAGGTGTCATAATAATAGGTCCAAATACCTTTCTCTTATTGAGAGAATTCAGTTCAGCTTGTATAGCTTCTTTCCATTTAACCCAATCATGTCTATTTTGACATTCATTAATAGATTGTGGTTCAGAATCATCATTCATAATATCACATGCGACAGCATAAGAAAATTTCTCATCAATATTTTCTATAACATTACTTTCCTCAACCGGATGATTGTTTTGTGTTTCTTCAGGAACACTTTCCTCATGATCAATTGCATTTTCTGTTGGTCTTTCTTTTTCGAGGATTTTTATCCTTTGAACCAATTGGTCTTCCACGCTTCAAGCGTGTCTTAGATTCTTGAGTGATTTTATCATCATATTGCCTATTTGGAATTTCAATTCGAGCTGGAGTATTAACAGCTGGTATATATGATTTAGTCACTCTTTTTGTATCAGTAAATGCATCTGGCAATTGATTAGCTATTTCTTGGAAATGCATTATCTTTTAAACTTCAGTTTCACATTGTTTTGTGCGAGGATCAAGATATGACAAAGAAGGTTCATTCCATGAGACATTCTTTTCTTGGTTTTTCGTTTCTGCACCTAATGGTGGAAAAACTGATTCATTGAATTGACAATCAGCAAGACGTTCTGTAAAAACATCACCTGTTAAAGGTTCAATATATCTTATAATAGACTTTGTCTCATATCCAACATATATACCCAACCTTCTTTGGGGACCCATCTTTGTACGTTGTGGTGGTGCAATAGGAACGTATACGGCACATCCAAATATTCTAAGATGAGAAATATTTGGTTCTTGACCAAAAGCAAGTTGTAAGGGAGAGTATGCATTATATGAACTTGGCCTTATGCGAATTAATGATGCAGCATGTAATATTGCATGACCCCATATGGAAACAGGAAGTTTGGTTTGCATTATCAATGGTCTAGCTATTAGTTGTAGAAGTTTAATTAATGATTCAGCTAAACCATTTTGTGTGTGTACATGAGCTACTGGATGTTCAACAACAATCCCTACAGACATGCAATAGTCATTGAATGCTTGGGAAGTAAATTTACCAGCATTGTCCAGTCTTACTCTTTTGACTGTATAATCAGGGAAATGTGCTCTAAGTTTAATGATTTGAGCAAGAAATTTTGCAAATGCCATATTACGAGATGATAATAGGCAAACATGAGACCATTTGCTAGATGCATCTATCAAGACCATAAAGTATCTAAATGGTCCAGATGGTGGATGAATTGGTCCACATATATCACCTTGAATTCTTTCAAGAAATCTAGGTGATTCCTTGTCAACTTTCATCGGTGAAGGTCTTATAATTAATTTTCCAAGGGAACAAGACGTACATGGTTTCATATTACTTGTTTGAGGGAACTTCTGGTCCTTCAGTGGATGACCATGTGTATTCTCAATTATTCTTCGCATCATTGTTAATCCTGGATGACCTAACCTGTCATGCCATAAACTAAATATCCCAGGATCACAATGTTTTTCTTTAACCACCATATTTGATTCTACTTTATTTATATATGTATGGTGTAAATTGGAATCAAATTTTGGTAGTTTCTCCAACACTCGATTGTCATTTATAATAAGCATAAATTTCTTATTATCTATTGTTTTGGTTTGCGTGTCATATCCGTTAAGATATATATCACCAAAACTCAATAGATTTCTGCTTGACTTTGGAGAAAATAAGGCATTATCTATTTAGAAATTTGTACCATTAGGTAATATGAAATTAGCTTTTCCAGTTCCCTCAATCAAGTCTACAGGACCCGATATAGTACGTATTGAACCCTTTGTTGGGTTTATTTTGGAGAAGTATTTCTTTGATTTCAAGATAGTATGTGTAGTACCACTATCTGCTATTAAAAGATCTTCAACATTTCCTAGATGTTGTGCTCCATTTGAACTCATATTGAACTTCACATATGAAAAACAAATAATGAGGTTATTATAAAGAAACTTCATTTATTGAAGGAAATATATTACATAACACAGACTTCATTTGCTGAAAGGAAATATATTACATAAGACAGAAAGCAAGTAAAAATAGGCTACAACAAACCACTGATTTCCTTAATCAATGTCTTCCATGTCATTGCAGAAATCGAGAGTACTGAGGTTGGTAATATCATCAATGTTGAATTTCATGTTGTTAGTTTCAACATTATCAACGAGATTTACTTCGTTTCCCTTTCCTTTGAGGGAAGCTTGGTAAAGTTCACATAGATGTGCAGGTGTGCGGCATGTCCTAGACCAATGGTCCGCGCAACCACATCTATAACAACAACTCTCAGCATTCTTTGATTTACCAGCATCATACCTTGCCCCTTTGGCCTTATCTTGTGTTTGGACATTGTTCTTTTTAGTGGCATTATAATCATTATTTTTATAAACACGACCACAACTATAATAATTGCCTTTTCCACGACCATTGTTATGGTTTGGATTTCATTAAAATGCCCACGGCCTCGTCCATAACCACGACCACGTCCTCGTCCACGTGTATTGTTTCTAGGACCATCAGTATTAGTAGCATTTGCTTCAGGAATTGCTACTGATCCCGTTGGACGAGATTCATGGTTTTTCATTAAGAGCTCATTAGTTTGCTCCGCAACAAGGAGACAAGTATTCAGTTCAGAATACCTCTTGAACTTTTGCAATCGATATTGTTGCATTAAGTTTATGTTTGATGCATGGAATGTGGAGTATGTTTTCTCCAACATATCTTCGTCAGTAATCGTTTGCCCACAAAATTTAAGTTGGCAACAGATTCTGAACAAAGCAGAGTTATACTCAGTTACTTTTTTAAAGTCCTGGAACCTCAGATTTCGCCATTCATCTTTGGCACTTGGAAGTATAACTTCCTTTTGATGATCAAATCTTTCTTTTAAAGACATCCAAAGAACACATGGATCAGTGACATCAAGATATTCAAATTTTAACATGTCATCAATGTGTTTACGAAGAAACACTTGTGCCTTTGCCTTGTCTTGGGATGAGCATTCATTGTTTTCATTTATAGTTTCATGAATGCCCATCGATTCAAGAATTAGTAAACCATCGATGGTCCATTGCATATAGTTTTTCCCAGTAACTTCAAGTGCAGCTAGCTCACGCTTTACAATACTAGACATTTTGAAACTATAGATTTTGAACAAAAACAAATTTAAAAATTAAAATCCATATATATCAATATGAAGTGCACAAAACATCAGTGGGAGAACAATCATCCCATACATGAACAAATAAGGATAAAATACATCAGGAGGGAGATTATTAATTAGGATGCCAAGTGCTAAAACTAATACAATTACAAAAATCAAAAGCGGGTGAATCATTCTTGATCTTGATTTTGAAGATGAGAGAAATTATTTTTGTGGTATAAAGAAGTGTGGATGATGTGTTTATTTATAGTGTAAAAATTTATAGCCATTGTAAATTTTTAATATTAAAATATATTTTTTTACCGTTATATATATATATATATATAATTTTTTTTAATAAAGAGAATAATTAAAGTAATAAATTACATAAAACATATTTGTAAAAATATTAGTGAATGTTATATGAATTAGTAAGAAAAATATAATATGCATAAATAAACGTTAGTATACATAAATGAAAGTTAGAATACATAAATAAATGTAGTAACATAAATAAATGTTAGTAACATAAATAAAAGTTAGATGCAATAAAAGTAAATGTTAGTTTGCATAACTAAAAGTTAGAAGACATAAATGTAAATGTTAGTTTGCATAAATTAAAAGGGTTAGTAAACATAAGAATAAAATTAGAATAATCATAAATGTAAGTATGTTAGTAGTCCCAAGATTAGTAGTCCAAATGTCATCATAATGTCCTTGATAGAATATGTTTGGTTTCATTTAGTTTATTATGATAATTATATTACAATTTTATGTTAAGAAATTATTTACCTTATGTAATTAACTTGATTAATTGAATGTACCTTGTGATTGAGTTGATCTTCCTCGATTAAGAACTTTCGTGCTGATAACGTGTTATAAATTAGATATGATTATGGCCCTATTAGCACTTCATCAAAGAACTTGCTACATCTATAACAAGAACATAAGATGAAGAACAATAACTAGAAAAAAGAGAGGAAGAGAAGTATGTAAACACTTATGAAAGTGTTGAGGTGCATTTTATTCATCCATCTCATGGGGTATTTATACTAAAAGTTTTACCCTTGCATTACATGTACATACAAATGAAAGGTAAATAAGTAGACATAGATTTGATGGAGAAGACATGAAGGGTTGAAAATGTGGCAATCCATTTAATGGTTTTGTCTTGCATATTCATAATATATATATATATATATATATATATATATATATATATATATATATATATATATATATATATATATATATATATAATACTATTTAGATTTTTTGGACAATCCAGATTTTACAATGAAAACCAAATCCAATCCGAAAACCAAACTATAAATTTGGATCAAGTCCATACCGATCCAAAAAACCAAAAAAACCAATCCAAACGATCCAATCCAAATTGTCCATTTGGACAATCCAGATTTATCCGAATAGTGAACACCCCTACTCTCACTTCAAATATAGAGAGACTTTTTCTCTCACTCTATATTTCGAGTGAGGGATAGAGGTGAGTTGGAGAAGATAAAACTTCAAATATAGAGATAGAGGGATGGATAGAGTATGATTGGAGATGCTCTTAGCGAGGTTGGTGGTAGCCAGTAATCATGGCTTAATGGATGTTAAAATAATTAGTTTTTTAGGTTTTGATATTCAACTAACAACAAACAAAAAAATATGGTTAATAGTTTTGACAAAGTTACTCTTTTGGCTATAATTATTAGACTTGTGATACGAGAGCTTGTTTATTAAAAATAACTTTATAGTTAAATTGTTTATCGTTGTTTTTGTTGGAAACATTGCGTTGAAAATAAATTTTCACTAATTTTAGACTCAGTTAATTATATGTATATTTGTTATATATAATTAATGGTTGATATCTTTGCGTTCATCTTTGTGAGAACTACTCAATGAGCTAAAAAATGTCTAAAATTAAGTTGTGGTGAATTAAATATCAACTCTAAAAGTGAAGTGTTTAGAACATAATAAATCAAACAAATTAAATGGACGATAATTTTTCCCACATTGATAGATGAACAAACCCAAGTGGGTTTATAACCAATGAAATGAGAAAGAGGTCAACCTCATCATAGGCTCGTACGTGTCCATTTTTGCTACATGGTTCAACTAGTAGGTATAATGAAATTTCAGCTTGTTTATTTGGTAAAGTTGCCGAAAATTAAGACTTCCTTTTTATAAAATTCAGTAAATTAAGTCTTTATAAATTATTTAGAAAAATCGGTGTGCTGAAAATTAAGACTTACAAATATTGTTAAGTATGAAGATTATTGCATTTACATAAAATTAAGACTCACAAATATTGCTAAGTATGGAAATTATTGCATTTACATAAAATATGCAGATCTTAAGAGTCAAACTCGTGATCATCCGTTAATTAGCAGAAGCTTAAACCATGTGAGCAAACATCACACATGTTTTATTTTGGAACAATTGTCTATCTAACTAATACTTTAGCAACTCTATTCCTAAAACCCACCGCCCATTAATTTTTTTCTAACATGTAGTTTCTTCTTGAGCATCTAAATGATGAGACTACTCACTTTAAATAATATCTCAATTCTAAGTTTCTAACCATGCAATATATATTTCCTTTCAAAACCTTTAAACTAGAGGGACTTACAATTCTACTAACATATACACTCACAAAGTAATGTGTGGTACATGGATAGAATTAGTATCCTCTCACTTCAAATATAAAGTGATTTTTGACAAACTCTTTATTTGAAGTTAGTGATTATATATAGTTGGGTTGGAAAAGCATAAACTTCAAAAAATAAAGATGAAGTATGGGATAGAGTATGATTGGAGATGCTCTAAGCAAACGAAATCTGTACATAGTTCTAACAAGATTGTGTTCATGAGTTTTATATTTCTATCATCTTTTTTTTCATTAAAAAGAATACTCTGAAACACGAAACTACTTTTATTTTCTATATCAATCTCTTCTCTCCGAAATAAAACTCGGGAACACTATTGAGTTTTTATGAAAGTTTAATTTTGTCCCAAAATTTGTGTTCATGACTTGAACCGATTTTAAGCGCTTATAAATTTAGGGTATTCTTTATATCAACGTGTTTTTTATATTTATATATTAATTATCCTGGATATTCTAAGAATTAACATGACCAATTTGTGTTCTTGTTTGTGACGTACTGTACATCACTCTCAGTACCAGGGACATATCAAACCTGATTTAGGCGTGTGCCAGACCAATTTAATAGGTGGGACGTATCTTAACCTATATATGGCCCCTAATTTTGAAGAGGTTTTGACCACATGGCAAATGCAAGCTCCCTCATTGGTCCAAAATGCCCTGTGTAATTCGGCTATTGGTCCCCTTGATTCACCCCTTCCACGTTTTCTTCTACCCGTTTCGACGGATTGCGCCATGATTTCAGGCATTATTATGGAAGGAGTCAGGTTTTCCTTCCTCATTGAAACCGTTCCTCACAATCTTCACCTTTGCCCCCGTGGTTAATGCTTCTAAAAAATTTAATTTATGCGATTTGTATCATTCAGTGTGTTTACTCGTGAATTAGGGTTTGAAATTTTGAGATTCTTCGTCAGCTTTCTTGAACTTTTCGCAACTTTCAAATCCGATTTTTGACGATCATTTATCATTGTGTTCTTATTTTGACATTCATGGTAAATCTCAGTATCAAATTTGTACTTGACGACGATCACTTTACCTATCACCAAGGTTGGTTACCAATTTCGATCTATTATCATATTCGATCTGCCTGCTTATGATATCGACACTATCGAATTAGGGTTTGAATATTCTGCGGTTTTAATTGAATCAAAACGCTGGCTTGAAATTTGGTTTTGGTTTCTTAATATGACCATGTCAATTGAATCGTTGTTCTGTAATATTGCAAAAATATGACCATGTCAATTGATCTGGTATGATGGTTCGTTATGCAAAAATAAGAAGAACATCTTATTGTTCCACACCAATTTCACAACAACATCGAATTCGGAAAGATTCTTGTGAAATATCAAACAGTTAATTAGGAGAAAATATTCATAGAATTCCAATTATTTTCCCCCTTCATCACTAGGACTACTAATTAAAAGTCGATTAAGTGTCTATGCTAATCAGTTTTCCTTATTTAAATAATGATATATTACGGGCTGTATTTGATGATGTTGACTTTGATAAAGGTTTCTTTTTTCACCAGTTTGAAATTAGGTGCAATATGAATGTTAATTGGCGGCAGAGGATACTTTTGTTATATATTTCTCAAACTGCTGCTGCAAGAATATTGATAATAGACTTCAAATGAAATTAGTTTTTGTTGCTATGGACGAATATTTGATAATTTAATGGGCAGAGGTATCTATATTTTATTTTATAGATATGAGTAATCAATGTATTAAATAACGGGTTAGTATGCCACATGTTTAGTTAAATTTATCTTTTATTTTTAATGTCGTGTAAATGAAGATAATGAAAATGGTGATGTTGTGCTTGAAAATGTTGCTTTGGATTCAGGGCAAACTACTTGAAGATGGAAATTGTAGAAAGTGCAAACAATGAAGATTTTGATCTGGGTTATTATCATGAAGCTTGAATGTGTTAGAACTTTCAATTATATTCTTCGGATTAATTTTATTTTCCTTATTTTTAGGAATTTTCTGGATTTTTTCTGGAATTTATTGATATTTTCTAGAATTTTTTGGAATTTCTTGAAGTTTTTCGAGTCAAAACAGACTGTTTTCGGGACCTGCAGTTGTTTGGTTATTCTGATCAGGCTGAAATTTAGTGGAACGCCTGGGATTATGAATTCCCATTTTTCAGAATTCTTTGGGATTTTTTTGAATTATTTCGGGAAAATTCTTCACTATCAGAGGGGTATTTTTGGTGTTTCTGGTGGTCTGATCAGCCTGCAAAGTTTTATACAGTGTTGGAACAATGATTTATATTTTCAGGGATTTTATGAGATTTATTGCGATTTTTTCTGGATGCTATTGACCACTTCAAGACTGTCCCTAATTTACTTGGAAAATATTGGGTCAAAATGGACTGTTTTGACAGTTTTTGGCAGTTTGGTTGCTTGGATTAAGCTGATGTTTTGTGGAAAACTTAGGATTATGATTTCCCATTTTTCAGATTTTTTTGGGAGTTTTCTGAATTTTTTCTTGAAAACGGGCCGAATGGATTTTTTTTCTGGACTGTTTGGTCAGTTTTAGACAGTTGGGGTGGATTTGTGAAGCTGAATTTTTTTTGTGGGCCTTAGTTGCATAAATTTCCATTTTTCTGGAGTTTATGGGATTTTTTCGATTTTTTTCTGCTGTTATTGCTGTTTGGTGCATATTTTCGGTTTAAAAAGGCAGCAGAAGGGCAGATTCGGTTCCAGTGGGCAGATCATCTTGAAAATTCTGGAGCTGATTGGAACTATTATTTCAGAATTTTGGAGAATATATGGGATTTTTCTGATTTGTTTAGGTGGAGTTGGCCTATCGGATAATAATCCCAAATGGTAAGAAGTATCTATGAGGGAGTGGTTCGCTTACAGATTGCAAGACATGAGAAATCAGTTCTCCATGATACTCAGTGGTAGGCGATTGTTACAGCAATTTTCTACCGACGCATACTCAATGGTTGAGGCTGAGAGGATGAGATACATAATTACGCAGCAAAAAGATTTAAGAACTGAGACGTATGCGAAATTGGTGATCTTGGCGCAAAATCAAGATAATGGTAATGTATTACGTGGTAAGAAGTACGTGCTACCGTCGTCATTTACCGGAAGTCCAAGGTATATGATGCAGAACTATTTAAACGCCATGACGATTTGTAAATTTTACGGTTATCCTGATTTATTATAACTTTCACGTGTAACCCTAATTGGCCAAACTATTATTGTGATTAATTTGATACAAAATTTTGTCTGTAAAATTTATGGTTGATACAAAGAAGTCTTATTTCGTTGGTAAATTTTATATAACATCTGTTCATGTATCGATTTTTCTACCAATTCATCATTACAGCTACAACATTATTATGTCATTTTTAAAATTATTACTCTTTGTTGGTATTTTTCTACATACTAAATTTTGAAGCATACCCGCCCATCGGGCGGGTTATGAAGCTAGTACCCATTTATATACAAGTTGAATTTAAGCTATATAATATATATATATATATATATATATATATATATATATATATATATATATATATATATATATATATATATATATATATATATATATATATATATATATATATATATATATATATGTTGATAGATTGGTAAATCATTGTGCAAATCAATATAGGTACTTTCTGTTGTGATTTTCGTTGTTTTTACTACAAGGAAAGGCACAAGAGCATGTTGACTTTCTTTTCTATGACACACATCAATAAATAACAATATGAAACGATAGCAGAAATTAAAGATGAGCATCATTAACCTAATGAACAAATTAGAAACTCTACCAAATCTTGGTCATCAGCTTATTCATTAACAATGTAGATGCTCGATCATACATACATTTGGCTGTTGGTAAACATAACGCTAACAGAATTTTATAAAGATCATGTATAAATCCTCCTATTGTGATCACTGAAATTAGGCCTGCTTAGCTTTCTTCCCCCCAACGATGGATCATGTGAAAGTAGCAAAACAACTTCAGACATGGTTGGTCTCTTAGAAACTTGTGACTGCGTGCACGACAAACCGATCTCAATGATCTTCATCACGTGTCCATCTTCGTATTCATTTACATCCATTGTCTCATCAACTAACTTCATATGGTTTTGATTTTCATACAACTTCCACGCCTGTAAAAAAAGAAAAAAGAAAAAAAAAACTCTAATAAGTATCGAAAAAGGAGAAGGTAAAATCAGCGTAATTAATTAATATCTCACATGTTCGAGGAGGCAATCGTTTGATGGTCCATCAAAGTTCCTATAAGTACACTTTCGCCCACTAATGATTTCAAGAATCACGATACCGAAGCTGAAAGTGTCAACTTTATCTGATAAAAGGCCATAAAGAGCATATTCCGGCGCTGTGTAGCCCCTTATATTGTAATTACATATGATTATGATGCAATATGAGCAAACAAAGAGTAGTTGTTTTATAAATCAAACTTACAATGTCCCAGCACACTTGGTGATAACGTGACTTTGATTGTCCGGATGAAACCTTGCCAGCCCGAAATCCGCTATTTTAGGTTGAAAATCATCATCAAGAAGAATGTTGCTCGACTTTATGTCTCTGTGAAGGACTTTGACATGTAATTCTGTGTGGAGATGAGCGAGACCCGTAGCTATTCCCGAGATAATGTCACATCGTTGTTTCCAGTTCAAGGCACCCCTTTTTTCACCTGTGATCAATGTATTTAATTTATAAGTACTAGATAGGTACCCGCACAATGCGGCGGCGGATACCTTGTGGTGGGAGGTGGTGGTGGTAGTGGGTGGGTGTTGGCAGCGGCGGCAGTGATGGTGGTAGTAATTTCAATTTTTAAAAGTTTAAGAGATTAATAAAGATAACTAGAGTCAAGAAATGAACATATGACCAATTAGCTTAATTGGTTAATTAGAGTCGCAACGGTCGCAAATTTGATATGTGCATGGAACATAAAATCAAATATTTTACTAATTAGCAACTATGTTGGCTAATTTGGGAAAGACTAATAATTTAAATATAGTAGTCCATCTGTCACATAAAAAAGTTCTAATTTCTCCCTAAAATGTTGTCTCACAAAAAAAAATCACATTTCTCAAATTTGAAGAGTTCACTAAATAAAATATTCACTAATTTTCTCCTAAATCACTTTCTCTCTATAATCTAACCCTTATATATTAATTACAATTATTATCAAAGACCCCACTAATAACTATCTCCTAAAATAAAAATTTGTGCCGAAGAAAAAATTATAACTTTTTTAGGACGGAGCTAGGGAATATATAGTATAGATACCAAATGTTTTCAAATTAAGATTATCATATGAATCCAAATTAAATTGTTAAACATCCAACATACCCCAGAGAAATCTGTCAAGGCTTCCATTGGACATGTATTCCAGGACAAGTAGTACATGAGATTCGTCACTACACCATCCAAGGAGGCGAAGAATATTACGATGATGAATGCCGCTTATATGTAAAATTTCGTTTTCAAATCCTATTTTTGATCCAATATATCTTGCTCTAAGCTTCTTCACTGCCACAACTTTATTATCATCAAGAATGGCCTATCAGAACATTACAAAATGTAAGAAAAACTACTACTCATAAAATTATTTTTACATCCTAGCTAAATGCTTATTTACATGAATAACAACATTACATGGACATAATATTTTATTACCTTGAATACCTCTCCAAAACCACCTTTCCCTATAATATTCTCTTCACTTAAGTTATTGGTTGCCAACTGCAGCTGTTTATAATTGTAGTTGATAGTCCCCTTCAATTCTTGTGCATCTATGGTATCTAGTCATCCATATAGACAAATCAGATGTCAACAATATCATGTAATTAAATGTTTTAAGTGTAAATCAAGCAACGTGAGACACTTTCTTGTATTTCACGTGACAACTCATCCAAGATCAAAATTATAATGTGCCAAGCTTTACATTAAATATGGACTATTCTATATAAAATGGACTAGATATATATAGTTAATAGTGGTTACCTTGATTGCCTCTGCATGTCTTTTTTGATATGCCACACCATAAATAATATGAAAGGACAAAGAACACGACGCTTATACCTCCAACAACTCCACCAATTATGAATCTCTTTTTTCTTAAATCTCCTGGAAAGCATACACATGAAAATGATTGTTACATACAATAACTAATATAGAAACAGTCGACTATTCGTAATGATTAATTGTCGCATTTGCCATAGATTTTGTTACAAACTAATAATATCCCAAACCTGTTTCAAGTGTGATAAATTTAAATTTTAAATCAACGTTAGTCGTAAGAAATATTTAAATATTGTGATGGATTTCGATGGAAGTGTAATTTTAATTATATTTTCATCGCCATTTTAAGGATTTCTAACGACCTGTTAAAATATGGAAATGTTGTTTGAATAAATACGTTTAGAACTATGTCACGAAACTTTAAAAAGCGTGAATTACAAGTATTAATATTCCACTTCTATGATTTGCGATGGCCCGGCATTGAAATGGTTCTAGGATGGTTTTAATCAATCAATACCCACAAGACCAACATCGTCGTCCAATAACAACAATATCTCATTTCTCTTTTACCAAGATTATATTGGGTATTCTTTATAAGGGCCAAGAGTGATGCAGCTGATGCGATCATAAAGTTTATCAAGAAAATGGACGTGAGTCTTGGTGTTCCTGTCAAGAGTATCCGAAGTGACAGAAGCACTGAGTTTACAAATGTCACATTAGAAGACTTCTACAATGAAAAGGGAATTTCTCATAACTTCTCAGCTCCTAGAACACTTGAACAAAATGGTGTAGCTGAGAGTAAAAATAGAACTCTAATAGAGGCTGCTAGAACAAAATGGTATACTAGGATTTACTGAGAAACAAACCGCCATCATTATACGTAACTTCAAGTCCAAGAAACAAATTAAGGCATCCAAGATCTTTGATAGCAAACTCAGTGCACTTTGGTGATGAAAGATTGAATAACCTGATACTAGTGTCCCGTGGGAATTAGGTCATCAACATAGACAGAAAGGTACATAATACACGACCCACATGTAAACACAGAGAGATGGGTCAGCATGACTGCGTGTAAAACCATTAGCACAAGCAATGTGTTGAGCCGATGAAATGAGGCCCTCAGTTCTTGGTTAAGACCACAAAGGGCTTTGTTGAGAAGACACACAAGATCGGGATAAGTAGTGTCCTGAAAAACCGACGATTTCTCTATGTACACGAGTTCACTCACATTTCCATTGAAAAAGGCATTATTAACATCCAGTTGTTGAAGATTATTACATATGTGGATTACAACTAGGAACAAACTATACGAAGTTTAGAAACCTTAACGATTGAACTAAACGTGCGAGAGTAATCCAGGTCCAGAATTTGAGTAAATCCATGAGCACCAAGGGGAGCTTTATGTCTCTCAATTGAATCATTGGCATGATATTTAGCTCGAAATATCCACCAGCAACCAACTGCCTTATGATTAGTTGGGTGAGGCACGAGCGTCCAAGTATTATTCATGTGAGAGTCTCCATTTCCGAGTGAACAGTGGATGTCTTGACGATTGATGTAGGGGTGCAGTAGGCGCAAGTTCGGGTGCAGCAGGCTCAAGCACGAGAGCATCATGCTCAGGATCAGGTGTATCAGGCCCAGGTGCGAGTGCATAAATATCAGGTTCAAGTGCAACATGCTCAGGCTTGAAAATTAGAGGTGAAGCCTCCGTGTAAATATTGGATGTCGTAGGTGGGTTTTGGGATTCGTCACATAAACACGAGCTGGTAATGGTGTGGAGTGGAAATTTTCGTAGGTAGTGGTGTGTTTAGCGGGGTATGGAGTGTCGAATACGGATCGTCCAATAATATTGTAAAAGTTAACATGGTTACTGAGGTTTGAGATGAGATACCAGTACAGAAAAGCATTGTTCATGAAATCTAGCATGTTGAGTGATACCCTTTGTATTGAGAGTGTTGGTCAATGAAAGTAACCCTTACATATTATGGATTTAATGAAGATAAAGTTAGAAGACAATATGAATGTTGAATTTTAGATTGTGGATATGAGAATCTGATATATTCAGATACTCATCATCCAATTACACTATCTGAACATACAAAGAACTAACGATCAGGTCCCCATGAGGAATCAGAGATTGATCAACTGTTCAGATGGTCGTAGTAGGTTTAATGTAGGTCAAACAATACCATGCTAAGTCTTGAAGACAAATGCCAAGACTAAGCATCAATCTTTATGAAGGTCACTGAAGCACGTCCGCCTGTTTTAGAACCATTGAGTCGTTGAAGGATCATGAGTCTCTGAATACTTTTGAGTCACTGAAGGACTATGGATCACTGAAGAATATTTAGTCGCTGGAAACTATGATTACCAAAGAAAGATACAAGTTTTATGCAAGCTCACTGAAGAATGTGCACTTACTGACAACTTATCTTTTTAAGACCAATAAGTCACATACAGACAAAAAGTAAATGTCAGAAATCCATTAATTAGCGGTGCTCGACGCATGAAACATCCTTAACACCAATGAGTTGCTGACATGTGGACAATTCGTATGTCACCCAAGCTGTCAATCCATGCGAACACTATAAAGTAGAGGAGTTGATGGACGAATTCAAATACACACACTTCAACGAATTCAAATCTGCTTTTCATAGAAATCAACTATTATTAAATAGCAAAGTGAAATCATCTCTGTGACACTCATAACATGTCATTCATCAATTGAATCCTTGTGTTATAATTAGTGTTTGAGCTTGCATCAATACTTGTCTTAGTAAACATTTTTTGCATTGTTTATCTCGTTCAAGTAGTTTAGTTAGGATTCGTGTTCTTAGCTTTCCCGCAACTATTTGTACCTTTTTATATCATTATTGATTAATAAAGAATAGTTTATTTAAAGTTGTGTTCATTATTTTAATTGATCAGTAAAAGTCAACAAGTGTTTTCAACCCCCCCCCCCCCTCTCCCGCGCGCGCGCCTTTTACACTTAATCACGACGTAATCCACATTATCATACAAGTATGGATAAACTCCCAAAAGAAAAAAGGTGATCATAAGATGGAGGCTGGTGAAATATTAACTCAACAGCGGACTTAATTACTTTGTACCACCGGGATAGGTAAGCAGTGTAACGACCGTAATTTTACGTTTTTCATTTCGTGTATTTATTCGGGATTTATGTGAATTTCGTTATTTATGTTAGTTTACATTTCGAGTTGTTTTTTATCGAATGTTTGAAAGTTCGGGACTTGGACTAACCAAGTATGGGTCAAAACTTGGATGGAAACAAGTTTAAAGGCCAAGAATCTGGCTGGAACAGCCCTCGCGGTGCGAGGCAGGCGCGAGCCAGACGCGAGATCGAACAGTGGGCTCAGAACTCAAACGCGAGAAACTCGCGCCGAGCTCGAGTTGAGGCTCGCGGCGCGAGCTAGACGCGAGCGGGGCGCGAGGCTGGATTTCCAGCGGTGACCAAGAAGGCATCCCGCGTCACCTCACGGCGCGAGGCAAACGTGAGCGGGGCGCGAGGCAAACGCGAGCGGGGCGCGAGGACTGCCTGGACTATATAAAGTTGTGTAGAAGCTAGGGCTCATAACACCTACGAACCCTAGATCTAGTGCAGCTGTTTTTGAGAAGTTTTGGTCGGTTTTTGGAGCTGAGGAGCTCAAATCTTCATCATCTTGAAGGATACAAGCATCAAGGGTAAGAATTCTTGCATATCTTGCTTAGTTACCTTCATTTTGAGCTTAGTATGGGTAACAATGGTGGTTTTGGGAACCCACCATATCATCTTTGGGGAAGATGAACTTTCATGGGTGTAAAACACTCCTTGTAGACTTGTAATCAATGTGTACAAGATAGATTTGGAATTGGTGATGGGAAATCTTGAACTAGGGTTTGAGATTCCACCAAGTTTGATGAACTTGGTGGTTAGGGAAGTTGAAATGGATTGTTTAGTGTTTAGTTATGGATAATAACTAGTATTGTATTGATATTAATGTTAGGTCAAGAAGACCTTGTGATTGGAAGTACTTCCTTGATTGGGAAGTAAGGATTTGTGTTGTTGAACACAAGTGTTTGGATAGCTTTGCTAAGGTGAGTACATGTAATCTTTTCTGAGTACATAGTAAAACGATTTTAATGATTTAAATGATTTGAAGAGTCTTTATTGAATAAATATTTTGATAAGGAAATTGATTGAAATGCTTATATGTTATGAAATGAATTGTGACATTGACTTGTTGAAATGATGATTGAATTAGAGCTAAGACTCATGTTTGATGACTAATTATGTGTTAGTCAAATTATCCGGAAACGATAACCCATTCGTGGGGGAGTTAAGATTACTACTTGGGGCGGTACCTCTCTGCGCAAGAGTAGTATATCTAAGTGAACGATAACCCGACATTCGGGGGACTATGATAACCCGATAAAAAGGGGGATTACGATAACCCGCGAGACGGGGGAGTGATGATCTTGGTAAGTTTGGGAGAACCCCAATTACCATGCGATCTTTTGATGATAACCCACATCGGGGGAGTTGCTTCGGGATGACCCGTTGCGTATGTGTGAGCTTAGGGCAAGCTCGAGACTATGTTGGACTTATGTGCAATTTGATATTCATTTAATTATTATTTAATTGTATTATTTATGACCGGGTCTAAAACTCATGTTTCTCACGAGACAATTTTGTCTCACGTACTACGTTTTCTTTTATGTCTATGTACTCAGGTTCGGGAGCTAAGGATTAGGCGGCCCGTAGAGTTAGCATTGGATGATTAAGCTCGGTGTACCATTTGATTCCCTAAGACTTAGTTTTGATATTATTGTAACACCGATTTTTGGCACTTGAAATCATTCAAATGTTTTATTCAAACCATAACTTGGTTGTTGTGGATTTTGATCATTAAACTTAATTATTTAAAGGTTTAAATTATTTTGAAAAATTGGTGTGTTACAACTTGGTATCAGAGCATTAGTCTAAGTGAATTAGGTTGGTTACCCACCCTAGACTTAGACTTTGCTTTTGGGACATTATGTTCTATAGGAAGTTAGGTTGACCTTTAAGGATTAGGGTTGACCATTGAGGGAATTGTTCTAAATCGAGCTTTTCTTATGTTTAATTTTGACTTTTAGTCAACTTATTGGATTCTAATTGAGTTGACATCTTATTATAGTAAGATGGCTAGAACGAGAAGTGGTCGAGCCTTGTTAGATGGAGAACAAGCTTCGAATGTGAATCAAGATGGGAATGGATTGGCCAATTCGGGTATCGGGAATAACCATACTCCGGTAACAATGGAGGCAATTCAATCCATGCTCACTAATATGAGAAATGTGATGCAACAAGATGTGAACCGGATCATAAATGATCGGTTGAACTTGGGTGATGATGATGAAAGGGAGGAAGAGGAACGTCGTGATGAGGAGGAGAGGGAGGAAAGTGAAGATTCCCCACCTCTCACAAAGACTAAGTCAACTGACGCTAGTGTCCCGACCGAGAAGTCCTCCAATGAGGAAAGTGGTGAAGAAAGAAAGAGTGAACGTGAAGGTTGTTCTTACAAAACATTCCTTGCATGTCGACCCGACTTCTACCTCGGGAGTACGGAACCGAAAGTGACGGTTCGTTGGATTCGAGAAACGGAATGTGTGCTTGAGAGTAGCAAGTACAAAGAGGAAGACATGGCGAAATATAAACAACAGCTGAAGTATGTATCTCAGCAGAAGCAAGTATATACAATAAACCTTCAGCTGAGTACGTACTTAGCTTTAGGATACAAGTCAAATCAGCAGCTATTAACGAGAGTTCATTCGAAGTCTATGACCAAAGGACAAAGACAAGAAGAAGACTATTCAGCTGATTGTGGAATCAGCTGATAGTATCTGCTGCAGATAAAGACTTAAAGAAAATGTTCATTGACACCTTGAACATTTCCCGTTCCCGCTCAAAGAAGAAGAAAATGATGAAGATCTTCTATTTTGGAATAGAAGATAATGTCAGTACAACTTCATCGTTTGTCCCTCAAGCATGTAAAGAGAAAGTCAACAACTTCTGTACTTATGTAGTACACCTTTCACTGTGCGTCAGAAAAGGTACCGGAAGAAGTGGACACAAAGTACACTCGGGACAATAACTTGTGCAATAGCATTTAATGATCCATGGCAAGTCTACATCGACGAATAATATGTTTACACGTCGTCAAACTTGTGGACTAAGGAACATGGATCTTGGGCTATAAATACAGACGTAAATGCTTGCATTTACAACACCTTTAGAGCACCCTTAGAAATCATAAGCACAAGAACATTCTCTGAGAGTTAGTTATTGTCTAAGTATTAACTCCTCCATAGTTATTACTAAGGCATTAATATCAGCTGTTAGTATCAGCTGATATAACTCTCAGTGTATACTCTTCTAGTTTGAGCGGTCTAAAGTGTCAACTCAAGTATAGAGTTTTAGGTAGTGTGTACTATCTATTTCCGCAAACTCTGTATTGTATGAAGCTGTTTTTAATAAAACTCTTAATCATTGAAATCTTGTTGTTATTTACTTATCGTATCTTCGTCACTCGGTCATAACGCAACACGGTTGTGTTGTTGGGATCCAATAACTGGTATCAGATCAGGTGTCAAAATTGTTTTTCCATCAATTTTGAGCATCTGTTATGGCTGAACCTACATCATCAGATCTTCCATCATCTGGAAAACCTCCCAAACTAACTCAAACCAACTATCCCATGTGGAAAACGCGTATGTTGTCCCACATGGTTACCTATCACCCAAAACTTCAAGATAATATAATGATAGGAAAATACGTTCCCAAAACCCTTAATCCTGGAACTCCTGAAGTTCCAGAACACTATGTTGTGAAATCTGAGGCTCAATGGACAGACGCTGGAAAACGTCTTGTTCATCTTGAGAATAAAGGAAGGGTTATGCTTTTTCAAGCAGTTGGTGATGAACTGTATCACAATATACAATTTTGTGATTCAGTTAAAGAGATGTGGGAGAGGCTGGCTGAAGTTTATGAAGGCACATCTATTGTGCGTGAACATAACAAAAACATGCTCATACATGATTATGAACTGTTTAAAGCCAAGCCTAGTGAGACTATCGCTCAAACATTCAATCGTTATAACATTCTGTTAAACGAGCTGAAGTCTCATGGGGTTGATAAGGACGATATGTCCAAAATGTGTAAGTTTATGGCTGCCTTACCTTCTAAATGGGCTACCATCATAACTTGCATGAGTACGTCTCCTACTTTGAAAGATTATACTCTTTCCTCTCTCTATGGTATGTTTCTAAGCCATGAGAGAACTGTACTCAACAAATTTCAACCTCCAAAGGAATCTAAGGTGAGTCCCTCTGGATCTTCGACTGCTTTTGTTTCTCTAAACAAGCCCAGCAGAATCGAATATCCTCCATCAGATGATGAAGCTGACAATGCTTCAGCTGCTGGTTTGTCCAGCATGCCTGAAGTCAGCATTGAAGAAGTTGATGAAGACGAAGACAACGAAGCTCTTATAACTGAGCTAGCTTTACTTGTTAAAAATAGAAAATTCTTCAAAAACAAGTCTGGCTCCTCAGCTAGAGGCTCGAGTAGCAGATCTATCTCATCAGCTGTGTCTTCCAGACCCTCTGGAAGTACACCTGACATCTCTGAGATAACTTGCTACAACTGCAACAAGAAGGGACAATATGCTAACGACTGCAAGCAGAAGAAAGCTAGTTCATCATCTTCAACTGGTGAGTCCATTGAAGAAAAATACAAAAAGCTACAAGCCTTCACCAAAAAGATTCTAGAAGAAAAGAAGGCACTTGAAGGCAAAGCTGCTGACAAGGGTCTTGCAGCTGAAACTCATGATTGGGCTGACTCTGGTGACAGCTCATCTGATGACGATGAACAAATGGCCACAATGTGTTTGATGGCTCGTGCTGATGATGATGAAAGTATTACAGCTGATGATGCTAGTTCCTATAAATGGGTCAACATTGTTCACAAAAAGGTAACCTCTCTAATCTCCGCTGAGGCTACTAAAGCTAAAGAAATTGTTGATTCTATTATTTGTGACTTGCACTTCATTGATCAGCTGAAAGGTGAATGTTTGGATAAATATAATGCTATTCTACGTGAAAATGCATTTTTAAAAGAACGTTTAATTGACCACAAAACTTTAAAAGAAGAACTTTCTGAAACGAAATTTATTAACTCAGTTCTTCAACATGATCTAAGTGAAAAAGTTAAAGAACTTGAAGCAATTAAAAAGATTTGTGAATCATGGTCTCGTTCATCCAAACGTGTGAGTGAATGTGTTAACTCACAAATCCCCAGTCAAGTACAAGCTGTACTAGGAGGAGATTTCCTAGCTGCAGCCGCTGTACTTGACAGAAGTACAGATGATCTGTACTACTCGTCAGCTGATGCTTCTGTGCCAGCTGAAGAATTGGTTTTTGGTTCCTTTGTTAGGTCTACCAAAACCTATGCTACTGAGATGTCCTCAGAAGATCCTTATGTGGCTACTGGTGAAGAGTCATCAAATGACTCCTCTGCCATGATAGTTAGGACACCCACTGTAGTCTTTGTTGAACCTAGAAAATCTGTCTCGGGTTCAGCACCTGCTGCATCTTCTGCTAGATCTCAGCAGAAGACTAGAAGAACAGCAGGAAATAAAACTGTTCTTAGACCCTCCAAGGGTGAGCCAGTTGGAGTTCGTACTCGAGCTGTAAAGAACAAAGGTAAGAGTGTTTCTAAGGACACTCCAAGTCCTTCTTCAGCTGTGTCTGTCAGACGGCTGAAAGGAAAGGTCAGCAAGCTGACATCACTCGTTCAAACTCTGACTATCTCTGATAATCAGAAAATGAAGGGTATTTTGGTTCCATTTCCCAATCCTACTGCCTCGCCCTCTACTCCACTGCAAAGAAACAGAAAATGCTATAAGTGTGGAGATCGTGGGCACATGGCAAGTGAGTGTGACAGCACATGCTTGAGACCTTCCCCAACTTCAGTATCTGAGCCTACTGAAAAGCCAACTTCTGTGAGTCCCAGCGGGAAGTCACAAGGACCCACCGAAGTGTGGGTTCCCAAAAAGAACTAACTCTTTTATCTTATGTGCAGGGTGATGAAAGCAAACATGTCTGGTACCTAGACAGTGGTTGCTCAAGACACATGACTGGTTACAAATCCCTGCTGGAAGAGTTTGAAGTTTGTGATGGCCACTCAGTAGTTTTTGGTGATAATGGTAGAGGCTCAACTGAAGGTTATGGAACCATCTCTAATGGATCCATAAAAATCACAAGAGTTGGTTATGTAAATGGGCTGAAACATAATCTTATCAGCATTAGCCAACTTTGTGATGCAAAGTTCTCAGTGAACTTTAACGAATACAGAGGAACGGTGACAGATAAGAATGGAAAGGTAGTATTAGTTGCTCCCAGAACCAAGAATGTCTACACACTTGACATGAATCCTCAAAATCAAGAAGTCTGTCTATTCTCTCACTCTACTGAAGAGCTGAATTGGCTGTGGCACAAAAGACTATCTCACCTGAACTTCAAAAATATATCGAAGCTGGCGCGAGGTCAGCTGGTGAACGGTCTGCCACAAATCAAATATGAAAAGGATAAGCTTTGTTCTGCATGTGAACAAGGTAAACAACATAAAAGCTCCTTCAAATCAAAGCAATGTTTTTCCATCAACAGATGCCTTCACATGCTCCATATGGATCTTTTCGGTCCCATGAGCACTGAAAGTCTAGGTGGAAAGAAGTATACACTTGTAATCGTTGATGAATACTCACGATATACTTGGGTTATATTTTTATGCCACAAAAGTGATGCAGCTGATGAAATTATCAAGTTCATCAAAAGGATGGAACTTCTAAACGGGTCTAGAGTCAAGATGCTGAGATCAGACAATGGTACTGAATTCAGAAACAAGACTTTGGAAGATTTCTGTTCAGATGTTGGGATCTCCCAAAACTTTTCAGCTGCAAGAACACCTCAACAGAATGGTGTTGCTGAAAGAAGGAACAGAACCCTTATAGAAGCTGCAAGAACAATGCTTGCTGAGTCAAACATGCCTAAGCAATTTTGGGCAGAGGCTGTTAACACAGCTTGTTTTACTCAGAATAGGTCTCTCTATGTGAAGAGACACAAAAAGACTTCTTATGAGATTTTCCGTCAGAGGAAACCTTTCATCGGTTTCTTTCACGTGTTTGGCTGTGTGTGTTTTGTGTTAAACACAAGAGATCAGCTGAGTAAATTTGACTCTAAAGCTGATGAAGTCATTTTCTTGGGATACTACACTCTATCCAAAGCATATAGAGTTTTCAACAAAAGAAGACAAACATTGGAAGAGTCCATAAATGTTACTTTTGAAGAACACTCAAAAGCTTTGAACCCCTCCTCTGCTGACTCGTCTGATGCATTTCAGAGATCAGCTGAATCATCCCCTGATGATACAACTGAAGCATTCTCCGATGCTTTAAATCTCTTTGATGTTCCCGTAAATGAATCAGATGAGACATGCCATGATGCTCCTACATATCTTGTGGACATTGCAGCTGTTCAACAAGAAATTCCAACAGTTAGAGCATCATCCAAGGCTATTTCTAAGCCACCTCTTCATACTTCAAGAAGATCAGTTCAAAATGAAGTAATTCATCCTGCTGAGCAATCAGCCGCTCAACAAGGATCTAATTCTGCTGAATCTTCCTCTTCTACAAGGATCTAATTCTGCTGCTCCTCAATATAAGTGGACCTCAGAACATCCAATTGAGTTAATCATTAGAGATCCACATCAGGGAGTAGTCACTAGAAATAAAGCATCATGCAATCTTTGCTTATGGTCTTGTTTTCTAGCAACTGAAGAACCGAAAAATATTAAGGCTGCTTTAGAAGACTCAAGCTGGATTCAGGCGATGCAGGAAGAACTTAACCAATTCGAGGTCAACAAAGTATGGCAGCTGGTGCCTCCACCAGCTGGAAAGACAATAATTGGTACTAAATGGGTATTTAGGAATAAAATGGATGAAGAAGGTGTAGTTATTCGCAACAAAGCTAGACTTGTTGCACAAGGATACAGACAAGAGGAAGGAATCGATTTCGATGAAACATTTGCTCCAGTGGCTAGGCTTGAGGCTATTAGAATATTTCTAGCCTACGCTGCTTACAAAGACTTCACAGTTTTTCAGATGGACGTGAAGAGTGCTTTCTTAAACGGGAAACTGCAAGAGGAATTGTATGTTAAACAACCACCAGGGTTTGAAAATCCTAAGTATTTAGACTATGTGTTTAAACTGGATAAAGCGCTGTATGGGTTGAAACAAGCTCCTCGTGCATGGTATGATACACTCTCCACGTTCCTAATAGCAAATGATTTCACCAGGGGAAAGATTGATAAAACCTTATTCATTCACAAAATCAAAGGTGATATCATTCTTGTTCAAATTTATGTGGATGACATAATTTTTGGTGCTACTGATGAAAAACTTTGTAGACGTTTTTCAAAACTTATGTCTACAAAGTATGAGATGAGCATGATGGGTGAATTGACATATTTTCTTGGCTTACAAGTTAAGCAATCTAAAAATGGAATTTTTATAAATCAAGAAAAATATATCAAAGATCTTTTAACGAAATTCGATATGAATTCATCATCATCCATGAAAACACCAATGGCTCCTCCAAACAATTTAGATGCTGACATCACTGGTAAGTCAGTGGATGTCACATTCTATAGAGGAATCATTGGATCATTACTCTATCTCACCGCCAGCAGACCAGATATTATGTTTGCTACTTGCATGTGTGCTAGGTATCAAGCTGATCCTAGAGAATCTCACTTAATAGCTGCAAAAAGAATTTTGAGGTACCTTAAGGGTACTCCAAGCCTAGGTCTTTGGTATGCCAAAGACTCCGGGTTTGATCTAATTGGCTATTCAGATTCAGACTTTGCAGGTTGCAAGATGGATAGAAAGAGCACCACTGGAGGATGTCAGCTGCTTGGTGGAAAGCTAGTCAGCTGGACAAGCAATAAACAAAGCACTGTTTCTACCTCCACAACTGAAGCAGAATATGTTGCTGCTGGAAGCTGTTGTGCTCAAGTCCTTTGGATGAAGAATCAATTTGTTGATTTTGACATGAACTTCTGCAAAGTTCCTATCTATTGCGATAACACGAGTGCTATTGCAATCAACAACAATCCAGTTCTTCATTCTAGAACCAAACATATCGACATAAGGTATCATTTTATTAGAGATCACGTTGAACAAGGTGACGTGGAACTCCACTTCATTTCAACTGACCTTCAGCTGGCTGATCTATTCACTAAGCCTTTAGATGAAAAACGTTTCAACTTTTTGATCAGCGAGTTAGGTATGTTGAATGCTTGAATCAACTGCTGAAGTACTATCAGCAGCTGATAAGATTCACCTTGTTACTTAGTACATTCAGCTGACTAAAACCTTTTGAATTTATCAGTCAGCCGAATAAAATCTCTTAAATGATAACTTATCATGTTTTATAAGTTAAAACGTTTGGTTCTCCCATAAAAAGGCATCTTTCAACCCTATCCACACGTTCTCTGTGGCAAATACTTCCACTCAAGTGAAAATATTTGGCATTTATGAGGGACAAGACACCCTGACACAGAAACGGCTCCACTACCCTGACACAGAAACCGCTCCACTACCTCACACTGTCACATCCAACCTCCTTTGCATGATAACCAACGTGTCTCTAGTTGGTTTATAACTATCCATTTATGACCCGGTTCAAATTTAAATCTTTACCCAAACCGACCCATAAATCCCTATAAATACCCATCCATTCTCCACTCCTCATTATCACTCCCACAATTCTTTTTCCAAAAACCCTCTATTTCTAAACCTTTATCTTTCTTCCCTTTCTCCTCAAAATGTCGAAGAAAGCCCCAAAGGTTTCTCTTACTAGGGCTGCTATTGAGTTCTCTCAGAACTCAAACCTAGTAGGCAACTTTTCCCCACCGGATGATCTTGTCGATATTTATCGACCAGTTGTGACGTTTGTGCGTCACTGCCCCATCCGTGGTGCCTTTACCAGAGTCACCAAGAGTATCATTGAACTCTTGCGTGATTTCTGGATGTCCGCCTCCGCTCCTGGAGACGACATCATTGCGCAGGTTGGAGATCATCAAATCACCATTTCTCTTGATGATTTCCGAGTTGCCTGCGGATTCGATTATCTGCAACCTGAAGAAGAATATCAGCGGATGAAATCGCTGAGGAAGCTAAAGAGAATCTAATCCGTATCACTGGATACAGATTAGAAAACGAAGAAGACAGGATGCCGATCTTCAAGAAGTCTCAGCTGTCGAGACCCTGGGCCTATTTCTTTACCCACATCATTCATGGTATCGGAGGCAATTCCGGGTCTCTCAACCAGTGCAACTCCAGCATGCAAGTCTTTGCTGAAGCCCTAGTCACTGGTCAGCGGATCGACTACGGGAAACTGGTGTACGAGGAGGTCAAGGCGAAGCTGAAAGCCAAGGGAAATCATATTCCCTACCTTCGCTTCTTCACATTGTTCATTGCACATGTGATGGTTGAGAAGCTGAAGATTAGTTATGAAGACCTTCCAGGGGGTTCTGTGATGGTTCGTTCCATCGCTAACATCATCTTCCAAAGGAAGGAAGATGAAAGAGAATTTCCTCTCACCTCGTACATGGTGAAGATCATAGATTATCGAGTCAGATCCAGAAGGGATCGAAAGAAGGGCGCAACATTGAAGAAACCTGCCCTCCAAGAAGGTGAGTCCTTTTCTCATCTGAAGAGTTTTCCCTCAACTGGGCGACCATCCCCAGCTGCTGATGGGAAAACCACCACCTCAACAGGGATCTCAATCCTTGAAAATGAGGATTCTGCTGTTGCAGATGACTCTCCTCTGGTGGTGAAGAAGCGAGTTAAGCAATCATCTAATCGCCCTCCTTCTTCTTCATTCTTTTTATCATCTTCTTCTGCCACCAGCACCCCTGCTACTCCTCTGCTGGAGGTAAGAAGAAATGCTTCTATTGAAGCAGAGAAGATGATTGCAGATGCTGAACTTGAAAAAGATTCAACATCTGGACTCAGCCGGGGTCCTAGAGAAGATCACTTACGATCAGAGGTTTCATCAGCTTCTGATCTTTGTTCTTCTCATTTTCAGTCTGGCAGTGTTTCTCAAGGAACTCCACCAACAATTGGAGCTCCTGGTCGAACACTCTCGGCTGGTCCCCCCTTTCCCTTTTCTTTCATCCACTCTCTCTCTGTTGATTTCTCAACAAGTCAGCAGATTTCAAAACGGCAATTTCGTTCTTTAGGAGTTAGTGCCGGCTCCAACCTTCTGCGTAGCTCCTCGATCGATTCATTATCTGTCGTTGTAACAAGGGAACAAACTCCACAAGCAACCTCAGTCTCTCAACAGACTGCTGGTGAAGTTTTTGGCTCATCCAAGCCACCCGAGTGTCAGCTGCACACACACCACCCCCAACTTCTTCATCACTTTCTGAGTCACCAGCTGATGATAGATTGACTGGAAACCAAGTCAATCTTGAAGCTGTTCTTTCTGTTTCCCACAACGTCACCGGCTTAAACCAGCTGGTGATCAAGGAAACCACCACCGCCAATGAAGAGACAACTTTAGACCAAGTTGTTACTGAGGCAACTACCCAAGCTGCCAGTGATCGCGAACGTATTCTCCAACCGAGCTGTGAGGCAGCTGACCCACCACCCAGAGGAATTCTTCCTCCAGTCTCCATAATAGTTTCGCCGACTGTTGAGACCGAAGCACCAGATTCTCAAACAACATTTCATATGATGTTTGATTCTGCTGATATCCCCATTCAGCAGTACACCTTTTTAGATGATGAAGAGATGTATGAATCTGGGCTTCAAACTGTTTTGACAACTGAAGTAGGCACTTCTGCTTTAACCCCGGAAGTTTCAGTTAGACCCATCTCACCCCCCATAGTTTCTGAGGAACCCATAGGAACTCTTCTTCCTACCTCGGGAACACTTTCTTCCACAGCTGAGGTTACCCCTGAAGCTGGAGACATGCCGGACCCCCTCCCCAAAAGCGTCCAAGTGTCCCATGCTGAATCCAGCAAAGCTGGAGGAAGCATTCCCATCAGAGCCGCTGCTGCACTGATGTCTAGTGTTGTTACATCCCAGATTCGACCTGGGATGGCCAAGCTGAGTAAGCAGATGGACACCCTTCGCAGGGATGTTCCAAAGAAGTTTGCTGCTACTACTGAGAAACTCTCTTCCAGCATAACTTCTCTGCACACTGAGGTTCACACTCAGACTCCTCAGCTGGCTCTTCTTACTGAGCAGATTCAAGGCACCTCCAATGGGTTCACCTCTCTCAAAGAATATCTTCAGCAAGAGGTGAACTCCATTCGCGAATCTGCCAGTGTCGAAAAAGACAAGCTTCTCTCCGAAGCTCGAGCCACAGAAGCTAAATTTGATCGACAGATGGATACCTTGACTTCCAAGGTGTCTCCTCTTCTTACAGCTGTCGATCAACTAACCATTGCTCATAGTCACCTTTCTACGGCTATTGAGGGGTCTGCTTCTGCTGTGTCCACAAGGATGGACAAGTTGGAGACTGAAGTCAGCTCGTTGACTTCTCAGGTCGCTGGTCTCCAAGGCACTCTCAACCTCATTCTACAAAAACTAAATGAGGGTGCCGCTGCTGCTCGTCCTGCTTCAGCACCAGAGAGTACCCCTCTTCTTCGGGCACTCTCTGAGGGGGAGAAAGAGGCCACTTCAGCAGGTGAATAACATGGTGAACGAGAAAGTTCACAACTCATAATCACCTCTGCTGTTGGAGCCAATATTGAAGACGTTCCAGCAGGTGACAACTTAAGAAATCCACCTATCACCTCTGCTGGAACATTAGAAGAAGAAGCTGGAACTTCAACTGGTTTTACTAAAATCGTTGATTCTTTTGAATCAGTTGAGGTCTCAAAAGTCCAAGCCCCGCAAATCCAAAACCCTCAGCCTATTTCACAGGAGATTCCTCATCCTGCTGAGGGGGAGCCTACATCTGCTGTGGTTGAAAACCTCATTTTAAATGATGTTGGATCCGCTGCTAATTTCGATACAGCCTTAGCCCTTCAAAGAAAAACTCCTGGAGAGCTGCATCGAAGAGCTGAAACACAAAGAGCTGAGAACATTAGGTTGTTCAACAAAGTTCTTAATCAGCGGAGGCAGGAAGCAAAGATCACCAGCGTAAGGGCCCCCAAATTCGATCCCAACTGCCTTGATGAAATTGTAATAACAAGGGTTGGGAGTGCGGTGCCCTATGAAAAGTTCTCTCTAAACAAGATCAGCCTCATTCTCAACTACGATGAATGGAAAGAGGCTGAAGCAGCTGCCAGAACTGCGAAACCATCGCGGATTATAACAGAACTGGTAAATGAGATTCAATTCGCAATCTACTCCTTCAAGACTCTATGCGATGAAATCAGGAAACATGCTCCTGAGTTGGTACATCGCATACCTCCTTAATTGTGTGAATCTCAAGCTGCTGTTGTCAGAAAGATTGTTGGTGAAAGCTCCTCAGCGAGAGGGGAGAAACGTAAGTCCGTTCTCCTTGAGCCTCTTGCTGACTCCAGACCACTGGATATTGGGTCGTCAATCATATCTGCTAAACGACCAAAACCCAATATCACAAAAGCCGTTCCCACGGGAGTTAACTTTGTCCCTGGGCTGATCGTGAAAGAACCAAATCACAGCTTTTGCTATCTGGAGAAGAAGGTGCAATGCTTCCAGCGGGCAGATGAGTTGGAAATGTGTGATGTGGATCAACTCATGACCTATCACAAGCTGCTGAGTTCCTCTACTGAAGAGGGAAGAGAAATGAAGAACCTAATAGACTCAGCCTTCCGCTCACTGTATCGCAATGTCGTTGGATAAGCTATATCCAAGGCATTATATTTTTTTTTTTATTTTCCTTGTATTTCAATTTCCTTATCAATAGAAAATCAAAACTTTGTAATATACTTGTAAAAATTGTAAAAAGATAAACATATACAAAAGAACCCTAAGGGTCAAAGTACATAAGTATTCAGCTGACTTCTTTCAGCTGAATCTTTACAGGGTTACACTTATACGGCTATTCGACTGCATCAAATAGGGGGAGATTGTTAGTCCCAAGACTAAGTAAATAAGATTTGATGCTCGATAGCCAAGAAGAATAAACAACAGCTGAAGTATGTATCTCAGCTGAAGCAAGTATATACAATAAACCTTCAGCTGAGTACGTACATAGCTTTAGGATACAAGTCAAATCAGCAGCTATTAACGAGAGTTCATTCGAAGTCTATGACCAAAGGACAAAGACAAGAAGAAGACTATTCAGCTGATTGTGGAATCAGCTGATAGTATCTGCTGCAGATAAAGACTTAAAGGAAATGTTCATTGACACCTTGAACATTTCCCGTTCCAGCTCAAAGAAGAAGAAAACGATGAAGATCTTCTATTTTGGAATAGAAGATAATGTCAGTACAACTTCATCATTTGTCCCTCAAGCATGTAAAGAGAAAGTCAACAACTTCTGTACTTATGTAGTACACCTTTCACTGTGTGTCAGAAAAGGTACCGGAAGAAGTGGACACAAAGTACACTCGGGACAATAACTTGTGCAATAGCATTTAATGATCCATGGCAAGTCTACATCGACGAATAATATGTTTACACGTCGTCAAACTTGTGGACTAAAGAACATGGATCTTGGGCTATAAATACAGACGTAAATGCTTGCATTTACAACACCTTTAGAGCACCCTTAGAAATCATAAGCACAAGAACATTCTCTGAGAGTTAGTTATTGTCTAAGTATTAACTCCTCCATAGTTATTACTAAGGTATTAATATCAGCTGTTAGTATCAGCTGATATAACTCTCAGTGTATACTCTTCTAGTTTGAGCGGTCTAAAGTGTCAACTCAAGTATAGAGTTTTAGGTAGTGTGTACTATCTATTTCCGCAAACTCTGTATTGTATTAAGCTGTTTTTAATAAAACTCTTAATCATTGAAATCTTGTTGTTATTTACTTATTGTATCTTCGTCACTCGGTCATAACGCAACACGGTTGTGTTGTTGGGATCCAACATCCTCCAATGAGGAAAGTGGTGAAGAAAGAAAGAGTGAACGTGAAGGTTGTTCTTACAAAACATTCCTTGCATGTCGACCCGACTTCTACCTCGGGAGTACGGAACCGAAAGTGACGGTTCGTTGGATTCGAGAAACGGAACGTGTGCTTGAGAGTAGCAAGTACAAAGAGGAAGACATTGTGACTTATGCCTCACGATTGTATAAAGATGATGCTCTTACATGGTGGGACACCGTGTATGAAACTTTGGGGAAGAAAGCCATTTCCAAGATGTCGTGGGATGAGTTCACTAGAAGACTCAAAGAGAAGTATTGTCCCGAAAGGGAGTTGGAAGAGTTGTTGGAAGAATTTTTGCACTTCAAGAAAGGCAATTTGACCTTGGATGAGTACACCAAGAAGTTCACGGGATACCTCTCGTTTGTGTCAAGCACTTGCGCAACCGAGCGTAGTCGTGTGGTTCGGTTTGCTAATGGGTTGCCATGGGAGTATGAGCTAGAAGTGAAGAGGGCGACTAGGCTTGATGAGGCGATCAATGTCGCTCGAAGTGTTGAGAAGGTTAGTAAAAGGAGAGTTCAAGAGAGGTCGGTTGGAAACGAGAAGAGAAAGTTTGAGGCTTATTCGGGCCCATCAAAGAAAGGAAGATTTACCCCAAGTGGGTCAAAGCAAGGAAGTGGTGGCGGATTCGCAAAATGTGTAAAGTGTGGCAAGACTCACCAAGGAGAATGCAAGCTTGAGTCGGGAAGTTGTTTTAAATGTGGGAGGTTTGGCCACAAGGCTAGAGATTGTAAGGCCAAGAGCCTAGATGAAATTGAATGCTTCTCATGTCATGAGAAGGGGCACTATAGCAATGTTTTCCCGAAGAAAGGAACCGAAACGTTGGTGTCAAGTGTCAACCGCTCACAAGAAATCGGAGCCGATGAAAGTCAAAGGTCGTGCCTTCCAACTCACACGTGAAGAAGCCAAGGAGACTCATGATGTCGTCTCAGGTACCTTATTTATAAACTCCATACGCACATATGTATTGATTGATTCGGGTTCTACTTATTCTTTCGTGTCTCATGAGTTTGGTGCTAAGTTTAAGGTTCCACTAGAATTACTCGATGATTTGTATGAAATAGAAGTATCCGATGGGAAAACCTCTATGGTTCAACACATCTATAGAGATTGTGAATTAGAAATCGATAGTAAGAAGTTTAAGGTTGATTTGATGCCAATGGGGATTAAGGCTTTTGATGTGATTATCGGCATGGATTGGTTGGGAATCCACCAAGCCAAGATTTTATGTGGAAAGAAGTTAGTGTCGATTAAGTCTCCCGAAAATGAGAAAATGTACATCTATGGGGAAAAGAGGCATCATATGCCAAATTTGTTAACCGCCATTAAGGCAAGAAAGTGTTTAGCGAAAGGTTGTGCATCATTTATAGCTTACGTCTTAGACGGAAGAAAAGAGAAGAAGACGGTTGAGAATGTGAAGATCATTCGGGATTTTCCCGAAGTCTTTCCCGATGACTTACCCGGTTTGCCACAAGAGAGACAAGTCGAGTTCCGAATTGATTTAGTTCCGGGGGCGACGCCGATTGCCCGAGCCCCGTATCATTTAGCCCCCACCGAAATGAGAGAGTTGATGACTCAACTCCAAGATTTGCTTGATAAAGGTTTTATCCGTCCTAGTTCGTCACCATGGGGTGCACCGGTTTTATTTGTGAAGAAGAAAGATGGTTCGATGAGAATGTGTATTGATTACCGAGAACTTAACAAGATGACGATTAAGAACCGATATCATTTGCCAAGGATAGATGATTTGTTTGATCAACTTCAAGGAGCCGATTATTTTTCCAAGATTGATTTGAGATCGGGTTACCATCAAGTTCGTGTCAAAGAAGGTGATACCGAGAAGACGGCCTTTAGAACTCGTTATGGTCATTATGAATTTTTGGTTATGCCATTCGGTCTAACGAATGCCCCGGCGATTTTTATGGATCTCATGAATAGGGTTTGTAAACCATTCCTCGATAAATTTCTCATCGTGTTCATCGATGATATCCTTATTTTCTCCAAAACCGAAGAAGAACATGAAGAACATTTGAGGCAAACTTTGGAAGTCTTGAAATGAGAAAAATTGTATGCTAAATTTTCAAAATGTGAATTTTGGTTGCGGGAAGTTCAATTTCTTGGTCATGTAGTATCTCGAAGCGGGATAAAAGTTGACGCGTCTAAGATCGAAGCGGTGAAGAATTGGGAAGCACCAAAGACTCCAACCGAAGTTAGAAGTTTTCTTGGGTTAGCCGGTTATTACCGAAGATTTATTGAAGATTTTTCCCGAGTGGCGGTCCCACTCACCAGGTTAACGAGAAAAGATGTGAAGTTTGATTGGGGGAAAAAGCAAGAGGATGCTTTTGCCTTGTTGAAAGAGAAGTTATGCAATGCACCGATCCTCACTCTACCCGATGGTATGGAAGATTTCGTGGTGTATAGTGACGCCTCGAACAAAGGTCTCGGTTGTGTTTTAATGCAAAGAGGTAAGGTGATAGCTTATGCTTCAAGACAATTAAAGAATGCGGAGGAAAGGTATACAACACATGACTTAGAGTTGGCGGCGATTATTTTTGCCTTAAAGATTTGGAGACATTACTTGTATGGTACAAGGTGTATTTTGTACACGGATCACAAAAGTCTCAAGTATGTGTTTACACAAAAAGACTTGAATATGAGACAAAGAAGGTGGATTGAGTTGATTAGTGACTACGATTGTGAGATCGTTTATCATGAAGGAAAGGCTAATGTGGTAGCCGACGCCTTGAGTAGAAAAGTTTATGAAAAGCCGGTCAAGGCTAAGTTGATGCGGATTGATGTAGTATCTAGTTTTATTGAGAGTATAAAAACCGCACAAAAGGAAGTGATGGGAAAAGACGAGTATAGGCAAGAGAGATTGGGAAAGAACCAAGTAGTTGAAGAAAATGTTCAAGGGTTAAAAACCGTAAATGGTCGGATTTGGGTTCCGAAATTCGGTGGAAACCGAAAAGTGTTGTTGAATGATGCTCACAAGTCCAAGTATTCGATTCATCCCGGAAGTACAAAAACTTATCAAGACTTGAAGAAAATTTATTGGTGGCCCGGGATGAAGTCGAGGGTAGCAAAGTACATATCAAAATGTGTCACATGTGCACAAGTGAAAGCCGAGCACCAAGTGCCTTATGGTGTTGCACAATCGTTGCAAGTGCCGGCCGGGAAATGGAATGACATCACAATGAATTTCATTGTTGGTCTCCCAAAGACAAGTAGAAATCATGACGCCATTTGGATGATTGTAGATAGGTTAACGAAAAGTGCGTTATTCCTAGCTATTCGGGAGACCATGCCACTCGAGAAGTTGGAAAAATTGTATGTTGATGAAGTTGTTCGTTTGCATGGGGTACCATTGTCGATCATTGTCGATCGTGTCCGATCGTGTCTCTGTGAATTCATCGGAACACTCATAGTGGCATCACAATCTGGTGCTTCACGAAGATTGAGTGGAAATCCTGCTAGAGCTAAAATTACGCCAACTCTAAATGCAGGTCACACAATTGAATCGACTGTTGTGCAAACGACTATTGTATCAAATGGTGTGCTAACGGTCACTCTATGTGAGCCCGGTATTACCTAAATTGTTCAAGTTGTTGTGCCTAAAATTTTCAATCGAAAAGGCAACAACTAATGTCGGAAACACATAAAGAATTCCGATGAAAAATCCATGTGAATCATTCTTACAACGTAACATAGTAAATGCTGATCAATTGCACATGAGCGTTATAGTTCACTCTCAAATAACTCCTATGATCTGCTATAACCGGCATGATCTTCTCCAGGAGCCACCTACAATATAGGACATACTTTGAGGGTCCCTAGGTCTAGGTGAGCAGAATCAAGTATCACGGGATCTTGATTGGGGTGCGCTGAGATAAAACTTGAGATGGGGAATGAAGTATGGGGTGCAAATCAGTTAACACATGGTAAAATGAAACGAGGGTGTAGTTGAAAATTGAAAGAGTAAGCTTGAGTGAGGAGGGTGTGACAGGGTTAAAGAAAACGAAAAACCCTTACCAAACCGATTAAAAACCGGGTAGCCACGTCTCTATCAGATTGCATATGTTGCTCTCTGATATTGAAAAAGACATCATGGACCCAGTGATGCAATGCACAACCCCCCCCCCCCCCAGCTACTTAAGTAAGTACTTCTTAAAAAGTCCTTGTTTCATTTTTCACGGAGATCAGCTCATATGCTATCGACATCTCACTTGGAGATTGTTGATATTGAAAAAGAGGACAATTCTCTCCAGTCCTCGCCTTCGTTTGTCCACAATAGAGTCTAGAACCGAATTAAATTTCTCTAGGACACAGGCATTCCACCAAGCATATCCTTGTGATATTGCCGGAACATTCATAGTGATACCAAAAATATTGGTATTCCACGATGATTGAATAGAAATCCTACCAGTGCTAACATCAAAGCCAACACTGAACGTAGGTCACACAGTTTCTGTAACTGTCGTGCTAACAGGAAATCTATGTGATCCTGGTTTACCCTGATACTTTCCTGTGCGAAGATCTGACGACTGTACTCCATTCTAATCAACAACAGTCACTATGTCAGATAGAAGATCTGATGACTGTACTCCATTCTCATCAACAACAGTCAATATATCAGATAAGGGATTCTATGACCGTACTCCAATATCATCAACAACGGTCAGAAAATCCATATCAAATCAATATACCGCACTGCTTCTACTTCAACAAATATCAGGAACCAAAGATCAATAAATCGACAAAGCCACAACTTCAAGAAAAAGACTTCCGCTGCCGACTGCTCTATCTATGGGTCTACATTTCGTCGATTTGCTTGAAGTCTTCTGGAATACTTTCTATTGGTTGAAAAGCCAATTAAAAGTATGGTTATCACCGATCATCAAAAGCTGAAGCTGATTTGTCAACATAACTGCACAACGGTTAACCACTCAGTTCCAGCTTTACAAACGAAGAAGACTTCAATGGTTTCAATGATAAAATGTGTTATATATTGATTATTATAAAAAAATGTATAATCATTATTCAACACATTTTCATCAAAGGGGCATCGTCATACTCAATTTATTTGTTTCCTTAAATCGAAGATTCTTCCCTAATTTCAACTCGTAGAACTTCACATTTTACATGATGAATTAGATAAATCTTATTCATCATGAGGGGGAGAAGATACATTATATAAATTCTTTTTATAAAGAATTTATACTTTCAGAGAAAAATTCTTCTAAAGCTCAATCTGCGGGAACAAACTTAGGAGTTTCTTACAATATTATGGAGATTATTGATACGTTAGCCCAGTTTACTCCACATTAATAAAATATATGCACCAGTTAAGGGGGAGTAAACAAGAAACCAAAGATCTATCAAGATATCATACAACTTTCATAGTAAAATTAGGAAATGCGTTCACCGGGGAGTAAATTTCAAAATGTTTAATCCAACTCCCGTGGAGAGATAATTGTTTGTTTGAGGGGGAGCATAAACCTTATCAACTTTTTTACCCTAACGACAATTATCAAGAATCATTGATCGACATAAAGCCACAAACTTCAAGAAAAGACTTTCGCTGTTAATCTCTCTATCATTATGGGTCTTACTTTTAGTCGATCAATATGTATCTTCAGTTAAAAGTCTTCAAAATACATCTTGTTGGTTAAAAAGCTACAAGAATTATTCATTTTCACATCCAAAGAAAGCTCAAATTGTTCCTGATACAACATTATTCAACGACATATCTACCAGGTACAACTCGAATTGGCTCAAGATGAAGACTTCGAAGATACGCCTCCCAGACTATTGTTACAAAGGGAGAGATTGTTGGGTCTCATATGTTGTAACCAATAGTTTAGGGATCATTTATGTATTTAGTCTAAACTTAGGCTAGGTATATATACTAAGTAGTAACCTAATAGCCTCTAACCTTTGCCCAAAGTTGTAACCTTTCCATCCATAGCAAAGTGTTCAAGTTCTTAAATTAATATAAATCTTCCTAATTTCTTAATTGTTATTGCTTAATCTATACTTAATCCTTGATTTCACATTCTACACGACGAGCTTCAGGATGTGCCATTGGCAAGGTTGGAGCAAACTACAATGATTGCTTAGATCGCAAAATAACATAGATCATTGCAAAAGGTTGTAGTGACAAAACTCTTTGCAATGGCCATCTCTCATTGCAAATTCAAAACTCTTTGCAATGGCCATCTCTCATTGCAAATTCAAAACTCTTTGCAATGGCCATCTCTCATTGCAAATTCAAAACTCTTTGCAATGGCCATCTCTCATTGCAAATTCAAAACTCTTTGCAATGGCCATCTCTCATTGCAATATTCATCACAAAATCTCTTTTGCTATAGATTCACGACGGAAACCATCATTGCAATTAACGCTTCCGCGTGTACTGAATAGTGAAGTACAATGAACTATAGCACAGAGTACATAGGTGTCAAGCGATTCAAAACTTAGGTGTGTGGCGTGGGTATATATATATGATGTAATATTTTTTCTTTTTAAGTGGATTCTAGTCGTTGTAGTTTATACCAAAACTATATTGTACATACGCATGGGTGTCGAATCCATGTGTAATAGCTAGGTACTAGTAAATATGCAAAAAGATCATTTCCAAAAGAGTAGAGGCTAACCATTAGAAAGGAGCGATGAAATATCAGTTGTCTTATTTTGCCCAAAAAAAGGAGTCATGGAATAACTCATGAAGCACGCGGTGTCCGTCGCCCGCCCAGAAGTAGTCGGAAGACAATCATATAGAGAATTTGATCTCAAATGTAAGCATTCTGAACAAACACTTTTGCTTATGTTCAAATTACATTGGGCAATGGCATACACGGTTGCACTACCATCAGCTACTTGACGTGTAGAAGCTGCATAGAAATTTGATATTCTCGGTACGGCAACTTGAAGGTCCGATAATAACTTCGCAGCTGCTTTTTGGAACTCTACTGGTTGAGGCGAAGTTTCATTGTTACATACCACAACACCAGCCCTATTATTGGCCTCAGTATAGAAGTTATTGTAATCATACCTACATCACAACAACTTTATTTTGCATTAACTTTAAACATATATCCATCCGTCCCATTTTTATTGTCTAGTATACTATTTTAGTTTGTCCCACAAAGACTGTCTTTCCTAAATTTCAAACAATTAAAAAACATTTAAGTAGTAAAGAGAAAGTTTGATTGGTGACAAGTGACAACTGACATAGTATAAAATAACTGTGTGCTTTTTTGTAGTGGACAATAAATTTGGGACGGAGGGAGTAATAAATAAACACATATATATCATCTACGGGTGTTCAAAACCGGATACCAGGATTTTCGGATACCCGGATTTCAGGTACCCGGATTTTCGGATAGTGATTCTTACTACCCGGATTCGGTAGCCGAAATTCGGATACCCGGATTTTGGGTACCCGTATTTTCGGGTATCCGAATTCCGGCTACCCGGTATCCGAAAAAACAAAATATTCAAATCTTTTTTGGGTATTTTCGGGCATTTTTCGGTTATTTTTGGGTACTTTCAGATATTCTCGGGTATTTTCTGATATTTCACGTATTTTCCAAATATTTCGGATTTTTTTTTGTATATTTTCGTATATTTTTCATATTTCGGGTATTTTTCGGGTATCGGGTACCTGAAATGTTTGAAAACACTACCCGGATCCGGTATCCGAAATTCAGATACCCGGATTTTCGGATACCCGGTTTTTCAGATACCCAGATTTTCAGGTACCCGAATTTCGGATATTGGATACTTTTTCGGATACTTAGTTTTTTTGATATGTTTTAACACCCCTAATATCATCCCCATTAATGGAGCCTAGTAAATCGCTAAATAATAAATAAACACATGTCTCAATTAAAATTTGGAAATGAAAGTTCAATATTTTTTCCTAATCTGAAATAAGTTAATTGAAATAAATATACTGAGTATATCTTAACATATTTAGCTACCTTATACGGCCATTAGCCTGAAAAACATTATTGTTGGCTTAAATTATGTAAAAAGTTTAGTATATACACAGAGTATATAGTATCTGAAAGAAAACATAAATAAATCAACAGGGAATATTAAATTATGGGAGGTCTTAGTTGGTAAGATTAAAAGTTAATATATCAAAACAGTCATGGCAAACAAAAAAAAATCAAGTAGCCAACTTTGTTAGGTTGTGGCCTTAAATTCCAAAATGTCATTGATGTAGACTCGATAGCATAGATTAACCTGTTGATTCAACGAATACCAGGATAATCTAACAAAAATGATGTTAATTCAAAAATTACTTGGGATTGGCCTTCAAAACCTGTTCAACACGAAGAACACAATTTTGGAAGAGAAAATTTAAATTTTTGCAAAATTGCCAACGGATTATTTCATGGCATAAAACACACTTTAAATATGGCCCAGATTTTCGAATAAGCCTAATATTACAAACAGGTCATAAACTGGGTCTAAACCAAGTTCAAAAAAATACAATGGCCCGCTCATTTGTTATTGGGCCTGCGTCATTCCCCTTGGATTCGAATCTCATTTGATACATTTTTATTTTGAGAGGAAAAAATTAAGACCTTTCAAAAATAAAAATAAAAACCCGAAATTCAGACCTTTTTTTATAAATATAATATCTCAAATGCTTTATATATAACAAAGATAAACATATTACCTAAAAAATGTCTTTAATCCATCCATCAGTTAGTTTTTTTGTTTAAGTATCATTTAAAATAACTGTAAAATATTAGATTGTATATGTCCTTAAATATTGAGCGAATTACATCTAAGGTCCCTGTGGTTTACCACTTATTGCAGCCACAGTCACTAAACTTCATTAAGTACACTGGGAGTCCCTGGTGTTGCCACTTTGTTGCACCCGTAGTCCCTGAAGTAAACGGACGTTAATTAATGCCGTTAAGTCCCCCATGTGCACACCACATGATGGGTAGTATGGTAATTGTCCACCCCTTCCTCATATTTAAACCTGAGTAAATTACATGGAAGGTCCCTGTGGTATACTACTTATTACAGTCTTAGTCACTGATCTTCATTTATTACACCGGAAGTCCCTGGTGTATACACTTTGTTACACGCATGTAGGCCTGTAAACGAACTGAACGTTCAACGAATCATTTGCGAACCGTTCGGCGGGAGTTCATTTATGTTCGTTCGTTTAGCTAAACAAACGAACACAAACAAGATTTTGTGTTCGTTTAGTTAAACAAACGAACACGAACAAATGCCCGTTCGTTTATGTTTGTTACCCTAGTTCACGAACCGTTCGTGAACACTGAATTTTCTTAACATAAACGAACACAAACGAATATAAAGAAACACAAAAGTACACGAAACAAACACAAACGGACACGAAACAAACACAAACAAACACAAACGAACATAAACAAACTCAAACAAACACTAACAAACGAACGTAAACAAACAAACACGAACGGATGTTCACGAACGTGAACGAACGAACGGGCATTTGTTCGTGTTCGTTTGTTTAACTAAACGAACACAAAATCTTGTTTGTGTTCGTTTGTTTAGCTAAACGAACGAACATAAATGAACTCCCGCCGAACGGTTCGCAAACGATTCGTTGAACATTCGGTTCGTTTACAGGCCTACATGCGTGTAACAAAGTGTATACACCAGGGACTTCTGGTGTAATAAATGAAGATCAGGGACTAAGACTGTAATAAGTAGTATACCACAGGGACATTCCATGTAATTTACTCAGGTTTAAATATGAGGAAGAGGTGAACAATTACCATACTACCCATCATGTGGTGTGCACATGGGGGACTTAACGGCATTAATTAACGTCCGTTTGCTTCAGGGACTACGGGTGCAACAAAGTGGCAACACCAGGGACTCCCAGTGTACTTAATGAAGTTTAGTGACTGTGGCTGCAATAAGTGGTAAACCACAGGGACCTTAGATGTAATTCGCTCTTAAATATTTGAATAAGGATCAAGAAAGAAGCATCCTTATTTGAAGAAGTTGAAGAAGCAATGCATTTTCATAAAATATACATATATGTATACATATGTTCATAATTATACCGTATATATGTATATATATACACATATATATTCGGTAAGCATATGCATTTTCGTAAATGAAAATGCAAGTTCTGATTGAAAATGCAAGTTACGACTGAAAATGCAAGTTATGTAAAATGCATGTGTATATATATGTGTATATATACATATATATCGGGCATTAATATGCACATATATATATATATATATCTATGGTATGAATATATATGTATATATACATATATGTATGTATATGTATACATATATGTATATTTTATGAAAATGTATTGCTTCTCAACTTTTTCAAATAAGGATCATTTTCTATTGATCAATACCCTATATATTTTGCATTGTAAAAAATATACATATATTGAACAGTATTAAGTATTAGAATTTGTCTTAAACAAGAGAAGTTCAAATAGAAAGTGAGTTGTAGCGAAACAAGAAAATATGCACCTGAAATCACAGTTACTGTAAATAGCATGAGCTCCATTGACCACCCCACACACTTTTATTAGCTGACTAACAGCAAAGTCGAAGCAATCCAGACAGTCTGGAACTGAAAGATATCCCCTGCACTCTGCAAGTCCCCACACCGACTCACCATTAAACAAAGTGCGTGCGGTGGCAAAACTGCTAGTGGATAACTTGCGACGGATTTTAGAAATTGTGGTGTTAAGGTTGCTTAATAAATACTTTTCGTTCATAACTTCTTGCATACTGCAATAATAACGGATCAGAGTGCTATTTATATCTGTTGGCTCTGATGTCACTTGTGCCACCATGGTTACAAGTACCACCAGAGCCAACATTAGACTTGCCAGTGGCCACGAAAACCGCCTGCAGACCTCTTGTTTCATAATCCTCTTGTATATCTTTGGTATCTTGTGTTTAAAGTTGACCCCCTTACCAATTGAGTTCATGTAGAAAGAATAAATATATGTCAATTATTATAGGACATGATAATGGATAAAGAAATTCAGAGGAAACTCACTATTTGTTTCCAACTGTTTTTTCCACAAGTCAGTCAATAAAGGCGGGGGAAGAAAACATATGTATAAGGCCAAATTTTTGTACTACCCTAAACTTAATTATTAGCTACATGGTCCACATAATGCCCGAAGACCGGTGCAAATGATGGATTCAATTCACCATCAGTTAGCTTTGATTAATCGGCACTATTTGGGGTTTCTTTTTTAAAGTATTTATATGCACGGTCAACATTCCATGATGACACGTCCAGATTCATAATGCACTCACAACTACACTTGGAGAGGTAATTTGTATATGTTATTACGAATCAGCAGTTGTAGGTTACAGTAGTTAACCTACAACTAGATAATTAATATTGAGTTATTAATTGACTAATGGTTACATATTGTCACACCCCGCCAAAAATGGTTTGCGGAAGAACGGGTGTGGACATTTTGAGTAACACAAGCATATGATTATTGTAAACAATAATTGTTTAAAAATCTGAATAACATTTGAAATAAAGTATATCATAAATTAAAATGTTAACAAAATACTTGAAAGGTAAAAAGAAAATGTTTTTAATAAATCGGGGCATCTTGACACATGCATGCTTGTGATCCAATGCTACTAAGACTTATGCTTCAACTTAGCTACCTGAAAAACATATGAAAAATGATCAACAAAAATGTTGAGTGAATCCACAGGGTTATAGTTTGTTTTAAATCCAAAGTTTTATGTATGCCAACATGCGTAATTTGTAAAATGATAATGTCTGAAAATGATTTGAAGTCCAAGGTGTTCATGTGCCAACCATGGCATAAATTATGTGATGAATTAATATTTGAAAATGACTTGCCACCACGAGCTGTAATATAATGATAATTGAATTGTTGACATATTGAAACACATAAGTTTGTAGAAAAGCATGACTGATATCCATTAAAATGTCGACCCTAAGTCCATAACCAAAACTCCAACTCTAATAATGATGTTAATGAATCAAAGATATGCACTCCCTGATTTGATCACACTGTGGGAGGAAGAGTCTTAGCCAATGGTACCATTTGTATATCCAGGGCCTAGTCGCAACTAGCTAATGAATATGTATGTAAACTACATCTAAACTTAGTCCGAGCATAAGGATTGATTGTCATGGTTTAAGATATGTTTCATCACAAGTAAAATAAATAGTTACAGTAGGCTTTACTGCAACACGTTGATATAGATAATGTAAATATTTATAAAAACAATTAATATGTTTTTCACCCCAAAACAGTATAAAAACGTAGTAAAAAGAGGGGCTGTGGACTCACCTGATGCAATGCTAGCCAAAACACAAATAATAATGTGCGCTCTCCAACCACAATGATCCCAACGTCCTAAACGCATAAGAAATAATGTATGAGTGGCGGTCTCAATGACACGCCTAAACTAAATGATGCGTAAATGATTCCCTGGGGGAGTTTAGACTCGAGTGATACGTTGGTGACATTGTAGAATGGTTGCGTATCTTAAATTTGTTCGTATTATAATGGTTAAGTTTTGATAAACGTGGTACTCTTTGATTGAAATAATGGATTGTTGTACCATAGATAATAAATTATATTGAGATAATTGTAAATTATAAATTATTAACCCATAAATAAATACATATTTTAATAAACAGTTTTAAAAAAATTTAGAATTCAAATGGACATGCTCATGCGTGACTATTATTTAATTAAATAATTATTTAGTTAAAACTAAATAATTAAATACTCCCTCCGTCCCACAAAAAATTTCCCATTTGAGATGGGCACAAGTTTTAAGGTGATAGTTAGTGGTGGGGTCATTGACAATAATTTTGATTAAAATATAAGATTGATTTGGAGAGAGAAAGATAGTTAGTGGATAGTTAGTGGTGGGGTCCTTAGTAATAATAGTATTTTATTGAAATGGGAAGTTTTTTGTGGGACAAAAAATTAGGGTGAAATGGGAAGTTTTTTGTGGGACGGAGGGAGTAAATAAGTAGATAGTTTATAATAATTAATTAAATAAAATATAATATAATTCATTTAAGTGTGAATGATTATTGAATGATATTAAAAAAAATTACATCAGTAAGTACCCATCGAAATGGGTTAAACGTTGGGCTCAGTAAATATGATTTGGGCTTGACAATTTAAATCAGTAATTGTTTTAAATCAGTAGTTGTTTTAGTTCATTTAATAAAACTCAAGTGGGCTTAAAATTTTTAAAAGGCTGATTTGGATTATGAAGTGGGCAGATAGAAACGAAAATGGCTGAATCTTGGGTTATAGTTTTGACGAGCACAAAATGCCGGCGATTGCAGTAATAATTGCCGATTTTTAAGACCAAATTTATGAGACATACACACCAACGTACGCCAGGCTGTAATGGCTTCGAGTCACTGTTTCGGAAAATAATACGACGGTGTACCGTCCGTAATACTCACGAGAACACACACACATTAGTGTATTCCGCCGGAGTCAGAAAACGGTAAACAACGATTAACAGCTACTTGTATTACATGATCAAAACGAAGCAGTAAAGAGATTATACCTTCGGAGAGATAGAGAACTGAGATTGCCGGGTTTTGAGCTTGACGCCAGAAAGTCGCCGGAAAGTGTTTCTGGTTACCGGAGGTGGAGAGGAAGAACTGAGTAGAAAATATGCCAACTAAGAAACGATATGACGATCATAAACGTGTATGATTAAAAAGAACGGTTCGAGTTATATACCTTCAAAGTTAAGGAGCGAGACCGAGTGTGAGCTTTAGAATTGAAGGTGATCGGCGGAACTGTTGACTGCCGGAAAAACGAGATTCGCCGGAGACGTTGCTGGTGAAAACGAGAGATATGAAGAGAGTTTTGTTTATGTGTTGCCTGGTACGTATTAGCAGAGAGACGTGTAGTTTTGAGGTGATTTAATTTCATATATAGGAGACGGTGAAGATGGTGATCGTGGATATTGGTTGTTCAAAGTAACGGATTTTCTAGGATACAATATTATAATATTCAACAAAAATCGGAAACTTAGTTATAGTGTAGATCTGCACGTGTGAGATAAAGAAGAGATAAGATGGAACTTTTCATTTTATCTAAATTATTTATATGTTTGTTAAATCACGCATGGTAACTTTGTGTATTACATTTTTGTACCACACTTTGTGTATTACTACCACTTTATTTAATTGAGTTAAGTTATCCTTATCTATATATATAATAAAAGAAGCTTTAAGGTGCCACGTGGCACCTTTTTAGACCACAACTTTGATACGTGGCAGTCTTCTATTGGCTGCAATTTTTGTTTTCCCGCCTTTTTGAACTTTCGTAATGGACATATTTATATATGTAGAGTTACTTATATTTGAATAAACTTTCCTAATAAAACTGTCATATTAATAGAATATCCGATTTATTTATATAAACAATCTTCACATTTATTTTGATTTTCTCAATTCTATAATTATTGCTTGATTTCCGAAAATTGATGGTTTTAATTTCAAATTAATATTTGGCTATTTAAATAGCTAATTAGTTAATTTCTTCATCCGCAACATCCATAATTTTTTTTTGATTTTTTCTTCTACACAAGCAGGTTATCTCGATGTCTACTATAATTCATGTATTTATGTTGAGTTCGATTATTTTCTTTCTAACAAAGCAGGTGACATTTTCAAATAAGATAAATATGTTATATTCTTATCTTCCTGTTATTGATTGATTGAATTATTTGTCTATTTAAACGCATAATGTAGAATATGTTTTCATAATAAACATTTTCCAGCTTTCTTGAATTTGCTGCATCCTCGGTTTTTTATCAGTCCAGCTATATAAATTTTGAATTATGATGTTAAGAGGTATAATTTTTAATTTGAGTTGACTAATAATGTAAAAGAGTTGCTCATGGTTTTGTTAATTTTAATTGATTTTTGTTTTTGTTCATGTTAAATTGAATCTTGCTATCTTATGTATTAACAGCTTACTCACAATTCAACATTAGCTGTGATGTATGATCTATGCTTTATTACTTAATTAGCTTAATTAATTATAGTTTTAAAATTTTATTACTTGACAATTGTTTCCATTTAAATACTGTTCTTGCATCATGAGTCATTTAGTCGGATACTATTAGATTAGAAATTGTATTGTGGAAAATTTATGTTTAGGTTTTGATCATAAAAATTTCAAACTTTCAAAATTTCCTCCACCGAGATTTCGTCCAGAATTGTTATTAAGATAATCCAACCACCGAAATACGACCATGATTTTAGGCAATGATTGGTTTCTAATATGTTCTGGGTTATAGTATTTATATAGATGGATATAATGTTTAGGACGTATTAAAGCATATCATCATCATATTTCGAAAATTGTATACAGAGGTATGCCATATTCATTGTTTTAATTCCCTGTGTTATTTTTACAAAGTTGTTGCATAGGGAGTTAATCTCTCTAAATAACACTAATCAATGTTATTTAGATGGTATGATTTTGTAAAGGTTGTCGTAGATTTTTACTGAACCAAAGCTAATTTCGATTTCAGTTTTGTTGGATTTGTTACTTAGTCCATTAGAAAATTTATTAGCCCAATTTGCAAGTGTTTGGGCTGGATATTTAAAAAAGCCGAACAACCCGTTATTGAATACATTCTTTGTCCTTTTTGTAAAATTATTACTTACTCAATTATTACCGGTTGTTTGCGAATACTAACGTAAACGTGAAAACATATTACTTGTAAGCCATACATTTGTAAAGGACAAAATTTGGGGTGTTCGCATAAAACGTATTTGTATTGTTTGCGAGTGTTTGGGCTAAGCATATAATTCTTTGGCCATTATGAAAACATGGATATTTTCAGTCAATTATTACGGGTTTTTTCCTCATGTGCTAAACATATACTTCCCCCGATTCAAAATAAGTGCTACACTTTGCGTTTCACGGTTTTTGAGGTAAAAAATTATAATAATGATTAAATTAGATTAATTGAATGGTTGGTGGATAATGGGTCCCACGCCTTTTGAATAAAGTGAGGTTAATGATGTTTAAAAGTAAAATATTAGAGTAAATGAGTAAATGTGTCATTTCGCTTTGTTAAATTAGATAGTTAGTGGGTGTGAGCCATTCTATTTTTTTACCAAATAAGGTAATTTTTCAAAGTGTAGCACTTATTTTGAATCATTTGTAAAGGAATTATGCCCAATTAAATCATAGTTTTTATTACGGTTGTTATGGTTTAAATTAAAAATTGAAATAAAATTTAAATTAAATTTAACAGTAAAGTTTGATACATTAAAAACTTTCGAATTAAATTTTTAATCTTATGATAAAAGTTTAATATTAATTTTGTCTATACCTTATTATTTAATATTTTTTGTATAATTATTTTGAAACATTATCTTTCTTATAGATTCAAATAACGGTATGGATTTTATCCATGATAAAGCTGTAAGGAAAATTAAAAATGTTATTGTGGAGAAGATTAAATTCAGACAATTATCTGTCACATCAAGTATATCATATTCATCTGATACAAACAAAAAAAACTTGATGTTAACGGTAGGAAGTGATATTGTTGATACTTGATATTGAAGAAACAACATCATTTGCAAATTGGCTATTGGATTTTTGAGAAGGAAAAATCCGTGGAAGGAGCAATATTAACACCAAAATATAAAGTTGTAAAAGATATAAATGATCATTTTTTTTTTATCAATGTTTACAGGGGAAGGAAATGAGTATTTAAGTTCAGACAACATATTTATTTTTTATTGTTTATGTAATAATTATGTAATTAATAATTTTTTTTATCTATACAATAACTTAATTTTTTCTCATGTTTATATATAATTTATTAGGTCCTATTTCATAATTTTGGTTTTATTAGGATTATATATTTTCTTATAGTTGATGTAATAATTAATTAATTAATGATAATTTTTTATATTCTATATAAATTACGTTCAGTAAAATTATTGACAATCCGTGATTTTTCACGGGTCATAACCTAGTAACTTATAAAATAACTACTCCCTCCGTCCCTTAATAAAGTTCTCATTTCAATAGGGCACAAGTTTTTAGGAGTTGGTTAGTGGTGGGGTCTTGGTAATAGATTTGATTAAAATATAAGGTTATTTTGGAGAGAGAAAGTGTTTTTAAAAAGATAGTTAGTGGTGAAGTACATGGTAATAATATTATTTTATTGAGTGGGTCCATCTAATTTGAGAAATGGGAACTTTATTTTGGGACAAATATTTTGATACAAATGGGAACTTTATTAAGGGACGGAGGGAGTATAATCTTTGGTTTGATTTAAGTTTACATTAAGTCACCAACTCGCTAAATTTAAGGTTTAAATGTATCGAAATGTAGACAACTAACACATATCTAATTAATGATGTGTACTAACCACACAAATATATGATTAATGCTAGACTTAAATGCAACCATGTATGCTATTCTAAGACAAAATGAGCTATAAAAATCGTCGGGACAAATACCCGATTGCAAGGGTTGTCACACATATTTATTTAGTTAAATAAATATGTAATATCACGTAAATAATATGTGTGTTAAATGTATCTAGTACTATAAATCAGTAACAATATTGTACGAATGTTAAAATACTGATGCTAGGGCTGTCAAAACCTGACACGACACGACAAAAATACACGAAACGAAACGAAATTGGGACAAAATTGAAATTTGAATTTGTGTGTGTCGTGTTCGTGTTGTGTAAAACAAACACGAAGTCGTGTCGTGTTCAGAAATTAACACGAAATTGGCACGATAGTTATGATTTTGTCGTGTTTTTAGCATGTAATAAGTAAGAAATTTGTTATTTTGTTATTTATTTTGTGTTGTCGTGTTTGTCGTTTTATCGGTTTTTTAATCGTGTCGTGTTTGTGTTAGCAAAAATAAAACACGACTTCGTGTCGTGTCGTTTTCGTGTTGAGCGAATTCGTGTCGTGTCGTGTTACCCAGAAACACGAAACGATAACACGATTTGACAGCCCTAACTGATTCATAGTAAATACAAGTGGGCCAAATTTAATGGATTATCTATAAATAAGAAGGAATAATTTAGGTTAATGACTAATCATTCCATAATACTCTAAAGGAAATTGTTGGGTAGCTGAAAGCAACTATTATCCAAAATGAATTTAATGAAGACAAATACACAATAGTTGGAAGACAATCTGAAGATAAGTTCTTCAGATTGTGAGTGTTAGAGTATCTGATGAGTTCAGATCCTCACCACTCAACTACATTATCTGAACATCCAAAGAAGCAACAATCAGTTCCCGTTGTGAAATCAAAGAGTGATCAGTTGTTCAGATGGTTGTAGTAGGTTTAATGTATACTTGACAGTGACACATTGAGTCTTGAACACAGATGCTACTTTAAGTCTCAATTTTAGTGAAGGTCGTTGAGCTAGCCCGGTATCTAAAAAACCATGAGTATCTGAAACACTCATGGGTATCTGAACACATCTTAGTATTAGAATCTTCAGTTGACACAAGTACAACACAAGATCGTGGGTAGCTGAAAAAGGGAATCCTATGCAAATTTTCTAGAAGATCTCGGCGACCACAAGAAGACAAAACGTATTGTTAGAATTCCGTTAATAGTGTCTGTCACATGAAAACATCCTTAAGACCAACGGGATTCTTAGACGTTGACAATTTATAAACCTCGTAGCTGTTACTTCATGCAGACTCTATAAATAGAGGACTTGATGGACGAATTCATGTGTGCAACCCAACAACATTTTCACTCTGCTTATACGCATTCTGTAACCAATTCCAAGCAAAGTGAAAATCAATTGTGACACTATTTGTTACTAGTTTCATCAATTGTCTCTTGGTAATTTACGCTGTCTGATCTTGTATTTGACTATTATTTAATCAATACTTGGCTTAGATAGTATTTGTAATTGTCTATCTTTTTCAAGTAGTTTAGTTAGGAGTCGTGTTCTTAAGTATTTCGCAACTACTTGTACTTTGTTAAATCATTATTGATTAATAAAGAAGAGTTTATTTATTTTGAGTAGTGTTCATTGATTTTAAATTAATGTATTCAACTTCACCTTTTACACTTACTAGCACTTGTTAGGGGACTAACATAAACCCTAGCCTCATTCCTCCCCCCTCTGCCTTAGAGTTCAACCGAGAGTCCAAGAGAAGTCGAAGGCTTCTCATTGTCCTTCTTCTTCGTTGGTTGTTATGAGAAACATGAGCAAGACAAACACCCGTCTTGGTTCTCGGTGTTATGGCTCAGGCATACACATACGCTCGTGTGTTTTGGCGTGGGGGTTAATCTGCTCACCCCCATCTCTGTCGCAACGGATATCCGGAAAATATGGCAGTCGATATCATGTGCGGTGATTGGTGGTTGGTTATGCAGCCAACCCCGATGGGCTTGAGGGGCCGTCTCTATTCATCATTTACACCTATATCAACTAAGTCTATTCTTTAGAAACCAAATATCACAATTCAAAATTATGAAGCTTTCAAGGCATGTAAACGGCCACCTCCCTTTAAATGGCAAAGAAAACCACAATGGTGGTGGTGTTGGACTTGGTCTCCTAAATGGTTAAATTCCCAAGAGTTTCAGGGTTCAATTCCTTCTTTGAGCAAAAAAAAAATAACGTACCCCCCCTGTGGCCACGGACTGCGGAGACTCCAGGCTACCCGCAAGCGGGTGATCGTCCTGGGATTAGTCGGTCGCAGAGCGAGTCAGAACCCAAGTTTAAAAAAAAGGTAAAGAACAAAAACAACCCCATGAATAACATCAAACAATACTAAAAGACCCAAAAACGACATCAAAAGTATGCCAAATGTATATTATAGGGATAAAATAAGATAAAGATTTATATGTTATTTAACTTTTTTGTTGTAACATATACAACTCAACAACGATTAAAATTTCTTATATCAACAAAATTTAATAGGCAATCTCCATTTGCGATCTCCATTTGCGAGCTCATTACATACGCAAAAACTTGCATACACAACCTATTATAGTTTAAGAAAAACAACAAAGATACTCAATACCTTCAAAAGCGTTGTATGGGGAAGTAAAATGTAGACAATCACACCTCTATTTGCCGGCTGCTTCCGGAAAACTCTCTGGTAAAATGAGAGTATATTCTAGAATGAAAGGTTTGATTTTATTTAGAGTTGCTAGCCAATTAGATTGTGATCCTTAATCATTATATACTCTGAACCAAACTGGTCAACTTTGTTCGATCAGTTCTAACCGATTTCAAAATGTTCCCCGAACGCAACATGCAAAAGTTGTTACAATGGCAATCATTCAACAAAAAAAGGTATATATTTTAACATGATCAAGTCACGGTTACATTGATAATTCTTTTTTTTTTTTTTCTTTTTTTGTAAAACATCTGAATTGCTATGTGGGGGGTTTGTAGAAGAAAAAACCCGGTTTGCTACCATACTATCACTAGAATGAGAATCATACCCTGCTCCAGATTATGTACTAAAAACCACCCCTTGCCTGCATAACAATAAAATTACAGTTAATATTTTCTTTTGGATTAAGATTGCTATTTTTTCACAATTAGAACTTTCTTTTGGATCAAGTCTTTGCACTCAAAATATCCTTCTAGAAGTTCAAAATTACATATATCCTTGTAAAATTTGTAGTTTTATACAAGTCCTACAAATATATTAAAACTTGGTATATATCCTTTAAAATTTCATAAAACAATATCTGTCCTTGCAAATCACAAAAATACTTGTATTTAAATTCTATATATATATCAAATATACCTAAATGAACAATCTAAAAGTACTTAGTTAAAAAAAAAAACCTAAAAAAAAATAACTAACAAGTATTACATTTAGTATCTGTTAAATTTACATTGGGTGAATATGAGTTGTTCGTGTTTCAAGAAGTCAAAATTCAGGAAGATTTTTGTGCTGTGTACAAAATTCATCACGATTTCATATTCCTTTGTAGAAAATGATTTCCGGATAAATAAAAAGTTATAAGGATCCCCAGGATAGCAACCAAAAACAAAACTGAAGATTAGATAAAGCATTAATTATTACCATCTCTCTGAAAATTGTTTATGCACGAAGCTCAGTAACTTTTCCAATTGCAACTGTTTTTCCTGTACATCAAATCATTAATTGCATTTGGTTTTTTTCTCATTTCACACATATCATATTAGTCACCTGAGGAAAATATCCAACCAACCACCAAAATAATTAAAAAAAAAAATATTGGATTAAAATTTATGTGGTTGTCAAATGACCAAAATACCCCTCCATGTATAAAATATGTGATTAACCTTGACCAGTAATTATTATTGATCAATGGTTGAGATTTGTCCCTTGGGGAAATTAAGGACTGCCTTGAACAATTATTGAAATATTATTCTAGACTTATATGTTACGTAAATATCATGTAAATATGTGAAGGGATGCAATGGTTCATGAAGGGATGCAATGATTCTGATTCAATATATAGCTATTCCAATTTATCATTCTTCATCAGTTGGCAGTTTATTAACCGCCCAATCCCGATGTGTATATAAGAGTTAATTACACAAATGGTCCTTTAGGTTTATACCATTTTGGTCCTTTAGTTTCAAAAATTACACCGATGGATAGTCCTTTAGGCTAAACGATATTAATTTATTCTGTTCATGTGCAATGCATATGAGGGTAAAATAGTCATCTAATATTTTGTCTTTTTATATTTTGATTTCTTTTTAATCCCAATCTTATCAATTTGAAAACCTATCCTCTTCAGCATCTTCTCACAAGAATCTCATTGACTAACAAACATTGAATCAACATGAATAATCAAAGCAGGTATCGGCGATGAACGTGTCCCAAAGCTCGTCCACTTTCCTCAAAAAAATTCCTATTAGCAGACCAACTTCTCTCTCCAATAGAAGACAATTTTGTGATATATAGTGGACGTGAAACATTAAAGATATATATGAAATGACAATTTTGCCCTCATGTGCATTGCATATGTATGGAGGGACTTAACTGAATAATTTAATACCATTTAGCCTAAAGGACTATCGGTGAAAAACCTTTCGAAAATAAGGACCATCGGTCTAATTTTTTAAACTAAAGGACCATCCGTGTAATTTACTCTGTATATAATGTATGAATGAACCAGTTTATGGGTTTAGTTCCGTGAATAATAAAAATACTTATGTATGGAATTTATGAATTTCCTCTCTAATTCTCGTATACTTTGTTTCCTCTTCTAAATCATCAACAATTACCTAATAATGATATAAGAATAAAATTTTAACCATATATGGAACACAGCCCACCCGACCCGACCCGACCCGCCCATTTTGAGAGCTCACCTGTATACGGCATATAACAACAGCTCCATTTTTCACAAAGAGCACCTTCTTTTTCATTGGTTTCCTGGTTTTAGGATCTATTTGCTGCATTAACTCAATTATCTCACATTCCTCAACTACAGAATGAACATGCAGTACAGCCTTGTAACCAGCTGTGAAAATAGCCTACAACACCAAAATTTAATATTTTTATTTTTTTAATAAAAATGAGAAAATATAACCCTAAAAACTTGTTAATAACAAATCCATACGTTATCCAGTAATTCAAGAATATGCAACTGAGCCACAAACTCCTGAACTGCTGGGATTGGTTTTTCTGCATATTTAACAGATAACATTAAACCCTAAAAACACATTTATTAGTACTAAAATCAACAAAGAAAATATGTTGATATGAGCATCCATTTCTAGAAATTTATAAATAGTTAACGTGCTAAATACGATTATAACTTATAAAAGCTAAATAAATAATTACAAAACATCTAAACTTTTTAATAAACCGATCTAGGATGTTTTTGTACATTCGAATTCACTTCAGATGACTTGTAACCCATTTGACCCGTTTCAGTTAAACATTTTTAGCTTAACTACCCATTAAGGATAAAACATAGCCCAAATTTGACCTATTTACAGGTAAAAAGGTAAAAATCCCAACAATTACTGAACACTCTCAACGTATGAGATGAATACGCATAAATAACAATAAAAAAGTTCCAGATATTAATTGTTTCATTATTTGTGTTATTATTTTTTATATTAATAAAAATCATACCTATATTGGAAAGAACAAATCCTGATAGTATGTCTTCTTCTTCAATCCCAGAAACTCGGACTCTTAAATTCTCACCAGGTCCTGCACTCCTAACTCTATCTTCATCAATAAATATGGCAATAACTTTCACTTGAACCTGTATAAATAAATTAATATTATTCCAAAATATTCATTTTTAAACAGAAAAAAATAATATTATTAAGAAAAAGATGTTATGTTATGTTATGAACATACTTTGTTTGGCATAATCAGCAGACTGTTGCCCTCGCGTACACTGCCAGACTCAACTTTTCCCATAACAACAGTCCCCATATCTTTAAACTTGTCAATAATCGGCATTCTGAAAATTAAATATTATTTTTTAGACAAAAAATAATAGAGAAAAAAGAATTGGAAATAATGATAATACCTAAATGGACCACTTGGATCACGTGGTGGAACATCGATAACATCAAGGGCTTCAAAAAGACATTGACCATTGAACCATGGACATACTTTTTTATCCACTTTTGTCTGCATGTTGGTCCCACAAAGCCCAGATATTGGAAGAAATTGAATATCTAAAACTATTAATAAATATATAAATAAATAAAAAGGTATTATTGAATGATAAGAAATGTCAAGATAAGATAAGTAACAGAACATATATTATATAAAGATTATAAATCTTTACCTTTTTTCACATTGTAGCCTGAAGACTTCAAAAAGGGAACCATTTTCGATTCAATTTCATCATACCTAAAAAAGTAAACAACTTTTAACAATAAATATAAGGATTAAAATTGCTTTTATGCACGAAAACTTGCTAAATTACCTCTCTTTTAACCAATTAACAGTTGGATCATCCATTTTATTGACAACAACCAACAGTTTTGAAACACCTAAAGTTTTTGCAAGTTGAACATGTTCACGAGTTTGTCCACCTTTTTCATATCCAGTTTCAAATTCTCCTTTTCGAGCAGATATCACCTGAAAAAGTGTGTATGTGTGTGTGTGATATTACAACTATGACAATAAAAATAATAATAAAAATAAAAAATAATAATAATAATAATAACTTACTAGTACACCTATATCAGCTTGAGATGCACCACTAATCATATTAGGAACATAACTTTTATGGCCCTGAAAAATAATAATAAAATTTAATAATAAAAATGATTATTGGAAAAATTAATTCACAAAAAAGTATTTACTGGAGCATCCAATATAGTAAATCGTGTAGTTTCTGTCTCAAAATGTGCTCGTCCAACTTCAACTGTTTTCCCCTAAAATAATCAGTTGGTATTATTAATTTTTTCTGTTTAGAACGAAAGAGATAGATCATATATTAATAATAATACCTTAACCCTTTCCTCTTCATTGGTATCCATAATGTATGCCATATACCTAATGTCAACCAAAAGTCAACATAATGAGGAAAAAATTAAGGGTGTTCAAAAATATCCGAAAAATATGTGAAAATTATCCGAAACATCCGAAAAATATCAGAAATATCTGAAAACTATCTGAAAAATCTGAAAAATATTTGAATAATTTATTTTTTCCAACTTACCAGCTCTCTCTACTCTTATCCTTGGCTTCTTTTTCATATTTTTGGATTGTTCGTTCATCAACTTGGCCACTGAGGTAAAGTATCTGACCTCCAATGGTCGATTTACCAGCATCTTTACAACAAAATAGAGTATTTATTAGATTAGATTTAAATGATGAATTTGTATATTCACTTGGATATAATTAATATACTCTATAATTAACTCACCAACATGCCCAATGAAAACCACATTTAAGTGTCTTTTCTTATTTTTTTCCACCTCAGCCTCAACAGGTTCTGGTTCTGAAACAGGTGCTTGCTCTTTCACTGGAATACAAATAAAGTATGCTTTTTTTAATATAAAAAATCTTATAAAAAATTACATCTTTTCTAAATGGCAGAGGGTATCAAACAACAAACCTTCAACTGACATAGATTCAGCTTCAGCATCCTCCTCCATGTGGGATGCAGTATGTGAGTCCTTCAAATCTGCATTTACAAAAATAAAAGTTTATTACAATTGCAATAACAACTTATCAAAAATTTGAAGATAATACTATTACAATGTGTTTAACAAGCAAGAAATAAAAGCTTTAGAAACAGAGACAAAAGACAAGAGGATGAAAATAGACTAAACAGATGGTGATCAGTTAAAAGTATCAATTTTAACTTCTACAATATAAATTATATAATGAAATCTGAGGATGCTAAATTAACACAAGCAACTAAAAACTATTGAATTATTCTTACCTTCTTCCATATTATCAGGAACTACTGATTCTTCAGGCTTCCCACCGTTCTCATTAGGCACCATGTTACTATCTTCAGCTACAATTTAGCCAAAAAAATTCAATAACAAAATTGAATTTGCAGTATTTCCAAAACCACTTTTCAAACTTCCAATATTGGCATTACTACTCTAAACCTAATTATTTTAATAAATTCACAATTGCTACATAGTTTCTATTGATAATCATGTCATAGATCAGTACACAATTCCTAAAATCAGCCTTCCTGCAGGAAAGTATGGAATCCACAAAATCACCTCTTAGATCAAGGAAACCTACCAGATGAGTCCAGCTGCAACGCACGAATGTCGTCCTCAATATTATCTGTGATTGGAAGAAAGAAAAAAACAGATTCAATATTAAACGATTGAGAATTCGATACTGAAATTAACTTAACTCAAATCATGTTCGTGAACTGATAAAGGATATGGTGAATTTGAAGGAAGAAGCTAAGATCTAAGGATGATATGCAAATGAAGAACAAAACAAAAAACTGTATTAAATATAGGAAAAAACCTTACCCATTTTGGTGAACTGGAGAATGTGATTTACGAATCAATATGTAAAATTCGTTAAACCTGAACTAAAAGGAAGATAGATTATATCAGATCCATGAACAAAAACGATGAATCGTGGTGGTAGATTGAGAGAGAGAGAACGTACTAGTTGATGAACAGTGAGATGCTTGCTGAAAGAGTGAGAAAGGCTGTGCACATATGTGAATTTCGGGTTGGCATCGCAAAATATTTTTGTTTATTCACGACTTTTTCTTTAACACTTAAAATCTTTATGAACTCAAATTTCACAAACTCTTTTTTTTTTTCTGGTTGGTTCGAGCCTAACCAATAACATTCACGAGAAACAATATCTCTTTTTCTAAACCTTCCACACTTATGAGGAATAAATCTTACGTTCACGACGGAACTTGAACCCGTGACTCAATGGTCATGGACAACTACTTATCTATTTTACCAATACTAATAGACTAGAAGTCTCAAATAAATTTCACAAACTCTTACAAATAGAATTGAAATAGATAGAATTTGAAATGAAATGAAAAGAAATTTGAAAGAAATTGAGATTGATATTTGAATGAATGTAATTTGAAGGAATTGGAATATTTATATGTGTAAAAGACATGGTAAAGCTTTATGTAAATTTTTAATATGCTTTTAAGACCACCAAGATGTATGTCGTTCAACCCAACCTCAAAGTCTTTCTTCCCGACCTATTTAACTATCTGGCTGGAGATATAGTTATTTCCTTGGCGCAGCTGGGCCATCCTGGACTTGAACCAGAGACCTTGCCCGTTAATTAAATCATTGCACCTACGGTCCAACTAATTAGGAGAATAGATTCCTTTTCGGGAGCGATTCAAGTGAAACTCAATGGAATTCATAACTATATCATTTTTTTCTTTTACTTTTTATTATCTGAATATCTAGGAGCTAAAACCATTCCAACGACCCCTTTCGCCATGCATAAACTAAACCAACAATTAAGATAAGCACGAAAATTAAAACTTCTACCAATACGGATACAACTAATACATTAAAACTCATTAACCATGGATAATAAAAAAACCGTTTCAACATCAAAAACAGCAAAAACTGACTATGAATAGTTAGGGATATAAAAATTCTAGTAAATTTCTTAAGAATATTCTGATTTTTATCTTCGAAACTCATTGGAAGGGGTAGTGCATGAGAAAAAAATCATGCAGAGATGAATAGGAGGATTACAATGACTATAGCCCTTAATACTCATGTTAAAATTTGTCGATCTCTAGTTTAGAGATGTATAACCGTATTTTAGAAAAAGACCGGTTTAAAAGTTGGTACGGTTTTGGTCAACAAATGTCAAAATCGGTTCGAGGGAAACTGGTTCGGTTTTAGTCGATTTATCTCTGGTATTTAAACCGGTTTTAAGGATATGTTAACAAAAAATGGTTTACAAACCGGTTCATCCCGAAAACATCGATCTAAACCTGAACTGGTGGTTTACGAACCAATCCAAGTCAAAAATCAGTTCATGACCAGTTTTTAAATTGGGCTGGACAAAAATCCGGTTTCTTTTGTACCTCTACCCTGGTTTATCACTCAAATTAAAGTCAAAGTAGGTACCACAATATTTTTCATTTTCTATTTTTCTATATTCAAATTATGGGAATTAATATAAGTTATATTAAAATACGGAAATTAGTACATTATCTATATAACATTTTACATTCGATGAATAGTGACTTTTCCATTTGAAGTGTGCCAGCTCCTCCTTCGACAAACCCTTCATAGCTTCAATCGCCACCACCTCCTGCTTCATATATACGCAGTCCACCTCCTGCTTATCAATCGCAACACGTCCCTCCACCGCCTTGCGTCAATTTGCTACTTATGGACCGACTCCCTCCTTTTCAGTTTACACATCGACTGCTTCTACAATTTACTTTCAGGTAAGACCTTTCAATTCATCTTCTTCGGGTAACCTTTTTTCTACTTCTTAATCTTTAAAGTCTTCCATTTCAATGTGAAACCTCCTTATAACCTTGCCCTCTTCTAATATGTCATAATATATTTGCTTCCAAAACTAGGGTTTATGACATTGAGAAACACGATTAATCAGAACATGAACGTTATTCACTTCAATTTGAAGCAGATTGTGAGACTTATCAAATCATACATCGTTTACTTTCAAGATTAATCATAACATAAAATCATTCATCACTTCAATTTGAAGCAGATTGTGAGACTGATCACTATAGCTGCAACTCCTTTTAATATTGGGCTTAGAAGTTTAACTTTGGAAACCTGATTAATATGATGTTGCCTTTTAATTGTATGCCCTAATTGTTTGCAAATTGCAATATTGGAAGGTCAAAAGGGTGGATACTAAATTGGGTCAAATTCCTATTAAGCTTACAGCCTAACATTATATTTTTAATGAAGTGATGCACTAGCTTTGAATCATTATTCTCTGTTTTCCTTCTGATTATATTTGTGTATTATAGTAGTTGTGTACCATAGTCAGTAGCTAGATATGGATAAGGGGGCATGGCATACATATGGTGAGCTACAACAATGGTTTGAGTTTTAGACTTTTTTTCATGGTGCAGATGGGGTTGGAAACTATAATTTCCCTCGATCAAAGTAAAAAAAAACATAGACATATTAGTTTCAAAATATTTAGTCTAACAAGCTACTCCCTCCGTCCCACAAAAAACTTCCCATTTGACATGGGCACAAGTTTTAAGGGGATAGTTAGTGGTGGGGTCATTGGTAATAATTTTGATTAAAATATAAGTTTGGTTTGGAGAGAGAAAGATGGTTAGTGGATAGTTAGTGGTGGGGTCCTTAGTAATAATAGTATTTTATTATGTGGAGCCCATCAATTGAATGAAATGAGAAGTTTTTTGTGGGACAAAATATTAAGGTCAAATGGGAAGTTTTTTGTGGGACGGAGGGAGTAATATTTATCATGGAGAAATAATTGTGGTTGCATTGGACCCACTTACAAACATTGCAGTGGTCTAACTTCTAACTTTTTAATTATTGGTATAAACTAATTAATTACTACTAATCTTTATCCAGAATGCTTGATTTGGCAGAATTATGGGGTGAACAAAGATTCACAACACAAGAACAATTCTAAAGATCTCATTTAGCAGAATTATGTATATATTGTTCAATGTAGAGATATACAGGTCAATAACAATTTATATTTTCTCTACTTACATTATTCTTTTAAAAGAATTATTATTATTATATATATTTTTTAGTTTTAACTCCGCAGAGCTGCAATGATGGAATTTCAGATTAATATGTTAGAAATTCCCCTTGGGAAGCTTACCAGAAGTAGCATCCAATTTGCTAATGAGTTAAGGAGTGTTTCATGTTGGATTTATTATTTATAGAAGTATCATTTTATGTATTAATTTCCTTGAATAATCATACTTTGTCAAACATGTTATGGATATTTCCTCCGTATTATGAAGTTAGTTTTACAGTATATTTTCTTTTTGGGATTTGTAGTATTAATCAATTGGTGCTCCAAACCACAATGATATTGCTTTCCTCTTATTAAATATTAACGCATTTTATACAAGTCCAAATGAGAACACAACTACCATTAAACCATTGAATTACTGTTGCTGAATTTCTACTCAATTTCCTTAACGCGCACATATTCTATATGGTTTGTTATATATGTTTGTTGATGACCTTAACGATTTAGTCATTCTTTAAAACAACAACATATGTATGTATGTGCTTATGAAGAGCCTCCGGAATTTTCAATTAGGTTGCATAATTGCGGTAATTGCCTACGTTACAACATGCCTTCCTCAGGTATTCTTGGGAGTATTGCATGAAAATCCCCGCGGCAATGCCGCGGGTACATCCTACTAGTTTACAAACAAAGATGAACAGTACCAAGCCGATGAATTTTTATTTTTATTTTTTCCAGCCGACGTTTTGGACTTTCTGTACATTTTCTTTGTAAAACACACATATTTAATATATTATCAAAAGATGAAAAGGAGTACAAAATTAGTATATGCCAACATGGTTGCCCAACAATGTGCAAAACCTTTCCCCTTTGATCCACCCAAGTTTGAATCCCATCAGCATCATACTTTTTAATATTTTTTCTTATTTTTTCTCCCCTCAATTCTTTTACTTTTTTTTTCAATTTTGCTTTAATTATATTTTATTCTCATCGAATTTTTAACTTTTTTTTAAATGACAATTTACTCAACTGAACTTTAATATTTAATATGTATATTTTCTTAAAAAATAGTGATTTACCATAAAAACTTTTAATATAACTTTTACATAACTAAAGATGATAGTCATTTAAACTACTATTAATATTTAATATTTATATTATTATTAATGATTTTCTAAACAATATTGGTTTTAAAAAGACTTAAATTTCTAAAATAACAAATTATATAATGTTATTTTCACACAAAGTAGAACTAACAGATATAAATCTACATAACAACTAAGGATAAAAATAATTTGGATACAATAAGCAGAATAACATATATTGCGCATATAACTAGACGTTGTACAATTGAAACTCTTACCGATGCAAATCATATTTTTGGTGTCGTATGAAAATCCCCGCCGCAACGTGCGGGGAATTACCACTAGTTGAATATACATTGCATAAAAAGGACAAATGCTAAAAGTAAAAAAAAAAAAAAAAATGACATGCTAATAATTAAAAAAGACAAATGCTAAAATATGTTTCGGATCCTTGTTTCTGTAGTTGACCAATATCTTATTTTCCCCAAACAAATATGAAGTTTCCATCCCGAGAAATTTCAAGGCTTTGTATTTGTTCTTCCCGAAAAGTGTTTTTTTTCTCATAGCTCGTTCTTTATTGCAATTTGGACACAATCATTTCCTTGAAATCAGCTTCTGTCGAAATGTTAACCAACATGTCCAAACATTGGTTTTTGGGTTTTCTTGGAAGACCCGTGGGACTTTGGATCGCATCAGACCGAAATAGCTCGTATTAGTCTTCACTACCTTCGTACACATCTTTGGACTGTCGCTTTTGACTGGGAACAACGGACCTGGGACCTTACCACTTGGAGCCATGTACTAAACGGAGTGGTTTGTGCAAAGTGGATGATGGTGTAGCCAACTAGATGAAGGCGATGACGGAAACGTGCATTGAAACACAACCATTTGATTCAAGAAATCGTTGCTTGTGCTAGAACATTGAGGGTGAAAATGTATATGAAAATATAAGTTTTAACTTAAATAAAAAAATCCATCCATTAGGGCTGACGTTGCAATTAAAGCTCGTCATTCCAATGGTGGTTGGCTTTTAGCGGAACTTTGGTACCACTCTGATGCAACGCATGACGCCAAGTGGTCTAAGCATTTAGCTTCAATCATATTTAATGTTTAAATTGTTGTGCTTTTACTACAAATTAAATGTTGTACTTGAACCATTAGTAATTATTAGCCACCCAAGAATCCCTAACCCTAACCAATATAAAACGTTCAAATAGTTGTATTTTAACTACTAACTAGTTACAAGTTTAAGATTTCTGTTATGTAATATCAAGTTACATTAAAAGGGTTATATATACCTGTTACAATTTTTTGTTGTTAAAGCATTGATAGTTGTTAATGTAAGCTAGCTATATTTTAGCAGTACAAAGCAGAATGAATTAACATCACAAACACAAGATAAAGTCACAATAATAGTCAAAGCAAATATTCAAACAATAACAAAGCGTTTTCAAATCATCAGCAAACAATTGCTGGCAGCAAAAAGTATCAATACCAGCACAAAACAAACAGTCCAAATTCAGCAATAAAACATGACCCGTTTGACATTCTCCTTGAGAGCAGGGAGAGGTCTAACCGCCGCATTTGCACCCGGAGCACGTGTGCTTCGACCACCGGGCCCCGCACGGCTGGCAGCCCCACTGATCATTGACCCGCTGTCAGATGTGTCAGGCTCCATGTAGAAACGTGCTCTGAATGCAGCCAGATGAGCATAGTATGCTGGTGGCACTGCATATATTATAATATAACATAATAATAAATATATAAGAATTCGCATAAACATTAACTGATGCATTATTAAATAGATGAAATGTGTCAAAAGTTATTTTTTATGCAATGTAATTTGTACACAACCTCAGACACTGTTGTACATTCTGTTTCTAATACAAAGTAATAGATGATCGCTTTTTTTTCAAAAATTTATATTGTTAAAATAGCAATTTTGTAATTATATTATTAGAATTAAAATAACAAAAATGAAAAACTCACCAATGGATACAGAACGAGTGCACCTAGCATAACTGTCAAAAGGAAACACAAATTAATACAAGTCCAATTAAAAAAAGAGTTAAATAAGAGAGAAATATATTAACAAGCGTACGTGTAGCAGAGGTTATTAGTGAGTGATTGCAGATCATCAGCTGTAAACTTGTTCTCATCCCACAACACATGGTAATGAGCAGGTCGACTTGTACCCTGTTTCACAAATACATTATTAATTAATTATATTAAATTACAATTCTAAAAGTACGCAAACATTTCATTTAAAAATAGTGCATGATAATTTACCTGAATACCAGCATGACTGCACAAGTAAAAGTCAAACTCCGTAGGATGACAAATCTTGGAATCAACAACAGTACCTGTAGATAACCAAAATACATGAAATCACCTTCAAAAAAACCACTTTTTTGAAAAATTCTGATACCGCCCAATCCAACCATTTAAAAAACATTATTAAAAAAATGTAAAATTAAAAAAAAGATACCAGGCAGAATATTCCCACTCCGGTCAACAGAATTTCGATCACGGTGTTCATTAGCAAACAAGCGGGTGTGATGGCGTTTTTGCACCACAACAAAAGTCACTGGAGGTTGATAATCTGGCTCCAATGATGCACAAGCCTGTTCCCAATTCAAAACATAGTCAATATCAATAATATTAATATACAACTAAATAATCGCCAACAAAATCATATAAATAATCTTAAAATTACCTTCCGGATTGCATCAAGCTCATAAAGTAGAACTTGGTAGAACTGGCCTTCACTAACACCATCCCTTTTTAATCAAATCAAATGTGTATTTTAATTATTAATTAGAAATCTGAAAATATAACAGAATGCAGAAACTATTGATGAAAATAATGGAATACCTGTAGAAGATGATACGTTTTGGTTTTTGCCCAGTTGCTCTACGAAATGATATCAGAAGTTCCCTGATAATAAAACGTTATCACAAAAACCATAAGAATCATATCACAAGTATAATAGAGATCAGCTCAATATATCAAATTTGACACAATAATTAAAATAATGATATTTGACACAATAATTAATTGAATTTAAAAAAAGTAATAAGAGCATACTTGATCATGCCACCAGACACTTTGCCTCTGTTGGGATCCTGCCATTCCTTGTACAGATCTTGTATGAGTTCTTGACGATGTGCTTGTGCACACACCAATCCAGCATACTTTGTAATCTCAGGCCAATCTTGAGAAGCCACAACCTGTATTTCATACATATTATTCAAATTGAATTTAAAATAAATATATTTAAAGATAATAAATTTAATTAAATCATACAGCTGCGATTGAGGGGCTTGAATCTTCCCCAGGGTGTGGGTGGGTGACATCAGCACCAAATATGATAGTTGGAACATCACTAACATTAGGAATACGCCTTGATAATGCATCAGCAAGAACCGTATTCCTTCCTCCAACTTTAACATTAATCTTCAACGCCACATTTGCAAGGTACTGCTTGCTCATCCTAAATACATGTTTTGTTAAACAGCATTGAGAAACAATTCCAAGATCAGTCTCACAAATCCTCTTCAAGTCACCTGCACAAAAAGATAATTAATTCATTAAAAAACTTAAAAGAAAATATTAATTATTAAAGTTTAATAATACCATAAAGTGAGCCATTGTTGTCTGGCAGAATGACAACAAGCAAATCAAGTTCCTTCCTGTTAGCTTGAAGTTTAGTCATTGCATCATGGAAACGAGCTTTCAACACTCTTTCAACTTGATCAGGACGACCAGTAAAAGCAGGGAGCACAGGCTCCAGATTAAATGACTGTCAAAAGTTAAAAAAAAATAAAAATTAAATTAGATAAACAAGTCAACTGTAAAAAGTCAACATGTTGCGGATAATAATATATGAAAAAGTTTTGTTGACAATACCATGCCAGAAGTATTGCACATTTGAGCAAGCTCTGAGCAAAAAGCACGAGCAATGTTATCTTGCACATTTCTTGCAAAGTTGATGCAGATCCAATTATTGACAATTCCACCATTAACCATTTTCTGTCACATATTTCAAATGTCAACATTATGAGATTATTAGAATGCCCAAAGTATGAATGTTACTATATGTAAAACGCAGATTTAAAGCTACCTTATTCATCATGTTCCATTGCCCAACTTGAGGCAAACAGTCCCTTTCACGGCCTGTATCATGATACTTGAGCTAACAAAATTTAAAAAAAAAAAACAGTTAGAAATGGTGCTTAATGATAAAAAAGTAAATAAAAGATAAAAAAAGGCAGTTATTTACGCGTGGAGGAGGCAAGATTCGGGCTTCAACAGAGGCTAGTTTTGTGCTAATTTTGATCCCAAACTCCTTAGCATACGGATCTTGACCATAAGCATTGTGATGAACAGTCTGCAAAATCAAGCCATATGAGTTATTAATTATTATGATTAACAAACATTATTAATACGTTAATAATTTAGATGTTAGAGATGGCAAGTTGGGTAACAAGTCAAAAACAGGTACATGTTGAAACAGGTCATTTTTTGTATGGAATTGACGACCCGCAAAAAACTTTTTTAAACTTCTCAAAATAAAAATACTTTCAGAGATAACATAAATCTTTTAGTCACTAATATTTATTACTTGATTCTTAAAATAAAACACAACCCATATCAGATGAAACCCATTTAAATAGACCCCCAAAAAGGGGAGAAAATATAAGGTAACATGTTTGAAGCATAAAAAGAACCGTCATTATAAATATATAAATAAATAAATAAAAATCAAACCTTGAGAATATCGCCTTCTCTTTCCTGAGGGCGCTGACAGGTGACCTTCAGAAGTGCAGTAATTTGTCGCTCATTAAGCCTCTTTGAGTACCTCTGGCCCTCAACAATTTTGCAGACCTGAAAAATAAAACATTTTAAATTTAGAATTTTTTATGTCAAACTATAATAATAAGAAAAGATTTAAAAAAAACAAATATAAAAACTAAAGTTAGAACAGAACCTCCATTGGTAAATAATTAGGTCTCTGAGTATTCCCGACTTGCAAACATGGCCATTGTACATGTTGGATAGTAAATCCATAAGTCTCCCGGAAGTATTCAACCACAGATTTCATTGTACCTCTTTCATCAACTGGGAAACTGATGGATAACAAAAGCAATTGATCATGTTATGATGTAGTCAAAAGGTCAAAAAGTCAAAGTACTCAAATTTAATTGCAAATTAAGGTTTTGTTCTCACTTCAGTTCACGTGTTGCCTGAGATGTTAAACCAGATATACGGTACTTTCTACGCATGTTTCCACGGTGAGTAACTTCAACCTTAACTCCCCTGAGTGCCTTTTTGATCTGGTGATAATAAGAACGAGAAACATATAAAATATATTAAAAAGAAATCTTTTAGCAAAATTAAAATATTTAAAAAAAGCTAACCTTAACACGGTCAGAATCAGATAAAGGTCTTGAAGAAACATCCCTATTCAGAAGCTGAGTGACAAACTCAATCACAGGTAACGGCTCAATGAAAGCAGTGGAAGACATATCTAGAAGAAAAAATGTTATACAATTAGATAGATAATGATATGTAAATACAAATTATTGTTGGTCAAACTAAAAAGTCAACTTTCAGTTGAATCTTTTCCAACCTATATTGAGAGACAATCCCATTTGTGTGGGCCGTATGCTCTGATAAAACCCACGCCAGCTTTCCAACCCTTCACCAAGTGGCTGTCTACGACCCAAATCAGGAGAATAGAAAGACCGCCCAACTGGAGAATACCTAAATAAAATTAAATAAAAAGATTAAAAATATAAAATAAGAAATTAAAATATACAACTGAAAAAAGTTAAGTTTATACCGGTTAGTGGGCAGCTCCCTTAGAACAATATCCAGAACCTGAAGTGCTTCTTGCGGTGCATCCGCTTGCCTTCCTGCTAAAAACATTCCCAGATGATGCAAATCCGCACGTGAAGCCAGTTTGATTACAACTTTAAAGTCTCTTTCTCTCCTGCATTTAGAAAAAATGAAATGATTTTCAGAAACATGTCGAATTTATTAATTTAAGTGATGAAAAATGAGCAGAAATGTAGACCTAGTGCTGCCTGAACCATCATCTTCATCTAAAAGAGTGATTTTGAACTCTTTTGAAACAAATGGAAGAGGTCCAGCAGTGTACAGACTCTTTCTACCATCATATGCAGGAAGCCTTTTTCCAAGATGAGAATCCCTGTATAGAGTCACCAGTTGAGCCATTACAGCTCGGTTCACACCTCGTGATGTCACTTCTGGATTAATTGTCACCTGCAATTTTTATAACAAAAAATAATAAAAATATTATATACAAGAACAAGATAACAACTATACAAAATTATAATTTTATAAACTCACGTCGTATTGGTGTAGATCCTTATCAGGCAATTCAGCAAAAAAGTGGTTAGCTTTCACAATGCACTTGATTCCTGTACTACCTTTTCCTGGACGTAGAGGAAACCTCATTGATTTGCTTGAAGCAGGTGCAGCTTGAATCAAAGGTTCTTCTTGTCGCACAGAAAGCTGTTGGAATTGAGTAACTGACTCCTCTACAGCTGTTGATGATGACTCAGCATGAACCATAGGCTGCATTGTGGCCACAGGCTGTTGAACAGACTCGGTTGCTTGGTACAGCTCGGGAACTGATGTTCTAGAAGATTCACCACCATACTGCTGGGGACCACCGCCACGCCGATGCTGAGGTGGCGCTGTTCCTCTCGGAGGGCGCTGCTGCGGTTGATCAGGAGGTCCACCGTAGTACTGCTGTGGACCACCACCACCACGTTGTGGCCCGCCACCATACTGCTGGGGACCACCACCCCTCTGAACCCAGCCTCTTCCTCCTTGAGGTTGTCCTCCTCCTTGGTAACCACCACCACCACCACCACCTTGTTGACCTCTTCCTTGATAGCCACCCTGACCTCTGCCCTGGTAACCACCACCTTGCTGCTGCTGTTGGTACTGTTGTGGCGGCCTTTGGGGGGGACCACCACCACCACCTTGCTGCTGTTGTTGTGGTGGTCTTTGGGCGGCACCACCAGCTTGTGCAGAACCAGCCTCCTGATGCTCAGAGCCTTCACTTCCACCAGCACCATCAGTCCTCCTCTTTCGCACCATTATGACAGCTAAAACAAACAGAAACAATCTTCAGTTTAACAACCATAAAAACAATATATATCGGCAAGTATTTCAAATTTAGAAGCATAATACAGCAAAACTCTTCATGAGAAACATGAAACAAACGGCATACAGCAAACTCATAATCAATTAATAAAATATATAGTGAAATATTCAAAGTAAATTTAGCATGTAATACAAATCCACAAAGCATATTACATCAAAACAGTCTAAACAGGTAACTATTTAGTAATATATACCAAACTTTAACATAGCTGAACGGCCTGAACCATAAGAGAGATGAACACAATTTATACAAACAAATGTCAGAATTATCAAACACACATTGCATGACTAACCATAAAATACTTTCCAGCTTGAATTATATACTCAAAAAATCTAAGGAAGTACTGAAAACAGATACATTATGTCATGTAAAATATGAAACAACAAACGCATAGATAACAAAATCGAAGAGAGAAATCACAAGAAAAATAAACTCGAAGTACATGATACTACTACAGAATTAGACACAGAGTTTCAAAAATCGCATTATATAACAGAGACGTAGCAGATTATACTAAATGAGAGTTCAAAAACACAAAATAATCAAGCAAAAGCCACAAAATCTACATAAAATTTTACTCAGAAACGCAACAAAGACGAAAGGAACACAAACCCTAGGACACGGATCGGAGTTGAGAGGCGAAAATAGTACAGATCTAGGGCTTGATCAACACAAAAAGCAGGGTTGAAAACCCTAAAATTAGAGAGAGAAAAAGGATTGAAAGAGAGAGAAAGAGACGATACTTGTTTTTATCTTTTCTCTTTCTTAGTAAATTCCATCAAAATCTCCTTCTCTCTTCCTACTTAAAGCTGGTGCGTTAGGTCTAAGGAAAATGACAATTACGTCCCTATTTCTTCCCTTCAACTGAGTCAACTCAGTATGTCTTTATATTGACTCCGTTGAAATAACTCTTCCTTCTAAGATCAAAATTGAGATAATTGTTTTCAGTCGTGGACACATCGGTAGATGGTTCGAGGAAAGGTATACTGGTTTTTGTGGATATCACTTTGTAATCTTGAATCACAAACTTACTAACTCGTTAAAAGAAAATAAAAAATCATGTGGTTTAAAATTGTTATGTTTATTTTGGATTGCTCGCTAAATAAAAACTAACATCATATCAGATGGCACACATTTCAATCCTACCAGCTCTCTTCAGCTTTTGAGCTCTATATTTATAAAATATCCACCAAATACATCTTCCTTCTCCCTACTCGTCACTATATCAGATGAAATCAACCGAAGGGCAAAGGGTGGTTACCAATGAAGGGAAGAAATAGAAGCAACCGAAGGAACCAACCAACATTAACATTCACACTCCTCTTGATTATCATTATATTTGGATTTGGATTTTAATGTATGTATTTTTATTTAAGTATAACGATTGATATAATCGGTGAATATACGTATAACGATCAAAACATTTCAATAAGACTACGTGGCGGATGGTCCACGACATACGTTGTATATCCCGGGAACCTGATAATATTTGTATACAGTTGTTGACATTCAAGATAATACAACACACGAACAACTTCATTAAGACTTACCAGACCATATAAATTGACAACTTTCACTAATGATTGTTTGTCATGTTCTTTTATCGTAATTTTCTTTAGTTGCACCATAATAATGTTCTTGTATCATTTCTTATTTTCATTGTGTATACAACTTTATTTCACTAGCTCTCTAATACTAAGCGTAATGCATGATCGGAATGCCGGTCGCGACCGGCCACCTCACTCCCTCCGACGCGTCCCGCTCGTTACCGGCCTCCCTCCCCGACGTGTCTAATGAGCTTATCGGTCGAGTGGACGACCGATTGGGCTTTGGTGGTCGTGTGTTGTTTTGTTTCTCTTACCCACTTTCTCCACTTCTAAATATTATATTTTATATATAATAAATATTATATATAATTTAATTTATATTTTATATATAATAAACATTATATATATATTAATAAAACTGAAATTAAAAAAAATAAAATTGGTCGCCGATTCGGTCACCCATTATGCCACTTTGGTCGCTCGTTGGTCATGTGCATGATCAGGAGAGAGAAAGTTGATATGGCGCAGAGGTGGCATGAGTGACCAAACTTAGTTTGGTCACCCATTAGGGGTAGTCTAAGCTTTGATATGATTTGTAAAATATATGTAAACATGATTTTTTAATGTGTCCCATGAGCATATCATAACAAATGTTATATGTTTTTTGTGTCCTTGCATTTAATTCATAAAAAAAATTATTTTTAATTATGCTAAGGGTAAAAATGATATAACATACATACATTAATTACTCATCAATATTATTTTACTCTAATTAAATAAATTTTGTTTTATTAGATGTTCATTATCATATGACAATGAAGTATGTATTAACAAAACTTATGTACACTATATCGAACTAGCTCTCAAAAAGACGCAATATGTCACAAGGCAAGTTGCTGTTTAGCTTTCCTATGTGGGATTTAAGTAAATATTTAAAATTGTGCTAGTTTGTTTACTTTATGTCGGTAATTTCATAAAAGAGAAGATTGTTGAACCACAATGGCATTTTCATTCGAATATATGAAATTGTTAGTTTTCATATTTGTGTTAAAGGTTGAACTTTATTTCAATTAGAACTATAATGCTTTAAAATAAAATAAAAATTGAGGAACAAATTATTGTTTTCATCATAGCCAAAAGAACCAAAAGGGTTTTTGTTTTAAAAAAAGTTAGAATTGGCGGTAAAGACTGGAGAGTGCTTTTGGGAATTTAAAGGTGAAGTGACACATTGTGAAAATGCGACATGTTTATATGAACTTGAAAGATTACGCTATATTATGTATGCATGTGTTATAATGCCTAATATGGTTGCGGAAAATAACGATCAAAACATTTCATACTACGTGGCGGAAAATAACGATCAAAACATTTAATACAATGTTATTTCTGTTTTTAATAAAAAGTTGTTATGTATTTATAAATACATGAAAAAGAAATTGTGATATACGAGTAGAAATTAAAATAGTGTGATGTGAATTGTGATGTTGTGGGTATTTTCTGTAAATTATGTGATGTGATCACTGAGATGACATATTACGTGGTTAGTAAAAATAGCATAATTACTGGTACCCATACAAACTTATTTATAACCTATGGGGAAAAAAGCATATATTTTTGAGTTAGATCGTGCGATTGAGTAGACATTAAATTTTGTTTTGATATAGGCGTTTAATTATTTAGTCAACAAACAAATAAACATCACGTTTCATGGATGTTTAGTTGTCCATGAAATGATCATACTAATTTTTAGTGCAAAAATATTATATACTTTATAAAAATAAATAAATAAATCATGTTATAAAAGTTTCTTAGGGTAGTGGAACTTATGCTCGTGATGTACGATCTAACCGTGTCCGTAGTCATTTTCAAACCTTCTCTAGCCCGTATGGTAAATATTTATCCATTAAGTGATTGAATTTGTGACCTCTAAAAATCATTCAAAAATCCTAACTATTAGATGTCACAAATTAGATTTTAGTGCAAAAACACATGATACATAATATAAAATGAAACTCTTAGCTGAAAAGCTTTCAATTATATTAACAAATTATCAAATACTAATACTATTTATCCTATTTGTGAGTTTGCAAAATGTAGCTTTTATATGATTGCATATCAATAATTAAAAAATAAAATAAATAAAGACAAAATAAAAAACTCTCTTGAAGTTTGTCCTTCAATCAAAAGCAAGGAAAGTGCTTGCCATTGAAAGATGCATTGACAACTTAAATAGGATAAGACATGCCTTATTTGGTGAGCTTTATTTTTCTACATTATGTTAAAACTAAAGTTAACAATTTGAGATATATGAGATAACGAGGAGTTGTGGTCTGCGTTTTGTGGCGGGTTGAAAAAACACATATCATATTTTGTAAATTAACATATTTTTAATTCTGCCTGGGTAATTAACTGCAAATTTATTTAATTTGAAAATTACAATTATATAAAATAATAAAATAAATCATATAAAGTACACTATAAAACTATTATTATTGTATAAAAAAAGATATCATTCATTCACTATAATAAATATTATTTAAAAGAAACTATAAAAACAACTATTATTGAATAAAAATTATTATTCAAACATTATAGAAAAATTATTAAAAAATATAGTACTATCTAAAAAAACAAAAACAAAATCTAAAACTATTCAACTACTGTTTCCCCCGCTAAGTGTTTATATAGGTAATGTAGGTTAGTGGTATTATATTCCTTTTAAAAAAAAAAAAAAAAAGTTGCTCAAACATATAACATGTTTGTTAAGTTTTAGGTTATAAAATTAAAACTGAAAAAAAAATGTTTCTAATTTAAAAGGATAAACCCGACACATGATCATTATGTAAAACACTTGCAAAACAATAAAAGAAAAGGATTGCAACTAGAGGTGAGCATTTGGGGGGGGGGGGGGGGGGGGGAACAGAACCGAACTGAAAATCAAACTGATAACATGTTATAGGTTCGGTTTCAGTTTTGAAAATTCATCATTTTCGGTTCCGGCTCTATCAGTTTTGATTCAGTCTTCAGATAAGGATGATCATTTGGCCTAAAAAACTCGAACAAAAACCAAACCGAACCAAAACCGATAGCATGTTATCGGTTCGGTTTTAAAAATTCATCGTTTTCAGTTTCGGTTCTATCGGTATGGTTTTTGGACCGAGCTAACCCCTAATTGTAACGATTGAGGTTGACAAAATCGTTGCAAGCTATTTTTTAGAACGTTATAAATCAGGATTTAAGAGCATGCACAATATAACATCTAAAATCAAAAAGATCTTGTTCTTACACAAAGATCTCAATATTGTACAAGTTACATATATAACACTTGGTGTATATATAGATATAGCATACATACATACATACATACATACATACATACATACATACATACATACATACATACATACATACATACATACATACATACATACATACATACATACATACATACATACATACATACATACATACATACATACATACATACATACATACATACATACATACATACATACATACATACATACATACATACATACATACATACATACATACATACATACATACATACATACATACATACATACATACATACATACATACATACATACATACATACATACGTTGCTATTATGAAAGATTGATAACGCTTTTGAACAAACTCACCAGCAAAATGATTCATAAAAAAATGTAGTTGTTGAAGTGCAAACAGAACCATACAATCCATGTTTCGATTGCAAAGATTCACAACATTATAACATCGCATTTGTTGTTTTAATCTTTGTTGTTATTCCCAATATGCCCTTTGCTGACATTTTCATTGTTCCATGAAGAGTCAACTTCAGGGAGTTGATACTCATCGGGTTTCAAAGCCAAAGCAAAATCAGGTAACGTTGGTGCTGTTTCCATGATTCTACACGTATGTATATATTGTATAGAAGTGAGATCAGCTGATGGACTCAAATTTAAATTTTGGTGAGTACTGTAAGGACAAATCTCAACCAATCATTTATAAAAATTTGAATCATTATTAGAAATTTTGGATCATTATCAAAATATGTTTCCTCAAAAAGATCCACAATTTCTGATAATGATCTAATTTTTTTTAAATGACTCGTTGAGAATTGTCCTCGCAGTCCTAACCAATTTTTTAGTTCTCACCGGATTCTAACCCTATATGCATATATGTATATGTGTGTGAGAGCGCATGTATATATGTATGTAAGTATATGTGTGTGAGAGTGTATTTATAATATGTGTATAAGTATATGTGTGTGAGAGTGTATGTATATGTGAGAAAAATTAAAACTTACTTTTCATAAGTGTATAGATCGCGGTTAATGCGGACCTTGCTAGAAGTATCTTTGGGGATTTTTTCAGAGAGATACTTGATGGTTCCCCAAAGAGGTGGAGTTCTGCATCAAAATGTAAAATTATAAAAATAATAATGACATAAACTAATTATTAAAATAATTAAATAAAAAACCTTGAAATAGGAAGTGCTGCATTAAAAGCTTCAGATGCCCTTTTACTTTCTTTAAGATATTCATCTGCTGCTTGTAAAGCAGATACAGCCATTCCATGTGATTTTTCTGTGTTACCTTCATCAAGAATCAATCCATGATAATAGTACGCACCCGCCTGCATAATTATTTATTTATTTATTTATTTATTAAAAAAAATAAGGATATGTTAGAACCATACCTTGGCTTCAATATATTTCCACTTGACATAAAACCTATGTTTCTCTCCCCAACCATTTGCAAGTGGAAGATTTGTAATATTATCTTGGGCCTGCATAAAAAAATTTAAGAGCAGATTACCTAAATCGTCCTTGTGGTTTGTTTGATATTCAGTAAATTACACCAATGGTCCTTAAGGTATATACCAAATTTCACCAATCGTCCTTTAGTTTGAAAAATTAAACTGGTAGTAGTCCCTATTTCTAAAAGATTTTACACCCGTGGTTCTTTTGGCTAAATGAAGTTAAAAAATTTCCGTTAAAAATTCTTACGTGCAATGCACATAAGCGCTTTTTTGTCATTTAGTGATCAATTTATTAAAAGCCACTATTTAGTTAATACTTTGGCCAATGTGGGATCGTAAAAGTGTATTGTGCGTGTTATTGTGTGTGTTGTATAGTTTCATGAAACAGTAGAGATATAATAAGAGAAGGAAAATATAAAGAAAAATAAGTTTTTTTTTTTTTTAATGAAATGGAATCAGACTAAAATGCCCTCATGTGCATTGCACATGGGGTATTTAAAAGAAAACTTAAAAACGGTTTAACCAAAAGGACCACGGGTGCAAAACATTTCAGAAATAAGGACTATGAACGCAATTATTTAAACTAAAGGACGATTGTGAAATTTGGTATATACCATAAGGTGTAATTTAGTCTATGAAATTATCAGAGCATAAAACATTTAGTATTAAAATAAAAACCTGTTGCCAATATTTGACCATCTCACAAGCAAGTCTTCGTTTGACAGCAAGTGTGGCTTTTGTACTGTCAATTGCAAGTCCAAGTTGAATGTCAACACCCTGATTACAGTTAAAAATATCAGCATGAGACATAACTGTTTATAACTGCTTTTTGAGTGAAGGTAATAACTCTTGTGTTATTATTTTTTATTTTTTTGCCTATTATATTATCTCATTTTGAGGTAAAATAGCAACACAAATAATATCTTTTTCACATAAACATTTAAGAAAGTAGAAACCAAGCCTTCTCGATCCTTATATTTATGGGATTCATGTAATTCAATTTTAGATTATTAGTCTATTTTGGCTTATTATGTAAATACTAAGTCGTAAATTATGCATTTTAGATTGTAAACTAAAATCCCGCATTTTGAGGTTTTTGAAGTAAATTAATATAATGTTAGTTCGGTAAATGTTGGTTATTTAATCACTCGTTACAATATGTAGTAATCAAATGCAACAAAAACAGTTTATAAGTTACAACTACCTACATTGGTTTATTAAGAAAATAATGGATCATTAGTGTTTTTTTTTTGTGATCATATTACATTTATATACTCCCTCCGTCCCACAAAAAACTTCCCATTTCACTTTTGCACAAGTTTTAAGGTAATACTTAGTGGTGGGGTATTGGTAATATATTTGATTAAAATATAAAATTGATTTGGAGAGAGAAAATTAGTTAGTGGATAATAAGTGGTGGGGTCTTTAGTATTAATAGTATTTTATTATGTGGAGCCCATCATATGTAGCAAATGGGAAGTTTTTTGTGGGACAAAAATTTAGGGTGAAATGAGAAGTTTTTTGTGGGACGGAGGGAGTATTATATATGAAATTAAATAAAATAAAAAAGTGTCAACCCATCCTAAAAATTTACTTATTTTGACCCATTCTCCTATACTGATAAACCTTCAACCATTTTTTCATATAACATTTTAGAATGAAGCTTACCATTTTGACCCATTTGGGTTATGTTTTATCTCAAACAGGATAAATGGGTTAATAAAAATATTAAACTCTAAGGAAATGGGTCAAAAGTAACCCAACATGTATTCTAACAATTACAACCTCCCAAACTGCTTAAATTTACAAATTTTAGATTATTATCCTATTAGTTTTTGGAATTAATTAATTAAAAACAAACAAAAATGTTTGCAAGTCAACCCAACCCTATTCGGTCCACACTTTAAAATTGCCCTACCCAAACTCATTTTTTACTGACCCATTATCCAACCCGTCTATTTTGACATGAAACTATGCAGGTCGCATTCGGGTCAAATGGATTGACCCGTTTAGGATCTTAAAATCTTGATCTTTATCAAATTGTGTGGGTAGAATTTTGGGTCAAATGGGTCAAATATTGACCCTATACCCATTTAATAAAACAAGTCAATGAAATTTGAAGGATCTCAAAAGTTTTATCAGAAGCAAAATTGGTTGAAGAAAACAGAATAATACCAGCCCTAATGCTTGAAGGCAGAGTGCTCTCAGAACTCCTTCAGCAAGGTCCACTGGTAAATCTCTCCTAAAAATAAAGAAAAATAATCTACAAAATCAAATTCCTACAAACAACAGGGACCATTTATGTAATTTAATAATAATAGTTATATGAACCTGAGTTCAGGAGGCAGGTGTGGAAGTACGTGCTTTACTGCACAATCAAGATATCCTGCTGCCTTTAACAAAATATCAATTGCAGATCTCCTGCTTTCTGTAATATTAAACAATATAATATTTCATTTATTATGTAGCAAAGTATAATAAATTGGTAGATGAATTTTGCATATATAATAAGCATTTACCTTCTGTTACTTTAGGTAGATAACCGTCAGTAGACGTTCTTGGAAGAAGCAATAAGTTTGCTTGTGAAAGTGATAAAGTTGCCATCAAATGCAAAACAGATAATACTTCATACCATGCATTATACATCCCCATTTCCTGAATAATTATCATTATAATTATAATAATAATTTGGATTAAACCCTAGGCCAAAATGCATTTTTGTACCCTGAACTTGGTTGACTAGGTCTTCTACTACCCTGAACTATAAAACTTGCAAAAACGGTCAATTTAGTACCCTGACTCGGAAAGTTTGTCTCAATATATTAAAATTAGAAGCAAATAACGTGAGAAATCAAGACCAAATTAATGAGTCAGGGTACTAAATTGACTATTTTTTCAAGTTCATGGTACCACGTTGCACCTTTAATAGTTCAGGGGTAGTATTAGTATAGAACCTAGGCAACCAAGTTTTGGCCTAAAACCTATATCCAAACAAGCACATTCAAAACCTATATCCAAACAACCCCTAATTTGTTGTCTTACCTCTGACTCATCCTCTTGGTTTATCCATGTAAATTGTACTTTATGTTGTAACGGGCTTCCTGCATAAATTAATTATCTACATAAATTCTCTTACCACATGAATAAATTGCACAAAATAATAAATTAGCTTAAAACATAATTTACCATCTTTAACCAGTCCCAGTAGGACCGGTAAATAATCTTCAAGGGCTTGCAGAAGATCCCCTAAGGTTGAGCCGCCTAAAAATGAAAATATTTACCCGTAAATGTAACACTATTACACAAAGGTTGCAAATTCGGCCCATTTTATGTTACCATTTTTCTTAAAATCTTTTTTTTTTTTTTATTTTAAAAATACTAACCATGTTGGGTAGCACTTCTTCTGCGTGTTCTTGTAATAGATGGTGCTTCTTGTCCTGCCATAACAACTATTCGTGTTCTAAGAGCAGATATTTTTTCCACTAAACTTTTACACAAATGTTCACCCAATGATTCATTAAAATCCACGGGTTTTGGAATCCTTAAACCAGGTACAAAAACTGCAACTTCACCAATGTTTGCAGGCCTTCTTCTTTTGCCACCTGTATCTTTCGGTGTTGATACAAAGCATCCCATATTTTAAATAGTTAATCTGCCACCCGAGCTTAATATAGATAATGATCTTCAGAGATCGATTCTGTAAAGAAGAAAAATAGTTGATGAAATTGGAAATTTATTACTGTTGGATAAGTGACAGAGTGGCAAATCTCATTAATGTTCAACTAAAAAGCAGTAGACTAGTCACGGGCATAATGTAAAAAACTACATTTTTATCGTTGAATAAAATATGGTTCTGATGCTTATACCAATAATTATAAATGAGATATGAGAATTCACAACTATAAAGTATGAGAAATATCACAAGAAAGGCATGACAAAGTGACAGGTGTTTTCTGGTTTCTGGTTTATCAAATACAGACAGAAACAATTGGGAATTCTGAATAAAGGTTAATTAAAATGAAAATTAAAATGGCAACAGCTGATTAAAGCAAAATACAAACCCTTTAATAAATACCTGGTTCATAAAGTTTCCTTTTGTTTTCCTTTTTTTGTTCTTGGCCACACAAATCTTTAAGCAAGAAGCAAATAAAGCTTACATATAATTTCATAACTTTCAGACTCTACAACAGAAAGTAACAAACCACATAACTTTATTCCAAAATGAGTAATTAGCAAGCAACAACAACATCTCGCAAAAAACTGAAACAAATTTCAATTAAAACTATATAATTTAATAAAACCACAACAACTAATCAACCAATTAACCCAATTTTCACCAAACTCAACAATAATAGCACCGGTAACAAAATCAAACTTGTTTCGAGACACAATTCAGGTTCAATTGAATCATAAGATCATAAAAGTAATACCTTGTGGAGTCGAATTTCGAATCTAAGTATCCATTAGGGCACAGGACCATACAGAATTCATGAAAATTCGAAAAAATGCAGCTGAAATTGTCCGGCTGTTGTGCGTAATTAAGCGAACAGTTGGAAGATCGGCCTTCCGGCCTCAATTATCGATCTGAAGAAGTCCGATTGAAGGTGAAGATGATGAGAGAGAGAGAGAGAAAGATGAAGAGAGAGAGAGAGAGGTTGAATGTTAAGAGTGAAAATTTGTTGATTTAATAATTATTGGAAAGAAGCAGCAGGAAGGAACAGGAATAGGATGATGATGATGATGATGATTAGTGAGTAGGAAGACTTGTGTTGTTTGTTTGCCTTAAATGGTAATTCAACTTCCGGCATTAAAGTAATTTCACATTAAAGTAATACAACATGTAACTTGTAATTAATTGATCTAGATTAATTGGTAATTAAGGGTATTCTTAAGGTTTCTTTTAAGTGATTTTAGGTTCAAGCTCTTGTTGAAGGTAAAACTTGGTGATAAAAATGCGGTAGAGTTTATTCCCCATATGTGGAGGGCTCGAGGGAAGACATAATACCCTTTGTAAATGTCATTGTCTAGGCTCAAACCACTATCTTACTGACTTGTCGTTCAAAAAAAAAAAAAAAGTAATACAACATGTAATCGTAATTTTTGTACAATTTTTTGTTGATTGGTGCAGTGTTTAAGATTTCGGTTGAATTGGTCGGATCAGGATATAAGAAGGTATTCGTTCAGAATCAGCCGGTTAGATCGATTGTAAAGAGTAACAGTAGCTCGGTTAGACATAAAAATCTAGTTGAACCAATCAAACAATCAAACATCAATATTAAAAAAGTAAGACATTAATAAAATAGCATAGGTTTTTTCATAAGTTTTGGAACTCAAAAACAACTTTATTGAAAAATAGGTAGGGATGGGCATTTGGGCGGAAAAAAAAACGAACTGAAAATCGACCGAAATCGAACTGAAATCGAACCAAAATCGAACCGAACCGAAACATATAACATGTTATTTCGGCTTTAAAAATTTATCGTTTTCGGTTATCTCGATTTCGGTTCGGTATTCGGATAAGGATGGACATTTGGCTTAAAAACCCGAACCGATTTGAAACCGAACCAAACCAAAACCGAAAACGTGTGATCGGTTCCGTTTTGGTTCTGTCGCTTTCGGTTCGGTTCGATTCTATCGCTTTCGGTTCGGTTCGGTTTTTGGACCTCGCTCACCTTTAAAAATAGGTTTTGCATTTTTTTAGTATATTATGTATATTATAAGTTTTTTTTATGTTGGTACACATTTATAATTTATAAAAGTTGGAACTCTGCAAAAATCTCATATTGCCAAAATATATAAAAATATATATATATATATATATATATATATATATATATATATATATATATATATATATATATAAAAGTGAGTTCCATTGAGAATTAATATATTAGGTGAGAATGTGAGAATAGATCTCAGCCTCTCATCTCCTTCCAGCCCTCACGCGCGCGGTGACATTTTTGTAATTAAGTCCAACTTTCCTCACGCGCGCGGTGGCATTTTTGTAATTAAATCCAACTTTTCTGTCCCACACGCGGTGGCATTTTTGTAATTAAGTCCAACTTTCTTTAATCATCGATGATTAAACTGGTGTAGTGTTTAATCATCAATTATTAAACTTTTGAGATTGTTTTTAAACATCAATGATTAAACCCAACCCCAAGTTTAATCGTTAATGATTAAACACATTATCAAGTTTAATCATCGATGATTAAAAGAGCATCTTATGATTATTACACAGATAAAATTTAATCATCGATGATTAAACACTACACTCAGTTTAATCATCGATGATTAAACCCCAACTCAAGTTTAATCATCGATGATTAAACATATAGTCAAGTTTAATCATCGATGATTAAAAGAGCATCTTATGATTATTACACAGATAAAGTTTAATCATCGATGATTAAACACTACTCAGTTTAATCATCGATGATTAAACCCAAACTCAAGTTTAATCATCGATGATTAAACATATAGTCAAGATTAATCATCGATGATTAAACAGCATGTTATAGAGAATTAAGAATCTAAAAAACGGAGACAAGGTTAATCATCGATGATTAAACTGTTTAATCATCGATGATTAAAAAAATATCAAAGATTAATTATTAGTAGTTAAAGAGCATTTTATAAAAAATTCAGACTAGTTCAATCATTGATGATTAAACCCAAACTCAAGTTTAATCATCGATGATTAAACATATAGTCAAGATTAATCATCGATGATTAAAAACAATCTCAATAGTTTAATAATTGATGATTAAAACACTACACCCAGTTTAATCATCGATGATTAAAGAAAAGTTGGACTTAATTACAAAAATTCCACCGCGTGTGGGACAGAAAAGTTGGACTTAATTACAAAAATGTCACCGCGCGTCTTTTTGCCTAATTCTCACATTCTCACCTAATATATAAATTCTCAATGGAACCCTCCCCTATATATATATATATATATATATATATATATATATATATATATATATATATATATATATATATATATATATATATGGGTTTTTCTAACATGTGCCCATATGGCACATGTTAAGGTGTATTCAATGATCATAAAGTTTCCAAAAAAAGTCACAAAAATCATTAAATACATCATATAAATTCATTTTCATTTATGTTTAATGTTACAAGTTAGGAAACTTTTTGGTTATTGAATGCATCTTAACATGTGCCGTAGGGGCACATGTTAGAAAAACCATATATATATATATATATATATATATATATATATATATATATATATATATATATATATATATATATATATATATATATATATATATATATATATATATATATAATATATATATAGGGGTGAGTTATATAGAGAACTCTCTAATTAAATAAAATGGGTAGTTTCGTAATCTGCCATTTTAATTTACGTTTTTATTGTTTACAAAGGAAACATTTAAAAATGGAAATTATATTCACAATAACTGATGTTCCTTAATTTGTGTGATCACACCCAAAACTGCTCATGAAACATTTAATTTACGTTTAAAACATTTAATTTACGTTTTTATTTTGATTGAATGTGGATGAATACATACATGTATGTCATGAAATTTCTTTTCTGATTGCTTAAATATTTCATTAATGACAACGGAATTGATGAATACATACATGTTGTACATGATGAAATATGGTACCTACATGTACAATACGGTACGGAATTGATGAATACATACATGTACAATATGGTACAGAATTGATAAATACATACAGGTACACCATAGTGAATACATACATGTACAATATGGTACGGAATTGATAAATACATACATGTACAACATAGTGAATACATACATGTACAACATAGTGAATACATACATGTACAACATAGTGAATACATACATGTACAATATCTGTTAGTTTATGAAGTATGGTTAGTTTATAATGAGGAAAAAAAACATCTTCGCATAACAATCATGAAAATAGCAAGTATGTAACATTTTTTTTCTAATGATACTGAATATGTTCTTGAACGAAAAAAAATAAACAAAGCAATAAATTGTTACGTAATGATATAGTTGGAAAATGAAAAAAAAAAATTGTTCTAGTATTGAGAATCAATAAATTATTCATAAGAAAAATCTTCCGGATCATCTCGTCAACATCTTCTTCCGGATCATCTTCATCTAAAAACATATTTTTATTAAAAAATATACCTTAAAAATACATGAATTTACAGGATTGAAGTGTTTTCGAGATTCAAATCCGGCATTCAAATCTGGGATTAAAAACATATTCGATGATCTTGATTACTTCTGAGGTCTTGTTCATTCAACATTTTCTAACGGGAATAAAGTATCTAACTTGTCAAGCGGATGAAGAAATCAAGATCTTTACTCAAGAACGATGGAGATGGAGAAGAAGAAGAAACATTGCTCTTTTTCAGGGAAAAAATATGAATTGTAGGTGATAAAATCCGAAATTAATGTGGAAGATATGGGGGAATTCGGTTATCAAAAGTAAGACCGAAATATATGGAAAATCTCCACTTTCCATGATTATAGGAATTAATTTAATTGTTTCCATAAAATCCGAAATACATGGAATACCGGAATTGCCCTTTACATTTAAATAAATGGAAAATATTTATCTAATTTCTGATTGGCTAATAAGGGTATATGGGTTCTCTATATAACTCTCCACTATATATATATATATATATATATATATATATATATATATATATATATATATATATATATATATATATATATATATATATATATATATATATATATATATATATATATATATATATATATATATATATATATATATATATATAGCGGTTCATGCGAGAACCACTGAAATTGCGAGAACCGCGAGAACCTATTTACAACCCTTGGATGTAGAGATTAGTGGTTTAGATTAAAAGGGGCAAGTTTGAAAATTAATGAACAAATTGGAGGGAAAATTCGTGTATGTAAGGGTATAATTGTCAATGAACAGTTAAGGTATTTAATGTATTTTAAAAGAAACCGTGTATTATGGTGCATGATCTGCCGAATCCCTAAAAAAGCGAAACCCTTTTTATCTCTTTCTTTAATATATCAGTTTCTCTCTCTGGCTTCTTAAACATCGATTGATTTCAGAGTTCACTTTCTCTCTCTGTCTTCTTAAAACTGCGTCTGTTCAACCGATAGAAGATCAAAAAATTGAACAATGTTGAATACGGTGAATGTGGAATCGAGTACGAATCCTAATGTTAAGCAAGGTAACGATTTAGAGATTTATTATGGTTTTTCTAATATCTTATAACGATATTCGAGATTTATTAGGGTTTTTCTAAATTAGTACGGTTTTTTAGTTTGGGGTTATGTTTCTGTAACGTGATTTAGTGTTCATAGGTTTAGGGTTTTATTAATTTAGGGTTTAATTTGTGTTTTATGGGTATTTAGCATGATTTCGTGTATCGTATGACGATATCAGTGATTGATTACGGTTTTTTTATAATTCCGGTTGTGAATTTGGTTATTTTGTTTCGGTTACATGTTCATGTTATATGCTTAAAAGGATTATGTGTCGGGTTTTAGTGATTGTTTTACGTGTTATATTTTTGTTGTATTACAAACTTATTTAAGGACTCAAATCTTAAGTATATGATGAACAGTTGTAATGAATATATTAGTGAGCAAATCATTTGTAAATAACAAAACTGAATTTTGTAATTTGTTAGGGGATGAACACGATAAAGTGACAGAACCGGTCTGTAGGGAAGCAAAGCCTATAAAGGCAAGGAAAAAACGCATTAGGCTAAGATCAGAATCTGTTATAGCAAGTGAGTTACCAAGTGTGGACACAAGTGAAGTACGAAATGTGGTCGAAACAGGTACATAACATGTGTCTGGCACAGAAGTACCAACTGAGGTACATGTTGATGTTTCTGCTGAGAGTTTCACAAAGAAGTCGAAAATTAGTAAGAAGGATAAAGGTCAGATAAAAAAAAGTGTATACATAATCAATATTTTGTAATTATAGCGTGGTATTCATTATTGCCATTTAACTTATAGGTAAGCAAAAGCTGGATGGGATCGGTGATGGTATGTAATGATATAAATAACACAGCACTATGTTCAATTTAAAACAAATCTCACTTGGGTATAAATGTGTTTTCATTCATAATATTTAATGCTGGCAGAATCAGGAAATCATCCTAATGTTAGTGTGCAAGATTCCTGGAATTTTAGTGGGATACAAGCAGGTACAGAAACCCTAAACAAAATGGTAAAATGGTTTTTTATGTATTTAAATTTCATGTGTCCATTGACAATATTTAATTTATAGGTGCGCAAACGCGGGCTGAACAAAGCGATGGTGGGTTATACGATAAATAACATAAACATTTTGGCAACAAATTAAGTTTTTTAAAATTCTTGCAGATGCTGTAACTGCTCGGGATGTCAGTGTTGAACACACAGGAAAGTTTAGTGCGAAACAAAAAGGTTTAGTAAAGAAAGATTTATTAAATAATCGTTTTTTATTTATTTATTAACGGTCTTCATTAATGATGGTTTACGTATAGGGAAGCGAAAGGTTAATGAAATAAAAGAAACCGTCAGAAAGCCTATAACCCGAAGTGGAAATAAAAAAAGTAAACTTTTATGTTGTTTGTAAAATGCCGTTTTAGCATAAGATATTGATTGTTTTTATTGATTATTTTTTACGTTCAGGTAATCAGAAGGTAAATGATGTGGACAACAATGATGCTGTGCATGGAAATATAAAAAAACGTAAGAGTTCCAGGTTCATCAATTTGGTGGATGAGACAGATAGTGATTTCGAGGAAGAACCGAGTAAGAAAACGGCTAAAGTAGTTAAAGATAAAGCAAAAAATGTAGAATCGAAAGGAAATGTTGCACAAAAAGCTGAATCATCATCCAGTGTTTATGGACGCCTACAGATCCGTTCGTCCCCAAAAACACTTTGTGCAGCAATTCATTCACTTAACGAGGCACAAAAGAATTGTGTCCAGGAAATGGGTCTAGGAGGATTATTGAACATGAATCTGGATGCACTACCATGGCATCTAGGTTATTTTGTAGCCGATAGGTTAGATGATGATAAATTAGAAATAAAGGTGAAAAAAGGTAAAATAAAGATAACTAAGCAATATGTGTTTGAGACGTTAGGGGTATGTCTTGGTGGAAGTACTATTGATTCCCTAGAAGAACAAAAAGTTGAAGATCAGTTAATTATTAATTGGTTTGACCAATACAAAAAAAGGGAAATTAAACCATCGGAAGTCATGAACAGGATAGTAAAAAGTCAGGAAGTAGATGACGTTTTCAAACTAAATTTCATAGTTTTAGTTGCAAATATAATGGGCAAAACAAAAGCTAGAGGAAAATGTGATCTTTCGATACTTAAACACATAAACGAGGACACTAATTTGAATAGAATTGATTGGTGTGACTATATAGTGAAATGTGTTAAAGGCTGCAAGGGAAATTGGGTGAAGAACAAGGCAACAAGTTATTTTGTCGGGCCGATCACGTTTTTGATAGTAAGTTTTATTTAGTATTTGTATGAAATCTGGTATTCAGGAATGAACACTTTTTTCTACTATTGAACACTTTCTTTTTATGCAGCTTCTTTTTGTGGATTCCACGAAATGTAAAAAAATGACAGTTGGGAGGGCAAGGCCAGTTATAAGTAATTGGAACACTTCTTTGTTGAAGGAGAGGGAGGGATTTGGTGAGTTTGAAATGGCCACCCTTAGCGAACCATACATCCCACCATCAGTTGATGATGAGACGGATACGGAGACAGAGGATGTGCAAGTAGATCAAAGCGTGCAAGATGATGCTATAAAGACGGAGGAGGTAAAGATAACACATTTAAAAAATTTTATTTTCTGAGTAAATTTTAGCCTAATAATATTATTTTAATGAAATGACAGGGGTGTGTTGAAAACATGCAGTCAATATTGAACAGGGTAATTGCGACAACAAATGAACTGGTGAAAGCATCAAAAGACTCGTATACAGTGTTTCAAAACAGTGATAAAATTGGGGATTGGGTTGAAAAGGTGAAGATGTTAGACGATGTGCTAAAGGATATGAAAGAGAATATTAAAGGTAATGATATAGATTGAGGATATTATAATGAACGTAATCTTTGTATGAAAAGGTGAATTATTTAGTAAGTAGTTATTTGTAATAATTAGGTATGAAAATGTTGTAAGACTAACCCATAATATTTTGGTAACAAACGTATGGGGGGCGTAGTGGGGTATGTTTATATGTCGGGAGGGTGATGTTTGTAATTTTTTGGGGTTTGTATTGTAGGCAGTGATGGGTAGTGAATGTATAATAACTGTTATTTTGTGTTGGGTGAACTTTAGACGACTAAAAAGTAAACTATGTTAAATGGGAATATATTTTTATAAAACGTTCATTAATGCTAATAAACATATAACGCGTGTGATAATTTACTTTAAAACAATAGGAAACTCGGAAAAAGTGGGGTTGGCAGAAAACAACATGGAAATGGTCAATGTTATGGGCGATACGTTTAAAAAACCTAGTAACGGTGATCCGTACGGTTCTCCCAATGGTAATGGTTTTGAGAATATTTCCTTGGCGACACAAATGTCACCGGGGTATCGTAGTGCTTTGGAAGAAACAATGAGAAAACTCACAGCCCATGGTTTCCGGGAGACATTCCGGCGACGGAAATGTCACCTGGCTACTATAGGGCTTTGGAAAAATCAATCAATACACCTAAAGATCCAGCTTTTCGAACTGACATACCGGTGACACAAGTATCACCGGGTTATTATAAGGAAATGGAAGCAGCGATGGATACTGCTATGAAGGGGAGATCACGTGTTCATTCAGAAAATGATAAATATGAAGTGCCGAGCTTTAGTCTTGGCCTCACACAAGAGTTCGAGAACGTTAAAAATGATGGTCATGTTTCTGTTCAAGACGTTAATGAACAGAAAGAAATCGGTTCCGATACTAAAAAAGTTATCTCAAAGCCAAAAGACCGACCCATTGTTGTTCAAAAAAGGACGTCGACGCGGGCTGTAAACTTATCTGAACAACTACGTTCACCGTTTGCACAGAGAGTGGTTGATATTGAAAAAAAACTAACAACTGAAGAAAAAAAAGTACTCAACTACATAACAAAGCCGGCGTTGAATTATAAGTAAGTGTATCGATTTTACTTTTGTATTGTTAAATGAAATTTAAATAAAGAAAATTGTTTGACTATAATTTTATTATAATGCAGTCAATTAGTATTCATGACAAAGGATGAACATCAAATGAAAAGAGGGCCTCTTAGTTGTTTTGCAACACGAGGTCCGTTTCTAGATGAAGTACTGAACACATGGTCTGCTCTGTTAAACATACAAGAGGGGATTAGAGCACCAGAGTCACCGTGCAGATTGTTTCTACCGGTTACTATTGATAAAATGAGCGTTGATGAACGTATAAGATCTTTAACGAATGTACTTGGTGAGATGATGCATAAAGACGCGAACTTAATGAAATTGAGAGCAGTGGACCTGGTACGTTTAATTCTGGTCATGTTACTTGGACACGTAAAAAAATGAACGATATTGAACACTGAAATACACATGTTTGACGCCATAATGAACAATAATAAACAGTAATGAACACTGACTAAATTTTTTTTTTGTTACAAAACCATACAGTTATTCTTCCCGGTAATGTATGTTACTACTTATTTGATATGCTTTGATTTAAAGCGTGGAACAATTGATATAATAGACAACATGTGTTATGAGCAAGTTATTAGAATAAAGTACGATGGATTGCCGGAAAATCTGGTAAGTAAAAAATAACACGCCTGTTTGACTACTTGTTTGATCAATACTGAACAAAAACAATTTAATTGCAGATAAATGGCTTCATACATTATCTTAAGTACATTGGTCATCCAAAAGCCCATAAGTTGGAGGCTGCAAAACCAGTATCCCTTACCATGAATTGGAAATCTCTAGGCAATAAAAATGAAAAGGATGTGTTTGTTATGCGTCATATGGAGACTTACATGGGGGGCGGGGCAACAAATTGGTGTTGTGGTTTGGATGCGGAAGGACGACGGCAGAAAACTTTATTGAAGAAGTTGAGGGAGCGGTACACAATAACAATGTTGATGTCGGAGCATAACATTTTACGTAACAAAGTGCTGAAAGAATCAGAAGAATGTGGCTAAGTACATGCGATGGAAAAATTAGCAGTTTTAGTGTTTTTTTATAGACATTCATGTTTTTGTCATAATTATGTTAAGATGTTTGTTTTGACATTGAATAATTGGTTTTTTTCATTTTCTGTTTGGATGTTAATGTTTTAGGTAAAATTTATCAAATACTGATTTATTTTTGGATGTTAACTCTTTTTGGATGTTACGTTTTTCTATTCATTGATGAACATATTCACGACCTTAAAAGTTAATAAATTTGTTCTGCTATTCAAACAAGATTAATTTAAAACCTTAGTTTAACGACCTTAGTAATTATGTTATTCGTTTAAAATTTCAGGTGTTGCATTATTTAATATGATATTCATCATTGAACAAATTCGTTTATAGAAAGTACATCATAAAAAGAGTAGTAAATCATTAATAATTGTCTCATGTGAAACTAAAAAGATGAAAACATAGTCTATAAGTTCTACAATTATAAGGAAGTGGGAAAAACAAATTTTTTTAATATGAAGTAGAAGATTCATGCTTTAAACTTAAATTCTTTATAATTTCATCTTTTTTTGTCGTTTTAATAATGATGCTCCTTTGTAAGTTGAAGGTCCTCCACATGTTCGCGAGTTGTGGCCGACCTCGAGACAAACTTGACATTTCTTGCCTTCGTCTTTGTCCTTCGCTTTTTCTATTGCCCTCTCACCAGGACCTTTCAATCTCTTACCCGTACCACATCCTTTATTTCTAATACCAGGAGGAGCATGTAGTTGTAATTCTGTTTGTGAATCACCAACTAATTCTCCAAATCTAGCAGCCTTGCCTTTCTTGCTAGGTTGTTGATCAGGAACCTTGTGTTTAAACTCACTAGTTAATTCATTAAGCCTGGTAAGAAACTCGTCAAGTGTGTTCGGTGAAGAACGAAATCTAGAAATACATGATTCAACATCTAACATTGCGTCGGCCACAGATTCTTTTAAACTATCGTTCTGCACTCCATATCGATAACGACTATAAAGTGTATCACGTGGCATTATGTTAGAACTCCATCGTGTTAATATGTATTTCTCAGGTATCTCTTTTACGTGTTCAGAATTAAAAACACAAAATACATGTCTACATAAATATCCGTGCTGGCCAAAAAGATTACAACTGCACACTACAGTGGCTTCATCTGCATTATATCTGACCTGCACATCGAATGAAAAATGTAAAACGTTATACAAAAATAAACTGAAGTAATTAATAATACTCTGTATGTAATAGTACCTTAAAGTCACCAACAAATTTATCGTGTTGGTCAAAATGTTTGATCATAAAAACACCAGGTTCTTCGTCGTACCCCGATGTCTTAAGTGAGGATGAATACATTCCTCTAACTATTTCATGTTGCACTTTCCTGAACAAAGTTATTGTGTATATTGATGAAGCGTGACGCTCAATAGGGAGCTGTGTGTCCATTTTTGGTGTTTTTGTTGTGTCTTCAAAATCGTCTCGCCGTTGTTTATATCTTTGTTTTTCCATTGCAGCCTCAAAACAAAGCATGAACTGCACCAACGTGTGGCTAAAATTTAAGAATTTACGAAACATTGAATTTGAACTCTCTGACCGTGAAGTGGTTCTCATCAAACAATACATTGGTATATGTTTAAAATAAGCAGGAATCCATTGCTGCCTAATATTGAACATATCACCAAGCCACTTATGTTGATGTAATGAAAATTCCGATATTAATTCACCCCACCTCCTCTCAAACTCTTTTGTACCAATGTTACTATTCCATACAAGCTTATGTAATCTTTTCCTGATCTCTATATTATCTTGGTTATCACCAATTATCTGTATTGTACAAATAATGGATTAGATGAACAGTGTTCATGACTGAACACTGTTGATGAGAAATAAAAATATGTAAATCAGAAGGTATTTGCTATTGAAATGACGTCATGTCATCATAAAAAGAAATATTTTACCTTTAAAGGAAGTTTGTTCATTATATGCCACATACAGAATCTATGGTGAGATTCATTAAAAACAGTTGGAACAGCTTGCTTCATTGACGGATCCTGATCTGTAACAACAATTTTAGGTTGCTTAACATGGGCTTTCAGAAATGCTTCTAACAACCAAACGTAAGAGTTAACGGACTCATCTTTTAGAAGTACAGCCCCAAAACAAACTGATTTGTTGTGATTATTAACACCGGTGAATGGTACAAAAATCATGCCATATCTGATAAATAAGACATGAAAAAAAACTAGTTAACCCATAAGAAAAAAAAAATAATATAGAAACAATTGATTAAATACTTGTTGGTGCGGAATGTTGCGTCGAATGCCATAACATGACCAAACTCCGTATAGTTAAGTTTTGATACTTCATCAGCCCAAAAAAGACCTCCAAGTTCATTTTCATTGGACATGTAATCGAAAGAGAAATTTGGGGCATGTTGTTTTCTGTTAGAAAGCATGTTTACGACCATTTGTGCATCTGCATTACCAATGTATTTGTTTATATCTCGCCTACAATTTTTATAATCAACCTCTGTGCCGTTTACCTTATCATACCCCCCTTTTATTGATGCCTGTAACCTATGTGCCACGGTCGGACCAATATTACACGTAGACACTTGTTGTAAAAAATCTTCATCACCGAATTGTAGTTGTCTACTAGTACGTAACAGATGCTTGTTGACTTCACTAACCAGCGGATGGTTGTGAACCTCTTTAAATTCATACACTTTATATGAGCATGTGCCTCTAACTAGGCTAAGTTTTATGCCAGCCTTACAATCCGTGACACTAATGTTACAATTCCGCGGTTTCACTTTTTCTATGTCGACCTGCAGAGTGTCAACATTTTGTTTTTTTCTAGGTACACCAGCTTTACTACAAAGAAAATACCTTACTGTAATCTCATCATGAACATTCTTGCGGGTTGTTGATTTACGAATACTAAACCCAGATTCTAAAGCATACCGGTTGTACATAATTTCAGCCTCATCAAGAGAATTATAAATAGAATCAACCACTGGCTTGATTTAGTCCGATACATTAGGAACCCAAGACTTGGTCCCCTCTGGTGTTTGCGTCATAGTGCTATTTAGTGATTCAAATTCTGCATCCGGGTTAACATCTACATATAAAGAAGATATAAACTTTTAATGTTCCTCAATGAATGTAAACAATAAAATAATCCATACCAAGCCTATAATTACAGCCGATTTTGTTCAATACTGAATACGAACATAAAAACAACACTGAATCCTATTCTTTTTCAAATAAAAATTTGTTCAACCCTTCTATCAGAAAATTGGTAGTGTAAAATTCATACAAAACATTTAAATTCATATATATCATTAACATTAAAACTCACATGGAACACCGTCTCCATGATCATCAAGAACGTTTTTCATCGATGAAGGAGTGCAAGGGTTACTAAAATCTTCAGAAGGAGCACTATATGTTGACATCTTCAAATAAATCCAATTATTAAATGACTTAAACCCTATAAAAAACGTTTATTAAATACTCGTAATACCTGCAATTTTTGGACAAAATACATAAATTAGAAGACGATTGATTAACTTTTACGGAATTATGGTAAAAAAATCGGTGGTTATATAATCGTATTAATACCTGCAATGTTTGAGCGAACTAAATCTTACGCACGAATCTGTTCATTGATCGGAATTGTTGAACTTTGTTATTGACAATTGATAATTGATAAACCGAACACCATTTTTTCCCCGAACTGTTAAGCATAAAATTGATGGTTGATCGGAATTGTTGAGCTCTGGAATTGGACGAAATTGATACGAATAGCGCTGTGGAATCGGCAATTGTTGATGCTTGATACGAACCCTTCATAATAGGAGAAGAAGTTATTTAGTTGCCTTTTATGTGATAAAATCAAAATACACAATTACTAAATTGTCCTTATAAGATGAAAGTTAAATGAGATTGATCTAAGGGCTTTAAATAGGTTCTCGCAATTTCAGTGGTTCTTGCATGAACCGCTTTCTATATATATATATATATATTAAAAGTTTGTCGCCCGGTTCAACTGACCGACTAATTCGGTTAGTACGATTCAACCATATTTAGGACATTAACTAGCTTAATTCAAAAACCAATCTTTAAAATTTTGATTTTCTAGTCATCTTATTTTTCTAACATCTCGCTAGCTTGTTTTCTAGCCGTCCAGAAAGCAGTTATAATTTATGTAGAATGAAATCTTATTTTTCTACTTATAAATGATATAATTAGTTATAATTTGAAATAAATATTTATTTTGGATAAACTAAGATAGATGATTTAATTTGGAACGAAAGGAGTATAAATTAATAGGCAATAATGTAAATTTAATCAAACAAAGTGGTATTGATGACATTTTCACAAATCAAAAGGGTAATGTGGTAATTTTATAACGTGGTCCACTGAAATGGATCAAATTCATATGGACCGTTTCAATCTTTCGGCTAGAGTTATGTCTTCCTAACTTGGCCAACTCACGAATATATCAAGTCCATTTAGGATGTTTGGATATATGGTAGTTTTTGAAGTAAAAGATTAAAAGGTGATTTAAAATATATTAAAGTGAATAGTTAGTGGATGATGTGTCTTATTTTTTTTTTGAATAAAGTGATGTTAATGATGTTTAAATGTAAAAGTATAGGTAAACGAGTAATTTTACTTTATTAAAGTATATAGAGTGGAGATAGGTCTCACTATTTTACCAAATATGGTAAGTTTTAAAAGTGTATCACTTATTTTCTTTCACCCATAAATGAACAGTGTATCACTTATTTTGATACGGAGATTGTATTAATGTTGGATAAAAAACAATTAATTTTTGAAATTTTAGTTGGTTAATGTCGCGCCTAGTTTTTTGGAGAAACACAGGTATGTAAGGTATCCAAAGGGTCGATCCGACTCGACTTAAACCTGAATATGAATTCTGTAACATTTATTTAAAAAATGAATGATGTGTCATTTTTCCTCACATTACTTTTTTCACTAACACATGAATAAACTATAATAAAATACACTTTATTAGCAGGTAGATCTATAGTGTAGTATAGAGTCACTTATGTAAGCCCTTAAAATTTTACGAATTATATTTAAAAATATTCTATTTTACTATGGTGTAGATGATACCCCAAGCAAAAAAAATAAAATAAAAAATAAAACCAGTGATATCCCTCAAAATTTTCAAGTCAGCTACTGATTTGCAACTCATTTTTCCCCTGCTTATAAACCTTTATAAAAGTTAGTTACTCTTTAGTGATTAAAACAAACATAGATATCCTTAAAAAAAATTTCATTCAAAATTGATTATAGTTTTTAGGCAAATGTTCAAATTAGTTCTTCATTTTTGTGTAGTCAAAAGAGACAAATTTCAACAGTTGATTAATAATATCTAATTGTAACGAGTAATCACATAATTATACATGAAATGATATTTTGGTCATTTGGAACTTACATAAAATCTATCCTTTTTTGTACTTTTTATTATTATTTTTATTATTTAAAATTTTTGTTAAAAAAGTAATAATACGTGATAATCACATGTGTTATATATTTAATCAAATGTTATTGTTTATTTAATCACATGTGAAATTTTATACAATCACATGTGATCAAGTATATAATCACATGATATTTTTTATTGTATAAAAATCAAAATGTAAATAATAATAATAATAATAATAATAATAATAATAAAAGAGAAAGACAAAATAATTCTTTTTATATAAATTGCCAAAAAAATCTTTTTATATATAAAATATGTAATTAATGTTGATAATATAATTAATCCATCATTTGAGATGCCGTCTCTTTAAGACTATAAAAAATCTAAAAATTACATTAAGCATATCTCTATACTTTAATGCAATTATTCATGTAAAAAATTAATACTTCGTGTAACATATATCCATCGGTAAAAATCTAATTAAAATTTAGAAAAGATTCGATGGTGAAATATTTTCGGGAGATGGGCAGCAGGTGACGTCGATTTCTGTCTTTCATTCCTTCCTTCCGCCCTCCTGCCTTTAAATCTTTCCAAATACCCCCAAAATCACAGACAACATGCATTACGTTCACCCCCAATTTCAATATTAGGCCAACAATTTGAACCATTTTTCTCATGATCATGAAGCAAATTGAACCTGAACAACTAGAGAGCGGCGGCGGAGATGGCGGCGGTGATCATGCTGCTGGACTGCACTGCCATCCTCCGATCAACTTCGCCAGCGTCGAAGATCGAATTTACAGATCTGGATTCCCTAAACCTAGTGATTTCAGGTTTCTTGAAACCCTACACCTTCGATCAATCATGTGAGTTTTCAGTTAATTCTTGATTGTTATCACACAATTGATTTCATTGACGATCGAATTGATAACTTCTTGCAGATATTTGTGCACCGAACCATATCCAAAAGAGAATTTGGAGTTTTTGAGTTCTCGTGATATTCGGCTCTTTCAATTTGGAATTGATGGCACTAAGGTAATTTCTTCTCTTTTTTCTTGATTTTAATGTAATATTCTGCATGTTCTCAATGTATATACTATTATTATATAATATATGTAACATAACATAAGTTTAATCTTAAATAGTTTAGAGTTCACATAATTTAATTTGATGTTGCAAAAGAGACAATTAAACATAGTACTTAGAAAACGTAACAATTTAGTTGAAAAAACAAAGAAATAAACATAGCAATTTAGTTAAAAAAAAGTTGACTTTTCATTGACTTATGTTGACCGCCTAGCCGCTTTTTACAACACTGCATGTTTCAACGGTTTAAAATATTGTACCATGTATTGGTTTTTATTGAATCCCTCGATTTATGCAAATTTTGAAGTTTCTGGTTAATATGAACATATTATTATGATCCAAAGTTATTAATTTCACATTATGATTGTAAACGGGCAAAAAAAAGTAATTTTGGTTTGAAGACTTGCCCTAAAAGGAAACTTTTTTTATATTTATGCAGGATAGACCCATTCCCAAGCATATTGTCACGGATGCTCTGAAAGTTTTAATTGGTAAGGATTCATTATAAACAATAATTTGTAATTATCAACGTTAATTTCTCACTTCTTTTTTTTTCTTACCAAATACTTTTTCTTTTGCAGATGTGAGAAATCATCCTGTTTTGATACATTGCAAACGAGGAAAAGTATGTCGATTTTTTGATTCTTTTAGGCTAAAATGTATTCTAATACCTTAAACTTGATAAAATGGTCGATTTACTACACTAACTCACTAATTTGATCTTGTTTTCTTATGTGATTTGCTTCTAATATCAATATGTTGATATGAACGTATATTTTTTAGTCCGTCAAAAGCTCTAACGAAGTTAAGTCAAGTAAGAAAACACAATCAGATTAATAATGCAGGGTACTAAATCGATAATTTTGTCAAATTCATGGTACTAAATTGATTTTGGCCTATTTGTTAACATCTTTTTTTCGGTTTAAAATCTGACATTTTTTTCATGATTGCAGCATCGAACAGGATGTTTTGTTGGCTGCTTAAGGAAGGTACAAAATTGGTGTTTATCTTCAGTTTTGGAGGAATACAAGGTTTACGCAGGCGAAAAGTCAAGAGAAATGGATTTAAAATTCTTGGAAAATTATGATGTTTCTTACTTGAGGCAATGTCTTCATAGTATCATATATCAATACCATGGATTTGGTTCTAAGAAAAGACGTTTACTCGACAAAGAAGATGTTCAACATAAACCAAGAATTAGTTCGGTTTAGGGTTTTGTTTTAATCGTCGTTCTTAAAACAGATTTGGCGTCTATTGATTCTTTTCTTTTTGATACATCAAGAGTTTTTATTTTTTTATTTCTTTGTAGGATGCTGTCTAGTGTTAGTTCAAACATATATACCTAGAGAAAATGGATTTCTTTTTTATTTTTATTTTTTTTTAATTTGGTATAATTGAGGGAATTCGTTTAGTTTTCTAGAACGAAATATAAATGTAGAAAAGCATGATGTTGGCAGTATTAGTCAATAGAGTCAATTTTTTTTTAGAAACGGCTTTGTATTAAACTTAAAAAATTAGCGAGAAGCTAGAAAAAAAAACAACACATCAAGTACAAGGGAGAATAAGCCATTCAGAATATCTAACTCTAAATTTGCTATTCTTATTACAAATCCAATTAAAAGCTACCTCCTTAACCGAATCAACCAACATGCATTTCCGAATGCCACCATTGTTGAAGACGACCGCATTCCTATACCGCCATAAAATCCACACCACCGTAAGGCAAATCGCTTCAAGGAGTTGCCTTGTATGCGTACCGTTAATTCCCATAATCCACCGAGTACATCAAAGAAGCCAGATCTTCCAAATTGGTATCCAATACTTGCAACCAATTTCCCATTGCCCTCCACACATCTTTAGCAACATTGCAATTCCAAAAAATGTGATCGACGTCTACCATCTCAACCCCACATTCCTGACACGACAAATCCTCCAAGCTTACCCCTCTACAAGAAAGATTTTGCTTTGAAGGGATCCGATCTAAGTGAACTTTCCAATAAAGAATATTGACCTTCCGAGGTACAAGCGAGTTCCACCGAGTCTCTAATAGCGAGGAAGGCAACAATCTATCATCAAGCCAACGCCTTGTTGTTTTAACTTCAAACATACCCGCATTACCAATGTCCCAAACCCATCTATCCGGTTCATTAGGAAAAACACGATTAAGGACCAAACTTCAAATTTCACCCACCTTTTCTTCTTCTCTTCCACCCCTAATATCACGGCTCCATCTCCAAGTTATGGACTGATTATGAACTCTATCCGCAACCGAACAAGCCCCATCAACCTCCAACCGAAAAATCCTTGGAAACATCACACGTAACGGGTCTGAACCAACCCAATGATCCTTCCAAAACAAAGTGGACTCGCCATTACCAATCCATTTTGACAAGTGATTAATTAAGTCCATCCCCTTCTCCTTGAACTTACACAACATGTTTATAGTACTAGCCCATGGAGCAGAACCCGAAACTCTATTATTTGTATTATAAACACCACCATCATCACCATATATTGCGGTAATTACTCTTGACCATAACATTTGCTTATTATTCATAAATCTCCATATCCATTTCACCACAAGAGAGATATTAAGGGCCTTTAAACTACCGATATTAAGACCACCATTTTGAAAGCTTGACAACACAGAAGTCCATTTAATATAATAGCATTAGAGTCATTCCAAATTAGTAACTCACGCTTAATTTTTAGCTAACATACTTATTATTTCTAGATAGATTTGTATTTACTAAATGTATGCACCATGTAATACTTTAACTTATGATATTTATGTTATTATCACAATCCTCTAACTAACTGGCTTATTAGACCATATGTCAGTTATTTAACTACTAATTATATTTATTAATTCCTTAAACATTAAGAAGTTGAAGTAATCACCCACAACGATCACCACCCACACCCCACCATTACTACCACAACAACTACCACCAACCATCTAAGACCACAACCACCACCACCACCCACCATCACTACCACAACCTCCACCCACCATCCGCCACCACTAGCCTCTTTCACTACCGTAATCACTACCCACCAATTACTCGACGTAAAAATATAGTTACAGGGTACCCGACACTGCATTACACGAATACCCTTTTATTTTCAGAATAGATTTTTTACGTCAACCATCTATATGTGTTTGTGTCCTTACAAAATGTGTTTAGGATTTTTTTTAATGTTTGCTTTTTTTTATTTTTAATAATGTTTTTAATAATTTTTTTAGGATTTTAATAACATGTTAATTTGATTAATATATTTCTAGTATTTTAATAACATGTTAATATACAAATATGATATGTATCTTTGCAACCGCCGCGTAGCACGGATTGTAATCCTCGTTAAAGAAAATATTCCAAATTGAGTAACTTGAGTTGAATATTGTTTTGTATACTAGTTATTAATAATACCATAGTAGTACCATATATATATATATATATATATATATATATATATATATATATATATATATATATATATATATTTCTAATATTTATATATATATATATTTCTAATATTTATATTGGGTAGTCAATTTATTATTAGTACTAGTTATTTATTATTAGTACCATAGTATTATTAGTACCATAATAGTACTTATTTTTTGTATACTAGTTATTAGAGTTAATTACATGAATGGTCCCTTTGGTTTGCTAAAAGTTTTGGATTTAGTCCCTATGTCTTAAAAATTATACTGATGATCCTTGTGGTTCGAAGTCGTCACGCTTTTGGTCCCTAATATTAATGGACGTTAAAAATAGCTGTTAAAATTTTCCAAATGACTAAAATAACCCTTGTCCCAAAATAGAATATAAGCAAAAAAATATATATAAATGATAAAACAAACAAACTTCACCTGCAACTTTGACCTCACCTGAAACTCTGATCTCTGATCTCTCTTATTAAGCTTTTCAAATATCACACGGCATAGATAAAGTTGCAACAATTAATTACTAATTTCTGTTAACAATGGAGTCAACAAAATCCATCAAATGCTCCCACAAAATCCATTCTTCCCTCAATCCAATCAAGTTTCAGTTAACAATGGAGTCAAGATTATCGGCATTCGCATCTGCAACTATAATTGATCTCTGCAAAATCCTAAATTGCTCCACCACCGGTGCTCAAATCCTCCGGAGTCAGCTCGTGCTTCTGTTGTTTATTTTAAATATTCGGTGATTAAATAATTAGACAATTACGATATTAAAACCGTATTTGATATTGATAATTCAATATCATAATCAACAAAAAAGAAAGAACCAAATGGAACAATCAAACCTGAATGTTGATGAAGAACGAACCGCACGGAATTGTAATTCTTGTCCTTTAAGGTTTTTACGCGCTCTATATGCTGCAAGCCTCAACGTAGAACCCCAGGATTTGATGCAGTTTATCAGTATTATTCTACAGCACTAGAATTACCGACAACACAAAGTGATTACTTGGAAACACATGATGATATCAAAACACAACATCATGAGAAAAGAGCATATGAGAGGAGAGCTTATGAATTTTGGTGTGTAGAACCTCACAACTAGAGGTTGTTTATATAGGCTCTCATGCCTTGAAGTACCATAATGACATTCAAACCAATAGTTTTGTAACTCTTGATTAATTCAACATTATGTTACATATTATGACATTTAGTGTCAATGGTTATGACATACAAAAGATGTTCCTAAAATATTAAGCTCCACAACTCTCATAATAATAGGAAATTTACCAACTTGCAAATAACCCATTATTATTTTCAACAATCCCCCACCAAGTTGGAAAATTTCCTTTCATTCAGACATATGTTGTCACTTAGGTGTCACGAAGATTAAACCCAAGTTTAATGTGAGCAAACAAGAGGAGACTGATTCAATGGTATCCTAATAGGTTTAAACCAAGAACCTTAGTAGCCTCCCCGGTTTACCCCCACATAACATATGCCGTCTTTGTGTTCTCTCTGAGCACTAATATGGCCATGTGCTAAAATCCTTTTCACGACCCTTTAGAAGACAAACCAAAAGTCTTCATTTGAGGCGGCACCACCTCTAGATCAAATAGGCAAAATTTTACAACATCTTCGTTGCTTAGATGTCTCCAAAATTTTGTTAAGAGTATTAACTCATCCTCGTTCTCGGCAACGACGTACTATCCTACCTCACATGGATCTATCTGGATTGATAGTACCTTCTATCGTTAGTAATTTCGTTATTACCCATTAAACTTGAAAATAGGAGCACTAAGTTCAAGTTGGGTTTCCATTACTAACGATTCTAGTTTGGTTTTAGACCCACGACTCTCGCGGTAGATGTAACCAAATCTCTCGTCAGAGGTTTGGTAAACGGATCCGTCAAGTACTTTGCTGTCTTGACTTAAACAACTTTGATGGTACCACTATCAATTTGTTGTCTCACAGAATTATGTCGAAGACCTACGTGTCTCGACTTCCCATTATATTCATAATTATATACTTTAGACAGTGTGGCCTCACTATCACAGTACATGGGAATTGAAGGCATCGGAGTATCCCACAAACGGATATCCAAGAGTAGATCTCTAATCCACTCTGCCTCTTTGCCTGCATTGGCTAAAGCAATAAGCTCAACTTCCATCGTTGAATGAGCTATACATGACTGTTTCTTGCTCGCCCAAGAAATAGCCCCACCAGCTAGTGTATAAATCCATCCACTTGTAGATTTAGAATCACTTCTGTTATCAATCCAGCTGGCATCTGAATACCCCTCTAGTATACTAGATTTTGACGTGTAAGTCAACTTAAGATTACTAGTCCTTTCCAGGTATCCTAGTACTCTTCCTAATGCCTTCCAGTGCTCTGTACCGGGGTTGACAATATATTGACTTAGTTTGCTTATTGAAAAAGCAATGTCAGGTCTAGTGCAATATGTAGCATACATCATGCTTCCAATTGCACTAGCATATTCTAGTTGAGCCACTGCTCTACCAGAGTTCACTTCAGGTTTTACACTAGAATCGAAAAGGAGTGTTAAATTCCTTAATATTCAAGTGTTGAAACTTTGTCAATATTTTCTCTATGTAATGAGATTGACTTAGAGAAATTTGACTATCTGTCCTTTTAACCTTAATACCAAGAATGGTATCCACTTCCCCTAAATCTTTCATCTTAAAGTTCGAGGATAGGTATTTCTTCGTATCAAGAATACCTTGTAGGTGAGTGCCAATGATCAACATATCATCAACATAAAGACAGATAACTACGGTGTATTCAGGTGTGCATTTAGTGTAGATACATCTATCAACACTATTATGCTTAAAACCGAATGCAGATACAGTGGTGTCAAACCTCTCATGCCACTGTTTTGGAGTTTGTTTCAAACCGTACAGTGATTTAATAAGTCTACAAACTTTGTTTTCATGTCCGGTTACTATGAAACCTTCAGGTTGCTCCAAATATATCTCCTCCTTGAGATATCCATTTAGAAAGGTTGTCATCACATCCATTTTATGAATGTATAGTCCTTTCAATGCTGAAATTGCTATAAGAGTTTAATTGAACTAATCCTAGCAACCGGAGCATATGTATCGAAATAATCAATATCGTGTAGCGACTACTCTCGCTTTATAGAAAGATATTGATCCATCTGGATGATACTTCCTCTTGAAGATCGATTTAGATCATATGGGTCTCATACCCTTGGGAAGATCAGCTAACTCCCAAGTTTGTTTCCCATAAATGAATCCATTTCATCACTAATAACATCCTCTCGATGTCATGGAATCATTAAAAATCTTAGGATCATTATCAAAATAATAACTAAGATGACCTCTCTCGTCACCTTAGATTGAGATCCTTCAACTAAGTATGATAGAAAATCATCTCCAAAATTCTTTTCCCTTCTAACCCGTGTACTTCTTGTTGGTTCTTCTACAACAGAAGAAGGTGGTTCTTCTACAACAACAGTAGAATGTGATTCTCCTACAACAGAAGAAGATGAGATAATATCTCGAGAAGTACTGGGTGCTAGAATATGATTAAAGTTGGGATGAGAGTTTTCATCATCTCATATTAACTTATCGTCGAAGAATTCCACATCTCTGGATTCCACGATGACTCCTGATTCATTATCCAACAATCGGTAGGCCTTACTATTCTGAGCATATCCAATGAATATACACTTCATAGCTCGAGATCCCAACTTGGATCGTTAAAGATCAGGTGTACGATAATAAGCTAAACACCCCCACACTCTTAGATAATCTAGAAAGAATCACACGACTAGTGATTCTTTTGTGCACATAACATGCAGTCAACAAAGCTTCCCCCCACTAATTGTGTAGCAAACCCGATTGGTTCAACATATAGTTGACCATTCAACAAGGGTTCAACTCTCTCTTTCAGCTAATCCATTCGGTTGGGGAGTATATGGTGAAATTATCTCATGCTTGATATCATTCTCTTCACAGAATGTGTCAAACTCATGATTAACGTATTTTACGCCTCTTTCCAAGTGAAGAATGTTAATGTGTTTGTCATGTTGGTTTTCAGCCTTGCACTTATACAATTTGAATGCATTAAAAGCTTCATCTTTTGAATGCAACAAGTAAACATGTAAATAGCGGCTATAGTCACCACAAATTGTAATGAAGTGTCTTTTACCTCCACGCGTGAGTATTCCATTCAGTTCACAAATATCTGAATAGATCAACTCTAGTAATGATGTAATTCTTTTGACACTTGAAAAAGTTTCTTTGTAAACTTTGATTTTATACAAGTTTCACATTTGTTAAAATCTTTATTATTTACTTCTATCAATACTGTAGATTGTGTCTTTTCAATATTTTTTTAATGTTAGTGTGAGCTAACCTTAAATGACACAAAGAAATTGAACACGCAATATAATTTGAAAAACTATTTCATTAATTCGAAACTTAGTTACATCATTACTAGCGATATTGTCACTAACGCTGACAGTATCATATTCTCACGATTACAAAGATCAACATTTGACACATAATCATTGGATATAGATACAACATTATCTTATCCATCACCACATAGATCAAGCATAAACATTCCACCCTTGATGATGGTTTGATCCATAATAACCCATCTTTGGAGAACACGATATGACCATTTTTTATTATTACCAGCTTGTAACTATTTTTGTCATATTTGTTATCCGATATAAGTCCCTTGGAGATTCAAGGAACATGTACGACCTCTCGAAGGTAACCATAGTTCCATTTCGCAATGTTAGAACCACTGTGCCAATGCCATGAACAAGTACTCTATGGCGGTCAACACATGTCACCACAGTTCCTTCTCAAACCATACCATAAATTTGAAACTATCACAATTTCCACAAACATGAATGTTAACTCCAGAATCCACAAACCAGTCTCGGGCCTCCATCACCCGAGTAATTGAGGTAGTCATATTGACTCCTACATGACCCACACTTGCACCCAAGTGGATTAGATTTGCAACAACATTTGCAATTCCTTTTACATAAGCAAAATCCGAGCTCCCATCTGACATGTGGTACACACTCAATATGACTTTACTCTTTTGATCTCTTATGAGATTTTCCTTCTCAATAAGGAAGTGTTTCGACAAAACATCCAAAGAGTAGTCCTCAAATTTGTGAAACTCCAAGTATTTAACCACATTCAAGGAAAACATTATTTAGTCAACCCTTTTCGGTAGCTCTATTCGAATACAACCAGGAAAGACGGTGAGGGTAGACAGCGCTAGTGCGTATCGGAACCACCCCCATTTGGAGTCAGAAAAACCGCCTTTAACTTTCCTAGACATTGTAATAAGAATAGGTGAGCCTATTTGGGGATGACTGATAATTTATTCCACTTATAGGTTCAATACAATGCTTAATGATACACAGCTGGAAAGATTCCGTTTAACACTAAAATTATCTATTTTGTATAATCATGATTTTTCAAATAGTATACTTTTCAAACATAAAAGTATCTTGAAATAATCTATATACAAAAAAATAATAATTAAATCAATTATAATGCTTCAACCATAAGCATGATAATTCATATAACACCCACTTTAGATGAGAAAAAACCTTTTGTTTTAACTTGTCCATTAGATTAAAATAGATATTTAATTATGTCAAAACATTAAAATACATATATTAAATAGCCATGATTAGAAAAAATGTAACTCATAAAAGTTGAACTTAATAGTCATAATAATCACTTTTAAAACTATTCCATAACATGAATATATATATTAAACATTCACATAATGAACTCTATTTAATATATATATATATTTTAACCATTGACACAATATCTCAATGTTTTATTAATCACCGAATATTTTATAAATGAAAATATGTGTATATATACACAATAATATATAACAAAAATAAAAACCTTAAAGATTGTTGTTTATTTTAAATATTCGGTGATTAAATAATTAGACAATTACGATATTAAAACCGTATTTGATATTGATAATTCAATATCATAATCAACAAAAAAGAAAGAACCAAATGGAACAATCAAACCTGAATGTTGATGAAGAACGAACCGCACGGAATTGTAATTCCTGTCCTTTAAGGTTTTTACGCGCTCTATATGCTGCAAGCCTCAACGTAGAACCCCAGGATTTGATGCAGTTTATCAGTATTATTCTACAGCACTAGAATTACCGACAACACAAAGTGATTACTTGGAAACACATGATGATATCAAAACACAACATCATGAGAAGAGAGCATATGAGAGGAGAGCTTATGAATTTTGGTGTGTAGAACCTCACAACTAGAGGTTGTTTATATAGGCTCTCATGCCTTGAAGTACCATAATGACATTCAAACCAATAGTTTTGTAACTCTTGATTAATTCAACATTATGTTACATATTATGACATTTAGTGTCAATGGTTATGACATACAAAAGATGTTCATAAAATATTAAGCTCCACAACTCTCATAATAATAGGAAATTTACCAACTTGCAAATAACCCATTATTATTTTCAACAGCTTCTCTGTTACAATCGATACATACCAGATAGGTCGCCTTCGATAGTGGCGATGACGCTGGAGCTAGAGCTGGCGCTGGCTAGCGATGATGAAAGATAAAAGGTCGATTGGGTTGTCGTTTAGGATTAGGGTTTCAATTTTGTTTGATTTAGACCTAAGAAAACACAGTAGGCACTGATTCCAAATTGAATTACTAAAAAGGAGCTAGATTTTATTCAAATTGTTGATACTGATGCATCAAAAGCATCATCAGCTAGTTATAAGTGAAAACATCACTAAACTGAATTCTTTATAAATTTCAGTTTGTTTCCATTCCTTAAATTGTGCTTGATATTTGTGTTTGATGAAGATGGCCTCTTGGTTAAATAAAAAAGAAGAGGGTTTGAGGAAATAGGTTGGAAGGAAGAAGTAAATGGGAGAGAAGAGGGTGAAAAAACTGAATTACTCTGATGGGTTTTATATTTGGGGTTTTAAAGGGTAAGGGGTATTTAGGGTAAATTACAGTTTTTGTCTCTGACCTATGACCGATTCGGGGTTTTTGTCTCTAATGTTTTTCGTCGGTTTTTTTGTCGCTTAAGTTTTTCAAATTCTGGAAATTTATCCTTCCGTCCAATTTTGGCCGTTAACTGACGGTTTTCTTGTCCATTTTACCAAATTACCCCTATTTTAATCTTTTTCTTTTTATTTTAACATTTTTCTTTCTTGTCCTTACGACGTGCTGGTCAACAAAGAACAAGACTCGCCGGATTCTTCTGCCGGAAGTAGTACGTTTTCTAGGGTTCCGGCGACCGGAAACTGTCATGATTCCACTGAGTAGTACGTTTTCTAGGGTTTCGGCGACCGGAAACTGTCATGATTCCACTGAGGAGAACGTGATTCATCTCCTTCAGGGAAGTAATTCGAATTCTAGCAAAAAAAGAAGCCCTAATCGAGAAGAAGAACGAGAAACAAAAATCACTATTACTATTTCGGATCTAGAATCCGATCAACCCGACCCGTATGATGAAGCTTTGTCAACAAAGAACAAGACTCGCCGGAGAACAAGACATTTTTCTTTCTTCATCTTCAAAGAACCTGCATCCATGAAATCAAGAACCTGCAGCTATGAAATCAACATTCTTCTCCATCCTCTCCATGTTCTTTGTCCTCATAGAACCCCTTTAACCTCAGAAATCAAACAAACGATCTATGAAATCAAACATGAACCTCTCCGGTAACATTCACCACCGGCAACCTTCAACATCACCGGTAAAAACAATTAACACCAGCGAAATTGATTTAGGGTTTAAAATGTGGCAGACCCTCTTTTTCTTGTGTGCGGGGACCCTCTTTTTTTTTGGGTTCAACAGAGTATCAAAAAAACATTTTAATACTATATGTTATAGGAAATCAAAGACACATCTGAGTTTAATATGTCTTGGATCTGGAGTGTATTTGGATGAAGAACACAATAGTAGAAGATGAAGAGAAAATGGAAAAAGAAAGACGTCTTCTTTCAGATCTGAAACACGATTTGGGGGTTTTCACCATCATCAATTTCTTCTTTTCTACATTAGGTTTTAGCAGTCGTTTGTTGGGGAAGAAGATGAAGAATGGTGAAAAGGACCAAAATGCCCTCACATGCCTTGCATTTTCGTCAGTTAACGGCCAAAATTGGACGGAAGGACAAATTTCCAGAATTTGAAAAACTTAAGGGACAAAAAAACCGACAAAAAAACATTAGGGACAAAAACCCCGAATCGGCCATAGGTCAGGGACAAAAACTGTAATTTACCCGTAAGTCATTTTAAAAAATTTAACAGTCATTTTTAACGTATGTTAGTATTAGGGACCAAAAGCGTGATAACTTTCAAACCACATGGATTATCGGTGTAATTTTTAAAACTTGGGGACCAAATCCAAAACTTGTGACAAATCATAAGGACTATCCGTCAATCCGTGTAATTTACTCTAGATATTATTGTTTTTCAGTATGTGACAAATATATAAGTGAGTTTAAGAATTGACAAATGTAGGAACTAAATTTAATTTTGACAAAGGTAGCAAATTTGTATGTTAGTTTTACACTTATACTTTAAAAAAAAAAACCAAGTTGCATTAGTTTACCGGTATTAAGTTACCATACAACGTATCGAATATTTAAGAAAATAATAATTAAATAGCTATCAAGATCTTTGAGTCTTATATACACTTTTGTTGATATACGAAATGGGCAGGCCCGTATGTTTTCTTTCTACCAACTATGCGGCAATTCTAATATTAAATACGAATTATGAAAACTAAACAATAATAATTTAAATAAAAAATAGATCTATAACTAAGAAAGTAGATATGTTTAAAAAACACAAGTAGCTCCCAATTGTCTCCAAGGTTCCTCATCGAGTCCACATGGCCGACAAAAGAAAGCAGTTTTTTTTTTTTTTGTTTTTTTCACAATCCATAGATTTTGTCTTGCGGTTTTGGAATTCCCTTAAACTGATGCCGAGCCTTTCTTTCGTTTGAGTATCAGTTAGCTTTGGTAAATTCACACAGATAGCTGGAGAGGACCTAGTATAATGCACGAGGTTACCCGTGTAATCCTGATATTTTTTTGAATAGTGTTAAAATATCTTTAAAATTTATTTATTTATTTTTTTATTAATGTAAGTGACGTTCCACATATTTTTTTTTTCTTCTGGGCCCGTCACTACCCAATGGCACGAAACCTTCAGTAAGACAACTTCGGTTGGTGATTCGTTTTACCGAATGACAAGGAGATGGAAAACGTGCAATATTTTATGTGGGTATAATATTTGTGTGTGTGTATATTTCATAATTAGTTGGACCTAAAAAATTGAAGTGAGAGTGTATTTTAGGCGGCTGAGTGTCAGTTGGAGTGACAGCTAAGGTGGAGTTGATGTGCAAAAAACTGAAGTGTCAATAGTTATAATGGTTGGGAGTGGTCTTATTATGTATAAATGCCAGGGGTGAGCATAAGAACCGAAAAACCCGAAAAACCCGCCCTGAAAAAAGCGAATCGTTTGAAAAATCGATGTCAACGGTTTTGATTTTTGGAAAACCCGAATGTTTGGGGCGGTTTTCGGGGGCATATTGAAAACCCGACCGAAAACCCCTCCCCGCCCCGCCATTATTTATCTTTTAAATTTTATAAAAATATTATTATATTTATAAAAGATTTAACATTTAATTATTTTTTAAATAAGAATATTCTATTATAGTTATGCTAGTTCAAATTTATTATTACATTATATTAAACTTACGAGTTGTTTTTTTTATTTATAACGAATTGTGTTAAGGTTTGAGAGTTTGAATCATAATATTAATTTTTAGGGTAACAAATTGATAAATTTAAAGGAAAATAAATAACTAAAAAAAACCCGAAACTGAACCGAAAAACCCGAAAAAACCAAAATCGAAAAACCCGAAACCAAACGAGGTGTAATTCTTAGACACCGAACTTTCGGGGCGGAATTTGATTTTAGTTAAAAACCGCCCCAAACCGCCCCATGCTCACCCCTAATAAATGCGGGTCATTATTATATTTCTTTGCTTTCTTGTTTGCAAGTTCTCTCTCTTGGCCCATCAACTACTTCATGCGTGTTTTAAAACAAAAAAGCCACAGTCCCTTTTTGTTGTCAACAATTGTTTGGAACTTTGGATTACAATATGAGGTTCAACATAGGAAGGAAGGAAGGAAGATCTTCTAAAACTATTCAGAAGATCAACCATAAGTAAATACCATGCAACCGGTACGTTGATTGTAATGACTTCAAAATACAAAGAATGATACGTGTACCGAGAGGAAATGTTTGATTATATTGTGACAATTATTAGGGCAGTGACGAACCTTAAACGTGTCAAAATAGGTTAGTCGTGCGACAAGTGAGAATAGGTTTAGGTTAAAACTGACAATTATTGTAAACAGATCGAATGGGTTAGTTATCTTTGACTATGACACATAGGTTTTGTTTCTTTTTCAAATTCGGGAATCAACAATTTTTTAAATCCGGGTCGACCCGCCCAGTTCAACTTGGAACCAGGGATAGAGAGGAGACGGGTGTTCGATTTTCTTGAGAGAGAGAAAAAGGGGATAACTCAAATCAGGGTTAAATTTTGTGCCTCCATTTATTATATTTTATGCCTTTATTAAACTATACCGGGTAGAGTAAAATCCTGGGTTTTAAAATATTGGGAAACAATGCCTAGTAATAACAAACATAGTAAAAATAAGGTAATCACAGCCATTAAGAATCTGATTACATTGTTTATCAGCAAAAGTTAACAAAAAAACCATGATCTCTGTTGGGAATAGTAAAGGCTTTGACTGAAAGAATTCATTATACATTGTGTGCTTAAATCTAGATCAATTTGTTATCAAGAATAGTCTTTAAGAGTTATTCCTCCAAAAAGTCTAAGACTAAGACTTGAATAGGGCATTTGTGAGGAGATAATAAAAATAGGTAGAGTCTGTTCTAAGAAAAAAAGAGATTGGTTCGAGGTATGCATACTTGGATGTATTTGCATGACTCGAAACATTAAGGGCATGTTTGGAAAAGCTTATTTAAAGGCTCTTTGTCTTATAAGTTTATATAAATATAAATTATATTTATAGGGCTTAATTAAGCTTATAAGCTTCTTAAATAAAGTTTTCTAAACATGCCCTTAGTTGCTAACTGGCGGTTAAAAAAAACACACTTAAAGCTAGTACCTAGAATATTGCATTTTGACGTTTATAGAATGGTCTAGTAAATAATAAAACCAAGTGCCATTTGATAGTTGCTAATAAATTAGTGGTAATTGAGTTAGTTGCTAATTGAGTCAAAATTTCTTATAGAAACCATATAGTTGATTGTATATTTGACTCACTATGTTAAATGATAAAAAACAAAAAAACAAGTTAAGGTTAAGAGACAACCACCTAGTTCATCCTTTTTCTATTTGTACCGGATCAAGATAACATGTTTGAATCTAGTCAGATGAAATATAATCAGATCAAACACAAAGATTCAGACCGAGCCCAAAGTTGGACCCAACAAATCAAACAATAGACTTGCTGCGGAAAACCCTCCCCATGAACCAGATTAGTTCAGCAGGTTAATAAATTGACTTTGTTATCTTACACTCACCATTCAACTCCAAATCAGTCAAATTTAGAAACTGCTTAAACTCACTTTGAATTGATCAACATGAATTGATCTATAGATTTATACATGTGAACTAAATGACTCAAAAAGAAGTGTTTGGATGTGCCTTTGGTAACTTACAGAATCAAAATCAGATCATCATTCAGGGATGGATAGATAGATAACATAAAAAGTTGGTAAGTCTTTAAGATTTGACAAAAAAATTGATCCCAATTTTGGAATTATTAGCAAAGAACCAACCTTGAAGAATAAAAAGAGTTGTCTTACAAAAACCTTAATTTCAAATCTCATGGCAATCACTTTGAAAACACATATCCAAACACCCCTAATCTCACCCTTCAAAGAACACCACCTGTGTTCTTGAGATTATTTGGTGAAGAAAATAAAGGAAAGGAAGCTAAGGAAAAAGTTTTGTATTTCATCAAATAGAACCTTGCAAATAGACCAAACGCCTAAATAAAGGACTCTAAAAAAGTTTTTATAACATCCTGCACCTGCTTTATATTATGAACATGATGAGAACTTAAGTGCTAAGCAGATTCATGATAACAATCTATCATCACATAATAAGATCAAAGCAAATAATCAAAATCGAAAATGATAATTTAAGAATCGAAGACGATAAAAAAGTATGAAGATCATACGATAGATTTATAGCAACACAACAACATCCATCATTCAATTCACAAAACAAAACAGAAGGATTAGAACTTAAACCTAAATTGAACCTTCATAACAATACTATCGCAAGCTCTTGATTCATCAGAGATAGTAGATGGAGAAATCACTTCTTCAAACTGCCACGAATACCAGGACGAGGCTTCGATGTATCCGCAACCGGTGCAAGAACGGCGTGAAGGTTAGTAACCTTTGATTCATCGTATGGAAGCTTCGGATGCTTGGATTCATGATGAATCTGCATCGTTTTAATATCCGGCACCGTGATCTTACAGTGAGGACATTCGAACTTAGCGTGGCCGCCTTTCGTCTGGCCGGTCCGATCAGCAACTCCGGCCTTGCCGCCGCCTCTGTTCGTCGTAGCGGCGTCCACTTTAGCCTGGATTTCCTTGGCCGTGTGCTTCTTCGGCTTCGCTTTTCCGGTCATGGTTATTTGACGCTAGGGTTTCGATCGACGGTGAAAAGAGGAGAGGATATGAGAGGAGGGGAAAAGAGAGAATGAAAATAGGGAATAAGTGAGAACCCTAATTGGTTCTCGCTTTTAAGCCCGTAGTTATCTAAAAATAATTCGACTTTTTTTCTATTCTCTTGTATTATTTTATTCTTATTTTTATTCTTAAATTAAGGGTTTTGATAATAATAATTCTTATGTTTGTTCATTTGAATCATTCTCCTTCCATGTTGAAAGTACAAGTTAGTAAGGTATGTTATTTTACTTTTTTTGAAACGGCAAATGATATCAACAGAAGCATACTTTCAATTTTTCAGCAAACACTCCGGGTTCGAGCTCCTTTACAGAACAAACTCAGCCTCATAGGAATTTACAGAGTTCTTTTAGTAAGGCATGTTATTGACCGTCTTTATCAAAACCTTTAAATTAACCATCAAGATTTGATTTTTCCCCAGAGAATCAAAGCATATATATTAATTTGAAAAATTGAACTACAATAGGTTGAACTTTGTATTTAGGTGGTTTCTAGTAGGGGTGAGCAGAAAAAACGGGTAACCGGAAATGGAATCGGAACCGCTTTAGAACCGGCGGTTCCGGCTCTTAAAATTATGGAACCGCCCTAAGAGGTTCCGGTTCTCAATATTTAGGAAACGATAACCGGTGGATAACCGGAACCGACAATTATTCGGTCTATTTTTGTTAAAATATTATATATATATATATATATGATAAATTTAATGTCCAAATTCAACAATATGAGAAATTTTGTGTAACTTTTAATGAGTTTAGTCATTGATTAGTCTAAATATAGTGTTCTAACGATAAAATATATAGACAATCATATGTTTAAGTGTTTGGAGTTTATGATTATTCAAAGATTAGTTGATAAAATGACAAAAAAATGATTAATATTTAAGCTTCACATCTTATTTTAATTTTACGATTTTAGAAACAGGGTAACCGGAACCGACACCGGAACCGGAGGTTCCGGTTCCGAAAATTGAGGAACCGGTACAAGAGGTTCCGGGGTTCCGGTTCCGGTTCCGGTCGGAACCAGTGGGTACCCGGCTATGCTCACCCCTAGTTTATAGTTCCCTTTTTTGTCTTCTTGGTTTTTTTAATCCGCTTTTATTGTTAAAATTCGGTTCGATTCTTTCATTTTTATGACCCGAATCTGACAAATTTGAGTCAAACTCAATATGTGCCTTATGTTAATAATTTAGTTTTCGGTTTTAACCAGTTCTAAACCCGAAAAACCAGACTGAACTGGAACCAATATTTCATTTAAACGCTGTAACGGCCCGAATTTTGTAAATAAATAAATTATTTAAAAATATGATAAATAAGGATAAATCGTTTAAAGAACGTAGGAATCGGTTTCATGTCATTTGGACATCGTATGAGAAAGTTATAGACGAAACCAGGTCGAAGCAAAGAACGAAAAATGCAACCTGTAACACCTCAATTTTTAAAACAATATTCAAATAACATTTCATCCCAAAATACGAAATAATGTGTCGTTGTCAAATACCGGCTTTACAAAAACGAAAAGGTTTCTTGTTTGAGATTATCAGAGTATACAAAAACGGTGTTACAAATTATATCTTAGCCATATGATAAAGACTCTAATCATCAACACCGAGCTAATCTCAACAAGGCATCTTCTAAACGGGCCTCCTAAATATTCGATCCCGAACATGAGTACATAGCAAAAACACAAACATAGTACATGAGACAAAATTGTCTCGTGAGATACATGAGTTTTAGACCCGATAAACAACTAGTCACATAATATCATTTAAAATAAAATATATTATTAAATTCATAACGGGTCACTTTCTTTCATTCATCACTGGCCAAATGTCAAGATAATCGGAATGCCTCCAATCTATCAAGACCGTCATTTCCACGGTAACCGAAATGCCTCCAATCTGCAGGGACTCATAGGTGTTGGGTAATTGGAATGCCTCCAATCTACCACTAACCTTAAGGTACCGCAATAACCGAAATGCCTCCGATCTATCACGGCGCTTGCGACATCATCATCATTATTATCTGTCAATTACCATCATGAGCTTATAGCTTCATCATTTCTCAATCAATCAATCAATTCATCATCATATAGGCAATTCATCATAAATCACATATATAACTAAATTACTTATAAACTCGATAAAACATTTAATCATAAAACATTTCCTAACTATGTATTTAGTTTTGAAAGTTCACATGTACCCACCTTAGCCAAGCTTACTTCAAGATATGACTCTTGAACAAGATTATCACTTCTCAAGATTTGAAAACCTCAAATCCTTCAACCAATGACCTAATAGCAAAACCAATACAATGGTTTACACCAATGACTTTAATGTATGTGTAAAGACTTTCAGGTCGGGCTTTTCTTTTGCTAAATATTTTTCGAGCTTTTCTGGACTAGACGTAGCCGGGTTCAAGAGTATTTGATGCTAAAAGAAAAGGAAAAGCACCCATTTGACGTATTAAGAATATTTTAATATTCTTACAAGCAAAATACTAACAAAATTCCATATATCACTTTGTTTTTATATTCTTTTTAAATAAAAAAAAAGTAAAAAAAGAGGCTACATATCTAAACATGTTAATTTCAACCAAGGTTCTAAAAGACGTGACGCGCGGCGTGTCGGCACTATCAAGCCTTAAGACATGGTGAGTCATGACGAGTCATGACATATCTCAATGCGTGATTTAAGGCGACAATTTTATATGTAATTTATAATTTTATTTACATAATTATAACTTTATAACATAGTTAATCAATTTTCTTTTTCATTTTTAACATATTCAATGATTCTTATAACTTAATACCTATATATATTTGGCTTATATGAGTCAATACATTTAATACGCTTAAAAACACAGCTTATAACACGTAAAAGTTAGCCAAGTTGGACCTTAACATAGTCAAGCCTTGGACCAAGGCATGACGGCATAGTTAAGGTTTAAGCGTTTTCGAGAAATGGTGAAGCCAAAGCTAGTTTTTTAGAACTATGATTTCAACCCATCTACTTTTAATATATTTAAAGCGATTTTTTAAAGTACATTTTTTATGCATTTTATGCCAAACGTCACCAAAACATTTATCATACTTGGACAAATAAAAGGTGCACCATCAATCTTGATGAGCAAAGTCAATGGTAAAATATCAAGTAGGTGTATTCAAACTGGACCGAAACCCGACTAGAACCGTAGAACCGGACTGTACCGAGCTACATCAGTTCGGTTATCGGTTCCAAGCGGTTCGGTTCCGAACGGTTTGATTCGGTCTAAAACCGAGAAAAAATCATAAAAATTACCTTGGTTCTTGGTTTGGTTCCGGCCGGCTCTCGGTCCGATTCGGTTCGGTTCCGAGTATCATCAATTCGGTCCTCAGTCCGGCCAAAACCATTTTTTGGTTCCCGATTTTAGTCAGTCCGGTTCTTGGACCGTGCACATGCCTAAAGTCAAGTAAGCTTACAAGCTATTCGAAATTGACTCTTCAAATAGAGTCATGCTCGAGCAAGTCGGCAAAAAATTCGAGTCAATCTCGAGTGTTAAAATACTAGGCTTGTAAAGTTTAGTAACCCTTATCTTGCTTATCTCATTAACAAGCTTTTAAAGTGCGTGTTTTTTTTTGCAAATCTGCATATACTACCCTTAAATCCTTAATTAAATGCAATAACTATTTCAACACGACATTCATTCAAAATTAGCCCAAATTTAGAATACATGATAGCAATAGTTTCCAACCAACTACCAACGGTTTGTTATTACACTCGTCATACGAAAACCAAAAGCCGTCGATTAAACAAACCTTTTAAAACACACAATGCACACACAAATTATAGTCCCAAATCGGCCACTTGAACTTTTATTTCAGCTTATGAATGGTTTTCATGTCGATTACTTCAGTGAGTGTACCGGTTTTAACATGGTCCCACCATTTGAACAAAAAGTTGTCAACAACTAACCTGAACCAAGGGGACAGTTTTAAACCCTCTTCACCTGCATCGGCTTTCCTTAGTAACTCTTTCAGTTCTTCTTGGTTAACGTATTTGATATCTGCCACCTCATCGGGGTTCGGGTTTACAGCAACATCACGCACAATAAAGAGTAGATAATCCACTAAAAATTAATGTTAAAATGTTAGTTGGTTTTCAGGTTAGTAGAAACAATATCATGAATTTTAATTTCTCATAATAGATCACAAATTGACATTTGTCTTTTGCTGTAAAGTGGATAAAAGTATCTTTACTATATACAATGCATTTGGGACTGGCCTGTGCAAATTGGACCGAGATCCGACTGGGACCGCAGAACCGGACCGGACCGGACCGAACCGAGCTACATCGGTTCGGTTCTCGGTTCTATTTTTTATGAAAAATCGGTTCTCGGCTCCAACCGGTTCGGTTCGGTCCAAAACCGAGAAAAACCGAAAAAAAAATTCGAAGAAATTACCTCGGTTCCATTTTTTCGGTTATTGGTTGTATTCAGTCCGGTTCTTGGACCATGCACAGGCCTATTTGGGACATTCCGAAATTAGCCTGACTTAATTTTCAGCTAACAATTGCTATTTCGGGACAGATTTGTGTTTATAAAAAATATGCACCATACAAGATTTGAACCAAGTGAGCTTCTAGACCATATGTTTATTACTTGACTATAATTATTTTTATTAATCCCTTAAACTTTAAAAGTTACCATCAGCCCATCACAACCACCACCACCACTACCCACCATCACTACTGCCACCACCACCCAACAATTGGTCTCAACAAAATATAGTTACAGGGTACCCTTCTAGTTTGCCCAAAAATTGGTCTCAAACACGTAAAAACTTAAAACAGATATAAACAGGTCGATTATGGTTGTAACTATGCAGTTATACAGGCCAGAAAACGAATACAGGTCGAGGTCCTAGATCTGAGATATCGTTTATCTCAGTGAGATATCGGTGGGATATCGGTTTTTTTATATTGTACTGTAAAAATTATATATTATATATACTAGCTTCAAAGCCCGCCCGAATGGGCGGGCATTCTTCGAGATAGATATAGGAAAATAAAATTATAGTAATTGGGCAAAAATCAATACATTTGCGGGTTTTATTTCTTGATTTAATCAATAATTATACCATTCTTTTTATTGCAAAAAATGCGTATTACCATAACTAAAAAAAATAATGCGTAATTTTGTAAAACCCCTCCTTTCCAAGGCTTTCCAAGGGATCAGAGTTCAGCTCCCTGCTGCAGTTTTTTGCCCATCAAAAATAATAATACGTAATTATGGGCACAATGTATCTGTTTACAAATCAAAATCAAACTCAGTAATCATGGGCATAATTACTAAAATCAAAATACGTATTACCATATTGAAACTGCCTAATTAGGATGAAATATGGCCGGTCAAAACTAAATAAAAATGACGGAGAAACAAACCTGTGTGCATAGGAATACACCAGTAAGATTAAAATCGATGACCTTTTTCCATTGAGATGCCTCAATTCTAATCGACAAACCATCTCGTCTCATACCTGTATTATTACTTATTTAAGTCAGATTAACTAAAAATAAAAAATGATCGAATTTTGTAACATGCATTGTTGATCAATATATTAAACCCAACCCAGTATAATAGTAATTTAAACTCACATTTGTTGGACATAGATGCAAGTCATCCATAAGTAAATGGGTCAAAATAAATATTTTTCTTACCGTTTATGATATGTCACCATGAATATGCTCCTTATTCAGTCTCAACAAATACTTTTTATAATCAGGTCATCAAGATATAATAGTAATTTAAACTCACATTTGTTGGACATAGATGCAAGTCATTCATAAGTAAACGGGTCAAAATTAATATTTTTCTTACCAGTTATGATATGTCTCCGTGAATAAACTTCTTTTTTTAGTCTCAACAAATACTATTCTAAATGGTTGCTGCAAATAATTTTTAAAAAGATAAGTTAAAATTATATGTTCAAGTATGTTAATTAGTTGTTAATATATAATACAATTACCTTTCGATTAGTACCAGTATCTTTCGGAGCATGCTTCAGGTCCATAACATGACTTCTTTTGTCAATTTCTTGAATAAATTCGACCAGTTGGATGATTAAATTCGAACTTGAACCAACTCGTCTAATCGTTAAAAATATGTAATTTGGAAGCAAAATCAGATGCTAATCTCTGAGATTAAAACCAAAGATTTATAAGAAAATAATCCAATTTAATGATTTAACCTTTTACCAACAGTATTATAAACCCTAATAGATTAGTCCACTGAGATATTGAAGGCATATCCTATATACAGACACTAATCGAATTAGGGATATCGTTATTGAGATTATTATTCGTACATATGTTTAACAATGATGGTTAACATACTAACCTGCATGAGATTTAAAACCTCATCCGATTCAAGTTGGCTTGATTCGTCAACCGTGCTCTCGCCAGTACTATAACAATGATGGTTAACATACTAACTACAATACATACATTCAATGTTTTAGAGTTATTAATCGCACTTTGTGGTGATGATCTGATATAACCTCTTTTTATAAAAAGTCAATACGTTTAGTAAATAAAATAAACACAAACGCATATAAATCAGCAACTGACTTTCATTTTATGAGACTATTTGTAGCCAATTTAGTGTTATGATTCACCTCACTATGGTGGGTCCAATTTCACAAGAAGCAATCCATGTAATGGTGAATAACACAGCAACTTTTTACAAAACATTTAAAAGATAAACAGAAAAAATTAGTAAAAAGATATATGGCACTTCACCTCACTATTAGCTTGATTATCTTCATCTATTTGGATTGAATCAGCTCCCAAACGACATTATCATCCACACAACGATCAAGCACACTTTTAACCTGCAATGATAAAAAAAAACATATAAATTAATTAATGATGGAAAAACCCAAGTTGATTGTGTTGCAAGGTCAAGAAACAAACATAATGTTTTTATATTTTGAACTCAGTACTATAACAAATGATGGTTACAACAGTTTTAGCTGCACATGTAGCAATTAATTAAAAAAAGGTGTAACTTTTGAATATTAATTGCATTTCAATTAATGTAACGAACCTGAGAATCATAACTTTGTTTAAAAAGAGAAAGTTATATGATATGCATAATGTTATTCAGTTGATCAAAGAGAAGGGAACAGATTTATCGAGTATATCACAATTCTCTATTGAACATCATTTTGATGGAGCGATAATGGCATAACTGAAGAAAGCAGTCCGATTGAACATCAGTTTGATTCATTTCCAAAAGCATTCATGTGGCCTTTGCTTTTGCCCTACTTCCAACTGTTCAACTAACGGGTATAGATTCTCAGCCATAAGCTATGGAAACAAACACGAAATTTATAAAGAATAAGAGACAGTAAAAGTTTAAGTGAAGATGCAATGGGAGCATCAGGATTACAAAAGGATTTCTTAGAACTGATATAAACAACCTGAAAAACAGGCATACATTGAATCAATTGTATCATTTGTATTTACGAAATTCCCAATTGATCGATTCTAAGTATTCTCTAAATATCGAGTATTTGCTACGTAGGGGTAAGAAGCAACTTGATCAACTTAAAACTGTTGATCCTATAATATAACAGCATGACCTAATTATTAATGCAACCATCAAAATCTTCAACATCCAAGATTGCTAAAACCAGCAAAATATCCAAAATTAAGAAATAACAAACACGTATCAAAAAGTAAACCAAAATTTCCAGTATTAACTGTAAATGATTATTCGACCGACTTATTGACGAATTATCCTGATTATACAGATGCTTAATTGTGTCAGATACATCAAAATCGCATAATTATGAAAACTGCATAAAGGCTTACACATTATGTAAATAATTAGGAGATTCGTATCATGAAATTGGTTAGCGAGGATGAAACATTGAGACGGGATGCTGAAATCGAAGCGTGAAGGTGATTGAATGCTGAAACGGGATGCTGAAATTGATGGGTGAAGCTGATGGAACGCGTATGGTTTTAGGAATTATGCTCTCTAGGGCAAGCCGCAGGTCTCCAAACTTTCAAATGTCGGTATTGTAATCCCAAAAATTCAAAACACGAACATCATAAGACGGATCAAATGTCGTGTTCTTCAATATGTTGAACAATCGAATAAACCGTCAGTTGAATCGGTGAATGAAAATCATGAGGGGGGCTGCGGCAAGAGAAGTATTCCGGGTGATGGGAGATGAATCAGTGAATAAACCCTAAATTGAATGGTCCGGTTTTCTGAAGATGGGGATTGCCTACATCGATATGTTGAATCAGTGATAAAATCCTGTCAGTTGATATGTTTGACCTTTTTATGTTGAATAAAGGATGCGTTGATAGGCTGCCTACATCGATAATACTATATTTGAATGCCTGAAATTTCGGCTAAAAATAAGTGTTTACTGTTATCCTATTGTGCAGTTGTTGAAGAATGGTTGGACCAATGAACGAATTACAGGTGGCATTTTCGTCCAATCAGAGGCGAGCGTTGTGATGAGTTGTCATAGCATAATCGGATGTAGCTCCATATATAGGTGAGGATAGTTATATATAAAGAGTTAAAGACATGTACATAGCATACAAAGTCCCAAAAGGTCCCAAAAAGTAGTCAATATTGTCTAAACCATAAAAAACTAAACAACAAACATAGCACAAACAGAATTTAATTGCAATCCACAGGTTCGGCATCCGAATCAATATCGTCTAAAGCATCAACTTGTTCATCCAAGTCATCAGCCACACCAAGATCTTCCACTTCAACACTAATCTCATCATCATCTCTATAACGCTCCCTTTTACTCCTTGTACTTGGTCCGATGTTTTCGTTTCCACCCATCGCTTCTCTCACATGCGACCATAGGAGACCATCACTTGAATTCACAAAGTCTTGAAGCTCCTCCTCTGTTGGTACCGTCCACTCATCATTTTCTTCTACGTCTCTCAACAAGATAGGATCTGAAGACTTGTTTCTTTTTATAGACTGGAATCACCTTTGTAGCCTACCATTGTACTGGATAAATACAAGGTCATTGAGCTTTTGTTGCAAAAGACAATTCCTTTTCTTTGTGTGAATCTGAAAGAAAAGAATTTAAAGAGTTACTCGAGGTCAAGCAGTAAGAAACCTAATTTGACGTAAAATTGACGTAAAGGTAAAAGGAGGTAATTGACGTTTAGGCTTTGGAGTGGAGTGGGCTTTTTTTAATTGGCTCAAAAAACTAGGTTAGATATTATTAAAATTGGTGCCCAAGTCAAGCAATAGATCCAAAAAAAATACAGGAAAAAAACCGAGATCCCGATTTCAAAATATCGGTGAGATCCCGGTCAATATCACCGATATTCTCGGTACCTGTATTTGGGACCTGTATTTGGGACCTGTATTATTTTTATCTCCTAGATCCGAGATCCCACTGAGATCCCAGTGAGATCCCACCTATATTAACTGCCCAGGGTTGTAATAATATTGTTTTTGGTAATCATATTAATTAGTTTATAAAAAATAAAAAGGGATAAGAAAGTGTAGTTTACCTTCATGTTCTCCCCATTTTCCATCAGATGGAGCCTTGTAAAGCATGCGCCCTAATGTAGTAAACTCATCAACTGGAACATCTTCAGCAATAATACCAAGTTCATCCAAAAGTTTCCTCTGTGCAGCATTCCTCACCCCTGAAATCATCAAAATATATAATTAATCTAAATTTAATTAGGGAATTATGTATTTATTATTATTATTATTATTATTATTATTATTATTATTATTATTATTATTATTATTATTATTATTATTATTATTATTATTATTATTATTATTATTATTATTACCAAGAGCATTTTCGGGAATAAGTTCACTTTCTCTGTACAGTGGATGGCTGCAACAGGTGTTGGTCCATACCAAAGGGAATGTTACTTTGGTTGCAGAACGTTGCTGTAAGAAGATCACAATATGTTACAAAACTTAATCTTAATAAATAAATTTAATATGGGTTTGATCATTTGAACCCCTAAAAAATTAGAGGTGACAAAAATGGGCTGGTTGGTAATGGGTCAAAAACTCAAAACTCAAAACTCGAAACGGGTTGGGAAAAAGGATACATTTCGGGTTGACCCAAAATAATTCTATTAAAAAAGCTTAGTTTATTTTGTTATCAATTATTGTCAAAGCTTAGTTGAAATGTTTTCAGGGCAAGTTTGGTGGTGTTATTCAAGACTATATAACTTGTTGGTAAAACATAAATAAATTAAATGGAAGTAAAAATATAATCATTTCAAATTGATGTACCTGAAGGAGTAATTCGTATTTTGAATTGAACAAGAATACGCTGAATGCTCTATGCAGCAAATTTTCTTTTTCAATCTTCTCCATCAAGTGGCCTACATATTCAAGAATTCATAATAAATCATCATATTCATGCCAATTGATATTGGAAACATAATTTGCACTTTTGCAGTGTGTTTACTCTATCGGCCACTAGTAATTATTACCATGTAATCATGTTTTCAGTAATAACTACTTGAACACATTATAATTTGAAACTTAAGTAAAGCTGATTTTTACTCATATATAGTTGACCAGATTGCTTGTATTTATAAAAGGAATCCTGATTTATAGCTCTTAGAAAGATATAGCAGTCAAAACACTCTAAAATAGATACAGAACCCTTCTTACAGTTGTATTTGGTATCATGCCCAACTACATTGTCATTTTCATCCACCAAAATGCATCTGCAGAAATTTAAGATGCGAAAAACTGTCATTATTACTGTTACAGTACAGGCCATATCTTAAAAGAAAAATGAAAACATTGAACTTAAAACATTACATAAATCCTAGTGATAAGCCAAGTATGCAGTCAATTGCGATATTGACCAAAACTATAACGTGTACTCTGGTACTTATAAGCAATGAATTTTTTTACTGTTTCATAATGAAATTTACCAATAAACTAAAATTATTCAATAAATTATAACATCTACACACATGTAACTCTGAACGATTTTATAATGGATCCAAATAATTAATGTGTCTACGAATCAGATGTCCTTGTGTGTTAAGATCAAAATCGAACTTAAATAGACTCATTAGTATTCATCAGACACACCGCCGGCCTTTACTGATGTGTCCGGTTGACCGGCAAAATGTTGGTGAAATGAAAGAGCAATATGTAGACACAATAACTTGATAAAATAGCATCGATCATCATTATCAATTTACAGTAACTCTAAGAGCCATCATCGACGTAATTATTTTTCAAAATACGGCTAGCGAATCAATGTTGACTAACTAAAATTGAAGAGCAAAAACAGTAAAACATCTGACCTATCAAGCGAAAACAGATCCTAAATTCCTAATGGATCATTTAAGTTAAAATATCTAGTACTGCAAAAACTTACTCGTCGTCAAACATGAGACGTCTCTGAACAGCGTCCATGCCAGAATCGTCACCCATGGCGGCGGGTATGGTGGTGTAAGAGCGGTGGCGGGGAGTGACGGTGGCTACAGAGGAGATTTGAGGTGGTTTTTGTAGAGATTTGGGAGAGAAGATGTTCAATTGCAAGGAAGGAGCGAAACAGCAATGCAGACGGAATGTGGTGGCGATGGTTTTTATGGGGGGGAATTTTAACATTTTTGGTAGTTGGGGGGTCACACTCTTTGTGATTTATTTTTTGTGCAGATGACAGTGTAAAGACAATATATCAAATGGTGAAAACTTTCATAAATAATGCATATGTCAAATTTTAATTTGAGTTCCACTTTTAAAAATAATGCTACCGGAGTACCGGGTATGTTATGGATCCTCACTTATGTCTGCACTAACTGGGTATACTCTAGTTACTTTATAATAGAAATATTATGTACTCCATACCCGGATTAGGGATGATAATTAACATCCGCCTTGATGATCATCCATCCGATCCGTTCCGTCGGTGGTGGATATGGACGAAGTTAAATTGGTGAATATCGGATGTGAAGCGAATGTGGATGTTTATTGGAGCGGATATGGATGCCGATTTTCAATCCATGCATGAATCCACTTAACCTGAAATTAAATTTTACTTAATATTAAAGATAACTAAATTTATAAACATTATAAGTCATGCTCTAAGCTTTTAATTATATCAAGTCAGATTTTTTTGTATCTATCAACATTCGAAGATTAACTACAAATTAACTATGCTCTATGAATCGAATGTATATGCATAGTTATGTTTTCATTTGAATCTTCTTTTGAAGAAATCTTCCCCTATATATGCAGGTAGACCCGATTTAGTTTTGACACCTCATCACTTTGCATGATTCTGATTGGTCCTTTAATCCAGGTGTAATTCCAGGATTGGTCAACTGATTCCTCACACTCTACCTAAGCCATCGTTCCCTGCACTTAATAATATCCGAAATTCATGGGGAGGAAATCAATTCAAATTCCACATCACAGCCTGTCAAAGGAAACCTTTTATAAGATTCATTCTCAAAATTAAACACAATTAAATACCCCAATCGGAGAAACGTTACCCTAAAAAAGGCAGCGAGAGCGACAGTGAGAGCTACGGTGGAGAAAAATGGTGGTGATGGGATTGACGCCAGAGAAAGAACGACCGGCGTTACTGCCGCCGGTGGTGGTGGAATGTACTCGAGCTCTACGATGGAAGTAACTACACTTAATCAGAGCTTTCCAGATGCGAATTCCCTGTTTGGATAAAATTGGGGCTGTTATTAGACTCAGCTATGGAATTGGTTAGTTTTTTCTTAATTTTATTGTTACTAAATTTAAGAAAATTGAATTTTCTCTGTGTGTGCTGTTGAGTAAACGGTGGTTAAGAATGGGGTTTTGATCTTTTGGATTTTAATTTGCTTAATAAACATCAATTAATGCGAATATAAGAGTATACTATATACACTTGTTTGTTTGTAATTTGAAGAAAAAATAAAAGTTTGATTTAGGCTAAAACTATGTTTGGAAATCTACTAGCAATTGTTAAAATTAACTATTTCCTGATTCCATCTTCCCTTTTGGAAAATGTTAAAAGTCATGTGATATTGGCAGATTTATACATATATTTATCTGCCAATATTCCTCTTTTTGTGTATGATTATGGTTAAATTATGGTGTTATCACTCAAAAATAGCGTTTCTCGTGTACTTCAGGTCTTAATTAATAAACGTGTCAATACAAGCCGAAAACTGCACGAAAAATGAAGATTTTGCTTCCTGGAAATATTAGCAAAGCGAGCCAAGAAGTTAGCATCGCGAGTCAAGCTTTGAAAGTTTAGCAAAGCGAATCTACTTATTCGTGATCTCTAAATATCTCTGTTCGTTTTGGGAAAAAAGGTTTAGCAATGCGAGTTCACAAAGGAAGTAGATTTTAGTAAAAGCGAATTTCAGGATTAGCAACGCTAATTTACACGGAATCAGGCTTTAGCAACGCGAATTTCAGTTTTAGCAACGCGAGTACGCACGGATCTGAGGGATATTTAAGCTTAAGTTGACCTAATTAACATTCATTCTGAAGCGGCAGCAGATCTGGACGAATTGGAGAGGAACCAAGCATCAAGAATCATCATCTTTCAAACATTAGTTGGTTTTTAATCATATCTTTTGAAACTATGTTTGGTATTTCGATTATTTACTTTTGTTTGACGATTACTAGCATGTCTATGTGCTAGTCGTTTATTATTCACTATGATTAGATGAAATCTAGGATTTAGGTTTGGTATTCTTAGGATTTTAATATTGGTTTTGAATATTTGATTTTTATATCAAAGATCCTTTTGATTGAACCTTAAATATTTGATTGTTTGATCTGTTAATTATTGATTGTTTTGCTGAGTGACCACTAGCAATTTTAGTTAATAATTACTTCAACTTTTCATCTCGGTGACGTAGTTGGCAACCCACTAGATTTAGGGGTTCGAGTTTAAACATCAATAAATTAGGTAAAGCCAGAAGTCTAATCTTAGTTATGACCCAATTCTAGATTAGAAGGCGACGGAAATCCAAGCCTAGATATATTTAACAAACAGAAGTGTGACTATAAGATGATTCTTTAGGAAAATATTTCTTAGGAATGATAGTACAGTCATTGTAGGGAGTTAGAGAACACTACTACCCTAACTTCTAGAATATCAACTAAATCGGGACTTAACCAACCAAACCTAGACTTAGACGGAATTGATCATAGTGAATATCTCTCTCTTATTTGAACACAGTTTCACTACTTTGTCAGTCTGTTTCAGTTTTTAAAAGTTCAAAGTTACATTTAATCAATTTATTTAATTACCTAGTTTAAAATTAAAAACCCTACTTTATGCATTTACTTAGATTAAATTATCAGTATTATTTTACTTAGTCATCATCACTGTTCCCAGTGGAGACGAATATACCCGAATTTACTTACCTGAACTATATTACTCACGATTAGGTCATACTTGCCTAAGAGTGTGGTAATCTAGAGAAGGCGTATTTTAGGTTATTATTTTATAACTAGTTTTACCACATCAAGTTTTTGGCGCCGCTGCCGGGGAACAGTTGCCTGATTAGTTATTTAAAACTAATTTTTTTTAATCGATCCTTGTCTAGGGATTTATTCTTGGACAAGTTTATTTTAAATTGTTGAATTACTTTATTGATTGTGTTGAACAGTTGCGTTTTTAACAATTGCTTTGAGTTTTGTAGGTGTATGACCCGTAGCTCTGACTCTGATCCGATATCACCGTATTCTGAGGCAGAGAGACTTCTTCGCCAGTGACGTAGAGCAGTTTTAGCAGCGCAATACCTAGACTCGATCAATTTTCAAGTTGTTGAAAATCCTATTTTCGATATGGGAGATCAACCACCACCAGAGCAACCCATGTGGAGTACTAGGCAGACAGCACCAACTGCCCCTACTCCATCCATCACAGTTCCCGAACTGAACAATATAAATTTCGAGATTAAAGGACAATTCCTTAGTATGGTGCGGGATCTGAACTTCGATGGCAGATTATGCAATGATCCCAACAGACATCTCGAAAACTTTTTGGAAATTTGTGAGTTGTTTAAACAACGAGACGTAATGTTGGATGCCATGAGACTAAGATTGTTTCCTTTCAGTTTAACTGGGGATGCAAGAGATTGGGTTAAATCTCTAGAGCCAGGCTCTATTACGACTTGGGATGAACTCCGAAGTCGCTTTATTACTCGTTATTTTTCACCAGCTAAGGCTGACAAACTTAAAACTGATATAATGGCTTTTATGCAGGATACAGGTGAAAAGATAACGGAGGCTTGGGAGAGGTTAAAAAGCTTACTGAGGAAGTGCCCAAACCACGGGTTTGAGAAAAATAATATTGTACACATTTTTTATAGGGGATTGGATCACACATCGCGTTCCCTACTCCATTCATCAAGTGGTGGGTTGTTCATGTACAAAACCCCAACTCAAGCATACCAACTTCTCGAAGACATCTCTATGAACAGTCTAGAATGGATATCTGACAGACGAATCGGGCAGAATCAAGCCTCTCTGAATGCAGTTGATGATCGACGAAATGATGAAGTAGCCGCAATAAAGAACAACCAGCAGGTATTTGAACGAAAATTAGATAAAATAACAAGTTGTTTACATGCCATACAGGTTGGATGCGATAAATGTAGAGGACCACATCTCACTAAAGATTGCCAACAACATCAACCGATGATGTCTGCGGAAGAAGAGTTGAACTACATCAACAATGGGTACCGAGGTAATTATCAGGGAGGAAATCAGGGGTACAACAACAGCAATCAGGGGTACAATAACAACAGAGGTTATAACAACAATAACCAAAACAATAACTATCCCCCGAGAAACTCGAACCCCCTGGTTTCCAACGTGATAATCAAACAAACCAACCACCTCGAGAGAATGCTGCAGGTCAAGGATCAAAGTCATCAATGGAACTCATGCTTGAAAAATTTATAGAAAAACATGACAAGAAAGCTGAGGAACAAGATCAGATTAACAGAAATCAGCAAGCAGCAATTCAAAGCTTAGAAAGAAATATGGGCAGGATGGCTGAAGCATTACAAGAACGACCGCAAGGCAGTCTACCACCCAGAACAGAGGACAACCCGAAAAGGGGATTTGAAAATGTTAAAGCTATCACTACTCGAAGTGGTAAAACGGTAAGTTCACCTGTATTAAATACTAACGAAAATTCTTCTGATGTACAGGTTAATGAGGAGACTCCAGCTGATGAAGAGGAGAGGGCCATGCAGAAGGTTGAAACTCCAACCGAGCCAGAAAAGACAAAACCGAAGGAGACGCACAGGTCCAACAAAACAGATACAACAAACTCCTACACACCGAAGGTCCCCTTTCCTCAACGTTTGAGGAAAGAAAAACTTAAGGAAAAATATGGTAAGTTTGTTGAAATGATTAAACAGGTGCGCATTAACGTTCCTTTGGTTGACATGTTAGCAGGGATGCCAAACTACGGGAAATTCATCAAGGACTTGGTCTCAAGCAAGGAGCACACGGAGGAGGTATCGTCAGCAATATTAAGCGAGGAATGCTCAGCTATCCTCCAACCAAACATACCTCCAAAGAAGGGTGATCCAGGGAGTTTTATAATCCCTTGTCTCATAGATAATTTACCGCCCTGTAAGGCGCTAGCTGATTTAGGAGCTAGCATAAGCTTGATGCCCTTGTCCTTGTTCCTTAAATTAGGAATAACAGACCTTAGACCGACTAGGATGACTGTTAGATTAGCAGACCTATCGCTTACATACCCCGTGGGCATAGCAGAAAACGTTCTAGTTAAGGTCGATAGGTTCATATTTCCCGCTGATTTTGTTATCTTTGATATTCCGGAAGAGCCAAATGTCCCTCTCATTTTAAGGAGACCCTTTCTGAACACAGCCAGTGCCATAATCTTGGTTGCTAAACAACATCTTAGTCTAGGTGTCGGGAATGACCGAGTCACTTTCTCCATTGAGAAAGCGATGAAGCATACCTCTGCCTCCGATGACACGTGCAATTTCATCGACATCATCGATGTGTGCATGGAGGAGGAAATTACTTCATTTCTAGATCTAGATTGCGATGACATCACTACCTATGGTGATGTCACTCTAGACTCTCCCGAATCTATCCAAGATCTCTCAGAGCTCGAGGAATTACTTCACCTTGATGAAGAGGATTCGGAAGAAAATGAAGATGATTATGAGAAATTCGATCCTGAACAAAATCTCCGAATCAAAACATCTTTAGAGGACCCTCCTTCCTTAGAACTTAAACCGTTACCTGGCCATCTGGAATATGCTTTCTTACAAGGAGAATCTGAACTGCCAGTCATCATATCTTCGAACCTATCCTCTACTGAAAAAAACCAATTAGTAACAATCTTGAAATCTCACAAACGGGCTCTTGCCTGGAAAACCGCGGACATACCGGGAATCAACCCTGTTTTCTGTACACACAAAATCCTCATGGAGGACAACTTCAAGCCAAGTGTACAAAGACAAAGGAGGTTGAACCCGAATATGAAAGATGTGGTCAAGAAGGAGGTTTTAAAACTACTTGATGCAGGTCTCATCTATCCCATCTCAGATAGTCCATGTGTGAGTCCGGTCCAAGTGGTTCCGAAAAAAGGAGGGATGACAGTTGTCCGTAACGATAAGAACGAACTTGTTCCAACTCGAACTGTCACGGGATGGCGAGTGTGCATTGACTACCGAAAACTCAATGATGCAACTCGCAAGGATCATTTTCCTCTGCCTTTCATTGATCAAATGTTAGAGAGACTAGCCGGAAATAACTTTTATTGTTTCTTGGACGGTTTCTCTGGCTACTTCCAAATCCCCATCGATCCCGAGGACCAAGAAAAAACCACCTTCACATGTCCGTTCGGTACCTTTGCATATAGAAGGATGCCATTTGGGTTGTGCAACGCGCCTGCTACATTTTAGCGTTGCATGACATCCATCTTCCAAGACATGATCGAGGATTGTATGGAAGTTTTTATGGACGATTTCTCAGTCTTTGGAAACTCCTTTGATTCATGTCTTGCAAGTCTCGAGAGAGTCCTTATTAGGTGCGAGAATTCCCATCTTGTGCTTAATTGGGAAAAGTGTCACTTTATGGTGCGTGAAGGCATCGTATTGGGGCATAAGATCTCTAAAGAAGGGTTGGAGGTCGATAAATCTAAAATCGACGTTATTGCTAAACTCCCTCCACCCTCAAATGTCAAAGCAGTGAGGAGATTTCTCGGTCATGCGGGGTTTTACCGTAGGTTTATCAAGGACTTCTCCAAGATAACCCGGCCCATGACCCATCTTCTTGAGAAGGACACACCCTTCGTGTTCAATCCCGAGTGTGTGGCGGCCTTCAATCTTTTGAAAGACCGTCTCACCAATGCTCCTATCATGGTATCTCCCGATTGGGATTTACCATTCGAACTCATGTGTGATGCAAGTGATTACGCACTCGGTGCGGTGTTGGGACAGCGTGTGAACAATCACTTCCAACCGATATACTACGCTAGTCGAACACTCACTGGTGCTCAAGCGAATTACACCACCACCGAAAAAGAGCTTTTAGCTGTGGTATTCGCTTTTGACAAATTCCGTCCTTATCTGGTTTTATCTAAAACCATTGTCTATACGGATCACTCTGCATTAAAGTATCTCTTCGCCAAGCAAGATGCTAAACCGAGACTCATTCGTTGGATTCTTCTCCTACAAGAATTTGACATTGAGATCAAGGATAAAAAAGGGGCGAAGAACCTTGCTGCGGATCATTTATCCCGTCTCGAGAACCCTCACCTTGAGGAGTTTAATGAGAATGAGATTAATGATACCTTTCCCGAAGAATTTCTCGAAGCCGTCAATGCTTTACAAGACATCGAGGAAGATGACCCATGGTTCGCCGACTTTGCAAATTATCTAGCGGCGGGTGTTCTTGTGAAAGGGATGACCCATCAACAAAAAGGGAAGTTCTTGTCTGATCTTAAGCATTATCATTGGGAATCCCCATATCTTTTCCGAGTCGGTGCTGATTTCATGCATAGACGTTGTGTCGCCGGTGATCAAGCAAAAGACATTCTCAACGAATGTCATAAAGGGCCTACCGGGGGTCACTTCTGTCCAAACTACACCGCTCGAAAAGTGTTGGATGCGGGATTCTATTGGCCTACCATCTTTAAAGATGCCTACACTTTGGTCAAGACATGTGATGCATGTCAACGAACCGGAAGCATCTCCAAACGGGATGAAATGCCCCAGCACGGCATCCAAGTTTGTGAGATATTCGACGTGTGGGGCATTGACTTCATGGGACCATTCCCAAGTTCTCACGGCAACAAGTACATACTTGTGGCGGTTGACTACGTCTCTAAATGGGCCGAGGCCAAAGCATTACCAACTAATGATGCCCGAGTTGTAGTTAATTTCGTGAGGACCTTATTTTGTCGCTTCGGATGCCCAAGGGCTCTTATTAGCGATCGTGGCACTCACTTTGCAAATCATCTTATGTAGAAAACTCTCCAACGATATGGTGTCCACCATCGGTTCTCAACGGCTTATCACCCACAAACGAGTGGTGAAGTCGAGAACACTAATAGAGCCCTGAAAAGAATTCTTGAAAAATCCATTGTGAAAAATCCCAAGACGTGGTCTCAACGTCTTGATGATGCTTTATGGGCATTCCGAACCGCCTTCAAAACCCCATCGGATGCACACCATACCGAATGGTGTACGGAAAAGCTTGTCACCTTCCTTTTGAAATTGAACATAAAGCATATTGGGCCATCAAGGATGTAACATGGATGCTATCTTAGGAGGGACGGAAAGGCGTCAACAACTCAACGAACTTGATGAAGAAAGATTCCATGCTTATGAGAACTCCCGGATTTACAAGGAAAGGAGTAAACATTGGCATGCCATGAGGTTGAGAATTCGTAAGTATTTTGAGGCGGGTGATAAGGTTTTGATATATCAATCTCGATATAAGTTTTCACCTGGAAAACTAAAGTCAAAATGGGTTGGTCCGTACACAGTTGTCAAACAACACCCATCGGGATATGTTGACCTTGTTACCGAGAAGGGTGGTCATTTTAGCGTAAATGGTCACCGCCTTAAACAATATTTCGAGGGAATGGGTGAAGAGCAACGAGCAGGAGAGGTTGTTTATTTAGCCTCGGTGAAGGAAAAGAAGTAGGAGAGCAGCACCGAGTCAAGCTCTAGACTCGTAAATCCATGAAGCGCTTCTCGGGAGGCAACCCGTGTTTAGTTGTTTTCCCTTTCCCTTCTGCGTTTTTTTTAAAAGAAAAATAAAAAAAATAATAATAATAAAAAATAAAAATAAATAAATAAATAAAAATCTGTGCACACAAATTGAAAGTATGAAAATCGAGCAGCATAATTTCGAGATCTCTAGTCCTAAACCTCGCTTTGCGAATGTCTATTGCCAAAATCCGGAAATCAAACAGAGATATTTAGAGATCTCCAATCTTAAAATTCGCTTAGCGAGTTTTGTAGCCAAAATAGAGATTTCAAACAGAAAAATCTGGAGATCTCTAATCAAAAAATTCGCATAGCGAGTTTTTTCTAGCCAAAATTCGAAAAATCAAGCAGGGATCTTTGGAGATCTCTAATCTCGAAATTCGCTTAGCGAGTGTATCCGGCCAAAAAGTAGCAAAACCGAACAAGGAAATTTGGAGATCTCTAACCCGACTTTTAGCTTAGCGAGTGGTCCGACCCATCATCCCTATCTCGGGTCCGTGTAGATTAGCAAAGCTAATTCTATATTTCGCAAAGCGAATTCGAGAGGGTATAAAACCCTCGTTCTTTCTTTTCAGCCGTTTTCTTCAAAAGAAAACCCTAAAACCTTCGAGCTCAGTCGACGTACATACCTGTTTTTCGACTATCTTCCGGCCAAATCATCTGATTCTTTCGATTTTCTTCATCTTTTCCATCCAAAAATGCCACCCAAGGTCAGTAATTTCTCTAATCGTTTGTTTCTCGCAGATTTGGGGTAAAAATCCCGATTCTCTTATGGGTTTTCGGGCAAGATAACAAGTAATGGCCGAAAATCTTAGTTAGGGTTTTAGATACTAACTACAGTGTACCTCTTAGTTAATGTTAGACCACAATCTAGCATAAATTTCCAATTTCCGGTAGTTAGGGTTTGTTTTTGGTTGAAGAACTACTTGAACAGTTGTAGTTGAAGAAATCTAGCATAAATTTCAAAAATCTCCGAATTTCTTTTATGAATTGGTAGTTTAAAAGTAAACACATTAAGCCTTTATTTGAAGTTAGAAGTTAGTTTAGTTCATATCTAGCTATAATTTTTGCAATGTGTTAATTTGATAAGCCTTGGCACTTATATTTTGTTCGGCATCTACATACAATGTGTTTCAATCTTTCAAGTTTGTTGTTAGAATGATCTAACTGTTGCAAGCGTAGGTTTACAGGTAAATAAACCGTGAAAATTTCAATAGCCATAACAACACTTAGTTTTCAAAATTGTACACTATTTTTACAACTAAGTGTGGGTATGGGTTATGCTGGCTAGGGAATAATGTTTTAAATGCATCCGAAACACCTCTACTTTTGGTTAATTTATGAAATTTAATACTTGCTAACAGTTGGTTATTTTGTTCGTTTATCTTATTTTGGTCATCAGAAACAGAAAACCGTAGCATCATCCTCAAGTGCTGAACCAGCGGATGGGTGCCCTGCCGTGCTCAAGGTGAATGGCCGTCACGCATTCATTGATTTTCGTTCGGAACGGACCTCCACCCGACGAAGCTGTGAAAAAGTACTTGCAGAACTCCAAACTAGACAAATTTATGCCAGTAAAACGCCAGATTGGGAGAAGCTTACAGAATTGAAAGCAGATGACCAAATCCGTTCGTATTTGGTGCGTGAGATAAAAGATGAAGAGGGAACCCCGATTTTCACTTGCAGAGCATGGGAGGCCGCCCTCACCATGAGAGAACCCGTATATGCTGAATTGGTATTGGAATGTTTATCCACGTTCTCGTTCGATCAAGACAAAGTCAGTGGAGCCCTGGACGAGCAGAGTATCAACTACCGGGTAGCAAATCGGTGGGTCACTTGTTCCCTGAGAGAGTTCTCCCACTACTTGGGACTCTACTCAGTTGCTCAAACACGCCAAGCCGCCTTTAATGATTACATGGCAGCGTGTAAATGGGAGCCGGCCAAAAATGTGGGTGAGCTTTGGGCAGAAATCGGAATGGGAAATTACACCGGATGATTTCTAGCACAATGCGACAAAGGGAGAACGGGAATGAAAAGGTCACACAAACCGACCTATGGTTGCTAATTCAGTTGATCCACCACGATAGGTACACTCATATTCCTTATCATATTGCTCATTTCTTGAATGGACCAGCATAGGGAACTCGAAAAGGAAGTGGGGTTACCGGGGGTCAATACATCACCCGTTTAGCCAGAGCCGCCGTCACACTCACTCCGCGGGTAACAGAAAGTCTGGTCACATTACCCATGAGCCTAATTGATTACAACAAAATAAGGGGAATGCAATTGGTCACTGATGCGGTAACACATGGTAAGATTGAATGGATGAGTGTGGATCCTGATTATGATAGTGAAGAAGAGGCGGCAAGGAGAGCCGAGGAAGAAATTAGGCAGAATCAAATTAGGGCATCTGGCTCTAATGTGCCCGAGGATGAGAGGTTCAGGTTGTTGAAGTTACATATTGATGATCATGCTCACCGAGCACACTATCGTGATGCACAAATTCAGCACAATCAAGCATGGCAAAGCAGAAGTTTTATGAACGTGCACGGGCCGCGACAATCTCAACCCATTGACTACATGCCAATGCCACAATGGAACTACAATGAACCAAACCCGCCCAACTTTCCAAGCTATGATGGATGGGCTCAACAAAGTAATCCATGGGCGCACTATCGCGATGATCGTGATGAATGATCTATATTCTAAGTTCATAACTTACATTTTCGATTTGGTTGTACTAACAAAAATATTTTCATTTTATGTCCCGTTACTTTATGTTTCTCTACTTTATTAGTCGCATGTTTCTTTTAATTTGTGTTCTTTTTCTTTTTAAGTACTATTTTATGTTTATGATGATTCGGAGCATGCTTGGAATTATATCACATCCACTGAAGACAGGAGTTCGATAACAACACACCCCAGGGAGTACCTTTCATTTATTTTATTTATTTTTTTTCTTTTCCCATTAGTGTCGAACTTTAGTGCATTGAGGACAATGCAAAACTTTAAGTGTGGGCATGGGGGGTGGATTCCACCATTTGTATAATTCTCATAAAAATCATCTAAAAACACAAAACCATTTCAATTAGCAAAATTTTTTTTAGACACATCTCAATGCCTTAGAAAACAATTTTTGGACAATAAAGTCATTTTTAAAAGTCAAAATTTTACCTAGCTTTTATGTGTCAATTTTTGTGGCTTTTCATCAATCTAATTCTTTATCTTTAACTAGTTAATTAAACCATTTCTAACTTGGAAAATTTGAAATGTCTTGCAAAATTTATAAAAACTATCTTTTAGAAAATTAAGTTTAGCAAAGCTAACTCCTGATGACATTAGGTTAGATTAAGAGCTTTTAGTTTACGTGAATAAATTGCTAAATAATATACATGAAAAATTTGAGAATCGGTGAGAATATTCAACCGGCCTTGTGCTCCCGACAAGTACGCCCGAGGGGTCCTTCAAACCTAGCATACTAAGGTCAACTGATCTGGATATGTTGGTCGAAAGTCTTTTACGCGGGTTCACAATGTAAGCTGAGGTTCGAATCGATTCTTGAATTAATACCTAATTAAATATTTAGGGGGAACAATTAACCAACCTTGGGTTCCCGACAAGTAAGCTCGCGGGGTCCTTTAAACCTAGCATACTAAGGTCAACTGATCTGGATATGTTGGCTGAAAGTCTTTTACGCGGGTGCTCAAAGAAAGTTGCGGTTCTCTCTACTAAACAAATAAATAAGGAAAACTAACAAACATGCAAAGCATGTAGGAAAGAATTGAAAAATACATAAATAAATAAATAAACATGCAAAGCATGAAATAATAAAGCAAATAAGCTATGAAATGAATAAATAAACTAAGTTTTCTTTATTTAACCTTATTAGTTGGGTAATTTTCTTAAAGGTGGTATTTATAGGTTATGCAAGAATGATTAGGATCTAAGTTAAAAGTAGTCTAATTAGCATAGTTGGAAAATTAATTAGATTTGTGAAAAGTTAGCTAATGTCTTACACAAACTTGGGCATAAAATATAGTGAAAATTTTAAACCGCTAAATTGGACTAGGTTTTGAAAATTGTTGTGTTTCTAGGAATAAAATTGAGATAAGTGTCAATTGTGTTAATTTGTTATCTAGCTGATTGAATTTTTTATGATGATTTGCTTGAGGACAAGCAAAGTTCAAGTGTGGGCATCTTGATATTGGCAGATTTATACATATATTTATCCGCCAATATTCCTCTTTTTGTGTATGATTATGGTTAAATTATGGTGTTATCACTCAAAAATAGCGTTTCTCGTGTACTTCAGGTCTTAATTAATAAACGTGTCAATACAAGCCGAAAACTGCACGAAAAATGAAGATTTTGCTTCCTGGAAATATTAGCAAAGCGAGCCAAGAAGTTAGCATCGCGAGTCAAGCTTTGAAAGTTTATCAAAGCGAATCTACTTATTCGTGATCTCTAAATATCTCTGTTCGTTTTGGGAAAAAAGGTTTAGCAATGCTAATTTTCGAGTTAGCAATGCGAGTTCACAAAGGAAGTAGATTTTAGTAAAAGCGAATTTCAGGATTAGCAACGCTAATTTACACGGAATCAGGCTTTAGCAACGCGAATTTCAGTTTTAGCAACGCGAGTACGCACGGATCTGAGGGATATTTAAGCTAAAGTTGACCTAATTAACATTCATTCTGAAGCGGCAGCAGATCTGGACGAATTGGAGAGGAACCAAGCATCAAGAATCATCATCTTTCAAACATTAGTTGGTTTTTAATCATATCTTTTGAAACTATGTTTGGTATTTCGATTATTTACTTTTGTTTGACGATTACTAGCATGTCTATGTGCTAGTCGTTTATTATTCACTATGATTAGATGAAATCTAGGATTTAGGTTTGGTATTCTTAGGATTTTAATATTGGTTTTGAATATTTGATTTTTATATCAAAGATCCTTTTGATTGAACCTTAAATATTTGATTGTTTGATCTGTTAATTATTGATTGTTTTGCTGAGTGACCACTAGCAATTTTAGTTAATAATTACTTCAACTTTTCATCTCGGTGACGTAGTTGGCAACCCACTAGATTTAGGGGTTCGAGTTTAAACATCAATAAATTAGGTAAAGTCAGAAGTCTAATCTTAGTTATGACCCAATTCTAGATTAGAAGGCGACGGAAATCCAAGCCTAGATATATTTAACAAACCGAAGTGTGACTATAAGATGATTCTTTAGGAAAATATTTCTTAGGAATGATAGTACAGTCATTGTAGGGAGTTAGAGAACACTACTACCCTAACTTCTAGAATATCAATTAAATCGGGACTTAACCAACCAAACCTAGACTTAGACGGAATCGATCATAGTGAATATCTCTCTCTTATTTGAACACAGTTTCACTACTTTGTCAGTCTGTTTCAGTTTTCAAAAGTTCAAAGTTACATTTAATCAATTTATTTAATTACCTAGTTTAAAATTAAAAACCCTACTTTATGCATTTACTTAGATTAAATTATTAGTATTATTTTACTTAGTCATCATCACTGTTCCCTGTGGAGACGAATATACCCGAATTTACTTACCTGAACTATATTACTCACGATTAGGTCATACTTGCCTAAGAGTGTGGTAATCTAGAGAAGGCGTATTTTAGGTTATTATTTTATAACTAGTTTTACCACATCATCATGTTTTTTCTTGCTTTTGGTAAAGTATGATATTTAATTTTTTTGGTATAAAAGATTAAAGTGGTCTAAGATACTTTCTGAAAATTTCCTTTTTATACGAGTGATGTTTGGATCTGCCTTTTTAAAACGATTATTGTGAGTTTTTAAAAATCAAAATCAAAATCTGATATTTAGTTTTACAAAATGAACGAAATTCTTCATGTTTAGCCTACAAAGGTAACAGTAATCAGAATTATGACATATTATTTCACAAAATTGAGTGTTAATATTGCAGCTTTTTTTAATCTATTTTCTTTATAAATATAGGCATCTATGGTGCAATGGCGTTAGCAGGTAATTTCATATGCTCAACAACTGGAATCGATAGCATGGGTGGCTACTCGCCATCCTTAGTTGCCATTGTTCAAGGACTCGGTTATGCTTCTCCTCCAATTATGGCCCTTTTATTTATACTAGACGTACGATCGATTAATATTTAATTTTCTGCACATTTAGGGGTTTTACGCATCATAATTTCTATCCGATGGCGGCTGAGAAGCTTCTAGATTTGAGTCAGCCGATTGATGTTGTGTTACTTGATGCTATAGTTGCTGCCTTCTATGGCACCGGATATAAAGATGAGGTTTGCAGCAATTTCTTATCTTATTCCTTTTGATTTATATAACTTGAGGATGAATGTGATGCATTGAAGCCTATTTTTATTAGTTTTCGTTTTTGCGGTTATTTTTTATTGTTTGAGCAACATACGTTATCTATAAGCTGTTGATGGACCTTTTGTTGATGTTCATACATTGTAATTTCCGTTCGAGTGCAGAGAAGTGCATATATTTCACGTTTTGCATGAATGATAGATCATATGAACTACTTAACAACGAATATAGAACCTGATTGTGGCTGTAACAGTAGCAAAATAGCCCAATTCAGCAGAATTTTAATGTATATTGTATTTCTACACATTATGTTATAGTTAAATTAGTTGAAATTACTGTATTACTAAAGACATGTGGTTATTGAAAGTGTAAGGAGCTTACAATAATCATTGATTAATGATTATTAACTTCTGATTATGTGTGTTGTTGCTAAAATCATGGTTTTTTTAAATAAGTCTCTTCACCATGGTTTGCTAAAATCATATGCAGCGAACTGGTGCTGATCATATATTGCGGGAATTGCAAAACAAACCAGATATGTGGCTACAAGTGGTTCACATTCTGTCCATGAAAGGCGTTTCGAGGTAACATTTGTCTAAAATTGTTTGATTAGATGTCGTTAAACAACATCTAGATCTGTCCTTTTTTAGATGCAGTAGTAAGTTGAATAGTTCTTATCACTACTGAAGTTAAGACTTAAGAAGAAAATATAATCACAAAGTCAAAAGGCTACATATAAGTTTGAGATTCCATGCTACCTTGCTGATGTTGATACAGTTTTGTAGTTCGCACACATTTTAAACAATGAGCCTCAGCTAATTTGTACACATTTCTTACACTAATTGATCTTCACTATATAATTTGTGGATGCTCTTGATTTTCTTAGTAATTTGCTTATCAGATCATATATGCCAGCTCAACTCATACCTCTAATTAATGGTTTTGGTTGTAGGATTCAAACAAACGCCATCACCCGTTAGACTTAAATACTCTGAAAGGTCATGGAGATTCAGTCAATGGCCTATGCTTTTCATCAGATGGACATAGTTTGGCAACTGGTAATTTCCATCACAAGTACTTTAACTCTACATTTATAATGTAGCTCCAATAATCATGTAATCATAAGTATTAGCCGAATTATTGGGTTAATGCGTTTGTACTGATTAATATATTTCTTGTGCATATATGCAGCTTGTGATGATGGTGTAGTCAGGGTATTCAAGTTGGATGATGCTACAAGCAAAAGCTTCAAGTAAGAATTTGTATCAAATGAATTTTGCACACATCATTTTAATTTTGATCGATTTGGTATGAAAATATAGGTTTATGAGAATTAACTTGCCAGCTAGAGGGCGTCCAACTGCAGTTGCATTTGTTGATGATGCTTCTTCAGTTTTTGTGGCTTCTCAAAATCCGATGGGAGCTAATTTATACATGTTGGGTGAAGACAACCCAAAAGGTGGTGAAAATAGGCAGCATTTTAAGCCTGAAATTAAATGGGAGCAACGTAGCGTTCATGATAAAAAGTATATCCTAACTTTATTTGGAACTAAAGCCACTCATGGTGCTGCTGATGGGAGCACAATAATTGCATCAAGTTCAGAGGGTATATTCTTTTGCCTTAATTAAATTGGGAAAAATGTAGAAAATACTTCTTATTTCCAAAATTTGATTTATTTTCATGTGTTTTGCAGGAACTGATATTAAACTTTGGCATGGAAAATCTGGAAAAATGTTGGGAAATGTGGACACAAATCAGCTCAAGAACAATATGGCTACTGTATCTCCAAATGGGCGGTTTATTGCTGCAGCTGCTTTCACTGATGATGTTAAGGTAACATGCTCAAATAACTTACATATTATGCAGGTATTTTAGTTTTAATGTTACGTAGTATGTATTGAATATATTAAGGTTGACTTTATTTGACCAGGTCTCGGAGATGGTGTATTCAAAGGATAGTTCAGTTAAAGAGGTTACAAAAGTCGTTTACAAAGAAGTCTTATTTCGTCTATAAATTTTATGTAACATTTGTTCATGTATCAAATTTTGTACAAACTTATCATTACATCTATCGATTCTTATACCAATTTTAAAATTATTAATATTTGTTGGTATTTTTCTAAAATATATATCTTGAAGCATGCCCGCCCAGTCGGGCGGGCTATGAAGCTAGTTATGTATATATACAATAAAAATCGTAAATTATCTATAAAATTATCATATTTCCTTTAAAAGTCAAAATTCTTTCGAAATCCAACGAATGTCAATTTACCCGCTCTAATCCAATGGATATGTATATGGATGGATGAAACAATTTTAAATGGATACATATTTGAATATGGACAATGCGAATATAAATGGATATGACATCACCCAATTCATATCCGATCCATTGTCATCCCTAACCTGGATACCCTTGCCAACTTTAATGTAACACACCAATTTTTCAACCAAATTTAAAACTTTTTAAAATATAAAATATGTCTTTACAAACCGAATACCTAAAAATGTAATTTAGATAAAACACTTGGAATAATTGCTAGTATAAAAAATCGGTGTTACAAATATATCAAAACAATGTCTAGGGAATTAAATAAGTACACCGAGCTAAATCACTTCCAAATGCTAACTACTACGGGCCGCCTAGTCCTTAGCTCCCGAACCTGAGTACATAGCCAAAATAAACGTAGTACGTGAGACAAGATTGTCTCGTGAGAAACATGGGTTTTAGACCCGGTTAGAAATAATTTGCAATAAAATAATAATTAAATAATTATCAAATTGCACGTAGTCAATCAAACTCTAAGGCTTTCCATAAGCCAATCACATACGTAACGGGCCTCCCCGAAACAATTCCCCCGATATGGGTTAACTAGGTAAACTCCCCCGTTTCCGGGTTATCTATTTGCTCCCCCGATTTCCGGATAATCTATTTGCTCCCCCGATATGGGTTAACTAGGTAAACTCCCAGGTTCCGGGTTATCTATTTGCTCCCCTGATTTCCGGGTTATCTATTTGCTCCCCCGATTTCCGGGTTATCTCAAACTCCCCCGTTTTCCGGGTTATCTATTTCTCGACACACTACCCTTGCGCAGGGTGGTACCGCCCCAAGTAGGTGTCACTAACTCCCCCAACTTGTGTGGGTTATCTAGGATCCAGTTGATTAGCTACCACATAACAAATCATCAACTTGGGCCAAAGCCCCAAATCCCAACTCAATCATACTAGTGGTAACTATACAAATCAACTACAATTCAATTCGATTCAATTCAATTCAATTCAATTCATACTCTAACAATTCAATCTTTTCTTTATTAAAACAATTATCTAATAAAGACTCTAAAAATCATTTTAACTATAAAACGTGGTTTACAATGTACTCATAAAAGATCACATGTACTCACCTTAGCAATGCTATCCAATACTTGTGTCAATCAGCACAAATCCTTACTTCCCAAATCTAGGAAGTACTTCCAATCTCAAGGTCTTCTTGACCTAACATCAATATCAATACAATACTAGTTATTATCCATAACTAATCACTAAACAATCCATTTCAACTTCCCTAACCACCAAGTTCATCAAACTTGGTGGAATCTCAAACCCTAGTTCAAGATTTCCCATCACCAATTCCAAATCTAACTTGTACACATTGATTACAAGTCTACAAGGAGTGTTTTACACTCATGAAAGTTCATCTTCCCCAAATATGATATGGTGGGTTCCCAAAACCACCATTGCTACCCATACTAAGCTCAAAATGAAGGTAACTAAGCAAGATATGCAAGAATTCTTACCCTTGATGCTAAAATCCTTCAAGAGGATGAAGATTTGAGCTCCCTAGCTCCAAAAACGACCAAAAACGGCTGCACTAGATCTAGGGTTCGTAGGTGTTATGAGCCCTAGCTTCTACACAACTTTTTATAGTCCAGACCAACCACGCGCCCCGCTCGCGTCTCGCTCGCGCCGCGAGGTGACGCGGGTAGTCCATCTGGTTGCCGCAGAACAGCAAACCTCGCGCCCCGCTCGCACCTGGCTCGCGCCGCGAGCTCGACGCGAGGCTCAACTCGAGCTCGGCGCGAGTCTCTCACGTCGGGGTTCTGAACTTGCTGTTTCACTTCGCGTCTGGCTCACGCCAGGCTCGCGTCGCGAGGGCTGAGCCAGGCAGATTCTTGGCCTTTAAACTTGTTTCCATCCAAGTTTTGACCCATACTTGGTTATACCAAGTCCCAAACATTCAAACACTCGATAAAACACAAACCGAAATGTAAACTAACATAAATAACGAAATTCACATAAATCCCGAATAAATACACGAAATGAAAAACGTAAAAATTACGGTCGTTACAACTATCTACCCCTTAAGGGGATTCCGTCCTCGGAATCGTCTCATAATCTACAAAATCCGGGTAGCGTTTCTTCATCTCATCTTTGACTTCCCAAGTCAAATTTGGTCCAAGGGAATGCTTCCACTTGACCAACACTAGCTCAATCTCTTTGTTCCTCAATTTCTTCGTTTGGGCCTCCAATATGGCCTCGGGCTCTTCAATCATTCGGTTGGGTGCATCGACCCGCAAATCTTGAAGTGGGATGATATTCTCCACTTCGTCCAAGAACTTTTTTAAATTACTAATATGGAAGGTGTCATGGACACCTTGTAACTCGGGTGGAAGTTGTAACTTAAATGCTTGCAAACCGACCAGTTTCAAAATCTTAAATGGGCCAACATACCTTGGGCTCAATTTGCCCTTCTTTCCAAATCTCATCACGCATTTCCAAGGCGACACCTTTAACATCACCATATCACCGACATCCAAATCATAAGGTCGCTTTTTCAAACCCGAATAACTCTTTTGGCGATCTTGCGCCACTTTCATATTCTTTTGAATCATTCCGATTTTCTCATTTGTTATTTTCACAATCTCGGGACCCGTGAGTTTCGTCTCACCTGCCTCTAACCAACAAGAAGGCGTCCGACATTTTCTCCCAAACAATGCCTCAAAAAGTGGCATTTTAATTGTCGAGTGATAACTATTGTTATATGAAAACTCAACCAATGGTAAATGTTCATCCCATTTACCACCAAAATCCAATACACACGATCTCAACATATCTTCAACCGTTTGGATCGTTCTTTCACTTTGACCATCGGTTTGCGGATAGTAAGCCGTACTCAACTCAACTTTGTTCCCAATTCTTCTTGGAGTGATCTCCAAAATCTCGAGGTAAACCTTGCATCCCGATCGGACACGATCGACAATGGTACCCCATGCAAACAAACAACCTCATCAACATACAATTTTGCCAACTTCTCGAGTGACATGGTTTCTCGAATAGCTAGGAATAAAGCATTTTTCGTTAACCTATCAACGATCACCCAAATGGCGTCATGGTTCCTAATCGTCTTTGGAAGACCAACAATGAAATCCATTGTGATGTCTTCCCATTTCCCGACCGGCACTTGCAACGATTGTGCAACACCATAAGGCACTTGGTGCTCGGCTTTCACTTGTGCACACGCGACACATTTTGATATGTACTTTGCTACTCTCGACTTCATCCTGGGCCACCAATAAATTTTCTTCAAGTCTTGATAAGTCTTTTTACTTCCGGGGTGAATCGAATACTTGGACTTGTGAGCATCATTCAACAACACTTTTCGGTTTCCACCGAATTTCGGAACCCAAATCCGACCATTTACGGTTTTTAACCCTTGAACATTTTCTTCAAATACTTGGTTCTTTCCCAACCTCTCTTGTCTATACTCGTCTTTTCCCATCACTTCCTTTTGTGCGATTTTATACTTTCAATGAAACTAGATACCACATCAATCCGCATCAACTTAGCCTTAACCGGTTTTTCATAAACTTTTCTACTCAAGGCGTCGGCTACCACATTAGCCTTTCCTTCATGATAGACGATTTCACAATCGTAATCACTAATCAACTCAATCCACCTTCTTTGTCTCATATTCAAATCTTTTTGTGTAAACACATACTTGAGACTCTTGCGATCCGTGTACAATATACACCTCGTTCCATACAAGTAGTGTCTCCAAATCTTCAAGGCAAAAATAATCGCCGCCAACTCTAAATCATGTGTTGTATACCTTTCTTCCGCATTCTTCAATTGTCTTGAAGCATAAGCTATCACTTTACCTCTTTGCATCAAAACACAACCGAGACCTTTATTCGAGGCGTCACTATACACCACGAAATCTTCCATACCATCGGGTAGAGTGAGGATCGGTGCATTGCACAACTTCTCTTTCAACAAGGCAAAAGCATCCTCTTGCTTTTTTCCCCAATCAAACTTCACATCCTTTCTCGATAGCCTAGTGAGTGGGACCGTCACTCGGGAAAAAATCTTCTATAAATCTTCGGTAATAACCGGCTAACCCAAGAAAACTTCTAACTTCGGTTGGAGTCTTTGGTGCTTCCCAAATTTTCACCGCTTCAATCTTAGACGGGTCAACTTTTATCCCGCTTCGGGATACAACATGACCAAGAAATTGAACTTCCCGCGACCAAAATTCACACTTTGAGAATTTTGCATACAACTTTTCCCGTTTCAAAACTTCTAGAGTTTGCTTCAAATGTTCTTCATGTTCTTCTTCAGTTTTGGAAAAGATAAGAATATCATCGATGAACACGATGAGGAATTTTTCGAGGAATGGTTTACAAACCCTATTCATGAGATCCATGAAAATAGCCGGGGCATTCGTTAGACCGAATGGCATCACCAAAAATTCATAAATGCCCATAACAAGTTCTAAAGGCCGTCTTCTCGGTATCACCTTTTTTAACACGAACTTGATGGTAACCCGATCTCAAATCAATCTTGGAGAAATAATCGGCTCCTTGAAGTTGATCTAATAAATCATCTATCCTTGGCAAAGGATATCGGTTCTTAATCGTCAACTTGTTAGGTTCTCGGTAATCAATACACATTCTCATCGAGCCATCTTTCTTCTTTACAAATAAAACCGGTGCACCCCATGGTGACGAACTAGGACGGATAAAACCTTTATCGAGTAAATCTTGAAGTTGAGCCATCAACTCTCTCATTTCAGTGGGAGCTAAACGATACGGGGCTCGGGCAATCGGCGTCGCCCCCGGAACTAAATCGATTCGAAACTCGACTTGTCTCTCCGGTGGCAAACCGGGTAAGTCATCGGGAAAAACTTCGGGAAAATCCCGAATAATCTTCACATTTCCAACCATCTTTTTCTCTTTTCTTCCATCTAGGACGTAGGCTATAAATGATGTACACCCTTTCGATAAACACTTTCTTGCTTTAATGGCGATTAATAAGTTTGGCATACGATGCCTCTTTTCCCCATAGATGTACACCTTCTCATTTTCGGGTGACTTAATCGACACTAACATTTTCCCACACAAAATCTTGGCTTGGTGGATTCCTAACCAATCCATCCCGATAATCACGTCAAAAGCCTTAATCCCCATAGGCATTAAGTCAACCTTAAACTTCTTACTATCGTTTTCTAATTCACAATCTCTATAGATGTGTTGAACCATAGAGGTTTTCCCATCGGGTACTTCTATTTCATACAAATCATCAAGTAACTCTAGTGGAACCTTAAACTTAGCACCAAATTCATGAGACACGAAAGAATAAGTAGAACCCGAATCAATCAATACATATGTGGGTATGGAGTTTATGAATAAGGTACCTGAGACGACATCATGAGTCTCCTTGGCTTCTTCACGCGTGAGTTGGAAGGCACACCCTTTGACTTTCAACGGCTCCGGTTTCTTGTGAGCGGTTGACACCAACGTTTCGGTTCCCTTCTTTGGGCAAACATTGCTATAGTGCCCCTTCTCATGACATGAGTAACATTCAACTTCATCAAGGCTTTTAACCTTGCAATCTTTAGCTTTGTGGCCAAAACGATCACACTTGAAACAACCGTTGGAGTCCGCCTTGCATTCACCTTTGTGGTCCCTACCACACTTCCTACATCCACCAACACTTCCTTGTTTTGACCCGCTCGGGCCAAACTTGCTCTTCTTGGATGGTCCCGAAAAACTTTCAAACTTCCTCTTTTCATTACCACCCGACCTCTCTTGAATTCTTCTTTTGCTAACCTTCTCAACACTTCGGGCGACATTGATCGCCTCATCAAGGGTAGTCGCCCTTTTCACCTCTAGCTCATACTCCCATGGCAACCCATTTGCAAACCGAACCACACGACTACGTTCGGTTGGATAAGTACTTGACACAAACGGGAGATATGCCGTGAACTTCTTGGTGTATTCATCCAAGGTCAAATTGCCTTTCTTGAAGTGCAAGAATTCTTCCAACAACTCCTCCAACTCCCTTTCGGGACAATACTTCTCCTTGAGCCTTCTAGTGAACTCATCCCACGACATCTTGTAAATGGCTTTCTTTCCCAAATTTTCATACACGGTGTCCCACCATGTAAGAGCATCATCCTTAAAAAAACGTGAGGCATAAGTCACCATGTCTTCCTCTTTGCACTTGCTACTCTCAAGCACACGTTCTGTCTCTCGAATCCATTGAACCGTCACTTTCGGTTCCGTACTCCCGAGATAGAAGTCGGGTCGACATGCAAGGAATGTTTTGTAAGAACATCCTTCACGCTCAATCTTTCTTTCTTCACCACTTTCCTCATTGGAGGACTTCTCGGTCGGGACACTAGCGTCCGTTGACTTAGTCTTTGTGAGAGGTGGGGAATCTTCACTTTCCTCCCTCTCCTCCTCATCACGACGTTCCTCTTCCTCCCTTTCATTATCATCACCCAAGTTCAACCGATCATTTATGAGCCGGTTAACATCTTGTTGCATCACATTTCTCATATTAGTGAGCATGGATTGAATTGCCTCCATTGTTACCGGAGTATGGTTATTCCCGATACCCGAATTGGCCAATCCATTCCCATCTTGATTCACATTCGAAGCTTGTTCTCCATCTAACAAGGCTCGACCACTTCTCGTTCTATCCATCTTACTATAAAAAGATGTCAACCCAATTAGAATCCAATTAGTTGACTAAATAGTCAAAATAAACATAAGAAAGCTCGATTTAAAACAATTCCCTCAATGCTCAAACCTAATCCTTAAAGGTCAACTTAACTTCCTATAGAACATAATGTCCCAAAAGCAAAGTCTAAGTCTAGGGTGGGTAAACCAACCTAATTCACTTAGACTAATGCTCTGATACCAAGTTGTAACACACCAATTTTTCAACCAAATTTAAAACTTTTAAAAATATAAAATATATGTCTTTACAAACCAAATACCTAAAAATGTAATTTAGATAAAACACTTGGAATAATTGCTAGTATCAAAAATCGGTGTTACAAATATATCAAAACAATGTCTAGGGAATTAAATAAGTACACCGAGCTAAATCACTTCGAAATGCTAACTACTACGGGCCGCCTAGTCCTTAGCTCCCGAACCTGAGTACATAGCCAAAATAAACGTAGTACGTGAGACAAAATTGTCTCGTGAGAAACATGGGTTTTAGACCCGATTAGAAATAATTTGCAATAAAATAATAATTAAATAATTATCAAATTGCACATAGTCAATCAAACTCTAAGGCTTGCCATAAGCCAATCACATACGTAACGGGTCTCCCCGAAACAACTCCCCTAATATGGGTTAACTAGGTAAACTCCCCCGTCTCCGGGTTATCTATTTGTTCCCCCGATTTCCGGGTTATCTATTTGCTCCCCCGATATGGGTTAACTAGGTAAACTCCCAGGTTCCGGGTTATCTATTTGCTCCCCCGATTTCCGGGTTATCACAAACTCCCACGTTTTCCGGGTTATCTATTTCTCGACACACTACCCTTGCGCAGGGTGGTACCGCCCCAAGTAGGTGTCGCTAACTCCCCCAACTTGTGTGGGTTATCTAGGATCCAATTGATTAGCTACCACATAACAAATCATCAACTTGGGCCAAAGCCCCATATCCCAACTCAATCATACTAGTGGTAACTATACAAATCAACTACAATTCAATTCAATTCGATTCAATTCAATTCAATACAATTGATACTCTAACAATTCAATCTTTTCTTTATTAAAACAATTATCTAATAAAGACTCTAAAAATCATTTTAACTATAAAACGTGGTTTACTATGTACTCAGAAAAGATCACATGTACTCACCTTAGCAATGCTATCCAATACTTGTGTCAATCAACACAAATCCTTACTTCCCAAATCTAGGAAGTACTTCCAATCTCAAGGTCTTCTTGACCTAACATCAATATCAATACAATACTAGTTATTATCCATAACTAATCACTAAACAATCCATTTCAACTTCCCTAACCACCAAGTTCATCAAACTTGGTGGAATCTCAAACCCTAGTTCAAGATTTCCCTTCACCAATCCAAATCTAACTTGTACACATTGATTACAAGTCTACAAGGAGTGTTTTACACTCATGAAAGTTCATGTTCCCCAAAGATGATATGGTGGGTTCTCAAAACCACCATTGTTACCCATACTAAGCTCAAAATGAAGGTAACTAAGCAAGATATGCAAGAATTCTTACCCTTGATGCTTAAATCCTTCAAGAGGATGAAGATTTGAGCTCCTTAGCTCCAAAAATGACCAAAAACGGCTGCACTAGATCTAGGGTTCGTAGGTGTTATGAGCCCTAGCTTCAACACAACTTTTTATAGTCCAGACCAACCAAGCGCCCCGCTCGCGTCTCGCTCGCGCCGCAAGGTGACGCGGGTAGTCCATCTGGTTGCCGCAGAACAGCAAACCTCGCGCCCCGCTCGCACCTGGCTCGCGCCGCGAGCTCGACGCGAGGCTCAACACGAGCTCGGCGCGAGTCTCTCGCGTCGGGGTTCTGAACTTGCTGTTTCACTTCGCGTCTGGCTCGCGCCAGGCTCGCGCCGCGAGGGCTGAGCCAGGCTGATTCTTGGTCTTTAAACTTGTTTCCATCCAAGTTTTGACCCATACTTGGTTATACCAAGTCCCAAACATTCAAACACTTGATAAAACACAAACCGAAATGTAAACTAACATAAATAACGAAATTCACATAAATCCCGAATAAATACACGAAATGAAAAACGTAAAAATTACGGTAGTTACATTTAAATACTCATACCTGAAAAGTATACTCTAGTACTTTATAGTAGAAGACATATCAAATGGATCTTCTGATACTTAGTCATTGATCTTCTACGACCAAATACAATTACCCACCCCTTCTTGTCAAATCTGACACACCATCACTTTTTTCATTGTTAAATCACTCAACCACTTCTTAATACCCACACCCAATTTAATCTAGACGATAGAGGCCTCATTTCTCCAAAACTTCAAACTTATCCCATCCATCTCTCTCATTTTTGAAACTTTCTGCAGTAAGTCATCACAAGTTGGCAGGGGTATATGGGTATGGGATACCCGGTTAGTGCTGAAGTGGCGGAAAAGAATCATAGGTAATCAGACAAGTGGCAGGCAGAGGTGAGGATTCGGGTATGAGGTACCCGGGTAACATTATTTTTGAAAGCGAGAGAAAAAAATGCATTATTTGTGCGAACTTTTTGACATATACATTATTTATGCAAATTACTCATCAAATGGTCTCGGGATATTTACCGAATGGCGACTACCGAATAGTCTATATATTCTTATTAAATGAAATGATTTTGAATTTAGTTTTAGCAATAAAAGCCACGTCTATTGCTGATATCATAATGACATGTCACCCTTTTATACGCCATCTGTTCAATCTTCCATTTACACCCCACGAATTTCACATTCTGAAGACATGGTGATGACTCAATAGTTGATGACAATATCGCCACGTACTTAATTTCCTGCCACATATGGCCATTGAGTAGTTACGCACATTTAACACTCCCTTCAATCATGTGTCGATAATTATGTATGCATCCATCACTCCACGAAAATTATGCATAACTGATTCAATTTTTAGATGGAGATGTTAAAATCCTAGCTGCTCTTTACAAAAAAACGTTTATCTCTTCTCTCCGCCATGTTAGTAGGCAGAAATTAGGGAATTCAAATCAAAACCTTCATCCTCAAATTATGCATAACTGATTCAATTTCCGTCATTCAATTTCCGTCATTCAGTATGCCGTTCATATATCCATAAGTGTAAGTGCTTATCCTCTTGTATTGTAATTCAAATCCTAACCTAAAACTTGAAGTTTTTGTTAAATTTGATCCAATGATTCTTATTGTCTTGATTTTCTTCTAATATATGTAAGGTTAAACTATGATGCATACAAGGTGTTCGACTAAATACTTAAGTGAAACTATGATAAATTGCATTACAAGTATTAAGTGAGGTTGATATGGATACAAATTTAATCGTACCCACATTTTATAAAATTTTGAAATTGGATTCAATTAATATTTAGAGTTTTAGTTGAATTTGATTATAGGATGTATGCAATTAGGTAAGAATTTAATTTTCAAAAATCTCCTGTAGTATTAACCTATTTTTGATGATGGTTTTGTTACAAATCTTGATTTTGGTTGATGAATCAGTGAAGATTCAGCAATGCAAGTTGATTCCAGATCTCTTGCTACTCTTCTACTAATACGCAATATTCAGGTATTTATATAACCTTGTTAATTAATAACATAATGGGATTGATTCTAATTTCTATTTATGTTTTACGAGTAAAATAAGCAAAATTATGTGATCTTAATTTTTGGTTAAATGAATGCGTGAATTTGATGGCTAAATGTCTTGCATGCACAGAAGCAAAGATTTGTCATGGTCGAAAAGGTAGTTTTTCACAAGGTTCATGGATAGGATAAATGCACCAAGCTTCTTAGGGGTTGCTCTATTTTTGTTTTCAAATGTTAATATAATCAGTATATTACCCATTTGTTAAGTTTAGGAGAAATGTTAAAAGTACTCCCTCCGTCCCACAAAAAAGTTCCCATTTCTCCTAAAGCTTTTGTCCCACAAAAAAGTTCCCATTTCTCACATGTGGTGGGCTCCACACAATAAAATACTATTATTATTAAGAACCCCATCAATAATATCCACTAATTATCTTTCTCTCTCCAAACCAACCTTATATTTTAATCAAAATAATACCAATGACCCCACCACTAACTATCACCTAAAATCTTGTGCCAAAGGGAAATGGGAACTTTTTTGTGGGACGGAGGGAGTACAATTTATATAAACAAACAATTACTAATGTTGGATTAAAAAATGTTGGATTAGTTAATTTCAAAACCGATTACTTATAGTTTATGTTAATTTATGAATAGAATAATGTTGGATTCGAATTTGTTACTAATTTGTGCGAATTTCTGATTTCATGTTCAGATTTACATCATTTGGGAATGTTTTTTAGTAGGAAGGCAACTAGATGCTCAATAAGAAGCACTTCAGGTTCTGGATATTGTTTTAAGGGAACTGCCTACTAATAATATGTTTTTAACTTTTATAATTTGGCATATTTAGGTATTTTCCAATTGGGAGATCATCCTCTTCTCCTGATTTGGTTCGTAGACAAACACTGGGTGAATGAGGCGTCAATTCACTTACACTTCTGAGTTTTAATGGTATTAACAATTTAGTTTTTACACACACTAGGGTAGTGAACCCACATATAATATAGGCTTTATGGTAGTACTGAATTTATATTCGAACCCATGAGAAAGCAAGAGTTGACTAACATTGTAACATCCTGAGACCCGGCCTAGAATTTTTATTACTTTCGGTAAGTAATTTAATTGTTTATTGTTTTATATAAATTATTTGATTTAATTATATTTAAATGTATTTTAACCATGTGGTTAAAATTAGTAAAACTGAGATATTTAAATATTAAAATGATTTTTATATATTTGGGTTCACTTTTGAACTAGAGTTCCAAAAATATCTTTGTTGTTAAAATTGAAGTTAGTTAGGTTTAAATTAAATAACTGCGAACCAGACTTTCAGTAGTATTCAGTGTTTAAATGAAATCTACCTAATATGTCTATAATGACACGTTTCAATGAAGTGTCCAAAGTCCCATTTCTTTGCCTGCCAATTCGACACACATACACATGATGAACTTTTTGTGGTTTTTGTAAAATTGAAGAAATATTGCATGTTTTTGATTCCTTCTTCAAATCAGTTTTCCATCTCTTAAATTCCAGCCCTGAATTCCGTTTTTGTTCAAGTTTAAGGTAAGAAATCATCCATTGATGCGAGGAATCATAGTCTTGTTGGTTGAAGAACTAGGGTTCTTAATATTTGTGGGGTTTTTTATGAATTCTTGCTAGAAATTGTAAAATTGTTGAAGCTCCATGTTTCTTGATGTATTATAGGATTATTACATGCTTAATTGGCAGATGAAACTTTGATTTGGTGAAAAGTTCATAAATCACCATTGATGAGTGTTCTTGAAGAAGAAGATGATTTTTATCTAGTTCTTTAATTTATAAAGTTTTGGTGTTTTATATATTTATTTGGGTTAAATAACATATTAGAATTGATATTAGTTGTCTACATCTAATTATGGTTTGAATTTGGTGAAATTGAGATGATGATCATAGTGTTTGGGTGATTTTTGTTGAAAATGTCCGTATGTAAAAATTGTGACAGCTTTTTCTCAGAATTTTAGTGATCTTGCAAAAATCATATAAAATCAACCGTAACCCCGTTTTAGCCGTGCGACCAGTCGTTTCGAAGGTCTATGAGACTACTTTATTTATATAATATTTTTCCAGGACTGATATTGTCATAAAAGTGATCAGAATTCTGAGTTAGTAACAGGTGGTTGTATATGTCTTTTTCGGGTAAATCATGTATTAACAAAAGTTGGGTGTTTCAAAGTGTGTAACTAATAAACATGTAGTTTGGCATTAATATGAAGATTGACATGCTAATTGAATATATAGTTGGGTATGATTTTGGTTAAAAGATATCTTGACCCGTTTGGTAATAATTAGTCAATATTATGAAGTCTTATGATCAAAATGGTCAATTTAGGTCAAATGGTATGTTTGAGATGGTAATTGTTGCTTGTATCAAATTATAATATATATTGCTAGTTTTGCCATGATTAAATGTGTTTTAGTTGTGTTAAGAACTAAATTATGAATTTTGACCAAAACCCATGAGGGTTCTTGTATTCTTCGTTCTTGATCGATTTGTGGAGAGTATTCATTGCAAAGATCAACTAGAGGATCGTTCGTTTTGCATCATCACCGATGGACTAGCTTGAGCAATAAAGGTATAAACTAAAGTATGTTTTTCTTCCCCTCTTTCGTACCGATATATGTTATATTTTGTTTAGATATTCAAGATCTTAATCCTTTAGGGTTTAAGGATTGTGTTTGATCTTAGTTCCATTTTTAGGGATGAAACCAGTTGTTAGTTCGAATCGATGTGAACAAGTTTGTGTTCATATCAATATGGTTCGAATCAGTAGAACAAGTGAAACCCTTCAAAACCATATAAGCTTCATCTAACTAAGTAAACTAATAAATTAGCCTAAATACATCATAACAATCAAAGCAAGTAGTATCATAACCTTAATAACAAAATTAAGGAAAGAAAATACCCAAATAGATGATATGACCAAAGAAGAAAATTGTATTCCAAATATCTCCAATGTTTATACAAAACCAAACTTACAAGAATTACTGCTAAAAAAAGAACTAATACAAAGAGAATTGTAAAGTAAATTGTTTTGAAGGTATGAATGTGTTGGTGTGAAATGACAGAGATTTGAGCCTTTATTTATAGGGTGAACTACTCTGTTACGCGACATGTTTGATAGAACGCGTCGCAATTTTAAAGATAAACAATAATTATTCGGTAAAAACAATATTTATTGAAATGTCATAAAAATAATGCTAAAGATAAACCAAACTTAAAATCTATAGTTTATCAAATTATAGCAAATACAAGATCGGACACATAAACATGCTAGAATATAAAAAGTTAAAGACAATATTAATCAAAATAAAAAAGTATAAAAAGTTAAAGACATTACTAATAAAATTAAAAAATTGAACCAAATGATATTTGATGTAGAATACCATAAGATCTTCTCCTCCTAATTTTAGTTTCGTCCATATCTGCCTTTCTTTGTGTCCGTCGTGGTGTTCTTCAGAATACGCAGCCTTGCTTTCGTCTGCTGCCCCACGTGAACTCCTTTTTTATTTTTTATTTTATTGTGACCAACCTCAAAACTTATAAAACTCACGTGGGCCACCTAATCCAACTGTCTGCCCCTTTAATTTCCACCTGCTTTTTAAAACTCACGTGGGCTCGCCTGCTTTCAAGTATGGCCGGTGGTTTGTGGTATGAATGGGCCAATTCTCCTTTTAATCCAAATGAACATGGGTTGCTTTGTGTATGTCACATGGGCCGGTGGTTACTCTAATTGGCGGGCTTCTTCATTCCCTACTTAAATTCGTGTGGCCCTTTTTCAAATGGGTCGATGTCCCATCTTTTTATTTGTTGTAGTTTGCTCGTTTCAGTATTAGCACTCAATAACTAAGAGCATCTCAATGGGACTTTTTAAGAAAAATTTATTACTATATCAATAACTATTTGAATGACTCGCAATAATTAACTTTCTAAAAACTTATTGCAAACACTCTTTTCTACTAATCTTTTAATTAATTTTCAATATTTGTCTTTTTAGTCTCCTACGTCTAATAAATTTTCATTTTAGATCTTAAATATATTATATATAAATTCTTTATTATACTTTTATTAGTTAACAAATAAATTATATAATATTTAACGTCAATTATTATATATGTTTGTATGAGAAATTTTAAAAAATATTATGTTTAGTAAGATGTCAAAAAAATTATCAAATTATAATCGTCAAGTAACGGCAAAAAATAGACGGAATGACAAATATGCAGAAATTTTAAAAACCTCAAGGACAAAAAAACAGAAGAAAAAAGTTTAGGTACAAAAACCTCGAATCCGGAAAACCTCAGGGACAAAACCTGTAATTTACCCAAAGTAATAAGTTATTATGAGGTTAAGTATTAGGATGCTCTAAATAGCCCTTGTTTCAATAAAATGCCAACTCAATCTTGTTCTAAATATTCATCCCATATTATATGCCACCTTAAATATCAAAATTGATATTTTATGCCCTATGTCAAATCAAAAGTAAATTATACAGATGGTGCTTTAAGTTTATAAAAAATTTCACCAATGATCATTTAGTTTTAAAAATTACACTGATGGTCCTTAATTCTGAAAGGTTATTCACCGATAGTCCTTTATACTAATTGACGTTCATTTATTCTGTTAACTCACACCATGTGCAATGCACGTGAGGTTAAAAAAGTCATTTTTAATTTCTTTTCATTATTAAATTATTAACTTTTTATTTTAAATAAAAGTTTTTAGTTTAAGAATAAAAAGAAAAGAAATGAAGAATGACTTTTTTACCCTTATGTGCATTGCACATGGGGTAAGTTAACAGAAAAAATAACGTCAATTAGTGTAAAGGACCATCAGTGAAAAACCTTTCAGAATTAAGGACCATCAGTGTAATTTTTGAAACTAAAAGACCATTAATGAAATTTGCTATAAACTTAAATGATCATCTGTGTAATTTACTCTCAAATAAAAGAATGCGACCCTCAAATTAATACAAGCAGGCCAAATAATTATGTGTATTATTGGCTGAGCGAGCTTGTGGCATGTCTCTTTCGACGCGTGAGATCTTTTTTCACCTATTTAGCTCGTTTCTTGTATACTTTTGAGTTATTGTTAGACTAATATATTAAATATAGTCTTGTAGATAAATATCAATGTAATTGTAGGTAATATTCTTTCCTAATCTATAGGAAAGATAGTCTTGTAATTGTGTATATATATTGCCATACTAATGAAATACAAATCAAGGATTGATTCATAATTAATATGGTATCAGAGCACCCCTTTTCTTTCTCTCCCTACTAGCCGGCCCTAGCACCACCAAAAACCCTCACCCTTTTTCATTTTTCCGTCGTTGCTTCCGACTTCATCATCGGCACACATGGCCGACGATGATATTCCCGTCCCTTCTTCATCCAATACCGGCAAACCGGTTTTTCATCCGGCGTTTGGCGTAAATAACATAAAAACGCCATTCCCTTATCCCTCAATCAAAACGATGATCGGTATGCATCATGGGTAGAACTCTTTCAAATTCATTGTTGTGCCTATGATGTTCTTGACCACATCGATTCCCAAACACCAAAACCCGCCGGTATCGATACTCCCACTTGGAACCGCCTAGACGCCATTGTCAAACAATGGATTCTGGCAACTATCTCAACCGATCTTCTTCAAAACGTCATGAAACCGGGCGCCTCTGCTCAACAATTTTGGGATCGGTTAGCCGAGATTTTTCAAGACAATCGGCCCACCCGCGCCGTTTACCTCGAAGAACAGCTTAACAATACTCGTATGGATGCGTTTTCTAACGCTACTCTATACTGTAATCGTATCAAGATTCTCTCGGACCAACTTGCTAACGTCGGTCAACCTATTTCCGATGCCAAGATGGTCCTCCAACTTGTTGCCGGACTACCTAAGGAATACGATACAATTGCTATGTTTATTCAACAAACGGAGCCGCTACCCAGTTTCAATAAAGCATGCTCACAGCTCACTCTCGAGGAAACCCGACGCTCGAAACAAGAATCGACCATCTCGCAAGCATTGCTGACTTAATGGTCCGATACCACCACAGCCGCCGCATCCTCGGACGAACCACCACCGCGTGACAGTAACTATTCCGGTGAACGTGGTCGAGGAAGTTATCGTGGCCGTGGGTGCGGTCGTGGTCGAGGGGGGCGCAACTACAATCCACAGTATAGCAACCAACAACAGTACTCGTGGTCACCATCACCCTGGTACCCACCCCCTTGCCCGTACCCGACGGCACCCCCTCTCAGCAGCAAGGTCTTCTTGGTCTCGGTCCACGCCCGCAGACTCCGCGGCACCAGGCGTACTACATGGGCGCCCCTTATCCCTTGCATGGCAACCCAATGACCCCAACCGAATTGGACACGACTTTCAACACCATGCACCTCAATATGCCCGACAACTCATGGTACATGGATACGGGGTCTACCTCTCATGTTGCTAGTACGACGGGTAACTTCACACACTTATTTTCTTTACGTAATCCGCATTTTATTTTAGTAGGTAATGGACATAAACTTCCGGTTACGGGTCTAGGTTCCACCACTATTCCTCACCCCACCCGATCCTACATCTTAATTAATATCTACCATGTCCCTACTCTCATTGAAAACCTAATATCCATCCGTAAATTTACTCGTGATAATTTTGTTTCTATTGAATTTGACCCTTTCAGTTTCTCTGTGAAGGATCTCAAAACGGGGACGCCAATCACAAGATGCAACAGTACCGGTGATTTGTACCCCTTTCCACCAGGCCTCAATGTTCGTTCACCTCCACTTGCTCTTCACACCGCTTCTTCATCAACTTGGCACAATCGACTTGGTCATCCGGGCGCTTCTCGTTTTTCTTTACTTAGGAACAATAATGTTTTACCTATTAAACTTAGTAGTATCGGTTCATGTAATTCTTGCTCTTTAGGAAAACATTGTCGTTTAAGTTTTAATACATCTCATTCTATTACTTTTAGCCCTTTTGATTTAATGCATGCCGACTTGTGGACCTCCCCGGTCCCATCTCTTTTAGGTCATAATATTATCTCGTTATTCTTGATGACTTTACACATTTTACATGGACATTCCCTTTAAAATACAAATCACAAGTTTACTCCATCTTCTCCACCTTCTACAGTTACATTAACACACAATTTGAAAAGAAAATCAAAACCCTACAATGTGACATTGGTCGTGAATTCGACAATAGCCAATTTCATACGTTTTGTGCCACTCATGGCATGCATCTTTGTTTCTCTTGCCCCTACACCTCCCCCCAAAATGGCAAAGCCGAATGACTACTTCGCACCATAAACAACATAATCCGCACCAACCTAATACAAGCTTCCTTGCCTCCCACCTATTGGCCTTATGCCCTTCACTTTGCCACTTATCTCCTAAACATTCTCCCCTCCTACGCTATCAAAAATAACACTCCCACCACTCTCCTTTACCTTCGTTCCGCATCTTACACTCATCTCCGAACATTCGGATGTTTATGCTATTCTAACACATCTTCAACCACACGTGACAAATTATCTCCTAGATCCACCCCTTGCATCTTTCTTGGCTACCCCCTTCACCATCGTGGCTACCTATGCCAAGATATATCTACCAAACAATTCTTCACCTCCCGTCACGTAACCTTCGTTGAAGACATCTTCCCGTTCTCTGCCTCTTCTTCCACCAACATACCATCCAATGATTTTCTCACGGAAACTCCTCCGTCACCATATTTCACCTATGACTCTACTTCCACTCCGCCACCCTCCACCTCAGCGCACGGACATCCTGCGCCCTCCGCCACTATGACTTCTCCTCAATCTCAGTCTCCACAACCTCCGGCTTCCCCAGCCTCTGCCACCACAGCACACCAAAATCAGCCAGCTCCGACTTCCCCTGTTCAGTCCCCACCAGCAACACCGCCACCCTCCCCACCACCGCAACATCCCATGCAAACTCGGTCTAAAAACGGTATCTTCAAACCTAATGTACCCTTCTCTCTTCACAGACAGTCTATCTATCCAATCCCATCTAATCCTAAAATAGCTCTCCTAGATACTAACTAGAATATTGCCATGACTACTGAATTTAATGCATTAAAATACGTGGGATTTAGTTCCTCGTGCCGGGGACGCTAACATTATTAGATGCCATTGGATTTTTCGTCATAAGTTTCATGCAGACGGCTCCTTAGAGAGATACAAAGCAAGACTTGTAGTTAATGAAAAATCACAGGAAGTCGGTGTTGATTGTGATGAGACTTTTAGCCCGGTGGTTAAACCGGTTAATATTCAGACAGTTCTTTCTCTAGCTTTAGGCCGAAATTGGCCCATACATCAACTTGATGTCAAGAATGCATTCTTACATGGGGACCTTAATGAAACTGTTTATATGCATCAACCACCTGGTTTTAGTCATCGTACTTTTCCTAACTATGTTTGCAGGTTACGAAAATCCTTATATGGCCTCAAGCAGGCACCTCGGGCTTGGTATCAACGATTTGCAAAGCATCTTCTCACAATGGGTTTCATATGCATCAAAAGTGACAACTCTTTATTCGTATACCGCCACAACAATGACATGGCTTATTTATTTCTTTACGTGGACGATATTGTTCTCACATCTTCATCACCTTTGTTGCAAACACAAATTCTCGATGCCCTCAAAAAGGAATTCGAAATGACGGACCTCGGTGCTTTGTCATATTTATTGTGTATTGCCGTTACACGATCGAAAAATGGAATGTTCTTATCTCAACAAAAATATGCCGAGTCCATTTTGAAAAGAGCCCATATGGAAAAGTGCAAACCCGTTGCAACACCCGCTGATACAAAATCAAAATTAAGTGTTACCGATGGGTCACTATTGGCGGATCCCACGGTTTATCATAGCCTCGCTGTTGCACTTCAAAACCTTACGTTCACCCGTCCCGATATAGCATATGCGGTGCAACAAATCTGTTTATTTATGCATGCCCCGAGGGAACCTCACTTCGATGCGTTGAAACGCATATTACGGTATCTTATGGGCGGGTTGTTCGGACATTGATGCTGACTGGGCGGGTTGTCCGGACATTCGACGCTCTACTTCAGGATATTGCGTTTTCTTAGGCGATAATCTTATATCTTGGTCCGCAAAACGACAACCGACTCTCTCACGGTCTAGTGCTGAAGCCGAATATCGAGGCGTTGCAAATGCAGTCGCAGAATCTTGTTGGTTGCGCAATGTGCTGCTCGAGCTTCACACACCGATATGTCGTTCTACTCTTGTTTACTATGACAATGTCTCCGCAGTTTATCCCTCCGGGAATCACGTTCAGCATCAAACGAACTAAGCACATTGAGATTGACATACACTTTGTTCGCGAGAAAGTTGCCTTGGGACACATACGAGGCTTGCACTTTCCGTCTGCTTTCCAGTGTGCCGACATTTTCACCAAGGGTCTTCATCGCCAGTTATTCCTTGATTTCAGAAACAGTTTGAGCATTCGACCTCCTCCACTCCAAACTGAGGGGGGCTGTTAGACTAACATATTAAATATAGTCTTGTAGATAAATATCAATGTAATTGTACGTGATATCCTTTCCTAATCTATATGAAAGATAGTCTTGTAATTGTGTATATATATATATTGCCATACTAATGAAATACAAATCAATAATTGATTCATAATTAATAGTTATAACCTGCAATTTATAATAACAAAAACATCACAACTGTTATAATCCTCAATAACCATGCATAAATAAAAGAATATTGACGGATGAAGATATGTTTAAATCCTTAAATATCAGCGGGATATATGAGGAAGATCTCACAGCCACAAAAAGAGACACGATGTGTAACGACCCGAATTTTATGTTAAATAAATTATGAAAAAATATGATAAATAAGGATAAATCATTTAAAGAAGGTAGGAATTGGTTTCGTGTCATTTGGGCATCGTATGAGAAAGTTATGGACGAAACCGTGTCGAAGCAAAGGTCGAAAAGTGCAGCCTGGGCTGCACAGCCCAAGATAGCGGCGCTATCTTGGGATAGCGACACAATTTTTTGGCTACTTACAGAAACTCGAAATATCTAAGAGGGTATCACGATTTTTGGAACGCGCACAGAAGATAGCGACGCTATCTATAGATAGCGGCCGATCTTGCTGTCTGTTCAGTATTAAAGTCGGGAAAAGCTCATTTAATGCATATCAGAACCCTAGTTTCTCTCCCGACGACCTTGTACACGTTTTTGAGTTGAAAACATCATTATTAGATGCCAAATTTTGGTGCGTTACTTCTCTAACTAGCCGATTCCCAATCGGTTTTCCATTCTAGCTGTGGAAAATGGTTCGTAACCGGTTATATGGCCGAAACCGATTTTGTGCCATTGTAACTAGTTTGGCAAACTCGTTATAACCGGGGTTTTTTTTATAATAAACATCATATGACCGTAGGACTTGTATATAGTCGGGGGTTTTTTTTTACCATTTTACCCGCCTAAACTTCCCTATAAATATTTATGTTGCATTTGGTTTACTAACATACTCATCTACTCTCAAAACACTGTCAAAATACTATTGAAAAGCTAAAATCCTGAAAAATGGCAACCCAAAGTTCTACCGATCGCATCGGTATTGGTTTTTCGAACGCACCTACGATTGTTGAAGTTATAGAAACCAAACGAAGTCCCCGAGATTTGGTGTAAATTTTAACCTCGTGAAGTTTTCAGATGGTTCCACAAACGATCATTGCAAAAATTGCTTACATGATCAAAATCATACATAAAAACATCTAATTCTTTTGGTCATATCTAACGTATTTTAGCTAGAAATCATGTGGAAATTGGATATATATACTTCCAAATCCCATGTTTTCCAATATTTCAGGTTAAAATGACAATATGAAGAGAAAATAGGTGTGTTGGAGAAGATTTGGCAATAAAAGAAGAAATGTACAAAAGTTGAGGCCAAACGCACCGCATCCAAGTATCCGACGCATTCTAACCAACTGGAGCATGACATGTAGCAAACCAACACGACATGTTTCAATCAAGCAAACACGGCGATGTCATTAATACGGGCAAGAACGCGACGCATTCTACCTAGGGGTGAGCAGAAAAAGAGGGTAACCGGAATCGGAGCCGGAACCGTCTCGGAACCGGAGGTTCCGGACCCGGAACCTGCTAAAAGGTTCCGGTTCCGGTTCCCAAAATCATGGAACCGCCTTAAGAGGTTCCGGTTCCGGTTCTCAAAATTAAGGAACCTGGAACCTGTGGATACCCTGGATCCGGCGATTACACGTTATATTTTTATTAAAATATATAATATATTACATATGATTAAATTAAATAGATTTTTTATTTATCTAAATGTAAAATACTAGTCCAAATAAAAATATAAATTCACCTTGATCGTTATAATTGAGTCAGAAATTGAGTGATAGTGAGACATTCACTCGTCGTGAGGTCGTATCTTTGTGACTGACTTTTACATGAATCACACATTTACTATCTTTTTTTCATTCTTAATCACTTATTTATATTTTGAACAATATTCGTAATCGATGAAATATATATAAAATCGTTAAACGATATTTGTAATCGTTAGTTTGTGTGATTTACTGTCTTGTTTATTCAGTAAGTATCGTTAATTTTTTTTGAATTTAGATACAGGGTAACCGGAACCTGCCCTGGAACCGGTGGTTCCGGTTCCGGTTCTGAAAATTTAGGAACCTGTCTTCCAGGTTCCGGTTCCGGTTCCTATATCTCAGGAACCTGCGGTTCCGGTTCTGGTTCCGGTTCCAGTCGGAACCGGCGGGTACCCTGTTATGCTCACCCCTAATTCTACCAAACGCGCCGCATAGCAGATCTATTTTCTGCCTATAAATAGAGTCTCAAATCAATCATTTTAGACACATCTCCATAATCACAACACTTGTAATCTCTACTTATTTCTCTCTCAATTAGTCCCTTTTTAATATTAGTTCTTTTAAATTTTGCTTTGTACAAACATTGGAGGCATTTTCAATCAACGTATCTTCTTTGGCCATTTCATCACTTTGAGTATTTTCTTTCCTTAATCTTGTTAGTATGGTTATGAATATGCATGCTTTGATTTTTATGATGTCTGTAGGCTAACTAACTAGTTTGCTTAGTTAGATGAAGCTTATGTCGTTTATTATGTGATTGTAATGCCTTTATTTGATATGTGTATTTGATTTATGTTATGGCCTACTTCGTATGATAATAAAGCTATATGGTTTAGTTAGGGCATATGGATACCCTCTCAGTTATTCTTGTATAGTTATTGATATGTATAGTGTATTGACAAAATAATCTAGCATGTTATCACATGAACCAAATTATGGTGTTAGATTGATACACTTGCATATGACATGTTTCCCATTGACCAAATTGGGATGTTGGGTGGAAGTACCGCCACTACGAGGTTATGTAGTTTTTATTCCCTATTGTTTACCAGCGACCACACTGATAATAGGGGAACAGATCTTTTATGTTGAGTAGCAGACCTTATATGATAGTCTGGTAGGTGTATAAGTAACATATGTATGCACTTTCATAAATTACATACCATAACTTATATTTTATAACAATTACATAATACGACTATATAAGTGGATTCTACCAAAGTAAATATTTTATTATTAGGTTTCCTTTATTTTAATTAAATTCAAACCAAATTCAAATCATTTTTTAAGTTTACTTGTTTATTTCATAGAAGTAAGACAACTCTTGTTTTTCCTTGTGTTCGAATATAAATTTGGTACTACCATATAGTCTATACTATATATGGGATAACTTCCTTAGTGTGTGTAAAAGCTAAATTGTTAATACCATTGAAACTCGGAAGTCTGAGTGAATTGATGCATCGCTCATCCATTATAAATATATTATAGAAACGCACGACAAGTTTTTGGCACCACTGCCAGGAAAATAAAGTAGTCAGTTTGAAAATATCACATTAGTTTAATTTATATAAATCTAAAACTTTTAGTTTCGTTTGCGTAAATGGTGTCTAAAATCTTCGTATTGGGTCTAGCGTTGAATTTTTCAAAAGTACTATACCGAAGGGATACTGCTCGCCAATTGATTTTTCTGGTCGTTGAAGTTTTCTATCACTAAAATAAAAATACCATAAATATTTACTTTTCTTTAGAATTATAGAAATCCTACAAAATTCTTTTTAAGTCATCAAAATGTAAAATCTTTTTCGTGAGTCATACTTTGTGCTTTGTTTTTTTCAATTCGAAACTCGTTTTCCTCAAGAATTATGTCGTGAAATCATTGAACATAGCGAACCAATGCTCAAGAAAGCTAAAAGAAATTTTGGTTTTCTTCGATTTGGTCGAGGAACATCCAAATACGCCATAAAGAGGATGGCAAGAAACGTTGACAAATGTTTCGAATGTGGTGCCCTTGTTCATAAAGGATATCCTTGTCGTGATTACCTAAACGATCATAATCGAACAGCGCTTTTGCTTTACGGCAAGATCCAAGTCGACTAATCTTCGATGGTACTCTAAGAGAAAATAGTAATGCTAAAGCAATCGCTAAACAACTTCGTGACCTTCGCATAAGCAAACTTTTTAGATCCATCACGTCTATCATTACAACTACCTCGATTGATCGTTTGTGTCTTTTACAGGGAGACGCTAAAAAACTGGATTCACTTTTAGTAAAAGTAAATTTTCACTCATTTTGCTCATTTTTGCTATATGATTTAAAAAGAACTTTGTTCGATTATTTGCTTCTATTTTAGTTTTATACTTCCTTAAAATTTGTTACACTTTTACACCTTAAGAGGGGTTCAATAGACTTATACGTCGACGTTACCTTACAAAATACAATGCATGTAAAAGAAACATTAACTAAGTGTTTTGTGAACTATGATTAAGTGAGGTTTAATTCTTTATTGCATATTTGCTTTTAGGTGAACTATTATATTTATTGTTTTTTCGTATGCATTTCACTTTTTTTAAGTAGCCTTATCAAGTTGTGCAAATCAAAGCCTTACAAAGCATTGACGACAAAGGTGAGTATTTCTTTCTTTCTTACTAACTCTTGGAAGTATAATGTTTAAGTACAATTAACACCTATTGTACTATAATAAGTTTTTGGGAAGAAAATACAAAAACCTTTTAAGTCCATGTTTGTCAAATCCCTTTGAGATTGTGAAAAACAAACCTACCCTAGTCAAATTTAGTCAATTTTAATACTTATACATGAAATTTTTAGTCGGAACTTAGGTTATATTATGTCCTATTAGGGGTCAAATTTGTTTAAAAATTGAAAGAATATATGATTTTGTCTTAAAACGAAAGTTTCAATATTGTTGATCAATTTCCTCTACTTTTCGCTTAGGTGACCTAGTAGGCGACTCATTAGACCAAGGTGTCCGAGACCACACACCAATAACCTATGTGTAGCTAAAAGACTAATCGAGTAACGAAAGTTCTAGGATTAGAAGGTGCCGGAAATATGAGGTTTAGTTAGAATCGGTAATCGAAAGTGTGACATTGATACAATTTTGAGAGAAGGAATTTATAGGAACCATATTACGGACATTGTGGAAAATTGAGGGAAATCTAGCTTCCCAACTTCTATAGTTTCGTATTAGGCGGGTCGTAAACAATCAAACCTATGTCTAGAGAGACTCAGTCATAGTTAATAACTTTCTCCGGTTGAAAAATAGTTTCTTAAATGTAATGACTGTAAATTTGTAGCCGTATTTATATTATTAAATGTCGAGAATTATGTGATTATATTTTTCATGTTAGATTATGGTTATCGATGCGTAATATTGAGTAGTGGAACGTTTATGACTTGCGTTATTTGGAAATGAGTCATAAACTTAGTAGGTACGAAGTTTGGAAATGGCAAGTGTTGTCTGGGAAGGTTGGCGGCGCAAGGGTGAAAGCTCGTGGCGCAAAGTTTGTGAAAAATGTGGGGTCGAATAGAAGTTTGTTTTAACAGCCGCGAAGATGAGGCCAGACGCGAGGAGAGACGCGAGGAGAGACGCGAATCCAAGATCGCGGCGCGAGTGTTCTTCTTCGTGGCTCGAAGGATGTATACGCGAAGGGGCTAGTGTGCGATTTCTGGTGGCTCGCGGCGCGAGCGCTGTCTGGGTGGAATTTAAACGTGAAAACTAGGGTTTTTGCTCATTTTCACCCTCAAAACCCTTACAGCCGAAATTGAAGGAGACCTTGGTATTCTTGGCTTAAATTCTCACAAATCCTAAGGATTTTATCACCTAAGGTAAGAGATTCTTGATATCTTGGATCTCCTAGTTGTATTATGAGTTTGGTTTGGGAAACAATGGTGGTAAGGATAACCTACCATAGATTTATGGGTAAAGATGATAATGGAAGGTGTAGAAAACCCATAGATAACATAAGAACCTTGTGTTCTTGTTAGATTTGTGATTAATTGATAAAACCTTGAGCTAGGGTTTTAGGTTCCACCAAGTTGGATGATCTTGGTGGTTAAGCATGGTTAAAATAGCTTATATGATGCTTAGTTATATATAATACTAGATTTGTGGTAACTATGATAATATGTCCAAAAGACCTAGGGATTGGAGGTTTTTCAATAATCGAGTAAGAATTCGTGTTTGCTAACACGATTTTGGAAAGCATTGCTAAGATGAGTATATGAAACTTTTAACTGAGGACATAGTAAAATTATATTTTTATAATAATGCTAATAATTGAGTCTTTGTTAAATATTGATGTTTAATAAAGATTATGATTGAATTGTGCATGTTTTAACAATAGACGTAAAGGAATTGACTTGTGAATATGATTAATATGATAAGCGGAGTAAGTGTATTCTAACTTACGGTATGATTTATTGAATTGGAGCTAAGGCTCGAGATTGTGATGAACCAATTATGTGGTTATTTAGATATATGGATCAATGCTAACCCAATCTGTTAGTCCCGATATAAGTGATTAACTACACTTATACGATTCCTCTAATCAAATAAAATTATGAACACTCAACAATAAATAAACTATTCTTTATTTAATCAAAAATTATTTAACAAAGTATTAGTAGTTGCAGAATAGTTAAAAACACGAATCCTAACTAAAGACTTGTGAGAGATAGACAATTACAAATACTGCCTATGAAAAGTATTGATTAACAAATAATCAAACACAAGATCAGACACTGTGAAAACTGTGATTCATATGATGAAACAAATAAAGCAAACGGTATCACTGAAAGTGTTTATCACTTTGCTTTTAGGGAATTTGCTAAGTATGTTTTGGCAAAGTGAAAAACGTCGTTGGGTTGTGCTCACGTGAATTCATCCATTGTGTCTTCAATTTATAGTATTAGGAACACGTGACAGCTAACGAATGTATGAATTTATCCACGTGTAAGAATTTCATTGGTGCAGAAGATATTTCATGCGACGAGCACTCCTAATGGAATTCTGACAGTACTATCTGTCGTCTTGTGATCACCGATATCTTCTAGATGATTTTCATATGATTCCCTTTGTCGGTGACACACGATCTTAGGTAATACTTGTGTCTTTCTGTATCACTAAAGTTTCAGACCTTGAGATATGCTTCAGATCACCATGAATCTTCAGGTACTCATTGTTCTTCAGGTATTTTGCAAGCTTCAGTGACCTTCACTAAGATTGATACTTAGAAAAGTATTTGTCTTCAAGACTCAGCGTTATTGTCAACTGTACGCTGAACCTACTATGACTATCTAAACTGTGACAACCATCGAAATCGGATAATTGACCCGACACTATTTTTCAGCCTAAGTTATTAAACAATTTATGTATCAATAAAAAAATTACTTATTTGGCGTTTAAGTCTAGCAAAACCTTCACATTTTGTGTTATTAGCGAACATCAGTAAAGACACAAGTAATTATTATTCTGTGTTTGTAAAGTGGTAACTGCAATTTAGCGAGTTGGTGACTTAAGTAAATGTGTTATATTTTTTTTATAATAAGTTTTCAGTTAAACCGAAGTAACCGACACGAAAAAGGCGACTCTAATCATCCTACACAATTAGTTGTATAAATATTTGTTTGTAATACTCAGTGTACTATGAGAATGACGAAAGTAAATGAACATGTAACAAAGTAAAAGATTTTATGAGTAAATGACTACAATTACAAACTAAGTACAACCTCGTTAAAATATCATAACAGACAAATTTAATAGTATTTGTAAATACTCAAAATCTATTGCGTTTAGCTTTTAAAATTTAAAAGCAACGTCTATCCATAACTACCCACCCCCATCTCGGTACCCTATCACCCTCTCTGACCGAGTACTACTCCCTTTATGCGTGTACAGGCTCAGTAGAGGTTAATTTATTGTTATTTCAAATCTTAATATTACCAACCATCTCACCATAACTCTCTCTCTCTCTCCTTTTTACACCTATCCGAAATAAGAAAACCACCATCTCCATTAACAAACTCCGGCGAGCATGAAGTCGAAACAAGAAGTCTACAACTCATCATCCCTAAATCACTCACCCCCGAGGAAGCAGAGCTCCGGCGAGTCCCAACCTCGATTCTCCGACGATCTTCCTCTCACTCTCGGTTTATTTCTCACTCGATAGGTATATATAATCTCACTTTTAATATTTATGTGTTTCGACCATGCATGCATGTAGGTGTGTTAATCTGGGTTTTGCTTCCGTCACGATTTAGTCTCCGGCGAACCTAGTCAGCATGTTTCCCCGTCGCCGGCGTGACTTATCTTGTTTTTCCTCGTCGCCGGTTGTATCTTTGTCCGATCACCGGCTGCGACACTTGTTGCTCGCCGGTAAATTTAAAGAGATTCCCCGTCACTGGTTTTCTCCGGTGAGTCATGTTCTCGACGGTGGCGACGTTCTTTCCGCTTGTGTTCCTCTCGCCCTCCGTCACAGGCCACAATAGTAAGTGAACCAGACTTTTGTGCTGGTCCAGTCTCAACTTCGTAAGCCCATTAAAGTCTTGTTTAAACCATGACCCATTTTGTTTGTGCCAGCCCATCGTAATTGCAAGCCAACCTATTTTTAATTCTTAAAAATCAGTTTAGTATTAGTAAATATTCATTTAACATTCAAAAAATCTTATAATTAAATAATTCCAGAATTTATTTATACTCTTTTATTAAAACAAATATTATTTAATAATTAGTTAAATGCTTCAATTAATTTATTTGTTATAAGTTGATAATTAATTATTTAAAGTATTTTGTTTAGATAATTATCTATGATACATTTAAGTATTTCCGGTTTCAAAAACAAGTCAAATCTGAACAAAAGTATTTAAAATACAAGACCGACTCAATCGAGTCACCAACGTATCGTTCGAGTCTAGATTCGTGTCAAGAGTATCTCCATGCATCATATAGATTAGGCGTGTCATTTAGACCATCACTTATTTGTTTATTATATGCGTTTAGGATGCCAAGATTGTTTGGTTGGAAACCCCAACTTTTGTTGATTTCACTTTGCTAGATTCGCATCAGGTGAGTTTCACGACCCCACCTTTACTGTTTTTATAACTATTTTATCTGGGGGAGAAAACATATAACTACTCAACTATTTTGTGATAAATAATATTTGTATAATCATTGTTGAGTACACGTACCTAACGATGAAGGACAACAGACCATGCTACGAGTCCACGTTTAACAGTAATCATTAACTATTTGTGGTAGCCAAGGAATATAGAGATAGTACTATCGGGATTGATCCCCCGCTCATGGCTAGTTATGAGCTAGCCCAACTGGGTTTGAGCTTTATATTCTAACTATTTTAGATTTCGGTTTGATTATAGGCTTCTTGATTATACCTTAACTTGAATGTATTGCAAGCATGTCAAGGGATTATGAATTGCACCTAAAACTGTTCGATATTTTAGAACAACTACGAAAACTATTTTTCTTCAGTATTTCAGAACAACGATACAAATTGTACAAGATTGTACGAAACGATTTTAAACGATTATGATTATTGGAGTCACAAAACCTGTGAACTCACCAACAATTGCGTTGACACATTTTCTAATATGTTTTCTCAGGTAACGGAAACTAATCAATCTAATAAGCATTGCATTATCATGGTTCTACATACATTTTTAAGGAATAAGTCTAAGTTTAGACATCAACTATTTTACAAACTTGGTTTATTTGGTTGAAATGTTATCAACCTTTTCAATTACAATTTTGTAAACAACTTTGGATATTTACTATGATTGCGTTGTTTTACTATGTATTGATGTGTTGTGTTACTAATGTTAGTCGCACACCTGTTCTTCCGCAAAACCATTTTTAGTGGGGTGTGACATAAACTATTGACCAGTCTCTCATTCTGCATGGGGAACTGATCATTACTTCTGTTGTTGTTCAGATAATGTAGCCAAGTAATGAGAATCCGAACAAATCAGATTTTCAGTTACTCACAATCTGAAGAACTGATCTTCAGATTATCTTGTAACTATTGCATGTTTGTCTTCATGAAATCCCTTAATATAGGGGTTCCTTTTAGGGACCTAACAATCTCCCCCTATTTGATGTAGACAAATAGTTACGCAACTCCCAATGAATTTGTGAAGGTTTTATATGTAACCTTGAATGTTTTCACACTTCAGATGGGGTCTTGACATACTTAGAAAATATTACATAAAATGATGATCTAAATATTTTTCAGATCATACTTTAGTTAGTGACTAATGTATTTTCTTTTGAGTTCTTTTAGATATGAAATGTTAAGAAACTCACATATGTCAAAATATTATCATTGATACTGATAAGATTCATGCATAACGAGTAAATAAAGTAAATTGTTCAGACAGAAAAAGAAAATATCAGTTATCAAATACAAACGATTAACATAAACAAAAGACGTAAACCAACAATGCTCATTCCTCTCGTCAGATCAATCTTTCCTGCTTCTTTTACCTCCACGGCCAAACATCCTGTTTTCAGCTTCCCTTCCCAGAGCTAGATCCTCTCCCGACATGCCCAATCTTCTAGCTGTCATCCTCACATCCTCTTCTTCAGTGACCAATGTCCCTTTTCTTTTCTTTATTTTGGTTGGAGGAGGGATATCTGGACTTTTTACTTTCCCTTGTCAGGGAGCACTGTTTGGATTTTTCGGGTGGGAGCAGAAGTTTCTCCTATCCTGGCAGACATGTGGGTCAATTCTTTTGGGATTTCAGCAGACCCATTTTAACTATCAATATCCTCTCTCATCAGATAGCTTTCAACAGGATTTACTAAACCATCGCCTGACCTCCTTTCATGAGCGGTCGTTTAATACCGCTAAGAGGTCTTCATCGTACTTACATTTTTACTATCAACATGAACACTTCCACCACCACCACTGCTAGCACCACCTTAACAACCAGTTCATTTTGAGATGCTTCGTCCGGTTTACGAACAACATTCTCCGTCACATTTCTTTGATGAGGCACTTGTTTCTCCCCCTGAGAATGAGGAGGAGTTACATGTGCCTCATGTTACCTTGGCACTGCTTCATGTTCTTGAGCTACAGGTGCCTCATCATGGTTGTACTGAATAAACTCAGCAACTATCTACAGTGGTCTTTCAATCGATGCTAACTGATTAGATATCTGAGTAGTAACCTCCAAGAGTCGATCACTTATGGATTTTGAAAAGTTTTCGAATTAAGACTCCAGGCCAAGTATACAATCATGCAAATGAACATGACTAGCAGTTAAGTTATTATTAGTGGTGGTAAGGGCATCTATCTTTTCAGATTGAGCACTAACAACGTCACAAACACTCTGTTGACCCTTGGATAAAGCACTTTGAAGACCATTAAGCACACACTGTGTTTTATTCAGATTTTTGATATTTAAATTTATAACCCTGCTATAGTTCATTAAAATGCTAAATCGTTTGGAAATTTCAATGAATTTTTCTTCAAGGTCTGGTGGATTTTGAAATACCGTAGCACCCCTTTTCCCCTAACTCTCTGGTGCTTGGTCATGGGAAGACCTCGATATATTCTCAGTTCCCCTGAAGATGATGTCTTCATTAGAATCTGAAGACAAATCACTAGTGGCCTTTCCTTTTGGATTGGCAGATGGTTCCTGTTCCTGAACTGGAGCTTTCTCAGACTCATTCCTATTCTCCGAATTCTCATATTCCTCAAATCAAGGTTCAACAATACTTTCAACAATACCTTCAAAAAACTCCGGTTCAACTTTTGATTGACGATGACCAGACTCAGACTCTCGTTGGGTGGGGTTCATTGGTGACCTAGACTCCCGATGGACTTGCGATGGGCCCGAAACATCATTCACAGTCTTTGGAGAGACTAGAGCGGAAGGGGGTGGGTTGTCCCTTTTCTTGTTAGTAACAACGTTAGTTACAGATGGGTTCAGGGGTGACGCAACCCTGAACCTGGAGCTTCTAGTACGATAACAGGGTGTCCTTTGAGTCTCTGAATGCTTAGATTTCCCAAGAATCTGGTTGGCCTTGCGGAGCGGAGTCCAACTTGTTGGTTTATCTGACTGAGGTGAGGATTGGTCATCTGATGCTTTGACCTTATTTATGAGCTTGGAAAAGATTTGGGCTGCAAAGTCACTTCTGGTATCTGAGAATTGGGCCACTCCAAGAATCAGTTCCCTTGAAGTTGGACCCTTCGTAATGGATATACGGGAGAATAGTTTTCCTTGCGGTTTCAAGAGAAGGAGAGGGATCAAAGCCTTGTGAGGTTTGAAGGTATTTCATCTTCGTTGCAGTGCGGAAAGTACTCAGATTGAACGACACAATGTGAAGGCTATGGATAATGGAACCAGAGATTACGTCTTCTCCATTTACAACTGAAGCCGTACATGTGTACCAAAACTCAAGGAGCATAGACTTCGAGAGAGGAACATCAATTTGAAAGATGTTTGTGAATTCGGTTCCTCGATCACTTTATAAAAGCGACCCAACACAATCAATTTGGGGGAGTTATGTGACACCTACTTGGGGTGGTACCACCCTGAATAAGAGTAGAGTGTCTAGTTTATGATAATGATATGACCAAAATTATACATAAAAACATCTCGAACTTTGGTCATATCTAACGCGTTTTAGCTAGAAATACCTAAAGAATTGGACCATATACTTCCAAAACATGTTTTCTTAGTGTTTCAGGCTAAAATGTAAGTTTATGGAAGAATTGGGTGAATTTGGAGAAGATTTGCTAAGGATTGGAAAAGCATGAAAAAGTTGAAGTAAACACGACGCGTCCAAGGTACCAAACGTGATGCGTTCATCGTAAACCGGAGCATAAACACAAAGGCCTAACACGAAGCGTTCCAATCAATGAACACGACACGTTCATCAGAACACGACGCGTACACAAGCATCGATGCAACGCGACTGAAGACAGAGAGCGCGACGCGTTTATGTCCGTTATTCGCGATCTTCCATGTTCCCCACGATCTCATTAATGGAGTAGGAGAACGCGACACGTTCTCACAAACACGACGCGTAACAAAACAGTTTTTGGACTACAAATAGAGACCCAAATCTCACTCATTAGACACACCACAATAACAAAATCTCTCTGATTACTCTCTCAATTGTTCTTGTAAATTCTCTCATATTAGTAGTTCTTGTAATTTGGCTCTTTGTACAACATTGGAAGGCATTTGGACTACAAGTTTCTTCTTTGGTTATATCATCTTATTGGGTATTCTCTTTCCTTAATATTTTAATTATGGTTATGATTATGCTTGCTTTGTGTTTTATGATGTACCTAGGCTAAATTACGTGTTTACTTAGTTAGACGAAGCTTATATAGTATAGTATGTAGATATTATAGCTTTATTATATATGTGGTTATATTTATGTTATGGCTCTTGTTTGTGCGATAACAAAGTTACATGGTTTATTTAGGTAATATGGAGACCCTCTCAATAGTACTTGTATTATTGAGGATATGCTAGTGTGTTGACAAAGCAAGACGACCTTTGTCCGACCATCTTTGGGGGTTGGATTGATACACTAGTAGATGGCCTATGCCCATTGACCATCTTAAGGGGTTGGGTTGAAGTACCGCCAGTACGAGGTTATATAATTTTAATTCTTTATTGATCCAATGACCCGTATTGGCAATAGAGGAACACCTTCTTTTATGTGGAGTAGTGGAGCTCATACGATAGCCTGGTGGGTGTATAAGTAAGCTATATAAACATTCTCATAAGTATAAAACCATATATAATAAATCTTAGTAGCTACATAATAAACTATATAAGTGGATTCTACCTTAGTAAATGTTCTATTAATATTGTTATTACTTTTCTTTTATTTTTATTAAAACAATTTCCAAAACCTAACCAAACTATTTTCAACTTTACTTTTGTTGTTTATGTGATAGAAGTAAGCCAACTCTTACTTTCCCTAGGGTTCAAATATAAATTCGGTACTACCATAAAGCCTATACAATACGGTGGGTTCACTGCCCTCGTGTGTGTAAAAGAAACTTGATAATACCATTAAAACTCAGAAGTGTGAGTGAATTGACACCTCGCTCATCCATTATAAAAACATAATAAAAACGCACACCAGATAACCCGAAAACGAGGGAGTAATGATAACCCAGAAACGGGGGAGCTATGATAACCCGGAGACGAGGGAGTTGATGAATCTTAGCAATATGGAAGTTCTCTGATTGCCTTGATAGATTACCTAAGATAACCCAAATCGATGGAGTTTGCTTCCGGGAGGTGCACTGCGTATGTCTAAGCTTATGGAAAGCTATAGTGTATGAATGGCTTATGTGCAATGTGATATTTTATTTAACATTATTAAGTTGAATTTGTTAATGATCAGGTCTAAAACCCATGTTTTTCACGAGACTATTTTTTCTAACGTTCTACGTTTGTTTTTATGGCTATTTACTCAGGTTTTGGAGTGAAGGAATATGAGGTCCCGTAGAAGTGGTCTTGGAAGAAATTAATTAGCTCGCTATTCATACTTTAATTCCCGTAGTCTATAGATTTAATAAATTATGTAACACTGGTTTTTGATACTCTGATAATCCTTTCAAAAGTTCTTGTTAAATCGTAATTTTGGAATATTGGATTGTTGGAATTATGTGCATAATTAGTCAACCTATGATGATACATCCAAACCTACGAAACACTTAAGGGTCACACCGGTGAGTGCATGTAATACGAGCAAGATATGTAATGACACTTGGAAGAGGAATGATTCATAATAGTCATTATGAATCAGTTAAGTATTAAGTTAAGTTTAACTTATTACTAGATTAGTTTAACTAACTAATTAATACAAGTATTTGTACATTTACTAGTTGAGTAAATATACGATGTGTTAATTATAGATTATCCATGATATGATTTAAAGCTATTAAATCATATAGTGATTGGATAATATTATTGTCTAATTAATTGTTAAAGGTATAAAACACAAGTATATATATTTCGTGTATGTCTATACCGAAATATATAAGTGTATAATACTAAGGCATTTGATGATTAAGTGTGACAATAATAACTAGTAAAACTGTAAGGGTTAAATGTGTAAGAGATACGTTTAATTAAGAGATTGATCTTAATTAAACTAGAAGGGCCCTAAGTGAAAGTCCTTCTATTATAAATAGAAGGCTTAAGGTTCCCTTATTGTGTTACACCATTCCACACGAAAAATCCTAGCCTCCATCCTCTCCCATTCGGCCGAGATCAAGGAAGAACACAAGTTTGTGTTCTTCATTCGTTCTTCGTGTTCTTCGTGTTCTTCGAGTTTCGAAGAACAAGTTCATTGCAAGGATCAACTAGAAGGTCGCTCATTGTGTTCATCATCAGTGGACTTTCTTAAGCAAACATTAAGGTATGTTTTGGGAAACCTTTTTTCTCCTCTCCCCTCTTGTTCGAGTTCGGCACCAAGAACCCTAGGGTTCTTGGTAGTAGTCGACGAACACACACAAGCAATGTGTGTGTTCGAGTTCTTCGTATAAGAATTCTTTCTTGTTAATCAAGTTTGATTTCCAAGTTCCTATAATCCTTTAGGGTTTAAGTATTAGGTTTAATCTCAGTTCCGCTTTTAGGGATTAAATCAGCTAGTTGGTTTAACCGGCAAGAACACCATCATGTTCTTGTCAGTATGGTTCGAACCAAGTGACTAGGTGGTCGACCCAATGGGTTGATCAGAGTTATGAAACCCTTCATGGATATTGTAAGTTTTCTAAATTTAATATTTAAATATTACTTAATTGATGTTTTAAAAATTGAGGTGTTACAACTTTGTATTAAAGTTATAATTTAAACGAATTAGGTTGGAGTGACCAGCCTAGGCTTAGTAGGACAATATGTTCCATAGAAATTGATAGGTTGACCACTAAGGAATAGGGTTGACCAATGAGGGAATTGTCATAATTCGAGCTTTATAAATTATGTGCTACTATTTAGTCAAATATTTGAGTTCTAATTGGTAAACATCTTATTATAGTAAGATGGTGAACACAAGAAGTGGACGCCCTCCACCAAATAGGGAAAGGGTCTCGAATAGAATCCTGAATCCTCGTGCTAATGATGCGGAAGCTTCCGGTAACAATGGTCATCCCTCGGTAACAATGGAAATTATCCAAGCTATGCTTACCCGGATGAGGGATGTGATGAACGATGATGTGAACCGGATAATCGATAACTAGATGAATATGGAGGATAGGGAGGAAGGGAAAATACCCCACCTCAAAAAAAATAAATCCACGGGTAGCGATACGCGTACCGAGAAGTCCTCAAATGAGGAAGAAGATCGTGGAGAATTGGATGAACGAGAGGGATGCTCGTACAAAACGTTCATGGCTTGCAAACCTGATAATTATTTCGGGAATTCAGAACCGAAAGTTACTATTCAGTGGATCCGGAAGACGGAGCACGTGCTCAAGAGTAGCAAATCAAGAGAAGGAATATGAGAACGTATGCATCCCGATTGTTGAAAGATGAAGCATTGACATGGGGGGACACCATGTATGAAACCTTGGGCAAGAAAGCCATGTATGAGATGTCATGGGATGAGTTCACGATGAGGCTAAAGGAGAAGTTTTGTCCGCAGAAGGATTTGGAGAACTAAAAGAGGAGTTTATGTTTCTCAAGAAAAATTGGTTTGTCGGTGGACGATTATACCAAGAGGTTTTCGGGATTTTTTTCATTTGTGATGAATGCTTACCCATCTGAATGTTCTTGAATAGTTCAGTATGCTAATGGGTTGCCATGAGAGTATGAACTAGAGTTGAAGCGGGAGGCCACACTTGATGATGCCATTAGTGTCTCCCGAAATGTTGAGAAAGTGGGTAGGAGGAGGATCCAAGAGAGGTCCGTTGGAAATGAAAAGAGAAAGTTTGAGAGCTTTTCGAGGCCGATGAAGAAGGGGAGGTTCACCCCAAATATGTCAAAGCAAGGTGGTGTTGGTGGGTGTCGGAAGTGTGGAAAAGACCACAAAGGTGAATGCAAGGTGGATTCGGGGTTCTTGTTTCAAATGTGGGAGGTTTAGCCACAAAGCTAGAGATTGCTAGGTGAGGAGTCTTGATGAAGTTGAATGTTTCTCATGCCATGAGAAGGGGCATTATAGTAATGTTTGCCCGAAGAAAAGAACCGAAACATTGGTGTCGACCAATCACAAGAAGCCAGAGTTGTTGAAGGTCAATGGGCGTGCCTTCCAACTCACTTGTGATGAAGCAAATGAGACTCATGATGTCGTCCCAGGTACCTTATTCATAAACTCTATACCCACCCATATACTATTTGATTCGGGTTCTACCTATTCGTTTGTATTCCATGAATTTGGTGCTAAGCTATGTTCCGTTAGAATTGCTTGATGATTTATATGTGATTGAGGTTGTTATGGAAAAACTTATACGTTTTATTACGTGTATAAGAATTGTGAATAAGAGATCGACGGTAAGAAATTTGTAGTTGATCTTATGCCCATGGGAATTAAAGCGTTTGACGTGATTATTGGAATAGATTGGTTGGTGATTAACCAAGCCAAAATATTATGCCGGAAAGACTTGGTTTTGATTAATTCGTCCGAGAATGAAAAAGTGTATGTTTATGGGGAGAAGAGGCATTTTATAGCTTTATACTCAGGTTCGGGAGCTAAGGAATAAGAGGTCCCGTAGAAGTGGCCTTGGAAAAGATTAGTTCGGTGTTCATACTTTAATTCCCGTACTTTATGGATTTGATATATTTTGTAACACCGGCTTTTGACACTCTAATCTTTCAAAGGTTTTTGTTAAATCATATTTTTAGTATATTAGATATTGTAATATTTTTACATTAAATACTACTTCAATTGTGTTTTAAAAATTACGGTGTTACAAGTCTTTGTCTTTACTAGGTCAAGTTCTTGTTCATTAAATTCAATTCTTTTTAATATATTAGTTTTAAATTGAAAATCTACATTTAAATAAATATTAATTTTAGGTTAAGTTACTTTACCTCTTCATTTCATTAATTGGCTAATATGAGACGCTTGTGTGTTTCACTTACCTACTATTAGATATACTTGCCTATACGTGTGGTAGCCTAGAATAAGCGTGAAATGAACTTCAATTTTATACCTATATTCAACACATCATGTGTTTAAGCTATTCGATAATACCAATAAAAATCGTGTGTGTGAGTGAAATAACAACTCATTCATCTAAATTGTAAAAGCACACTAGTTACCCATAACTTCGAATCAGCTTTTGATTCGTGAAAACACTATAATGATTGCAGCATGCAGCAAAGACTGATTAGCGGCGTATGGCGGACCGCAACGGCAACAAGGCGACGACCGGCGACAAGCGACCTGAAAAATCACTTTGGGCGGCTGATGTCATGAGTAACTAGATCTACCAGATACCGATGGTAGAGAACCTGAAACGTCATGAAAAACTGGTGCGTGAAAGATTTTGGCTTATATTCGGCCGTTTGGAGAGGCGGCGACAGTAAAAACGATCACACATGTCGCGAGTCGGAGCAACTGTGTAGTGGCCAGAATTGATTTTCCTATTAAGACGGCGCCGGCGGAAATCAGGGTTTCGGCAAGATGGCGGCGGAGGATGGTGATTTTGGGCAGGATTAAGGTTTCGAGAGGAAAAAAAGCCTAGATAACATGCTTGAGATTGTCTAGATACTCGTTAGGTTTATACGTTTATTCATACAAAATATATTTATTTACATATACACGTTATTTACATAAATAAGTCATACAATATATAGATTATAAACATAAAGGATTAATTATAATTAACAAAAATTATCTATTTAACAAAAAGTATTTTGTGTGTGTTTGTTTTTAAACATATCAAAATATGATAATCATATGGAGTTTAGAACACTGTATAAGAAATGTTGTTTAATCTATTGATTGTGTGTTTACAGAGGAAGAATCAATCACTATTTATACAAGAGAAAGATAGACAAATAAAGGAAAGACAATAATGTTAATTCCTATAATTGTGGTGGTGGTAGCTGTATTCTTCGAGAATGCTTGCTGTCACAAAGAGGTGATTTTTCTTTCCTAATTCTTGAGTTTTCTTTTTAACACTCCCCCTCAAGTTGAATGGTGGGATCACCAAAATTCAACTTGCCAAGAACTTCGTGTAGAGATTTCACGTTAACAGCTTTGGTTAAGATATCAGCCAGTTGATCTTCGGACCATACAAATGGGAGAGTGATGATTTTTGCTTCTAGTTTTTCTTTGATGAAATGCCGGTCTACTTCTATGTGTTTTGTTCGATCATGTTGAACCGGGTTTTCCGATATTTGAATTGCTGCTTCATTGTCACTAAATACTTTACTAGGGGTCCGTGGAGGAAACCCTATTTCTGTTAGTAATTTCCTTACCCATAGTACTTCAGTTATTCCCCTTGCAATCCCTCGAAATTCTGCTTCAGCACTTGATAAGGCTACTACCTTTTGTTTTTTACTACACCATGTTACAAGATTTCCGCCAACGAGGGTAAAATATCCTGCAGTTGATCTTCTGTTGTTTTTGTCTCCTGCCCAGTCTGCATCAGTGTAAAGTTGGGTCTCGAGATGATCATTTGGCTTAAATAGGATTCCATTTCCGGTTGTTCCTTTGAGATATCTTATGATCCTTAGGACGGCTTCCATATGAGGCTTTTGAGGTTTGTGCATATGTTGGCTTACCACCCCTACAGCGTAGGCTATGTCTGGCCGAGTGTGGGAGAGATATATCAGTTTCCCCACCATTCGTTGATATCTCAATTTATCAACTAAGTCTTCATTTTCATCGTTAAGGAGTTTTTGGTTCATAATCATTGGAGTTTCAGCTGGCTTGCAATCGATCATTCCGGTTTCCGCTAATAAGTCGAGAATATATTTTTTTTGGTACATGAAGATCCCGTGCTTTGATCTGAGAACCTCAATTCCTAGATAGTATTTGAGATTTCCTAGGTCCTTCATTTCAAACTCTGAGAATAAGCTTTTCTTCAATCTAGTTATCTCTTCTTTGTCATTTCCTATAATGATCATATCATCAACGTAAATTATTAGACATGTTATTAATTTTCCCCTGTGTTTAAGAAATAAGGTGTGGTCTGAGTTGCTTTGTTTGAACCCATAGCTTTTCATAGCTATGGTGAATCTCCCAAACCACGCCCTAGGGGATTGTTTTAGACCATAAAGAGATTTTTAAGTAGACAAACTTCCCTTTTTTTAAAGTCACTAGTGAAACCATGTGGAGCTTCCATGTACACTTCTTCTTTTAGGTCTCCATGTAAGAAGGCATTCTTTACGTCAAGTTGGTGTAGAGGCCACCCTTGGTTTGCAGCTATGGAGCAGAGGACTCTGATAGTGTTAATTTTTGCTACTGGTGAGAAGGTTTCTGAGTAGTCAATTCCATATGTTTGGGTGTAACCTTTTGCCACCAATCTTGCCTTGTATCTTTCAATAGTTCCATCTGGTTTGTATTTGATGGTGAATACCCAACGACATCCAACTGGCTTCTTTCCTGGTGGTAGAATACATTTAGTCCAAGTCTTGTTCCTGTTTAGGGCTTCCATCTCTTCTTCCATCGCATTCTTCCATTGTCTAGATTTTAGGGCTTGCTCAGTATTTGTCGGAATTTCTTCTGAGCACAAAGAGATTGTAAACGCCTTGGCTTGTTCTGATAGATTTCCTCTGGCTATGTTGGCCATTGGATATCTGCTCCTTTTTGTTTCTTTTTCTGGTGAATATCTTTTTGGAGGAATGCCTCGGTTTGTTCTTGGTGGTAGAGTGTATTGCTCGGGTTCATTTTCTTGGACTGTGGTGTATTCTTCTTCGTCTGCACCACCTGTTTCCTGCACACTTTCTCGTACCGATGAATCGTTAGTACCAGGGTTAATGTTACTTACCTCGGGAGTCAGGATAGGAGGCGAATCTTGGGGGGCACTGTCTTCAGTCTGGGAATTGTCTTCAGTCTGTTGATGAGCTTGTTGAGGAGATGTTTCTACATGGTTGTTCTCACTGGTATTTGTATATTGAAGCCAACTCAGTGTGTCACTTATGTTATTCTCATTCTCCCCCTGACCAGTGAGGTGGGTGTTATAGTAGTATTCTGTTTCGAGGAAGTCGCAATTCATTGTGGTAAACATTCGTTGAGTTTTAGGATTATAACACCTATAACCTTTTTTATTAATACCGTATCCAACAAAGACACATTTCTCGGCACATGGGTCGAGTTTAGATCTAGCGGTTTTTGGAATGTGAACGAATACAGTACAACCAAAGATTCATGGTTCAAGAGTGAGAATGGGAGGAGGATTAGTGTATTCAGTGAGAGCTTGTAAAGGGGTTTTTGATTTTAAGATCTGGGTTGGAAGGCGATTGATGAGGTAGGCGGCCGTTACGAGGGCTTCGGGCCAAAAAGATTTTGGGACTTGAGATTCTATTAAAAGTGCCCGAGTAATTTCTAGGAGAATACGATTTTTTCGCTCGGCGACACCATTTTGTTCAGGGGTGTGAGGGCATGAGGTTTGATGAATTATTCCCTTTTCTTGGCAAAAAAGCGTCATATCGGAGTTAACAAATTCCCCGCCATTGTCTGATCTAAGGATTTGAATATTTTTTCTAAATTGAGTTTGGACCATGTTATAAAAAATGGTAAATTTTTCAAAAACTTCACTTTTATTTTTAATAAGTATATCCAGGTCATACGAGTGCAGTCGTCAACAAACATGACAAAAAACCGATAATTGTGTTCCCCAGTGATTGGGGATGGACCCCAAACATCCGAGTGAATCATAGAAAATGGTAGATCAACTCTAGTAAAATTTGGTTTAAAACTTTTTATGTGACTTTTTGGCAAAAACACATGTTTCACAATGTGACTTACCATTTAAAGACAATAATTTAGGAAATAAAGTATGTAAATAATTTGTGGATGGGTGACCTAGTCTTCGGTGCCATAACCATGCCTCCCTTTCGGTCGTTCCATGAGATAACATTGCACGCCCACTTTGAGTTACTTCATCCACATAGTATAGTCCATCTTTTTCAGTGCCACGCCCAATTATCGCTCCCGTCCTGATATCTTGCAAGATACAAAAAGTTGGGTGCATAAGAACCGTACAATTTAGTTCTTTTGTTACATGGCTAATGGATAAAAGTTTATGCGATAATTCGGGAATATATAGACATTTAGAAAGCTTGAGAGTTGGAGAAATCTTAATGCTACCCCCAGTTTTAACGTGCAATTTTTCACCGTTTGCAGTTTCAATATGCGACTTTGTGGGTCTATTTGTGGTTATAAAATCGGATAAATCAAGGGTCATAGTGTCTGTGGCCCCACAATCAAATATCCACAAATTTTCTTTTCTCTTTGTATTTTGAACTAAGTTTACACAATTACCTTTATTATGTAAATTGTTGCAATTTTTAAAATTTTTATTAATAAAATGGACAAATGTGGTTTTTGTATAAAATAAATTATGTATACGTTGTGAATTGGCAGTTTTACACGAATGGGGTTTGGTCTTTGACATTTGTGGGGTGGTTTTAAACATAATAGGAAACTGGGGGGGTATTTTTAAACAAACTAGAAGAGTTAGATGGGGGTTTTGAGGTTATTAACCCCTCACCCCCGTTACCTGTTTCCACCGTGAAAACCATCTCCCCCAAATCGTGTGAAGCTGCTGCCATTCCCCCAAATCCGGTGGACGACGACAATGTCTGCTTCCGATCGGCGGTGGTTCCATTGTGCGCTGCTCTTCTCTTATCTTGACCGTTGTTTTTCACACCTTTCTTGTGTGCGTCGTTCCACCATTCCGGGTAGTCGACGATCTTAAAACACTGATCTTTGGTATAGTTTTGGCTGTTTAACTTGAGATTGATTTGGAGGTTGTCAGATAATTTTGGGTTTTGAGGTTGTGTATTGATGGTGTTTCTAAGGATATTGGCTAACTGTAGGGACAAATTTGTATCCGGATTGCCGTCTGTAGACATGGCTAGCCGGATTATTTCAAAAAAGGAGGGGTGTTTAGACGGAATAGCGGGTAGATGATGTGCTTTCCTGCTCTGATACCATGATAATCATATGGAGTTTAGAACACTGTATAAGAAATGTTGTTTAATCTATTGATTGTGTGTTTACAGAGGAAGAATCGATCACTATTTATACAAGAGAAAGATAGACAAATAAAGGAAAGACAATAATGTTAATTCCTATAATTGTGGTGGTGGTAGCTGTATTCTTGGAGAATACTTGCTGTCACAAAGAGGTGATTTTTCTTTCCTAATTCTTGAGTTTTCTTTTTAACAAAATAATGGTGCTTGTGGTGGATCATCACATGATATTTTAAATGTGTGAAAGGTGGAATTGATATGACAACTGTAGCCGGATGTGGTTATGTCACGTTTTGTTGGCCATGTATTTTATGTGGATAAAAACTTGCATTCCACTAGATGGAACGATTTGATTGCAGTGGTGTTTAAGTCACTTTCATGGAACATAGATTCAAAAAGCGATCAGGCCACCCGGCACACCTGATGTAGAATCTGATGTGATTTTGGTTGGAGCCAAATATAATTATAAGGTCGTTCATTGGCTGCTCATCTTGTCCACTTTTCTCATGTTGGTCGAATTTATCTCTTTGGTCATGCCAAAAAGCTTGTGGTGTCCCATGAGCCATAGGCTCACATGCACTGTACGAACAGTATATGGTTCTTTTCTAAATAGGGTGATTTTTACATCTTATTTTTCAATTTATACACTATAATAGGTGCATTCTGTGTTTGTACAGTGTGAAGTATTACTTATAATGTGTTATGTATACATCTAAAAATATGGTACACAAATTAATTTTCTTTTTAAATGTTGTCAAGGTATTGGATTTTGTCATGTTAAGTTATATTGTTATTAAAAGTATAGGTGTGTTATGTAATGTAGGGCGGGTAGTACTAGGAATTTTTTTTTAAGCTAGACAGTTTTATGAAAAATTTTGGTTACTTTATTTTTAAAGTTTTCCTTTCAATAGTCGACTTTTTTTCAGAAATTTTCAAACTTAACAAACATTAGATGTGAATGAGTAAATTTCACGGATGGTCCTTTAAGTTTATAATAAATTACACCAATAATCCTTTAGTTTTAAAAATTACACTGATGGTCCTTAATACTGAAAGGTTTTCACCAATGTTCCTTTATACTAACTGACGTTAATTATTTTTGTTAACTTACCCAATTTGCATTGCACATGGGGTAAAAAAGTCATTTTTCATTTCTTTTCTTTTTATTCTTAAACTAAAAACTTTTATTTAAGATATTAATTTAAGAATGAAAAGAAATTAAAAATGATTTTTTTACCGTCACGTGCATTGCACATGGGGTGAGTTAACAGAATAAATTAACGTCAGTTAGTGTAAAGGACCATCGGTGAAAAACCTTTCAGAATTAAAGACCATCAGTGTAATTTTTGAAACTAAAGGACCATTGGTGAAATTTACTATAAACTTAAAGGATTATCCGTGTAATTTACTCGATGTGAATTAAGCAAACATGTTGGGCCAAAAGCTAGTCCTTGAGGTTAAACTTAATTTTTCTTTGCACAATCAATATAGATATGAAAATCTAAAGATTATGTATTTACACTGATTTCACGACAGCCTATCGTAGTTAGGGATGGAATCGTGTTCAGAACCGAACCGCATGGATCGGGACCCGAAATACCCGAGACCCGAATTTATAGGATTAATAGATCCGAGAACCGAACCATTTTTCAGCATTCGGTTCCGGTTCAGTTCCGAGTACGGTTCGGGTAAATCGGGTATAGACCCGATCGGAACCGAATTAGTAATTAGAGGCGGTACAGGGTGCTAGAATCATATTTTTTAGTTTATACATTTAATATTAGAATGTTTTACATATAGGAATCGTGTAATGAACATAAACTGAAATACGACCAATGGTATTATGACAAAACAAGTTCTCAATTGCATATAGACCAAATGATTTTTTTTACTTTCTAATTTATCAAAACTTAAGTTGCTGCTGATCGAAAAAGAAACACCATACTGGGGCTTGCATGGACTACTATATATTAAATTAAATTAGTGTTCGCTAGGGGTGGCAATTTAGGTCGGGTTCTGGTTGACGGGTTCGGGTTCGTAGGTTGGCAGGTCAGAAACGTTCAACCCGAAACTGACCTGTTTATATAAACGTGTCAGACATCTCAACCCTAATCTGTTTAACTTCAACCCAAACCTAACCCATATAACCCATTTAATAAAACGGGTTAAACGGGTTATCAGGTCAAACAAGTTAAACGGATCAAACAGGTCAAAATGATGTTATTATTACACAAATTCACAACAAAATACTAAACACCAAATTACTAAGTAACATTTTTATTTTTTTATCAAACTATTAATTATGTTTTAACTAGTAAACTGTAAATTAAGTATAAATATATATTTTTTAAAATATATTTTAATAGTTAAACAGGTTGGCGGGTCGACCCATTTAAATTATCATTGACCCGAACCTAACCTGTTTAATAAACGGGTCAGCTGACTCAACCCGAGACTGACCCAATAATTTTTTACCCCAACCCAAACCTGTTTATTTTCGTGTCGGTTTCAGGTCGGGTTTCGTGTCGGGTCAGAAATTGCCACCCCTAGTGTTCGCTAACCATCGAACATTATGATTGAACATTACATAAACAAAAAGAAGAAAAAAAAATCTAGTGAGAGCTTCAAGGAACAAATTTAAGAAACGAGTATAAGTCGAGTTAAGTAATGGTAAAAATAGGTAAACAGAAAGATCAATATTCAGACTAACTAGGAAACTCGAGTCTTTGACTCTAATCTACACGGCCTTACCAGTATTCCCGTGATTCCAGATTTTTCCCTTTGTCATTCTAAATTATTACCAGTGAGGATTGAACTTCGGTCTCTTGGGAGAAAGGTATCATTTTCCACTAGGAAACTGGTGTATGAAGTATGATATATTTCTCATAAAAGATAGTGTCACAATATCTATATGAAGTTTGTTTAAAAACTTGTTCATTAAGAAAAATGTTAATTATTACTCTTAGTGTTATAACTATAAATAAATTATATGGTTAAAAACGAGTATAAGTCGAGTTAAGTAATCGCGTCATGCGTAACTCATCCGTTATGAAATAGCCATCGCAGCGGTGTAAGACGTGGCGCGAGATAAAACGCGATAAAGCACACCTTATCGCGAGTTTTTTATGGCGGGTTGGGAAATTCGATTTAAAAAAAACATATAATTATAAATTTATATTTAACATTTTCTGTGAATTTCACATATAAATTGTTATATAAATTAATAGATATATAATTTTTCTTGAACTTAATATAGAAATATATATTATATAATTCATTACTTATTGCCCTGAGGACTATATTAGCAAATCAATAATAATAATTCACACGTAAACCGGTTTAAATTATGGAATGGAAAGAAAACTTAAACATCCCTATAAAATCGTATTCCATTTCCATGTCATCTTGATAGAATTGAGTGGAAGGTAAAATGTATTCTTTTTGGCTTATTCACGTGGTTCCAGAAGTTCAGTATGTCGTGGCCACGTGGGAATTCGAAGAAGGAATCTATTTGTTTAAATATATCATAATGCGAATAATGTGAACGTTGCCGTGAGTTTCTATTGGCGGAAGTCGGAACTACTTTTTTTTAAATAATTTCATACATATCCTTACAAACTTTTAATATTAAATTCATATCCTTGTATTTTCATTATTACCTATATATTCTTCCAAAACCTTAAAATTCTCACATATATCCTTTTACCTAATTTAATATTATTTAAATCTTTTAAAATTAAAAAACCATATATATTAATCTAAACTAATAGTAAAGTGCCTTAAATACCCTTAACGTGATAAATCTTCCGTACATGCATTCTGGGAGAGATTAATGATAAATCTTCCGTACATGCATTCTGGGAGAGATTAATGGTAAAATGCGTAGAAACTCAGCCGTCATCTTGAATTTATGATTATCTATGAATTATAAATTGATACTATGGTCATTTATGTTGGTGATTTGAATGGCTTATGAAGCCAAAACTGAATATTTGCAAGCTGAATTTATGTTGATGTTTTGCACGATTATCTATGCTGATGATTTCCATGTACAGATAAAAAACAATAATCACGAAGCACTTAGATGCATTTGCTTTCATGTATAGCCAATTAAGCTTCAATTGTAATTTTTGGTTAGGTGGTTAAGATGACGGCTGAGTTTGTAGAGATTTTGTTGGAGCAGATCACAGTTCAACTTATTACTGATGCTGCAGTTAGTACTGATCATAGTCATTACTGATGAAGACTATGATTACTACTGATGGGGCAGAAACACTTGTTACTGATAAGTTGATACTGGTGAAGTCTATAACTAGCTTACTACTGATCATGCACATATTGAAGATACTACTGATCATTAGTAGTTACTACTGACGTTGGTTTTGGACTTACTACTGATCACCAGAATTACTACTGACGATGCATATTTACTACTGGTGATTGCAGTTACTACTGGTACGCGTTTTGGAAGCATATCAAGTCCGAGATCTTCGCAGAGTTAGTTATAGAATGTTATTCAATGTATATCTTTTATAATTCAATGTAAATCAAGTCCTAGAATAACTAGGGTAAATAGTTAGGCTTCAAGGACTATTATAAATAGTTCCTTACGAATTGTAAACGTACGTGTGTATTGTTAATCAATAATATACATTGAAGCTTTTTGTGAAACTGTGTTCTTAATATTATTGCATATTGTTCTTACAGTTCATTGTTCTTAATCATATTGATATAGTGTTAATCCGCTGTAACTTCTATTATCAATTAGATCTAAAGGTGTTTATTAACTAATTCATAGTTAATCGATCCTGACAAGTGGTATCAGAGCATATTGGTTCTAGATCTACGATTGTTTAAGAACACCAAAAAGTTTTAATCTTTAAAAAACACACAGATTGTTAATCATGACTGATAACAATGAAAGCACTCAAGCTAATAAAATCCCTATACTCACTCCAAATAACTTTGGAATGTGGAAGAATCGTATTAAGCAATACATGCTTATTACTGATTATTCCATGTGGGAAGTTGTTGTCGAAGGAAACAAAACCGTTCAAGGTCAAGCAACAAGTTCTGCAACTGAAGCAGATAAACTCAAGTGTGAAAAGGAGAAGAAAGACAGAGGAATCGAACTCAAAGCTCTAAGCACTCTTCTACTGGCCATTCCTAATGACTATCAACATCTCTTTGTTGAATATGATGATGCAAAGATGTTGTGGCAGGCACTGGAAAAGAGATTTGTTGGCACCAAAAGCACCAAAAGAAACATGAAGTCTGTACTAAAACAGGACTTTGAAAATTTCAAAGGCCAAAAGAATGAATCCCTATCTCAAACCTTTGATAGATTCAACAAACTCATTGGTGAATTGAATCAAGTTGGTGTGAAACCAGACAATGATGATGTCAACAGAAAATTTCTCAGATCTCTTGGAGAAGAATGGTCTATGTACACAGTCATATATAGACAAGGTGATGCCCTGGAAGAAAAGGAGCTGGATGAATTATACAATGAGCTTAGAGTGTTTGAATCTGAGGTAAGTTCTAAAACTCCTAATCTATCTTCAAACAATGATGCTTTTGTGTCTAGTACAGGAACAGGTCAGGAAACTACAAAGGCTGCAGATTGTGAAGATGCTGCAAGAGAATCCTTCTTCACTATTCTTGTGCATACTGCACTAATTAGTGATGATTTGGAACAATTGAATCCTGATGATCTTGAAGAGATGGATCTTAAGTGGCAAATGGCCATGCTGAGTTTAAGAACCAAAAGGTTCTTAAAGAGGACTGGTAGAAAAAATCTTAACTACAACAAAGGTGACAAGGCTGGATTTGACAAAACTAAAGTCAAATGTTACAACTGTAACAACCTTGGGCACTTTGCTAAAGAATGTCCTCAGCCAGACAAGTGGTCAAACTCAACTGCTCTTGTTTCACAACAAGGACAAGGCTATGATTGGAACTTTCAAGCAGAGGAACATGCACAGAATCAAGCTCTCATGGCTTTCACTGATTCTCCTGCTAAGGTTCATTCTAAATCTTGCACTCCTGAATGCATTAAAGCTTATAAAGATTTAGAAAAACTTAATAAAAAAAATACTTGAAGAGATGATTCTAAATAGAAATAGAAGAATTGAATATAATGGTTGTATAGCTGATTTTGAAAATCAAATTAAAATTTATAAAATAACTGATCAAAAGATAAAAGAAGAATTGCTACAAACCACTTATGAAAAAGAACATCTTGAATTAAAATTAAAAGAAACTTTGATCAAACTAGAAGAATTTCAAATGGAATTAGAACAAAACAAATTAACCATTAAAAAGTTTGAAAGAAGTTCACAAATTGTTAATGAATTAACAAGTAATCAAACCACTGAAAAGGTTGTGCATGGAGTGGGATATCATGCTGTACCACCTCCATATAAATCCATTCCTCCACTTAAAGATAGTTAAGAAAGAATCATAAATGAATTAAAAAATGAAAATCAAACTGAATCTAATAATGAAACATCTGAAATAGAATTCACAATTACAGCTGAATCAAATGATTCTTATGATGATGATCAAACTACAGACTCAATTGATACAAGCTTTCACACAGCACAAAGTCAAGATGACTCTCCTAAATATGATGCAGAAAATATACCAAAAATTTTAAGAAGAGGAAATGAAAGAAATAAAAATCAACTCTTAGATCAAAGAAAACCTGAAGGTGCTAAAGATAAGAAATTAAGATGTGTTATTTGCAACAAAGTAAACCATTTTGCAAAGGATTGTCATTTCAATCCAATTAACTGTAAAGAGTTTAAAGAATTTAAAAATTTTAAAAATAAAGCAAAAACACAAAAGTTAAAAGATACTACTGGTCCATCAGTAGTAAATAAAATTAAATCTCAAATATTTGAAACACCAAAATTTGGAAGAAATGCACCAAGGTTTGTGCAAAATAAAAGAGTTGTAAGCCCAAAGAACAGCAATTATTTCAAAAATAATGGAAAAACAAATCAAAATAAATAATATTTTAATTTTCCAACACCAGTAGAAACTTTAACAGGTTTACTACTGATCCTAAACTTAATTACAATGCTGTTAGGTACCAGTACCAAAACACTACTGGTAAAAACCTTAATTTTAAAATTACCACTGCTGCCAAACCACATGTTAAAAACACTACTGGTCATCCTAAACATGGTAAATACCCAAATACTACTGGTCCATCAGTAGTAAAGTATTCAAAAGCTAAATATAATGGGTATAGACCAAGGTCAGACACCAGTAATAAATCCAAAAAGGCAGTAGTAAAACAAAACACCAGTACTAAACAGGTATGGGTACCAAAAATGTTTAAAATTAAATCTTCTAAATCTTACTTCTCAAAGGATGAACCCAAGACATATAAAGCTTGGGTTCCCAAACTTAACTAATCCTTTACTTACTTGTGCAGAGCATTCAGATCCCTGAAGAAGGTAGAACATGACATATTGATAGTGGATGCTCAAGGCACATGACTGGAAATCTACAAATTCTTAAGGATTTCAAGTCATTTGATGGAGGATTTGTGGCCTTTGGTGAGAACCCAAAGGGAGGTAAGATTACAGGAAAAGGTACAGTTACTAATGGTAAAATTACCTTTGATGATGTATTTTATGTAGCTGAGATAAAATACAATCTTGTCAGTGTGTCTTAAGTATGTGATAAAAAGAACAAAATTCTTTTCACAGATATTGAGTGCATCATTCTTTTTCCTGATTTTGTTTTGGATGAAAAATATGTAGTTTTGAGAACTCCAAGGAGAAATAATGTGTATTGCCTGGATATATGGGGAGAACTCATTTCTTCAAATGAGATCAACTGTTTTATATCCAAGGTAAACACTACTGAATCAGAACTTTGGCATAGAAGGATGTGTCACACAAACTTTAAAAATATGAACAATTTAGTAAGAAAAAATTTGGTAATTGGATTACCACAAAAACAGTTCATGTGTGATCATCACTGTGTTGCATGCCTAAAAGGTAAGCAACATAAGTCTTCTCATAAGTCCAAAATTGTAAATTCTATTTCTGTTCCTTTACAACTCTTACATATGGACCTTTTTGGACCTACAAATATAATGAGTATTGGAAAGAAACAATATTGTCTTGTTATTACTGATGACTTTTCCAGATATACATGGGTTTTCTTTCTCAGGACAAAAGATGAAACAAGTGAACTCATCAAGAACTTAATTGTTAAACTGTAGAACACATCTGATCAAAAAGTTAAAGCCATAAGATGTGATAATGGCACAGAATTTAAAAATGCTAACTTAATTAACGTTTGTGATCTTAAAGGTATTGACAGGCAATACAGCTCACCTAGAACTCCTCAACAAAATGGTGTAGCTGAAAGAAGAAATAGAACCATCATTGAAGCAGCAAGATCAATGTTAGCAGATTCAAAGTTACCAATCACTTTTTGGGCTGAAGCTGTTAATACTGCCTGTTATGTACAAAACAGAGTATTAATAGTTAATCCACATCATAAAACACCATATGAACTTTTTAACAAAAGAAAACCGTCCATAAGTTTCTTAAAATCATTTGGTTGTCCTTGTACTATTCTGATTACAAGAGAACAAATTGGTAAGTTTGACTGCAAAGCTGATGATGGAATCTTTGTGGGATACTCTACTCAAAGTAAATCATACATAGTGTTCAACAAAAGATTAAGGATTATTGAAGAAAGTATCAATGTATCCTTTAATGAGAATATTTCTAATGAACAAGGAAATGGTCCAGATTGGCTATTTAACATAGACAATCTAACCAAATCCTTTAACACTAACATGGATTTAAATGCAGGTGATTCAAATGGTCATACTCAAAGGGAAGGAACATCATCCTTTAATTCTGGTCAAGAAAAGATGAGATACATAGTAGTTGATACTGTTCCCACAGTTAATACTGAGGACAGTAATAACTCAGATTCTGAGAGCAGTAGTGATTCAGACAATGAGGACAGTAGTAATTCAAACACTACTGGTACCAGTAATAGTACTCATAATACTACTGGTCCTAGCAATAACCTAAATTCTCTAAACTCTACTGATCCCAGTAACAACCTAAATACTACTGATCCCAGTAGTAACCATGAACCAGCAAATGATGATGAACCAAACATCAATGACACTGAAGAACCTCAAGAGGAACAATCTCCTGAGACAAATGAGTCCAATCTTGAAAACCAACTATGTGTTGATAAAGTTCATGGCACCAGAACTGAAAAGAATCATCCTTTGGATCAAGTCCTTAGTGATGTGAACTCAAGCATGCAGACAAGAAGCAAATTACATAACAGTCTAACTGCAAACACGTGTAATATAAGTCTAATTGCTAATGAATGTATGTTTGAATGTTTTCTGTCTCAGGATGAACCAAAGAAGATTCAACAAGCAATGAAGGATTCAAACTGGATTGAGGCAATGCAAGAAGAACTCCTTCAATTCAAATTACAAGCTGTTTGGACACTTGTACCTTTACCCAAAGGAAAAAGAGCCATTGGAACAAGATGGATCTTTAGAAACAAGAAAGATGAAAGAGGTATAGTGATCAAGAACAAAGCCAGACTTGTAGCCCAAGGATACACTCAAGAAGAAGGAATAGACTATGATGAAGTATATGCCCCTGTTGCTAGAATTGAAGCAATTAGGATATTCCTAGCATATGCTTCATACAAGAAGTTTAAAGTATATCAAATGGATGTAAAGAGTGCTTTCCTATATGGGAAAATTGAAGAAGAAGTATATGTATGCCAACCTCCAGGTTTTGAAGATCCAAAACATGGTGACTATGTATTCAAACTAGACAAAGCTCTATATGGCCTACATCAGGCACCAAGAGCATGGTATGATACATTATCATCACACTTACTGAAGAATGAATTCAAAAGAGGAGCAATTGACAAAACTCTGTTTACAAGAAAGGTAAAAAATGATATACTACTGGTGCAAATCTATGTAGATGATATCATTTTTGGATCAACAAATGATTCATTATGTAAAGAGTTTGAAAATCTTATGCAAATCAAATTCAAGATGAGCTCCATGGGTCCAATGAACTTCTTCCTTCGACTCCAAGTCAATCAAAGAACATATGGCATTATGATAAACCAATCAAAATATGTTAAAGACATCTTGGAGAAGTTTGATATGAAAGACTGCAAGAGTGCAAGTACACCAATGGAAACACACAAACACCTACATCCTGATGCTGAGGGGGAGGATGTAGATGAACACTTATATAGATCAATGATAGGCTCTTTGATGTACTTAACTGAATCAAGACCTGACATTATGTATAGTGTTTGTGTGTGTGCAAGATATCAAGCAAGACCTAAAGAACTTCACTTGCAGGCTGTCAAAAGAATAGTCAGATACTTGAAAGGCAAACCATCACTTGGTCTTTGGTATCCACATGATTCACCCTTTGAACTCATAGCTTACACAGATAGTGACTATGGAGGTGAATGTCAAGATAGAAAGTCCACTACTGGTGGATGTCAATTCTTTGGATCAAGACTGGTGTCATGGCAATGCAAGAAACAAACAAATGTATCAACATCAACTGCTGAAGCAGAGTATGTAGCTGCATCTGCTTGTTGTGCTCAAGTACTTTGGATTCAAAACCAGCTGCTAGACTTTGGTATCTCTATCCTTAAAACTCCCATTTTTATTGACAATCAAAGTGCTATTAGTATTGTGAACAATCCAGTAAAACACTCTAAAACTAAACACATTGAAATAAGATTTCATTTTATAAGAGACTGCAATGTAAAGAAGTTAATCAAAGTAGTTAAAATTCATACTGACAATCAATTAGCAGATCTTTTTACAAAAGCATTTGATGTAGGAAGATTCAACTTCTTGGTTAGCAGTATTGGAATGATTTTGATAAATTAATCTCTCACTCAAAATCATGTGTAAAGTTTTTTGTTGTAAAAAGTTATTTATTTGTTTAAGTGTTTTACTACTGGTAGGTCTGCTTTACAGGTATGTAGGCGTGTGCACAAAATACTACTGGTAGGTCACTACTACTGGTGTGTATTAGGTATACACAAATACTACTGGTAAGACAGTACTACTGGTATCCACATATACTACTGGTCTTGTGTGATGGTGCTTACTATTGCTAGGAATGTGTAAGTTAGGTCAGTAATGAAATTCATTAGTTACTACTGATGTCAACAGTCACTACTGATGTCAACAGTTACTACTGATGTCAAAATCCTTAGTTACTACTGATGTTCTTAGATACTACTGACGTTTTCTTACTGGCATCTAATTTACTACTGGTCTTTAACCTTTCAAATTACCAACCTAACCCCCATGAAAATAGCCGCTGTGTTATGATTCGAAGGGCAATTTAGTCTTTTTGCAGGATAAATCGTAAGATATAAATAGCTGAAGTCGATTAGTTTAGCATTATCCTTCCATCGATTTGCTAAATCCTCTCGATAAACCCTAACTTGCGATCATAAATCCTGCACCAGTAACAACATCCTTGCTTGTTTCTCTAAAATCAAACGATCAAAACTTCTCAAAATACAGAAGCAAGGGCAACTCTACAATCTCTTGATGTTCAAACAACTCTCAAATACTCAGAGTTTCACAACATGTGTGCATTCCTAAAGAATCCAGACGGAACAAAAGATTTTCGTCCAATCGTAAATTTTTTGAAGAATTCTTATATAAAGTTTGCATTAACTGTAAATCCGAAAGCATATCAACAACACTTGGTTGATTTCTGGACAAATGCTGAACGGACCGAAGGGTCGACCATGTCAATGATCAAATCAACCGTGGATGGAAAAACTGTCACTATAACTGAACAATCCATCAGACACCATCTGCAACTACATGATGATGAAGGTATGTTTTCTCTTCCTAAGGAACACATTGTTGAAATTTTAAGTAAAATGGGATATGAGGGAAGACTTGACATTGTCACTTTTCAAAAGGGTCTTCTCTCCCCACAATTGAAATTTCTTGTACACAACATTCAACATTGTATTTCTCCCAAAAGAAGTACCTGGAATGAGTTTAACAAATCAATAGCATCTGCTGTTGTTTGTTTATGCACAGACCAAGTATTTAATTTTTCAAATATGATTTTTGAAGGTATGTTGGGAAATCTTAGTGCTTTAAAATTTTTAATGTATCCCAGATTTCTTCAACATATTTTAAATTGTGAATTACAAAACTTGTCAACTCCTAAAAATATTTTTATAACTCCTGAGTTGAACAAGAAAGTTTTCTCTAATATGAGAAAACAATTTAAATTTTCGGGCAAGGAAACCCCTCTATTTCCTAACATGATCAAAGATCAACAAAATCTTGGAGAGGGTTCAATCAAAGATACAACCCCAATTGAACCTCAACCCACTCCATCACCCCCAAATGCAGCCCAAACACCACCCCAAATAGTCACTCAATCACCCACTCAAATAGATGTCCTGAATGTGTCCCAGGAACATGAAATAAATCCTCAGAGTGCTACTCTTCACTCTATGGAAGACCTACCAAATGTAACCCAAAACATATCCACAATGTATAAAAGGAAGAAAACTTCCTTCAAGGACACCAGGGGACAAATTGAGTCAAACCCCAGACTCCAAGAGTTGTCCTCAAAGGAGGAGAGAGGACATGAGGAAAGGGCTCTCACTACTGATGCCCCAAAGGTGGGTGCACAGGATAGTGAGAACATCACTAAGACCCAGACCTCGGCAACTCTAAGTGATGACTCTTTTGAGGAATTACTAAGAGGACCCCGATGCCAAGAAACGACAAGGGGGGGCACTACTGCTTCTTCTAGGAAGAAGAGAGTGTCCAAACAACCCATATCATCACCAAGAAGTGATGAGGGTAGAACTGAAACTGTTGAATTAACGGAAAGGATGGAAAACCTTAAAGCCAATGTACCTGTTAGTGAGCCCGATGATCTTGCTAGATGGAGTGAGGGCATTATTAAACAAAACCAATTGACGGATAGGATGGAAAACCTTGAAACCATTGTACAAGACTGTCTGAAATATCTAACAAATCAAGGGAAAACCATGTCAGTTATGAAGAAGCATATTAATACAATCAACAAGAGAATGAGAATGTATGAGCACAGGCTTCTTCAACAAACAAGAATCATTAGAAAGTTGAAAAAGAAGGTTGATAATAGTGATGCTCCACCAGTTGAGCTCACTAAGGGGAGAAGGACAACATTCAAAGTATGATAGATGAATCAATTGCAGCAGCAGCAACTTCTCTCCTCAATCTCAAAGAAACAAAAGTTGATGAAGGCCAGGTAAATGATGAAGGCCTAGAAGACATGGATACTACTGTTGAACCTACTACTAATGAACCTATAGAAGAACAAGTAGTAATTCCTACTACTGATATCATAGCAGTAGTAAATCAAGAAGAGGAAACAATTGCACGAAACACTACTGATGCCCTATCAGTAGTAACTCCTGAAGCCACACCAGTAGTAACTACCTTGGTTACTACTGAAGAAGAAGAACTAAATTTCCCAGAGCTAATTGAAAGGGAACGTTTTGAAGTCATCACCAAACCACCAACACCTGATCAACCACTTATCATACCTGACATTGATGATAATGTGAACTGGTTTAAAGTTGATGAATGCACACTTCCTCAACATCCAAAAATTCTTCAACAGAATGAACTTAGATTATTTTCTCCATCAATAATAATCAGAGGTGTTTCTGATATGAAATATATTCCACCTCCACCTTCAGCTTGTATTGGAAAGGGTAAAGAAATTTATGATGAAGATTACCCTAACAGAGCACTAGGTCACTACATGGTGAACAAAATCAATCTTGTCAGAGGTGATAAACAATCAAGATGGAAGGTAAAGCACAAGAGATACTTAGAAAAGGTAGCTATGTATCAAGCTCTTGAAGAAAAGAAAAAGAAGGCTACTCAAAAATCTCAAGAAGCTGAAGTACCTGTTCAAATAACAGATATGCAGTTAGAAGCTCAAAAAGCAGAATTTAAAAGACTTAGAAAAGTTGAAGAAGAACATCTAAAGTGTCTTGAAGATCTGGTATCTGAATGCAAAAGAACAAAAGTGAATTAACAAATGATGTATTTGAACAGAAGACAAATATGATTGAATATTTGAAATCAAAAGGGCACAGTGCAAAGTCCTTTGGCAGAATGAAGATGATCACTATTATTGAAAAATATTATGCTGCCAAGAAGAAAGATTTGGCTGAACAAGAAGCTGAAGAAGAAAAGAAATCAAAAGCCTTAATTCCAATCAGTCCAAGGTTAATTAAAACTGGTAGTATATCAACTACTGGTGAATCCTCAACTCCCCAATCAAAGAAAAGAAAGGCTCTTACTCAAGAACAGAGTGCTCAAAAGAAGTCAAAAACTGAACAAATTATTCCTGTTCTTGAAGTACCTGTTGCTCCCATACAAAACAATCCAATCATCAATTGGAGAGTTATGCCTAATGATGTTATAGAAATTATAAGGGAAGACAAAGCTGTTCAAAGATTTACTGGATGGTTACCATTGATTAGATCTTGTTCAAGAAGTGATGTAATAAAACTTCTGATCATTGGAAAACCAAGGATGACAAAGAAATCATGGAAAGAGTCTGGTGCTGGATATTTGACTAGAATGATTGATGCTGCATTTTATCCAGATAACTACCCAGAACTATTTACAAATCCAGAAAATGTATATGCTTGGAATGTAATCCCAACTGTAAATATGTACTTCTTTGAAAGATCAAGCAAGAGATGTGAGCTATACTTGTATGAAAAAGAATATCCACATTCTGAAAAGATCATGTATCAGATATCCACAAACACAATGATGAAGCCATATGATGCTGTAATGTTCCAGAACAAATTGACTTATTTCACAAAGAAAAAACAGCAAATACATCATTGAACAAAGAAAACAACAGAATCAAAGAATCCTAGAGAAAAGAAAGAGGGAAGAAGAAGAACAAAAGAAACTTAATTGATTGAAAGAGAATCAATAAGTTTAGGGGGAGATTGTTGGAGCAGATCACAGTTCAACTTATTACTGATGCTGCAGTTAGTACTGATCATAGTCATTACTGATGAAGACTATGATTACTACTGATGGGGCAGAAACACTTGTTACTGATGAGTTGATACTGGTGAAGTCTATAACTAGCTTACTACTGATCATGCACATATTGAAGATACTACTGATCATTAGTAGTTACTACTGACGTTGGTTTTGGACTTACTACTGATCACCAGAATTACTACTGACGATGCATATTTACTACTGGTGATTGCAGTTACTACTAGTACGCGTTTTGGAAGCATATCAAGTCCGAGATCTTCGCAGAGTTAGTTATAGAATGTTATTCAATGTATATCTTTTATAATTGGTTTAATAAAAGGTACTGGAATTTGATAGAAAAGTTAGGCTTCAAGGACTATTATAAATAGTTCCTTACGAATTGTAAACGTACGTGTGTATTGTTAATCAATAATATACATTAAAGCTTTTTGTGAAACTGTGTTCTTAATATTATTGCATATTGTTCTTACAGTTCATTGTTCTTAATCATATTGATATAGTGTTAATCCGCTGTAACTTCTATTATCAATTAGATCTAAATGTGTTTATTAACTAATTCATAGTTAATCGACCCTGACAGATTTTACGATTAATCCCTCCCAAATTCCACGTAGAAAAGATTTATCATTTTAAGGGTATTTAAGACATTTTATCATTAATATATATGTTTTAAAATTTTAAAAGATTTAAATAATATTAAATTAGATAAAAGGATATATGTAAGAATTTTAAAGTTTTGAAAGGATATATAGATAATAATGAAATTTGCAAGGATATAAACGTAATATTAGAAGTTTGCAGGATATGTATGAAATTATCCATTTTTTTAACCAACTACTAGGATAACTAGCGAAGAATGGCAAAATCGTCACCCCAAATAAAAAAAACTATATTAAAATATAAAAAGCTAGCAAAAAAGTATTACAATACAAATTTAAGAAACAACAAGGGCTAATACAACATATAGACCATAATAAAGAGTTACATTTAACCCTATATTTCAAACAAGAGAGTAAAGTCGCCTGAAATTCGTCATTTTCCCATGAAGCCGAGAAGCTTTTACCATTAAAAATGAGGTTGTTCCTAGCTTTACAAATGAAACACAGAAATTCACCAAGACATGCTTCTAGAAATTTCCTTTTCCCAATAGAGATCCAGAATCAAGAATGTTTTACGAAATATCTTTGTATCAAAAACGTATTGGTGGAACTAATGTTCGGTTGGTTCCTATCAGAAACTATTACGAAAGCACTTACATAATCCAATTATTGTTTAACCAAATTTGAAATTCCGAAGTAGGGCTAACATTGATTGGAATATACCCCCTGGAAGATTTTGAACAGTTTTGGATCCAACCACAATTATACGTCCTTTTATTAAAAAAAAAACAAAATTCTTCAAAACACCATCGAAATAATCGTACCTTACCGAGTTGCAAGCATTTTCAAACTCCACTTTAACAATCAATGTATTTATCATTCCTCTTACTTTTACACCATGAAATTAATTCATTTAAAATAAACAATCCATCTTGAATTTGTCTACTAGCAACAAAAATAGATTGCACCTCATTCATAATCGTCCAATAGTAGAACTAAAAGATTAGCCAAAATGTTAGCAATAATTTTATACAAAATACCAATTAAAGTAATAGGGCGAATATTTTATCATCTTTGTTAGAACAAATCACAGTTCAACTTATTACTGATGCTGCAGTTAGTACTGATCATGGTTACTACTGGTGAAGACTATGGTTACTACTGATGGGGCAGAAACACTTGATACTGATGAGTTGATACTGGTGAAGAGTATAACTAACTTAATACTGATCATGCACATATTGAAGATTACTACTGATCATTAGTAGTTACTACTGTCGTTGGTTTTGGACTTACTACTGATTATCAGAGTTACTACTGATCATCACATTTACTACTGATGATGCATATTTACTACTGGTGATTGCAGTTACTACTGATACGCGTATTTGGAGCAAATCAAGTCCGAGATCTTCGCAGAGTTAGTTATAGAATGTTATTCAATGTATATCTTTTATAATTCGATGTAAATCAAGTCCTAGAATAACTAGGGTAAATAGTTAGGCTTCAAGGACTGCTATAAGTAGTTCCTTACGAATTGTAAACGTACGTGTGTATTGTTAATCAATAATATACATTGAAGCTTTTTGTGAATCACTGTGTTCTTAATATTATTGTTCATTGTTCATTCAATATACAGTATTGTATTGTTCTTAATATATTAATACAAGTGTTGATCCGCTGCAACTTCTTGTTATTAGTAGATCTGGGTTGGCAATAACTTGTTTTGGTTATTCGATCCTGAAAAGTGGTATCAGAGCTTATTGGTTCTAGATCTACGAATTTTAAGAACAACAAAAAGTTTTAATCTTTAAAACACACAGATTTTTAATCATGACTGATAACAATGAAAGTACTCAAGCAAATAAAATCCCTATACTCACTCCCAATAACTTTGGAATGTGGAAGAATCGTATTAAGCAATACATGCTTATTACTGATTATTCCATGTGGGAAGTTGTTGTTGCAGGAAACAAAACCGTTCACAATCAAGCAACAAGTTCTGTAACTGAAGCAGACAAACTCAAGTGTGAAAAGGAGAAGAAAGACAGAGGAATTGAACTCAAAGCTCTAAGCACTCTTCTACTGGCCATTCCTAATGATTATCAACATCTCTTTGTTGAATATGATGATGCAAAGATGTTGTGGCAGGCACTGGAAAAGAGATTTGTTGGCACCAAAAGCACCAAAAGAAACATGAAGTCTGTACTAAAACAGGACTTTGAAAATTTCAAAAGCCAAAAGAATGAATCCCTATCTCAAATCTTTGATAGGTTCAACAAACGCATTGGTGAATTGAATCAATTTGGTGTGAAACCAGACAATGACAAGGTGATGCTCTGGAAGAAAAGGAGCTGAATGAATTGTACAATGAGCTTAGGGTGATTAAATCTGAGGTAAGCTCTAAAACTCCTATGTTATCTTCAAACAATGCTGCTTTTGTATCTAGTACAGGTCAAGTTCAAGAAACTACTACAGGAAAGGCTGCAGATTGTGAAGATACTGCAAGAGAATCCTTCTTCACTAGTCATGTGCATACTGCACTAATTAGTGATGATTTGGAACAATTGAATCCTGATGATCTTGAAGAAATGGATCTAAAATGGCAGATGGCTATGCTGAGCCTGAGAACCAAAAGGTTCTTGAAGAGGACTGGTAGAACAAACCTTAACTACAACAAAGGTTACAAGGCTGGATATGACAAGACTAAACTCAAATGTTACAACTGTAACAACCTTGGGCACTGTGCTAAAGAATGTCCTCAGCCAGACAAAAGATCAAACTCAACAGCTCTTGTTTCACAACAAGGACAAGGTTATGATTGGAGCTTTCAAGCAGAGGAACATGCACAGAATCAAGCTCTCATGGCTTTCACTGATTCTCCTACTAAGGTACATTCTAAATCTTGCACTCCTGAATGCATTAAAGCATATAAAGATTTAGAAAAACTTAATAAAAAAACACTTGAAGAGATGATTCTAAATAGAAATAGAAGAATTGAATATAATGGTTGTATAGCTGATCTTGAAAATCAAATTAAAATTTATAAAATAACTGATCAAAAGATAAAAGAAGAATTGCTACAAACCACTTATGAAAAAGAACATCTTGAATTAAAATTAAAAGAAACTTTGATCAAACTAGAAGAATATCAAATGGAAATAGAACAAAATAAATTAACCATTTAAAAGTTTGAAAGAAGTTCTCAAATTGTTAATGAATTAACAAGTAATCAAACCACTGAAAAAGTTGTGCATGGAGTGGGATATCATGCTGTACCACCTCCATATAAATTCATTCCTCCACTTAAAGCTAGTTCAGAAAGAATCATAAATGAATTAAAAAATGAAAATCAAACTGAATCTAATAATGAAACATCTGAATCAAATGATTCTTCTGATGATGATCAAACTACAAACTCAATTGATACAAGTTTTCACACAGCACAAAGTCAAAATGACTCTCCTAAATATGATGCAGAAAATATACCAAAAATTTTAAGAAGGGGAAATGAAAGAAACAAGAACCAACTCTTAGATCAAAGAAAACCTGAAGGTGCTAAGGATAAGAAATTAAGATGTGTTATTTGCAACAAAGTAAACCATTTAGCAAAGGATTGTCACTTCAATCCAATTAACTGCAAAGAGTTCAAAGAAATTCTAAAGTAAAAGCAAAAACACAAAGAATAAAAGATACTACTGATCCATCAGTAGTAAATAAAACAAAATCTCAAAAATCTGAAACACCAAAATTGGGAAGAAAGGCACCAAGGTTTGTGCAAAATAAAAGAGTTGGAAGCCCAAAGAACAACAATTATTTCAAAAACAATGGAAAAACAAATCAAAATAAACAATATTTTAATTTTTCCAACATCAGTAGAAACTTTAACAGGTTTACTACTGATCCTAACCCTAATTACAATGCTGTTGGGTACCAGTACCAAAACACTACTGGTAAAAATCCTAATTTTAAAAATACTACTGCTGCCAAACCAAATGTTAAAAACACTACTGGTTATCCTAAAGATGGTAATTACCCAAATACTACTGGTCCATCCGTAGTAAAGTATTCGAAAGCTAAATATAATGGGTATAGACCAAGGTCAGTAGTAAACTCAGACACCAGTAATAAATCCAAAAGGGCAGTAGTAAAACAAAACACCAGTACTAAACAGGTATGGGTACCAAAAATGTTTAAAATTAAATCTTCTAAATTTTACTTTTCAAAGGATGAACCCAAGACATATAAAGCTTGGGTTCCCAAACTTAACTAATCTTTTACTTACTTGTGCAGAGCATTCAGATCCCTGAAGAAGGTAGAACATGGCACATTGATAATGGATGCTCAAGGCACATGACTGGAAATCGGCAAATTCTTAAGGATTTCAAGTCATTTGATGGAGGGTATGTGGCCTTTGGTGAGAACCCAAAGGGAGGTAATATTACAGGCAAAGGTACAGTTACTAATGGTAAAATTACTTTTGATGATGTATTTTATGTAGCTGAGCTAAAATACAATCTTGTTATGTGATAAAAAGAACAAGATTCTTTTCACATATATTGAGTGCATCATTCTTTCTCCTGACTTTGTTTTAGATGAAAAATATGTAGTTTTGAGAACTCCAAGGAGAAACAATGTGTATTGCCTGGATATAGGGGGAGAACTCATTTTTTCAAATGAGGTCAACTGTTTTATATCCAAGGCAAACACTACTGAATCAGAACTATGGCATAGAAGGATGTGTCACACAAACTTTAAAAATATGAACAATTTAGTAAGAAAGAACTTGGTAATTGGATTACCACAAAAACAGTTCATGTGTGATCATCATTGTGTTGCATGCCTAAAAGGTAAACAACATAAGTCTTCTCATATGTCCAAAATTGTAAATTCTATTTCTGTTCCTTTACAACTCTTACATATGGACCTTTTTGGACCTACAAATGTAATGAGCATTGGAAAGAAACAATATTGTCTTGTTATTACTGATGACTTTTCCAGATATACATTTGTTTTCTTTCTCAGGACAAAAGATGAAACAAGTGAACTCATCAAGAACTTAATTGTTAAACTGGAGAACACATCTGACCAAAAAGTTAAAGCCATAAGAGGTGATAATGGCACATAATTTAAAAATGCTAACTTAATTAGCTTTTGTGATCTTAAAGGTATTGACACGCAATACAGCTCACCTAGAACTCCTCAACAAAATGGTGTAGCTGAAAGAATAAATAGAACCATCATTGAAGCAGCAAGATCAATGTTAGCAGACTCAAAATTACCAATTACTTTTTGGGCTGAAGCTGTTAATACTGCCTGTTATGTACAAAACAGAGTATTAATAGTTAAGCCACATCATAAAACACCATATGAACTTTTTAACAAAAGAAAACCTTCCATAAGTTTCTTAAAATCATTTGGTTGTCCTTGTACTATTTTGATTACAAGAGAACAAATTGGTAAGTTTGACTGCAAAGCTGATGATGGAATCTTTGTGGGATACTCTACTCAAAGCAAATCATACAGCGTGTTCAACAAAAGATTAAGGATTATTGAAGAAAGCATCAATGTATCCTTTAATGAGAATATACCTAATAAACAAGGAAATGGTCCAGATTGGCTCTTTAACATAGACAATCTAACCAAATCCTTTAACACTAACTTGGATTTAAATGCAGGTGATTCAAATTGTCATACTCAAAAGGAAGGAACATCATCTTTCAATTCTGGTCAAGAAGAGATGAGATACATAGTAGTTGATACTATTCCCACAGTTAATACTGAGAACAGTAATAACTCAGATTCTGGGGGTAGTAGTGAATCAGATAATGAGGACAGTAGTAATTCAAATACTACTGGTACCAGTAATAGTACTCATAATACTACTGGTCCTAGCAATAACCTAAATTCTCAAAATACTACTGATCCCAGTAATAACTTAAATACTACTGATCCCAGTAGTAACTCTGAACCAGCAAATGATGATGAACCAAACATCAATGACAATGAAGAACCTCAAGAGGAACAAATCCCTGAGACAAATGAGTCAAATCTTGAAAATCAACTAGTGGTTGATAGAGCTACAAACTCAAGGACTCAAAAGAACCATCCATTAGACAATGTTCTAAGTGATGTTAACTCACAACTACAAACAAGAAGCAAATTAAATAAAAGTCTAACTGCAAACATGTGTAACATAAGTTTAATTGCTAATGAATGTATGTTTGAATGTTTTCTGTCTCAGGATGAACCAAAGAATATTCAACAAGCAATGAAGGATTCAAACTGGATTGAGGCAATGCAAGAAGAACTCCTTCAATTCAAATTACAAGCTGTTTGGACACTTGTACCTTTACCCAAAGGAAAAAGAGCCATTGGAACAAGATGGATCTTTAGAAACAAGAAAGATGAAAGAGGTATAGTGATCAAGAACAAAGCCAGACTTGTAGCCCAATGATACACTCAAGAAGAAGGAATAGACTATGATGAAGTATATGCTCCTGTTGCAAGAATTGAAGCAATAAGAATATTCCTAGCATATGCGTCATACAAGAAGTTTAAAGTCTATCAAATGGATGTGAAGAATGCATTCCTGTATGGGAAAATTGAAGAAGAAGTATATGTGGGTCAACCTCCAGGTTTTGAAGATCCAGAAAATGGTGACTATGTATTCAAACTAGACAAAGCTCTGTATGGCCTACATCAGGCACCAAGAGCATTGTATGATACATTATCATCATACTTGTTGAAGAATGATTTTAAAAGAGGAGCTATTGACAAGACTCTGTTCACAAGAAAGGTCAAAAATGATATACTACTAGTTCAAATCTATGTAGATGATATCATTTTTGGATCAACAAATGATTTATTGTGTAAAGAGTTTGAGGATCTCATGCAAACCAAATTCAAGATGAGCTCCATGGGTCCAATGAACTTCTTCCTTGGACTCCAAGTCAATCAAAGATCAGATGGTATTTTGATAAACCAATCAAAGTATGTTAAAGACATCTTGGAGAAGTTTACCATGAAAGACTGCAAGAGTGCAAGTACACCAATGGAAACACACAAACACCTACATCCTGATGCTGAGGGGGAGGATGTAGATGAACACTTATATAGATCAATGATAGGCTCTTTGATGTACTTAACTGCATCAAGACCTGACATCATGTACAGTGTTTGTGTGTGTGCAAGATATCAAGCAAGACCTAAAGAACTACACTTGCAGGCTGTCAAAAGAATAATCAGATACTTGAAAGGCAAACCATCACTTGGTCTATGGTATCCACATGACTCACCATTTGAACTCATAGCCTACACAGATAGTGACTATGGAGGTGAATGTCAAGATAGAAAGTCCACTACTGGTGGATGTCAATTCTTTGGATCAAGACTGGTGTCATGGCAATGTAAGAAACAAACAAATGTATCTACATCAACTGCTGAAGCAGAGTATGTAGCTGCATCTGCTTGTTGTGCTCAAGTACTTTGGATTCAAAACCAACTTCTAGACTTTGGTATCTCTATCCTTAAAACTCCTATTTTTATTGATAATCAAAGTGCTATTAGCATTGTGAACAATCCAGTAAAACACTCTAAAACTAAACACATTGAAATAAGATTTCACTTTATAAGAGATTGTAATGAAAAGAAGTTGATTAAAGTAGTTAAAATTCATACTGACAATCAATTAGCAGATCTTTTTACAAAAGCATTTGATGTAGGAAGATTCAGCTTCTTAGTTAGCAGTATTGGAATGATTTTAATAAATTAATTTCACAATCAAAACCATGTGTAAGAGTTTTTCTGTTGTAAAAAGTTATTTATTTTAATAAGTGTTTTACTACTGGTAGGTCAGTATGGCATGTAGTTGTGTGCACAAAATACTACTGGTAGGTCATTACTACTGGTGTGTATTGAGTATGCACAAAATACTACTGGTAAGACAATACTACTGATAAACAATTGTACTCACATATACTACTGGTCTCTAAAATGGTGGTTACTACTGCTAGGGTTGGTAAATTACGTCAGTATTAAAATTCATTAGTTACTACTGATGTCTACAGTCACTACTGATGTCAAAATCCTTAGTTACTACTGACGTTCATAGATACTACTGACGTTCATAGATACTACTGACATTTTCTACTGGTATCTAATTTACTACTGGTCTTTAATTTGTCAAAGTTACCAAACTAACCCCCACGAAAATAACCGGTTGTGTTATGATTCGAAGGGCAATTTAGTCTTTTTGGAGATCAAATCGTAAGATATAAATAGCTGAAGTCGATTAATTTAGCATTATCCACACATCGATTTGCTAAATCCTCTCGGTAAACCCTAAATCGCGATTATAAACCCTGCACCAGTAACAAACATTCATACTTGTTCTCTCAAATCAAACGATCAAACACAAAACCAACGACAATGGCAACTCTACAATCTCTTGATGTTCAAACAAATCTCAAATACTCAGAGTTTCACAACATGTGTGCGTATCTAAAGAATCCAGACGGAACGAAAGACTTTCGTCCAATCGTCATGTTTTTGAAACATTCGTATATAAAGTTTGCACTCACTGTAAATCCTAAGGCCTATCAACAACACCTAGTGAGTTTCTGGGAGAATGCAGAACAAGTTGATGATACAGACTTTACTAAGATAAGGTCAGTAGTAGATGGAAAAGAAATCTTTATATCAGAACGATCAATCAGACACCATCTACAACTCCATGATGATGAAGGTATGATTTCTTTACCCAAGGAAGACCTTGTTGAATGTTTACAAACAATGGGATATGAGGGAAGACTTGACATTGTCACTTTTCAAAAAGGTCTTCTCTCCCCACAATGGAAATTTTTAATATACACCATTCAACACTGTCTTTCTCCTAATAGAAGCTCTTGGAATGAGTTTAACAAGTCAATATCATCTGCTGTTGTTTGTTTATGCACAGACCAAGTCTTTAATTTTTCAAATATGATTTTTGAGGGAATGTTGGGAAATCTTTCTACTACAAAATTTTTAATGTATCCTAGATTTCTTCAACATTTAATAAATTGTGAATTGCAAAACTTGTCAACTCCCAAAAATATTTTTACGACACCTGAGTTGAACAAGAAAGTTTTCTCAAATACGAGAAAACAATTTAAATTTTCGGGCAAGGAAACCCCTCTGTTTCCTAACATGATCAAAGATCAACCAAATCTTGGAGAAGGTTCAATCAAAGACACAACCCCAATTGAACCTCAACCCACTCCTTCACCCCCAAATGCAGCCCAAACACAACCCCAAACAGTCACTCAATCATCCACCCAATTAGATGTCCTGAATGTGTCCCAGGAACATGAACTCAATCTACAGAGTGCTACTCTTCAGTCTGTAGAAGACCAGCCAATAGCCAAATCAGTCCAGAAAAGATATAAAAGGAAGAAATCTTCCTTAAAGGACACCAGGGGACCCATTGAGTCAAACCCCAGGCTCCAAGAGTTGTCCTCCAAGGAGGAGAGAGGGCATGAGGAAAGGGCTCTCACTACTGATGCCCCAAAGGTGGGTGCACATGATAGTGAGAACATCACTAAGACCCAGACCTCGGCAACTCTTAGTGATGACTCTTTTGAGGAATTACTAAGAGGACCCCGGTGCCAAGAAACCACAAGGGGGGGCACTACTGCTTCTTCTAGGAAGAAGAGAGTGTCCAAACAACCCATTTCATCACCAAGAAGTGATGAGGGTAGAACTGAAACTATTGATTTGACGGAAAGGATGGAAAACCTTAAAGCCAATGTACCTGTTAGTGAGCCCGATGATCTTACTAGAAGGAGTGAGGGCAGTATTGAACAAAAACAATTGACGCATAGGATGGAAAACCTTGAAACCACTTTACAATATTGTCTGAAATATTTAACAAATCAAGGAAAAACCATGACCTATATGAGGAAGCATATCAACACAATTAACAAAAGGATGAAATTATATGAGCACAGACTTCTTCAACAAACAAGAATCATTCGAAGGTTGAAAAAGAAGGTTGATAGTAGTGATGCTCCACCAGTTGACCTCACTAAGGGGGAGAAGGAAAACATACAAAGCATGATAGATGAATCTATTGCAGCAGCAGCAACTTCTCTCCTCAATCTTAAAGAAACAAAGGTTGATGAAGGCCAGGTTAATGATGAAAGCCTAGAAAAGATGGATATTACTGATGAGGCTACTACTACTGCTCCTATGGAAGAACTAGCTCAACAAAAAGCATCAGTAGTAACTCCTACTACTACTGATGTCATAGAAGTAGTAAATCAAGAAGAGGCAGCAAACACTACTGATGCCCTATCAGTAGTAATTCCTGAAGATATACCAGTAGTAACTACCTTGGCTACTACTGATGATATTATTGAGCTGCCACCACTACTAGAGCCTGCAGTAATAATTCCACCATCACCATCAACAAGATCAACACAATTGGTGGTGAAAGATATTGATGATGATATCAACTGGCTGGAAGTTGATGAATGCACTCTACCTCCACATCCCAAAATACTTCCCATGTCACAAGTACATACTTATAGTCACAAATTTAGAATTGAAGCTGCACCAGATAAAAAGAGTGACAATTACATAGGAAAGGGAAAGGAAATTGCTGATGAAGACCAACCTAATAGAGCACAAGGTCATGAGATGGTCAACAAAATTAATTATGCTCGGTCAGCAAAGAATGATAAATGGAAAATGAAGAGGGCAAATTACTTGAAAAAGGTTGAAGCCTCTCTAGCCATTGAGAACAGAAAATTAGCAGAAAGGGCTAGAATACTAAGACAACCCTTCACAGAAATAAAATTGGCAGATATAGCTGACATATCAAAACTGCCACAATTTCAACACAAGGTCAAAACCAAACAAGTTGCAGAAACCAGAAAAGAATTACAACAAAGAGAACTACAAAAAATAAGGCAACTTGAATCTGAAACAATAGAACTTCTTGAAGCACAAGTACAAGAATGCAAAGAGCAGAAGGCTGATATGCTAGAAGAATTTGCAGACAAGAAGAAAGAAATGGTCACATTCTTGAAGTCAAGAGGTCACAACACAAAGGCCTTTGGAAGAATGAAGTTGATCAATTTAATTGAAAAGTACTGTGTGGAGAAGAAGAAGGACCTTCTTGAACAAAAGATTAAAGAGAAGGACACCACAAAGCTTGAACAGATAAACTCCAAAGAAATGAAAGAAAGAAAAACTATAACTGGTGAAACATCTGGTGAACTCTCTTTAACTACAAGAAAAAGGAAGGCTGATCAATCTGAACTAGAACAACCAAAGAAGAAACTACAAATAGTTCAAGTTCATGATCTTCCTATTGCTCCCCTAGAAAGCAATCCAATCATCAACTGGAGATGTACAGATGATGTGATTGAGATTGTTAGAGAAGATAAGGTCACTCAAAGATTTAGAGCTTGAAAACCTTTAGTCATGTCCCTAACCAGAAGTGACATAATCAAGATGTTGATTATTGGTAAACCAAGAATGACCAAGAAGACCTGGAAGAATTCAGCTGCAGGTTACATTACAGAAATGATTAATGCTGCTTTCTATCCAGATGAATATCCAGAGAAGTTTTCAAATCCAGAGAATATTCAAGCCTGGAATGTGCTACCAACAGTCAACATGTACTTCTTTGAATATACAAGTAAGAAGTGTGAGTTATTCCTATATGAAAAAGAGTATCCTCACTCTGAGAAAACTCTTTATCAACTTTGGTGCATGAATTTTATTAAGCCTAATGATGCTGTGATGTTCCAAAACAAGTTAAATGAATTTGTGAAAAAAATCAGCAAATATATTATTGCACAAAGGAATAAAAGAAACCAACAGACTTTAGAAGGAGATCAAAGAAGAGCAAAACTGTTGGAAGAAAAGAAAAAGGAGAAGCAGAAGTAAGAAGAAACTTGATTGATTGAAAGAGAATCAATAAGTTTAGGGGGAGATTGTTAGAACAAATCACAGTTCAACTTATTACTGATGCTGCAGTTAGTACTGATCATGGTTACTACTGGTGAAGACTATGGTTACTACTGATGGGGCAGAAACACTTGATACTGATGAGTTGATACTGGTGAAGAGTATAACTAACTTAATACTGATCATGCACATATTGAAGATTACTACTGATCATTAGTAGTTACTACTGACGTTGGTTTTGGACTTACTACTGATTATCAGAGTTACTACTGATCATCACATTTACTACTGATGATGCATATTTACTACTGGTGATTGCAGTTACTACTGATACGCGTATTTGGAGCAAATCAAGTCCGAGATCTTCGCAGAGTTAGTTATAGAATGTTATTCAATGTATATCTTTTATAATTCGATGTAAATCAAGTCCAAGAATAACTAGGGTAAATAGTTAGGCTTCAAGGACTGCTATAAGTAGTTCCTTACGAATTGTAAACGTACGTGTGTATTGTTAATCAATAATATACATTGAAGCTTTTTGTGAATCACTGTGTTCTTAATATTATTGTTCATTGTTCATTCAATATACAGTATTCTATTGTTCTTAATATATTAATACAAGTGTTGATCCGCTGCAACTTCTTGTTATTAGTAGATCTGGGTTGGCAATAACTTGTTTTGGTTATTCGATCCTGACGATCTTTATTAGCATCTTGTATTTTTGGATTCAAATCAATCAACGAGGAATTGCCACCACTAGGGAACGAGCCATATTGGAAAATGTATGACAGAGTGTCCACCACATCCTTTTCTATCAAATTCCAGTACCTTTTATTAAACCAATTGTGAAACCATCTGGACCCTTGGATTTATCCAACTCAAAATACTAAAACGCCGTTTTTGTTTCTCCGTTTGTAATAGGCCTTACCATTTCCATATGTTTATCCAAATCCAGTTGTTTTAGGACTGTCGCATCTAGCTGTAGTCACAAAAGGACAATCAAATCGATCTTTAAAATGACCCACAAACTCATTCTTTACCGCACTAGTGTCCTCTATCTATACATCATCAACTAAAATAATTTTCATTTAGTTATGGCATGAATAACCATATGTTGATATAATAAATCGGAATTAGCATCCCCTTTATCAACTCAAATATCAATAGAACAAAATTTATCCTTCATATCATAGTCTTGAATTTTAGAACTTCGCTTATTTTGTTTTTGCCAAATACGTATTTTGTGTTTTAAATTTTTAAGTTTATTAGAAAATCTTACCATACGATTGGATCTATCATCAAAGAATTACTCCAAACATCTTTCACCCTTGATCAAAACTACCCATATCAAACCAATAACGATTTAACTTAAAGTAAATAGGGCCATAATCAAAAGATAACACACATAATAAAACCGGCAAAGATGCGATACATATCTGTCCAGTAAGTAGCAGCGATATTTAGACATAACAACATTAAACCTTCATGAATGAGAAACCTATCTAACTTTCTCATTTTAGATTCCGATTTATGAATGCAGGTAAAAGAATAACTATTAGGATTTGTGAAATCTCACCTTAATGTTAGAGATGTTTTGTATTGATATATATAGGGTACAAGTTAAAACAAACTTCTAAACATAAAGATATGTACAATCTATTCCTATTATGTAGAATTGCCACCCAAAAAAATGGAATAACCATACGTGGAACGACATGTCTCAATACATCGAGCCCAGTTCGCATTATAGTAACCAATGACATTAGCAAGTGCTGAACTCTGAACTCTAAACTATCAGAAACAGTCCTATGACAAGTGATCATATGTCCTTCGTTACACGATATCACATAACTAGTGACATGGACTTGTCAATCACTCCAGTTACGATTATATTTCCTGATTCGAGATTTATGATGACGGTTTTGACTACTTAATTGAACTTTCAATTTAGTCATGACATGCGCAGGTACGTTAAGTGTCACATCAAATCAACAGGAGGCCCATAGATATCTCCTCTATCACTTTGATCAGAGGGAACGAATAAACCTTAACTACACCATCTCTTCAATATATAGTCATCACATGACACATGAAACTAATCTGTATAGCTACCAGTTACGAATAGCGTTGGAGTTAGACTAATGCATCACGAAATCGTACTAGGGAAACGATAAATCTTGGCTTGAAGACTCATACAATATTACCGTCTCACAATTACACATGATGAAGTCCATGGGGTAATTCTTTGAGCGTGGGTTAGTCCAACATTTAAAAACACCTTTCAAATGCTCATGAGAGTAGCATCAATCTCCATGCAATCAATGTTCATCCTTTTAAAAAATCTACTAACTCTCCCATTACATCTTAATTCAGTTCTCATTCCCATGAGAACGATTGACTTTGGACGTTTAAGTAATCTCTTAGGTTACTTTGAAATAGGTTCTAAACATGCAAAAGGTGAAATGAAATAATTAAATACCATATGAATGATATAACACTTGCATATTATTTAATCTCCATAAATAAATCATCAATTCATACAATTTAATTTTCACTACAAATTTCAACTAAATGACACTTATGACAAGTCACTATGAAATCTAATTCCTATCGTCCTTGCATGACCATCATGTTTGGCACGACTCAGTGGCATTATGAAAGGATCAGTCGGGTTGTCTTCTGACGATACTCTAGTCACAATGATGTATCCTTCCTCAACACGCTTTCTCACATAGTGATACTTTCTGAGTATATGCTTGGTTCGACTATGGTCTTTGGATTCTTTAGTCAAAGCGACTGCCCCTTCATTGTCACAGAAGATCTTCATTGGGTCCTTGATGCTTGCTACGACACCAAGGTCACCAATGAAATTCTTTAACCATGTAGCTTCTTTTGATGCCTCACTATCAGCAATATACTCAGATTCACAAGTCGAGTCAGCGACTGTCTTTTGCTTGGAACTCTTCCAAGTGACAGCTCCTCCATTTAACAAGAACACCCACCCAGATTGTGCGCACGAGTCATACCTATCCGTTTGGAAACTCGCGTCACAATAACCTTCCACAAAAAGTTCGTCTTTCCCACCAAACACTAAGAGCGTATCCTTTGTTCTCCTTAGGTACTTGAGAATCGTTTTCACCGCAGTCCAATGATCGTTGCCAGGGTTGTCCTGGAACCGGACCACCATACTCAAAGCATATGAGACATCCGGACGAGTAGATATCATGGCATGCATGATCGATCCAATCGCCGAGGCGTATGGGACTCGACTCATCTTTTCCAGTTCTAGCTCGGTACTGGGACATTGACTCTTAGACAACGTTATGCCATGGTTCATGGCTAGATACCCTTTCTTGGAATCAACCATACTAAAACGTTTTAGTATTTATCCAAGTATGTACTCTGGCTCAATCCTATTAGACGTCTTTCTCTATCTATGTATATCTTTATACCGAGTATGTACGCTGCATCTCCTAGATCCTTCATTGCGAAACATTTTTCCAACCAAGACTTCACATCTTGCAGTGTAGGAATATGATTTCCAATGAGCAGTATGTCATCCACATACAGTACTAGAAAGACTACAACGCTCCCACTAGCTTTGATGTAAACGCAGAACTCATCTTCACTTCTAGAGAAACCAAACTCCTTGACTTTCTCATGGAAGCAAAGATTCCAGATACGAGAGGCTTGTTTTAATCCATATATTGATTTCTCAAGCTTGCACACTCTATCAGAATATTTCTTGTTGATAAAACCTTCTAGATGTGCCATATGGACATCCTCAGTAAGTTTCCCGTTAAGGAAAGCGGTTTTAACATCCATCTGCCAAATTTCGTAATCATGGAACGCAGCTATGGAAAGTAATATTCTGATAGATTTTATCTCGGCTACTGGTGAAAAGGTTTCATCATAATCAATCCCATGAGTTTGAATGTAACCCTTTGTCACCAACCTAGCCTTATAGGTGTGCATATTCCCATCCATGTGTATCTTCTTCTTGAAGATCCACTTGCACCCAACGGTTTTAATGCCGGGAGAAGTCTCAATCAAGTTCCATACTTGATTTTCATACATGGACTGAATATCACTCTTCATAGCCCTTTTACACTTGTCGGCCTCAGGGCCTTCCGTAGCTTCCTTATAACTTGATCACTCATCATCATCAACTAGTAACCGATTACTAGTAGATGTATCGCCTTCAACAATATGGTAATCGTAATAATCACCAAAATGCTTAGGAGGGTGAACAGTTCTAACGGATCTACGTGGAACGGTAGGAGTTACATCATCTCTCTCAAAAGGATTCTCATCCTCTGGTTGAGTGCTAGTGTCAACTATAGGTACTACTACATCTTCATTGGTTGACTCTTGACACTCTTCAAGATCAATATTGCTCCCACTGTATTCTCTGGATATTAGCTCTCTCTCGAGGAAGAATCCTGTTCGAGATACGAACAATTTGTTCTCTTTTGGATTATAAAACCGATATCCAAAAGACTGTCGTGGATAGCCAATGAAGGAACACTTCTCTGATTTGTTATCTAGCTTGTCGTGAGATTCATGTCTCACATAAACCTCACAACCCTAGATTTTCAAATGTTTGAGGGAGGGAGGATTCCCTGTCCACATTTCAGAGGGAGTTTAACAATATTCTTAGTTGGTACAAGGTTCACGATATGTGCTGCTGTTTCTAAGGCATATGCCGAGAAACTCACTGGAAGTGTTGATCAACTCATCATTGATTGCACCATGCCTAACAAGGTTCGATTTCTCCTTTCCTACACTCCATTGAGTTGTGGTTCACGATAGAGTTGGATACTATTCTACAAATCTTGAGATAGTCGATAAACTATTAACTAAGATACTCTCCACCCCTGTCAGAGCGGAGCATCTTAATCTTCTTGCCAGTTGATTCTCTACTTCTTTCTGATATTCTTTGAACATTTCAAAAGTATCAGACTTATGTTTAATCAGATAAACATAACCATATCTACTGAAATCATCAGTAAACGTGACGAAGTATGGTTCACCATGTATAGTATTAGACTTGAAAGGTCCACACACATCAGTATGTATGAGATCTAACAAGTCTTTGCCTCTTTCACATGATCCTGTGAATGGCGCCTTTGTCATCTTGCCAAGTAAATAAGACTCACACACATCGATCATCCGATGTTAAGTCAAATGATTCTAACACTCCATCCTTTTGAAGTTTAGCAATGCGTTTCTTGTTTATATGTCCTAAGCGACAATGCCATAGACATGACTTATCCAATACACCTCTGGATCAACCAACATTCAATATTAGATTTCTACTGAATACGCAAGTTACATTTTCATATATACCAGCACAAGGAATAGCTTTAAAAGAAAACACATCATTTTTATAAACCAAAATAGAACCATTGTCATTATCAAAAACGAAATTAAAACCATCCTTAAACAATGCTTAGAATTAAATAATGTTGCGTGCCATAGAAGGCGAAAAACAAACATCTAATAAAATCAAAGAACATCCAATGCTAAGCATGAGCTTGTAATCTCCTATCTTGGTGACAGCAGCCGAGACTCTGTTTCCCATGATCTGATTAAGCTCTCCATGCTTCAACTTCTTACATTTCTTAAGTCCCTGCATATCAGTGCAAATGGGAGTATCATGCCGTGTATCAAGAACCCAAGAATTAGACATAGAAGTATTATGGAGTTCAATCATAAATGTACCTAGGACACCAGACTGTTGGATCCTATGATTTTTCAAATCATCAAGGTACTTTAGACAATTTATTTTCCAGTGACCCACCTCATTGCAATGAAAGCATATCGAATCTTTAGGTGTATCAAAGAGATTCTCTTCTTTTTAAGCTTTCATTGGGCATGTCCCACCTTGGCTTTCCTTTTCCTCTTAGGACGAGAAGGTTCACTTCTTACAGCATCATTCGATTCAATGCTCAAGACTGGAGTATAAAAATCACAGTCGCAAGTAGCTAACAAGTCTTCTTCAACAACTTTTAATTACTTGCACAACTCTATGATCGTGATGTCTCTCTTATTCTTGTCGTAATCCAATACGAATGAAGAATACGCTAGAGTTGGCTTATGTAAGATCATATCAATGGCTAACTCGTTAGTGAAGGAATTATGTGCACAGTCAGTCAACCTATGATGATACATCCATGCCTACGAAACACTTAAGGGTCACACCGGTGAGTGCATGTAATACGAACAAGTTATGCAACGATACTACGAAGAGGAATGATTCATAATAGTCATTATGAATCAGTTAAAGTATTAAGTTAAGTTTAACTTATTACTAGATTAGTTTAACTAACTAATTAATACAAGTAGTTGTACATTTACTAGTTAAGTAAATATACAATGTGATTAATTATAGATTATCCATGATATGATTTAAAGCTATTAAATCATATAGTAATTGGATAATATTATTGTATAAATTATATAAAGGTTATTATATAATTAACTATTAAAAGTATAAATACAAGTGTATAATTTCGTGTATATGGGTACCGAAATTATAGTGTGTTAATACTAGACATTTGATAGTTAAGTGCAATGATAATAAACTAGTTAAAACTATAAGGGATTGAAGTGTAAAAAGGAAGTTTAATTAAGAAGTTAATCTTAATTAAACTAGAAGGGTTTTAAGTGTAACATCTTCTATTATAAATAGAAAGCTTATGCTAAACCCTAGATGTTGATTCCTTGCCTCCTTATACACGAAATATCTCCCTCTCCTCTCCCTATTTCGGCCGAAGCCACAAACACAAGAACACAAGCTTGTGTTCTTCGTGTTCTTCGTTCGTTCTTCGTATTCTTCGAGTTTCGAAGATCAAGGATCGTTGCAAGTGATCAACTAGATGATCGTTCGTCGTGTTCATCATCAGTGGACCTATCTTAAGCATTAACCTAAGGTATGTTTCATGGAACACATCTTCTTCTTCTTCTTCTCCTCTTGTTCGAAGTCGAACCAAGAATCCTAGGGTTCTTGGTAGTAGTCGACGAACACACACAAGTATGTGTGTGTGTTCGAGTTCTTCGTACAAGGTTTCTTTCTTGTTAATCTAATCTAGTTTTTCCAACATCCCAATCCTTTAGGATTTAAGGATTAGGTTTAATCCCAGTTCCGCATTTAGGGATTAAATCAGCTAGTTAGTTTAAACCGGTCAAGAACAAGTTCATGTTCTTGGTCAGCAAGGTTCGAACTCGTGTACTAGGTGGTCGACCCAAGTGGTTGATCAGTCGCATGGTGCGTAGTAAATCCCAACAGTGGTATCAGAGCGTTGGGTTAGAGATCTAGACTAGATTAACAAAGGTTGTTTGTTTACTTCTTTCTTCTTCATATTTTTCGAAAAAGGGGAAGAAACCCTAGGACCAAGAACATTAAACTAGTCTAAGTTTAATTGGTCAAAAAGGTTTCTAGAAAACCCTAGTAATTTTCGAAAAACCCTAGAAAGAACCCCAGGATCAAGTATATTAAACAAGATATGTTTAATTGATCAAAAGGATTCTTTCCATAATCCCTTGAATTTTCGTGACTTAGGAAAACCCTAGGATCAAGTATGTTAAACAAGTTTTGTTTAATTGATCAAAAGGATTCTTTCCTAATCCCTTAGAGATTTCGAAATCTAGGAGGAAACTTGGACACCAAGTATGTTAAACTAGTCTAGTTTAATTGGTGGAAAAGTTTCTTAGTGTTAAGATTTTCGAAAACCCTAAAGAACCCTAGAACATTAAACTAGTTTAAGTTTAATAGTTTAAAAGTATTAATTAGGATAATAATCTAAAACCTAGTTAATTAGACAAGTTTATGTCTAAAAGGTTTAAATTATTATTTTGATAGATTTATTAAAGCTAGTTCTTTAAACCTAGTAACTTAGACAAAATTTATTGTCTATAAGGTTTAAATTAAAGAGTTTAAATAAATTTATTAAAAGATATAATCTATATTAGAATTTAAACAAATTTTATTGTTTAAAAAGGATTGATTAAAATTAGTCTTTTAATTAAAATAATGTCTTTGATCAAGAAAGTCAAAACCCTAGTTTTGATTGATCAAAAGCAAGATTAGGGTTCATCTAATTAATTTAGGGAATTGATAAAGAAGATGTTAATTTTTAAGTTCTAAAATTAACAAGATGTATTTAATTGTTTATGTATATGTATTTAAAATTTTCGGAAATTTTTTAAATAATTAAATAAAATTGAATTTTAAAAGAAGTAATAAGTTTATACACATTTTAATTAGTTCAAGTTAAAATGTACATGTATAAGCTAGATGTAATGTTCTTATTAGAATGTTACAAGTTTGTTATTATAAATATACATATATACACGAACATATACATTAAATACAAGTTAAAATGGAACAATTAAAAAGGGTAATGTTATTTTGATATTTGAAGATAATATTATAACTAGTTATTGTATAAGTTATAATATAATTAAAACTAGAAAGTACAAAGTTATGATTTCATTATAACTAGAAATTGTACAAGTTGAAATTATATGATTAACTAGAAATATACAAAGTTATATATATATATATATATATATATATATATATATATATATATATATATATATATATATATATATATATATATATATATATATATATATATATATATATATATATATATTAAGATGTATAAAAGTTATAAATTATTATAACTAGATTATTATACAAGTATAACATAAGTATTTTACAAGTTATGTAATATACTAGATTAATGATCAAGTGAAAATGACAAGAACCTATATTTAACTAGTTCAAGTTAAATATAAGAAAAGCTTAAACAAACTAAGAATTATTATATATAGTCTTTATACAATAAGTTTATTAGTTTCACCAAGTATAAACCGGTGATTGTGTTAGCTTAAGTTTCATCATGGTTGTTGAAGCTAGTGGGAGCTACACAAGAAAATCACAAAGTTTGTAAGTGTGTCGTTAAGACATAAGTCTTGGTTGAATGTAATAAGTCATAAGAAATGTTTAATTTCATTATTAGACATATGGAAAACTAGATATGTTAAACTAGGTTTATGTTTCAAGTTCATGAATCATAAAAGTTTTAAAAGTTTAACATAAGTTTATAAGTTTTTCAAGTAAGATAAAACAAGTAAGTTTTATTCTAGATAAGGTTTTTTCACAAAACCTAGTAAAACGTTTTGTACACCTCGTTTTAGGCATAAATGTAAATCGTGCAAATTCTTGAAACTATAAGTTTTAAAGAATAGTTCTTATGTTTTAAAAGGGTGTCTTGTAGAACACTTTAATTCACAAGTCACACATTTGTAAACAAGGATTAAGACTGGAATAAAAGTTTAAGTTTAGTTTTAAGACTTAAACAAACCCAAGAAAATCTTAGATCGAAGTACTATCCACCTAATGGAACACCTCACTTGTTAAACGATATTCATATTGTAAGGATAAAGAACCTTAGATATGGATTCAAATCATTGCGAGTGTTAGGGTGCGTAAGGTTCTGTGATAATCGGGAGTCCCGGCGTAGAGCATCGCACTGTCTTAGATGGTCTGATCTACTTTGGTGATAATCGGGAGTCCCGGCCCAAAAAGTACTTGAGTAGAATAAACATACTAGACTTTATTACTAACTTAGAAATGTACAATTAGATTGTACAAAGTTGTAATAAGTTATAAGTCTAAAGATTCTACGACCCCTAGGAACCGTGTCAAGTCTTGATACGATCGGTAAGGAAGTTACCTACCGGAAATAGCATGTCTCGTTGGGAAGTGCCCAAACCTTGCGGCGAGAATATGATATATGGATCCTAGGCCTAAAATATTAATTATGGTTTTATAATATATTTTAGAGAATGTTTATTGATGATTACTAATTAAACTGGGTTTGATTTGTAGATGTCAGCAACAAATGTGATTGCGACAACAAGTACCAACAATCTCTCACTTCGCTCAATCCTCGAAAAGGACAAGTTGAATGGGTCAAACTTTCTCAACTGGGAGCGCAATCTTCGTATTGTGCTCAGGAATGAGAGAAAGTGGTATGTCTTGGAGAGAGCAGTACCGAACACCCCTGCTGTTAATGCCAGAGCTGAAACAAGGCAAGCTTATGATAAGCATGTCAGTGATGCACTTGATGTGAGTTGTTTAATGCTAGCCACCGTGAGTCCTGAGTTACAAGCGAGACTTATGGATGTGCCTGCATTTGATATGATCCAGCAACTTAGGGATTCATTTCAAGAGCAAGCTCGCACCGAGAGGTTTGACATCAATCAAGCCTTCAACTCTTGCAAGATGGTCAAAGGAACGCCGGTGAGTGCCCACGTCATGAAAATGAAGGGACACATGGATCACCTCGCCAGACTTGGTCACCCCATACCGTTGCAAATGGCAACAGATACTATACTCAACTCGTTGTCAGATGACTACAAGTCTTTTGTGGTCAACTACAACATGCATAATATGGAGAAATCCATTGCTGAGCTACATTCCATGCTCAAGACAGCTGAGTTGAGTTTGGGGGCCAAATCTTAGGACGTTCTCTTGATCGGTAATGGCGGTGGCGGTGGGAAGAAGAGAAAGGGGCATGGTGGTAAAGGAAAGGGTAAAACATATCCTAACCAAGGAGTGCCAAATGGTAAAGGTGTCAAACAAAAGGTCAAGAAGGTTAAGCCTAACACTGCGAGGACCGAGAACCGGTGCTTCAAGTGTGGTGAGGCTGGGCATTGGAAAAGGAATTGTCCAAAGGGTGCAAGTGGTAGTGGAGGAAACACAAGTTCCTCAGGTAACACAACCACACTTCTTAATCACTTTAAGATACTTGTAAAGTACATTATGAGTAATCTAACTTTTGCAATCGTTTATTGCAGGAGGAGATGGAAAGTGATAGTGACCGGCATGAGATGGTGATGATCCCACAAGCACCAAGTTTTATAATTAAGTATTTTGTGGATTCGTTTTAAACAATTTTAGTTTATTGTTTTTGGATAATTTTATTTTTTTGTTAAAACAAGTTTTATTTTGGTTTTAATTAAATTTCGATTTCATGGTTGAATTATATTGTGTGCATGTGTGATAATTACACTAGCAAAGGTTTATGACTAGATTGTAAGTCAAGTTTTGATTTACTTATATTTCATGTTTTATATATATTTGTTTGATTGTTGTATAAATAATGTCTTGATAGCTCAAGGTATTTAGATGCTAGTAATTAGAAAGTTTTTCTAATGAAAGTGTTTAAGAGTTTTATGGAAGCATAAGTTTCAAAGGTTATTGAACTTAGTTAAAACATCTTAAGTAATAGTCATTACTTATGATAGAAAATTTTAAAGTATTAGTATTAATATAGTATGATTATATTGGATATAATCAAGATAGACTCTAAAGAGTATTATTACAAGTCTTTCATACTTGTAATAAAGGATTTAATGAAGTCATAATTCCCTAATAGGAATAATTGGATATTCGCATAATCCAAGTAAAATGACTTAGACATTAAATGACTCTTAAAAAGGGACATAACTATATTAAAGTATTTAAGAATTAAATGGTATTATTGCAAGTCTTTTATACTTGTAATAAATACAATATTTAATCAAGTCATGATTCCTTATAGGAATAATGGATATTTGAGAAATCCAAGAAATGACTTTGGCATTAAATAAGATTCTTAAAAGAGTACTAATGTATTTAAGAATTGATAGTATCATTTCAAGTGTTTTATACTTGCTAGATACAGTAATCAATAAAGATCATAATTCCCTAAACATGAATGTTGGATATTCGCAAAATCCAAAGGATGATCTTGATTATTGATAGAATTTTTAAAAGATTGAACTACAAGTTATTTACTAGGTCAAAGTAGTAGTTTAAGAGATGCCTAAGTTCCATAAAAGTAAGTGGGAGCTAAGACTAACGTAATTCATTAAAGATGTTAGTGAATTCAGTAAGTTAGTAAGACATTAACAACAAGGTTTTACCAAGTCGTTAGCCAAAGAGTTAAGAGAAATAATAAATGATCGATTAGATTATTGCAAACCAAATAGCGTGATCACAAGTCTTGTGATTGATTATTGCATATCTAATAGGTTGTTAAACACTTCAGTGGATAACACAATCATTTAAGGAAATTTCTTTAACTAGTAAACATATCTACAAATCAAGTAACTAAAAGTAGCTTTAGTTACAAGGATAAATTTATGAATTCAAGAAACTAAGGAGTTAATTTCCAATCCTCCTATGTTTACCGAATTACATAAAAGGCAAGACTAGAATATGTTCTAGATTGTTGCAAGATCAATATCTAGCAAAGGCAAAAGTAATAGTATTCCTAAATACTCGTCTTATGTCTTTAGTTTAATAGAAATGATTGTTTTAGTGATAAGGTTACAATTAAGTTTGTAAAGATCATTAAGTAATCAACACAACGAAAGGAATAAGTAATGATCCAGTAATAATTCAGTATCTACGTCCAGTGAGGAATAGTACATGAGTTAATATCATTTTTATTCAGACTTTGTATGTTTTACAACATCCATGAATAAAAGTCTATTTTATTCAAAAGATATAAAATCCGTGACTACTCGTCTAGGTGGGAACTTCGATGGGACGTTAACGTCATCGCGGTATTTGTTGGTAGATTCGAAGTTCTTTGAAGATCGCTACACAAGTTTTGTGTAAACCAAATATCGGTGATATTCTGTTGGAGGCTCAACGAATATTGGATTGACCACCGTGACAATACTTCGTGGTTGAAAAGTTCAAAAGTATTGTTCACTAGGATTGTCCTTAAGCCTGAGGTATTTGGTTTAGGATACAATGACTAATGTGCTTTGGTTCAACTCAGACAATTCTGAAATACGTTTGTCATACGGGGAAGATACTGGGTACAAAGGAAGTTGTATTTTAAATCGAAATATACAAGATGGTAATTGCACCTCCTTTTTAGGAGAGATAATTATAGGTCCTTTGACGTGATGAGATAACTGGAAAGTGCATGGCCATGCCCAAATGAACTGATTTGTTCTTTGTCGTTTATCACAACTGTTTGAATCAAGAAGTCATGAAATGATTTCGAATATAGGAGTTGATAATTTCTACCATGCTCGTATTCATTATCACAAATATCGTGCTGCAAGGGATAAGCCTAACAACGTAACCCAAGAAGTAAAGAAAGAGTGTTCTTTACTAGGAGACGCTATTAAGAGTTTTTCATTAAACTACACCAGGGTTACATGGGGTTGGTTACCTACATGCCCATCTAGAAGGCCACTGTAGCTCGTATCATTAAGACAAAGGTTACAGACTTGCACAAGTGGGAGTCTGAAGGAATTATGTGTACTGTCAGTCAACCTATGATGATACATCCATGCCTACGAAACACTTAAGGGTCACACCGGTGAGTGCATGTAATACGAACAAGTTATGCAACGATACTACGAAGAGGAATGATTCATAATAGTCATTATGAATCAGTTAAAGTATTAAGTTAAGTTTAACTTATTACTAGATTAGTTTAACTAACTAATTAATACAATTAGTTGTACATTTACTAGTTAAGTAGATATACAATGTGATTAATTATAGATTATCCATGATATGATTTAAAGCTATTAAATCATATAGTAACTGGACAATATTATTGTATAAATTATATAAAGGTTATTATATAATTAACTATTAAAAGTATAAATACAAGTGTATAATTTCATGTATATGGGTACCGAAATTATAGTGTGTTAATACTAGACATTTGATAGTTAAGTGCAATGATAATAAACTAGTTAAAACTATAAGGGATGGAAGTGTAAAAAGGAAGTTTAATTAAGAAGTTAATCTTAATTAAACTAGAAGGGTTTTAAGTGTAACATCTTCTATTATAAATAGAAGGCTTATGCTAAACCCTAGATGTTGATTCCTTGCCTCCTTATACACGAAATCTCTCCCTCTCCTCTCCCTATTTCGGCCGAAGCCACAAACACAAGAACACAAGCTTGTGTTCTTCGTGTTCTTCGTTCGTTCTTCGTGTTCTTCGAGTTTTGAAGATCAAGGATCGTTGCAAGTGATCAACTAGATGATCGTTCGTCGTGTTCATCATCAGTGGACTTATCTTAAGCATTAACCTAAGGTATGTTTCATGGAACACATCTTCTTCTTCTCCCCTTGTTCGAAGTCGAACCAAGAACCCTAGGGTTCTTGGTAGTAGTCGACGAACACACACAAGTATGTGTGTGTGTTCGAGTTCTTCGTACAAGGTTTCTTTCTTGTTAATCTAATCTAGTTTTTCCAACATCCCAATCCTTTAGGATTTAAGGATTAGGTTTAATCCCAGTTCCGCATTTAGGGATTAAATCAGCTAGTTAGTTTAAACCGGTCAAGAACAAGTTCATGTTCTTGGTCAGCAAGGTTCGAACTCGTGTACTAGGTGGTCGACCCAAGTGGTTGATCAGTCGCATGGTGCGTAGTAAATCCCTACAGTTAGAGATAGGCAAACCCAGACTTTCTGATTTGTTTATGTATCCTCTCATCTTTTCGATGAAGCTACATACATTTTTCCATCTTGCATTTTTCACTTCTTGATGAGTTTCATTTTTTCATGAGCAGCACGAGTATTGTCCAGATATTCCACACAGTCAAAATTCTCAATACTATTTCGAGATGAAACCTTATTGAGAGATGACTTCGACCGTTGTGGTCGTGGAAGTGGAAATGGTGGTGGAGGAGGAAGTGGGACAATGTTGTTGTTGTTACTTTTATTGTTGTTGGAAGTCATATACAAAAGAAACAATTTCTTTGTTAGTGTATTTATTAATAATCCTTACAATAATTTTCCCAATCTTTATTCTATAAGGCTATGATACAACCACTAGTTATTTGATGTGAAGAGGGATGCCGTATTTCACACCGAATAATTTTGTGTTGTAGGCAAACTATTGTCAATTTCAAATTTATGAAATCCCTAGTTCTTTGAGATTCATTCTCGTAGGAGAATGACATGTTAATCTCGAATCAATGGTCTTTCTAATCTATATGACAGGGATGTCGTGGATCATATATTAGAAGGTGAAACAACCATAAAACACCCACATAGATTCCCGGCTCAAGTTCGCTTGGGGTATCGCGAGAATCGTTTCACTCATAAAATAATCTCACAATTAACGTACAGGTTAACCACACGAGTTCCGTTAATCAGACTATAATACGAGCGCGTGTCATTTTATGGAGAGCACACGATGTTCACATTTTATATTAGACGGGAAGATTTGTTTAATTTATGATTATACTTCTTTTAATCTTGACATCATCCTATCATGTATGTTCGGTAGCTCCATTCTAAGACAAGGGAAGCGGCAGGGCAGGTCAGTGCAAGGAGTACTAAAAACGCAACCCCGTTAGAGATTAATATCTCTCCTTTTCATCCTTTATATGTCTTAGACTATGAGTGAGCCTACTTGTGACATGAACAACGATGTATTTAACTTTAGTTATATATATATATATATATATATATATATATATATATATATAAACTATTATATACTATATATTCTATGATAACTAAAACATTTTAATTTCATTTACTAAAGTTCTATATAGTTTAATTAATTCTATTAAACGTGCGAGAACACGATGTTTTAATTATTATTGAAACTATATTGCTTATATAATATTTAATAAACTTTTATTGCATAATATCTTTATCTATAATAAAAGAAAACGTGCCACGTCAACTAATCGACGTCACCTTTGCCACGTCATTAATCATCCACCAATGAAATCATTACACGTCACTCTTTTGAGATCAACCTAATCAATATCCTACTTAAATTATTACATACTTAGTCAAAATTCAAAATTTTAATTAAAACCAACCTTCACAACGATAATTATTAATATTCTAAAATTCCAAATTATTAGGAATTTTTCCATTCAAAAGTTATATCTTTGAGCAATATAAGGAATATGATTTCACGTTAGGAATTTTTAAATATAATAAAATCTGTTATATTTCATTTGTAATTTAATTTTTTTATATTATTATCTGATATTATTTGATTCGTAATTTAAATAAACTGACCATACTGATCAAACTAAAATTATAAATCAAGATTCCCCAACTAAACGTCAAAGGGAAGTGAAAGACAAATTTATAGATATAAACTTTAACCGTGGCGATGATGATGATGTGTCACACGTAATTTTTTTTTCTTTTTTTTGAACGGAAGGGTTAGTAAAATGAATTTTCTAATTGGTGCCAAACAATTCTAGTACCCCAAAGCACCAATAATGTTTACATCCCAAAGTTCGTGGGTTTGGTGTAAGGTAAAACATCCTTACACCTTACACTTCCGGCTTCTTATTGAGCGTAGCGAAATCAAGGTTTATAAGAAAGTCAGCGAAGTTTCTATGATGTTCTACCTTTGCATAGATTCGGTCCACAGTGACAGTGGAAGGCTCCGCACCTGAGCCTCGTTAGACTCAGCAGAAGTGTAAGGTGTAAGTGAAGAGAATAGAAGAGATGAAGTCCGCCCCTTAGCCTAGTCTATATCCACAACTGACGCAACTCCGTACTGACGTCTCACTACTAATTAACTAGTTAATTAACAGGTAAACTTTTTCATAACATGAGCTTTCCTTAACTAGTTGACCTTACTTCGTAACCTTAGCCTCCCTTTCTTTATAGTTCGACTAAGTGACTTCGTAACCGAAACCTACTTTTTCTCTTACTGTAGCATAGGCCTTCGCCACTTCAAACGGGCGCTTCACCCCTCTTTTTTTATTACAAAGAGCGGGACCTCACTTTTTCAGGGGGTGGGGGAAGCCGTAGGAAGGGGGACGAACCGCCGAATTGAAATCTGAAATCGCCAACATGAACACAAACGAAATCTTTAATTTCGTATAGAAAGAAAACGAACCACTTCTATTCTCGGAGCCCACGGAGCGGTATTTGAAGAATGGCTTTTTGGTCCCTTTCGTCCAGTGGTTAGGACATCGTCTTTTCATGTCGAAGACACGGGTTCGATTCCCGTAAGGGATAGGTACTCATTCCCGACCGCTTTCAGTTAGTGTTCATGATGAGTGATCGCTCGCTATCTGGCTGGAAAAGGTGGTCCGGAAGCTTACTCTCTCCCAGCAAGCAAGATGAGATCACCACTTCTCTCGGACTTCCATTACTTCGTAACCTTAGCTTTAGATGTCCTTTCATAGATTTTCGAACCTCCGACGGACATAATATCAATGCATGCGTTCTTTCTCTCCTCCCCTCATCCATAGAGTCATCTCCCCCCCCCCCCCCCTAATTTTTTTAGGCATTGAACCCCACCGCTCCGTAGGGTCTGAGTGGTGTCCTCCCCTCCCTAATAATTAATACATAGTTCCATCTATGGAGCCTAAAGCTTCAACCATGCCATAGTAGTAAGCAGTAAGTTGGCTTAGTCTCTCGCCCAGCCTTTGCCTTCTTTAGTGGCCAAGTTGAAGCGTTCAACGGTTCTTCGGCCTACCACCTTTATCAAGGTTGAGCTTGTTTAATTGTAGCTAATGATATGCTGCCCTTCCCTTGTTGAAGAGAAAGCGAGGACTTTATTTTAGCTACCAGCCCAAACAAAAGAGATTAGCCTCTTGATCGATCGATTTATTGGATCGAAGTACGAAGGGCTTGATTGAAGTGTGAGATCAGCCCAAGACTAAGGCCGAGCAACTAGCTGCTGCAGGATTGGACGTCTATCTATCTCACCACGCTCCCCTACTCCTATAAAGGCCGGCAGAAGGAAAGCTCGTTACCGCAGTGCTCGTTCACCCCTTCGGCTTCTTCCATTTAAAAAGGTAGTCTTTTTCTTATTCACAAATAGCGTCCTGAAGTGAAGCGAATGCATTATTGAAGGAAAGAGATGGCGGGTCGGTCAAGTGCATTCGCTATTCGATTCCATCCTCGTTCCCACCAAATTTATATACCAAATTTATATTCAAAAGTTTGTATCTCTTCTTTACTTTTAACAAGGGGGTGACAAAGTTCTTTATGTCGTCGTCTCATCAATGAGCGTAGATTGATAGAGATGGCTTTTGTGACGGTCAATCTGTATCCCATTCTTCAGGTATAGTTTTATTTGATCATAGATCGATAGTCCTTTCTCCCCCTTTTGTCATAAGGCGTGGTCTGACTCTAAACCATTCCTGTGTTTAGGTCCCTACTAAGCATAATTCGTAAACTATGCAATGGCTATTTGAAGAATTTTTAAAATTTTTATAACAAAGCCAAAACAATTAAAGGGCTTTTCTTGCAGCGAGAGGAGAAAGTTTCCTGCCTACCCTATGGCTTGCTGGGGGTTTAAGGCTAGCTAGTTTCCCCACCTCCTAATAAATCTTGCCTTCCTGTGCTGCCCCGACAGAGTGAGCTTGTATGTCTGTTGGCTCTTTTCATGGCTTTCTCACTAGGAAAATTATCAAGTCGATGCTCATATAACTGTATTTTTATACTCTCACTTTTCCCTTCGATGAGCTGATCTTTAATTGCAAAAGTGATAGCTTATATAACTGAATTTTGATAGTTTTTTGAAGACGAGAAAGAGTTAGCAAAATCACTTTTCATCTTCGTCACTTCGGGATGGGGGTGCTACTCTATCTCTCGAGTAGTAAGAATATGTGAAGCCTCCTACTACCAAACAAAATAAGTATACTACTTCGTAAGGTGCCAGCCAGTTAGTTATACCCTATAAATAAAAAAGTTCAGTAAGTCAGTTTTCTCTTTCGCTTTCAATAAAGAAGTAAGAAAGTTAGACCTTTGTCGGCTAGCTAGGAAGGCTATAAGCTAAAAGCAAAGTCCCCGTAACTGCGTGCGAATGAAGAGTGTTCCATTTCACCCGGGCAACTCCAAGAGAGGCCGATGAAAGAGCCCACCTCCGATACGAAAGGAAGGTATGGAGATGGTGCTGCTAGAACCAAGGTGCGTAGCCGCAAACCAAAAGCCCTATCTACCACGTCTACTCTAATCGGATTGAACTTTTATTCCATTCCATAAGAGAAAGGATATCGAATGATCAATTCACCATTGAGAGCATTAAGCCAAAAAGGACGAATATTGTGGTGTTCTAACAGCAGCAATCAAACGAGGGTGTGAATGCGAGATGCCAGCAGAAAAGAAATCCAGGTAAAAAATGGATAGTAGGCACAATCAAAGGGAAGTAAATAACGTTAAGGCGTCAGCGAGGGACCTCTATAAAGTCATTATCTGATAGCTTTCAAAGGGCTTCTTGCTAAAGAGAAGTTGACATAGAGAGCGACTGATTCCAGGCTTAGTATCTTCGATTTCATCTTATAGGCTGACTTGCATCACTCTAATAGGATTCCTTGCTTGCGTCATATCGTACAAATAAGGCATTAGAGAGCCCTTTATCTTCCTTTATTCGTCGCAGGAATAAATTCCAACTATGTTGCCTTCTAACGATAGGACTGGAATCCGAGCTCCTAGGCAAAAGCTTGAAGCTTGAAGCTTGAAGACAGAAAGAGAAGAGATTAACGAGATGCTTTATAGTCGAAGTTGCGCCTAATGCTTAATCTAACTATTAGGTACCGTATTAGAGAAAGACTCAATCTGCCCAATACTATACGCTAGGAAGAACTTGGTTAGGGTAGTAGCCCATCTCTTGAAGGGGAAGCACATAACTAATAGGGTTCCGGCTTATACGATTTATGTTATCCCCCTGAAGCCGCTATCGCCTGCCTGGAACCCCTTAATTCACTCTTTAACTAGAGGAAGCGCCTAAAAGGGAAGCAACTTGGCTAGACTGCGGATCTTATTGAGTAGTCTGACCCTGGGAAAGAGACTGTAATCGCTGCCGAGAATAAACATGATGTGCCGGGTGACTGGAATCCTCCGAGGTCAGCTGAACAGGCTGACAATCGGCAGAAGATGGTGAGCAAAGCTGCTTTAAGCGTGAGGCTGATCCGTAACATCAACTGCAGAAGAATGCGGTTAGAGTTGATGAACAGGTGAAGGCCACAATACATCTCCATCATCATTCTCCCCATGGGCTTATTAATTAGGTTAAGGAAAATATGAAGCGCCCCATTAAAGAGAACATTCAAGGATACATCGAGTCTCTTGGATTTCACGTCATAGTGTCTATACCCGGACTGAGCATATCCAAGAAAGACACAAGTGGTTTCCTTGGGGACAATTTCTCTCTTAACTGCGCAAGAATTTGAACAAAAGACGTGCATCCAAACACTCAAGCTTATAGTACTGGTGCAGTAAGAAGTTCGTGAGGTGCCGCTGCAGCTTCTTGCCTCTCTTTCCCCCCAAAAAAGGATAGAGATGCCTCGTCCCTTCTTTATGCACATCCATATACATAGCCATACACAAAGGTTTACAATCCGGTAAAAATATGCGGTTCTTTAAGTTCATTCACTGTAGGTTCTCTTACTTGCTCTAGTGGCTGGAAAAGGCTAACCAAGAGGGGAGAACGAATAGCTCAGGAATCGACTGGTTCCAAGCAGACTCGTGGAGCTGCAATTTGGATTATCATTGAAAGAATAAGAGGAGCCGTCTTAGGAAATGACATAACTTAAAAGACAGATGACGCCCCAGATTGGCTCGAGATCAAGACTCCTTACAGCTCGCACCAATAGAGGAGCGGCCGGAGATTGATTGAAAAGGCGCAGCCCTGCCGGCCCCTAGCCGTCTACCTACTTGTGTTCGTAGCTCGATCGGAGGTCAAGACTGTGGTCCGGCGGAAAAACAGAAGTCGTCCATATCAAGTGATACGTGAATTGCTCAGTAGTGCTTCACCACTACGGTAGCTGGCGGAAATAGCTTAATTGGTAGAGCATAGCCTAGCCAAGGCTGAGGTTGAGGGTTCAAGTTCCTCCTTCCGCTCCCGGCTTCGTCGTTTAGTGGTAACGAGTGTGCGCCCATTTATAGGGGTGAGCAACAAGTAGTCCCTTGTATAGGGTTCCGAACCTATACATAGCCATACACAAAGGTTTACAATCCGGTAAAAATATGCGGTTCTTTAAGTTCATTCGCTGTAGGTTCTCTTACTTGCTCTAGTGGCTGGAAAAGGCTAACCAAGAGGGGAGAACGAATAGCTCAGGAATCGACTGGTTCCAAGCAGACTCGTGGAGCTGCAATTTGGATTATCATTGAAAGAATAAGAGGAGCCGTCTTAGGAAATGACATAACTTAAAAGACAGATGACGCCCCAGATTGGCTCGAGATCAAGACTCCTTACAGCTCGCACCAATAGAGGAGCGGCCGGAGATTGATTGAAAAGGCGCAGCCCTGCCGGCCCCTAGCCGTCTACCTACTTGTGTTCGTAGCTCGATCGGAGGTCAAGACTGTGGTCCGGCGGAAAAACAGAAGTCGTCCATATCAAGTGATACGTGAATTGCTCAGTAGTGCTTCACCACTACGGTAGCTGGCGGAAATAGCTTAATTGGTAGAGCATAGCCTAGCCAAGGCTGAGGTTGAGGGTTCAAGTTCCTCCTTCCGCTCCCGGCTTCGTCGTTTAGTGGTAACGAGTGTGCGCCCATTTATAGGGGTGAGCAACAAGTAGTCCCTTGTATAGGGTTCCGAACCTATATTCCTAATAAGAAGAGAGGGGCAAGCAAAAACCTAGTCCTAACAAGTTGCTTTTCACCAGCCCTTGCGCGCTAGCCTTTTCACTGAATAGTAAGGGGCTTCTAGTTGTAGCGTTCATTGTACTAGTGAATAGGAAAAGCGAATTAATATTACTAATGGCTGATGGAGGTTGAGGAATTGATATTACTAATGGCGGATGGAGGTTGAGGATAGAACATGTCCGGTCCTCGCCCTTATCTCCTTCGCCGGAGAATGCAAATGATGGGAATCCTATCAATAAAGAAGAGGTACAAGCATCGCCTCTCGATCCAATCCGTCTTCCCTGGCCTCCCCAAAACACTCTTGATACAAAAGAGACCTCCCGCCATAGAGAAGAGATCTACAGTCTGGGTCCCCTCGATCACCCTCCCTTGAACCTGAACTGGTCGAGAGAGATGAACCCGCACCACATTTTCTAACCTTCGAACCGAAAGCCCCAACTAGAGATGGAATTCCAGAACCTAAACCACTCCGTTGAGAGCTCCGTGACTCATTCAAGGGAAGGTCCACCAATGATTGCCATTCTCCCCCTATCTGTCTCTTGATCGGTAAAGTGGGAGTAGAATTCACGGTAGATTCTGAATTTATTCCTCTTTGGTTTATATTCCGAATAAAGAAATTAAGACTCCCATCCATGATATCCCGCTGAAAGGAATGTTTTAAAGAGCCCACCGTCTCCACCTTACCCTCAAGGAAGTCGTACGCCTCCCTCCGGATATTCGTATATGGAGAAAGGTCCATGATACGAGCAATCTTTTGCTCACCAAGCATAAGATGGAAGAGCTTATTCTACAATAGACCCTTTCTTTCTAATACTGCGAGTTCAAAATATTCCATATCCAGGATGTTCCTATTGTTGGAATTATGTGCACATTTAGTCAATCTATGGGGATACATCCATGCCTACGAAACACTTAAGGGTCGCACCGGTGAGTGCATGTAATATGAGAAAGATATGTAATGATACCTGGAAGATGAATGATTCATAATACTCATTATAAATCAGTTAAGTATTAAGTTAAGTTTAACTTATGACTAGATTAGTTTAACTAACTAATTAATACAAGTATTTGTACATTTACTAGTTGAGTATATATACAATGTGTTAATTATAGATTATCCATAATATGATTTAAAGCTATTAAATCATATAGTGTTTGGATAATATTATTGTTTGGATTATATATTGGTTGTCATATAGTTAACTATTGAAAGTACAAATACAAGCATGCATAGATTTCGTGTACTATGTACCGAAATATATAAGTGTGTATTAATACTAGAAATTTAATAGTTAAGTGCAACAATAATAACTAGATAAACTACAAGGGTTAAATGTGTAAAAGGATAAGTTTAATTAAGAAGTTAATCTTAATTAAACTAGAAGGGCCCTAAGTGAAAGTCCTTCTATTGTAAATAGAAAGCTTGGGGTTCCCTTGTAAATGCTTAACACTCCACAAAAGAACCCTAGCCTCCCTCCTCTCCCATTCGGCTGAATAGAACAAGAACACAAGTTCTTGTGTTCTTCGTTCTTCGTTCGTTCTTCGTGTTCTTCAAGTCTTGAAGCACAAGTTTCGTTACAAGTGATCAACTAGAGGATCGCTCGTCGTGTTCATCATCAGTGGACTAACTTAAGCATGTTAAGGTATGTTTTGGAACACTCTCCTTCCCATCTCCTCTTGTTCGAAGTCAAACACCAAGAACCCTAGGGTTCTTGGTTGAGTTCGACGAACACCACAAGTATGTGTGTGTGTGTTCGAGTTTTTCGTACAAGACTTCTTTCTTGTTAATCTAGTTTAGATTTCCAACATCCCATAATCCTTTAGGGTTTAAGGATTAAGTTTAATCTCAGTTCCGCTTTTAGGGATTAAACTAGCTAGTTGGTTTAACCGGCAAGAACAAATTCATGTTCTTGACAGTATGGTTCGAACCAAGCATACTAGGTGGTCGACCCAATGGGTTGATTAGTATTATGAAACCCTACACCTATAATGGGGAAGATTGAGAGCTAGATCCAAGTGATCGCGAACAAGCCCCGCATACTCCCCATGATTATTCTGGGGAGGAAGGGTGTAGTAATCACGGCTCTTGAGACTTTGTATCCGAGCAAATATTTCCGCTTCGTTCTAGGCTGCTATTTCGGCTCTAAACGTAACCAATGATTCACAGCTCAAGGAAGACTCCAAAGCCGGAAGACTTGTTGCATTTCCACTTTCACTCAATCCGGAAGATACTTTCCAAATTAAAGCGCTTGTCATTCCTGCCAGCAGAGAAAAAAAAAATATCTAGCTAAAGTACAGAATAATTAAATGAAATTGAGAATTACGAAGAAAAGAAAAGAACTCTTCTTTCTCTTCGAAACTCTCATTCTATAAATCAGGTTTAAAGTGACTAAAAGTAAGAAGAAAGTTATGATGGTGGAAATTCTGGGGGCAGACGCCCGTTCTTAGAAAACGTCCGACAAATACAGTTGTCCCTAACAGAGGAAAAACTCTCCGACATCAATTTTGAAGTGGATTTATCCAGTTGAGGCATCTTGTTTGAGAATAAAAGATTCCCCCCTAGGGTTTTAAGGGTGGTAACACGCTACTACTTAAACTACTAATGTTAATTCTACTTACGCTATATAAAAAAAATGTAGCTCCCTGTTAGGATCGACAATTGAGAGAAGGGCCCCATTGGAGGATAGGTCCCGAGCGGTTTTGCATTGAGTTTTATTTTAGTGTGAGTGAGGGAACGGACTCATCGCTCTCCTGCCGTGAGTCCTTAAAGGCGGGAGAGAGTAGAGCATACTAGGTAGTTATCGAATTCCCCAAAGCATCTTCCTTTTAGGACGGGCGCTAGACTTCCTCTCTTTTCTATAAGAAATAAAATGTGAAATTGATGCTCTTAACTACGCCTTTTTCTTTTAAAAAATGGAACAAATCGTCGATTTAAAACTGAACTAACCCTTTTTTGCCCGCCCACTTACCCCTTCTTCGTGATCCGACTTGTCCGTTATATGAGAATACCTTTAGGGTGCTAGTTCCCTTACTAACAAGATGACCGGAATAACGGCCCTCGCTTCTAGTCACATTTGTATCCTGATCAAGACTTCTTTCTCTCTTGCTTGAATGCCAATCAACTCTTCTGCCTCTGGTTAGTAGCTCTATACTTTCACCCGCTTGAAATACCTTATCTTGCTATAAGTGAATTAAGGTACTTTAATTGTCTCGTTAGAGAAAGGAAGCGAAGTAGAAAGCGAAGCTGGAGCTTTAGCTGCCTTGTCAAAGGAAAGCGAAGGTTGAGCCAAGCTACTTGTTAACTATGGGTCCCATCCGTCCTGCCAAGAACTCGAACCGCCAACTCCGTTCACTGCCTTCTCTGCAGAACTCCAGTTTGGCTTGATTACTGGAACTCAAAAGCCCTAGCTTCTCTTACCTTCTAGAACTGTAAGGGAATTTCGGTAGTGAGGAACAATTCCTCATGTTCCCTGCCTAATCTGAAAGACTAGCTCAGGTCAGAACTCATAGCTCAAACTCAACAGCCTAGCTTCTCTACAGAACTGTGATCTACGAGCACCCTCTCTCATCCGAAGCCATCGTAGCATAACATATGTATCAACGATTCCGAAAAAGGACAGGAAATTGAATCCATCCCTGGAGGCATTGGCATAGACGAAGAAAGCAGAAGCATAGGGGTAGATGAAAAGCAGGAGCAAAGGGGATTGAATGAGGGATGAATCTTCTGAACTGCTTGAGAGCTGGAAGATTGGGATATCCCGACTTCCAATTCTTATACCTGCTTTTAAAGGTAATATATAGACCTTTGATCGCGGGCTCTCACAGGTTTACTCGCCAGTGTCTTCCTTCCACAAGTTCTACCTATGCTTCCCAGTTATAAGATATCATACGGAAGAAGAGCCTCTAGGACAATTCACCATCCTCAGTAGCTTGAGCAGGCTCCTTAACGGCTTGGATAGCCCCTGAAGTAATATCCTAACGTGTACTCAAGAACTCAAGAAAAGAGCTTTTAAATGGCCTTCTGTTTTTTGATCAAAAAGTAATGTTTTCCCGTGTTTTTAGGCCATAAACTAGAGAGTTAGGTTAAAGGTAAGCCGGCTAAGAGGACTAGGAGCTTAGCTTGCTGGCGAGAAAGGGTGAGTGTTCAGTACGCTCTTTAGCCTTTAACAAGGGCTAAGCTGCTAGGAATGGCTTGCTGGCCTGTTGGGTGAGTGGAACGAAGTGATTATCGTTAGAGAAGCACGAGTGGAACGGCTTTAGTGTAAGTTGGTGCCTAAAAGAAGCGATTAAGCGTCGGGGGCTTTGCTGGCTTTCTGGCTAGCTCGTGCAATCAATAAAAAATGATTCGCGTTAGTAAGGGATGCAAGATAACAAATCATTAACTTTTATGAGTTTTGTTCAAAGAGGTCCATTATTTTTACGAAATCCCGAGAAACAAATCTCAACCATTGATTAATAAGTTCTAATGGTCAAAACTAATCACATATTTTATACATTGAGGGGTATTTTTGTCAATTTTTTATTTTTAATTTTTTTTTATATTTATTTATTTTTAATTTTTTTTAGGAAAATGATAATGACAGCCCTTATGGCTGTCATTAAGAAGGCAAAATACACAAAAGACAAGCCCCCTGAATTTTAGGAATATTACTTTTTTAATCAATGTAAAAGCTTTTTATGCATGTTAGTGACAGCCCTAAGGACTGTCATTAACAAAACCCATTTTTTTTATTATGAAGGGGTATTTTGGTCATTTGGCACTTAAAAAATTTGATTTTTTATATTTTATTTGATTTTTATTTATTTTTATTTATTTTATATTTTCTTAGTATTTATTTCATTAAAAAATAATATTTATTTGATAATTACGTGTAAGATCACATGTGATTGTATATCTAACCACATTTGATGTTTTAATTGAATCACATGTGATTTAGTATGCATTCACATGTGATTCACTATGCAATCACATTATGTGTTATTAATGTATAAACTATAATTTTTTAAAAAATAATAAAAAAAGTTAAAAAATTAAAAAAATATATAAATATTCTAAAATAAAAAATAAAGGATATGTTTTTAAAAATGACCAAAATACCCCCCAGTTAAAAAAATTAATAAAATAAAAAGTAAAAAATAATAAAAAATAAAAAAAATCTAAATTTTTTTTAAATGCCAAATGACCAAAGTACCCTTCATGTATAAAATATGTGATTAATCTTGACCATTAGATCTTATTGATCAATGGTTCAGATTTGTTCATCGAGACTTGGTAAAAATAATAAACCTTTTTGAACGTTTCTCTAACTTTTATATGTATCAATATATCTAATTATTAAAATAAAAAACATATATATCTTTTTTCTTTCATAGATTATATTGACCATGGTGTCCACACAATGTATGCGGAGCATGTAATGCTTTATTATGGGACTCGGAGTGAGGCTTAAAAGGCGCTTTGGTGATAAGTGGAGTTACTCTATTTGTTGTTTATATGTAAAAGTAGAGGTCCCTGAATTTATGGAGCCTGGCAAATTTTTATTACACCTATTCCAATATTATGATTTGAGATCGAAAAACTTTATTAAAAATATTTATACTTACGACATGATGTTTTCATTCACATCAATGGGGGGGGGGATGGATGTATCCGTAAATAAAGGAAAAGGACCTTATTGTTTTAGGATTCAAGGTCAAAAGTATCATAGTCATGGTAGTTTATTGCCTGTTTTACAACATTGAAAATGAAGTTCAACAGGATTTCCGCATTACGGTATACCCTACTAATCTAACATCTTTAAATATTGTATGGGGATTACGTATTTCATTCATTGGATTTATAAAATTTTATAATTTCTACATTCAACTTTTATGTATTAGATCAGGAACAAATAATGGAGCATCTTCGTCGGCATCTAGCTGCGATTAAAAAACAACAGACTCAATCGACTCAAATATTATTATTGGTTTATTGACTACCACTTTAAGTTTGTTTTGCTATGACTATCAATAAAAGTCAAAGACAATCACTTTCGAATGTAGGTATCTTCTTACCTCAGCCTGTCTTTACTCATGGTCAACTTTACGTTGTTGTGTCTAGAGTTAAAAGCCGTAAAGGCTTAAAGACGTTGATATACGACAAAGATAGGAAAGTGACTAACAACACATTGAACGTTGTTTACCATGAAGTTTTACAAAAGTTTTGAAAATGTTTGTAAACAACATGTACTATATTATAAATTTTATCTACACTTTATACGATAAAATGAGATATGCAATAGTCATCAAAATACTGGGTTTTTTTAACCTCCTCTTGCATATAATGTTGGTTTCAAACAAATATCATTTAATTGTTACAAGTCGCCTGTGATGTATCACGGGTTATAGACTAGTTATATATATAAGGAAGGAATATCAATAACATTTGATATATTTAGGAATTTTGAGATATATATATATATATATATATATATATATATATATATATATATATATATATATATATATATATATATATATATATATATATATATATATATATATATATATATTTGAATGAATTCCTTTGAGAATTAATATATTGGGTGAGAATGTGAGAATAGATCTCTAGCCATTGATCTTGGTGGATATGGGGCTCACGGCCCGGGAAAAAAAATTGTCGCGCGACGCGAGGGGGCACAAGTGCCCTGTTTAATTATCGATGATTACACTAATTCTCACATTCTTACAATTATTCCAATTTTCAAAAGAACCCTCCCCTAATATGTATATATATATATATATATATATATATATAAATAGAAGTGGGATCCTGTGAGGACTCTTTTTTCGGTGAGGACTCGCGAGGACACCTCATAAAAATTTCAAAAAATTCCGAAAAAAATATATATAACCCACCATGATTATTACTACATTTGACAAAAAAAAATTTCAAAAAAAAATTATGATCCACTTTTTTTAGCGAATCATAACAATGATCCAGATTTTTTTTGTGGATCATTATTATGATCCATATTTTTTTTTTGGATCATTTTTGGAATTTTTTTTTTTGGATCTTATACATAGCGATTTTAGTGTTTAAAAAAAGGAATTTTTTGAAAAAAGTTTGTTTTGGATCATTTTTAGAGTTTTTTTTGGAGTCCTCACAGTCCTCGGAGGAAAAGAGTCCTCACCGGATCCGGACCCTATATATACATATATATATACATATATATATACATATATATATATATATATATATATATATATATATATATATATATATATATATATATATATATATATATATATATATATATATATATATATATATATATATATATAATATATATATATATATATATATATATATATATATATATATATATATATATATATATATAGTGCCCAATTCAGCGCCGAACCGTTTAAAGCTGCAGAACCGCAGAACCATCCTAACATCCAATGTTTTCTGTGTTATACATAAGGTGTACATTTCCATACACGTTGTAACACATTTATACATTCAATGTTTCCAATTTTTTATACACATAATATATAAATATATTTATATATTATTTGTATAAAAAATTGGAAACATTGGATGTTAGGATGGTTCTGCGGTTCTGCACCTTTAAACGGTTTTGCGCTGAATCGGACCCTATATATATATATATATATATATATATATATATATATATATATATATATATATATATATATATATATATATATATATACAAACTTAGACTTTTAATTATTTGATCCATTATTTCTGTTATAAACAAATATAAATAAATAAGTCAAAGTAATTAAATATTCGAAAATCGAATCCTTTTTTAATTATTTAGAATTTCCGAAAATTTTAATATATATCTATATACCGACAATAAAAATTTTGGTTATATAAATATCCATATTTAAAATATCTTTTCAATTTTAAATTTATCCTATTTTAAACCCTTTTAAAATTTTCTCCTTATTTAAACTTTTATATAAGTAAACAAGATTTACCCAAATCTTTTATTTATTTATGTGTTTTCGGAAAAATACAACCATAATAAAAGATTTCTTCCAATTTGTTTAAATCATTTTTAAATAAATATATATACTAAATATATAATCTGAAAATTATATATAAATTATATAAGTTAATTTAAAACTCAGTTAAATAATTAGAAGATATTGACAAATTGTTATTTTCCAAAATTCTTGATAATTCCAAACAATCTGAAATTATCCTAATTTAATTTATTTAATAATAGAAAAACGTTTTTAAATATTATAAATATTTCTGAATTTTTGGAAATACCCAAAAAAAAATTTCAAAATTATTAAAACAATTTTTATAATTACCAAAAATTTTAAAACAATTTTTAATGGGTTTTTATAATTTTCGAAAATCCATAAAACAATTTTCGGAATTTCCGAAAATCATAAAAAACAATTTTATGAATTTTCGAATTTTCGTCTAGCACAATTAGACTTGTAGACCAATGGCGCTCTGATACCACTGTTGGGTTTTCTATTTGTCGCGGAAATTACAAATAACTTGATTGAACATTGACCCGATTTAGAAAAACTATTTGGACCGTTAGGTTTACACTTCCAATGCAACTAGACAACTTAATTGAACTAATTAAATAACAAATTCGAAGAATTACATTGTTGTTGCTCGGTAGAGATGATAAACTCTGTGATCTAGTACAAGCCAAATAAATACCCCAATGATAGGATCCAAGAAAGAATCACTCTATAGATTCACACCCAAGGTTGATCAAGAACATGACAATATTCCACTTGGTAGTATAAAACACCTTGAGAAAACTAGCACCCAAAACCGAAAGAAAATTTCGGTTCGATGGCGGCGGTTCACCGCCGCGACGGCCGCGGATCACGGCTGTAACACCTCAAATTTTAATACAAAACATTTGCCCAAATTCAATCATTTTCATGAATAGAAGATCAGTTCCAAAACACAGATTTACAAAAACCTTTGATATGAAAATCAGAGTATGAGGTTTGGTGTTACAAAATATATCAAAACCAAGGTTAAGCACAAATCCGCTCTAATGATCTTCTACTCTAGGCCCCGCATATCTCAATCCATGCGCACCTAAATCCTCGATCCAGAACCCGAGTACATAGCAAACAAACAAGGGGTACGTGAGACACAAAAATGTCTCGTGAGCTACATGGGTTTAGACCCCAATAATATCAAGTATCACATCGTATATAAATACATATTTATCTTTTACCAACACATCCTAGTCACTCTATGGTGACTCTATCGGTCCTCCTTTCCTAGCATACATATCTAGTACATAAACATATATGTACCGGAACACAGTCATATCCAATACATAAACATATATGTATTGGAACTCAAGCGAACCTAATGCATAAACATATATGCTTAGATCCCTACGTTGCCTAGTACGTAAACATATGCGTACTAGTAGCACCCGTGTGCTTAGTGTACAAACATATGTACACCCGTCTCAGTGACCGGGGTCACCCCCGCGTCACCACCATCTATCTCTAATCATAACTCTATCAGTTATGCCAGTCAAAGCCTTCGGCTATCACTTCAATCATCAAACAAGTTAGTTAGATATTATCAATAATATATACTAACTCAACACATAACAAGTCTAGACAAACATTAAATAGACCGATCATAAGTAATCAAAATACTTCATATAGCTATGTACTCAGTAAAGTCCACACGTACTCACCTTAGCAATAAAGTGCTCCAACCGTATTTTTTACGTCAGTTTCCTTGCTTCACAATTCGTTCAACCTTCCAAGACCTCACCAAATGCCTAATACAATAATCACATGATTATCAACATCACATACTACTACCAATGTGTCCATCTATCTCTTGATAGCACTTACTAACTCATTTCCCCCAATTATGGTGATTTACCAAACCCTAGGTTTAGCCAACCCCCAAGATTCTTACAAATCATAATCATACACTTTTTTCCTTTGATAATATACCATCTATTAAATGTATACATCACTTATATCACCATAACCCATAACCCCAAGAACTAGGGTTTCAAACCCACACATCAAAATACATAGATCTTAAGCTACGAAGATCAAAGAGTGAAGATATACCTTTAATCTTCAACTAGGAGTGAAATCTACCAAAGATTTGTGAAGGATCCGATCTCAATCAGTCCCCAAGCTCGAAAATCGCCAAAGAAGAAACTAGGGTTTTGATATGGCATCAAATGAGCCAAAACCCGACTTAAAGTTGTTCGTCCGAAGTTCACGACGCGATCTATACTTCGCGTCGCTAACTTCCCCTATTCGCAAACTTCACGATCGTTACCCAAACGTGAACTACTTCACGCACAAAAGCCCAACCTTCGGTAGACAGTTCCCGATCGTGATCTACACTTCGCGGCGTGAACTCCCTAGTGCAGCAGGGCTGCACTTTTCGGTTGTTGTCTCGACCCGGTTTCGCCCATAACTTTCTCATACGGTGTCCAAATGACACGAAACCAATTCCTACGTTCTCTAAACGATTTATCCTTATTTATCATAATTTTTATAAATTTATTTATTTATAAATTTCGGGTTGTTACAACTATCCACCCCTTAAAAGGATTCCGTCCTCGGAATCACTCAAAAATTTCAAATCCGCATTCTACCGAGTATCCGCTCTCATTCTCCCGTGGTTATTACCGTCAAACGTTTCTCATCCCGAATTAGTCAACAATATGTATGTAAACATTCAATTAAATCCGTTAGATTCAAACGGGTCAAAAATCAATCTTAAGCCTTTAGTGCCCAATTGGACCAAAATTGCACAATACCGATCGCAAGACTTTCAATCCTTTAACTGATCATTTAATACACATAGAAATGACATGACCCTCGCATTACAACCAACTAATTGACCAACACAAATGTCAAAGTATAGCTTCGACCAAGTTGCCATATTCCAACATCGTCTAACCCTTGACTTAAGAACAAAGTCAACTATACTTTAACAATTTCCCTTCTCGATAAGGATCCCATAAATCCTCCTTTCCTTTACAATTGACCTTTAATTTATGATCCATCTACAATCATATACTTGTTTCCCAAATTCAATCTTGACAACACCCAAACGGGTCAAAGTCGTATAATCTGACTACAACTATTTCAACTATTCCATTAATCCTTTCACATACATACAATCGGTACATTATGCCCTCAACATTCACTAATCGTTCATAACGAGAGTCAAAGCCCATCCTTGGCTAAGTCAACCAATCACCAATTGGTCACCCTTGACTTTTACGTGAAGTCAACCATACTCTTTCAACTAACCAATTTCATACTCACGGGCACCATCACTAATATCTCACTTCCGGTTCTACTCATTATTGTCCCCGTTTTTCCACACTTTCATTTTCTCCCCCAATTATCCGAGAGTCGTACATTCACATATGGTCACATCGACCTTTACCGATTCTTGACCAACGTTTGTTCACTCCCACCATCACTTAGTTTTCTTTCAACCATCTTTGCACCACATAAATATATTTCATAACTCTTATTCTCAATTACCGGAATTAGTTCTCCTATCGCAACATGTTCCACTATTTCATACAAGTTTACCATACTTTGGTTATCCACTGATAATTTGCTCACTAGGAGTTTCTCTTTCCTCCTATTCTATAAATCGTAGGCATCCCCTACACTTACATGACCTAAATGCAACCCGCATTTCGAACCAGGTCCTCATTTACCAGTCATAATAGTAATACCTCATTAACCACATGGTTCTACATTCGCTATACTCGTTCAAGAGCACCTATATACATGAGTGTACATATTTATCCTGCTAGTTCCATCTAAGCATCTCTACCGTGCACACATATGCCGTCCATTCATCTCAATCGTGCACATATGCGAACATATGCATATGCCGCACCAATACCATCTAAACATCATCATCATGCACATATACAAACATATGTGTATGTCACACCAATAACATATAAACATCATCATCATGCACATATACAAACATATGTATATGTCACACCAATGTCATCTGACATCCATCTTTTCGCATCGTGTAGCCTTGCTACTATCTTACCCATTCGATCATCAAATCATTCATCATGCATTCTAGCACCTCTCCCACAAAAACGCATTATCGTTTCCTTTCCCATTCATATGTCTCCCATAGGACATACTACTTAGCACATTTCATATGATATAATATTATCTTTCCACTATTATATGCCTTCCAAGGCCATCACATAATGCACATGCATTGTACCCCGCGGGTAACTTATAACATTCTCTAATTGTTATTTACCGTCTCACTTATACATTAACCGCCCTTAACCGGTTCATTTCCTTAACAACTTCCGAGTCTCTTGACACCGCCAGAGTAGTTACTACTACATCCCATTAGACATAATTCACCGGCAATTTCAATCATCCTTGAGTCAAACATTCGACTCCGGCCCACACTTGCAACCCATGACGTAGCAACCAATGGCACAAGACTCGATGTTCTACCTTTTCACATCGTGGGACTTAGGAATATTCTTTTCCCAATCGTAGTCTTACACTACACTATGTCACATATTTTCATACCATTATCATGACACTTTAGCAATAATCGTCCTTCTTACCCTTAATGTTGAATCCATCAACCCCGTCACAAGACTTGCTATGGCTATGTGCCAACCTTTACTTAACCGTTTTCAACGACCAAAATTCGTCATTCCCGACACTTATTCTTTTCCACATATTTTCCATTTATAAGTTCTAAGGTATCATCCTACCTTAGTCATTCTTTCCTTTACCATTCACGTATAGTAATATTACATTACTTATCCGGGTTCTCGCCGAATATCCAAGTTCCATTTTCAAGGTTTCTATTTCTATAATTCTCATCCAAACAACAATTTTATACCAAGACTTAGTACTTCATTATACTATCATTCGCTTGATACCGATATTCACCGACCTCGCGGTCCGACCTTTTATACTACTTATTAACATCGACCTTTATTTTCTTACCACATACGACACTACGGTCCAAAATTCTTTCCAAAAATCTAAGTTTTCATATACATAAACAAGCGGAAAGATTATTCTCCAAAGAATATTCACATCATACAACTTATCTTAAATTTCTATGATCACTGATTCACGCGGCAATCCAACCGTTAAGCTATGATCACATAATATCTTGGCTCGGTGCATACCCAACCAATCCACACCGATAACCACGTCAAGTTTCCTTTATTCCCACGGGTAATAAATTGCCTTTAAACTTTTCCCCATTTATTTCTAACTCCCAAATTCTAATAACACGTTCTACCATTTAGGTTTTCCCATTTACCTTCGTTTTCATGTTTTTCATCTAACCATTCGATCGACACAATCTATCTTTCTACCAAACTCATGAGACACAAACAATTAAGTAGGACTCGATTCTATGATATATTTAAGTTGACAAGAAGTTTACGGATAAAGTACCTGACACCCCATCGTGCGCCTCCTTTGCTTCCTCTCGGGTGAGTTGGAAGGATCGTCCCTTCACCTTCGCCGGTTCCACCTTCTTTTGAGACGTGGACACAAGTGATTCGGTTTTCTTCTTCGGGCACACGTGACTATAATGCCCTTTTTCGTGGCATGAGTAACACTCAACCTCGGCCGCCGGTTTGGATCTACAATCCCGGGCCAAATGCCCCGTCTTGCCACAATCATGGCAAGTCTTCGGTTCCCCACGGCATTCGCCGGTATGATTCTTCCCACACCTCTTGCACGAGGCTACACTTCCTTGCCTAGAGAAGTTCGACGTGAACTTCCCCTTCTTGAAACTACTCGAGCCACTCTCGTCTTTCTTCTTCTCGCCCACATAGGCCCTCTCGGCAACCCTTGCCTCGTTCACCTCTTCCACACCTCGGGCGGCACTAATGGCCTCATCTAGCGTGACCGCCCTCTTCACCTCCAATTGATAATCCCAAGGTAGCCCACTAGCATACCTAACCACTCTCGACCTCTCCTCGGAGTAGGTCCTAGCAACAAACGGGAGTAATCCCGTGAATTCCCTCGAGTACTCCTCGACTGTCATATCGCCCTTATTTAGGGTCACAAACTTCTCATGCATCTTCTCCAAATCCCTTTCGGGGCAAAACTTCTTTCTCAATCTCGTGGTAAACTCCTCCCACGACATTCTCTCTATCACCTCCTTTCCGAGGGTCTCATAGACTATGTCCCACCAAACCATAACATCCTCTTTTAGCAATTGTGATGCGTACGTCACCATATCGGCTTTCTTGCACTTGCTACTTCCGATGACCCGCTCGGTCTCTCGGATCCACCTCATAGTCACCTTCGGGTCCGAACTACCCGTATATACATTAGGCTTACAAGCCATGAAAGTCTTAAAAGAACAACCATCTTTTCCATCGGGCCGTGCCCTAGCATCACTACAACCACCCGTGGAGGATTTCTCCTCTCGGGTGCCACCACCACCGGTTCTCTCGTCCGACTTGGCCTCGGATTCGTGATCCCCTCCTGACCTCTCACGGTTTCCAATAATGCGGTGCACCTCATCGGCCACCGTCCCTTTGATTTGATCAATAAAAGTTTGGAGATCCGCCATGGTTACCGGAGTCTTATTAGCTCCAACCTCTGACTCATCCACTCGATGCATCGATGGTTGACTTTCTTGTTCAACCCTCTCGACATGATGCATCTCTTCCTCCCGGTTTTCCGGGGCTTTCCCACTTCGACGAGTGTTCACCATTTCTTTCTACCAAGACTATACGAAAGACATTAAACATTTAGTACTTCTTGTACAATCCAATAGTCGCATAAGACTCAATATCCATAATCACATCAACTTTCATAGGTCCCCTAGGTTCAACCCTAAACTTAACATAAAGTCTCAAGGTCAACCTATCGATCTCAAGGAATCTTACATTCCTAATGCTACAGTCTAAGACTAGGATGGACATCCAACCTAATTCACTTAAACAGTAGCTTTGATACCAAGTTGTAACACCTCAAATTTTAATACAAAACATTTGCCCAAATTCAATCATTTTCATGAATAGAAGATCAGTTCCAAAACACGGATTTACAAAAACCTTTGATATGAAAATCAGAGTATGAGGTTTGGTGTTAAAAAATATATCAAAACCAAGGTTAAGCACAAATCCGCTCTAATGATCTTCTACTCTTGGCCTCGCATATCTCAATCCATGCGCACCTAAATCCTCGATCCAGAACCTGAGTACATAGCAAACAAACAAGGAGTACGTGAGACACAAAAATGTCTCGTGAGCTACATGGGTTTAGACCCCAATAATATCAAGTATCACATCGTATATAAATACATATTTATATTTTACCAACACATCCTAGTCACTCTATGGTGACTCTATCGGTCCTGCTTTCCTAGCATACATATCTAGTACATAAACATATATGTACCAGAACACAGTCATATCCAATACATAAACATATAAGTATTGGAACTCAAGCGAACCTAATGCATAAACATATATGCATTAGATCCCTACGTTGCCTAGTACGTAAACATATGCGTACTAGTAGCACCCGTGTGCTTAGTGTACAAACATATATACACCCGTCTCAGTGACCGGGGTCACCCCCGCGTCACCACCATCTATCTCTAATCATAACTCTATCAGTTATGCCAGTCAAAGCCTTCGGCTATCACATCAATCATCAAACAAGTTAGTTAGATATTATCAATAATATATACTAACTCAACACAAAACAAGTCTAGACAAACATTAAATAGACCGATCATAAGTAATCAAAATACTTCATATAGCTATGTACTCAGTAAAGTCCACACGTACTCACCTTAGCAATAAAGTGCTCCAACCGTATTCTTTACGTCAGTTTCCTTGCTTCACAATTCGGTCAACCTTCCAAGACCTCACCAAATGCCTAATACAATAATCACATGATTATCAACATCACATACTACTACCAATGTGTTCATCTATCTCTTGATAACACTTACTAACTCATTTCCCCCAATTATGGTGATTTACCAACCCTAGGTTTAGCCAACCCTCAAGATTCTTACAAATCATAATCATACACTTGTTTCCTTTGATAATATACCATCTATTAAATGTAAACATCACTTATATCACCATAACCCCTAACCCCAAGAACTAGGGTTTCAAACCCACACATCAAAATACATAGATCTTAAGCTACGGAGATCAAAGAGTGAAGATATACCTTTAATCTTCAACTAGGAGTGAAATCTACCAAAGATTTGTGAAGGATCCGACCTCAATCAGTCCCCAAGCTCGAAAATCGCCAAAGAAGAAACTATGGTTTTTATATGGCATCAAATGAGCCAAAACCCGACTTAAAGCTGTTCGTCCGAAGTTCACGACGCGATCTATACTTCGCGTCGCTAACTTCCCCTATTCGCAAACTTCACGATCGTTACCCAAACGTGAACTACTTCACGCACAAAAGCCCAACCTTCGGTAGACAGTTCCCGATCGTGATCTACACTTCGCGGCGTGAACTCCCTAGTGCAGTAGGGCTGCACTTTTCGGTTGTTGTCTCGACCCGGTTTCGCCCATAACTTTCTCATACGGTGTCCAAATGACACGAAACCAATTCCTACGTTCTCTAAACGATTTATCCTTATTTATCATAATTTTTATAAATTTATTTATTTATAAATTTCGGGTTGTTACAACGGCGGTGGTCCGGCGGTGGTGGTGGTTTCGGTCGAATAGGGTCAGGCCGAATGGGAAGGGGGCACAGGAGTATAAGTATCAAAAATATATTAGGTTAAAACCATAACCCTTTATTTATACTTGTCCCTAACCCTAATTAGAGTAAAACTCTAATTAGCCCAAGCCCACATTTTCAATTAAGCCCACAAGTATTATTATTCATATTAACCTAATACTTGGCCCAATATCATTAACTAGTTAATTACCTATTAACTAGTTTAGCCCGTCTAGCCCGATAGTCCATTTAATTAAAAATGTTAATTAAATACTAAGTTTATTTCTCGTGTTCGTTGATTACTCGAGGGCAACCCGAATAAGACTATAAAATACCCGAACCGAAATACCAGTTTATTTGATGTGTTGGACACTATTTCCTAATGGTGATTTTCGGTTATTATATGTAACAAAAACGCAGCGAAAAGTTTATCACCATAAACGGATCTAATATTGAATGACATAATCAAACTACACATGAAATCAAAAAGAATAGTAGAAGTATTCATACCCTAGTTGCCTTTGATTGTTAGGATTCGGATGGAGATGATGGACGAATGAAACCAAGGATTCTAATAGGGAATGCATCTAAAGTTGATCCACACAACACTTTTGCTAGAACACCAAGGGATGCTAGTCCAATTCTTCAAGCAAAAGGAAGCAAAAGTCTAGAGAGGATGATGGTGAAGGGGGCGCCGGTTTTAGGACAAGTGAGGGAGATTATGTTGCCCTAATCTCCTTTATTAACCTTCCATAAACCAATTGGTTTTTTTACACTCTAGTCCCTAGCTTTTGTTCCTTCTAGTTTGCTTACAATAAAGTTTCAATATTAACAATTAATATTAAACTTTAATATATACAAGCCTATAGCTTATATTAATATATAATGTAATTACCCTAATTACACTATATATCTTATGGTGTTAAGTCTTTAAGTGTGTGACCCTTTAGTCTCACAAACAACTAGCCATATAACTACATGTTATACGCGTGAAGCATATTCCAACAGCTCCCACTTGCGCACGTGATAACATCAAGTAGTTATACAAGCAAAGGTTAGAGTCTAGCAACCCGCCAATGCCCCTAGAAGTACATGAGGAGTTTCATAAAATCTTTGTTTATAGTTTTTCGAGCAGTTATCCTTTTGTTACTGATAATATGTTGAATTTTAGACAATGATTAATGTCAATCTAAAATTTCAACGATTCTGTTTCTCGATCTATACATTGAAGTAGAATACCAAAACCAATCAAGATTCATCTTGATTACCTTTTGGGTGTGGCCACACATACATCTATTCAAATCATTGAGGGGCCCAGTAGTATCTAATCCACTTATGTGGAGGAACAATTTCTTTATTGACTACACGTGTTTGCCATATGCTTAATGACAAACCCGATAATGGTTGTTATAACAGCCTTTTTCAGGTCAGCGTTTAACCGCATCAAAGTTTGCCCCTCTACATACACAAACCAACTTGCATCTCAAGTCAGAGGATAAGTGACAAAGCCTTTGTGAGATTCACTTGTGACATAAATCCAGGAAGTGATTTCTCATAGGTTGGGTCAGTCCAATTGTGCATCATAATGAACAACATGTGAGTTTGATTTCATCATCCTTAGTCATACTAAGATAATGTCATCAATGCCCTCAGATTTGTCTCAATAATATTCCCATATTATCAATTTTGACAATGGACAATTTAGAATATAAAACGCAGTAAATATTCAAGGATTAAACATACAAATATAGAACACAGTAGATATTCATATAAAAATGATCATATCAAATATATCAATTTATTCCATTAAAACTGCTCAATGTTCCATTATTCAAATACTAAAACAAATTACATGAGACTATTAGTCGGTTGAAGCCCAATGTTCCTAGCATGCTCAATATGTTTGGTGCATGACATTGGCTTCGTGAAGGGGCAGCTAAGTTGTCATATGTATGAACTTTGAGCAAGCGTACATCTCCCATTGAGATCGCATCTCTAATGTAGTGAACCTTCCTTCTGTAATGTTTGGCGCCTTTCTGAACACCAGGTTCGTTGGCAGTGATATCGCACCTAAGTTATCACAATACATATATATAGGTCTTTCATTGTTGGGGACAACTCCAAGCCCAGAAATAAATTTCATTATCCAAACAGCTTCCATTGCAGCTTCAGTGATTGCAATGTATTCGGCTTCAGTAGAGGACATAGAAATAGTGCTTTGCTTTGCACTTTTCCAATCAACAGCGCCTCCGTTCATAAAAAAAAGTACCCCATTTGAGATTTTGAATCATCTCGATCAGTCTCAAAACTAGCGTCAGAATAACAAGTAACGCTTAGCTCATTTTGAGTATCACCACTATAGACAAGAAACATATCTTTAGTATTCCTAAGATACTTTAGTATGTTCTTAACAGCAGTCAAGTGACTCTCACCTGTATTATGTTGATATCAGCTTGTAAAGTTCTGAGAGAACGCTACATCAGGTCTTGTGCACCGTACAACATACATGATAGATCCCACTGCCGAGGCATAAGGGACTTCACTCATACGCTTCACCTCGTCAGGCGAGGACGGTCCTTGAGTCTTACTCAAGTGTACATTGTGTTGCATAGGAAGATTTCCATGTTTGGAAGCATCCATTCTAAACCGATTTAGAACTTTATCAATGTACGCACTTTGACTTAATCCGATTAACCGCTTTGATCTATCTCGATAGATCTTTATACCAAGTATATATGCCGCTTCCCCGAGATCCTTCATAGCGAAGCACTTCCCAAGCCAGGATTTTACATCTTGTAGCATTGGAATGTTATTTCCTATGAGTAATATGTCATCGACATATAGGATTAGAAAGACGAAAATGCTCCCACTAGCTCTCACATATACACATGGCTCGTCGGGATTATGTGTGAAACCAAACGTTTTGATTTCCTCATCGAATCTTTTGTTCCAACTTCTGGATGCTTGCTTTAGTCCATAAATGGACCTTTGAAGCTTACATACTTTCTTTGGGTGTTTATACTTACAAAGTCCTCAGGTTATACCATATAGACATCTTCATCAAGATGTCCATTCAAGAAAGCAGTTTTAACATCCATTTTCCAAATCTCATAGTCATAGTACGCTGCTATGGCTAAGAGGATCCTAATAGCTATAACGTCAACAACAGGCGAGAAGGTTTCATCATAGTCAATCCCTTAGGTTTGAGTGTAACCTTTTGCTACCAACCTAGCTTTATAGGTGTGTACATTTCCATCCATGTCGGTCTTCTTCTTGAAGAGCCACTTGCTGCCAACAGTCTTGTTGTTAGGAGGAAGATCAACCAAAGTCCATACTTGGTTATCTTTCATGGATTGCATCTCCGTGTTCATAGTTTCAAGCCATTTGTCAGATTCAGAATCTGCTAATGCAGCTCGATAGTTAGGGGGTTCATCATGATCCCCTAAACTTAGCTCCTCAGCATTGATTTGGAAACCATGTCGTTCAGGTGCATGAGGTGTCCTTGCGGACCTTTGAACATGTACTACATTATTTTTAGGTGCAACAGGAACAGATCTATGTTCAACCTCATTTTGATGTTCGCTAGTATCTCCAATGGGTTGTGCATCTTCATCGCTTGGAATCTCGTCAAAGTCGATTGTACTCCCACTTGCTTCTTGTGAAATGAGATTTCTCTCAAGAAACTCATCGTAACGAGCAATAATTACTTTTTGCTCAGGTGGGTAGTAGTAATAGTAACCCATCATTTCCTCAGGGTATCCTATAAAGATGCACTTGACAGCTCTGGGTTCAAGTTTGTTTGGTGTGTCTCGTTTCACGAGAGCCTCACAATCCCAGACCTTCAAGTAAGAAAAGTTAGGGACTTTCCCATGCCATATCTCATATGGTGTCTTTTCAACCTTCTTGGTGGGAACCATTTTCAGTATTCGAGCAGCCGATTTGAGTGCATAACCCCAAAAGGATAAAGGCAGAGTGGTAGGACTCATCATCGATCGGACCATGTCAAGCAAGGTGCGATTTCTCCTTTCTGATACGCCATTATCCCGTGGTGTATAAGGAGGAGTGAATTGTGAGACAATCCCACAATTCTTTAGATGGTCTTGAAACTCATGGCTCATGTACTCTCCTCCTCGATCAGAACGGAGAGCCTTTATCTTCTTACCGAGTTGATTTTCTAATTCATTTTGGAAAGCTTTGAACGTTTCAAAGGTTTCATGTTTATGTTTAATCAAGTAAACATAACCATAACGACTAAAGTCGTCAGTGAAAGTAATGAAGTAGGTGGAACATCCCGAGACCCGACCTATTATTTTATTACTTTTGGTAAGTAATATTCTATTATTTAATATTTTATTTAATTTGATTTGATTTAATTGTATTTTAACCAAGGAGTTAAAGTTAGTGAAAACTGAAATGTTTTGATTAATTAGTGATATTTATATATCTAGATTCCCTTTTTAACCAAGGTTCCGAATATATTTTTGTTGCGTAAATCAAAGTTCGTTTAAGCCTTAAAATTAATCAGCGTATAATTAGATAACATGTATTTACACTGTGTTAAATGAAATTGGGTTTTTTTGGTCTTTGCTTGACTCGTCTCAAGGGAGGTGTCAAAACCTCCCTTCTTTTGCCTGCTACGACATATACACACATACACATGGAGATTTTGGCTTTTTAACAAAACTTGAAGATCAAATATGGGATTTCATCAAATCTATATCTCCATCTCGTTTTTGAACAAGCATTAGGTAAGTAGTTTGTCTTTTGTATGGTGTTCTTGTTTTTCTAGTTGAAGAAATTAGGGTTCTTGGATTTTTGGTGGGTTTCTATGAATTATTGTTAGAATTGTTAAATTGATTAACCATTTATGCTTCTACATGTCTGTTAGTGATTATCTTATGTGAATACTTGGTTAGAAACTTGAATTGTTGAAGATGTCCTGAGAGCTCCATCAATGGTGATTTGAAGAAGATGAGTCAAAACTCAAAATTAGGATTTGGTGTTTAAATGTTATTATTTAGGTTAAAATGACATGTTGAATACAATAATTATGATTGATGATGAATGGTTACTTGAACTGATGAATTTTCTATGATTTAGGTAGTGTTTGGGTGAGTTTTGGTAAAAACCCGTAAGCATAAAAAAAAGACAGCTTTTGGCCAAATTTTGGTGATCTTGCAAAAATCATATAAAATCAACCATAACTCCGTTTTGGGCGTGCGACCAGTCGTTTCGAAGGTCTATGAGTCTACTTTATTTATATCATACTTTCATGAGCTGATATGGTCATAAAACGGTTTAGCTTTCTGAGTTAGTACAAGAGGTTGTATGTGTCTTTTTCGGGTCAAATATGTATTGAAAACTTTGGGTGTTTCGATGTATAATATGTAAACATGAGGTTTTACATAAAATGGTAATTGTATGTTTATGAAATGTTAAAAAAAAAATATTATGTATTTGAAGTATTAGAACCTTATATGCAAAAATTGGACTAAAGTGCATTTTATGATTCATAACTTGACTTTAGAAGTATAAATATGATAAGTTGGGAAATTGTAAATTTCAATACATGGATTAGGTATTGTTGAAGTTAGTTTGCACGTTCTGACCCGTTTGGGTACTATATGCATATAATTGGTTAAATGTGTTTTATTACACTTGGCTATACTTGAAAATTCTTTATATGTTAATAGAATGTTTATAGAGTTGTTAAAAAATGAAATAGGAGGTGTCAGTATTGAATTGTTAGTTTTGGACCATTCGGATAGTGTGTGCAAAAATTGGTAAAATTATGTATTGAGGAAGTGGACTTTGACCATGAAAGTCCTTAGAATGGTTTTTTTGGTCATATTGGATTTATAGAAATTGGTCATAAGGCTTGTACAAGAGTTGGTCCTTATAATGAATTTTATAGTTTATCTATTCGGTAGAATTTGGTTACTAACTCGGTATTATTATCGATTTCAGGGAAACTCAAGGAAACTCGGTAATATAAGACCACCGAGTTTTTGGATGGATTGCAATGCTACGGTGAGTGGATTTAGCCTTCAATCTATATGTGTACAATTTGGGTAGAAATTGGATACTTTGGTAAAAAGTGCAGGATTTTGGTATCTAGGCAGTTCGCGACGCGAACTTGGGTTCGCGAACGCGAACCTTCGACAGAGATTTTGGGTTGTGATCGTGATGATGTTCGTGGATCGTGAACGAACTCAGAGTTCACGAAGCGAACATTTTCGGGTGCAGGTTTCTGTTTTGGTTGTAATTTTTATTACAAGTCCACACTTCGGTATAAATAATTCGGTAATTAATTAAGTGCACATTTGGGGAAGAGATCGGTAATTGGAACATTCTACTGGGCATAAGTTTACTATTGACAAGGTGTACCGCCCTTAGAAGCACGAGTTGTTCTAAGGGGGTACACACTGTCTTTGAGTAAAGGGCCATCGGTTATCATTGTTCGGCCAACAATGATTTAAGGCTTCGGCAGAACCACCGTTACTCTTCAAATTAACTAATCGGGAAAGTGTGAATTTATATCGGTTGTTCTATTATATATTGTTTGATTAAGTTCATTCACTTAGCTGTTAGCTAATCCCCACCTCGTTAACTCTTTTGCAGATTTGGATCGTTGGGCGGGTCCAGGGTGCTTGTTAGGAATGGTTGACCAATGGTTGCTCTGATAGTATTTTGTAACCAAGCCGTTTTATTGTAACACATAAAAATGTTTTGACATTCTAGTTGATATTATGTTGCGAAGTTATATTTTGTAAACTGACTTAACTTATTAAGGTTTGAATATTACGCTTCCGTTATTTAAAAAAAAATCCGGTTTAAATTTACGGTGTTACAGTAGGTGGCACCTTCCGTAGTCCTAGTTCTAAATGGGCCACATACATCAGTATGTATGAATCCAAGTAGATCATTGGCCCTTTCGCCTACATGGGAGAAAGGTTTGCGCGCCATCTTGCCAGATATACAAGAAACACATTTATCAAATGATTCAGAATCATCTGATTTTATAAGTCCATCGTTTTGTAATTTTAAAACGTGTTTCTTGGTAACGTGGCAAAGGCGACAATGCCATAGGTAAGTAGAATCCAAGTTCTTCTTGGATTTCTTATTGCTACATGTATAAATAGAACTAGTGTTTGTTACACGATTATGCATGTCAATCTCAAATATACCATCACGAGGAATAGCATTAAAATAAAAAATATTATCCTTCGAAACTGAAATACCATAATCCGTAAAATTGTAAATAAAACCATTATTCCACAAACATGAAAGCGATACTATACCCCTAGTAATACTAGGTGCATAGTGACAATTGTCTAATACAATAATTAAACCACTAGGAAGAATTTGATCATAGCTTCCTACAGCTTCGACCGGTGCACGCATTCCATTTACCACGTACAAGTCCAAAGCTCCATGGTTTAGCTTTCTACTTCCCCTTAGACCCTGCATGGTATTACAAATGTGAGTTCCACAACCAGCGTCATATACCCATGATTTCTTAGGGAAAGCATATAGTTCTATTGTTAAGATACCTGATGTGCCAACCTTGTTGGCTTTGTTCTTCATCAACTCCTCCAGGTAGGCAGGACAGTTCCTCCTCCAATGGCCTGTTTCACCGCAGTGATGGCAAGCAAGCTCATTAGCAGGGTGCTCCTTATGAGTTGGTGGGGGAACCTTTGGCTTGGGTTTGTAAACTTGCTTACCCTTGCCTTATGTGACAACTCGATATTTCTGGTATGTAACTTCATTTCATTTCTAGAACTTTCCTTATTTAGAAAGTTTCTATTTTTAGACATTTCTATTTTTGGCATTCCTTATACACAACAAACATACATATTTTTACACCATACATTAGTGTTTGATTATTTTAGTCAACACAATATTTTATTTACTTATGGTGACACATTGAGCTTAAAACATTTTAAAAATAGTAATTTTTACCGGTTAAACAATAAACGTTACAAATTAATTTAAACGTGACTCGAACCTAGACCGACCACTCATGTGGCCGGCCTACACCTTGCTCGTGACCTTCCCTTGGCCGAAACACCCTTGTGGTGTTGGCCATGTGCTCTAATTGTTTGATCTTACCCAAAGACATAAACTCTTATACATCCATAACTTGATAGAGTCCTACTTGGACTATAATACTCTTTCTAAACCCTAAATCTCCCCCTATATAAATCCCATAACACCGAACCCTAATCCCCTTTGTTCTCCCTATTCGGCCAAGCAAACCCGAAGCATCACCATTCATCCGTTCGTGTTCAAAGCAAGCAAACCCGAAGCCCCTTTGTGTTGTTCTTGATTCCGTTCGTTCGATCCAAGGTATACCGATTTATCCTTTCTTTTGCTTGTTCTATCTTGTTTATTCGACCTTTAGTTTGAACCCGAGACCATGGCCAAGGCCATTTGGTCTCGGTATGAACCCTAACACCCTTGAAACCGTAGCATGCATCACCCTTGATCACTAATTCGTGTTGTTGATTATTCGAACCCTAGATCTCATACTCGAAGACACTCATCCTCCAAACAAACGTTAGATCTTTACTTGGTTTATCTAAGACATCTCCGGGAGTGTATATCCATAAAATAACATAACATACTGGAGTTGAAGTGTTGATTGTGGACTTAGGGGTTGGTATATTAACTCAATAGACTAGCTACCTGTTAGGGATAACAGTTCATGTGATGTCAAACATAACAACTTGTTCAACACATTTTCATAAACATAACTAGTAATTGTAGATATTCTACAATTACACTTCACTTTTCATATTTACTTCTCATATCATATGAGTGTTGAACCTTATACATTTTTCAGTCATAAACCATTTTCATAACAAACATTTTGAGTAGCAAAACACTTTACTTTACTTTACTTTACTCTTTACTTTAACCCTGTGGATTCACTCAACATTATTGTTGACCCTTTTACTATTTATGTTTTTCCAGGTAATTAGGTGCAGTGGAGTTTGGAGGATATGAGCATTGGGATTGTCGTGAGCCATGATTAAAACATTAAGTTTACGAACAATCATTTCATTTCAAAACAATTTCTATTTAGGAAACTTACTATTTTTGGAAACTTTCTACTTTTGGAAAGTGAAACAAACCTTTATTTTTCATTATTGCATGGTTGTTTGTTTACTTAATTTTTGCTATGTTGTCATGAACGTTACACCCTCGTTCTTCCGCAAAACATTTTAAATGAAGTAAAACTCATTTTTGGCGGGGTGTGACACCTTAGCCCTTAGAAACTACTTGTGGTTTTGGTTTTTGAATCTTACCTTGCCTTATAGCAAGGACAGTAGGGGCAGGAGTTTCCTTAGGTAGCCCAGATTCCGTTTGTTTCAGCATAGCATGTAATTCGGAGAAAGTCTTCCCCATACAATGCATATGATAAGTCATGACAAACAGTGCAAAATCCTTATTGAGGGACGTTAGATCAAGCTAATCCCAAGGATATGCGGCATGGGGTGTAACACCTCAATTTTTAAAACACCTATAAAATCATATTTTTAAATAAAAATATTACAAAGTCCAACATCCCAAAATACGGTTTAACAAAAACCATTAAAAGTTTATCAGAGTATTAAAACCGGTGTTACAATATAATATCATAACCATAGGATAAACGGGATCTACCTACGAGCTCCCGAGCTAATCAACACTAGGCCACCTCTATTGCGACCTTCTAATCCTTCAATCTCGAACCTGAGTACATAGCCAAAACAAAGTATTACGTGAGACAAAATAGTCTCGTGAGATACATGGGTTTTCGACCCATTTTCAAAAATAATAAAAATCGTTAATATTCATTTCTTTCCTTTATTCACTTATTAATTATCACTTATATTCTTATCGTTTATTCATACTTACTAGTAAGCTAACCGTAAGCTTACCCATCACATAATCACATATATGTAAGCTATCCATAAGCTTACTCTATTTATCACATATGCCACGGATCATTCCGAAGCAAACTCCCCCGATGTGGGTTATCATTACAAGATCACACGGTAATTGGGGTTCTCCCAAACTTACCAAGATCTCTAACTCCCCCGTCTCGCGGGTTATCATAATCCCCCTTTTTATCGGGTTATCATAATCCCCCTATTGTCGGGTTATCGTTAACATAGATATACTACCCTTGTGCAGGGAGGTACCGCCCCAAGTAGTAGTCTCACTCCCCCATAAATGGGTTATCGTTATCCGGATACTTTTGTTACACACATTGGATTTCATCAAATACGGGCCTATGCCCCACCAATTCCTCATCAAGCACAAATTAGAATGCATCTATTCTAATTATCATATTAATCTCTTTTAACATAATCATATTTCATTTATCTTTTCTCATCCTGTAACGCCCCAAAAATCTTTATAATTTAATTTTATTGTATAATAATCATTTAAGAATATTGTGGTATTACTTAATCGAGGTTATTAAGTGTTATTTTATATAACGTCTTGATTACGTATTTATGCGATCCTTAATGTGTGATATTGATATTATAATTATGTGTGACGCCTCGGTTGTATGAGTTATTTATTTAGGTGACGTTTTACCTTAAGTGAAGTAGTTTCTTTCCCGTAAATTAACTGTCGAATTGAGGCCGGCCGTAGGCCAAGGCCGAACTCGAGTTATCACTTTTAGCAATCCACAATGGGTAGAATTATGGTGTTGTTGTGGTCCACTTGGAGTCTCGTGTGATGATTAGTAAAAAGGGTTTGAGCCCAATCCTTTCCCCATGCTTGCTGCCCACGTCCAAACAAAAGAAAACGAGAAGGGCTTGAGCCCAATGTTACTCCTATCTGCTTGCTGCTTCCGTTCGACCCAAAAACAAGAAGGGCTTGAAGCCCGAAACTAATTAAGTCGTATAAATTAGTCCCTTGTCGTACACTGCCCTAATCATCATCGATTCTCAACCACCATTCGGCAGACACGTCTCCACCAATAGTCGATCCCTGTCTCTGCTATACTCTCGATCGAATAGTCCGGCATTCACTTTAGATCGATCGGAATTAGGGAATCAAGAGTGGAATTCTTCGGTAAGCTTTTGTTTTATTCTCAATTTTCTTCTGGCCAATCCTATTCGATTAATCACAGCTCTTTTGTCGACATTCTAGCAAGGCGTATCGATCGGGTGCAAGGGAATACCACCGTCGCAGATTCGGTATGGGTTTTTGGCATTCTGCTCGTGTCTTTGTCTTATTCGATTTGTAATTCGACTCTAATGTTTAGATTTCTGTGGACTGCGGGAGTTCCACTCACCAACAGGAAGGCATTCGGGCAGGAGCGATCTAGTAATCCTAGTCGATAATCTAATTCGGTAGTTCTTTATTTCCGAGTTTTATTGTCATTTAAACCGCAGCTTGTATTGTTTATTAGACTAGTATGTCGGGTTAAATCGGGGGTTAATTGCAGGGCAGTAGAGTTAGGGGCTGCTTTCCGAGTCCGGGGTATGTTTGGGTTTGTATTATTGTCTCATTAGAATTGATTGTCGAGAACCTTTAACCGAAGGGAAACCGAACCCCTCGGGTTCTTGGTTTCCAACCGGGTAATTGTAGCATCTAGCTTTAGTACAAATCAAATTTTTAAACCTTTATAACTGTGATGTAGGAAGGGCTGTCGGGTAGTGAATTCTAATGCTCGGGTTTTCGGTGACGGGTCGGGTTGCTAAATCGATTTGTTTAAACCAATATTTTTCGGGCAGAATCTGCCCTACTGTTCTACCCTGTTTTTGAGATACTTAAAATAATCTTTAGAGTTTTTGGCCCATGCTGGGACCTTGATTTTTGAGTTAGCTTTCCAACGCCGCAACCCTCTCGTCAATCCGAATTGCGGTTTAAAAGTTATAGTCGATTTAGTATGCTGCTGTTAGGAAAATGACATGTGCATCACGTCTGTCTTGCAACTCTGTTTTGAGACACTTAGATTCTGTTTTGGCCAGTGACTCTCTCACAGTAAATTGTAGTTCTGATTGTCTTCTAGTCATGGTAAAAAGATGGGAAAAATCTGATGAACCGTTTAGGATTTATGGCAGTTTCCTTGAGACTGACGGCTGCTGCCAGCTTTCTGAAATAAGCCCTCGGGTAGGATTTTAATTCCGGGTTTCGTGTTTGGTTTTAGGACCGTCTAGGAGATAACGTGCTGTCCTTCTGATTGTCGGGAACCCTGTGGAGCGTACATTTCTCGAGGTGAGTATTCTCACCGTGTATTCAGTTTTAACGGTGTACATGCATGACTTATGTGTTACATTTCTTGCACCATAATTGTTATCTGAGCTTGAGCTGTTATCTGCGTTTGATCCGCTATCTGAGTTTGATTTATTATCTGAGTTTGACATGCTATCTGAGTATCTGAGCAGCTGTTGATTTATTTTAATCTGAGACATTGTGCCTGGGTAACCGAGCTCGGCACAGGGTCATTCTGTGCTACTACTTGCTAGGGGCATCTGAGATAATTATGTTAAAGAGATAATAAAACATAATAACACACATCTGAGTTTTTGGCTATATGCCTGGGATCACCTCCCGTCTGAGTTTTGGGATTATTCCCATCTGAGTTTTGGGATCACTCCCGTCTGAGTTTTTGGCTTATGCCTATCTGAGGTGTGAGGAGGGGCGAGGTTGATCTCTCGTCCCAAATCACACAAGCGCGCTATATAAATTAAAATCTGAGTAATAAAAATCTGAGAAATAATCTGAGTAATTAATCGAGTAGATTCTGAGTAGGAGTACACCAATGTGCCCTCATGTGTTGTATGTTATAATTGTTTACATTTTGAGACTATTCACTCAGCTTCCCAGCTGACCCAAACTTTCCCCCACATTGTTTCAGGTACCAGCAAAGGAAAGGAGAAGGTGGACGGTTGGCTGCTGTATCTTTTCGTTACTGATGTGGACAGCAATTAATATGTTAAAAACATTTCATTTTATTTTTAACTATTTCCGCAATAAATACATTTTAAACGTTAAATATTTAAACCGGAGCTTTATTTATGGGACCTTTCGATTATAATTCTGTTTCAAAAATTTTAAAAATCTTGTAAATTTTAGGGTGTTACAAGTTGGTATCAGAGCACTGACTTGAGGGATTTGGATTCACAATGGGTGAATTCAAACTCAAGTTTGAGTTATGAGTTTTTAAAATGAGAAATGAGTAAACTATTTTCTGAGTAAAGATTCCACATCCAGTATGCAGCATGTCACGTCGACCTCTCGCTTTCCAGTTGCCGGTAATATTTTAGAGGTTTTATTTATTTAGGAATTTCGTGGTATTATGAGTTTTGAGGAATGACAAATATGAGAATTGTTGTTATTATTTTGAGTATAATTCTGATTTAACTCTGAGTGTATTTCGCGACGAGGATCGCTTTTCTGAGTATATTTTCCGTGTGTAATTCTGAGTGCATTTGCGTCATACATGCTAAAAATTATAATTACATACAATTTTATATAATCTATGAGGTTTTATAATTCTGATAAATTTATAACCAAAAGGGGTAATAAATGGATATGAAATTTTGATAGTAATTCCATAAGTTATTTGATGAGAACATGTTTTGGTTAAATAAAAATGAGAAGGAATAAATTTTCCGTTTGGGAAAAGCACTTAATAGAAAGAGTTATGGAAACGAGTAAATGAAAAATATTTTTACTATCAACCGATTTAAAGAATAATTTTATGGTGGTTTATCAAGTCGAGCGAAGTGAAAATACCAAGAACATATTTTTATAAAAATAAAAAATAAAAAAAAATATATATATATATTTAAAATTGATATTTATTTTAAGTTATTTACATTTGAACTAGACGAGAAATCTTAACTAGAATTGGATTTTATTTATATCCGTTATTTCAGAGTCGTTTTAGTTTTTAATATTAAAACTTTAGTTGGATTAAGCATGTTTTTAAATGTTGAATTATCCTTTGAGATTCTATTTAGTGGAACCTTTTCACTTATTTATCAAATTGAAAAATTTTAAATTTATGAGAAATTCGGGTGTTATGAAATCTTTGGACAATTAAAAAGGAAAATGTTTTTATAAAGAGATGAGACATGATGTAGTGGGAAAATCTTTTTTGCTGAGAAAATGATAAACCGAGATTTATTAAATTAAGATCAAATGAGAAAACTTTTAAAGTATGTGATTTTAATAGCTGAGTCTGAAAATCCATAATTTTTTTTTATGAATTCAGTGAGAGATTATTAATTTAACACAGAGATATTGAATAACCTATATAAGTTTGTTATACCAACTAATCGAGGATTGCCGAGTCAAATTAAACAGAAATTATTCAAGTTTATCTTAAAGGGTATTTATTAAAAGTGAACTAAAGGGAGACTATCATCATGAATTCAGTGATGATTTATTTAAAAATAAATCAGAAGAGGTTATTAGTTATATTATGTTCTGAGTTAAAAACATAATAAAATACTTTGGCTGAGTGCCTTTTTGCTGAGTGCATTTATGAGTAATGTTTATGAGATTTTGAGTAATTTATCAGATATGAAAGTAAAATTTTCTTCCTTTTTAGTGTGATTTGCTGGTGGATTTATATGTGGGAAGTTGTAAACTTTGGGATTGACTCGTGACCAAACAGAAGTAGGTGTCAAAAGTAATAGAGGGCCCTTATTACCGTACACACAAGACTTTTGGTTGGTTAGGGGGAAATTTTGAAGGGAACGATGGACCAATGCTTGTTATTGTGAATTTAGTATGTGTATCCTAATTGTTGGTGTGACTACATACTTGCTTGTTTATTTTGGTAGACAATACTAGTTCCAAACTCGAGGACGAGTTTTCTCCAAGTGGAGTTGAGTAGGGGTAAAAAGGAAAATTGTCAAGAAATAATTATCATTAATTATTATTTATAAATATTATGAGCATGATGCTTATGCAGAGAGATTTTGTTGGTATGAATTTAAAGTGCGAATTCTAGATACATATAATTGATCAAATAAATTATAAGAGTAACTATCAAATCTAGCAGTTGAGAATAATTAAATTTATTCTATGGGTAATTATAGAGTTTACAACAAAATGATAGATCAGGTTTACTGGAGAAATTAATAAATCAAGTTAATTGGGTTGAATGAATATCATGCAAAAGGGAAGTAGTAATATTACCATTATATACAAAATAAGACAGTATACTTATTCTTGGGTGGTTATAAATGTGATAATGAGAAATCATTAAATTAAAGTGACGAGAACTTATTAATGAGTCGAATATGAGAAAACTGCTACAATGAAATTTTGAGGAAAATGAGTTAAAATGAGATCGGTAATTTGCTGGTAATGAGTTATTATTAAAACGAGCTAAATGATAAAATTTTATTTTGATTAGTTATGGAATAATTTTGACTTATAAGAAATTTACAAACCGAGTTACATAAGCAAATTAATAAAATGAGTCAAAGGAGAAAAGTATTAAATTAACGGGAAGTTAATATATCGGAGCAATGAGAATAGTTAGTTATGAGTAATTATTAAATTAAGTTAAGAAGAATTAGTAAACTGAACTTATTGGATTGGGTAATATATTTCATTATTTAAAGTTATCAAATAAGATACCTTGTTATTATTAAATTATTGAATTGAGAATAGTTAGACGAGGAATGCAATAAGTGAATTAAACAAGAAGATTTTATTGAATTAACGAGATTTTCTGAAAGATGAGAAAGTAGTAAATTATTGATTTGATTCGTAAATTAAGTAATGAGAGATCATTAAAGAAAAAGAGTATGAAATTTTTAGTGGGTAACGTGAATTTGATGAGTGGATATATGGTCAAAATAATCATGAGACATTTTAGTTGTGTAAAATCAGCGAAACAAACTATTAAAGGATCGTTAAACTAGATGAATGAGAAAACATCTATTAAAGTATTATCGAGAAACCACTAAATGTAATAGAATGAGAACCTATTAAAGGGAATTAAATGACAAGATCATTAATTTGAGCTATTTAAAGGGTTATCAACATCGGTAATATGCAAACCTAATAGAGTAAGGTAACAATATAATGTTAAAGAAGAGTTATTTTGAGAACCAATAACACGGTTGAGAGAGAGTATATCATTCCAAGTATTATAAACTAGTAAATTGGAACACACGAGTAGTTATAAGAACAAGTAAAAATGTGATTTGTTTATAAAATGTTATTGCTAGTAAATACTATTACTTTATGAGTTTATTTCTCAGATAAATTATGGTTATGTTTCTGAGTCAGATTTCGGGGTTTACTTCTGAGTTAAGATTTCTGAGTTTGTTCCCGAGTTATATTTCTGAATTTATTTATGAGGCAGATTTCTGAGTTACACTCCTGAGATATGTATTGAGTTCATTTCTGAGTTAGACTTTTGAGTTGTATTTCTAGATCATATTTCTGAGTCATATACCTTAGTATATGAGAATTCTGTGTGGTAGGTACATTTCTTGTGAATAATTTCCTGTTTTTGGTATTAACTGATAATGGTGTAAACTACTAGATTGCTTCTTTGCCTTATGCCAACTGGTGTCCAATAGAGTAGAGGACCTTTCAGAGCTAATTCTTATACGGATTTTGACAATAGTAAGATTAAACCTGTTGTAAATACGTTAAGTGATCATTGTCGGAGCCTCGCGAGAAGTTTTGTTTTCTTCTTTCCATAAAATTTATTTTTATCGTCGCGAGAGAACCAAGTGTGACTGTTAGCACGAACCGGATAACCAAGTATCACGTCGAGATCATCCGACGCCGCAAACTAAACTGTAGCAAATCTCCAAGTGGAGTTGAATCGGAGATTCAACGCAACGTTAACCGCCGGGTGCCACAACTGTATCCGAATGCGAGAGCAAGAAGACGCCTTCAGTAGAGTATCGTGGTGTATTTTATGCTCATTATCGACATTTTCTTTACATACTCAAATTACAGCCATGAAGAGCTTCTTTCTATTCATAACTTTATCGTCTTTATTCTTCTTTTCCATTTGAGTATGCATGTCGTAGGACACCCTGATGAATTTCCTTTCTATTCGTAACCTTATCATTTTATTTTCTTTCCCTAATTGAAGATGTGTGTCGTTGACAAGTCTGAGTCTGAAACGCGAGATCGCTACCCTGAGCTTCTTCCGAGCAATGACTTCGGGGACGAAGTTTATTTCAAGTGGAGTTGAGTTGTAACGCCCCAAAAATCTTTATAATTTAATTTTATTGTATAATAATCATTTAAGAATATTGTGGTATTACTTAATCGAGGTTATTAAGTGTTATTTTATATAACATCTTGATTACGTATTTATGCGATCCTTAATGTGTGATATTGATATTATAATTATGTGTGACGCCTCGGTTGTATGAGTTATTTATTTAGGTGACGTTTTACCTTAAGTGAAGTAGTTTCTTTCCCGTAAATTAACCGTTGAATTGAGGCCGGCCGTAGGCCAAGGCCGAACTCGAGTTATCACTTTTAGCAATCCGCAATGTGTAGAATTATGGTGTTGTTGTGGTCCACTTGGAGTCTCGTGTGATGATTAGTAAAAAGGGTTTGAGCCCAATCCTTTCCCCATGCTTGCTGCCCACGTCCAAACAAAAGAAAACGAGAAGGGCTTGAGCCCAATGTTAGTCCTATCTGCTTGCTGCTTCCGTTCGACCCAAAAACAAGAAGGGCTTGAAGCCCGAAACTAATTAAGTCGTATAAATTAGTCCCTTGTCGTACACTGCCCTAATCATCATCGATTCTCAACCACCATTCGGCAGACACGTCTCCACCAATAGTCGATCCCTGTCTCTGCTATACTCTCGATCGAATAGTCCGGCATTCACTTTAGATCGATCGGAATTAGGGAATCAAGAGTGGAATTCTTCGGTAAGCTTTTGTTTTATTCTCGATTTTCTTCTGGCCAATCCTATTCGATTAATCACAGCTCTTTTGTCGACATTCTAGCAAGGCGTATCGATCGGGTGCAAGGGAATACCACCGTCGCAGATTCGGTATGGGTTTTTGGCATTCTGCTCGTGTCTTTGTCTTATTCGATTTGTAATTCGACTCTAACGTTTAGATTTCTGTGGACTGCGGGAGTTCCACTCACCAACAGGAAGGCATTCGGGCAGGAGCGATCTAGTAATCCTAGTCGATAATCTAATTCGGTAGTTCTTTATTTCCGAGTTTTATTGTCATTTAAACCGCAGCTTGTATTGTTTATTAGACTAGTATGTCGGGTTAAATCGGGGGTTAATTGCAGGGCAGTAGAGTTAGGGGCTGCTTTCTGAGTCCGGGGTAGGTTTGGGTTTGTATTATTGTCTCATTAGAATTGATTGTCGAGAACCTTTAACCGAAGGGAAACCGAACCCCTCGGGTTCTTGGTTTCCAACCGGGTAATTGTAGCATCTAGCTTTAGTACAAATCAAATTTTTAAACCTTTATAACTGTGATGTAGGAAGGGCTGTCGGGTAATGAATTCTAATGCTCGGGTTTTCGGTGACGGGTCGGGTTGCTAAATCGATTTGTTTAAACCAATATTTTTCGGGCAGAATCTGCCCTACTGTTCTACCCTGTTTTTGAGATACTTAAAATAATCTTTAGAGTTTTTGGCCCATGCTGGGACCTTGATTTTTGAGTTAGCTTTCCATCGCCGCAACCCTCTCGTCAATCCGAATTGCGGTTTAAAAGTTATAGTCGATTTAGTATGCTGCTGTTAGCAAAATGACCTGTGCATCACGTCTGTCTTGCAACTCTGTTTTCAGAAACTTAGAGTCTGTTTTGGCCAGTGACTGTCTCACAGTAAATTGTAGTTCTGATTGTCTTCTAGTCATGGTAAAAAGATGGGAAAAATCTGATGAACCGTTTAGGATTTATGGCAGTTTCCGTGAGACTGACGGGTGTTGCCAGCTTTCTGAAATAAGCCCTCGGGTAGGATTTTAATTCCGGGTTTCGTGTTTGGTTTTAGGACCGTCTAGGAGATAACGTGCTGTCCTTCTGATTGTCGGGAACCCTGTGGAGCTTACGTTTCTCGAGGTGAGTATTCTCACCGTGTATTCAGTTTTAACGTTGTACATGCATGACTTATGTGTTACATTTCTTGCACCATAATTGTTATCTGAGCTTGAGCTGTTATCTGCGTTTGATCCGCTATCTGAGTTTGATTTATTATCTGAGTTTGACATGCTATCTGAGTATCTGAGCAGCTGTTGATTTATTTTAATCTGAGACATTGTGCCTGGGTAACCGAGCTCGGCACAGGGTCATTTTGTGCTACTACTTGCTAGGGCATCTGAGATAATTATGTTAAAGAGATAATAAAACATAATAACACACATCTGAGTTTTTGGCTATATGCCTGGGATCACCTCCCGTCTGAGTTTTGGGATTATTCCCGTCTGAGTTTTGGGATCACTCCCGTCTGAGTTTTTGGCTTATGCCTATCTGAGGTGTGAGGAGGGGCGAGGTTGATCTCTCGTCCCAAATCACACAAGCGCGCTATATAAATTAAAATCTGAGTAATAAAAATCTGAGAAATAATCTGAGTAATTAATCGAGTAGATTCTGAGTAGGAGTACACCGATGTGCCCTCATGTGTTGTATGTTATAATTGTTTACATTTTGAGACTATTCACTCAGCTTCCCAGCTGACCCAAACTTTCCCCCACATTGTTTCAGGTACCAGCAAAGGAAAGGAGAAGGTGGACGGTTGGCTGCTGTATCTTTTCGTTACTGATGTGGACAGCAATTAATATTTTAAAAACATTTCATTTTATTTTTAACTATTTCCGCAATAAATACATTTTAAACGTTAAATATTTAAACCGGAGCTTTATTTATGGGACCTTTCGATTATAATTCTGTTTCAAAAATTTTAAAAATCTTGTAAATTTTAGGGTGTTACACATCCTTATCGTCATAGACTTTATCATTTGACTCACTAATAAGATTCACTTATTATTGTTCATAAATATCAAATACTTTATCTCTACATTGACTAGGGCATGTATATAATACTAGTCGTTTTATACGTATCCTCTTAACAATTTGATCATTGCCTTTACTAGTATAGTTTCCTAAACAATACTTGATACTTAAATTCATTACTATTAGTTTTATTAATACATATTATTAATAAACCAAATATCATACTTTCTCAATCATTACTCTTAGTCAAACATCATATTAATAAAGAATTATTAAATACTTTTCATTATCATAATCTCTTTCAAAAATCATTAGTCATTAAGACATACTATGGTAGTCTATTACTTGTATTCTCTTATCCTTTTAATCATATCTTTATTAAAAACATTTGTTAATAAAGACTCATTAAATATCATAGTTTTCAAAATCATTTGCTATGTACTCAGTAAAAGTCTCATGTACTCACCTTAGCCAAGCTAACTCCAAATTGTGTCTAATAACACGAATCCTTGCTTTCCAACTTGTGAAATGTCACCAATCTTTAGGTCTTCTTGGCCTACCATCAATATCATCACAATAACTAGTTATTATCCATAACTAATCACAAAACAATCCATATTCATATTCCTAACCACCAAGTTCATCCAACTTGGTGGAATCTCAAACCCTAGTTCAAGATTTCCATCAATAAACCCAGATCCAACTTGTACACATCGATTACAAGCTTACATTGAGCGTTCTATACCCATGCTTAGTCATCTTCCCCAAAGATGACATGGTTGGTTCCCTAAACCACGATTTTTACCCATACAAAGCTCACAATCAAGGTAGATAAGCTAGATAATCAAGAATACTTACCCTTGATGTTTCAATCCTTCAAGATGGTGAAGATTTGAGCTCCAAGACTCCAAAATCGTCCACTTCTCTCTAGAAAATGGCTGCACTATGTGTGGGGTTGAAGGTGAAATGAAACCCTAGCAGCCTACACACAAGTTTATATAGTCCAGACCATTTTTGCGCCGAGCTCGCGCCGCGAAGTGACCCGGGTTTGCCTCTTAGAAGCCGATCTTTTCCATTTTTCGCGCCCCGCTCGCGCCGAGTTCGCGCCGCGAACCAAACGCGATCTTGACGTGACCCTCTCGCGTTTCGTCGCTGGAGTTTCTGTTTGAACTCGCGCCTTCCTCGCGCCGCGAGGGCTGTCTGGGTCAGTTCCTTGCCTTTTAAACTTGTTTCCATCCAAGACTTGACCCATACTTGGTTACACCAAGTCCCAAACAATCAAACTTGGTTCCTTCCTCGCGCCGCGAGGGCTGTCTGGGTCAGTATGACATCAACCACCATTGTCTCTTTAAATGTTGAGACAACTGTAGACTGACAATGATCAATTTAGTGTGCTCAGTATATGAATTTTGCATAGCAGCAGTGGGCTAGCTATGTTGGCCATAAAGGGATATATATTTGAAAGATCGTTTGAGACTTTGGTCAGTATTGAGTTGGTACTGGTCAATACTTAGTCTCTATTTGGGAATGAAATATATATATATATATATAAGTTTAAGGGCTTTTTAGAAATTCATACCTGAGACTCTGTCAGATTCTCTTCTAGCATCTGCAGAGGTCGGTGCAGGATCATGTGTTTGTTGATGTGCAGCACCAACATCTTCAATACCGACCTCTATGTTATGCTGAGCACCTTCCATTGTAGTTTGTGCATATTGAATCTCCACATCAAGAGGAACATGAGGTTCCTCAATTGGTTGAGCAGATGGAGGTAGTTCTGGACTTGGAAGGTCAGCGGTGGCTGCAACTAGGCTTTGGGCTTGAAGAGAGGCAGTTAATGATGGAACATTTGCAGGCTGCACCTCCTCAGATGATAAGTTTCCCATAATGATAGGAGAGAGATTCCTTCTTCGTCTATGAAGAACCAATGGTGTGTCTTCTGAGGACTCAGTTTCAAGAACGGTTTCAATATGAGGAGCAGCAAGATCTTGTGCAGGTGGAGAGATAGTTGGTTCTTGAACTTGTGGGACATCCTGCATCTCAATATCTTGACCAGCCTGGGCTCCATTGCCACTATTATCATCATTATCATCATCACCATCATTGTCTGACTCAGTATCAGACATATCTTCTTCATCATTTATATGTTCTTGAACAATGGCCCACATAGGAGGACTTAGAAGAGGCTCTCCTTCTCTTGGCCTATAAAAGAAAATCTTCTCACTAAGTGGAGGAAGATCAACTCTTGGACTATGAAAATCATCATAAATGTGTGTGGGCATTGAGTGTTGAAAGATGAGTGATAGAAATCTGCAGAAAGGGACATTGCATTCCCTTGTGTTTGCTCGGACCAGAGTAGCTAATTCATTGAAAATTAGGCGAGCAAAATCAATATTTCTTCCATAGTACAGAGCATGTACTATTTGCATCCCAAATTCGTTTATTTGGTCCAAAGCTCCCGTCTTGTGGGTCATACATCGAATTATTGTTGTGATGAGAATACCCCACATAGGACCAAATTCATTTCTTTTGATTGTGCCCGTTGTTCCTCTTCGACCCAGAAATGGCAGTACAGAGCGTGCCTCTGATCTATCAACAAATGGGTCATACTGAGCTTGGGCGGGAAGTCTCAGTGCTTCATGAATGATTGCAGTAGAAACAAAAGCTCTTCTTTGATCCCTAATTACCCATCCAGCAATCATATCTGGAGAATCGAGTGTGGCAGAGTACCAAAACTCGCATAACATTTCTGGGTGAATTGCTCGAGGAGATAATGTCAGTGCACGAGCAATTGGGCAATGCTTCATAAAAGTCACGATGTTCGTGAATTCTTGGCATACCCAGGCTTGAGGAATATTAAAATTTGTTGTGATGTTGTTCCTCGCAAACCTGGGTACTTCATTATTTCGGAATTGGATTTCCGATTCAACGTTTGGAGCAACAAAAGTGTAATTCGCCATCTGTGATTGTGATTTGAAAACGTTTTGCTTGCTAAGAGAAAGTGAAATCATTAATCGCAGAGAGAATTGAAAATGAAAGAAAGAAATAACAGTTAAAAAATTTGAAGTAAAAAAAACGGTTATTTATAGGAGATTTGAAAGATAATTAAGGTATTGGGAAGTAAAAACGGCTGATTTGACTGCCTTATCCCCTGCCAACGGTAACTTTCTTATTAAGAAAGGTTACCCTTTGAGCAGTATGAGGATTAAGCTCGGTGTAAGAGCCGTCATACCCCAATACCGAGTTAAAAAAAATTTAATTTAAAAAAAAAATTTAAAAAATATAAAAACAATTAATTTACTCTTGAAATTAATAAAAAATAAAAGATTTTAAATTTTGATGATAACAGACTAGTGATACTGAGTGGTCAGTATCAACAAGAGTGATACTGAGCGCTCAGTTTTAAAGAAATTTAATAAAGATTAAGGATTCAACATACCTAATTGCCCTAGTAAATACATAAACCTTTCCTCAGGAAGAGGTTTAGTAAACACATCAGCCAATTGTTCATTTGTTGGTACATAATCTACTTCAACCTTACCTTTTTCCACATTATCTCGAATAAAGTGGTGTCTGATATCAATGTGCTTGGTTTTGGAGTGATAGACTGGGTTCTCTGTGATAGCAATAGCACTCTTGTTATCACAATGAATAGGAGTCTTATGAAAGTTGAACCCATAGTCTAAGAGTTGATACTGCATCCATAATAATTGAGCACAACAACTTCCTGCAGCAACATATTCTGCTTCTGCTGTGGAAGTTGCTACCGAATTTTGTTTCTTGGATGACCAGCCAACTAGTCTTCCACCTAGGAATTGACATCCTCCACTTGTGCTCTTTCTGTCCAATCTACAACCTGCAAAATCTGCATCTGTGTACCCTTCAAGGTCAAAGTTTGAGTCTTTGGGATACCAAAGACCCAGGTTACGAGTACCTGTAAGATATCTAAAGATGCGCTTAACTGCTTTCATGTGTGATTCTTTAGGATCAGCCTGATACCGAGCACACAAACATGTGGCAAACATGATATCAGGCCTACTAGCAGTTAAGTAAAGTAAGGAACCAATCATACCTCGGTATGTGGATTGACATACTGGTTTACCAGTTTCATCCTTACTTATCTTATCCTGAGTACCCATAGGAGTGTGCATGGAAGATAAATTTTCAAATTTGTATTTCTTTAACATGTCATGCACATACTTACTTTGATTTATAAATGTGCCATCAGGCTTTTGTTCAACTTATAAACCAAGAAAGTAAGTAAGTTCTCCCATCATACTCATCTGATACTGAGTTGACATTATCTTAGCAAACCAGTCACACATTGACTTGTCAGTGGAACCAAAGATAATATCATCTACATATATCTGAATGAGTAAGATGTCAGAACCTTTCCTTTTTGAAAATAATGTTTTATCAATTTTACCTCTTGTAAACTTATTTTCAATAAGATACTCAGACAAGGTGTCATACCAGGCTCTTGGAGCTTGTTTGAGCCCATATAGAGCTTTATCAAGCTTGAAAACATAATGAGGAAATTTGGGATCAACAAAACCTGGAGGTTGTTTAACATAAACTTCTTCTTGTAGTTTTCCATTTAGAAAAGCACTTTTGACATCCATCTGATAAACTTTGAAATTCTTAAAGGCTGCATATGCAAGATACAACCTAATAGCTTCTATTCTTGCAACTGGTGTAAAAGTTTCATCATAGTCAATGCCTTCTTCTTGCCTGTAACCTTGAGCAACTAACCTTGCTTTGTTTCTGATGACAACACCATCCTTGTCCATCTTGTTTCTGAACACCCACTTAGTACCAATAATAGTTTTGCCAGAAGGAGGTGGTACTAAGTTCCAAACTTTGTTTCTTTCAAACTCTGTGAGCTCTTCTTGCATAGCCTCTACCCAATCTTCATCTAATAAAGCTTCATCAGCTTTCTTTGGTTCAATGGTAGATAGAAAACTTGAGAAGAAACAAAAGTTTGCAGTTGCTTGGGTTGGAAATTCTAATTTTCTTCTTGTTTGGACACCTTCTTCAATAAGACCAATAATGTTTGAGTGTGGATGGTCTCTGTGTTCCCTTAAATTGTTTCCTAAGGGAGCATTTGAAATAGGATCAACAATATCTTGTTGATTTGGTGTGTTGTCTGTCTGATACTGAGTGGAATTCAGATCAGTATTAGACAGTGCAGGTTGCTGTTCATCTTCATTTTGCAGAGTTGATGTGGATTCTTGTGAAGTGTTGGATGTTTCACCTTCTTCATAAATAGAGTGGTTCAGATCATTAGTTGGAAACTCAGTATGGAGGTCCTCTGATATGAGAACCTCAGTATTAGTCTCATTTGAGTGATACTGAGTTTGAACTTGATCAGTTTCATTAAACTTATTAGGAATAAAGTGTGGATGAAACTCAGGCTGTTCAGCAATGGAGTGTTCTGGATTGCATAGAATATCTATGCCACTTATGTCTTCACTTGCTGAGGTAGAATGCTCATTCTGATCTTCATCGAATGTGACATGAATGGATTCTACAATCATCTTGGTTGAGATGATATACACTCTGAAAGCTTTAGAGTGTGGAGAGTAGCCCATGAACACACCTTCATTTGCTTTGGGAGCAAATTTATTGAGATTTTGTTTTGTACTGAGTACAAAACATTTACTCCCAAAGATGTGGAAATATTCCACATTAGGAATCTTGCCATTGTATAACTCATATGGAGTCTTCAGATGTCTTTGGACTATAGTGGCTCTATTCTGAGTGAAGTTTGCACAGTTTACAGCTTCAGCCCAGAAACTCAGTGCCAGTCCAGCATGGCATAATAAAGTTCTTGCAGCTTCAATCAGTGTTCTGTTCTTTCTTTCTACAACACCATTATGTTGTGGTGTGTAGGCTGCAGAGAAGTTTTGAATGATTCCTTTTTCTTCACAGAAATCTGCTAATACTGAGTTCTTAAACTCAGTACCATGGTCACTTCTAAGTTGCTTGACCTTGTTGCCTTTTTGAAGTTCCTCTATTTTTATAAAAGCAATGATTTCGGTTGTTGCATCTGACTTAGTCTTGAGGAAGATGACCCAAGTATATCTTGAAAATTCATCAACTAAGACTAGAGTATATATCTTTTTGGCCAAAGATGGTGTGCTGATGGGGCCAAAAAGATCCATATGTATCATAGTAAGAGGTTCATTGATGGAATGATTGACTTTAGATTTGAATGAACTCTTCTTCTGCTTGCCCATTTCACATGCTGAGCATAACTTATCTTTTGAATAAGTAATTGTGGGCAGTCCTCTCACCAGTTTCTTCATACTGAGCTCGTTGATATTTCTAAAATTGATGTGAGAGAGTTTCTTGTGCCATAGCCAATGTAATTCTGGCTTGACTTTAGAAAGCAGGCATACTCGAATAGTTGGGTCTATTTCAGATAGGTTGACCACATATACGTCTTTTTCTCTTCTAGCAATGAGTACAGGCTGCCCTTTATCATTGTAGATGATTCCTGCAACCTTTCTGAATCGAGCTTCATTGTCATCATCACACATCTGGCTGATACTGAGCAGATTGTGTTTTAGACCCTCTACATAGGCAACTCTTTTAAAAGTTATGTTGCCTGCCTTGATCACACCATAACCTCTTGTCTTTCCCACCGAGTCATCTCCAAACTTGACAGAAGGACCCTTCTCTGGAGTATAATTGAGAAGGTATTCCATACTGCCTGTCATGTGTCTTGAGCAGCCACTATCTAAGTACCACTTTCTGTCACCCTGCACAAGACACAAAATAAGAGTTAGTCTTTTTAGGAACCCATTTTTGAATGGGACCTTTGGTGGGATAAACACAATTTGACTTGATCTCTTTATGTGGAGAGGTCGGTATCACTTCAGGGGTAACTTTAGAAGTTTTCTTTGGTGATACTGACTTAGTTTCTCTCCTTTTCTTTGGTACTGAGTACCTAGGACTTGAGAGATCAGTCCAGCATTCATCTCCCTTATGACCAGTATGATGACATCTATAACATTTTCTAGGTCTATTTCTAAACATATTTTCATATGGTATTTTAGAAAAATGTTTCACTTTTGGTAGGTCAGTATGAACGAGTTTTGCAAATTGTTTACTTAAAGATTTGACCTGATCACCAAGTGTTTTTAAAATGTTAATTTTGTTATTTCTAATAGATGTATTAACATTGTTTTTAACTGGTTTAGGAGATGGAGGATCTGGTTGCTTATTTTTATTTGACAGAGAAGTCTTTCTAATATTATTAGAGGTAGACTTCTTGTCTTTACCAACCAAAGACCTAGTTGAAGTTGTCTTTTGTTTATCATGTTTTGAAGGAACAACTTTAACAGGTTCTTTAGATGTCTCAGTATATAATGTTTCTGTTCCTGCAACTTCTGTATTTGATGAAACATGTGAGATAGAAGTTGTCTTATTATCATTATATAATTCAAAAGTTGTTGTATTAAATAATAATTCAAAAGGTGGAACAGCAGAAGTGTCATACTGAACTATTGGTAGCTCGGTATCAGAAATTTCTGTTATTTGAAATTCAATACTGAGTTCTTGTAGCTCAGTATAGCACTTTGAGCAGATGGAAGGACCAATAGGTTTTTCTAAAATTTCATTTTCTTCATCATCTGACTCAGTTTGACATCCAACTTCACATAAAGTTTTAGCTTTTACAAAATTAATAGGGTTCATAGTAGAAAACTCTTCAAATAAATCAGCAAAATTGTTCCTGTTTTTAAATTGAGGATCAACACCAAGTGCAGCCCTCACATTTTCTGGAAATTGTTCATTTAAACATTTATTTAATTTTATTGAAGCATTTCCCCAAGATTTACACTGTTTTTCAAATTTCTCTTTTTCAAGTTTGTGTAAATGAGCTTTATCAGCTAATCTTTGGTTAATGTCTTTTAAATCTGAAAAGTTTAGTTCTAAATCTTTATATTTTGCTAATTTCTCCAAGTTTTCATTATTTACCCTTTCAAGTTCTTTAATTGTTAATTTTAAAGCTTTTTCTTTTTGTACATAAGTTTTAAGATCAACAAGCATATACTCAAAAATCTTGGTTTTTTCATTCACTGAATAAGTTTGAAAGGAACTTACCTTGTACAACTGAGTGGAATCCCAATCAGTATGAACACTCATCCTCTCAGCCTCTTTGATATCCTTTTCAAAGGAACTCTTCAAATCATCTTCAGTGAAAGCCATAAAGGCTTTATTCTCAATCTCTTCTTCATCATCACTTAACTCTTCATCCATCCAGGCTTCTGAGTAAAGTGCTTGATGAGGTGCTCCATTTTCTTCTGCCCTCTTTCCCTTGCTCCAATTCTTCAGCTTGACATATTTGTCTCTATATCTTTTTGCTCGGTATGCAATCTTGTCATTTTGGTCAGTCTCAGAAGACTTGGTATGACAATTTGCAGCAATATGTCCAGGCTTTCCACACCTATAGCACAGACCTGATCTTGGGTCAGTATTAGAAGAGCTAACACCAAGCCTCTTCTTCTTCAACTGATCCAGCTTCATAGACATGAGAGCCATTTGAGTTTCAAGCTCTTCTGCCTCAGCATCAGCAAGATCAACTTCTGGTTCATCTGGCTCAGTCACAGTATAAGCCTGTTGCACAACTAGAGCCATACCAGTGGAAGACTTGTCAGTTTTCTTCCAGTTGATCAGTCTTGCAGCATTATTCTCCTCATGATTCAGCATTAGACCATACAAAGTTTGAAGAGTGTATGACTCAATGTTGTTAGCAGCATTGACAGAGTTTGTCATGTCAAGAAATTGTTGAGGAAGACTATCCAGGAACTTTTGAACAAGCTCTCCTTCCTCTTTCACAATGCCTACACTGATTAAATCATGGATAACAGTATTGAACCTGTTATAGAGAGTGGTGATGTCTTCATTTGGAGTTGAAAAGAAATTTTCATATTTCCTTCTCATGTTGCTTTTTCTTTGCAACTTCACCTTTGCTGTACCTTCATAGGTAACTGATAGGCTATCCCACATAGCCTTGGCTGTTGGCAATTTCATAATTGCATTAAGTATCTCTTTGGTAACAGCATTACCAATCACCCCTTTAGCTCTGGAGTCTAAAGCATACAACTGACGGTCAGTATCAGTCCAGTTGTGCTTTAGTTTAGGTACAGATCTTATGCCCTCAGGAGCATCATCAGTAGCAGCAACAGGTTCCACAGTTTGTGGAATGATGGGACCATCATTTAGCACAGTGAGCATCTCATGATGAATAGATTCAAGATACCACTGAGCTTTGAGCTTCCATTGATGGAAGTCTTTTCCATCAAAGATGGGTACTCCCTTTCCAGACATAATTGGTGCAACAATTGTAGACATTTTGGATTTTTGAGTGTTGGAGGGATAGATGTAGGAAATGGCTGCCAGGGTTATAGATCGACTAAATAAGAGATTATTTAGCCTGCTCTGATACCAGTTGTTAGGTCACAACACCCCTGGTTTGTTAGTTAATTGATTAGAATGATTATACAAGAGACAATTAAAGTGTAAAACACAGTACTAGAGTGGGTGTACAAATCCACTAAGTGTGGTATGTTGCGGAAAAGCAATACCACTGATCAATTACAAGATATGAAAGTGTAGAGTGAATTGGTGAGTACTCCTTTGCAAGATGATCTCTATTTATAATGTTATAGAGATCTTACATAATGAGCAAAGGAGTAACCGAAGGACTAAGCAAGGAAAATGACTAAGATCAAGGGATTTGATCTTAGTCCGTTACTATACTGAGTATCACTCAGTCCTTCTACTCAGTCCTTGTACTCAGTATCACTATCTGATACTGAGTACTGATACTGAGTTCCAATACTGATCACTCAGTATCAGACCTAAACTTAGCTATATTATTCTACATATAAATCAAAGCTAGTCTAGGTTGTTTTGTTATCTTAAGATCTAAAGGGGGCAAGGCTTTTTGCTTTAACAAAAACAACCACAAACATAAAGAAAACATGCAACATATTTTGTGCAAACCTCGACCGATGAAATCATTGGTTCGGTCACGTGAGTCATCACGACGGACCGAATGGTCAAACTAGGGACGGGCCAACATGAACCAAACGGGCCTACATAAACCCAATGGGCTCCCACTTGCTCCAAGACATTCATGGGCAAGTAGGAACCAAATTTTTATGAAACAAATGCAATTGGCCAGAAAATACAGCCTGTTTTGAAGGCCCGAAAAGTCACTTAAGGATTCTTCGGTGGTCTTCACCGCCTTCTGTAAAGTTGTAGGTCTCTGAGTTGCAGAAATTTTGGCGGTGGTTTCAGGTCGAACGGAATGGCCAATCTCAGGGAAAGTCCGTTTTCGTGCAGCTGCGCAGGAGGTGCCGAAAATTATTGTTTTGTCCTCATCTTTTCTTCAACTTTGGTCAACAAATTACAAAATAAAAAGAAATAAAATACAACTATTCTAATTACTTTTACAATGAAATTTGCCACAAAAAATGGCACCAAAAATAAAAGAAAAATTAAACAATTACAACAACTTAGCCAAAACACGGTTTTTCCCAAAACAACCAAACAACCAAACACAATCACATTCAATCACAAACGGTCTAGGTTTTCATCGGTTTGCACAAACAATCAATAATTGACAAGGCTTTGGCTTGGGATATGGCAAAATTACATGTCTTGCCATATCAAAAAACGAAATTTAAAATTATATCCCAAGCCAAATAATCAAAAAATACAATAACTAGATTAATTTTTTGATTGTGTTTTTGTAACAAGTAGCATGTAGGGTTCCAAAAAATCATATTTTAACCCTTGTCTTTTAAAATTTTCGAAAAAATAAAGAACCCTAGGGTTCTTCAATTTCCGATCGGTAATGAAAAAAGGACCAAAAAAGTCGGTTTTTTGCTACTTTTTACAAAAACTAGTTAATTATATCATCAATATAATGACTCGTGATACCACTAATGGTGATTTTCGGTTATTACATGTAACAAAAACGCAGCGGAAAGTTTATCACCATAAACGGATCTAATATTGAATGACATAATCAAACTACACATGAAATCAAAAAGAATAATAGAAGTATTCATACCCTAGTTGCCTTTGATTGTTAGGATTCGGATGGAGATGATGGACGAATGAAACCAAGGATTCCAATGGGGAATGCCTCAAAAGTTGATCCAAACAACACTTTTGCTAGAACACCAAGGGATGCTAGTCCAATTCTTCAAGCAAAAGGAAGCAAAAGTCTCGAGAGGATGATGGTGAAGGTGGCACCGGTTTTGGGACAAGTAAGAGAGATTAGGTTGCCCTAATCTCCTTTATTAACCTTCCATAAACCAATTGGTTTATTTACAATCTAGTCCCTAGTTTTTGTTCCTTCTAGTTTGCTTACAATAAAGTTTCAATATTAAGAATTAATATTAAAATTTAATATATACAAGCATATAGCTTATATTAATATATAATATAACTACCCTAATTAAACTATATATCTTATGGTGTTAAGTGTTAAGTGTGTGACCATTTAGGCTCACAAACAACTAGCTATATAACTATATGTTATACGCGTGAAGCATATTCCAACATTTCCAACAATATCCACATCGTGTTCTTTTAGTAAATGTATGAGTTAGGATTAAAATATAGTTATAAATAGTTAAAATTAAACATAGGTGACGACATGTGACTTGAGGAAAAACGTAGACCAATAAAGGGGCGTAGATTCAAGAAGATTTTGATGACCACAAAGTCACATTAGAATCTAAATTTGAAGAAGATGTACGCATTGTTGCGTGGCAACACATTTTTGCTTTTGGTGGTATTGGGTGTATAAACCGACCATAGACCAAATTCCATGTTCTTCAATGGTAAACTATTTCTCCATACATATAGTTTGTGGAATAGTAATATTATTCTTCCGTTTTTCTTGCCTGTTTATATGTTTTTTGTAAAGCGGTTAAGACATTATACAATTAAGTTATTAAAAGAATCGCAATTTAACGAGCAACATCGACAACGAATAATATATATATTGTTAATCCCGTAATTCTACTGATCAAGTTAAAGGTTGTGAACACTCAACAATAAATAAATTCTTCTTTATTTAATCAATAATGATTTAACAAAGTACAAGTAGTTGCGTAATAGCAAAAAACACGAATCCTAACTAAACTACTTGTGAGAGATAGACAATTACAAATACTGTATAAGACAAGTATTGGCCAACGCATAATCAAACACAAGATCAGACACCTTTGTTACTATGATTCAATTGATGAAACAAGTAGCCAAAAGATATCATAAGTTGTTCACACATTGCTCAAGAAGGTTTAGCTGAGAAAACTGTAGCAGAGCGAGAACGTTGATGGGTGCACACCAAATTCGTTCATCAAGTCTTCTATTTATAGTGTTTATAAGACGTGACAGCTAAGGGATGTACGAATTTGTCTACGTGTAAGAATTCCGTTGGTTTTAAAAGTATTTCATTGGACGAGCACTACTAACGGATTATGACAGTACTTTCTGTCGTCTTGTGATCGTCGAGATCTTCTAGAAGATTTGTATAAGATTCCCTTTGTTGGCGACTCACGATCTTGTGTAATACTTGTGTCTTTCTGTGTTAATGAAGCTTAAGACTAAAAGAGATTCTTTTAGGTACTCATAGTTCTTTCAGGTACTGGACAACTTCAGTGACATTCACTAAGAGTTGACTTAGAGAAGTATTTGTCTTCAAGACTCAGCGTTATTGTCAAGTGTACGATGAACCTACTACGACTATCAGAACTTTTGATCACTCTCTGATTCCGCACGGGAAATGGATTGTTGCTTCTGTTGTTGTTCAGATAACGTAGCCATGTAACAAAAAGTCTCCAGGTGCTATTGTTAAGAATAGTGAATTACTATGATGCGATGGGTCCTAATCAATGTGATTGACATAGTTCACTTTTAGCCCCAGCAACATATAGCACCAAGACTTAGGTTCTCACTTACTCACAATCTGAGGAACTAATCTTCAGATAGTCTTCTAACTATTATCTGTTTGTCGTCATTAAATCCCTTAATATAGGGGTTGCTTACAGCGACCCAACAATCTCCCCTATTTGATGTAGACAAATAGTTAGACAACTCCCCATGAATGTGTGAAGGTTTTATAAGTAACCTTGAATGTTTTTCACACTTCAGAAGGGGTCTTGACATACTTAGAAAATATTACATAAAATGATGATCTAGGAATTCTTCAGATCATGCTTTCATTCAGTGACTCATGTATTTTCTTTTAAGTTCTTTTAGATATGGAATATTAAGCAACTCACATATTTCAAAACAATATTATTGCAACTGATATAATTCATTCATTGAGTTACAAGATTACAGGAAAATTTCAGTTACAAGATAACATAAACTAAACAAACAAAAATCATTCTTCATTATTTGGCTCGTGTGGGATAAACAAACTGCTCACATCCCCTTCCTTCTCCTTCAGAATAGCCAAGACCGTGTTCCTGTATTCCATGTAAATTGGAGTGAATCGGATAGCTTTCAGATGATTGAAGTTGACTCTTCTTAGCTCAGAGATTCTCTAAAATCTCATAACTTGAAATCCATCTCTCAAGAAGAACCCTTCTTCGGGTAGTTTTATGCACTTTCCTTCTATTGGGTCAACTCCGGGAGGCAACGATGTGTTCAGACCCTCACAGTTAGGAAGTTACCCTATCAATAAGCATATGAATTTCTTGAGCGGCCGAAGATCTCTTGGCCCTCTTTCTAGGCACGTTTTCAGATGTTTGAGTTTCAGGTTCCCTCTTCTTTGTGCAACTTTCTTTAACTATGTTATAATTTCCAATAAGCCGGAATATTTCCTTGTGAACTCTTTCTGAAGGTTCAGTTTGAGTGAACTTGTGCTTGGCTAAGATATCTCTGCATTCTTCAATGCTTAGCTTGTCAAGTTGATCCAGCTTCAGAAAGTCAGTCTTTTCCTTAGGATCTCTGATTACATCAATATGTGTGCCTCTTGATTTGGAGTAAGAGGTCTTAAGCTTTACAATCGGTTCCTTTTTCATCCTCGCCTCCTTGACTTTCAACCACTCTAGGACCTCCTTTTTTCTTCTCATTCAGTTGCTTAACAATTTATTTCTCTACCAATTTTTAAGATTTCTCAGCTGATGCTTTGAGTTGATCTTCCTTAGCAACTAGTTCTGCATCTATTCTGGATAGGGCCACGCCAATAGCTTCATACCAGGATAACAATCTCTCATATGAGATGTCGTAAAGCTTAATGTAGCTTTCTATTGTCATCTCAACATGTCTAGCTATTTGTCTGATGTTTCTGTATTCATCTGAAGTCTTAGGGTTTTCATTACTTCATCATACTGTAATGCCTTTTTAATTCTCTCATTTTCATGCTGAGGAGTGTTTATCCGAATTTCTTCCTCAGCCTCTTCTTCCTCGATTCTGAACTTCTTATGGTTAGTTTGTTTCTTTGCAAGTTCAGGATTTATCACATCAGTTTGAGACGTATGAATTCTTGGAGCTCCGATTGGAGGCTATGGAGCTGATACAATCACATCACTACTATTACGTACCAACAACATCTAATCTTTTGTTTTCAGCTTTAGCAGCCAGTTATTCTTCAAAAATAGACCCTCTGCTCGTGCTTCATGTCGATGATCTGCTTCATGTCGATGATGTGGGCATTCTGTCAGTGTGAGCAGAGTCAGCGATGTTCAGGTTCTCAACAGAGATTAATTTATCATCCTTTTCTTGGTTGGCAATAACCACGTTTGGATCAAAATCGTTGTCATTTACATAGTTTTCATGCAGAGGAGTAGGAGACCGAAATTCTATTTCTTCATCTAGGAGGCATCCAATTGCTCAATGGACCCATCATGTTGGTCTCCCTTTTCACCCACACTTTCAGTAGGACGCGGTTTGATGATTTCGGTTGGAGAGTGGTTGAAGTTCTCATCAAGCTAATCACCATATGAACCTTCTTCTTCATCAGTTTTCATTATAATTTCAAGAGGATGATTAAGCAAAATATCATCAGATTCCTGCAGAGAGCGATTAGTAACCTATACAGACTCTAGTGCAAGTGATTTGGTTGTGAGGACTGGACTCCGGAAGGGCTTGGGTTGGGCCCTGATTGCAAGAACACATAAAACATCATTTAAAAACACATTCAACAAAGAATCGTTACAAAGCTTAAACCATAGATTCACCAATTTTCATGAACTCAAAAATAAACACATATAGGTTGAAGCTTACCTCAAGGCATATTCAAAAACGAGATTAGATTTAAGGTTGAGCAAGAAACAAGCAAGAGATCTCTCTTGAAAGCTCAAGAACACATAGAGGAGATAAGGGTTTAGAAAGAGGATTTGTTGGTGATTCAAACATGGTGATCAAAAGAGGTAATGAGAACAAATGAGAGAAGAAGGAAGAACGGGTGTCCCCTCCCCCTCCCAAATCTGTCGAACCACTAATAATTTAAACTCAAAACTACTAGGTCAGGTTTCGGGATGTTACCACTCTCCCCTCCTTAAGAGGATTCCTTCCTCGGAATCCAACCGCAATATCCAAATTTTTAGAATTTATCATAATAAGTCTACGGTTTTTCCACCAATTTCACATATACACGTTCAAACACAAAACTCGCATCTGATTTGTCATTCAATTGTCAGTGTCAACATTTCCAACTTTTACCTCAATAATTTACAAAATCAATATCGGTTTATATAGCATGCTAGAGGCATTATCAATCAATCAATCACAATTCAATTCAAAATGGTCCACACGTTTACTTCATTTACCCACTTTTCAAACTTCATATTCAGCATAGGGAACAAATCGAGTATTTTAACATAAACAGTTCAGGTCAATTAGATATTTAACTTTGTTTGACTGTTAAAATTAAGGGTCATATTGAATACAAAAGTCAATTTATTCACATTGGTCAGTATTATACTATTGTTACTTTACGAGTCACCACATGTGACCCGACAGGTTACAATAAAGATTCATCTTTTCTTGTCCATTAACTAGTCTTACTTGGACCATTTAATTCACGTCTATGATTATACCCCTTTTAATTATAAGCATTACCTTTGATGAGTTCCCCATAATCACTATCCTGCTCAATTAGATATACAATCACGTATATCGCCACCGAAACCGAGACACAACCAATCATCTTAATTTCTCCTGAACTGATGGAACAAACAAACAATAAATTTTATTTTCTCAAAGAATTTCACAAAACATTCATGCGAGATTTACCTACTCATATCAAGGTAAGTACATCATAGAATTTCATAAACACATACCCACATCATCATCAGTTGTGGTAGCATCCTCCACTGTCATTCGGAAAGCTCTACACGCGGGTAGCGGTTGACTTTTCCTCTTTTCCCCCGTGAATGACCCACCGTCCGAACCCGAACCTTTTCCCGACGGACAATTCCCAAGCCTATGACCCTCCTCGTGGCAATTCCAACATACATTGGTAGCAAACTTACAATCCTTAGCTCATGCTCGTATTGTCCACACTTAACACACCTCATAATTTGATCTCTGTACACGACCCCACATGAGAGGATCTACACTTCATACACCACGGTTTCCTTTTACCCGACCCTTGGAGTAATTGCTTTTGATTCACATCCTCTAATCCTTGATTTCCTTGGAACTTCTTGTAATGTTGAGAGCTCGATTGCATAGACTTCCCCTTTTGAAACGGGGCCTTCTCCCGACTCATTGCCCTTTGGGCCTTAATATCACCTTATATAGTCTTAGATAGAGTGAAAGCTTGCGAGAGGGTACTCGCGAGTCTAGCCATTCGCCGGTATTCGGGCAACAACGCCCCAACGAAATGCTTAATTTGAGAAGGCTCATCCGGCACCCATTGTTTCACGAACATCAGTTTATTATTGAACTGCTCAATAAGCTCATCCACGGTTAACCTTTCCATCATTTTCAACCCTAGAAATTCCCCTTTAATCCGATCCAACTCAAACTGGCTACACTGCCTAGCCTTCACTTGTTCACAAAACATCCCCCACGTGACCGCATCTAAAGTCTCCTTACTGAAATTGACGGTCAAACCGTCCCACCACTCCATAGCCGGTCCCCCAAACGTTCGGGACGCATACCTAACACGCAAGAAGTCCTCACAGCTGCAAGCATCAAGAGCTCGTTCAGTCTCCCTAAGCCAATTTAAAGTCACACTCGAATTTGTGCTTCCATGGTACTTGGTTGGTTTGCAATTGAGAAAGTTCTTGTACAAGCACGGTTTCTTTTCGATCACGTGTGTTTGGTAAAAGAATTTTTTATGTTGGGCATTAGCGAATGGAATAGCATTGGACATATTAGGGTTTGGCATATTTGTATTTGGTGAGGTTGGGTTATTTCAATTGAAGGTTGGTATTTGGGTAGTTTGAGTGGAGGGTGGCGGTTTAGTAGTTTGGGCTAAGGGTGGGGATTCGGTACGTTGGTTTTGGCGGCTAACTCTCAAGGCCTCCCTGAGTTCCTCATTTCTACTTTCCAACAACAAGATGCACTCTTCATTCGTCATTGCATTTTCATTAGAGCCTGATGCTCCAACATTATCGGGGTTCGTGGTCGGCGGGGCGTTCCCCAAAAGGTTGTCATTAGCAGCCACTCCTGCTACAAACAAAACATCTCACGAAAGCTTAGTTTATATCGTTAGTACCTACATACTAACTACTAATTACTCAATTAACTTTTGCTCTAATACCGCTAGTCCGGAATGTTTGACCAAACTCGAGCCAAGATTTGGGAATGAAAGACCTAAATGTGTATTTATCGCCAAACCAAGGCTCTGATATCAAGCTGTAACACAGCAAAATTTAGAAACCATTTTTTTGTTATGGCAAGTACGGAAGCGATTCAGAAGTAGATAAGTTTAAGTTACAATTAACGTATAGTCTAGTGCCAAAATAAAACATAGTTATTAGATTGTTAAAAAATACATGTCTCAATTTACAAAACACATTTTAAATACTAAGCTTGGTCACTCATCCCCTCCAAAGCACCGACCAAACTGAAAAGAGTCAACGAGGGATGGATTAGCACAAAGCTAAGTGAATGAATATGATCTACAATTTCAGTTAAGTACAATCCGCAAGTAATAACATTTCCACAATCATAAAACCAAATAACCACATAAACACTGTATATGAGAAGATCGGTGGTTTTGCTGAACCTAAAATCATTGTTGGCCTAACAATGATACTCGATGGCTCGATATCCCAGGGCACGGTAAACCCCATTGAGATCAACAAATGAAGTCAAGCTCCGTTTATCACCAAGCCCATGATTAAAGTTCTCCAGCCGATAAACCTTATTGCTGACTTCTTCCTCAATTTGTGCACATTAACATATATAATTATTTACCACAATTATTTATATAAACCAAGAATATATGTTATAAAAATTTGCGCCGGCAAATCTGTACAGTGCAGGTTCGCGTCCATGAACTCGGGTTGACGTCCATGAACTCGGGATCGCGCCCATGAAGATTTCCACGATCGCTAAGTAAATTATGTGTTTGCTTATTCGCGCCGCGAACTTGCCAAGACAGCCAAAATTCTGCATTTTCTCCCCAAGTATGCAACCATAACACAAGTTGGAGGTTAAATCCACTCACCTTTACTTCCAACTTGCCGAACTCAGAGGTCTATTGTTTCTGAGTCTCGATCCTGGTTCTTGTACACCAAACAACACTGAGTTAGTAATCGGTATTGCTAATAATAACCAACATCAACAATATTAACCACTAACTTTTCACCTAGTGTAACCAATACTAAAACTAACACACAACTTATCAAAAACATTTATACTTACACAATTCAAGCTACTAAGTCATTTTACCACAAATTGGCCAAAACGGGTTAAAACCCAAATATAGCTGTAACACTATCAAAACTCCACTAACTTCCACATAATCACCACATCTAACAAGTCATAACTAGTTAATCAATTCAACAAGTTCATAACTTCCATAAACCAAGTACTTTTACTTCGAAATCACTAGTTCATCTTTTTGACCCAAACATCCAAACACTAACTAGTTTGTTTCACAAAATCCACCAATACTCGATTTTCAACATAAACAACTTACCATGCATGTTATCTTAACATAATAAGCATGAACAACCATCAAAACCTCAATAAATCCAAGGTTTAGTTAAAATCATCTTCTCCAAACCTCATTAATGGAGCTTGAAGGTAAGTTTCACTACCACTTGGTTTCTTCCAACAAATAACCACACAATACATGTCAAAGCTTGCAAGAACACATAAAACATCATTTGAAACCACATTCAACTAAGAATCACTACAAAGCTTAAACCATAGATTCTCCAACTTGCATGAACTAAAAAAGAAAAACACATATAGGTTGAAGCTTACCTCAAGGCCTATTCAAAAACAAGATTAGATTTAAGGTTGAGCAAGAAACAAGCAAGAGATCTCTCTTCGAAGCTCAAGAAAACAAAGAGGAGATAAGGGTTTATAGAGAAGATTTGTTGGTGATTCAAAAATGATGATCACAAGAGGTAATGAGAACAAATGAGAGAAGAAGGAAGAAGGGGTGTCCCCTCCACCTCCCAAATCTATCGAACCACTAAGAAGGGGGGACCCCTTTTTGTGTCTATCAATTCAGTTTTATAGTATGTCACGAAAAGCTCGGTTCGCAGTTAGTTTATTTAATTAAAGGAAAAATTGCTTTTATATCATTGTAAATTTCATAAATTATTTATATATCCTTCTCAAATTAATAAATTGTCTTTATATCCTTCTAAACTTTGTAACTGTTTTCATATTCTTCCAAACCTTTAAAACTCATTTTTAGGTCCAAAAACTTATTTTATTATTAATTAAATTGTGATAATATCAATAATACATGCAAATAAACATGATTTCGAATACATAATCAACAGATATATTGCATACTTATTTGATAATTATTGATATTATAGTAATTTAATAAATATTAAAATTGATAGGACCCACGAACCCCAATATTGTTAATAACATCGGTAATGACAAGATCATATACGTCATACGATTATTCTTATTAAGCACAAACGTATAATATGTGTTCTTGGTTGCGGAATAACCAAGAACACTCCACAAAGTGTTACATTTAGAATTGGGTTACCGGTGATCCACACAAATGATCAACCAGAATCCAAAAGGATGTTAAACAACTAAAGACTAAACCTCTATTTATAATGTATAGAGGTTTTACAATTAACCCTATTCTATATGTAACTCCCAATTCTAATTAAGTATATCCCATTTTTAATGGGATTTATTGATTACATCCCATGATTAAAGGCTTTGACTAATAAAGTAAATCGTAGGAAATCATGCACTGATTGTGGAGCTCGGTCTGTGAACTCGGTATCACCTCATACTGACCAACTCAGTATGACCACATACCGACCAACTCGGTATGAGACGAGTATCACTAATATTATTTAGATAAGTTAAACTTATATATTCCTTTGTTCATCAGATTCACAAAGTAATAGGTTTGACCGGGTTTTCTACCCTAACAATCACACCCTATCTGATGATAACAAATGAATATGTTTAACCTAATAAATAATACTGATCTTGTCTTGTATGGTCTTCTTTTTGAGATCTTTTCATATTCTTTATTCACTAAGTACTTCAAGAAAATATATATCACATTAACTTTTCTCCCCCACAATCATTGACTCCTCCTCAAACCGTCCGTTATATTTGAGTTGAAATGAAACATATCCCAAGAATCATTCAACTAGTAGATTTCCTCAGTTTGAAACGATTCAAATGATTGTAAAATAATGTGTGACACGTACCCCCTTGAATAACTTAGCACGTACACTTTAGCTTCAAGAACTTTAGCTTCACATTAATAGAAAATATATATCGCATTGAGTTTTTCTCCCCCTGAATCATATATTTTCACCTTAAACTGTTCGGTATATTTTATCTTTGACTTGAAACCCCCCAAAGAATCAATAAACTTATGAATTTCCTCAGTTTAAGATGATTTCATATGATTAAAAAGAGAAAAACATGTGAAATATACTCACTTGTAAAATTCAACTTTCAGAATTTCATTTCTCTAATTTTGCAGCAACTTCAAAAAATCATATCTCCATGTAGAATCTTCTGATCATTATGAATTGTTTACACAACATACATATACCTGTCTTCAAAATCATATCCAAAAATCATATTGATCCAACGGTTTAAACGATCATAGCAGTCTCATACTGACCACTCGGTATGAGATAGTCGGTATCAGAAAAGCATCAACTTTGAAAATATATATCTCTCAGTATACGATTCTAATCATTCTGAAATTTTGATACCGAGTACATGTATGTGTTATGGATATAATATCCAAAATTTATGAATATCCAACGGTTACAGAAGATACAATACCCGTTTTAACACAGTTGTGCAGAATTAAAAACATACCATAAATATTCGTCAATAATCTTCAAAAATATATATCTCTCACTAAACGATTCTTTTTGAAGATCTGAACGGTGAAAAAGTTAAAAACATTATGGTGAACCTTTTCCCCAAATTTCATGTTTATTCGAAGGTTGAAGAAAGAGATTTGATTTTTCTACCATGGCTGCCCAGAAAGTAAGGAATAAAAAGCAAGGAATCTGACTTTTTGCGCCGTACATATCTCTCTACCAGAAACTCGAATTGAAATTCTGAACGGTCAGATTGTGTGTCAGTGTGTTGAGAACCTCCTGTTCCAATTTCAAACACATTCGATCGTTAACGAAGGAGATCCGATATTTCTTCTACACGTGTGCAGAATAAGACGGAAATTCTGCATAGTTCTTTATTATGAAAAAGACTTGATCTTCGACAATATTAGGATTATAGGATCATCAAAGTTGTAGATAAATTTTAACCGCTCTGATACCAATTGATAGGACCCACGAACCCCAATATTGTTAATAACATCGATAATGACAAGATCATATACGTCATACGTTTATTCTTATTAAGCACAAACGTATAATATGTGTTCTTGGTTGCGGAATAACCAAGAACACTCCACAAAGTGTTACATTTAGAATTGGGTTACCGGTGATCCACACAAATGATCAACCGGGATCCAAAAGGATGCTTAACAACTAAAGACTAAACCTTTATTTATAATGTATAGAGGTTTTACAATTAACCCTATTCTATATGTAACTCCCAATTCTAATTAAGTGTATCCCATGTTTAATGGGATTTATTGATTACATCCCATGATTAAAGGATTTGACTAATAAAGTGAATCGTGGGAAATCATGCACTGATTGTGGAGCTCGGTCCGTGAACTCGGTATCACCTCATACTGACCAACTCAGTATGGCACATACCGACCAACTCTGTATGAGATGAGTATCACTAATATTATTTATGTGAGTTAAACTTATATATTCCTTTGTTCATCAGATTCACAAAGTAATAGATTTGACCGGGTTTTCTACCCTAACAAAAATAGATTTTTTGGACATAAAAGAGAGTTTTAAAGAATTAGAAGGATATGGAGGTAATTACAAAGTTTAGAAGGATATAAAGATAATTTATGAATTTGAGAAGGATATATAAATAATTTATGAGTTTTAAAAGGATATAAAAACAATTGTCCCTTATTTAAAATACCAAACGAACTCCATTTTCAAAACCGAATCTAATAATATAAAAATCACATAATCATTTAAACATTTTAGAGATCGGATATTTTAACCCATTGGTTAAAATATCACAAAAGGACAAAAGACTTAACAAATCTTTTTGCATTAAATATAATAATCATTTAATAATACTTTAAAGTCAAAACTATTAGGCCGGGTTTCGGGATGTTACATTACACAATTTTATAAATGACATGTTTAATCATACATGAGTAAGCAACACACCTTGAAAAATCAAATCTCGTTTAGTCATATATGATTAACCAACACATTCTCACAAATAGGCACATGTTTAATCATATACTATATGAATAAACAAGTTGTCATGGCTTGATACATGCTCATATTTTATAGGCTCGTTTAATCATATATGATTAACCAACACATCCTAATAAAAAGACTTTTGTTTAATCATACATGAATAAGCGCCACACCTTGAAAAATGAAAGGTCGTTTAACCATATATGAATAAACAATTTGTCATGATGTGATACACGCTCACATTTATAGACTCGTTCAATCGTATATGATAATCAACACATTCTCATAACAAGGCATTTGTTTAATCATACATGAATATACATCACACCTTGATAAATGAAAGTTCGTTTAATCATACATGAATATATATCATCTGATGTTGTTACACAACTTTAAAAACACAGACTTGTTTAATCATACACAACTTTTTAAAAACACAGACTCGTTAATCTACTACGAAGTATTCTAATGTGACTTTGAACGAAATACAAGTCCTATAACTGCAAAAACATTATAAATTTAGAGTTGTTGCCTTTATTTGACGATGCGATTTGCAAGTTTTGTTGATCGGAAGACATTTTGTTCATAAAGCAAGTGATTATTAGGTCGAAAAGTTAGGATTTTTGAAGATTTATTCAGAATAGATGAATCACTCCTTTGATGATGGTGATCGGTGTGATTTTTTCTTTGAAGAATGACGGAAGAAACATCGATTGTCATTTTGACGATTTTGCCCTTAAAACTACGTGCGTTTAAAAATGACTTCTTAATTACAATTTTGCCACCGCCACTTTTTTTAGCCTAATTCTCGCATTCTCAAGCTTTTATCAATTCTCAAAGGAACGCTCACCTATATAGGAGTTCCACTGAGATTTTTTTCAAGGTTAATGTGGATCCGTATATAACGATTAAACAACTGATTAAGCAAGAACAATGAAGATTTGTGGAAGAAGATGGAAGAGAAGCTTTTGCAAAATAATACGTGATATTCAAAATGTCGGCAAGCTTAATAATAATTAGGTTACAACTAGGTATTTATACCTAGGCCTAATATTGACTAATAACATAAAATACCCCTAGATTATTGATTACAATAAATGTCACATTACACCCCTTGACTATTGAATACAATAAAATGTGACCCAAAAATCTCCCCCTTTGTAACAATAGTCTGGGAAGCATATCTTCGAAGTCTTCATCTTTAGCAAAAGCCTAGCCTTGTAGATATTTCGTTGTATAATGATGTATCAGGATCAGCTTGAGCTTTGTTAACCTGTGAAAACGAATACTCTTGTAGCTTTTCAACCACAAAAAGTATTTTGAAGACTTTACTTTGAAGATACGTATTGATCGTCCAAAACTGAGACCCATAATGATAGAGAGATTAACAGCGGAAGTCTTTTCTTGAAGTTTGTGGCTTTATGTCGATCAGTGATTTTTGATAATTGTTAGAATGTCCGTAACGGTTAAGCTCCCCCTTAAACAAACAATTATTTCGTAACTAACGGAAGTTGTTTGATATCTTTGTTAGATCTTTGGTTTATTGTTTACTCCCCCTTAACTGGTGCATATACCTTATTAATGTGGAGTAAACTGGACTAATGTAATTCTTTATAATGTATCTTCTCCCTTTGTAATGTATCTTCTCCCCCTCATGATGGAAATGATTTATCGGATGCATCATGTAACCCGGAGGTTCTGCGAGTTTGAGTTAGAAGAATCTTCGATTTTAAAGAGAAAATATAAGTTGAATCTGACAAAGCTCATTGACAAAAATGTGTTGAATAATGATTATACATTTTTTTTTGTAATAATCAATATATAAAACATTTTATCAGTTAAACTCAGACCGTTGTCACTTTATCAATGATTATGATGTAAGAATACGGTCTATTACTTTATCGCTAAGTTCCTTGACCGTTGAAATCCTTGCACCAAAGTCAATCAGGGTAACCCGGGATCTCATAGATTGTCTGTTAACACAACAGTTAGAGTAACTGTGTGACCTACGTTCAGTGTTGGCTTTTATGTTAGCACTGGTAGGATTTCCATTCAATCATCGTGGAATAACAATAATTTGGTATCACTATGAATGTTCCGGCAATAGCACTAAGATATGCTTGGTGGAATGCTTGTGTCCTAAAGAAATTTAATTCGGTTCTAGACCCTATACGTGGACAAACGAAGGCGAGGACTGGAGGTAGGTCCTCTTTTTCAATATCAACGTACAATCTCCAAATGAGATATCGATAGTAGATGTGGTAATCTCCGTGATTTTGAAACAAGTACTTTTTGTATTTGAGTGGTCAGTGGGGGTTGTGCATTGCATCACTGGGTCCATGATGTCTTAATCAGAAAGCAACTTATGCAGTCTGATATAGATGTGGTTACCCAATCTTTTGTTCGGTTTAGGGAGGGTTTCTAGTTTTCTTTAACCCTTTCTCACACACTCCTCACTCAACTCACTTTTTCATTTTCAACCACACCCTCGTTTTTGTGTTACCATGTGATAAGCTGATTTGCACCCCATACTTCATATCCCCTCTCAAATTTTATCTCAGTGCACCCCAATCAAGATCCCGTGATACTTGATTCTGCTCACCTAGACCTATGGACCCTCACAGCATGTCCTATATTGTAGGTGGCTCCTGAGGAAGATCATGCCGGTTATAGCAGATCACAGGAGTTATTTAAGAGTGAACTATAACGCTCATGTGCATTTGATCAGCATTTATGATGTTACATTGTAAGAATGATTCACATGGATTTTTTTTCATCGGAAATGTATGTGTTTCCGGCATAAGTTTTTGCCTTTATGACTGAAAATTTCAGGCACAGCAACTTGTTCTTTTGAGGTAACACCGGACTCACATAGAGTATCTGTTAGCACACGGTATGAATCGGTAGTCATTTGCACAACCGTTGATTCAAAAGTGTGACTTGCGTTTAGAGTTGGCGTGATTTTAGCTCTAGCAGGATTTCCACTCGATCCTCGTGAAACATCAGATTGTGATGCCACTACGAGTGTTCTGATGGATTAACGTAGATCCATTTTTGTAGTGCAAGTGCGCTATATTGGAAGATTTTTTTAAGGTGAGAACTAGACACATTGTGCATACAAAGAGACTTAACCCGGGGCAGGAGGTTATTGTGATTCAATACCGACAAACTTCGAATGAGCAGTTAGTAGATTATGTGCTACATCCCCTAATGAATTGAAACAAATTCCTGTTGAGAGGAATTTGAGTGGTTGGTGGTGGCGTGCAATTGCTTTACTGGGCTAATAAAGTCTAGTGAAACATTCAACGTATGAATGATCACCTATTTGTATGGTTGCCCGGTTTGTTAACGGTTTGGATGCACTCAAAGGTGTGTATTCTTGTTATTATCATGTTTTCACATCACCTTGCACTCACCTAGATCTATGCCCTAGACTTATACCCTCACCTTTACCAATCGGCTAACAAGTATTTCCCTTGGAAGGTAAGACCGGTTCTGGCAAACCATGGGAAGGTATTGTCATTTAAAAATTTTATCATTTGTTAATTCAATTGGGTATAAAAGTTTTTTTTTTTAAGTTCTCCCCCTTGAAATACTAATTCTCCCCCTAGAATTATTATCTCCCCCCCTCGACAAAAAAAAATAAAGATAGAAAAAAAATTTGTAGATCAGATATGTACCATTTAACAGCAGTAGAGGTGTGGAGAAGAGTTTTTACAGTTATGTGATTTCTGATTATGAGCGGGTTTCAAGCTGACGTACTTGAAAGCCATTAAACGGTTAGGAACGGGTTATACACTGATGTGTGCATAAGCCATGACATTTAAAAGCGAGTTATACATTGAATTGTGTATAAGTCCTTAAAAAAGATTTAAAAACAGTGAAAAACATTTTGTAGAAACAAAGATTGAAATCTAGCGAGTAGAAACGGTTTAGGTTTTGAGATTTAGCATACCACGTTTAGACACAAGAAAGTTAAATCGTTTTTCGTCTAAAGCCTTGGTAAATAAATCAGCTAACTGAAAATCGGTGGATACGAAGTACATTTCCATAGTTCCTTGTTCAACGTGATCTTTGATAAAATGGTATCGAAGATCAATATGTTTAGTTTTGGAGTGATGAACAGGATTGCATGAAATTGCAATTGCACTTCGTGAGTCACAATATAAATGAATACATATGTATTAGAAGCCGTAGTCTTTCAATTGTGACTACATCCAAATTACCTGGGATAGGCAACTTGCAGCAGCAACATACTCCGCTTCGGCAGTTGAAAGAGATACAATTTTGTTTCCGTGAGGACCAGCTCATCAATTTATCACCAAGAAATCGAGCACCTCCAGATGTGCTTTTACGATCCAACATACAGCCAGCATGATCAGCATCAAAGAATGCAAATAGGTCAAACGAAGTTTCTTTGGGATACCAAAGACCAAGATCTCGAGTACCCTTTAAGTAACGAAATATGTGTTTGACTGCTTGAAGATGAGACTCTTTAGGAGCAGCTTGATAGCGAGCACAAATGCAGATAGAAAACATAATATCTGGTCGACTAGCAGTTAGATATAATAATGACCCTATCATGCCTCGGTAGTTTGTTACATCAACCAGCTTACCGTCGGGATCAACATTCAATTTTAAGCTAGGTGACATTGGTGTTGAAATTTGTTTACAGTCATCCATCAGATATTTCTTCAGCAAATCAGTGATATACTTTGATTGATTTATCAAGATCCCGGTAGGTAACTGACGAACCTGTAGACCCAGAAAGAAATTCATCTCCCCCATCATACTCATTTCAAATCTTTTGATCATAAGATCAGAAAATCGTTTACAGTATTTAGGATTCATAGAGCCAAAAATAATATCATCGACATAGATCTGAATGAGGACGATATCTTTCCCTTGACGTTTGATGAATAGAGTTGTGTCACTTTGCCTTTGGAAAAACCAGAGTGAACTAAAAATTTTGATAGCACATCATACCACGCACGAGGAGCTTTCTTCAAACCATATAAAGCTTTATCTAGAATGTAGACATGGTTAGGCAAGTGTGGGTCTACAAAACCTTCAGGTTGATGAACGAAAACTTCTTCACTGAGAATGCCATTAAGAAATGCAGTTTTTACATCCATTTGATAGATTGTAAAATTCTTGTGTGCTGCATATGCCAGAAAGATGCGGATGGCTTCTATTCTTGCAACTGGGGCAAAAATTTCTTCATAATCGATGCCCTCATGTTGAGAATACCCTTTAGCAACCAGGCGTTCTTTATTTCGAATAACAATCCCATTTTCATCTTTTTTGTTCTTAAAGATCCATTTTGTACCAACAACAGATTTCTCAGGTGGTTTTGGAACTAGACGCCAAACTTTCAATCGTTCAAATTGATTGATTTCCTCTTGCATTGCAAGAATCCAGACTGGGTCTGTTAGAGCTTCGCTGACTTTCTTAGGTTCATTAGAGCTTAAGAAAGATGAGTATTGACATTCATCAGCAGTTGCTCTACGAGTTTGAACAGAAGAGTCGGGATTTCCAATTATTTGATGTAAAGGATTCTCTTTGGTCCATTTCAGATTATGAGGAAGTGGAAGTTGAACTGGAATTATATTGGAGGTATTAGGGAATGCAGGATGCGGGATCATAGCAGTTTGAGTATTATATGTAGAAGGTGGAGGATCGACTCGTTGAACATTGAATTTTGAGAAATCAATCACGAAATTTGGAGCTTGAGCTGGTGCAATGATCAAATCAGAAACACAGGCAGCTTGATTTGAAGGTGGAGTATCATCCGATGATGATTGGTTCCCATTGATGAAGACGAGGACTCTGAATTTGATGTTGATATGGTGTTATTTGGAGCAGCAGATGTTGGAGATGGAGAATCAGGGGAACTTGGAATTTGTATCTCAGGAACAGTGATGGACTGAACATCTACGGCTGAAGGAAATGGAACACCAGCCTCCTAAAGTAAGGTGTGTCTGATGTTATGATATTCATCATAGAAATGTTCAAACAAAACATCAAAATCATTTACAGAAGTTGAAGGAGATGACGGTGGTAAAGGAGATGCAATATCTGAGGTTAGTGAATCAAGAGGAAATGTCTCATCAAAAGTAACATTTACACTTTCTCTTATCGTCCGATTTGATCAATTATAAACTCTAAATGATGCAGATTCACGTGAATACCCAACAAAGACTCCTTCATCAGCTTTAGTTTCAAATTTATTCAATTTGTCTTTGTCATTTAAGATGAAGCAACGACTCCCAAAAATATGAAGAAATTTAACATTTGGGATTCTTTTATTTATCAGTTCATACGGAGTCTTGTTGTAGGTTTTGTTGATGATAGAACGATTTTGAGTGAAACATGTCGTGTTGATTGCTTCAGCCCACAGAGATAGAGGTAGTTTTGAAAATGAAAGCATTGTGCGGGCTGCTTCAACTAAAGTACGATTTCTTCGTTCAACTACTCCATTCTGTTGTGGAGTTCTAGCAGCGGAAAACTGATGGGTTATACCAACGGATTAAAGAAAAGAATCTAGGGTTTGATTCTTAAACTCAGTTCCATTATCAGTTCTAATGGTATTGACTTTTAATTCCAAATTTGTCTGAGTTTTCTTGATAAAGGCGATAATAATATCAGCAGCTTCATCTTTGGTACGTAAGAAGTGAACCCAGGTATAACGTGAGTAGTCATCAACAATTACTAACACATACCGTTTACCAGCAATTGATTGTACACTCATTGGCCACATAGATCCATGTGAAGCAATTCTAGCGGTTTGGATGTACTTTGAACTGGTTTTGACTTATGTGACGTCTTGTTCATCTTTCCCATTTCACAAGACGAACAAAGATGATCTTTTTCAAATTTAACATCTGGAAGACCGGATACATGGCCACCTTTTACCAATTTGTTGATGGTTTTGAAATTAAGGTGAGAGAGACGCCGGTGCCATAACCATGATTCTTCTGACGACGTTGTTGACATTAAACATACTTCTTCAAGTGGGACCACGTCATTTAGATTGATAGTAAATAGATTTGTGTCACGAGATCCGGTAAGAAGTTCTTTTCCCTTATAAGTGCGAACAGCGCACTTCTTTGTTCGGAAATTTACTTCTAACTCCTTATCACATAATTGAACGATATTAAACAAATTGTGAGCAAGATCTTCGACATAAGTCACATTTCAAATGATTAAATTTTCACGAATGATATCTTCAATTCCCATGATAGCAACCAAATGATCATTTCCAAACCGAACAGTTCCCAAATATTTATCTCTAAAATTTGTTAATAAATTCTTGTTTCCAGTCATATGTCTTGAGCATCCAGAATCAAGATATCATATATTCTACATAAAACAATTTAGGTACCCAATCAATTATGAGTCCTCTACGATTAGTAATGGATGTTTCATGTAGATTTTTTTGAGGGATTAATTTAGAGATTTTGGGGAACTGTTAGGAGATAGTTCTGAGTTGGTTGTTTTGAGAGACCATTTAATCTTTTTCTCGGGGGAATGTAAAATCCAGTTTGAATATTCATCCTTGATCCAATTGTAATGAACAAACGTGGATTTTGTGTTACTCATTCTTGATTTGGTTTTCGGAGAATTGGAAGAAGTGCTTGAATTTGACTATTTAGGTGTGGATATTCCTCGAGATGTTTGACGTTGAGAGGACAGCAGTTTATTAGAGATGGGCGGGGTAGCGGAACGAACATGAGTCGGTTTGGAAGCTTGTGGAGATGGATGTTTTCGTTTATATAGTTCGGAGGATGAGAAACAGATGTTGTGCATGAGTACGGGAAACAAGTTCTGCAGGACTTAATTATTTTACCAGATCGATGTAGAACATCGTTTCTAGGACTACATGGAGCATCCAGCCTAACAAAATATCGTTCATCATACTGAGAAATTTGTTTATTTGTTTGTTTGTCACAATATATCTTTTTACCGGTTTATCATATTATCACCATTAACATCATAATTCACAGGACGATAAACAGCAGAATCATAAACAGTACCAAAATCCAATTTAAGAGAAATAAAATTCGTGGAGTTATTACATTTATTATCAACAGAAAAAGAAGAAACTAAAAACGAAGATGAACTAGACTTCTTAAGTCCCTCAGACTTAAGCATACTAGAACCGGACGACTTAGACTTCTTAATCTGGGCTACTCCTTTGTCTCCGACTGGCATGGGCTTCTTAAGCTTGGATTCTAAGGTTTTATCTGAAACATTTAAAACAGTTGAGTCAGAACTTCTTTTTAAAATAACAGGGATTTTAATTGTAGAAGGCTTTTCAAGAGTTGCAGTTGGAGCAGAAGAATCAATTTTAGAATCATTTTGAACAGAAGAAGAATTGGTTTTAACAAGTTTATCTTCTAAGTCATAAATTTTGGTTTGTAAAACTAAGTTTTCTTTATCAAATGTCTTACGTGTTTCATCAATTTATGTTTCTATTTGGCAAATTTTCTTTTCGAGAATTAAGGATGGAATATAAAGCTTTCGTGTCACTTTTTGTTGAACGACAGCATTCCCTTTAATCTCAAATTCTTCTGGAGTATTATTGGAAAATATTCATCATTTTCAAATTTAGCCTTTTTAGTTTCATATGTTTTGTTCAATTCGGCATAGTTGAAACTGATTTGTGCATTCTCCTTCTTTGCTCTATTGAATGTCTCAATTTCTTTTTCTTCATCGGTTACTCTCATGAAGCTCTGCCAGATATCTCTTTGCATGTAACTATAGTCATATAATGTTGGAAGCACTCTACACGCCTTGCTAAGATATCATGGGTTGTCCGCACCTAGACCTTGTGTTTGAATTAAAGAATTTGAACTCTTTTGGTTTATTCAGATAAATTGTGTGATCAGTGTTTCCTCGTTTTGCAATTAATTCTTCAATGTGTTTAACGTGAGCGACTAGCTGATCTTTGTCGTAGGTGAGATGATTGATGAACGACTGTTGACTTTTTATCTCTTGTGATGATTGGTTTGTTTGATTGCTTAATCTGTCTGTTAATTCTTTGATTTGTTTGTTTAAAGATTTAAATTGATTTTCATTATCTTCAAATTCTTGTTGTTTACGTTCCAACCAGTTCTTTGTAAGTTGATATTCATGAAATGTTTCAATATATAATTTACGATATTTATCATTACGTTCATTTGATATTGAAACCGTTGAACTTTTAAGATTCTAAATTTCAATTTCTTTTTCTGAGATCGTATGTGACAAATTTTGAATTTCAGATTCATAGTGGACCTTTATTTCTGATGCCTGTTTTTGTAAATCCTGAATTTCCAGTGTAAAAACTTTATTTTGTTTAATATGATTAACAAGTTGCTCACCTAGATGAGCAGTTTGTTCACATTGATTTTCTATATCGGTTAAACGTTCCAAAAGTTGTGTATTCATATCCTTTTCGAGTAAAATCGTTTGTTTTAGAGAATCAATTTCAGAAATCAGATTTTTATCAAAACAAGTATCAGAATCAGTGGAATAATCAAAAGTAGATAAAATAGAACTGATTACCTCAATTTCCTTGTTGGCTTCCTCATTGAAACGGTCGGAAATCTTAGCATTCTCTCTTGCCATGAAGCACAAGTTTGCAGCATGTTCTTCATCTTCTTGATTTGAATCTTCCATCCACTGGAGATCTTCTGCTAACATCACTTTCCCGGACTCAATTTGTTTTGCCATTAACATCTTCCGTTTGAAATATTCAGAGTCACGAACTTTAGGTTTCGTGCAATCACGGGAGAAATGACCAGCAACACCACAGTTATAACATTTCTTTGTAGGATCCAAAGGTGTCATGTTTGGCTTATCAGTAGAAACTGAAGCAGATTTAGCTGGTTTAAAGTTGGATGAGGAATGAAGATTGTTGTTTGTAGGCTTTGAATAATATTTCTTCTGATAATTAGAGATGAGTGACATAGCTTGTAGCACTTGTTGAAGTTCTTGATCCATATCAGCAGTATTTGCAGGTGTGCGTTCTTCTGCTTTTTCTTTCAATTTAGCAGCTGCATTTAACTGATGTTGTTGTTTGGTAAGAAGTGGAAGAGTATCTTGTGTCTCTTGTTTTGTTTTTGCTATGTTATTCACCATTGGTGCATTTTGGTACAAATATTCATACAGATCATGAATATCTATCAGACTGAGCTCTTTATGCTGCATAGCACTGTTACCAAACATTTCCCACTCGGGAAGAAGACTGTTGATAAATTTGATATTGATCTCTAGATTTCCCTTTGATAGACTGCTTTTACGGAGATCATTCAGCAGATTACAGTATCGATGGTAAGTGTTTTGCAAATCTTCCGCTGTTGTGGCTTTAAAGTTTTGATAGGAGTTTAACGTAGTGACCATTTTAGCCTTATTCCTAAGGAATGTTCCCTCCATTTATTTTCTAATCTCATCCCGTAGTTCTTTACCGCTTTCAAGACTATCTAAGCTATTGTAGAATGTCATTCGGTAAACCTTGGAGCATGAAAGAATATGCCTGTAGATCTGCTTTGGCACGTTGCCTTTCTTGAGCATTATATCTGGCAGGGGGAATGAGAAATCGATCGCCAACAACTGGAGGATTTAAATCAGGAGCATCAATAACATCTTCAAAAAATTTAGCATTTCCATTCTCAAGAGACTCGAGAATTTCAGTAGCTAACTCATGGTTTTTCATAAAGTGGAGAAATCTTTCTTCCAATGAGCATACTCTCCTCTGAATAAGACTGGAGGTTTTAGATCAGACCCAATCGATAGTGCTTCTCTTGATGTCATTGTTTGTATGGTTAAAACTTCAATTTATACCGGGAGAAAAAAAAATTATTATGAAAATTTTTCACAGAGGTCGGATATGACAAAGGACACTTTGAATATGTCCTATATTTTCGAATTGGTCAAAAATGACAACCGAGCCAAAAACTAGAGCCAAGCAAAGTTTAAAAATTGACCGAAAAATCACAAAAACTCAAATAAAGTGATTGAAACAAGACTTTTTGGGCCGGGAAGTTGGGTAAACCGCCTACGGCCGTTTATCACGTCGTAGCCTACGTCTCGAGCTTCGATTTGGTTACTCATGGGCTGGAAACGGACACCCGAGCTGAACGTTATGATCGTTTTAGTACAGCCCCTTTTGTCACGCGATCTCGGGCCGAACACTGATAAGATCTCGGGCCAAACAGTGGAGTTCTCGGGCCGAACACTTGATGGATCTCGGGCCGAACAGTGGAGTTCTCGGGCCGAACACTTGATGGATCTCGGGCCGAACAGTGGAGTTCTCGGGCCGAACACTTGACGGATCTCGGGCCGAACAGTGGAGTTCTCGGGCCGAACACTTGATGGATCTCGGGCCGAACAGTGGAGTTCTCGGGCCGAACACTTGATGGATCTCGGCCGAACAGTGGAGTTCTTCTTCTCCAAAAACTTCAAAATTTTGCTTAATCTTTACTGGTATGGATCAAATCAATTAAGACTTTTGCTCTGATACCAATTGTGGATCCGTATATAACAACTGATTAAGCAAGAACAATGAACATTTGTGGAAGAAGATGGAAGAGAAGCTTTTGCAAAATAATACATGATATTCAAAATGTCGGCAAGCTTAATAATAATTAGGTTACAACTAGGTATTTATACCTAGGCCTAATATTGACTAATAACATAAAATACCCCTAGACTATTGATTACAACAAATGTCACATTACACCCCTTGACTATTGAATACAATAAAATGTGACCCAACAGTTAATAATGCGAGAATAGATATCTGGGTGTGCGCTTCCCTGTGTATTCATATATATATGAATATACAAAAATTTACTTCGATAATTTTTTAATTTTTCTTTTTTGAAAAAATAGCAAGGATTTTAGAATTAAATTCTTGTGATGACATACGTAATTCAGGATTCCTGGTAACCATATACGGAGTGAAATAGCAAGGATTTGACCTGTCTATAACTTTGTCTTTGCCACTGGTCTATTTTTCATAAGAGAATTGGTGATGTCTTTAACTCATCACATCTCAAAGAGAATATGTTTGTATGCAAGGCAAGTTGTAGTGCCACATATATACTATGTTTCTAAACTCTAACAATCCCTATAAATACCAAGTCTAGTTCCATGCAAACAAGTACAAGAACCAACGAAGTGTTAAAAAACACAAATATTTGACAAGATTTCCCATTTTTATATGATGCCGAGGGAGAGGGATCCGTTGATCGTTGGGCGTGTGGTCGGAGATGTTCTCGATAATTTCACCAAGTCGATAAACCTTACTGTTTCGTACAATGATAGGGAAGTTACCAACGGGTGTGAGCTAAAACCGTCTCAGGTTGTTAACCAACCTAGGGTTGATATCGGCGGTGATGACCTCTGCGCTTTTCACACTTTAGTAAGTTTTGTTTGTTAACTTCTAAGATCTGTGTTTGAAATATTTGCTAAGCAACTTTAGTTGCATTGTTAATGTTGTTTTAGGTCATGGTGGATCCTGATGCTCCTAGTCCTAGTGAGCCTAACCTTAGGGAATACTTGCATTGGTAAGTTAATTGTTGGAGTATTTACTATGAATTTATATGTATATTTATAGTTTTTAGTATATACAAAACGTTGTTTCTCAGAAACTTATACAAATTACGATCCTTATATTGAAATGTACACCACCCGTAAACAAAGTTTCAACTATGTCGAGTGACCAAATAGTAAGAAATTGTAACTTTGACAGCCAAATTGTAAGGAATATATATAAGTTTAAGGACAAGTTCATTCTTCAACTCATTGGTTAGTTCATTCTTCAACTCATTGGTCGACTATCTATTTATAGCTTTTGCTTTCTAGCTTTGTATTTATCCTCGAAAACAACTTATATTTGACTGCTTTTAAATTTAAAAAAAAAAAATGTCCTCTTTTCGTGATATTTTTCGTGTGTAAAATATCCTTGGGATACGTAAAATATTCTTCGTACGTACAACTTTTCAGTCTAATTTTTATGTTGTTTCTGATTGGTACAATCTTTTGCTTTATCTAACACTTTATTCTCTGTGTACCACAGGTTGGTGACTGATATTCCGGCTACCACAGGAGCACGGTTTGGTGGGTTCTTTTTTTTTTTTTTTTTTTTTTTTTTTAAATTCACATACAAACTATTACTATCTCCGTATAGTTAGTAGTAGGGGTGAGCATTTGGACCGAAAAAACCGAACCGAATCGAAAACCGATCAAAATCGAACCTAACCGAAACCGATAACATGTTATCGGTTCGGTTTTGAAAATTCATCGTTATCGATTATCGGTTCTATCGGTTCGGTTTGATTTTGGCCCGATAATCACCCCTAGTTAGTAGGTTATCTCTATTTCTCTTGTTTTGTTTGGCCCCGTTGCTTAGTTACTTGCTAAGCTACGGTTTGCCTTTTAATATATAAATCTATTTGGCGTTTTCAAAAAAAAATTAGTAGGTTATGAGTATTAGTATTTTTAAATAAAATAATATTAGTGATTTTTAAAAATAATGGTAAAATGATCATTTTATTATATTAAAATAAATAGTTAGTGGATAATTAGTCTCACTTATTTTACCAAATAGGATAAATTTTAAAACGTATCGCTCATTTTTTAACTGTGATAAATAGAAAGTGTATTAGTTATTGTGATACGGAATAATTATTATTACTATTATTATTATTATTATTATTATTATTATTATTATTATTATTATTATTATTACTATTATTACTATTATTACTATTATTATTATTATTATTATTATTATTATTATTATTATTATTATTATTATTTGGATTGTACAAGTAAAGTGAAAACTATTGGCATTATGCAATCAAGATGATAGGATTTCATAAAGCGTTCACTTTCAAATCGTCCTAGAATCTTTTCTGCCCAAAAGCAAAAGGAAAGATATTCATGCAAACACCTATCAAATATTCAATTCACTTAATATACCCTAACTTAACATATATGCTTTTTATCTTCTTAATTTGATTTACCTTCAATGGTGTACGTTCTTTTTTTTCTTTTGGGGCAGAAGTGAATGTTTCTAATCTGAAGGGTATTGCCATTATAAGAGATATTCGGGGTGGCTGAGTTTATTCTCGTGATGTGTGCGACCTAACCGTTGGCGCAGTCATTTTCGAACCTTTGGTTGGTCATCTGGTAGATGTCTACTTAGGGAGGGATCGAACCCCGTGACCTTTATGAAGTCATTTGTAAGCTCTTACCACCAGCAGATGGTTTGAGACCGAAGTAGATGTACAAATGTTTATTCTCACTAATAGCTGATCTACTAAAACTCTTGTGTAATGCGGCATGAGATTTAATGTTGGATTCCTACTAGGCTCGAGGAAAACCATAGTTTAGCTCTATATATGGATGTTTCATCCCTTAGGGCATGTTTGGGAAAGCTTGTTTATGGAACATTTTAGCTTAATAAACCTAAATTTCAAGCTTATATAGATTTATTAAGCTAAAAAGCCCTAGATATAACCTTTTCCAGACATACCATTAATTTCTTGGTTAAGTGACCATCTATAGACTTTTGCATGTTGTAACATATAGACTCGATATTCTCATGTCTAATTCAACTATTGTAAATCGAGTGTAGGTCACGAAATTGTGTGCTACGAGAGCCCAAGGCCATCAATGGGAATTCATCGGATGGTTTTGGTGTTGTTCCGACAATTGGGACGACAAACCGTGTATGCCCCGGGGTGGCGCCAGAATTTCAACACGAGAGACTTTGCGGAACTCTACAACCTTGGATCTCCCGTCGCTGCTGTCTACTTCAATTGCCAACGTGAAAGCGGCTTCGGCGGACGAAGGAGATAAGACGAAAGGCATGTCCATGGCATGCAAATGAGGATTGATAATATAAACGCATGTTAAAATTAAAGCATGGACAAGATCACATTATAATTAATTAGCTTTCTTTGTATACATATAAAGAAGGTTGTAACTAGGAAAAATAAGGAATAAGAATAATTTGTGTGTAGTATGAAGTTTTATAAGGCTTTGTACGAATAGAAAATTAGTGATAGAAAAAAATTTAAATGATTTGAAATGAAATAAACTTATGTGTTGACGTCTATTGTTTTCCATCTTTTACAATGTACTTTATCTTTTATTTTATTTAGCATACAAATACATACGTCTATTTTCTTTTTTATCTCAAAATATGTGAAATAATTTTCTGAATAACTTTGGAAAATAAATACGTATATTTGAGTAATTCTAATATCTTCATTAGTTTATACTATCGCGTAGGTACAATGCATATATATTTATATGTAATTTGTATTTCGTAATTTGTATTTCCATTAAAATGCTTGTTTATGACTTATTTGACACTCGTCTCATAAATAACATATGCGTTTACGCATGCCAATATTTTTTTATATCATTCCATGTTTTTCAGTTAACTTCATATAACTGTAATTGATTATGTGATTATAAATTTTTGCTGGCATTAGTTATGTGTGATATGTCAAATTAATCACATGAAATACCTTATATTTCTATTTTATTTTGTTAAAACATGCCCACTGCTTATCAAATAAGATGAATCATACAAAATTTAATCATTTGTTTCTATCAAACAATATTTAAATCTTTGCGCTAGGTTTTGTTTGTTGTAATCTTTTACACTTCATATCCCTTAGAATGTATCAACTTATTAGACCACTTGTAACATCCCTTCGTTTTCCATTCGAAGGGCTTCTTCAAACCAAAGTGGTTGACATCACATCTTCGGTTTTTCGTCAGTTGGTTTTGCTACAATTTAAGGAAGTGAAAAGCGACGAGAGTATGGGTATTTTATTGGGTATTAGTATTTTGTGTGTGTATTTTATGTATAAAATATTAAGTGAATCGTTAGCTTGAGTGTGTCACTTGAGTCTTAGCTAAAGTGACGCTGATTTGAAAAAATTGAAATGTCAGTTGGTGTCACAGTTTTGAGCGGTCTTAGGCCTCCCAACAATGTGTATTTCTTTATCTCATCAGTTTTGCAACATCAACGTCACATTACCTCTTTTGTACTGACAAGAAAACTGATACATACATGTCAACAACATCTCTTCCTTCCTCATTTAGAATAACACCACTGTCAGGATCGAATAACTCAAACAAGTTATTGAATCACAGATCTACTAACAACGAGAAGTTACAGCGGATTAACACTTTTGTTATTTGATTAAGAACAATGTAAACTGTAATCGTATACAAAATATTAAGAACACATTTTATCACAAAAAGCTTCAATGTATATTAATGATAATCGATCAATATACACGTACGTTTACAATTCGTAAGGAACTACTTATAATAGTCTTTGAAGCCTAACACTTTAACCTAGTTATTCTAGGAAACGATTACAATTGAATTACAATAAGATATTAATTCTAAACTATCTATACGAAGATCTCGGACACGATCAGCTCCAAATATAGTCATCAGTAGTAATCATGATCATCAGTAGTAAGTCCAAGATCGGTAATAATTCGTGTTTATGCACCATCAGTAGTAACAGTCATCAGTATTACTTGCAGCATCAGTAATAGATCGTTTATATCCCAACAACCACGTACTTTAACACTTATTATTCAATACTAGCAGCTAAGCACCTAGCATAGCAGAGTACTGTTAACGAGAGCTAAGTATAGGAATGATTTATAGCATTAAATCTGTCCAAATTAGTTGTAACGACCCGAAATTTGTAAATAAATAAAATATGTAAAAATATGATAATTATGGATAAATCATATAAAACACGTGGAAATTGGTTTCGTGTCGTTTGGACACCGTACGAGAAAGTTATGGGCGGAATCGGGTCAAGACACTTGATGAAAAGTGCAGCCCTGCTGCCTCAATGAGTTCGCGTCGCGAACTATAGTTCCCGATCGGGAACTGGCTCCAGGGAGTTTGGCCTTCGGACGCGATATAGTTCACGCCACCTTAACGATCGCGATGTATGGGAGATATGCAAAGTTCGCGTCGCGAACTTTGTTCGCGTCGTGATCTTTTGTCTGGTAGCATTAAAGTCGGGATTTGGCTCATTTATTGCATTTGTAAACCCTAGTTTCTCTCCTTGGCGATTTTCGAGCATAGCATCTGGTTTGGGTTGATTTCTTCACAAATCCTTGGTAGATTTCACTCCTAGTGGAAGATTAAAGGTATATCTTCACTCTTTCATCTTTGTAGCTCAAGATCTATGGATCTTGAAGCTAGGGTTTGAAACCCTAGTTCTTGGGTTGGTGATTTATGGTGAAATAAATGTTGTATACACCTAATAGATGGTATATTAACAAGGGAATCAAGTGTATGGTTAAGATTTGTAAGAATCTTAAGGGTTGGTTAAACCTAGGGTTTAGTAAATCACCATATTTGGGGGAAATAGATTGATGGGTGTTATCTAGAGGTAGATGAACACATTGATAGTAGATTGTGGTGTTGATCATTGTATGATCATTGTTTTAGGCTTTCGGTGACATCTTGGAAAGTCGGTGAAATTGTGAAGCAAGAGTTTTGGTGTCAAGAACACGGTTGGAGCATTTATTGCTAAGGTGAGTACGTGTGGACTTTACTGAGTACATAGCCTATGAAATACATTTTTTTATTACTTGTGTTATGGACTACTTGCTTAATTGTGTAGACTAGTAGTTGATAGTTAGTTATACCGATGATAGTATTGAACTAACTTGTTTGATGATAGACGTGATAGCCGAGAGCAAGATTGACATAACCATCGAGTTATGATATGGTGAGATGATGTGATGATTCGGGGGATCCCCGGTCATGAGGTATGGAATGGGGAGCATTTGGGCGGATCCCCATCGGCCCATTCCATGATAGTAGTCTTGCTAACTGGAAGTAGTCCGGCGAGTAAGGCAGGTATAGGTAGATTGGGCGAATCCCTCTTACCTTTACCTTGAAGCTTGTTAATGCGGGTGATCCCCGGTTAATAAGTTAATGTGGTTCTAGTTGGTTGGGGATGTCCCGACAACTAGGTATGATTGCTAGGAAAGCAAGGTATTAGAGTCACAATATGGTGACTAGATAGGTGGGTGATTGCTTACGTTGTTTGTTTGTTTGTTTGTTTGTGATTCGGTTATTATTATTAACCTTGGGGTCTAAACCCATGTAGCTCACGAGACGTTTTTGTCTCACGTACTCCTTGTTTTGTTTTGCTATGTACTCAGGTTCGGGATCGAAGGTTTAGGTACGCATGGATAGAGATGCGGGACCTAGAATAGAAGGGCACTAGATTGGATTTAGTCTTAGCTTGGTTATGATCTATTTTGTAACACCTACTTTTATACTCTGATTTCATACCAAGGTTTTTGTAAATCCAAATTTGGGGATGTTCTTCTATTTATAAAATGTTTTATTTTGGCCGATTTTTGGTATTAAAATTTGAGGTGTTACAACTTGGTATCAGAGCTATAGTTTAAGTGAATTAGGTTGGATGACCATCCTAGTCTTAGACTGTAGCATTAGGAATATAAGATTCCTTGAGATCATAGGTTGACCTTGAGACTTTATATTAAGTTTAGGGTTGAACCTAGGGGACCGATGAAATTTGTTATGATCATGGATATTGAGCCCTATGAGACTAATGGGTTGTACACAAGGTACTAAATGTTTAATGTCTTTCGTATAGTCTTGATCGAAAGAAATGGTGAACACTCGTAGAAGTGGTAAAGCCCCGGAGGGCCGTGAGGAGGAAGTACCTCCTGTTGAGAGGGTGGATGAGCAAGAAAGTCAACCATCAATGCATCGGGTTGATCAATCGGAGGTCGGAGCTAATAGAACTCCGGTGACCATGGCGGATCTCCAAACTATTATCGACCAAATCAAGGGAACGGTGGCCGAGGAAGTGCACCGAATTATTGGAGACCGTGAAAGGTCGGGTGGAGACCATGAATCCGAAGCTAAATCGGAAGAGAGAACCGGGGGTAGTGGCACCGGGGAGGGAAAGTCCTCCACGGGTGGCCAAAGTGATGCTAGGGCTAGGCCCGTTGTGAAAGAAGGTTGTTCATTTAAATCCTTCATGGCTTGTAAGCCAAATGTGTATGCGGGTAGTTCGGACCCGAAGGTAACAATGAGGTGGATCCGAGAAACCGAGAGGGTTATCGGAAGTAGTAAGTGTAAGGATGTTGATATGGTGACGTATGCGTCACAATTGTTGAAAGAAGATGCCATGGTGTGGTGGGATATCGTGTATGAGACCCTCGGGAGGGAGGTGGTTGAGAAAATGACGTGGGATGAATTCACCACGAGATTGAAAAAGAAATTTTGTCCCGAAAGGGATTTGGAGAAAATGCACGAGAAGTTCGTGACCCTTAAGAAGGGTGATATGTCGGTGGAGGAATATTCGAGGGAGTTCACGGGATTGCTCCCGTTTGTTGCTAGAACCTACTCGGATGAGAGGTTGAGGGTGGTCCGGTATGCTAGTGGGCTACCGTGGGACTACCAATTGGAAGTGAAGAGGGAGGTCTCACTCGATGAAGCTATTAGTGCCGCCCGGAGTGTCGAGGAGGTAAATGAGGCACGTGTTGCCGAAAGGGCCCATGTGGGCGAGAAGAGAAAAGCCGAGAGTGGCTCGAGTACTTATAAGAAGGGGAAGTTCACATCGAGCTTCTCTAAACAAGGTAGTGTTGGTTCGTGCAAGAAGTGTGGGAAGACTCATGCCGGAGTCTGCCGAGGGGAGTCGAAGACTTGTTACAATTGTGGGAAGCCGGGGCATATGGCCCGAGAATGCAAATCGAAATCATTGGCCGAGATTGAGTGTTTCTCGTGCCACGAAAAGGGGCACTATAGCAATGTGTGCCCGAAGAAGGGAATTGAGTCGATGGTGTCCACGGCTCAAAAGAAAGTGGAACCGGCTAAGGTGAAGGGGCGATCCTTCCAACTTACTCGGGAGGAGGCGAAGGAGGCACACGATGTGGTGTCAGGTATTCTATTCATTAACTCCTTGCCAACTCATATTTTATTTGATTCGGGTTCTAATTATTCGTTTGTGTCCTATGAGTTCGGTTGTAAATTGAATGTGCCGTCCGAAATGTTAGATGAGGTTTATGAGATAGAAGTAGCCGACGGGAAAACGTCTATGGTTGAATGTGTTTATAGAAATTGTGAAATAGAAATAGACGGTAGAAAGTTTAAGGTGGATTTGTTGCCCATGGGAATTAGGGCGTTTGATGTGGTTATCGGTATGGATTGGTTGGGTATGCACCAAGCCAAGATTTTGTGTGGAAAGAAAATTGTGTCGATTAGGACACCCGAGAATGAGAAAGTGTATGTGTATGGGGAGAAACGGCATCACATGCCTAATGTGATTACCGCCATTAAGGCGAGGAAAAGTATATCGAAAGGTTGTGAGTCGTTTATTGCATATGTATTAGATGGCCGAAAGGAAAAGAAGTCAATGGATGATGTCAAAATTATTCGGGATTTTCCCGAGGTTTTTCCCGATGACTTGCCCGGTTTGCCACCGGAGAGATAAGTCGAGTTTAAAATTGATTTAGTGCCGGGGGCGACGCCGATTGCTCGTGCTCCCTATCGTTTAGCTCCCACCGAGATGCGGGAATTGATGACCCAATTGCAAGAATTGTTAGATAAAAGGTTTTATTCGTCCGAGTTCGTCACCGTGGGGTGCACCGGTATTATTTGTTAAAAAGAAAGACGGTTCGATGAGAATGTGTATCGACTACCGAGAGTTGAACAAGGTAACTATTAAAAACCGATACCCGTTGCCGAGGATTGACGACTTATTCGATCAATTGCAAGGTGCTAGTTATTTCTCGAAGATCGATTTGAGGTCGGGTTATCACCAAGTTCGGGTGAAAGAAGGCGACACCGAGAAGACGGCTTTTCGTACACGTTATGGTCATTATGAATTTCTAGTGATGCCGTTTGGTCTTACCAACGCACCGGCTATTTTTATGGATTTGATGAATCGGGTTTGTAAACCATTCCTTGATAAGTTTTTGATCGTGTTTATTGACGACATTTTGATTTATTCGAAAACCGAAGAAGAACACGAAAGTCATTTGAGGCTTGTGTTAGATGTGTTAAAACGGGAGAAATTGTATGCAAAATTTTCAAAGTGTGAATTTTGGTTGCGGGAAGTACAATTCTTAGGTCACGTGGTGACGTGTGATGGTATTAAGGTTGATCCGTCCAAGATTGAAGCGGTGTCAAATTGGGAGCCTCCGAGGACTCCTACCGAGGTTAGAAGTTTTCTTGGATTAGCCGGTTATTACCGGAGATTTATACAAGATTTCTCGAGAATCGCGATTCCACTCACGAAGTTAACGAGAAAAAGTGAGAAGTTCGTGTGGGAGAAGAAGCAAGAAGAGGCGTTTAAATTGTTAAAAGAAAAGTTATGTAACGCGCCGATCCTTACGTTACCGGATGGTATGGAAGATTTTGTGGTTTATAGTGATGCTTCGAATCAAGGGCTCGGTTGTGTGTTGATGCAAAGAGGAAAGGTGATCGCGTATGCCTCGCGACAATTGAAGAATGCGGAATTAAGGTACACGACACACGACTTGGAATTGGCGGCGATTATTTTTGCCTTGAAGTTGTGGAGGCATTATTTGTATGGTACTCGGTGTACGTTGTACACGGATCATAAAAGCTTACAATACGTGTTTACTCAGAAGGACCTTAATATGCGACAAAGAAGGTGGATCGAGTTGATAGCCGATTATGATTGTGAGATTGTGTATCATGCGGGGAAGGCGAATGTGGTGGCCGACGCCTTGAGCCGAAAAGTTTATGAGAACCCGAACCGAGGAATTTTAACGCGTATAGAAGTCGTCTCGAGCATCATTGAAAGAATCAAGAATGCCCAACGAGAAGTTATGGGAAAAGACGAGTTAAGACAAGAACGGTTAGGTAAGAACCAACATTTTCTCGAAAATGCACAAGGATTGAAGACCGTAGGCGGTCGTATTTGGGTTCCTAAGTTCGGTGGTATCCGAAAAGAGTTGTTGTATGATGTGCACAAATCGAAGTATTCGATTCACCCGGGAAGTACAAAGACGTACCAAGATATGAAACGGGTTTATTGGTGGCCCGGAATGAAAACGAGAGTGGCCAAGTATATTTCTAAGTGTGCCACATGTGCACAAGTGAAAGTCGAGCATCAAGTACCGTATGGGGTAGCTCAATCATTAGTTGTACCAGCCGGGAAGTGGGAAGATATAACTATGGATTTCATAGTGGGTTTACCGAAGACGAGTAGAGGTCACGATGCCATTTGGGTCATAGTTGACCGGTTGACCAAGAGTGCATTATTTTTAGCAATTCGGGAAACGTTGCCACTTGAGAAATTGGCTAAGTTGTATGTTGATGAGGTGGTTCGACTCCACGGGGTTCCGTTATCGATTGTGTCCGATAGAGACGCGAGGTTTACCTCGAGATTTTGGCGGTCATTACAAGAAGAGTTGGGTACAAAGTTGCGGTTGAGCACGGCTTATCACCCGCAAACCGACGGTCAAAGTGAAAGAACGATACAAACGGTTGAAGATATGTTGAGATCGTGTGTGTTAGACTTCGGTGGTAAATGGGATGAACATTTACCGTTAGTCGAGTTCTCGTACAATAATAGTTATCACTCGACTATCAAGATGCCGCCTTATGAGGCGTTGTATGGAAGAAAATGTAGAACTCCATCTTGTTGGTTGGAAGCGGGAGAGACGAAACTCACGGGTCCCGAGATCGTGAGAGTGACGAATGAAAAGATCGGTATTATTCAAACCAACGTGAAAGTCGCCCAAGATAGACAACGAAGTTATTCGGGTTTGAAGAAAAGGCCATACGACTTGGATGTCGGTGATATGGTCATGTTGAAAGTGTCACCTTGGAAAGGTGTGATGCGGTTTGGTAAGAAAGGGAAGTTAAGTCCAAGGTATGTTGGACCGTTTAAAATATTGAAACGGGTCGGGCTTCAAGCTTTTAAGTTGGAACTTCCACCCGAGCTTCAAGGTGTGCATGACACCTTTCACGTGAGTTATTTGAAAAAGTTTATCGGGGAAGTTGAAAATATTATCCCATTGCAAGAGTTGCGGGTTGACGGCCCGAACCGGTTGATTGAGGAGCCCGAGGCTATATTAGAAACGAAAACAAAGAAGCTTCGGAATAAGGAGATCGAGTTGGTGTTGGTCAAGTGGAAGCATTCACTTGGGCCGAATTTGACTTGGGAAGTCAAGGACGAGATTCGGAAGAGGTACCCGGATTTCGTGAACTATGATGAGATTCCGAGGACGGAATCTTCTTAAGGGGTAGATAGTTGTAACGACCCGAAATTTGTAAATAAATAAAATATGTAAAAATATGATAATTATGGATAAATCATATAAAACACGTGGAAATTGGTTTCGTGTCGTTTGGACACCGTACGAGAAAGTTATGGGCGGAATCGGGTCAAGACACTTGATGAAAAGTGCAGCCCTGCTACCTCAATGAGTTCGCGTCGCGAACTATAGTTCCCGATCGGGAACTGGCTCCAGGGAGTTTGGCCTTCGGACGCGATATAGTTCACGCCACCTTAACGATCGCGATGTATGGGAGATATGCAAAGTTCGCGTCGCGAACTTTGTTCGCGTCGTGATCTTTTGTCTGGTAGCATTATAGTCGGGATTTGGCTCATTTATTGCATTTGTAAACCCTAGTTTCTCTCCTTGGCGATTTTCGAGCATAGCATCTGGTTTGGGTTGATTTCTTCACAAATCCTTGGTAGATTTCACTCCTAGTGGAAGATTAAAGGTATATCTTCACTCTTTCATCTTTGTAGCTCAAGATCTATGGATCTTGAAGCTAGGGTTTGAAACCCTAGTTCTTGGGTTGGTGATTTATGGTGAAATAAATGTTGTATACACCTAATAGATGGTATATTAACAAGGGAATCAAGTGTATGGTTAAGATTTGTAAGAATCTTAAGGGTTGGTTTAACCTAGGGTTTAGTAAATCACCATATTTGGGGGAAATGGATTGATGGGTGTTATCTAGAGGTAGATGAACACATTGATAGTAGATTGTGGTGTTGATCATTGTATGATCATTGTTTTAGGCTTTCGGTGACATCTTGGAAAGTCGGTGAAATTGTGAAGCAAGAGTTTTGGTGTCAAGAACACGGTTGGAGCATTTATTGCTAAGGTGAGTACGTGTGGACTTTACTGAGTACATAGCCTATGAAATACATTTTTTTATTACTTGTGTTATGGACTACTTGCTTAATTGTGTAGACGAGTAGTTGATAGTTAGTTATACCGATGATAGTATTGAACTAACTTGTTTGATGATAGACGTGATAGCCGAGAGCTAGATTGACATAACCATCGAGTTATGATATGGTGAGATGATGTGATGATTCGGGGGATCCCCGGTCATGAGGTATGGAATGGGGAGCATTTGGGCGGATCCCCATCGGCCCATTCCATGATAGTAGTCTTGCTAACTGGAAGTAGTCCGGCGAGTAAGGCAGGTATAGGTAGATTGGGCGAATCCCTCTTACCTTTACCTTGAAGCTTGTTAATGCGGGGGATCCCCGGTTAATAAGTTAATGTGGTTCTAGTTGGTTGGGGATGTCCCGACAACTAGATATGATTGCTAGGAAAGCAAGGTATTAGAGTCACAATAGGGTGACTAGATAGGTGGGTGATTGCTTACGTTGTTTGTTTGTTTGTTTGTGATTCGGTTATTATTATTAACCTTGGGGTCTAAACCCATGTAGCTCACGAGACGTTTTTGTCTCACGTACTCCTTGTTTTGTTTTGCTATGTACTCAGGTTCGGGATCGAAGGTTTAGGTACGCATGGATAGAGATGCGGGACCTAGAATAGAAGGGCACTAGATTGGATTTAGTCTTAGCTTGGTTATGATCTATTTTGTAACACCTACTTTTATTCTCTGATTTCATACCAAGGTTTTTGTAAATCCAAATTTGGGGATGTTCTTCTATTTATAAAATGTTTTATTTTGGCCGATTTTTAGTATTAAAATTTGAGGTGTTACATTAGTGGCTGTATCATAGGGATATTTTAAGTAGGTTGTTTCACCTTTCATTGTATATATTCATGTATCCTATGCTTGTAAATCATACTGAAATTTGGAAGATTATTTCCACAATATCTCGAACTCTTCTTTGTTCAAGTACAACTTTATAGCTATCGTATTAAGAGATTAATGGTTAAAATGTCCGATTGCAGTTTCATAAATTATTGAAAATAACAACTTTTTACATGGTAAAAAATTTAAACTTGTACAGTTGTAAACTTGACCGTTTATACAATTTATCAATTGCAAAACAGAACTCGGGTATAGAGGTTAACTATCAAAACTTGTAGTTTAAGAGGGTGGTTTTCATAAACCTTTGGCCAATCTTTGTCCCTCCTAATCCCCTGCGACTGACTAGATACAATATGACAAGATTAAACGATAACAGAAGATTGTATGTTTCAACGTCGACCCCGTTTTTAGTGTTTAAATAACACTAACACTAGTTTTCGTTAGGGGTGAAAGTGAGCCGAGCTGTGAGCTACTCGAGATCGTTTAAAGCTCGAGTTAAATGAATCCGAGTCGAGCTTGAGCTTAACGTAGAGCTCATTTGTTAAATGAACCCGAATCTGAGCTTAGGCTCGTGAGCCTAAACAATCAAATATATATTCATTATTATAATTATGTGTGTATATGTGTTAAACACATGTATGTTTTTAATGAACAGTACAGGTTGAACGATAAATGTATATAAAGGATAATATAATATAAAAATGAAATGTTATAATAATATATTAAATATTGTAATTAAATAATAAAAAATTATATATTTTGTGTATGTGGGAACTTAAATGAATCTAATCGACCCGAGCCCGAACCTGCAAAACCTAAACGAGCTGAGCTCGAGTTTTACATACAAGGCTTGAAACGAGCCGATCTCAGGCTCGAGCTCCCTAAAACTTAAACGAGCCAAACTCAAACCTAGTCGAGCTCAGACTCGACTCGGCTGATTTACACCCCTAGTTTTGATGATTGTGAGCCAGAAAAAGATTTTCAAGTAAAAGAGAAACAAAAACCAACCGTTAAGTAGAAAACTCAAAACATAAATTTAGATTTAACAATCGTTCATATGCAACTTAGTATCACGTGGGATTCTTAACCAAAACCAAGTACAATTTAGACAGTAAACATGAAAAATGAAACACGACACCGTTATATTTCCCCAGTAGCGCTCGGTGACATCGAATCGCCAAATCTCATAGCTCATCCTGCAACACCAACAAACATCATTCAAAATAATCCGAATGAAACAATTTGGGTTTATGATTTATCTCTAACTAGTAAAATGGTTAAAGAACTAAAATGAAAACACTTAACATTGTGTGAGTACCCTTCTAGTTACTTAAAAAAATGTTTTGGACAAAAAAGTTCATGGTTCAACCTAACATGTAATGAAAAAACTACTCAATTTGACCTAGTATTTCCATATAAGCGACAAGCTAAATACCACATAATAAGAGTTGTAGAAAGTTTTGCTAATATATGAAACCTTTTTTTTTTTAAATTCATGTTTTGTATAGAACAAGGAACAACATGCACATAACTATGTACTTTAATAAAATGAAGCAAAAACAAAGATTTTAACTTACATGATAATCATCGTCATATCGGTGCTGCAGGTTAAAAGAAATAACCCAAAATCAGGATTAGCTTCGAAGAAATTTAATCAAAACAATAACAGACTAATATTAAAAAAAAAAATACATACGTATGGTTTTAACGTGTCAAACCGATTTAAAAGTGTATTTTTAATGCTTAAAACCTCTTAATTTATTTGATTCGAATATAACTAAAAAAACATTATAATATATACTAACCTTTCGGTATCTGTCTTTATAATGATCCCTGTCTCGGTGTCTTCTATCATAACCACGTTCTCTTTTCCTCTTTTCACCTTCTTCTCTTGCCCTTTGTGCTTCCTACACATTTTATAAATAAACATAAATAATTAATCAATTTAATAATAATAATAATAATAATAACAATAAAATTTAATTAGAACACAACTAGTCCAGAAAGCCACCTCTTCCTCCCTCGCTTTCTTTTCTTTCTCTGCTTCTTCCAATGCTTCTTTTTCCATCTATTTTTTATCCAAACGGGTCAAATAACAAATTAGTAGCTAAAACGTGAAACAGATTAAATGGGTCAAACAGGTTGAAACTCATACAAAGTATCATTTAAAATTTGTGCAACGTCCTACATCATTTAATATAGTTTTTGTAATCAAGTTTAACGCATTTGTTATTTATACAAAAAATAAAAAATAATGATTATTATGGGCCAAACTGACCCGACCCGGCCCGTATTAAGATTTAGCCATTTACCTCTCTGTGGGTGAAAACTTCTTGCACGACTTGTTTTGCATACTCTGGATCATCACATATCAGAATGTTGTCATAAACAGATCCAGCTTTCACCTGCATTACTCAAACAATTTGTTTTATATAAATTTTTAAAAAATTATAAAAATGGTTGAGATATAAATATGATTATGTAATAGGGGATCCTACCTGCCAAACCTCAATTCCCACATATTTAATAGGCTTGAGAACATAAAGATCAGGATCATCTTCAAATTCTGATAATAAATTACAGAAATGATAAATAAATCTGCTAAATCATCTTCAATAACATGCGGGTGTATGTAGTACCTGGATTATCGATCCAAGGAATCTTCCATTTCCCCTTGTAGTTTGGATTCTTTATTTTCTGTAACAACGCAAAAATTTCTTACATTAAAATATTTTTGTCAACTAATAGTGATTAATAACTTTATTTTTTAACAGCTAACACACACACTCCCTAAATCTACACCATTTTTTTTAATAAGTTATTTATTTATACCTTTGGTTTCCATGGGCCTTTGTATGCTGGATTTGGTATCTTTGGTGCTCTCCATACTCCATCTTCATCTTCATCCCAGGTATCAGGCTATTACAAGTTTAATATAATTATAATAACATTTTTAAGAAAAAAATATATATAATTAGGGTTTAATGAATATAAGAAATGGGAGATGTTGGTTTTTAACATAACCAAGCCACAATTAAATGAATTACAATTTGCTAATCAGCATCATCTAACCTGTTTAGCTTTGGGGTCAGGAATTTCTCTTGGGATTGAATCATAGCCCTGAGATGCCAAATAATATAAATATCAAATTTTTTTAAAAAAAACACATCAAACTATAAACATGACATAAACTTTGTTACATACCTCTGGCTTCACTTGATTTGGATCTTCAATATATTCTCTTTCCTCCCAATCTGCAGGCTGAAATATAAACGAAACCGTTTCATCTCAAACGACCAAAAAGAAATAAAAAAATTCAAACTTGGATAAAATTTAAGGGGAAAAAAGGTCAAAAGGAAACATGCCAAAAGTTGTCCAAAGTGTATTTTATATGCAATAAAGTATAAAACATTACAAAATACAAATCATTGTATATACAAATTTAAATTAGTGTTTTTTAATCATTCATTATATATGTAAAATGAATCTCAAACTGACCTTTTTGGCATTTACATCTTTAATTTTTCGTGGTGGAAGAATATCCCAATCTGTATACATGCTTCCAGAATCTCTTTCCCTACCATCTATGAGAATACTATAAGTTGCATCGGGCCTAAGAACAAACGTGTAAAAATGGGTCAATTTGTCAGTTTCACACTGCAAATCCTTTTTTATTGGATAATTTTGGCCCTGATATGATACAATAACATGAAGCTTCTTCATTTGTGTCCCACATAAATCCGGTCCAAACATCACACTACAAAAAAAAAAAAATGTAAGTAGACAAAATTTTACCACCATTAATACTAATAATCATATGGAGTAAATTACATAAATCGTCATGTGGTTTTTATGAATTTTTTATCGTGCGGATTGTCCCTCATTTTGGAACTTGTAACACTAACAATTTACATTTTTGGGACTGTTGATGTTAAAAGTTTTAGATTTAAGGACTATACGTGTGATAAAAAAAAAGTTGAGGGACGAAATTCATATGTTATGGAAATGTTATATTGTTAAAAAAACCTGTAAGGAGTGTCACCACCAAATTTCTTTTGGTTGACATATGCAGACATAAGTTTAATATAACCACCGCCACACTCGATATCTTGCTCGAATTTTATCGAGTATTGTAAAACAAGTGTTCTATTTTTGTTGTTGAATTCTGGGATTTTTGCAGAAATTGCAAAATGTCTGGCATCAGTTGATGTCTGAAGACCTAAAAGAGTTGACAAAAAGATTTGAGTAAAATTCATAAAAATAAAAATAAAAAAATAAAAAATAAAAACTTTTGTTCATAATAATGCAGCATGATTTAATTGTTCACCAAATTCGGATTTCCCATATAATATTGTTGCAAATATAAACATATAATTTTGTTACAAACATATCATCGATTAACATTTAAAACTTGTAAAGATCAAAAAACATGATTGGAGAAATGTTACCTTTATCATCTGGATCACCAGACCAAGAACCAGCTGTGTGCTTAAATGAACCAGCCTTTCCTTCACTTCTTTTCCAATCAGATTTCACCCAACGGCTCTGCCACCCATCTATTTTCCCCAAATTTAAAAAAAAAAGAAAAGAAAAGAAAAGAAAAAAAACATATAAAATTGCAACATACTTTCATGTTTTTTTAGCTACTAATAGCTACCATATAACATCCCTTTATTTTTATTTTAGCAATAATTTACCAAATATTTTTAAAAGAAAGTTAGTTGCTATTTCTAATAATTTTTAAAGTATGTTATGTTACTATTATTGGTAAGATTGTGAATATGTTGCTATTTTGAGCAACTAATTATCCCCCTCAGAAACCCCTAAAAAGTAATCAACTAAGTAAATATGAACTAATTGTTGAAAATCATGAAAACATTAAAATCAAATTTCTTAATTGTTCACTCCCCTAACATTTACAGTAGAAATTTAGCTTAATCAATCAATCTGCAGAAATCGCAACTACAGGGAGCTTAGCTGGTGCTAATATTGCACAAAATTATGGTAATTTGATTTTTTAAATCCGATTATATCAGTTAACAAATAACTCTTCTTCTTACTTCCTTACTTCTCGTAGAAAAACCTAAGAATTTAATCCACCGTTTACAACAACAAAAACAAATTTACACGGATCATGTATGATTAATAGGTTTATTTAACAAAGCATCAAGTTCCTGTCATCAAACCGTTACCGATTGCTTAAAACTTAGAATAAAATCACTAGATGCTGCAAAAAACAACAGAGGTAAATGAGCTAAAAAATGCAAAAAAGTTACCTTCAAATCGCTCTTCGAAGATGATTTCTGAGAAGGAAAGTTTGCAGATAAAGAGAAATACAAGCACAAGTGCCCTAGATTTGAACTGCTGAAATGCAGACCTTCTAACTTCAAGCTTGCTCATCTTTTACCAGTGTGATAATGGCATAATTTGCTCATGTTGTAATGAATTATTTGGTTTTTTATATGAAAATGTGAGTGAAAATGCCCAAATTTGGATCTTAATTACAATGATGCCATTCTAGTTTTTGAAACTATGAAAGCAGACATGCCACATATTTTTATTATTTTTTTAAATAGTAAGGAATAATAGGTGTATTAAACCCATTTTTTTTCTAAACAATTTGCATTTTAATATTACGTATCAAAATAAGTAGCGTTATACTTTATATTTAAGAGTGAAACAAAATAAGTTATACACTTCTAAAATTTATCTTATTTGGTAAAAATGTGAGACCCCTTCTCTACTAATTATCTAATCTAATAAAGTAAAATTACACTTAACCCTTATTTTTACTTTTAAATATCATTAATATCATTTTATTCGAAAGAAGTTGGACTCATTCTCCACTAATTATCCACTTTAATCTATCTTTTAATATATTGCATTAAAAATCGTATTTCTTTAAATATATCATTTATTTTGATACGGAAGTAATATAATAAAGTGATGTGATACCAACTTATTTTCATCAACCTTGCATCTAAGTCATTCTAGAAATTATTTTACACCATTTATGATGTTGTCATCGTAATTTTTGTTGTACAAATGTTAACTCGGTGTTGCAAAAATGTCTCTTTTAGCCCATTTTAAATTTATCTTTCTTCTTTTAAAATTATACCCTAGTTTTAGGACCACAAAAATTTACGTGAACCAATAATAATTAAGAAAAGAGTTTTAAAAAAAATTAACATTTCATTAAAGTTGTGGTGTATTCTCAAAGATAAAGAGATGTAAAAAAAAAAATTAGTGGAGCTTATTAAAGAGTATGTGTTTCATTATTTTTGTAATCGTAGCGTAAATTTAAAGTTACTTAGGTTATTAGTTAAAAATCTTCGAGTTTTATTTTATTTGTTCGTTATTCTAACTTATCGCTAGTTTTATGTAATTAATAGCCGTTTCTAAAAACAAGTTGTGGTGGAGATATTTTGGTATAGCTTTAACACACACCACGTGTGGTGTTAAACAGCTTTGATAGCTTCGGTGTGGGTTTAACATGCTCACATTGTATGCTCTTACGCTTGCAAAAGAAAACAACTCATCTTGGCTAAAAAAAACACCAAAGCTTGATATTGTTAAAAGGTATTTGTGATATTGTGCAGATATCTACTCGTTATGTCTAATATATACAAATATATTATCTTATACTCCCTCCGTCCCACAAAAAAGTTCTCATTTCTATCATAAATTTTGTCCCACAAAAAGGTTCCCATTTCTATTAAATAATATTATTATTATGGACCCCACCACCAACTATCTCTTAAAAACACCTTCTCTCTCCAATTAACCTTATATTTTAATCAAAAATAGTACCAAAGACCCCACTATCAATTATCTCCTAAATACTTGTGCCCAAAGGAAATGAGAACTTTTTTGTGGGACGGAGGGAGTATATAGTAATTAAACAAATATAAATTATTTTGTATTATCACATACGCATAATCTAATTTATTTAGTAAAATGCATGATTAAAATAAGTGTTGTATGCCACGTTATGATTACAAGATTTAAAAGTTGTGGAAATTCTCTGTACAATAGAAGAAAATTTGACCTGAGTTGACTTTTGGTTAGTCTGCACGGATTCTACAAAAACACGTCGCACCAGCCAATCACATTCTTTCGTTTTCATTATGTTGGCCTGTTGGGCCTTCCACTTTGGTCATCGGTATATATTTTAGTAACTTTATATAATTTCCACCCTTAGTTAAAGTGTCTTCTCCAAGAAAATTCAAAACTTATAGTTATTTCTTCTTTTTTGGTAGGTTTCAGGCTCGGTATATCCGGAATGTAATTAGGATCCGGGCTTCTTGTACCCGGATGGCAGGCTGAGAATAGAGATCCGGGTTCAGGAACCTGAAAATCTTATTTCTAGAAAACATAATAAAACTGCATTACTTATGAAAATTTTCCTAGAAAGATCATTATTAAAGAAAAAAATATCTTTAAAAAAACATTTTTTTTCTTTGGAACATTACATACGGCAACTCAATAACAAAAAACTTAAAAGTTGTTAATATATCCTATTATCTCAACAGTGGTTTGTTTAAGTTAGTCCAAAGATTTTATCAAGTCATAAGGGATAATTAATAGCCCTTAAATCAAAAAAATAATCAAAGGTCAAGATCAAGATTCAAAACACCAATAACACTACAAACACATGTGATTCAGAGTAATATGTCCGATTGTATTTTGGAACTCATGTTTTTAGTGAAACACATGTGTTTTGTGACTTGAAACACATATGCTTCGAAGTAATATGTCCGGTTGTATTTTGGAACACCTGTGTTTTATTGAATCACATGTGTTTCAATACATCAATACCACCACCACCCACATTGCCACCAACACCTTCACTGTCAGCCACCACCGCCGGCCGGCCGCCGCCACCGGCCGGCGGACGGCGACGCTCGGCGGCGTCCAACGGCGGAGGCCGGCGGTGGTCGGTGGTGTTGACCGGAGGTGGTGGTCGTGACTTGAAACACATTTGTTTGAAACACTTGTGAATTGATCTTGATCATTTTGATCCAATGGTTAGGATTTGTTCCTTGGGACTTTAAAATTTTGATGGACCTACTTGAAGACAACTCTATCTCTATAACTCAATAAAATTTATTTTACATGCTTATCATAACCTATGCATTAATATAATGGTGTTCAAGGTCAATTTGAATCATTAATCAATAATAATTAATAGTTAAAATTAAGCATATGTTTAAACATGAAAGATTATTTTTAACATTTAACACTGATATAATTTTATTTATCCAAGGCTTTCTAGCCTAGTGGTATTGGGGAAGGATTTAAGATGTTGCACATGACCAATTGGTTATGGGTTCAAGTCCCGTCGTGGACAAAAAAATGAGTAAATTAGGTGTCGTTCAAAAAATAAAAGATTATAATTTTATTTTTAAAAAAGAATTTTTTTTCTCATTGGAAAAATAACAATATTTGATAATTACATGCGATTATATACTTGATCATAATACGACAAATAAAATTTGAACTCATAAACTATTGGATGTAAACCAACTTACTTGCTAGATCAAATGCATCTCTTTTAGTATTAGAAAAACGAATATCATTATTAACATCATATGAGATAATCAATTAAGTTCATATCTTATTTAAACTAAAATAGTTAAACTTAAATTGATAAACGTGTTAAAAATAAACGAGTCGATAAAAGTTTCAATCATCAAGTAGTATGTGCACGGTCCAAGAATCAAACTGAACAATTTGGTATCAAACCAAACCAAACCTATAACAAAGAATATAGTTTAGGCCAGACCAAACCGGATCGAGAACTGGCCGGGAACTGAACCGAAAAAGTTTCTTCGGCTTTCTTTAGTTTTGTACCGAACCAAGATACCGATCTTTTATGAAAATTAAAACCGAGTATCAGACCGATATAGTTGGGTTCGATCCGGTCCAATTCAAATCTGTAGTTCCCGCGAATTCTCGATTAGAGCTAGTCGTCAATAGTTCATAACCTATTATATTAAGTTTATTCAAACAAAGTGTCTTTATATTGTTGATGGTGAAGTGGACAACTGTTGCAGAACTTCGTAATTTTGGGGAAATATAAGGGCAATGTTTAAAGAGAAGATGGGCACAATTTAATTGGACAGCTTGTGAAGTTGACTAGTTGACCCTCGCTTTCATTTTGGTTAAAAGTCTTTGCCCGTGAAAGACTCGGTGGTTTGCCGTTTTATATCGTCAATGTTATTGTTTATTAGCAAAGTTTTATTCGATAATTAACATTTTAACTACCTTTATAGTTTATTTTTGGATTAATATAATATTACCATGTCTAATTTATTTTTAAGTATTATAAAATGAGTTCCGGCTTTTTCTATAAGCTATTTACTTAAGTTGTTTATGACAATAATAAAATTAATAAAGCCTTTTCAAATTAGTGTTTTAGTGAGACACTGAGACTGTGTTCTAGAACTTTTTATCGAAATAAAAGAGAAGAAAGTTAGAGAAGTAAAGAAAAAAAATATATTAAGAAGAAAATATTTTTATTCCCGAGTCGGATGGAAAAGAAAAGAAAATTATCATCTTTTGTATTCCTGAGTTGAAGAGAAAGAACAAATATTATCACAATGATTATTTTATCCTTAAAATGTAAACAAATTAGTTAATATTAAGGGTAATTTTCTAATTGCAAATATTTTTAAGAGTAAATTACACGAATGGTCTTTTAAGTTTATAACAAATTTCACCAATGGTTCTTTAGTTCCAAAAATTACACCGATGGTTCTTAATTCTGAAAGGTTTTTCACCGATGGTCTTTACACTAACTGACGTTAACTTATTCTGTTAACTCACCTCATGTGCAATGAACGTGAGGGTAAAAAAATCATTTTTAATTTCTTTTCATTCTTAAACTAATTTTTTTTTATCTTAAATAAAAGTTTTTAGTTTAAGAATAAAAAGAAATAAAATGAAAAATGACTTTTTACCTTCATGTGCATTGCACATGGGCTAAGTTAACTAGATAAAAATAACATTCAGTTTTTTTAGCCCAAATGTTCATCCATATCTAAGGACCAAACCGAACCGAACCGAAACCGAAAATGGTGAATTTTCAAAACCAAATCGATTACATGTTTTCAGTTCGGTTCAATTTCGGTTCGGTTTCGGCCCAAATGCTCACCCCTACACGAATTCGAGTATATAGCAGCTAGTGAAGCTGCGAAAGAAACTATATGGTTGAAGAATTTCATCAATGATTTTGGTGTTGTTTCTAGCACCAAGGATCATCTTGAAAACTTATGTGATAACAAAGGTACAATCGTTTTCACCAAATAACCTAAGGACTATGGGAGATCAAGACACATACTCAGAAAGTACCATTCCGTATAAAACCGAGTTTAGGAAGGAAACATCATAGTGAGTAGGGTGTCATCAGAAAAGATTCTAGAAAATCCCTTCATAAAGGTGGTGAGTCAATCAAAGCATAATTATGAACATATTAGATCAATTGGTATTAGATCTGAGAACGACATGTTATGAATAGTGTTAGTCCCAAGACTAAGTAAATAAGATTTGATGATCGATAGCCAAGAAGAATAAATAACAGCTGAAGTATGTATCTCAGCTGAAGCAAGTATATACAATAAACCTTCAGCTGAGTACGTACTTAGCTTTAGGATACAAGTCAAATCAGCAGCTATTAACGAGAGTTCATTCGAAGTCTATGACCAAAGGACAAAGACAAGAAGAAGACTATTCAACTGATTGTGGAATCAGCTGATAGTATCTGCTGCAGAAAAAGACTTAAAGGAAATGTTCATTGACACCTTGAACATTTCCCTTTCCCGCTCAAAGAAGAAGAAAACGATGAAGATCTTCTATTTTCGAATAGAAGATAATGTCAGTACATTATCATCGTTTGTCCCTCAAGCATGTAAAGAGAAAGTCAACTATTTCTGTACTTATGTAGTACACCTTTCACTGTGCGTCAGAAAGGGTACCGGAAGTAGTTGACACAAAGTACACTTGGGACAATAACTTGTGTAAGAGCATTTAATGATCCATAGACAAGTCCACATCGACGAATAATATGTTTACACGTCGTCAAACTTGGGGACTAAGGAACATGGATCTTGGGCTATAAATACAGACGTAAATGCTTGCATTTACAACACCTTTAGAAATCATAAGCACAAGAACATTCTCTGAGAGTTAGTTATTTGTCTAAGTATTAACTCCTCCATAGTTATTACTAAGGCATTAATATCAGCTGTTAGTATCAGCTGATATAACTCTCAGCATATACTCTTCTAGTTTGAGCGGTCTAAAGTGTCATTTCAAGTATAGAGTTTTAGTTAGTTTTGTACTATCTATTTCCGCAAACTTTGTACTGTATTAAGTTGTTTTGATAAACTCTTAATCATTGAAATCTTGTTGTTCGTTTATCTTATCTTCGTTACTCGGTTATAACGCAACACGTTTGTGTTGTTGGGAACCAACAACTGGTATCAGAGCGGGTGTCAAAATTGTCTTCCATCAATTTTGAGCATCTGTTATGGCTGAACCTACACCATCAGATCTTCCATCATCTGGAAAACCTCCCAAACTCACTCAAACCAACTACCCCATGTGGAAAACCCGTATGTTGTCCCACATGGTTACCTATCACCCAAAACTTCAAGATAACATAACGATAGGAAAATATGTTCCCAAAACTCTCATTCCTGGTTCTTCTGAAACACCAGAACACTATGTGGTAAAGTCTGAGGCTCAGTGGACAGACGCTGAAAAACATCTTGTTCATCTTGAGAACAAGGGTCGAGATATGCTTTTTCAAGCAGTTGGTGATGAATTGTATCACAATATTCAGTTTTGTGACTCAGTTAAAGAGATGTGGGAACGGTTGGCTGAATTTTATGAAGGCACATCTGTTGTGCGTGAACATAACAAAAACATGCTCATACATGATTATGAACTGTTTAAAGCCAAACCAAGTGAGACTATAGCTCAAACTTTCAATCGTTATAACATTCTGTAAAACGAGCTGAAGTCTCATGGGGTTGATAAGGACGATATGTCCAAAATGTGTAAGTTCATGGCAGCCTTACCTTCTAAATGGGCTACCATCATAACTTGCATGAGTACATCTCCTACTCTGAAAGACTATACTCTTTCGTCTCTCTATGGTATGTTTTTAAGCCATGAGAGAACCGTACTCAACAAATTTCAACCTCCAAAGGACTCTAAAATGAGTTCCGCTGGATCTTCGACTGCTCTTGTCTCCTTAAACAAGCCTAGCAGATTCGAATATCCACCATCAGATGATGAGGCTGACAACACTTCGGCTGTTGGTTTGTTCAACATGCCTGAAGTCAGCATTGAAGAAGTCGATGAAGATGAAGACAACGATGCCCTTATATCTGAGTTGGCCTTACTTGTTAAAAATAGAAAATTCTTCAAAAACAAGTCTGGCTCCTCAGCTAGAGGCTCAAGTAGCAGATCTATCTCATCAGCTGTTTCTTCTAGACCCTCTGGAAGTACACCTGACATCTCTGAGATAACTTGCTACAACTGCAACAAGAAGGGACACTATGCTAACGACTGCAAGCAGAAGAAAGCTAGTTCATCATCTTCAACTGGTGAGTCCATTGAAGATAAATACAAAAAGCTACAAGCCTTCACTAAAAAGATTCTAGAAGAAAAGAAGGCACTTGAAGGCAAAGCTGCTGACAAGGGTCTCGTAGCTGAAACTCATGATTGGGCTGACTCTGGTGACAGCTCATCTGAGGACGATGAACAAATGGCCACAATGTGTTTGATGGCTCGTGCTGATGATGATGAAAGTATTACAGCTGATGATGCTAGTTCCTACAAATGGGTCAACATCGTTCATAAAAAGGTAACCTCTCTAGTCTCTGCTGAGGCTACTAAAGCCAATGATATTGTTGATTCTATTATCTGTGACTTGCACTTCATTGATCAGCTGAAAGGTGAATGTTTGGATGAACACAGTGCTATTCTACGTGAAAATGCATTTTTGAAAGAACGATTAATTGACCACAAAACTTTAAAAGAAGAACTTTCTGAAACAAAATTTATTAACCCGGTTCTTCAACATGATCTAAGTGAAAAAGTTAAAGAACTTGAAGCAATTAAAAAGATTTGTGAATCATGGTCTCGTTCATCCAAACGTGTGAGTGAATGTGTTAACTCACAAATTCCCAGTCAAGTACAAGCTGTACTAGGAGGAGATTTCCTTGCCGCAGCCGCAGTACCTGACAGCGGTACAGATGATCTGTACTACTCGTCGGCTGATGCTTCTGTGCCAGCTGAAGAGTTGGTTTTTGGTTCCTTTGTAAGGTCTGCCGAAACTATGCTACCGAGATGTCCTCAGAAAATCCTTCTGAAGCTACTGGTGAAGAGTCATCTACTGACTCCTCTGCCATGATAGTCAGGACACCTACTGTAGTAATTGTTGAACCAAGGAAATCTATCTTGGGTTCAGCACCTGCTACCTCTTCTGCTAAATCTCAGCAGAAGACTAGAAGGACAGCAGGAAAGAAAACTGTTCTTACACCCTCAAAGGGTGAGCCAGTTGGAGTTCGTACTCGAGCTGCAAAGAACAAAGGTAAGAGTATTCCTAAGAATACTCCAAGTCCTTCTTCCGCTGTATCTGTCAAACGGCTGAAAGGAAAGGTCAGCAAGCTGACATCACTCGTTCAAACTCTGACTATCTCTGATAATCGGAAAATGAAAGGGATTTTGGGTCCAGTTCCCAATCCTATTGCCTCGCCCTCTACTCCACTGCTGATATTGGCAGATTTATACATATATTTATCTGCCAATATACCTATTTTTATATGTGTTTGTCGAACAGAATATGATGTTATCACTCAAAATGTAGTTTCCATTGTGTTTTGCAGGCTATAGAAGAAAACGTAACAAAAACGGGTCAAAACAGCACAAGAAACGAAGACTGCAGAAAAACCAAGAGATAGCGGCGTGATCATAGATCGCGACGCGATCTCTTTCGCTATCTCCCAGACGTGATTTTTAAAGCCTTAGCGATTTCGGCATTCTGTTTGTTTACGAAATACCGAAAATCGCGGCGTGATTAAAGATAGCGGCGCGATTTCTAGCGATCAGATAACTATTTAAATAAACTTGCAGATCTGAATAAAAGGACTTTTGACCTAATTCGAAGGGCAGCCGAAAAACACCATTGGAGCACTCAAGATCGAGATTTCAAGCATAAAACATTGGTTTTTTATCATCTTTGATTAATTCTATGTTTATGAATTCGATTATTTACATTTGTTTGATGATTTTTAGCATGTCTATGTGCTAATCATCCTTTATTCACTATGACTAGATGAAGTTAGGGTTTTAGGTTTGGATATTCTTAGGATTTTATGATGATTGTTTGAACGCTTGTATTGCTAATAAAGAACCTTTTCGTTAAACCTTTACATTTGCATTATTGAATCTGTTTGTTGCTTGATTGATTAAAATATTGACAACATTGAATTGATCTAGTAATTCCCCTGACTTTTCATACCTTTTGACCTAGTCAGCGACTCACTAGAAATAGGGGTCCGAGATTTGATACCAATAACCTAGGTGAAACTTAGAGTCTGATCTTTAGAGAAGAAATTCCTAGGATTAGAAGGTCTCGGAAAGCCGGATCTAGTTAGAAATAACAAGAAGGAGTGTGAATTTAAATAGGTCTCTTGAGAAGAAATTCCTAGAAATCATATTAGACTCATTGTAAGGTTTTGAGAGAAATCTAGTTCCTTAAACTCCTAGAACATGAATTAAATCGGTACTTCAAAACCAAACCTAGACCTGGACTGATTCGACTCATAGTGAATATACTCCTTAATATTTAAACACTCCCTTGTCGTTTTCAGACGATTGTTCACTTTAAACAACCATTTTCAGTTTATTTATCTAGTTTGCAAATAAAAGTGTTCCAAATGAAAACCCCTTTGTATTATTTGTTTAGGTTAATTAATTAGTTTTATATTACATAATCAGCTTAATTGTTCCTTGTGGAGACGAATAAACCCGAATTTACTTACCTGAACTATATTGCTCATGATTAGGTTATACTTGCCTAAGAGTGTGGTAATTTAGGAAAGGCGTATTTTAGGTGATTATTTTATAACTAGTTTTATCACATCAAGTTTTTGGCGCCGCTGCCGGGGAACAGTTGCGAGATTAGTTATTTAAAATTAATTTGTTAATCGATCCTTGTCTAGAGATTTATTTCTAAACAAGTTATTTTAATCGTTTTTATTATTTGTCTGGTTTAATTGAAGTTGTTAAACTGTTGCGTTTTTACGATTTGCTTTAAGTTTTGCAGGTGTATGACCCGTAGCTCTGATTCAGATCCGTTATCACCGTTTTCTGAACCAGAGAGACTTCTTCGCCAGCGACGTAGAGCAGTTTTAGCAGCGCAATATCTAGAGTCAATCAACTTTCAATCTATCGAAAACCCAATTTTCAATATGGGTGATCAAGCGCCACCAGATCCGCCACCAGAGCAACCCATGTGGAACACCAGGCAAACAGCACCAACTGGGCCTAATCCATCTATCACAGTACCTGAATTGAATAATATTAATTTTGAGATTAAAGGGCAATTCATCAGTATGGTGCGGGATCTAAACTTTGACGGAAGATTATGCAATGATCCCAATAGACATGCAGAAAACTTTCTAGAGATTTGTGAACTGTTCAAGCAACGAGATGTAACAATTGATGCTATGAGGTTGAGATTGTTTCCCTTCAGCTTAGCTGGGGATGCAAAAGAATGGGTTAAATCATTAGAGCCAGGCTCTATTACGACTTGGAATGAACTCCGAAGCCGTTTTATTACTCGTTATTTTTCACCAGCTAAGGCTGATAAACTTAAAACTGATATTTTGGCTTTTATGCAGGAGTCAGGTGAAAAGTTAACGGAGGCCTGGGAAAGACTGAAAAGCTTACTACCGAAATGTCCCAACCACGGTTTGGAGAAGAACAACATAGTACATATTTTCTACACGGGATTAGATCACACATCTTGTTCCCTCCTCGATTCTTCAAGTGGCGGACTATTCATGTACAAAACCCCAACTCAAGCTTATCAACTTCTCGAAGACATCTCGATGCACAGCCTGGAATGGACATCCGACAGGCGAGTCGGACAGAATCATGCATCCCTTAAGGCAGTTGATGATCGACAACATGATGAAGTGGCTGCAATTAAGAATAACCAACGGGTATTTGAACGTAAATTAGACAAAATAACTAGTTGTTTACATGCTATGCAGGTTGGATGTGATATATGCAAAGGGCCACATCTCACGAAAGAGTGCCAGCAGCATCAACCGATTATGTCTGCAGAAGAAGAATTAAATCACATCAACAATGGGTACCGAGGTAATTATCAGGGAGGAAATCAGGGGTACAACAACAACAATCAGGGGTACAATAACAACAGAGGTTATAACAACAATAACCAAAACAATAATTATCCCCCGAGAAACTCGAACCCCCCTGGTTTCCAACGTGATAACCAAACGAACCAACCACCTCGAGAGAATGCTGCAGGTCAAGGATCAAAGTCCTCAATGGAATTAATGCTTGAAAAATATATGGAAAAGCACGATAAGAAAACCGAGGAACAAGACCAGATCATCAGAAATCAGCAAGCAGCAATTCAAAGTTTAGAGAGAAACCTGGGCAAGATGGCCGAAATTTTACAAGAACATCCTCAAGGAAGTTTACCACCCCGTACACAAGATAATCCAAAACGGGGATTCGAGAATATTAAAGCTATCACCACTAGGAGTGGTAAAACAGTAAGTTCACCTGTATTAAATACTGATGAAAATTCTTTTGATACACAGGTTAATGAGGAGACTCCAGTTGATGAAGAGGAGAGGGCTATGCAGAAGGTTGAAATTCCAACTGAGCAAGAAAAGGCAAAACCAAAGGAGACGCACAAGTCCACCAAAACAGATGCAACAAACTCTTACACACCGAAGGTCCCCTTTCCTCAACGTTTGAGGAAAGAAAAACTTAAGGAAAAATATGGTAAGTTTGTTGAGATGATTAAACAGGTGCGCATTAACGTTCCTTTGGTTGACATGTTAGCAGGTATGCTTAACTACGGGAAATTCATCAAGGACTTGGTCTCAAGCAAGGAGCAAACGGAGGAGGTGTCGTCAGCAATATTAAGCGAGGAATGCTCAGCTATCCTCCAGCCAAACATACCTCCGAAGAAGGGTGATCCAGGGAGTTTTATTATCCATTGTCTTATAGATAATTTACCGCCCTGTAAGGCGCTAGCTGATTTTGGAGCTAGCATTAGCTTGATGCCCTTGTCCTTGTTCCTTAAATTGGGAATAACAGACCTTAGGCCAACTAGGATGCGTGTCAGATTAGCAGACATGTCACTTAAATACCCAGTAGGAATAGCAGAAAACGTTCTGGTTAAGGTAGATAGGTTCATCTTTCCCGCTGATTTTGTTATCCTAGATATCCCTGAAGAACCAAATGTCCCTCTCATCTTAGGGAGACCCTTTCTGAACACTGCCAGTGCCATAATCTTGGTTGCTGAACAACAGCTTAGTCTAGGTGTCGGGAATGAACGAATCACTTTCTCCATTGAGAAAGCGATGAAGCATACCTCTGCCTCCGATGACACGTGCAATTTCATCGACATCATCGATGTGTGCATGGAGGAGGAAATTACCTCATTTCTTAACCTAGATTGCGATGACATCACTACCTATGGTGATGTCACTCTAGACTCTCCCGAATCCATCCAAGATCTCTCAGATCTCGAGGCACTTCTTCACCTTGAGGAAGAGGATTCGGAAGAAAATGAAGTAATTTTTGAGAATTTCGACCCGAATCAAAAACTGTGAATTAAAACATCTTTTGAGGACCCTCCATCTCTCGAGCTTAAGCCATTGCCCGACCATCTTGAGTATGCATTCCTTCAAGGGGAATCTGATTTGCCTGTCATAATCTCTTCTACTCTAGCTTTTGCTGAAAAACAAAAATTAATAAAAATTCTAAAAAATCATAAAAAAGCTCTAGCTTGGAAAACCGCAGATATTCCGGGTTTAAACCCTTCTTTTTGTACTCATAAAATTTTAATGGAAGAAAACTTTAAACCTAGTGTGCAGAGACAAAGGCGTTTAAACCCCAACATGAAAGAAGTCGTGAAGAAGGAAGTTCTTAAACTGCTTGATGCAGGGCTCATCTATCCCATTTCTGATAGTCCTTGGGTGAGTCCGGTCCAAGTAGTTCCGAAAAAAGGGGGGATGACAGTTGTGCGTAATGATAAGAATGAACTCGTTCCTACTCGTACTGTCACCGGATGGCGAGTCTGTATCGATTACCGCAGACTCAACGAAGCCACCCGAAAGGATCACTTTCCTTTACCATTCATCGATCAGATGTTGGAGAGATTGGCCTGAAACAACTTCTATTGTTTCTTGGACGGTTTCTCTGGCTACTTTCAAATCCCGATCGACCCCCAAGATCAGAAAAAGACCACCTTCATGTGCCCCTTCGGTACATTCGCGTATGGAAGGATGCCATTCGGTTTGAGCAACGCTCTGGCAACATTTCAGCGGTGCATGACCGCGATTTTCCAAGACATGATCGAGGACTGTATGGAAGTCTTCATGGACGATTTCTCAGTATTCGGAGACTCCTTCGAGTCATGTCTTTCGAGCTTAGAGCGAGTTCTCATTAGGTGCGAGGAATCAAATCTCGTGCTTAATTGGGAAAAGTGTCATTTCATGGTGCGCGAAGGCATCGTGTTAGGTCACAAAATTTCTGCGAAGGGGATCGAGGTCGATAAATCAAAAATCGATGTCATTTCTAAATTACCTCCCCCTTCAAATGTGAAATCTGTGAGAAGTTTCTTAGGTCATGCGGGATTCTATCGTCGGTTCATCAAGGATTTTTCCAAGATAACCCGACCCATGACTCACCTTCTCGAGAAGTATACACCTTTCGTGTTCGCGCCCGAATGTGTGGAAGCCTTCGATCTTCTCAAGAATCGGCTCACAGAAGCTCCTATCATGGTATCCCCCAATTGGGAGTTACCATTCGAACTCATGTGCGATGCTAGTGATTTCGCACTCGGTGCAGTTTTGGGTCAGCGTATAAACAATCATTTCCAACCTATTTATTACGCGAGCCGAACACTCACCGGTGCTCAGGCGAATTACACCACAACTGAAAAAGAACTCCTTGCAGTGGTTTTCGCCTTTGACAAATTCCGTCCATACCTTGTTTTATCCAAAACGATTGTCTATACGGATCACTCAGCATTGAAATATCTTTTCGCCAAGCAAGATGCAAAACCGCGTCTCATTCGTTGGATTCTTCTCTTACAAGAATTCGACATCGAGATAAAAGATAAAAAAGGTGCGGAAAATCTTGCGGCGGATCATCTACCCCGATTAGAGAACCCTCACCTTGAGGAGTGCAATGAAGACGGGGTTCATGATACATTTCCCGATGAATTTATCGAAGCGGTCAATGCTTGACAAGACACCAACGATCCGTGGTTTGCTGATTTCGCAAATTATTTAGCGGCGGGTGTCCTTGTTAAAGGAATGACCCATCAACAAAAAGGGAAATTCTTTTCGGATCGAAAACATTACCATTGGGATGCTCCACATCTTTTCCGGGTCGGTCCCGATTTGATGCATAGACGGTGTGTTTCCGGTGATGAAGCCCATGACATTCTCAACCAATGTCATAAAGGTCCCACCGGTGGACATTTCGGTCCAAACTACACCGCCCGGAAAGTTCTTGATGCGGGTTTCTATTGGCCAACGATCTTTAAAGATGCACAAGATTTGGTCAAAACTTGTGATGCATGTCAACGAACCGGAAGCATCTCCAAACGGGATGAAATGCCACAACATGGCATCCAAGTTTGTGAGGTTTTCGATATTTGGGGCGTTGACTTCATGGGTCCGTTTCCAAGCTCCCAAGGTAATAAATATATCCTTGTTACTGTTGATTACGTCTCCAAATGGGCTGAGACAAAAGCTCTTCCAACTAACGATGCTCGAGTCGTAATCAATTTTCTAAAATCTCTTTTCTGTCGGTTCGGTTGCCGAGGGCACTGATTAGTGATCGTGGCACACATTTTGCCAACCATCTTATGGAGAAAACTCTCCAACGATACGGTGTCCACCATCGTTTCTCGACCGCGTATCATCCACAAACTAGTGGTCAAGTCGAGAACACTAATCGGGCCTTAAAAAGAATTCTCGAGAAAACCATTGAGAAAAATCCCAAGTTGTGGTCTCAACGACTTGAAGATGCTCTTTGGGCATTCCGTAACGCCTACAAAACTCCTATCGGCCATACTCCCTATCGGATGATTTACGGGAAAGCATGTCACCTTCCATTTGAGATCGAACACAAAGCCTATTGGGCTATCAAAGAGTGTGACATGAGCATCGTTCCCGCCGGGACCGAACGTAATCATCAACTCAATCTTCTCGATGAACACCGATTTGAAGCATACGAAAATTCCCGAATCTATAAAGAGAGAAGCAAGTATTTGCACGATAAAAAGTTGAAAACTCGAAAATGCTTCCAACCGGGCGACAAGGTCTTAATCTATCAATCCCGGTATAAGTTTTCGCCTGGAAAACTTAAATCCAAATGGGTGGGTCCCTATACCGTTCTAAAACAACACCCATCGGGATACGTAGACCTCGTTACCGAAACCGGTCATTTTAGTGTTAACGGACATCGCTTGAAGCTTTATCACGAAGACGAGAATGAAGGCGTGACCGATACAGAGGAGGTGCATTTCGCCATGATGGGCGAAAAGAAGTAAGAGACCAACACCGAGTCAAGCTCTAGACTCGTAAATCCATGAAGCGCTTCTCGGGAGGCAACCCGTGTTTAGTTGTTTTTCCCTTTCCTTTCTGCGTTTTGTTTTCGGAAAAAAAATAAAAAAAATAAAAATAAAAATAAAAATAAAAATACAAAAAAAAAATCATTTTTCTCGTCCATATAGTCGCCAAACAGAACACCGAAATAGCTAAGACCCTAAAAATCGCGTTTTGAGATCGCTAAGGGGGTATCCGGACCCGCCAGAAATTGCGAAGCGATCAAGAGATCGCGACGCGATCTCTGACGGATATTTATAATGACCTGTTCGCCCAGAGCAGCAGATCGCAAGCCCCTTTACCCCCAAAATTCGCGATTTTCGGCGATTCCAACACCAAAACCCCAAAATCCGACCGATCTCTTCCTTTTTCTTCCATCAAGCTTCATCTCCATGGCACCTAAGGTTGGTTTACTCATCTTTTCTTCCATTAATTCATATTTTAGGGTAGAAATCTTAGGTTTTGTAGGTGTTCTTGCTAAAACCCGAAATTCTTGAATTTGTACTAATTTCGTCCGATTTTTGCTTGATTACTTGTAGATTGATGCCATAGATTGATAGTTAGTCAAATTATAGCACAATCCTAGTAAAAATTCCGAATTTTAGGGCTTGATTTTGCTTTTTAGGAAGAAAACTTATGAACTAGGGCATGTTCTTGTCAAGAACACGAAAATTTCATATATTTTGCTTGGTGAATCTTCTACATTGTGTTAATGAGTCAATTTTGGATGAATAATATAAATACTTGTCAATTTTTCACTTTGTGGTCATATTTCAATAAATTGGGCTCAAGTTTTTGATAACTACATTACAAGCTTATACAAATTTAAAATTTTAATTATCAAAACAATCATTATAAGTGTTAAATAATGTCACACTTAGTTTAACAACTAAGTGTGGGTAAGGAAAATTGGTAAGTTTTTACATAGTTTCACACTTAGTTTAACAACTAAGTGTGGGTACGGGAAATTGGGTTTTAAATGAGAAAAAGCTTCTCAATTCCTTATTTATTTTGTAACTTTTCTGTTAAATAACACTTCTAACGATTATTCTTTTAATTTGTATTAGGCGAGACCTACAAGAGCATCATCGTCTAGGGCATCCTCTTCTAGGGTCCCTCGACCTCAACCGCCACCTTCACCAGATCAGTCATCATCCGATTCAGAGGAAGAAATCGCGGTGGAATATGAGGAAGAATTTGAATTGCCAATACCACTTGATGAAGATGGTTTCCCCGTGGTTCTTAAGATCAACGAACTTCGTCACACGTTCGAGAAATTCAATAATATTCGCAACGAAATCACTCGAGCCATTTATGAACAAAGAAGAGATCGTATAATGCATAAAACGGCGCATGCGGGCCGAACACCTAAATGGGACGAACTTGCGGCCTTGGGGAAAGAGGAGGCTATCCGAGCCTACTTAACGAGAAAAGTTTGGGACAATAACGGGCGCGTGATATTCACGTGCAATGCTTGGGAGGTCGCCCTTACACTAAGGGAACCAATCTATGCCGAGCTTGTGCTAGAGTTCCTTTCCACCTACCATTTGGAACGCACCACCGCCTACAACGATCCCGAGGCCATATCCATTCATTACCAGGTAGCTCATCAATGGGTCCACTGTTCACTCATTCAGTTCGCAATAAATCTGGGGCTCTACACCCAAGCCCAAACAAATCACCGACATTTCATCTCATACTTGCGTCGGGGCCAATTTATACCAAGCCGTGATGTAGCAGAAATTTGGACCGCACTCGGTGTGGGGGAATGGAGTTCACGGTACTCAAAGAGCAAGCAACTTAGGAACAGTGAGCACCGCTATCTATACCGAATGATCTCCAACACCATCCACCAACGAAAGGATGGTGCCGAAAAAATGAATATAGCGAGCATTTGGTTTCTACATCAGTTGGTTAACCCAGAGTGCTTCACAAACCTCCCGATGGTTATCGCTTTGTTCTTGAATGGTCCCGCTCGGGGACATAAAGGAAAAAGTTGTTTTGTAGGTGGCCAATACACTCGATTGGCAAATGTCGCGATGCCTCTTACACCAAGAGTGAAAGGTACCTTAACAAAGATCAAGATGGGATTTATTGATTACAATCAAATGCACGGGATGGGGATACTCCGAAATGCAATACCTGGGGTGGAAATTGGTAGATATGTGTGGGTGGATAATCCACCCACCGAACTTGCGAGACGGGTTCGACGAAGGGCACAGGATCAACCGCAAGAGCAGGAAGATGCGGAGATACGGGAGATGGAGGAACCGGTTATCGATCCGAGTCATGGGCACCCCGGGGCATCTGGCTCCCGAGCGGGCCCGTCCTCATCTGATCCATATCAGAGTTTATATACTGACGTACATGCTTTACATGTTGATATGGAAGGTTTGAGGACTGATTTTGGTGGGATGCAGCAATACATGGTAGGTATGAACCTACAACTTCAAAGAAATTATTATCAGGCCGAAACAGGTCAAGCATACCACCAGTGGCAAGCTTCAGCAGCACCAGCCGAGGCCCAACACTCACTTCCATACTGGGGCCCGGGTTTGCCAGCACCGCAGAACTTCCCGACATACGATGCTTGGTTCCAGCAGTACGATCCTACACAGCCTCGTGATAGGCCCGACTATTGATCCATGATTGTGGTTATCTTAGACTATTTTCAGTTTGGTTGTACTTTTGGTTTACTTTTATTTTTTTTTTCTTTTAGCAGCAACTTAGTACTTATGTCTTTTGCTTGTTATAAATTGATTAAATGTTAAATTATCTATTTAGGTATATATTGATATTTGAAAAATATCTATTTGTCCCTATATGTAATAAATTGATTAAATGTTAAATAAATTGTTTGACATTTTGTCCTTTTGTGATATTTTAATCAAGGGATTAAAATATCCGGTTTCTGAAATGTTTAAAGGATTGTATGATTTTTATATCTTTGGATTCTCCTTTTAATATCGTTTCCGAATACATTTTCGTGGCGAAAAACAGAGTCCGTTTGGTATTTTAAATAAACTAACTACGAACGGGACTTTTTAGATTGTATTGCTAAAAATGGAAAAAACACCAAGAGTGGGCCCCACCCCCATGGTGGATGGTTTTTTTGGGAGTCAAGGACTCCCTCCTTTGGTCACTTCTCACTTCTCATCCATCTCTCTCTCTCTACGTGATCTCTCTCTCTCTCTCTCTCTCTAACCTTTCTCTAAAAATCTCCATCATCTTCTTCAAGTTCTTGAGTTCATTTTGAAGATCCCTAGCTCGTTTCTTGGTCAATCATTAATCCGAACCCGTTTTTGAGTAGCTCTTGAGGTAAGCTTCGACATATATGTGTTGGTTTCGAAGTTCTTGAGTTTTTGTGAAACTAGGGTTTGTGATTGCTAGTGTTTTGTGGTTAAATCTTGTTATGGATGTTGTAGTAAGTGTTATTACAAGCTTTTACATGAAATGTATGGTTGATGGTTGATGGAAGACAAGGTTTCGTCAAAATCACCTTCAACCTCCATTGATGGTGGATGTTGAAGGTGGGTTTTGACAAACCTTGGATTTCTTGTTGTTTAAATGCTTGGAATTGTTCATTAGGTTGAGAAAACATGTTTAGTAAGTTATGGATGTTGAGAAATCAAGTATTGTATGTTTTGATTGATTAACAAGTTAGTATTTGGGTCAAATGGGTGAACTAGTGATTGTGTAAGTAAAACGCTTGGAATGGTTAGTTATGAACTTGATGAATTGCTAAATGATTGTGAATTGCTAGTGTGGAAATTATGTGATAGTTGATGGCAATGTGGAAGTGTTATAGTCATGTTCGGTTTTGACTCGTTTGGGCCATTTGGTAGTAAAATGAATTAAGGAAATTGGATTGTGAAACTATAAGTAATTTGTTAGTTTTATGTGATTGGAAAGGTTATTGATAACACTTAAAGGTTGTTAAGTTGTCATGTATTTTGGTGAATAGTAAGTTGATGATACGATTGTAGTTGTAGGATGTATTATTGATTAATAATCTGGTTTTTGACCCGTTCGGGTGATTAAATGGTGTAATGACTCAATTGTTGAATTGTGTATGTATAAGTGGTTTTAATATGCTTATGTGTTAGAAATGGTATATATAACACTTGGTTGAAAGTTAGTGTTTATTATTGTCAATATTGGTGATTATTGATAAGTACCGGTTATTAACTCGGTGTTCTTTGGTGTACAGGATCTGAGGAGGAAACTCAGTGACATTAGCTCACTGAGTTACGGGAATTGAAGGTTACCGTGAGTGGATTTAACCTCCAACTTGTGTTTGGTTACAACCGGTTCGGTATTGCATGTTTGGCAGGAAAGATGCAGGAAAATACAGGAAAAATGCAGGGATGGTTCGCTGTCGTGAGTTCACGATCGTGAACTCTAGTTCCTAGTTCACGTCGTGAACTATAGTTCACGACCGTGAACTTCAGATTTCAGGTTTTCGGGTCGTTTTTCGGGTCGTTTTTCGGGCGCGAATCTTTGACAGTTTGCTTGTTTGGTACCTGTTTGATCGGGTTAAGCGAAATAGGATATGTGCACATAGATGAAGGGTTCCTACTTGAATGGTAGCAACAACTCGGTTTGAACTTGGTGACCGAGGTAGGGATGAGGTCAGTGTCGGAAGGATATCGGCTGAGCATAGTGTATCGACTAACAGGGTATTCAACCTTACCTGTATACGTTGCAGGATAGGGGGTTTACCCGGGGTATTGGAACGGTTACCGTGGTTTTGGCCGACCATGGTATATGGCCCGCAAAGCCACCGATCCTCTCAAATAGTGATTACCCAACGCGGAGATGTAGTAATACTTCCGTGTTTAGCAATCGGAGATGTAGAGTTACTTCCGAGGTTAGTAAGCGGAGATGTAGAATTACTTCCATGCTTAGTGATTAGACAGTTAGTGGTTACTGGTTCAGTGGAATAGTGGTTAAGTGGTTACGAGGAGTAACGATCGTGGAGATGTTGGTGCTTGCTTGTTGAGCTTTATATAATTTGTAGATTATGTTCATTCACTTAGCTTTGTGCTAATCCCTCTTCGTTGACTCTTTTCAGGTTGATCGGTGCTTTGGACGGAATGGGTGACCAAGCTCAAATGGATATGTCTTGTAAAACGAGCCATGTCGTTAAGTGACACCGTTTAATTATTAATGTTTTGGAGTTTATTTTGGGACGTTTGGTTTGTAAACCTAAACCTAAACTATTTATTATCTTTATGCTTCCGCACGCCGTTTAAAAAAAACGTTTTCTAAATTTTGCGGTGTTACATATATTCTTAAAAATAGCATGCTTGGGAGCAAGGAGGAACATGTGCCTTTGTCATGGAAAGTTATGCCTTCCACATAAGTTATGTAGCCACTAAAGCCATGTTAAAAAATTTAATAACAATCTAATATATACTTCATTTCAGTTTATAAGTTATTATAAAAGAAATTTATTTGTAAAAAATATTGTAATATTGAGTTCATGATTGTAATTCAGTAAACTTTTTAATAATAGATTTTGAAAAAAATAAATAGTTAATCCCATGTAAGTATATGTTAAATTAAAATAGTAATTATAATACTCTCGTCATCAATAAATAATTTAAGATGAAAAACTAAAAATTTTATAATTATATTTGCAAAACTGATCCTATTATAGGGAATATTTTAAAACTTTTATAATTCTTTATATAAATATAAAGGATATAATGAGTGTGCTGCTATCATGTACTTAAGGTTAGGTGTGAAATCACCTATAACTACATAGTTTTGGTTAGAAAAAATTCAAAACGGTTATTTTTACAATATCTTGTTACTTTATCACCATATTAGAACACTTAGATAATATAAAAACACCAATTCAACACCATTTCAAGAATATGACATGTGTTCAATATATATACCATTTCAATAATATGTAACTTTGAACACTAATTCAACAAAAATATAATTCTTATTTAAGATAACTGATGCGTTTTTGACAGAATTTGATATATGAATGAGTTTATGTACTGAGTTATAAGTTTTTTTTACCTAAATTGTGTAGTTTTAGGTGGTTCCACACCTAAGCTTAGATAGGTGACAGCCACACATTCACTTCTTAAATATAAAATATATTTTCATTTACAACTATTATTTTTCTTATTTTTTTGACAGCAAACTATCACACGTGTCAACATATGAGAGGTTCATAGTATAGCATTTATTTAATTTTACATTTTGAAGGATCTTAAAATTTTAAACGTGTACAGCCGTTCCTAGTTTACAGCAGTCCTCCGTTCCGTTTCCTTATACTCTAACGAGGCAACATGACCCATGCGATACACGAGCTTTGTTCATGATAAAACGTTATATGACGGTAAATCGTATACATTGTATTGGTGGAACGGGCAAAGAACTAAAAGGAAGATCGATAGCATGTTTAGGTTGATTGTGAGTACTCTACTAAAGAAGCAAACTTTGTTGGAGGAAAATGCAAAGTATGAACCAACGACGATATATCGTCAACTAAAGGGTGTTAATGCAAACATGATGTAAGAAGTTTAATTGTACATTTTTCTCTCCAAAAGTACATAAATACATACAAATACACAAAAACATGTGTCTCTCTAATAAAAATTCTAACAAAACCTTTATCTAAAACAAAAAGATAAGAAAACTCTCCGTGTGTAACAAAATCAAAGTTCATCAATAATAACTTCAAAGCTTGGCGTTATACTCAAACTCTTTTTTTATGTGAATATTCTGTTGGGGTAATTATAAAATGGTTTTCATTATACTTATATTAATTTACTAATAATTATAAAAATTGACAATTACCTTTTATTATATTAAATAGATCTAATTAAATGCTACATTAGTGTAGATATTATTTCATGACTTTTGATATGACAATTTGATGAAGTTATTATTTTTTCATTATTTTCAATTTTTATTACAATAGTTTTTTTTCATTACATTAATTTATTAATCATATTTATGACAAACTATACATTAGTTTATTACTCATAATTACTTTCTAATAATTATTTTAAAACTCATGATAAGTCAATTTATTACTTTTTATTATAAATATACATGAGTTTATTAGTTATATCCATTTACTAATAATATTACTTCAAGACTTTTGATATGAAAATTTAATTGAATTATTGGCTTTTACTATATTTTTTATTACATTTCTAATTTCTATGACAAAACTCAACTTTTAAATATATTAATTTATTTATATATACAAATATCTAAGCGAACACTTGTATGAAAATGAAAGATCTTGGTTATTATAAACTTTGCTACATATTGATTATTAATGTAATGTACAATGTGACTTGCTTTCACCTCCGATCATCATTTATTCCCTTTCTTTTTCCCGTTTGCGTTGTTGTCATGTTTTGTGTTGCTCAGCGATCGTATCGTCGACACACATGTTTAGCTATTGGTGTGTGTCATATACACTATCTAGGCTTTAGCACTTGAGTATAAGATATAATCAAAGAATTATATAATCAAAGGATTAGACGATGTAATCAAAGAATTATGAGGAACTGAATCATACCGAATTGAGTATAAGATGTTCTGTAAGCATCAGAGTAGCACTTCCGGGGATAGTCGATCCTACAAAATAAACAAACACTAAATTAAAGGATGTATCATTACACAAAAATCATTTAAAAAATATTCGAGCCATATGTAACGACCCGAAATTTTTATATTAAAGAAATTATGTAAAAATATGATAAACAAGGATAAATCATTTAAAGAACGTAGGAATTGGTTTCGTGTCATTTGGACATCGTACGAGAAAGTTATGGGCGAAATCGGGTTGAGATAAAGATGAAAAAGTGCAGCCTAGGCCACCTGAGGAGTTCGCGACGCGAACTCGGGTTCGCGTTCGTGAAATCGAGGCAGAGATTTTGGTGGTCAGACGTGAAGAGTTCACGACCAGCTCCCGATCGCGAATTATACGTGTTCAAGGAAGTTCGCGACGCGAACTTCTGATGGCGAACGGGTTTGAGCTAGGGTTTCTTCATTTTTCCACCCAACACTTGTGCAGCCGTTTTAGAGAGAGATAGGGGGCGATCTTGGTGTTCTTGAGCTCAAATCTTCACCATCTTGAAGGATCTAAACATCAAAGGTAAGATTTCTTGATTGTTGATGTTATCTAGCTAGTTATGAACTTTATTTGGGTAGAAATGGTGGTTTGGGGAACCATCCAAGTCATCTTTGGGGAAGATGACTAATCATGGGTGTAGAACACTCATTGTAAGCTTGTAAATGATGTGTACAAGTTGGATTTGGGTTTATTGATGGAAATCTTGAACTAGGGTTTTGGGGTTTCACCAAGTTGGATGAACTTGGTGTTTAAGAATGTTGTTATGGGTTTATTGGTAGCTAGTTATGAATAATGACTAGATTTTATGCTGATATTGATGGTAGGTCAAGAAGACCTAAAGTTTGGTGACGTTTCACAAGTTGGAAAGCAAGGATTCGTGTTGTTAGACACGATTTGGAGTTAGCTTGGCTAAGGTGAGTACATGAGACTTTTACTGAGTACATAGCAAATGATTTTGAAAACTATGATGTTTTATGAGTCTTTATTAATAAACATCTTTAATAAAGATATGATTTACATGATGAGAAAAAGGCTAGTATAGACTATTTTAGTATGTCTAAATGATTGATGATCTTTGAAAGAGATTATGATAATGAAAAGAAATTAATGAGTTTTTATAAATAAGATGTATGAATAAAGATAATGATTTAAAAGAGCTTGATAATTAGTTTATTAATAATATGTATTAATAAAGCTAGAGACAATGATTTTTAAGTAATAAGTATCGGATAGTATATTATACTAATGAAAGTAGTTATCGAATTACTAAGAGAATAAGTAATAAGTGACTAGTAATAAACGTGTATTCTAGTCAAAGAAGAGTCAAAGTAATATGATTTTGATAAAAGATAAATATGTTTTAAATTAGTAAAGGACTTGGTAAAGTCAAGATTTAAAATGAAATAATAAAGAGATTAGTATGATAAATTAGAATAGATGTATTCTAATAAGTGATGAAAGTGATGAAAGGAGCTGATGCTCATATTTGATGAAAGGAGCTGAGGCTCATATGTGTAATGAAAATCCGGAATAAGACCGCCCAGAAATGGGGGAGCATGAGACGTCTACTTGGGGTGGTACCTCCCTGCGCAAAGAGTAGAATGTCACAGTTTACGACACCCAGTATTGGGTGAGCATGACGACCCGGGAACGGGGAGAGCTTATGAATCTCGGTAAGATGGGGGATCCCAATTACCTTGATAGTTTACCTATGACATCCCATATCGGGAGAGTTGGCTTCGGAGAGGTCCGTTGCATATGTGATAAAGAAAGTGTAAGTTGGAGATGACTTACAAGTATGTGATTAGATGATGAGTAAGCTTATGGTAAGTTATTAGTTTAAACGGTTAAATGAATAGAAGATGATTTATGAATTAATAAGAAATGATAAGGATAAGTATTTATAATGTTATAAACATTATTTTATAAATCTTTTGAGAATGGGTCGAAAACCCATGTATCTCACGAGACTATTTTTGTCTCACGTACTACTTTGTTTTTGGCTGTGTACTCAGGTTCAGGATCGTTGGATTAGAGGGTCGCGATAGAAGTTGCCTAGTGTTGTCTAGCTCGGGAGCTCGTAGGTAGATCCCGTTTATCCTATGGTTATGATATTATCTTTGTAACACCGGATTTGATAACTCTGATAATCTTTTCAAAGGTTTTTATTAAACCGTATTTTGGGAACATTGGACATTGTATTATTTTTATTTAAAAATATGTTTAAAAGATGTTTTAAAAATTGAGGTGTTACAACTTAGTATCAGAGCCAGGTTTAAGTGAATTAGGTAGGTTTGACCTCCCTAGTCTTAAGCTATGCTAAGTAGGACCATAAGTTTTCCATAGGATGTCCATGATTAGTCTTTTGAGACAATAAAGTATGGGTATATTAGGGTCGATCCCTAAGAGAAGAGATAATGTTTGGGCTTTATGGGTTATGTTTGACTAATAAGTCAACCTTTGAATTTTAATGATTGAATATGTTGATATAGAAAATGGTGAACCCAAGAAGTGGAGAGATTCCACGAGATCATGAGACGGATCCAAATCGAATCCCGACTCATCCCGGTAATAATGGAGAGGGTTCCGGTTTGGATGCAAATCAAACCCCGGTAACTATGGAAGCGATCAGAAATTTGTTTCATCAGATGAGGGATGAGGTGAATGTGGATATGAACCGGATTATCAATAACCGTTTGAATGTGGATAGGCGAGATGATTCTAAATCTCACGGTGGAAGTAAGTCTTCGGGTAGCAAGACCCGTACAGAGAAGTCATTGACCGAAGAGACTGATGATTCGGAGTCGGAGGAAAGAGAAGGATGCACGTACAAGACATTCATGTCGTGCAACCCAGGAGTGTATTATGGGAGCTCGGAACCGAAGGTGACGATGCGTTGGATTCGTGAAACTGAACAAGTACTAGAGAGTAGTAAGTGTTCGAAGAAAGACATGGTTGCTTATGCATCCTGACAGTTGAAGGATGAAGCATTGACATGGTGGGATACCATGTACGAGACTTTGGGTAGGAAGGTGTTGTACAAGATGTCGTGGAAGGAGTTCACGAGTAGATTGAAGGAAAAGTTTTGTCCTGAAAGAGATCTAGAGGAACTGCAAGAGGAGTTCGTGTTTATCAAGAAGGGAAATATGTCGGTAGAGGAATACACCAAAAAGTTTACGGGATTACTTCCGTTTGTGATCAAGGCTTATCCGACTGAACGTTCGAAAGTGGTTCGGTATGCTAATGGGCTACCATCAGAGTTTGAATTGGAAGTCAAACGAGCGGCCACGTTAGATGAGGCCATTTGTACCGCTCGAGGTGTTGAAAGGGTGTTTCGCCGGAGGGCTCAAGAGTCGGCATCAGGAAAAGAAAAGAAGAAGCTTGATAGAAGCTTGGGATTGACAAAGAAAGAAGGATTGGGGTCGAGTTCGTCAAAGCATAGTGGTATTGGAAGTTGCCAAAGTTGTGGAAAGAATCACCGTGGGGAATGCAAGGCAAATTCGGCTATATGCTTCAAGTGTGGACGAGTAGGGCACCGAGCAAAGGATTGCAAAGTAAGGAACCTCGAGGAAGTGGAATGCTACGCTTGTCACGAGGTGGGACACTTTAGTAGTGCGTGCCCGAGGAAGAGAACTGTAACGCCTGAAATTTTCTTGTAATTTAATTTTATACCTTTTTTATTATATAATTTTTGTGTTATTTGTTTAATTAAGATTATGTGTTATGTGCATTTACAGTGCATTTAAATTGAGTGATTAAGCATGCGACGTTTCGTTGTGAGTAACTAGAGTGTTACTTATCCCGAGTTTAATTAATTATGCGAATTAATTAAGTATGTCAGACATTTATCAATCTCGTGATTTAACTAAGAGAGAGTGTCGAGTTAGGGGTGAGGGCCGGCCTTTGGCCAAGGCCCGAACCCTTGCTAACTTTATTCAAACTATCTTTTTCCTTCCGATTTCTAGTTTAGCCTAAGCATTCTACCTAGTCCGCCTGTTCGTTTCTTAACCGAGCCCGAAGAGTATTGTGTTCGGTTTTGAGCTCATAGCATCGGGCTCGAGATGCATTTGTACTGATTACAAACTAGGGAATGTGTTAAATCTCGGGCCTTATTCTTTGTGTGACCCGATTGGCTATTGAGGCCAAGGGCCCAAAACATTGAGGTTTTAATTTTAAAGACTTATCCCTAATCCTCTAAACTGATGCAGCCGCTACATTCCACTCCCCATCTTCATTCGTTCGTAACAATCTTGAGCATCTCCATCGTTTTTCTCCTCTTCATTCGTGCGTGAAAAACATCAGTATGTTTCTTCTCTTTTGTGTCACGAAAAGGAATACTGCAAGCAGCCTACCACACACGAGAATTAATTTGGTATATACTTGATGTCTTACGGAAGCAAGGAGAAGAATATTGCAAGCAGCCTACCACACACGAGAATTAATTTGGCACATTGATCGAGGCAACCAAGTAAAGTTAGTTTTGTGAAGCAATTTCTTCATCCACGAAGAAAGATGGAAGCAGACAAGCACATAGGAGGATTTAATTCTTTTAGCAAGGTTTTGTCGGTAGCAACTCTTTCCCCTTTTCATGTTTGTTTCTGTGTTGTTTTCGTTCCTTGGGTTTTCGTGCTAATTAATTCATGTATAAGGTTTCTGGTGTTGCGGGTTGAGCAAGGATTTAGCAGCAGGTGTCAAGAAGTGAGCATCTTCGAGCAGATTAGTTGGGCGATCGACTTGGAGCATCCCCCGTTTCCGGGTTCTGTTTTGGCAACAAGTTTAGTACCGAGTTTTTCTTTGGTAATCATCTTTTCGTGCTGAATTCTAAATACTTTCATTGTTTCGATTCCTAATTGAGTTATATAGGTTCCTCTTGTGAGCAATGGAAGTCAGGTTTGATTAAGATTACGATTGAATCGAATAGTGTTCGTGCACTTGTCATGTTATTGTTTAACCAAGTCGGGTAGTAATCTGTATTAGTACCAACGTTTTGTCCCTGGTTCTGGTCGGGTTCTTATCTCTTATTGTATTGGTGTCGGTTTGGGTAAAATCCGTTTGAAGATTGGCTAGATGTTTTCACCGAAAAACCCGGAAACCGAACCTTGGGTTTCTTGGGTTCCTTAAACCAAAAAGATTATATAATAATGAGCTAGATTAATCATAAACATGCTTCTGAATTAAAAATGAGTTTCGGGGCTGTCGGGTGCCTCGGGAATAGACGGGTTGATGTCGAAATTTAAAACGGGTTCTATTTTAATATGCTGAATTTTAACAGAATCTGTTAGCTGACTTCAGGACTGTTTTTACCACACTTAAAATACGTTCTTGGATTTTTGGCCTGTGTTGATCTCTAGGTTTCTGAGTCCTCTTTCCAACGACGCTGACGGATCGTTAATCTGATTCACGGTTTAAAAGTTATTGATGTTTTAGTAAACCTTCGCTGGATAGTTTTCGGTTCAGCTATTCTGTCTCGTGAGCCTATTTTGAGCCTTTTCCGTTTGGATCTAGCTTCCGAAGTCTTCTGTAAAATTGTAGTCCTCTGAGTCATTTAACTACCGTAAACATTTGATTAATATCTAGTGAGCGGTTTGAGAGTTATAGCCGTTTCCGCGAAAGTGCTGAGTGCTGTTTAGTTTCTGCTGAAACGACCTTTGAGTCTAATCCTAACCCGAGCTTCCTTGTACATTGTAGGACCTTCTAGGACCAGTTAGAGACGCTCTTCAGTACCGAGGATATTTAGGAGCTTACGGTTATTCGAGGTGGGTAATCTCACTATAAACTTGTACTTACTTTCGATTCATGATTTTGAGCTATGTGTTGTGAATTGTCTTGTTGATTGAGCTTGAGTATTAATTGGGTGATTTATTTTAGTTATCTTTGATTTGAGTTATCTGGAGCCTGAGTTATCTGAGTTTTGAGTTCTTGAGTTAAAACATTAAACATAATATACTTGAGTTGTCTTGGCACCGAAGAGTACTGGTGCCAGACGTTTTGACTCAACATCAGGTGTTGAGCCTTGAGTTGTGTGAGGCGGGTCGAGGTTGATCTCTCGTCCCAAGTCACACAAGCGCGCTATATAAATTTAAAATCTGAGAAAATAAACTTGAGTAATTGAGAATTGAGTAGAGTCTCTAGGGATCACTTATGTGGCTTGAGTTGTTTGTATTTATTTGTTTATTTTGATATTATTCACTCAGCGGTGGCTGACCCCAATCACTCCCCCATTTTTCAGGTACTAGTAAGGGCAAAGAGAAGGTTAACGGTTGATGGGCTGCATCTTTATTTATTGGATTTGGAGTTTTTAAAAGTTTTTTTTTAGTCAAACATAATATTTAACCTTTTTATTTATTTCCGCATTAAAGACCATGAGACGGTTTATATTTTTATCTGAGTTGGGACCTTTTCATTACTTGTACTTGGGGAAATTTTATTAATTAAATGTTTTATTTTTTTTTTAAATTTCTCCTGATTTTTGGGTTGTTACAAGTTGGTATCAGAGCTCTAGCTTGAGAGAATTGGGTTCACACGGGGTGGATTCCAAACTCAAGTCGAAGCATGAGTTTTCAAAATGAGTTTTCAAGTGTTTTAAAATGAGTCCAAATCCAAATCGAGAAGCAGCGCATCACAATGACCTTATGCCTCTAGTATTTATTTATGAGTTAATTAGTTTATTAAAAACGTCGCGTGTGACATTGATTACTAAGAGAATAAAATAAAATTAACTCGAGGTGAGCGCGAATTGTACGACTATATATGTATATATATACTATATTACTGTTGTGAATTACTTGTTATGTGGATGGTATAAGGATGAGAGATCGTGGAATCTTTGAAGCTGGCTCGAAACCATGACGTGGGTAGGTGCGGATAATAATAGAGGGCCCCTATTATTATACGCACATGACTCGTGCCTATGTTTCGAAAAGGATTCAAGGAGACCATTCGTCAAACATCTAAGTATCATGAAAACCCTCAATTATTATATATAATAATTGATAATAAAAACACTAAAAAATGATTTATGAGAAAACAGTGAAATCAATTGAATAAGAGGATCATCAAACAAGAACTGATAAAGAGTTATCAAAACATGTGAGAGAGACTAATAAACCTAATTTGGTTGAATTCGTTAAATGATTTAATTGAGTTATTAATACATCGAGAACGATTGAACAATCGTTAAAGCGAAATAAATGAGAAAATAAGAAAATTTTGAAGTGATAAGAAGTTATCCAAACAAATCAAGTAAAGTTTTTTTTTTTTTTTAAATTGAGTAAGATTCATTAATGATAAATTGTTAATCTGAGTAATGAGGAAGTAAATTAAATGATTGAGAATAAATTAATTCCTGTTAAATTATTAGATTTAGGGGACATCAATAAATCAATGATGAATGAGAAATTATCTAAAACAAATTTAAAAGAAGAAATCTATGTATTGAGAATTATTAAATTGAGAATAGAGAATATTAGTCGAACAATATAGTTAAGAATATGTAATTCGTTTTAAACGAGAAATTTTGAATTATGAGGACTTAATAAATCAAGATATGAATGAACATTTATTTAAATAAATTAAATGGAGAATTATATTTAAAGTTACAAGTAGCTACTAATTTGAGTCGAAAGGTTTGATTTAATAAATACATGTGTCGAATAAATATAAATGGTTATTGAAAATTTTTAATTTAATAAATAGAGGAAATTATGTTTTAAAATGACAACTAATGACTGGAATTGTTAATGGAGTAATAAGAAGTTATGCAATTATTGAACAATTAATTGAGTAAGAGATAAAACTTGATAGGGTTAATATAAGTTGTAAAGCTTAAACATCACTAATTGGATGAGATGAGAAACCCAAGATGAGTTAATTAATATGAGTTAATTGACAGAAGAAAATCTACGAGGTTTATTCAATATGAATTAAACGAGAATTTTATCTAACGATAAAAAAATGTTATATGGTAATAATAATACCAAATATGCTATGAGTAAACCAAAAGGAGGATTAATACTTAGATTTGAACAAGAGATAATCGTAAATGCGTAACGCGAAATAAAGACTTGTGGTGCTAATAAATGTAACAAGCTTGACTTATGAGGAGTCATAAAATGACTAATTATTAATGAGACTAATAAAGAATGATGAGTTATAATTGAGAAAGCTAACACCTAATATGAGCAATAAATTTTTATAAAGTGACAAAGATTTAATGAGTAGGGGTGTCAGAGGGGCGTAAAGAGTATACGTTGGGACCGACTCACACCTGTGCATAAGAGTTTAATTATCGAGTAATCAAATAAACCTTAAAATATGAAATTAAATGAGAATCAACAAACCGAACTATCGAGTGTTCGTAACGAGTTCTTTGAGATTTTGAGTGCCACTTCCAAACTCGGGGACGAGTTTTCTCCAAGTGGAGTTGAGTGGTGGTAAAAGGGAAAACTACCAACATTAAAAGTGTGAATGGAGAATAATTATAAAGCTGTTAATTACTGAATTCATATTATTGAACTAATGGAGATTAATAAATCGAGCTAAATGTGAAAAATAAAGTTTGTAAGGAGTAAATTAAGAGAATTTCCAAGAGAAAATTTTGTTAGTATTATTATGAGCATATATGTACGTATAACTGACTAAAAAGTTACCAGAGTGATTGATTAATCGAGAAATTTTTCTATTGGGAATATAATTAGATATAAAGAGATTATTAAAATATGAGAATTTATTATTCAAGTCAAGTTAAATGAAGAAAAAAAATGATTGTGGGAAGTTATTAAATCCAGTCGAGAAATTTTGACCTATATTATTGTGTTGAGTATTATATATATACATGTGACTAGGGAATTTATAAGAATAATTGAGAATAATTAATTTGATGCAAATGAGAAGTGGCAAGTATATAATTTATTTAAATAACGAGCAATTATGAAATTCGAGTAATGAGAATGTTATCATCGAGTCAGTCATGCGAAGAACGTCATAATAAATTATGGGAAAGACTTATTGAGAAACTATCGAACTATAAGAAACTAATAAATCAAGTCAAACGAATAAATGATTTAAATGAACCAAATGATAAAATTTTATTCATGAACAAATATTATACTTTATTGGGTAATTATTAATTTGAGAATAATTATTGAAATGAGCAATTGAGAAAAATATATAAGTTTATTAGACAATAAAATTTTCATGAATTTCTAAATCGAGAAGGAGCTAAAAATATAAAGTAATGAGGAAATTTTTATGGAGAACGCGAAAATAATTGAGTAATTAAGTACATGAGAAGTAACGAGTTAATTAATTGAGTAAAGAGAAATCATTTAATTGAGGTGTTCGAACTTCAAAAATAAAATGACATTTATAAGTGGACAATTAGTCAAATTAATCAAGAGACAATTTAAATAAAAACAAAGCAAGAAAATAATTAACGAGCTAAATAATAAAATCATTATGAGAATTGATAAGTATCATTAAAATGAGTTAAGCGAGTAACATTAAAAAGAGTGAACGAGAAATTGTTAAATACGAGTTAACAAAAGAATCAATAACGCGACTTAAAAGAGAAATTATCAGTTCAAGTAGTATGAATAATTAAATTTGATCACGCGAGAAATCGCAAGAACGAGAGAAATTAGTATATTGTGTGACTTGTGAGAAGTCATTAAGCAAAATTTGAGTATAAATTGATGATATAAGCTTTAGTTGAGCTAAAAACAAGTTGTGGAGATTTGAGGGGAGTGCATTTGAGTATATGCAAATTGAGTAAAAGGCATGAGCTGCCTACTATCTGAGGTTTATGTGTGATAAAATACATTTATGTGAATTATGTACTTATGGTGTGTTGTCTAATAGCGGTGTGAACCGCCAAATTGTTCATTTTACTTTAAAACAAACCAATGTCCTATAGAGTAGAGGACCTTGAGATGCTGCTTATTGGTAGAGATTGTTAATAATAAGATTCTAATTGTTGATAAATTGTGTAAGTGAATAGTTGATGTAGCCGTGCGGGAAGAAATTTCTCGCACCACCATATTGTTATCGCCATGAGAGGACCGAGTACCATGTCGAGATCATCTGTCGCCACAAACCAAACCGTAACAAATCTCCAAGTGGAGTTGAATCGGAGATTCAACGCAACGTTAACCACTGGGTGCAACAACTATGTCAGGGTGCGAGAGCAAGAAGACACCTTCAGTAGAGTATCGTGAGTTTTCTATTGAGAATTTTCGTCATCCTTTTCATAGCTAAACCGAGATTCCGATAAAGCAATTCGATTTTAATTCTTTTAGCCATATCGTCTTGCGCCGCCAGAGATGGAAGAATTGTATGAGTAGTTGCAAGAGCCGGAGTTCATTCTGATCGTATAGGTCACCCTGTAGAGTTTCTCTTTTTATTCATAATTTTTTTTCTCCGTGTTTTCCCATTTGAAGATGTGTGTCGTTGGTGGGTCCGAGTCCGAGGTGCGAGACCGCTACCCCGAGCTTCTTCCGAGCCATGACTTCGGGGACGAAGTCTATTTCAAGTGGAGTTGAGTTGTAACGCCTGAAATTTTCTTGTAATTTAATTTTATACCTTTTTTATTATATAATTTTTGTGTTATTTGTTTAATTAAGATTATGTGTTATGTGCATTTACAGTGCATTTAAATTGAGTGATTAAGCATGCGACGTTTCGTTGTGAGTAACTAGAGTGTTACTTATCCCGAGTTTAATTAATTATGCGAATTAATTAAGTATGTCAGACATTTATCAATCTCGTGATTTAACTAAGAGAGAGTGTCGGGTTAGGGGTGAGGGCCGGCCTTTGGCCAAGGCCCGAACCCTTGCTAACTTTATTCAAACTATCTTTTTCCTTCCGATTTCTAGTTTAGCCTAAGCATTCTACCTAGTCCGCCTGTTCGTTTCTTAACCGAGCCCGAAGAGTATTGTGTTCGGTTTTGAGCTCCTAGCATCGGGCTCGAGATGCATTTGTACTGATTACAAACTAGGGAATGTGTTAAATCTCGGGCCTTATTCTTTGTGTGACCCGATTGGCTATTGAGGCCAAGGGCCCAAAACATTGAGGTTTTAATTTTAAAGACTTATCCCTAATCCTCTAAACTGATGCAGCCGCTACATTCCACTCCCCATCTTCATTCGTTCGTAACAATCTTGAGCATCTCCATCGTTTTTCTCCTCTTCATTCGTGCGTGAAAAACATCAGTATGTTTCTTCTCTTTTGTGTCACGAAAAGGAATACTGCAAGCAGCCTACCACACACGAGAATTAATTTGGTATATACTTGATGTCTTACGGAAGCAAGGAGAAGAATATTGCAAGCAGCCTACCACACACGAGAATTAATTTGGCACATTGATCGAGGCAACCAAGTAAAGTTAGTTTTGTGAAGCAATTTCTTCATCCACGAAGAAAGATGGAAGCAGACAAGCACATAGGAGGATTTAATTCTTTTAGCAAGGTTTTGTCGGTAGCAACTCTTTCCCCTTTCCGTGTTTGTTTCTGTGTTGTTTTCGTTCCTTGGGTTTTCGTGCTAATTAATTCATGTATAAGGTTTCTGGTGTTGCGGGTTGAGCAAGGATTTAGCAGCAGGTGTCAAGAAGTGAGCATCTTCGAGCAGATTAGTTGGGCGATCGACTTGGAGCATCCCCCGTTTCCGGGTTCTGTTTTGGCAACAAGTTTAGTACCGAGTTTTTCTTTGGTAATCATCTTTTCGTGCTGAATTCTAAATACTTTCATTGTTTCGATTCCTAATTGAGTTATATAGGTTCCTCTTGTGAGCAATGGAAGTCAGGTTTGATTAAGATTACGATTGAATCGAATAGTGTTCGTGCACTTGTCATGTTATTGTTTAACCAAGTCGGGTAGTAATCTGTATTAGTACCAACGTTTTGTCCCTGGTTCTGGTCGGGTTCTTATCTCTTATTGTATTGGTGTCGGTTTGGGTAAAATCCGTTTCTTATCTCTTATTGTATTGGTGTCGGTTTGGGTAAAATCCGTTTGATGATTGGCTAGATGTTTTCACCGAAAAACCCGGAAACCGAACCTTGGGTTTCTTGGGTTCCTTAAACCAAAAAGATTATATAATAATGAGCTAGATTAATCATAAACATGCTTCTGAATTAAAAATGAGTTTCGGGGCTGTCGGGTGCCTCGGGAATAGACGGGTTGATGTCGAAATTTAAAACGGGTTCTATTTTAATATGCTGAATTTTAACAGAATCTGTTAGCTGACTTCAGGACTGTTTTTACCACACTTAAAATACGTTTTTGGATTTTTGGCCTGTGTTGGTCTCTAGGTTTCTGAGTCCTCTTTCCAACGACGCTGACGGATCGTTAATCTGATTCACGGTTTAAAAGTTATTGCTGTTTTAGTAAACCTTCGCTGGATAGTTTTCGGTTCAGCTATTCTGTCTCGTGAGCCTATTTTGAGCCTTTTCCGTTTGGATCTAGCTTCCGAAGTCTTCTGTAAAATTGTAGCCCTCTGAGTCATTTAACTACCGTAAACATTTGGTTAATATCTAGTGAGCGGTTTGAGAGTTATAGCCGTTTCCGCGAAAGTGCTGAGTGCTGTTTAGTTTCTGCTGAAACAACCTTTGAGTCTAATCCTAACCCGAGCTTCCTTGTACATTGTAGGACCTTCTAGGACCTGTTAGAGACGCTCTTCAGTACCGAGGATATTTAGGAGCTTACGGTTATTCGAGGTGGGTAATCTCACTATAAACTTGTACTTACTTTCGATTCATGATTTTGTGCTATGTGTTGTGAATTGTCTTGTTGATTGAGCTTGAGTATTAATTGGGTGATTTATTTTAGTTATCTTTGATTTGAGTTATCTGGAGTCTGAGTTATCTGAGTTTTGAGTTCTTGAGTTAAAACATTAAACATAATATACTTGAGTTGTCTTGGCACCGAAGAGTACTGGTGCCAGACGTTTTGACTCAACACCGAAGAGTACAGGTGTTGAGCCTTGAGTTGTGTGAGGCGGGTCGAGGTTGATCTCTCGTCCCAAGTCACACAAAGCGCGCTATATAAATTTAAAATCTGAGAAAATAAACTTGAGTAATTGAGAATTGAGTAGAGTCTCTAGGGATCACTTATGTGGCTTGAGTTGTTTGTATTTATTTATTTATTTTGATATTATTCACTCAGCGGTGGCTGACCCCAATCACTCCCCCATTTTTCAGGTACTAGTAAGGGCAAAGAGAAGGTTAACGGTTGATGGGCTGCATCTTTATTTATTGGATTTGGAGTTTTTAAAAGTTTTTTTTTAGTCAAACATAATTTTTAACCTTTTTATTTATTTCCGCATTAAAGACCATGAGACGGTTTATATTTTTATCTGAGTTGGGACCTTTTCATTACTTGTACTTGGGGAAATTTTATTAATTAAATGTTTTAATTTTTTTTAAATTTCTCCTGATTTTTGGGTTGTTACAAGAACCGACACGTCAGCATCAACCGCCAACAGGAATCGGGTGAAGAAAACTCGTGGAGCCGCTTCAGGTAATTCGTTTATGAAGTTTTGATAGATGATTAGAATTTAATTGCTTTTATGTTGCACAAATTGGTGCTTATGTGATCTAAGTATGAGAATAAATATAGATGGAATGTATGATGCGAAAAAATAAATTTGGGAGATAATCTCCCCGAGTTATTATGTGTATAGTCGAATGGGTTGGCGACCGGTATATCACGATAAATAAGACTAGGAAGGATTATGTTGTCATAGAATATTGAAAGTTGGATCATGAGAATGGTAATACAATGAAGTACGAGGTGTTGGTGAGAATCGTGAAGTACAAAACAAATATGCATATATAAAATGGAACCTTAGTTATTGAATACGATCGATTGAGTGTGGGCAAATAGCCATGGCGAATGGTTGTGTAGTGGAGGTCGGGTGTGACATCAATAGTGAATAACTTGATTTGGTAAAGGTTTATTGAAAAAGGTATGATGGTGTACGTATGGGTACCGATCGAGTCAATTGGTTGACTCAAGATGACCGGGTGAAAGAAAAGATTAGAAGTTTTAGTAATGAATCGAATAAGGACGATTGTTAAATGAGTAGATTGGTGGAAAGCACTAGAAATGATTACGTGTATACCGTGTGGTATAATGTATAAGTGGGAAAATTGAAGGTCAAATATGAGGGAAAATGATAGCATGATGCTAAGTGTATTGATGCATACATGGATTGTATGCAAGATGAAATGGTGTTGTATGAGTCACTTTGGATTGGAGGCTTTCCGATCAGTGTGACAGTTTGGGATCGTGATGGATTGGAGGCTTTCCGATCATCTCGATAAGATAGTTAAAGTATAGTTTGTTATACAAGGAATATGATGTTTGTATCTGACGTTTGTAGAATCGTATAGTTAGTTGTTATGATTTTTGTGGCATAGAATTTGGGTTGAAAACACGGGTCGTGTTTGAATAGAAGTATGTGTAGGAGATGCCTACAAGTTCTTGGTTTATGAAAAAGGGATGCTTTTAGGAAGCAAAGTTGTTAGTAACCAATGAGTGGTGAAAGAGGTACAATGGGTGGTTAGGCCACGATCGGATATGATCGAGGCTCTAGAACCGGTGATCGGAAATTTCAAGTATGGTATGAGGATGTTTGAAGGAGATTATAAATGGTATAAGTAATTGGTTGAAAGTTAAAAAGGTAATAGAGAATTTGGTATTGCCTTAAATGAAAAATTGTTAATCGATTGTGTATATTGAAATCGAAGAAAAGAGGAACAATTGAGAAAGGAAATTTAGATATTGGAATTCGGGAATGAAAAGCTCGGGAAGCGATGCCTTAGTGATAAAGAATATAGAAATTTTTGCAATGTAAGTTTGACTTTAATCATAAGTCAAGGTTGGTCAACTAGTGGATTGTTGACTTTAGTCAAAATTGGGTTTTGACTTTCGTTTAAATTGGTTAGTCGAGGATAAGGGCATAATGTATCACATGTATGTGTGTATGATAGTGGTTGATTGATTAATGGAAATAATTGTAGTCAAAGGGTGCGACTTTAACCTTTGGGCAATTCGAATGGAATTTAGAAATCGAGTATGATTGTTGTTGGACCGTGAGAGTAAGATTGATGGTTAAGGAATTGATGATTAATAGAACCACTAATGGATAAGGAAAATTTTTAAGATTTGGTTGACTTTGTGCTAAGTCAAAGATGGAACAATGTTGACAATTTGGTCAAAGCGAGGGGTTGACTATCATTTTGGTCAAATGGTTATTAGTAATGATTGGGTCATATCATCCCAATGGGAATAAATAGTTTGGTTAAATGATGGGAAATGTTAAGGTCGAATTGTGAAATTTTGACCCGTTCGGGTGTTAGGAACTCAAGTTTGGATTTTTGGCCCGTTTGGATATAACGGGTCAAGTGGGCAATTAATTGCGTAAGTATTATTGAATCACAAGTTGGAAGTGGAATGAGGATTGGAAATCCTTGAGTTGATTCCGAGGACGGAATCCTTTTAAGGGGTGGATAGTTGTAACGACCCGAAATTTTTATATTAAAGAAATTATGTAAAAATATGATAAACAAGGATAAATCATTTAAAGAACGTAGGAATTGGTTTCGTGTCATTTGGACATCGTACGAGAAAGTTATGGGCGAAATCGGGTTGAGATAAAGATGAAAAAGTGCAGCCTGGGCCACCTAAAGAGTTCGCGACGCGAACTCGGGTTCGCGTTCGTGAAGTCGAGGCAGAGATTTTGGTGGTCAGACGTGAAGAGTTCACGACCAGCTCCCGATCGCGAATTATGCGTGTTCAAGGAAGTTCGCGACGCGAACTTCTGATGGCGATCGCGAACTATTGACGAGCAGTATTAAAACGGGTTTGAGCTAGGGTTTCTTCATTTTTCCACCCAACACTTGTGCAGCCGTTTTAGAGAGAGATAGGGGGCGATCTTGGTGTTCTTGAGCTCAAATCTTCACCATCTTGAAGGATCTAAACATCAAAGGTAAGATTTCTTGATTGTTGATGTTATCTAGCTAGTTATGAACTTTATTTGGGTAGAAATGGTGGTTTGGGGAACCATCCAAGTTATCTTTGGGGAAGATGACTAATCATGGGTGTAGAACACTCATTGTAAGCTTGTAAATGATGTGTACAAGTTGGATTTGGGTTTATTGATGGAAATCTTGAACTAGGGTTTTGGGGTTTCACCAAGTTGGATGAACTTGGTGGTTAAGAATGTTGTTATGGGTTTATTGGTAGCTAGTTATGAATAATAACTAGATTTTATGATGATATTGATGGTAGGTCAAGAAGACCTAAAGTTTGGTGACGTTTCACAAGTTGGAAAACAAGGATTCGTGTTGTTAGACACGATTTGGAGTTAGCTTGGCTATGGTGAGTACATGAGACTTTTACTGAGTACATAGCAAATGATTTTGAAAACTATGATGTTTTATGAGTCTTTATTAATAAACATTTTTAATAAAGATATGATTTACATGATGAGAAAAAGGCTAGTATAGACTATTTTAGTATGTCTAAATGATTGATGATCTTTGAAAGAGATTATGATAATGAAAAGAAATTAATCAGTTTTTATAAATAAGATGTACGAATAAAGATAATGATTTAAAAGAGCTTGATAATTAGTTTATTAATAATATGTATTAATAAAGCTAGAGACAATGATTTTTAAGTAATAAGTATCGGATAGTATATTATGCTAATGAAAGTAGTTATCGAATTACTAAGAGAATAAGTAATAAGTGACTAGTAATAAACGTGTATTCTAGTCAAAGAAGAGTCAAAGTAATATGATTTTGATAAAAGATAAATATGCTTTAAATTAGTAAAGGACTTGGTAAAGTCAAGATTTAAAATGAAATAATAAAGAGATTAGTATGATAAATTAGAATAGATGTATTCTAATAAGTGATGAAAGTGATGAAAGGAGCTGATGCTCATATTTGATGAAAGGAGCTGAGGCTCATATGTGTAATGAAAATCCGGAATAAGACCGCCCAGAAATGGGGGAGCATGAGACGTCTACTTGGGGTGGTACCTCCCTGCGCAAAGAGTAGAATGTCACAGTTTACGACACCCAGTGTTGGGTGAGCATGACGACCCGGGAACGGGGAGAGCTTATGAATCTCGGTAAGATGGGGGATCCCAATTACCTTGATAGTTTACCTATGACATCCCATATCGGGAGAGTTGGCTTCGGAGAGGTCTGTTGCATATGTGATAAAGAAAGTGTAAGTTGGAGATGACTTACAAGTATGTGATTAGATGATGAGTAAGCTTATGGTAAGCTTATTAGTTTAAACGGTTAAATGAATAGAAGATGATTTATGAATTAATAAGAAATGATAAGGATAAGTATTTATAATGTTATAAACATTATTTTATAAATCTTTTGAGAATGGGTCGAAAACCCATGTATCTCACGAGACTATTTTTGTCTCACGTACTACTTTGTTTTTGGCTGTGTACTCAGGTTCAGGATCATTGGATTAGAGGGTCGCGATAGAAGTGGCGTAGTGTTGTCTAGCTCGGGAGCTCGTAGGTAGATCCCGTTTATCCTATGGTTATGATATTATCTTTGTAACACCGGATTTAATAACTCTGATAATCTTTTCAAAGGTTTTTGTTAAACCGTATTTTGGGAACATTGGACATTGTATTATTTTTATTTAAAAATATGTTTAAAAGATGTTTTAAAAATTGAGGTGTTACACCATATTATTAAAAATAAATAATGGGAACTATTATTCTTCATAGTACATTGCATTTGTGTTAAATTGAAAATGATGTAAAACATACAAATGAGCAAGAAGTACATGTGTTGAAAATAGGTATGTTTAAGCTTACATTTTCATCAGAAAGTATAAAGTCTGTGCTAAGGTACTTTCCGTTAATATTTTTCAAATCCCAGGTCCGGCAAATCATCACAACAATGGGCCCGGTGTCGCGCTCCTTCAAGTGGTCGAGGGTGATGTTAGTGTTCTTGTGGAGTTCAATATTTTGTGAAAATAGTAGGAATTGATTGAAGTTTGGGAGAATTTGTGTGCAATATTCAAGTTAATGTTGTACTACCGGTTTGAGGTTGTGTATGTAATATGTAAAACGTTAAAATTAAGGCAAGAATTAATACAAATACGTTATGGGTTTTTGGAGATTTGAATTTGAATATGAAAGGCAGGGGTGGTTTTAGGCTTTTAATAGTGAACTAATACAAATCGTAAACATGGAACGTTTTAATATGGAAGTTATTAAGTATATATTGAAACGTTTTGTCTATATGAAATGAAAGTAAAATATGTAATTAAAACATAAACGTTTTTAATTCTATACTGAAACGTTTATACATTATGATATAAAGTGTTTTAATGAAACGTTTAAACATTATGATATAAAGTGTTTTAATGTGAAATCTTGGACGTTTGAGAACTTAATAGAATATGTTTATGGATATCTTTATGGAGTGAATTAATATGGAATTAAAACATGGTATTTAATGCAACATCAATACTGAAACTCATTTTTTATATAGATATACTAGCTTCATAGCCCGCCCGACTGGTCGGGCATGCTTCAAGAGATATATTAAAGAAAAATAACAACAAATATTAATACTTTTAAAATGACATAAGAATCCAGAGTTATAATGATAAGTTTGTACAAATTTTGATACATGAATAAATGTTACAGAAATTTTGAATAGTTTCTGTTATTTAAAGATAATATAGAGGAAGATTCGTATTATGTCAGTATGTTTTGAATTCGTGTTCTGTAAATTTCCGGAATCCATATAATTCAGAATTACCTTATTGGTTTGTTGTATACTTGGTGTAAATATTTCCGGACTAACTGGGATAAAGATTTGCTTAAAATGAGTTTCAAAAGTTATGAACTTTCCAAATTTTTAAAAAAAATCATTAATTGCCCATACCAAGCTTGCATATTTTATGAATTCATTCCTTATATTGCCATAAATTCGATTGGAATTCAACAGATTACCAAAATTATTCGAATAATATTTAAAGTATATTTAAATAAAGTCCATATACGGTGAAGACGGGGAGTTGGACGCTTCTGGGAATCGTTACTCTGGGCCTCAACCGTGGGCTCAAGTAGTGAAGATGGCCCATAAGCTAAAACAGAGTGGTGTTGATGTGTTATCATTCTTTAAAAGAAAAGTTGGGGATGGACGGTCAACAAGGCTTTGGAAGGATAATTGGTTGGATCAAGGCCCATTAAGCTCGGTGTATCCAAGATTATTTAAGCTTGAAGCGAATGAAGATGTTTTAATAGCGGATAGGGTTTCGGATGGTACGGTGGAATGGGGTTGGCGCAGACTTATTAGGGGAGGAAGAGAAGAAAATCAAGTCGGGGAATTAACTACGTTATTAGAGGGGGTTTGTTTATCCCATGATCCGGATAAGTGGGTGTGGAGTATGGGTAATGAGGGGGTTTATGAAGTGAAGATTAATAGAAGATGGATTGATAATTTAATTCTCCCTTCTCACATAATTCAGACTCGATGGAGCCCTTTGGTCCCTCGGAAGGTTAACATCTTATTTTGGAAGATTAATTTGAATCGGTTCCCTTGTAAAGTTAATCTTGCACTTAGAGGAATTCCGTTTGAGGATTTAAAATGTGTTATGTGTGGAGACGGTTTGGATGATTATGATCATATTTTTTGGAGTTGTAATGTCACAAAGACAGTTTGGAGGTGTGTTGGTAATTGGCTTCAAGTTATCGATATAAATGCGGAAGGTTTGGATGATCTTTTGGAGCGGGTGGATTACAGTGGTCTATGTAATAAGTCTAAGTTAATAATTGAAGCTATTGTTTTAACGGTGATTTGGATAATGTGGCGGCACCGAAACTCTATTATTTTCAAAAATGGGGATGCTCGAAGAAATCTATTGGTCGACGCAATAAAAGAAGTCTCTTATCTTTGGATTTGTAATCGTAGACCTAAGTTTAAAGTTAGTTGGACCGAGTGGTTAATTTTACCATGTAATTGATTGTTTGTGTTTTTGGCTAGTGTTTTGCTAGTCTTTTTGTTTTATTGAAAGCCGTTTCCAAAAAAAATATTTAAAGTATATTTAAAAACTTCCTAATCTACCGGAGTTATTTTTATTTAAAGTATATTATATTTAATGAGTTATTTACGAATCCATGTCACATATGAGGTGGCATTGAGAGCCAATGATGATGCTTTAAAGTGATAGTTGTCAAAGAAAACTCAAATCCAAACCTCATATATAAAGGAAGATAGATGAACAGTAATTTAATAATAGACTAATTACCATAATTGTATTATATATAAATTGGTGATTTATTTGACTCTGAATTAATAATGTGATGGTTTGCTACCATTTTATAAATAATGTATTATGTACTTCAGTTTTCTATGTTTAGAACTTACTTCCCAAAGTAATTGATAAATAGAAAATGATATTTGTGTTTATACTTATGCCTATATTTTATGTCTACTATTTGATGATGATATTTGTCACGATGAAAGATATAAATTAAGTATTTGAGAAACCTATTTCATGGCGAAATCAAATGTAATTTTGAGATGATAATATATTATATTCTTCAAATGGAGATGCATTGAGTTTTCGCAATATGGATCTTTTGTGCATTGGTATGCTCAAACGTTGTTCGTAATTGGTTGTTATACTAGGTATTTCCATGTATGAGATGATGACTAAACACAAATTGTGCAAATTGTGCACTCGAACTCTGTTTGAGGATATTTAATGCGGCGTTTGTGGGTTCGAAATTGAAGATGTGGATCATATGTGTTTGGAATTGTGATGTCTCGAAAAATGTTTGGTACGCGATCAGTAATTAGTTGCAGGTGTTGGATACAAATGTAGATAAAAAAAGAAGGTTGTAATAATGAAAGGGACATCTGATAATTGTATCCTAGCTAGTGGAACAATACAGTAACTACAAAAACCAAAAACCAGGTAACAGAGCTGCAATAACTACAAAAACACAGGAACAAGAACAACAATAACAAAGGGATGGATGCATTGATGGAATTATTGGATTCGAGTGCAAGAAATAAAAGAGTCAAACTAATTATTGAAGCGGTATGTCTAACTGCTATATATAGATCATTTGGCGTTTTAGTAGTGCGATCACTTTTAATAATAAAGACAATCTGAAAGAGTTTCTACTTGATTCTATAAAAGAAGTATTTTATAATTGGGTTTGTAATCGTAGTAGTAAATTCAAAGTTAGTTGGATTGAATGACTTTTTTTTTCTTCCATAAAACCCTTATATTAACTAGTGTTCATATGCTTATGCTGCCATGATTAGTGTAGTTAATCGGAATAAATCCTAACATTAAGTGAGTAGGTATTTTACATTGTCTACATAAAATATTTCTCTAATCTGATTCTTTGAAGTAGCAACACTTTTGAATACAAAGATAAACACATTTTTTAAACAGAAATTTACATTAAGGAAGCTGCAAGAAATAAAAGCAACCCTAAAATCAATCTATAATTATATGCACAATGTGAAGAAGAAGAAATATCTTGTGCACCAACTTCATATACATTCCCAGATTCTTCATCTTTCACTTTAATACTTGATGAACCTAAAATGTAACCATAAATTATTACGACTAATCGATTTTCTTAATTACATTGCTAATTGTATGATTATAGGTAAAAGTACTCACAGTCATAATCTGTCCATCCAACAACTTTATTTTCCATATCGTATGTAACCAGCTTATCTGATAGAAGAATATCTGCATATGCAAAAAATAAAAAAAATAAAAAAAAAAGGATAATTTTCAAATATTTAGAGTCCATATTTGACTATTGGGAGTCAAAGCTGTCTATTCTTGTAGCGAGTACTCGGATTGGGTGTTTATTTTTATATATAGGTTTTTATAAAAATAATAAGTTATGCATATAATTTCCCTAGTTCTTAAAAACATGACATATTTTGAAGAAACTGACCGAGTTTTGACCGAGTTGGCCTGGTCAACCTGACCCGGCCCGTTTCGATTTGAAGCTATTAATTTACCCATTTGTCCAACTTACCACCCAACAAAGTTAAATCTCCTCCACTTTTATCTTGCATATTACTGTTCTGAAAACCAATGCACCATTCATCATCCTAAAGAAAGAAAGATGATGTGAATCATTATCGAAAGTCAAGTGATAAATCACATTAATTTATAATATTTAATATTAAAACTTTTATATACATACATCGACTTGGAAGAAATATTGACTCGGGGTTACTTTCAGTGAAAGTGAATTTTCAAAATGGAAAGTGACATCCGGAAAACCATCATCAATGCTGCATTATGCCATTAATAACAAGACAAAATAAGTATCTATAATTGAAAAAAAACGAGTAAAATTTAATTAAAAATAAACTAAAAGAACCGTACTTGCCGGAGTACATGTAGCATTTAAACACCTTTTCAATTGTATGCGCCTTTTTGTCAGGTTGTGCAGCCATGATCTAGGTTATAATAATAAACATTAATAGTAAGTTATAGAGAAAAGAGATATATAAATATATAAAATAATAATAAATAAGTTAAAAATGGATTTTGCATACTTTGTCCAATAGTTGGTTGTAAACATCATCAGGAAAATAAGCCAAAGTTGTACCACTATCGACTACAGCTCCTTGTTTCGTTAAAAAGTCAAATAAACCTGGTGAGATTATTACATCATCACCATTTACATCAATTGACTTCAATTCAATGTTATAATGTGTCCTACAATGTACATAAATCACAACATCAAACTATGATACATAACACTACCAAATATTAAAAAAAAAAAAAAAAACTGTTTTTAGTAAAGTGGTTTGGGAGTTTTTTAACTATTATGCATTTCAGGCGACTTTCAACGTGTTTGACCAAAGATTTAAAGAATTTGAAGGGCGTTTTAGTAATTAACTTACGGTTCATCCAACAATGGTGTTGTTTTTATGGTTGGTTGAACCACTTGTCCAATAGCAAAGATGCCACCGCCTTTCTTGCTGTCCAAGCAATGTGAAAACACTTTTTTGAATTTTTTAGCTTGAGCAAGCTGTGAAAGAATTGAAGTTTTTGACTGCCCAAATCCAATAATACCATCTAATGCTTGTTCTGATGAACCGAGCTCCCCAGATTGTTTAGCTCCACACCTATCTTGGATCACAAGTTACCAAAAAACATTATATTAATAAATTAATGAAAAATATTATATTCTAGTTACACTGAACTGTGAACAAATTTCGGGTATATTTAGGGTCTATACTAATAGAAGAGTTAACATTTAGGTTATTTCTAGATGTGGCAATAACTTATTTACCTGTAAATGGGTCAATTTGAGTTATGTTTTATCCATAACAGGTTAAATAAGTTGACTTAAAGGATTTAAGTCAAAGGAAACGGGTTAAAAGTCATCCAAGGTGTATTAATGTGTATAAAATTCCATGGGATGGATTTACTAAAAGTTCCATATTTTTGTAAGAGTTAATTTCAAGAATGGTCCCTGTGGTTTCGCCAAATGTCACGTTTGGTCACCGTATTTCATAAATGCAGGCGCAATACCCAAGTACCCAACGCTTGCATTTTTTGCACCTTTTGGTCTCTCACCCCTAACAACATTAAAAATATGTCCGTTAGTTGGAGGCCATTTTAGTCATTTCGCAAGTGTGGTCCCCTCACCCTAAAAGCCAAAAATGACTAAAATGCCCTCCAACTAATGGACATTTTTAACGCTGTTAGAGGCGAGGGACCAAAAAGTGCCAAATATACGCCTACACTTGTTGGCGTAAGGTGACCAAACGTGCAATTTGGCCAAACCACAGGGACCATTCTTGCAATCAACTCTTTCTGTAACCATATCTAAACAATAACTGTAAATAAGATTTAAAAAATATGTTTTTACATGTTGGTTCAACCCAACCCGTCCATTTATCCACCTCTAAATTCAAAAACAAAAGGTAAAAGACAAATAAAAACTCACCCAAATGTTATATTTCCGGTCAAAAGTTTAGTCTCACCCTTTCCAGAAGCTTGGGGAAGTTGTATAATATCATGAACAAAATATCCAGCTGTCGAACTCCCGTCGCCATATTTAACAGAATATGCACACAACATTCCGGCTTTACACTGATCATTTGGAGCAGAAAATGTTTGTTTACAAAAATCATCATCACAGTCAACCTTTTTGGCAGTTGCTGATTCATTTGCATCATATAACGTAAGGGGAACCTGTTGATAAAATTGTTGATTAATGAAACTAAATATTAAATTTAATAATCAGAAGCCAAATTAAATTAAAAAAATAATAATAAAATGATTATTCGGTTGATACGTACTCCAAGGTCGCTTTTGGAAGGACATTTTTCACAATCGATACAATTGACCCAAAAAAGGTCACTTCCTGTGTCCACTTGCACGTAATATTCCTTTGAAGGTGATCCCATTTCAATCTTAGTGTAATACAAACTGCACAACCAAAACATACAAATCAACGATATTAATTTATTTAATATCAAATAATATATCGTTAATCTAATACACGATTAATACCATTCAGTCGGTTATAGTATGAATGAATTTAAAGGTCATTAACCAAATTAGGGATTAGGTATCAAGTACAAGTGCCATTTCAATTTAATATTACTTTTTTGTATATCAAACTCAAAATATTAGATTTAATAATGTGGATCATCAGAACAAACAATAAACAATATTTGTATATTTTCTTTGCTATATATTGTACGTTTGGGACCTTCAATTTTCAGCTAACATACAAATTTGTGTTTTATCAAAAATGGCAAGACTTTAACTTGTAACCTATTAACACAATTCCCTAACCAACTTAGCTACTAGATCATATGTTCATTAGTTCACTATAATTATCATTATTAATCTCTTAAAAAATTGAAATTACAACCACCACCAATATGCATTATTGCAATTCATAAACAACATGTATGAATTCAATTTGAAAGTAAAATCTAAAATTGAAGTCATGAATTTATTATTAAGAGGGAGACTAACGCTGCAGATGTGGGGCTGCCGTCGCCACCAAGAGGGATATGGGTGGCGGATAAAAATCTCCGGTGACGGTTGGCATCATGATGTCTGAGTGCCTTTAGAGATCTTATATTGTCGGAAAATTTATGCTTAACCTGGAAAACCACATTTCCTGACGCGGAAATACATAATTCAGATACGACAACAACAAACCCAATTGCCCAAATAACTCCTCTTCTATTCAGACCCATAATTCAATATATATAATACGTAATTTTCAAATGGATTTTACAAAATCGGAGAAAATAAACGGTGTTTTTACTACGCCCAATTGACAGAAAACATGACACGAATGAAAGAGAAGAAACCGACCTTGGTTTGAAGAATCAAAAGAGAAAGGGGGATGCGTGTTTAACGGAAATATACGATCCTTATGTTATGCTATTTCTCAATTTTTTAAGCTTGCTGTCATGGTGTATTGATGGTATGGAGAATTGGAGATCAATCACTTTGGCTGCAAATTGTCTAGTATGGCCCTTGTACTTTTTTCTTATGATATGTTTAGTCCCTTAGTTGTTAGTCATTAGTGTTTCTTAGAAGAAATAGTTTATATTCTTTGTGGTGTTTTTTGTGTTTTATAAAAGGAAGTGAATATTGCACTTACATGAAAACTTTATCTTGTTAATTCATATCATGCATAGTCCATGGACCATTATTGTAAATTCACTCTAAACGGAAAACTGTGTACATGAATACTCATTTATATTTCTAAAAAGGGATGGGAAAACTTATTGAGATTAAAGGGGAATAAATGAAGAGAAAGCAATCTCATTTTATAAATATATTAACCCTTATCATTATACACAAACATATATATTTATATCAAATGATGTATCTATTCAGTGGTTGAACTGGATCTAACTTGTTCTATTGCACCAACTAAATTATCAAATTTAGCCCCTGTAACTTCTTTTACAATTATACTGTCTTTTAGAATCTTGAAAGTAGGAACCACCTTTATTCCTAGCTCCTTTGCTAATGCCTGTTGATTTCAACATCGTATCAATTAAAGTCAAAACGGGTTGGGTTGGGTTGACTTGTAAATACACTTTTTCTTAATCTATTTTTGTGAAATTATAATTTACTAATATGTTACACATGATTACAAAACTATTTATGAGAATTAAGAATAAATATCTAAACTTTTTAATGAAGCGGTTTAGGAGGTTTTATATGAACTTTAGTACACTTCGAATGACTTTCGACCCGTTTGACCCGTTTCTTAATTATTTAGATCTTTTAGTTTAACCCATTTGACTCGTTGGAGATAAAACATCCAAATTATTAAAAAACGATTTGAAATTACCACCTCTAGCATAATTGGATCTGATCTCTCTACAACTCACAAACACTTTCTTATCCATTTTTTGTTTTTCAATTAAATATTTTGCTGAAAATGATTGCACAAACTGAATTTCTTATATTTTTATTTTAAGTTTTTCTTTAGAAGGAAAAATATACACACAACCTCTAGGTTGGTGGGCAACTCACATACCGCTAGGCTACAAGCCCTTTGGTTGAATTTATTTTAACAATCTAAGTATTTAATAATGGGATTGGCAGAGTTTTAAACATTTAAAATTAAAATGACTTTCAACCTGTTTGATCCATTTATAAAAAAATGGATCGAAATTGCAAGGCACTAGTGTGCAATTTACCGATAGAAAGATGGTTTTAGGGAATTAAAAAAGTCAATGACAAACCCTGTTTTCTTGATTGCAATCGAGCTTTAGAAAGACCACATCAACATACTTCTCAGCCAATTCTTTGAATTTTGGGGCAATGACTTTGCACGGACCGCACCTACCAAGTTTTTAAATAATCAAAAGTCAAAACCACGTGAAAAGTGAAAGATTAAAATTAAAAAAACTTAGTAGTGTTGTTATCATAGTTGTATCTTGTGTATGGTTAGCTACAAAACCTGCAAACTATTTTATAGTACTGTATGCATTTAAATTGACTACTTATGTAGTTATGTTAGTTAACTTAATCATAATCAAACTAAAATAGTATTACTAAAAATAGTATTTTTTTTGTTCTAGGTATGTAATAGAAGATACACAAACAAAAGTATTTGCAGAATCTAAAATCAAGCTGAAAAAATTGTACAGTTTCCCCTAATCGAAATCAATCAGTAGCACCTACACTTGTATAAATTTCCTGGACAGAAATTATTTCAATTTGTGAGTAAAATCGAGTATAGGGAACCAGATAATCGAGAATAATATACAAAAAAAAAAATGCATAATGCTGTTTCAATTTCATGAAAATATAGAGTTAGAATATAACCTAATCACTTACCATTGAGTGTACATATCGAGAACCAGAGTCTTATCACCAGCGGCATTAATGAGTGGCCAAAATGTGTCCTGATTAACCTCAGTCACCTGACCGACAACCACCGTCGGACCGGTGGTTTCCAAACTCGATCGCACTGTCACCGATGAACTCAATGCTTTCCTGTTACCATTCTTCTTATTAATCATCGTAATCGATGAAAACCGATTGTTCTCTCCGGCAACGGCAGACTGTTTGGTAAAGCATGACGGCGGTGAGCCAATTGACGACGAAGATGGCCGGCAGATTTGATGAATTTGTAAGGCCATTTTAGGAACGTACATACGAATCTGTGTGTAATGTTGTGTGGGTGAGAGAGATGCAAGTATTTGAAAGAATTCGATAGAACCTGCCTTGTTACTTGTTAGTATGAAGTGCAATTACGAAATTGCCCTTGAGTTTGATGGATTTTGTGCGAATATCTTGTTTTCTTGGGTTTAAGTATAAGATGTTGCTCATAACCTGTAAAGTCATGGGTTCAAGTGTGGATAAATTGTGGGGTTTATTTCCGTAGAAGGTTCGAAGAAAGATATGCTATGTGGATGTCAATGTTTAAGCTCGAATCACTAACTTACGAACTAGTCATTAAAAAAGGGTCCTACTATTTAGACACCCCTCTATACCAAATAAACACTCCAACTAAAATCAAAACTTGAAAACTAAGATCAAAAAAATTACTTAATATGATTATTCACGTTTTTTTTACACTTAAAACCGGTGGTCGACGATGGTGGTGGTGGTGAGCGGAAAATTCAATGGTGGTGGCGGAGTTAGCGGAGGAGTTAGTTGGTGGAGGCGGAATGAGCGGTAGAGTATGTTGGTTATGGCGGAGTGAATGACAGAGTAAGCGGCGGTGGTGCTCGACTGATTCCAATGCGAGTGAGTTGGTAAAGGTGGTGGTTAGCGGCAAAGTATAATGGAAACTATGTAAAAATTATTAAATTTTTGAGGTGTCCAAATAGTAGAAAGAGGTGTGCAAATAGTCAATCCCTTAAAAAAAATCTTAGCATTCTTAGGCGTGTACCACGGGTAAGAAATGTCTTGTGGATGGCATGCTTTTGTCACTCTTTGAAAACTTCAGTTTTTTCCACTGATATTTTGACTTTTTTCTACTGGTATTTTAACTAGTCACTCATAAAATATACATACATAATATACTAACATCTTATTAAAATATTCATCCTCTTATTTTCTCTTCACTTCAGATAACTGAAGGATAGAAGGTGCTCTCTCCAACCAAAGGTATAGTGCCAACGGTTAGATGAAACTAAAAGAACCGAAGGGGACACCGAAGAGATTGTTGGCACAAGTCAATTATTATGTTGTTCTCGCAAACAAAAGTTGTACCCTTTGTAGATTTCAAACTAAAATGCCCCACATTTATTGACATAGTCACAAAATTTAATATAATTGTACTCGTCATCTTCTAGAGCCCGAAACAACACGTCTCGAGTCTTGTTAGAGTCTTCTACAGCTGGATGAGTTTCTTATCCTCGTTAGTGCATTAAGACTCGGATTTTTCTTCCTATCTAGGCTTAGAGTCAAAGTCATCTACGAGCATTAGGGTTTAGGGATGATATATTCCTACAAGAAGATTGCTTATTGGGAATTGTTAGGAATATTATTATTAATATTCATATAAGATTTGATTATGTCAAAACTATTAAACTACAAGGACCTAAGTCGATGATATGAAGTTCAAGATTCAAATAAAGATTTAGGAGATAATCATTAATGTAAAAAGATATAGTATATCTTTATTAGTTTAAAAGATTTAGCATTATCTTTTCCTTGTAAGTCTTGGGTTTTCTAGTATATAAAGAAACCTAATGACATAGAATTAGATGTTCTTAGAACCCACGTTTTAACGTGTTCGTGTGTAAAACCTAAGCCTCAAGGTCGTTCGATCCTGTTAACCAAAACCGTTCTACATATTTATATGTAGAATTGGGGCTTTTAGTAATCATTGTACATAGAAGATGATGATGAAACCTTGTTTAGCTATACAAATCTGTTTATCTAATTCCGCAATTTTATGTTTTGTATATGCTTATTCCAGATAAAGAACTAACTATTCTTGAGCCTAAAGATCTATGTTTATGAAGAGTTATTCAGATCTTCACAATTGGTATCAGAGCACGGTGGCTCAGATCTGGAATGAAACAAGGATGTATTGGTGATTTATGAAGATTACGATTATTCTGGGAAGATTGCAAAAGACCGATTTATTATTTGGATGTATTTGGATAAATTGATGACGTTATCAGTAAATTGAAATCTTCATGTTCATGAAAATTGATAATCTTATTATTTGAAGATTCGCAACCCACCGTTCACCAAAAGTCGCAAAATAATCTTAAATTGATAATCTTATTATTTGATGACGTTATCAATGCAGCAGAATAATCGCAAATTGAAATCCAATCTCCTCTATTGCTCTTCCGTCGTTGCTAGTCCATCACCGCATCCGAAAAACATACGCCGGCCGCCTATTTTATGTCTCAAGCAAGAGCGATGAAATCTCAAACCATAAACTCTTTAAATTATCTTCTTAAGGTATGTAATCATTCACGCAATGATTCTTTATCAAAAGCCCTTTCATTTGTGAGAAGTTATAGCTCCCTAAGTTCTGAAGTCTCCAATGAGAACTACGATTTCCCAAACCCTAATGAATTTTCAACAGCCAATCGCAAAAGCTCTAGTGAATTTGGTAACAATTATTTCCACGGGTGTTGGTGGAAATTATACTAGGGTTTATGACCAGAGCTATAATTCGGTGGGCTTAGCAGTGGATTTCAGTCGAATTCAGATGGAAACAATGGTAACATATCATCGTTTACTACTGCCATTTGAATGAAGAAATCAATTTAAGAGAAAGAGGGCAGTAGCATACTAACAAAGAGGGCAGTAGGATCCTATGAAACATCAAATTGCTACTGATCAGTAGCAATTAGTGCAAAAATATATTCAATATTACTACTGATCAGTAGTATGTCCCAATTACTACTGATCCAATGCTCAAACAGTACTACTGGTCCGACAGGTTACTACTGATCTTCGCTGTTTACTACTGATCCATATTAAATACTACTGATCAGTAGTAAATGAAGAAAAATACTACTGATCAGTAACAAATCGAATTTTTTTTACGGATCAGTAATAGACTGAAATTGTTACTACTGCTGCGATTACTAATCAGTACTAAATTGAATTTTTGCTACTCATTTTTTTATTTTTTTTTTACTGATACATCATATTTTGGAAAGCATGACACACACCATGTTCGTTCCATACCACGGTTTATTGATCGTATCTGATAATAATGTGAAACGAATCACATTATTCACACACACAGGTTGAAGGCATGATGAAGATAAAGGAAAGTTTTATTTGTTACATATTTGATCTTTATCAGTTGATTACAGAAGATAATTGATTATATTTTATTTGAAGATGAAGTGGAAAGTCTTACTACATAAGATGTTATGTATTGTTGTAACTGCAATTCAATAGAATCTTAACGAAAAGATCTGTTGAAGGCCAAGATGTCCTCATACAAGATTATGACGTTGCTGATTACTATATTTAGACGGAATGTGATGCTTAGTTTGAGTTTCTACTTCAACTTCAAATAGAAGATAGTTAATTTTCAATGTGATTGATATAGCCTTGAAGAACACAAGAATGATATCACACTTTTAGGGGAAGAAAAAGTGTTGATCATTCAAGGGGAAGTTCATGTTTCTCGGATTGATTTGATTATGTCAAAAAGGGGAAGAGACTTGAAGAATCCTAGTTAATTCTATAAGTTTTGTCAAATCAAATAGGGGAAGATTGTTAGGAATATTATTATTAATATTCATATAAGATTTGATTATGTCAAAACTATTAAACTACAACGACCTAAGTCGATGATATGAAGTTCAAGATTCAAATAAAGATTTAGGAGATAATCATTAATGTAAAAAGATATAGTATATCTTTATTAGTTTAAAAGATTTAGCATTATCTTTTCCTCGTAAGTCTTGGGTTTTCTAGTATATAAAGAAACCTAATGACATAGAATTAGATGTTCTTAGAACCCACGTTTTAACGTGTTCGTGTGTAAAACCTAAGCCTCAAGGTCGTTCGATCCTGTTAACCAAAACCGTTCTACATATTTATATGTAGAATTGGGGCTTTTAGTAATCATTGTACATAGAAGATGATGATGAAACCTTGTTTAGCTATACAAATCTGTTTATCTAATTCCGCAATTTTATGTTTTGTATATGCTTATTCCAGATAAAGAACTAACTATTCTTGAGCCTAAAGATCTATGTTTATGAAGAGTTATTCAGATCTTCACAGGAATTAATTTATTTACCACAAATTTGGATGTCTATACCACACTATACAAATGTTTATGCGTACTATACAACTATATAATGCACTTATTGTGATAGATACCTTAAAAGATGTGGTGTAAAAATATGTTTATTGAGTAAGGGTGGTTGGGTACCATGTGAGAAATCATGTGAGTTTTCCGATTGGAATAATTTGTCGCAGGAGGTTTTAGAGGTTTACTTGATGCATACATAAACTTGTATGTAGGGAATATAATAAATGTATGATTAACAAAATGATTAAGTTACAAGTTAATACACAAAAGAGCGCGGAAGTATAAGTGAAAGACTTATTCTAACCTATATTATTGAATCATAGATTGTCACACCCCGCCAAAACTGGTTTTGCGGAAGAGCGGGCGTACGACTTACATCGGAAATCACAACAATCGATAATAGTAAATCAACGCAAATCAAAATGGATTACCAATACTTAATGTTTCCAAACAAAAGTTATTATTTTTGGTAAATAAAGATTTCTTCAAAATGGTAATCCGAATGCGTTTGAATATGCTAATGAAGCTTCAACTTTCATTTCCTTAGAAAACATATTAGAAAAAGTGTCAACACAAATGTTGGTGAGTTAACAGGTTTTGTGACTCTATAAATCGTTGATTTATTCCAAAATGTTTGTTAGTACAACTCGTGTACTAAAATAATCATTGAAAACCGTTTCAAAACCCAGAAACCAAATTTGCACATGTTCAGTGCTTAATATACCCTTTTGTTAAATGTTTTAACTCTATAAAACATAATTTGCATACGATCGGTGCGTAAAACCATTTCAACATGATTTTAGAAAGGTAATTCGTTTAGTACAAATCTATGTACGTTCAAGTTTACGTGTTTCAAATCCATGAAACATAATTGTATAAGTTTAGTGCGTAATCCCTTATAGGCTAGGTAGGCGTACAAGTTAAAGTATAAGTTCATGAGCCCGTAATCAAACCTAAATCCGCCTTTACCTAGGCATGTCGAGTCCACGACGTTTTAATAGAATATATATCTCATATGTTATACGGCTAGAGCGACTAGCCATGAGCGGGGGATCAATCCCGAATAGTACTACTCATATATTCGTTGGCTAACTATAGTTGATGATTACAGTAATGTTAGATCTAAACGATCTGGCGATAGGATGATCGTCTATCAACTCACGGTTATACAAAGATTAATGTCGCAAAATATAGTTTTTCATACAAGTCTTCGTTAAGACCTTTTTCATAAAAATACTTGTTTGAGTATGTCTTTTAACTGACAGTTATCTCAAAAGGATAGTTTATCCACGTTTTCACAAAGACTGTTTGTACCAAAATATTGTTCATAATTTTCTTTCAAAAGACCAATTGTGCCAAAATGTTATAAAAACATTAATATGTTTCTCACCCCAAAACAGTTAAAATACAGTAAAAGTGGGGCTGTGAAAACTCACCTGAGTCATGCAAATCTATTTGTGCAACACAAGCTAACATGCAAGTCCGATAATGTCTCCTAGCGCCCTAAACGCATGGGAGTGAAATATAAGTAGATGACCCTATTGGTTCGTTTATGCTAGTTGTTCACTCAACTAGAACGTTATAAAAAAATTATTAAGTTTCAATTACTCGTTGGAGACCCGCAAAATATTAGTTTCAGTTTACCAATAAATATGTAATTATGCATACTTTTATACTTTTTCGTATTATATAAGTAGTTTGAATATATAGTATTTCGTTTGTCGTAAAACGTTAATGTGGTCACCATAATATGAAAAAAAAATACGTATATCCGTCCATTGTAGTCTTCACAGTGGAAAATACCGTTATGTATATATATTTTTAGTGGTGATAAAAATATATATTCTTAAATTAGCAAATACTCCATTTTTTTTATATTAGTACGTCCAAATTTAATAGAATGTAACATTCTTTTTATTATTAAATTTGATATATAGTATTTAAATGTATAATAATTTTTAAATCAAGATAATATAAATAAACATAACAACATCATCAATTTGCCATTGTAAACATAATTTTTTTCGTGAGTGGTATTTGAGTTTGGCATCTACACGAATGGATATTTTCTTTTTATTCAATACTGTTATAGTATTTTATATATATGCATCTTCTTGTGTTTTTATGTCTTTCAAATTCCAACCACATCATAGTAAATTTATGGTCCAAAAGTTTGTCTTTTAATTTATTTAACCAAATTACCTTTAATTAGGAAATGTTATGAGCCTTGTATTTAGCATGTTTATCTGAAGGTTTAAAGTGAGTGAACATTTTTCTAGCATAAACACAAGGTTATAAAAGTGTAAATGAAAATGAAGATGTATTCTCACAAAGCTTTTCGGTACGGAAGTTTATGACTTTGAAGACTTCCTTCACTTTGTTCAAGACACCAAATGGAGTGATTCTTCTTGTGAAACTTCTTAAAATGGATTTGAAACAAATGAGACACAAGAAATATTTAAGCAAGAACATGAGGTAGAAAGTCAAAAGTCCAAAACTTACACAAAGAGGAATGACATTTAAATTATGGACAGCAGCTTGGTCCTCAAAATCGACAGTATCTAAGTGTCTTTTTGAGGTTTTTAAAAGTTTGATGTTGTAGAGAAATGTCTTATGATGATTTGGCAACTTGAATGGGTTAATTTGGACTTGTGAATCAAAAGTTATGAAGATTTTGATGAATGCAAGTGTGGGTGGTGTTTGGATCCGGATTTTTGAGGTAGGAGAGAGTATTTTGAGTTTGTTTGTGGTTTGTGTGGTTGAAATATAAATAGAGGGAGTGTTGTAAGAGTTGGGGGAAACTAGGACCCGATGGTTCTTCACAAATCTCCACAAAAGCTCATTGTTTGACTTTACAATGGAAAAGGTGTAAAAAATGTCATGATGGACAAGCAAAGTGGGTGGATGGTATGGTGATGGAGATTGGACGTATGGGAGGGAGCAAAGGGGGAAGAAAAGGAGGTCATGATTACACATATAGATACATGATGGATATTATAGTTTTAGTTTAGCGGATATAAAGTTTGAATTAGTTAGGTATTGTTAATTATGTGTAAGACTAAAGATGATCTTTGGCCACACCATGAAATCGGTCACTATATGAAATGGATGATGTGGTGACCATACTTCCCTCATTGTTAAGTATGTTTCTTTTAATATTTTCTTTTATTTTATCTAAAATTAATACATGTACAAGTTTTTGTTGGTTAGTTAAATAATTCCTACTTATTTTATTTCCGTTAGTTCACGAGTTTTGTTTCCTTATTAAACTCTGTATCCGGTGTATCTTTAACGCGGTTAGGGTCCATTCTCGGCTACAATCAAGTGTCAGGAAAAATGACTCATTTTCGAGGGTTGTCACATTCTCCCCCTGTTAAAAGAATTTCGTCCCGGAATTCAAGATGGTTTACTACTGGTTTGCGTCTAGGTGAACAAGTGCGGGTATTTACGTTTTATATTGCCTTCCCGTCCCCAAGTAAATTTAGGACTTTAGCAAAGAATTTAAGTACACTTCAACTAGTTATACTTAACTCATATACGGTCGAGTCTAAAAATCCGAGATTTTGATTGGTTCTTTAGTGATTGATTTGTACATTTAGTATTTCGTGTGTCAAATATTTTCTTTTTCTTTATATCTCAACATAAATTAGTTTTGGTATCAAAATAATAATAATTATATTAATTTTAGAATTTGACACTTATTTCATATAATGTGAAACAATAGATGGCCATCTTTGTGTAGAGAGTATATGTTAAAATCAAATCACATGTAAAATACAATTATTTTTATGCTACTGATCTTTATTTTATCTTACTTTAAATTTTTAGTTAACTGTTCAAAATATAACTTTTTAAACGCGCTCCAACATATGAGTTAGGATTCCTCATTAGTAAACATATAACTATGATTTTCATTATGGACAATTTAAGTTGGTCAAATAAATGTTCTTATAGACCCAACTAATAGTTTTAGAACTATGGATAATAAATTAAGAATATTATTAAATAATTGCAACATCTCTTGTATAGTCCTCTTTATTTGCGCATATAATAATTTTACGTATAGTATATTTTTTTAACCCAACACTGCTCGTTTGGCGGCATGCTATCTACGAGTTATTAATGCAATAATGCATATTTTGGTTATCTATCCATATTATTTTCAAAGCGTTCTGTATGTCAAATCTTATATTTGTTCAAGTTTGTGATTACAAAAGGCTGTATATTTATATATGTGACATCTTGATTTCTTTATCAAGTTATGTAAATTCGATCACGTAGGGCATATATTTCATGTTATGTGTATTGGTAACAATTGGAAATTACCGTTTTTACCTTAGAGGGGTCTTGTCTTAATCTTTGACTAAGTTTTAAAGTCGTCAGTTGATTATGACTATTTGCGCGTGAGACGAAAACTATGCTCATATTAATAGAGTAGCGAGAACCAAGGTCTCTATTTCTAGCGTTTTGATTTCTTTCATAACACTTTTTGAAAGATGATTAAAGTGTATTGATGTAGCTTTTCAAAGTTGACAAAAGAAAGGTCAAGCTCTCTTATTTTTTCTTAGTTTCTTTTTGTAATCCATGACTCTGATAATTCTACATTGTACTATGTAATTATAAACACGTTGGCCACCCGTTTTTATAATATCATTGTACAATATATCGTCATCATTATCATTTCATACAGTTATTCATGGATGAGAGTACCTTTCTCGCGTACTCTTGTTGTATGCCTAACATATGAAATTATGAGATTACATTAAAGAATTTATGTCTATGAAACAATTCTCATAAGTATTCTACAAATTTTATTCGTGATTAGGGTATATTCTGAATTATCCTCAGTGATAGATGACATGTGGCATCTTTTGTAATTTAGACATTATTTTGACTCGTAGTGTGTACGGAGCTTAGTGTAAGTGTACCACCTGAAGCGTAGGTGTACTATGCATAGTGTAAGAGTACAACGTGTAGTGTAGGTACGTTGTGTATAGCGTCAGTGTCCCATATATAGTATAAGTGTACAACGTGGACTGTAGGTATAAGCATGTGACCTACAACTAAGGTATATAATGTTCTATCTACTATATCCATGTACACTATATGCAATGTGACACTATATACAATGAAAACGTTTTGACTAAAAATATTTTCGGTTATAGACTAGACTCTCGCTTGTTCACTATAACCAATAGCTCTGATACCAATCTGTCACACCCCGCCAAAACTGGTTTTGCGGAAGAGCGGGCGTGCGACTTACATCGGAAATCACAACAATCGATAATAGTAAATCAACGCAAATCAAAATGGATTACCAATACTTAATGTTTCCAAACAAAAGTTATTATTTTTGGTAAATAAAGATTTCTTCAAAATGGTAATCCGAATGCGTTTGAATATGCTAATGAAGCTTCAACTTTCATTTCCTGAGAAAACATATTAGAAAAAGTGTCAACACAAAGGTTGGTGAGTTAACAGGTTTTGTGACTCTATAAATCGTTGATTTATTCCAAAATGTTTGTTAGTACAACTCGTGTACTAAAATAATCATTGAAAACCGTTTCAAAACCCAGAAACCAAATTTGCACATGTTCAGTGCTTAATATACCCTTTTGTTAAATGTTTTAACTCTATAAAACATAATTTGCATACGATCGGTGCGTAAAACCATTTCAACATGATTTTAGAAAGGTAATTCGTTTAGTACAAATCTATGTACGTTCAAGTTTACGTGTTTCAAATCCATGAAACATAATTGTATAAGTTTAGTGCGTAATCCCTTATAGGCTAGCTAGGCGTACAAGTTAAAGTATAAGTTCATGAGCCCGTAATCAAACCTAAATCCGCCTTTACCTAGGCATGTCGAGTCCACGACGTTTTAATAGAATATATATCTCATATGTTATACGGCTAGAGCGACTAGCCATGAGCGGGGGATCAATCCCGAATAGTACTACTCATATATTCGTTGGCTAACTATAGTTGATGATTACAGTAATGTTAGATCTAAACGATCTGGCGATAGGATGATCGTCTATCAACTCACGGTTATACAAAGATTAATGTCGCAAAATATAGTTTTTCATACAAGTCTTCGTTAAGACCTTTTTCATAAAAATACTTGTTTGAGTATGTCTTTTAACTGACAGTTATCTCAAAAGGATAGTTTATCCACGTTTTCACAAAGACTGTTTGTACCAAAATATTGTTCATAATTTTCTTTCAAAAGACCAATTGTGCCAAAATGTTATAAAAACATTAATATGTTTCTCACCCCAAAACAGTTAAAATACAGTAAAAGTGGGGCTGTGAAAACTCACCTGAGTCATGCAAATCTATTTGTGCAACACAAGCTAACATGCAAGTCCGATAATGTCTCCTAGCGCCCTAAACGCATGGGAGTGAAATATAAGTAGATGACCCTATTGGTTCGTTTATGCTAGTTGTTCACTCAACTAGAACGTTATAAAAAAATTATTAAGTTTCAATTACTCGTTGGGGACCCGCAAAATATTAGTTTCAGTTTACCAATAAATATGTAATTATGCGTACTTATATACTTTTTCATATTATGTAAGTAGTTTGAATATATAATATTTCGTTTGTCGTAAAACGTTAATTTGGTCACCATAATATGAAAAAAAAATACGTATATCCGTCCATTGTAGTCTTCACAGTGGAAAATACCGTTATGTATATATATTTTTAGTGGTGATAAAAATATATATTCTTAAATTAGCAAATACTCCATTTTTTTATATTAGTACGTCCAAATTTAATAGAATGTAACATTCTTTTTATTATTAAATTTGATATATAGTATTTAAATGTATAATAATTTTTAAATCAAGATAATATAAATAAACATAACAACATCATCAATTTGCCATTGTAAACATAATTTTTTTCGTGAGTGGTATTTGAGTTTGGCATCTACACGAATGGATATTTTCTTTTTATTCAATGCTGTTATAGTATTTTATATATATGCATCTTCTTGTGTTTTTAAGTCTTTCAAATTCCAACCACATCATAGTAAATTTATGGTCCAAAAGTTTGTCTTTTAATTTATTTAACCAAATTACCTTTAATTAGGAAATGTTATGAGCCTTGTATTTAGCATGTTTATCTGAAGGTTTAATGTGAGTGAACATTTTTCTAGCATAAACACAAGGTTATAAAAGTGTAAATGAAAATGGAGATGTATTCTCACAAAGCTTTTCGGTATGGAAGTTTATGACTTTGAAGACTTCCTTCACTTTGTTCAAGACACCAAATGGAGTGATTCTTCTTGTGAAACTTCTTAAAATGGATTTGAAACAAATGAGACACAAGAAATATTTAAGCAAGAACATGAGGTAGAAAGTCAAAAGTCCAAAACTTACACAAAGAGGAATGACATTTAAATTATGGACAGCAGCTTGGTCCTCTAAATCGACAGTATCTCAGTGGCTTTTTGAGGTTTTTAAAAGTTTGATGTTGTAGAGAAATGTCTTATGATGATTTGGCAACTTGAATGGGTTAATTTGGACTTGTGAATCAAAAGTTATGAAGATTTTGATGAATGCAAGTGTGGGTGGTGTTTGGATCCGGATTTTTGAGGTAGGAGAGAGTATTTTGAGTTTGTTTGTGGTTTGTGTGGTTGAAATATAAATAGAGGGAGTGTTGTAAGAGTTGGGGGAAACTAGGACCCGATGGTTCTTCACAAATCTCCACAAAAGCTCATTGTTTGACTTTACAATGGAAAAGGTGTAAAAAATGTCATGATGGACAAGCAAAGTGGGTGGATGGTATGGTGATGGAGATTGGACGTATGGGAGGGAGCAAAGGGGGAAGAAAAGGAGGTCATGATTACACATATAGATACATGATGGATATTATAGTTTTAGTTTAGCGGATATAAAGTTTGAATTAGTTAGGTATTGTTAATTATGTGTAAGACTAAAGATGACCTTTGGCCACACCATGAAATCGGTCACTATATGAAATGGATGATGTGGTGACCATACTTCCCTCATTGTTAAGTATGTTTCTTTTAGTATTTTCTTTTATTTTATCTAAAATTAATACATGTACAAGTTTTTGTTGGTTAGTTAAATAATTCCTACTTATTTTATTTCCGTTAGTTCACGAGTTTTGTTTCCTTATTAAACTCTGTATCCGGTGTATCTTTAACGCGGTTAGGGTCCATTCTCGGCTACAATCAAGTGTCAGGAAAATGACTCATTTTCGAGGGTTGTCACATAGATGATATCGACTAACGATATCACTAAGAAGCTCAATATCAGACCATAACACACATAGTTGATGATTCAATACTCAAGTATGAATGCAAGATCTTATTGTACAAATGATGCAACTTTTGTCCTTTGTTAACCGTGCTATTGTACAATTGTGAGTAAAGCGTTTTTGCCTTATAATTGGAGCCAAGGTAGTGCATGCATCATCCATAAAAGAAGCAACGAGAAGACAAACATGACATGATAAGATATGGAAAAGGAATGGAACAATGTTCCAATACCATACCCGTGTGGCAGGCCCATGCCAATGTTATAGACTCCATTAATTTCATAAGAGTAAATTACATGGGAAGTCCTTTAAGTTTATAGCAAATTTCACCAATGGTCCTTTAATTTCAAAAATTACACTGATGGTCCTTAATTATGAAAAGTTTTTCACTGATGGTCCTTTACACTAACTGACGTTAACTCACCCCATATGCAATGCACGTGAAATGGAGCTTGAGCTGCTAATAAGTCAATACCCTCTGTTCTTATTTCACATGAGGGTAAAAAAGTCATTTTTAATCAAGTGGAACCAACATTTTTCATAGAATTTTAATTTGGTGAAAAATAACAGATATCACGTAATATATATAGTCTTGTTCTAAGACAAGAAATACAAAGATGACAGTAGAAACAAGGTGACTGGAATACAATGATAAGGAATAGAATAGCTACTCTTCCTTGTACCTCTTTTCAACTTGCTCCATATTCTGGATCTCCTTGTTGTACTTGCAAACACGATAGATACACCTGCATACATTCATATAATTTAATTATGCTCAATAAAAGCGCCTTCTGGTCAAGTTTTTTTTAATGTTTTTATACAAGCGGGACACATCCTCAACTAACTATCCACTTTAAAATAGAGAATTGACCATTTTACCCTTACTTTTACTTTTAAACATCATTAACATCACTTTATTTAAAAGGAGTGGAACCTATCAAGTTTGTTTGTTACGTATGTGGTACGGCTAATAATATCTATCCGTGTTGTTTAAGCCAAAATTAAGCTTAGCCTATGGTTGTCGAGCTCGAGCCCTAATTTGGACCTATTGATATTAGGGTTATCTTTTATCTCTAACATGTCAAACTCATAAATCCATAAAAAAAAAAAAAAAAATCAGCTTATAAGAAAATTAGCCAAACACGTCAAAACTCTCCACATTGTTGTATTAATGCATAAAACGTCCAAAATCATTTTATACGAAAAGTGTTTTGGGTCAATACGACCCAACTTATTTTAAGCCAAATTCTTTACTTGTTTTGACCATTTACCAGATAGATTTTGTAGAATAAGTACGTATAAGGTGTTTTTTCATGTGTTAATGAATAAAGAATGTGATGCAATAACCATGTACCAGTAGAGAAGAATTGCTGAGCAACACAGAATTACATTCCTATGGGCTTTGTATATCTGCACAAACAATCAAATTATCAATTAGGGTACGTTTGGGAAATTTTATTTAAGGGGCTTTTGAACTTATTAGTTTAATAAGCTTGAATTTTTTAAGCTTATTTAAACTTATCAAGCTTAAATAAGAACACTTTAAAACCTATAAATAAAATGTATCACACTAATATTGTATATAAAAAATAATAGTAATAACAATAAGATTAATAACTTAAAGTGTATTTTGGAGTGTGGGTCGTCGAAAATAAGCATTGTGGAGAATTTGACCAAGTTTTGACCGAGTTGGCCAGTTTTGATAGAGTTTTTGACCAATTTGGGCCAGCTTGACTCTGCAGACCACCAGTGTACCCAACTCAGCTGAGTTAACCGAGACTTATGATTAGATTAGAGTCAGAAATTATATTCCTGGTGCAACAGCTATCCTAAAAGAAACGAAATCAACATGGATTATCAAAAATCAATGAACCCATTGGGAACAAAAATCGATTTGTGTGTTGTAGCTTATAAACTGATAAATATGCAGTCCCAAACACCCCTAAATCCCTCAATTCAACAAAAAGATGTTACAGTAGAAACAGAATTTACCGATTTCTCGTATCGATCTCTCTCAGAAGCAGTACAGGTCTCACCAGAACACATCAATCTGTGCTCGTTCTTCCAGTAGATATCTGAAACATCAAAAATTGGTAATCATACAGCTTAATAATTAGAGCGAATCACAAAATTCGACAACTCGACCTAATTAAGAAGATAAAGAGTAAGAGAACCTAGAAGCTGAAAGCTAGCAAAGGGGACGATGAACATTAAAGGCTGTAAAACGAGAGAAATTAGAGAGACGAGAGTAGACTTCAAGGCCTTGGGAGAAGGTAAAGTAAGCAAGAAGGCTATGGCTGCTTCGGCAGCAACAACATAGGTCAAAATCATCCATTGTAGCCCCATTGTTATGCACGAATACAAGATCGATCGAGCGTTCCTGATTAGGTTTGAAGAACAGACGTTACTTGTCTACCAAGGTGGACGAAGGTACTTAGCACGTGAGAAAGGGTACACCTGTCCTGCCGCTCACAAAAGTGAGACGAATAAAAATATCTAGACAACTCTCAACAATTTCTCCGGGGCGGAAATTTTGAAAAATTAATTAATTTTATAAACTAATTTTTATATATTCAAATTTAATTTAATTTAATTAATTCTTATATATTAAAAATTGGTTTATACTTTCATATTTTTCACACCACCATTACTCTATTAATACATTGACGATAGAATAAAAAACAATTTTCCACTATACATTAGAAACATACATAACGATGTTATACAAAACTGATTTTAAAATATTTACAAAAGCACCCAAATATTTTCTAGAATACTATTAAAGATTTTGAAGATTTGTAATATTTTAGTTTTTACCCTTTAACCATTTGATAATAACGAAAACATTACAACTATTTATATCCAGAAATGTTACAAATAAAAGCTACATATTCTAGATTACATTTTAAAGTTTCAAAGTTATCTATATTATTAATGAGTTTTGATAATGACAATTTTTAGGCGTTATTTTAAAGCATAAAAACTATACAATAATTTATAGTGGAATAATTCCTAAACTTACAGAGTTGGTTACACATTGATGTATAAATTTCTAATCCATATCTTATGCAGTCTTTAATGTTGTCATTATCAAAACTTAATATTATTTTATTGTTATCAATGAGTTCTGATAATGACAGCTTTAGTCGTGACTTTAAATGTATAAAAAACTATACAATAATTTATGGTGGAGTAATTCCTAAAATTATAGAGTTGGTTATAAATTGATGTATAAGTTTCTAATGCATATCTTATGCAGCCTTTAGAGTTGTCATTATCAAAACTTATTATTATTTTATTATTATTAATGCGTTATGATAATGACAACCCTTAGTCGTGACTTTAAATGCATAAAAAACTATACAATAATTTATAAGGGAGTAATTCCTAAAATTAAAGAGTTGGATACAAATTGGTATACTCCCCCCGTCCCATTTTTATTGTCCACTACAAAAAAACACATAGTTTAAAAAAATACATTAATTAAACTATATCACCAATCAAATTTTCTCTTTCCCACTTAAATGATTTTTGATTGGTTGAAATTTAGGATATGACAGTCTTTTTGGGACAAACTAAAGTAGTATACTCGACAATAAAAATGGGACGGAGGGAGTATAAGTTTCTAATGCATATCTTATGAAGCCTTTAAAGTTGTCATTATCAAAATTTATTATTAATTTATTGTTATTAATGAGTTCTAATAATGACAGCGTGACTTTAAATGCATAAACAACTATACAATAATTTATGGTGGATTAATTCTTAAAATTAAATAGTTGGTTACAAATTGATGTATAAATTTCTAATGATGCAACCTTTAAAGTTGTAATTATAAAAATTTTCCTTATTTAATCTTATCCAATTCTATTTGTTACATGTATTAAATGCATTTGCAAATACGAATGGTAAATTTAGATCATTGAATGCTTCTTATCTCATGCCCTTAGGGCATGAGTTAGAAAAACCCTTTTATTATTACTATTGTTATTTTAATTAGATAGGATCCTAAATTTTTTTATCATAAAACAAAGTAAAAAAAAACCAAATGATATAAACAAAAACTTAATTCATTTAAGAAATTGAGCACTTTAAAATCCCGCTTCAGCACGGGTGAAATATTGCTTGTTTCTTAACAAATCTCTACAACATTGTATCTCCAAATATGTCTCGGCCACTAAGTAATCATTTCTTTAACAATCTATTCTGTTTGTCGCAATGCGCATCTTCGTCAAAATCGTCTACATCATCGTCTGCACAATCACATCTTCCACAAAAAAATGGGAAATGTCATCGTTTCAACCATATGGTATACAATTCGCCATGCTGAATCTCACACCCGAACAATTAGTCGTTATTATTTATTTTGTTTTTTTTTTTGAACGACAAGTTAGTATGTTAGTGGTTCGACATATGCAGTGACATCTAAGCGTTCAGTATGCATTCCTCAAACATATCTCATTTTTTTGGGTAATAAATCCCACCTCCTTATAAATCTCCTATGAAATGCATTCAGCAAGTCTTGAACCCAAGACCTTATTAACACGAGTTCAAGTATTTTCGTTGAAGGAGTGCAGGATCCGGGGCAAGGCCGGCCAAGGGCCGAGGCCAATCCACTCATGATCAGGCCGAGTAAAGGGAGAATTCGGGCTTCTGGTTGCGGGCTTAAGGCCCAGCCTTGATCCTTTGTATTAAGTGCATAATTAAACCATAATTCCCCCATAATCCCCATTTTTCCCCGAGTAAGTGAGAACCCCAACCTCCCCTTCAATCTTTTATGTGTTTGTTCTAGTCGTCGACTAAAGAAATGGAAAGAGCCGAGATTGAATTGATTATTGTCGAGATCGAGCATAGCCGAGAGGAATATTCGGTGGCGTGATTGTGTGGTGGAGTCTTCTCGTTAATTATAATATACTTTAAAATCAAAGCTCCGTAAAACTCGCAGGCGATTCTAGGGTTTACGGCAGCGACAATTCGATTTCCGGTGGTTTGTTTCCGGCTCTCTCCTAATCGTGGGGAGGGGGTAGGGTTTGGGTTTTTCGATGATGAAATCTGAGAAGCAATGGCAGTGGTCCTTTACGGCACGAAGAGAGGAGTTGGACCTTAAACGAATCGCTAGTCCTTCTATGTGACAAATTTCCCTAGTGCGTGGGATACAAGGGAATTGTGGAAGGCAATGCAAGTGTATGGAACAGTCATTGATGTTTTCATACCTCGAAAATTATCAAAAATTGTTAGGCGCTTTGCTTTTGTTCGTTTTATTAGTGTTGATAGTGTGGATACCCTAATTGAGCGCCTCCGTATTTAGGTTTGATCGTTAGCCTCGTATGGAAAATTCGAATGAAGTTGACCGTAAGCAGGAACAGGTGATCATAAAACAAAGGAATGTTGAGAAAGGTGTTAAATATTCTGACTTGTTCAAAAACAGTTCTAAACCGGGTGTGAAGCCTTTTACGCAGCAGGTTTCGCATAACTCTAAATTTGTGAAAACGGTGGATAAAAAAGAAGGTACAAATGGTAGAGAAAAGGTGATTCTAAAGAAGAATAAAGTTATATCATTGGAGAAGAATGATATTATGCCTTTTAATGGTGATGGTACTATATTGATTGGTAAGGTTCGCGAACTTTCGTTGATTGAAAACATTAAAGTGGGGTGTGCGAAAGAAGGGTTTCTTGATGTGGATGTTCAATATATCGGGGGTTCATGGGTTTGGATGGAATTCGAATCCCAAATGGCGTGTGAAAAATTCAAGGTGCACGAGGATATGCAGTTTTACTTTATTCAATTGCACCTTTTGGTTGAAAAATTTGTTGTGGATGATAGGGTTATATGGGCACGTATTGACGGATTACCGTTGCTTTCGGGTACTCTTAACACTATTAAAAAATTTGTTCACGGGTGGGGTGAGGTTGTGTTTGTTGTTGATGAGGATGGTGAAGGCGGAACATGGAAAGTTTGCCTAAACACAAAGATTGGGAGTAAAATAAATGAAGAAGTGGATGTGGTGATTGATAATGTTGTTTATAAGGCGTGGGTATATGAAATAGCGTTGTGGTTCCCGGTTATACAAGATGTGGAGGTGGAAAGTAGGGATGATGACAATACTTCTGTATTTCAAGAAGGATCAGATGATACTCGTGTTGAGGATGACGAGGTAGGTGAGTTTGATAATATAAGCGATAAAGGAATTTCTGTTAATAATGTGGAAATTCCTATTGAGGGGATGGCGGGGGATTCTGCTCCCGATCATATGAAGAATTTAAACGAGACTGAGGTGGTGCAAGATAATTTAAACGAGACTGATGTGGTGCAAAATGAGTGTGTAGAGACGTTGGCAGGTTTGGAAGGGAAAGACGATTCTATGTCTAGACCGCCGGGCTTTGAAAACAGCCCGCATACTGTAGCGAATGAAGTGGTGGTTGAATAGAAGCATCCGACTTCTTTTAATTCATGTTCTGGAATCATTAGGAAAAATGTAAAATCAGTTTCTTTAATTGATGATTTGGAAAGATACATTGCTATTGGGCATGCCATGGGTCACGATATGCAAGGGTGTCAAGCATCTCTTGACCGTATGATTAGTTGCATTGGAGAAGAAGACGATAGATTATGAATATTATGTCCTTGAACACGTGTGGTATTGGAGATGTTGTTAAGCGTAGGCGGATTGGAGTGTTATCTAATAAGTATAAGGTGTCCTTTTTAGGAGTGCAAGAAACGAGGGTGTCAAAGATTGATTTGTTTATGATTAAGCAACTTTGGGGGAATATGTCGTTTGATTTTGCTTTGAGTAGTGCGGTGGGGATTTCTGGTGGTATTCTTTCGGTGTGGGATCCACTCCTTTCTGATAAATCCCGGATTGTTAGTTTTCGGTATGTTCTTTTCATTTACGAGGAATGGAGGATTAGTAAAACGAAGTGTATTATGGTGAACGTTTATGCGCCACAAAGCAATGTTGAAAAACGTCAACTGTGGGGCCTTATTACTGAGTATATGCGGGTTAATGAAGGGAATTACATTATCTTTGGGGACTTTAATGCCGTTTGTGACGAAGGTGAAAGATGGGGGTGTTTAAAAGATGCGAGAGAAATTGCAGACTTCAATAGCTTTATTAGCTCGTCTGGAATTGTTGAAGTTCTGATGGGTGGTCGGCATTCACTAGACTAAGCTCAGATGGACGGAAAATGAGCAAGCTTGATCGGTTCTTTGTGAATGAAGGGGTGTTAGAGGTTATGAATGATATGGTGTCAAAAGTTATGAATGACGTGGTGGCGGATCATAGACCAATTTTGCTTTATCATGAATTGGTTGACTATGGTCCTCAAGTGTTTCGGTTTTTTAATTCTTGGATGGATGAAGACTCTTTTGAGGGGATGGCGGTCAGTTCTTGGTCCTTGACTTTGGTAAGTTCGAATTCTTCCTTCTTTATTGTGTTTAAAGATAAACTGAAAAGGTTGAAAGAACATTGTAGAGAATGGTGGAAATATAAAAAGGGTACTCATGTTGAGCAGAGAAACAATTTGTTGAATTTGATTTCGAGAACTGAAGATAAGTCGGAAAACAATTTAGCGACGGATGAAGATATGATCGAAAGGCAGCAAGCTAAGTTGGCGTTGTACAAGCTTGATGATAAAGTGTGGAAAAATTTATCTCAAAAAGTGAAAATAAAATGGTGTATCTAAGTACTAGTATCTAAGTACCTTGAGCTATCAAGATATTATTCATACAACAATCAAACAAATATAAAACATGAAATATAAGTAAATCAAAAACTTGACGTACAATCTAGTCATAAACCTTGACTAGTGTAATTATCACACATGCACACAATATAATTCAACCATAGATTCGAAATTACTTAAAACCACAAACTTTGTTTTAACATAAAATAAAAATTATTCAAACAATAAAGTAAAATTGTTTTAACTGAATCCACAAAATACTGAATTATAAAAACTTGGTGCTCGTGGGATCATCACCGTCTCATGCCGGTCGTCATCACTTTCCATCTCCTCCTGCAATAAACAATTGCAAAAGTTAGATTACTCGTAACGTACTTTACAAGTATCTTAAAGTGATTAAGAAGTGTGGTTGTGTTACCTGAGGAACTTGCGTTTCCTCTGTTGGAATATGCTTCACGTACATGACATATAGTTATATGGCTAGACGTACATGAGCCTAAAGGGTCACACACTTATACACCAAACACCATTTAATATATATAATATAATTAGGGTAATTATATTATTTATATAAACTATAATTACTTGACTAGTTATGTTTTAATTAATTGTTAACTTAAAACGTATTAGTGAGTAATCATAAAGAATCAGAAGTACAAGGGGCTAAGTGTCATATCTCATAACTTGTATTATGGATATATACTTAGATTAGAGAGCAAGAAAGATTAAGTAAAAACCCTAATGCTCTCCCCTTGTTCCAGTGATACGCCGCACAAAACCATTATGCAAAATGAGAAGTGATTCGTTTGTTCAAGCTGACGCACAAAACAAATATAAAGAAATACTTCCTCCTTTTTCCATTTGGTGGTGTTGACGCACATACAAAACCAAAAGGAAAAGATACCTTTTGATTTTGTTTTTGGGACGTACAAACGAATATAAATAAATCTTTTCGGTTATTGAAAAGGGACTAGCATTCCAATTGGTGTTCTAGATAAGGTGTAGTGTGGACTAGCTTTAGAGGAATTCTACATTGAATTCTTGGGGTTCTTCATCCTTATTCATTGGTGTAATCAAAGGCTTCTAGGGTGTGATCTCTATACTAATCTCTTTGATTATTTATGCTTAATTACTTTGTCAATATGTAGATCCGTTATTAGTGATTTATATTAATTTTCCGCTGCGTTTTACTTTGATTAAACCGTAAATCACTAACAGTGGTATCACGAGTCATCATATTGATGATTTAATTTGCAAGTTTTTTGTAAAAAGTAGCAAATTTTTTTATAAAATCTGGTTAAAAATTTGATCTTTGGAACCCTAATTGCTACTTGATACAAAAACATCAAAACATTAATCTAGTTATTGTATTTTTTGATTATTTGGCTTGAAATTTATTTTTTTTAATTTCGTTTTTTGATATGGCAAAACATGTATTTTTGCCATATCTCAAGCCAAAGTCTTGTCAATTGTTGCTTGTTTGTGCAAACCGATGAAAACCTAGACCGTTTGTGATTGAATGTGGTTGTGTTTGGTTGTTTGGTTGTTCTGGGAAAAGCCGTGTTTTTGGCTTAAATTGTTGTAATTTTTTTCAATTTTTTCTTTTATTTTTGGTGCCAATTTTGGGACAAATTTCATTGTAAAAGTAATTAGAATAGTTGTATTTTGTTTCTTTGTACTTTGTAATTTGTTGACCAACGGTGAAGAAAAGATGAGGACAAAACAGTAATTTTCGGCACCTCCTGCGCAGCTGCACGAAAACAGACTTTCCTGGAGATTGGCTATTCCCTTGGACCTGAAACTGCCGCCAAAAGTTCCGCAACTCAGAGACCTACAACTTTACAGAAGGCGGGGAAGACCACCGAAGACTCCTTCAGTGACTTTTCGGGCCTTGAAGTTAGACTGAATTTTCTGGCAGATTGCATTTTTTCACAAAATGTTGTTTCTACTTGCCCATGAATGTCTTGGGGCAAGTGGGAGCCCAACGGGTTTATGTAGGCCCGTTTGGGTTCATGTTGGCCCATCCCCTAGTTTGAGCCTTCGGTCCGTCGTGATGTCTCACGTGACCGAACCTAGGATTTCATCGGTCGAGGTTTGCACAAAATTTGTTGCATGTTTTATTTATGTTTGTGGTTGTTTTCTTTTCTATTAGATACACGTAATAAAACAATTAAAATATGATTTTAGACACAAACATTAAAACATCAAACTTTTTATCATCTATGATTACTTGTTAATCATTAATGATTCATCTTTAATCTAAAATTGTTTTGAGATTAAACTAAGTTTAAATATGATTTGAAACTTAACCCTTAATAATCGCTAGATGTGTTTACTGTTTATTAAACGACTTATGAAGTGGCATGAATGAAGTACATGATTCATTCATATCTTAATAAAATTTTATTCATTAAAATTTATCATACCTAAAATTTAAGTCACGCCGTCCAATCGGTTGAAATCACTTGCTTCTATTTTTGAATTCACGTGAGACGTGGTTTGAATTTAGATCCGAGGTCATTATTCTCTACGCGTGAGACCTAGATCTATTTTGACATGAGTTCACATTGGATGACTTAATCGAGTTAACGGTGAGACCTTGACTCGAGGCGAAGATGCGACAAACATGCCACTTGACCCTAGATGCTTGTTCACCAGGTGCCATGAAGTCCCATACCTCTAAGAGTTGCACTTGTCATGCAATTGTTGATCATCACCTACCTATTGGATCTATCATCTCTAGCAGATCAACTGATGCGGTGATAGAAGCTCAATGGGATCTTAGCTATTAATTAAAATTAATTGGGTAGTTAATTGATTAAAAGAAATTATTATTGAAAATACTATTTTTTTGAACTTTGTGTGTTATACAGATAACAACAACAAATCAAAACCTAAGTATCTCCACTCTAAAATCAGTTCTTGAAACTGAAACTGACTAATATCAACTTTATTGACTGATATCGAACTCTAAGGATTGTCCTTAGAGATGAGAACAAGTTGATACACCTATAAGAGGCCTTACCTGAGGCACCTCCTGCGAATGCTTCTGCTGCTGTTCGTGTAACGCTCTGAAATTTATATTAATTAAATAGAATTATTTAATCACAATTTATTATTTATAATTAATTCTATATTATTTAGGCCGAACCCCTCAATTGTTATTTATTTTCATTCTAGCCCGAGTTTGATGTTAATAGCTTTAGCCCAATCTAGTTAAGAGCCTAAAACCCAAGAGAGTATGATACTTAAACCATATTTAAACAAAAACCCACCCTAATTCTTCTAACCTACGTTGAGGGCATCTCCAATTCATCCTTCCAGCCGACATTTACCCTGTTGCAGCCAACGTTGAACAAGCAGCGGCCAAGATCAAGTAGGATACACGAACGAGCCTGGGCTGGATCATTCCGTGTGTTGCTCGGTAATCTTTTCCCCTGGTCATGGTTTTTCTTTCCCTCGTTCCTTTCAGTTATTCTGATTCTGATATGATGTTGTATGCTCGATTTATCACAAGCACGAGGCTGAGCAGGGAACATGGCGGGTTTTGATCTTCACTCGAGCAACTTCTTCTCTGATTGGGGTTCATGTGATCAGTCAACCATCGAAGAGTATTGGTGGAAGAACTTTCGGTGTAAACCTCATATTCATTACGTCTTATTTCTGTTCTTTGATCCTAATCTGATTCAAGTTGAGGGTGTGGGCTGCTGGTAAATCTCGTTCCTTCTTATTTCTACTGTTTCGTGCTGGCAGATTCTGTTCGCCACTTCGGGTCTGTTTTCGATCATGTTAGGCTCAGATTCTGGACCCCGTGTCTTCTAGACTTTATAGATCGCTGTTTTACCTTTCCGTGGCCACCGACCGCTCGTTAATTGAGTTAACGGTTTGTGAAATACGACCCTTTTTGTAACTGACTGCAGTGCTGAAATACTGCACGAAATTGCCTGTTACAGGCCTGTTTCGGGACCCTTCGGGGCAGAACCGGGCCGAACTTTCTATAGACGGTTTATAGTGTCTTATGTGTACTATCTGCTGCGAAAATCTAGTGTCATTCGGTGTACCGAGTTGAAAGTTATGGTCGTCCGATTTTGCTTGAAATTGTGTTTTGAATCATGTTGATATTCGGGTTTTAGAAATTCTAGTTTTACCAAATTATGAGTCTTTATTTTCGTGGGTTTATAGAGCTGTGTTTCGGGTTTAAGGGCTGCATTTGTAAGTATCGGGTTGGGTCAAAACCATCTTGATTATAGCTAGACGTTTTGTTAACCGAGAAACGGAAACCGAACCTTAGGGTTCTTGATTTCCTAAAACCGAATAGTTTTCTTAAATAAAAGACTAGATTAATGGTAAACATGTTTCTGAGGCTAAATGTGAATTTCGGGAATGTCGGGTGTCTCGGGAATAAGCTGGTTGATGTCGGGTTTGAAAAACGGGTTTTAAAAGATATGCTAAATTTTGGGCAGATTATGTTGGGCATGTTCGGGTCTGTTTTTACCTCACTTAAAATGCATTTTTGGATTTTTGGCCCGTGTAGGGACCTTGATTTCTGAGTTAGCTTTTCAACGCCGCAACCCGCTCGTTAATCCGAATTACGGTTTAAAAGTTATAGTCAATTTAGTATGCTGCTGTTAGGAAGATGACCTGTGCAGCAGGTCTGTCTTGCAATGCTGCTTTGACACACTTAGAATCTGTTTTGGCCAGTGACCGTCTCACAGTAAATTGTAGTTCTGATTGTCTAGTTGTCGTGGTAAAAAGATGGGGAAAATCTAATGAGCCGTTTAGGAGTTATGGCAGTTTCCGTGAGACTGACGGGTGCTGCCAGCTTTCTGAAATTAGCCCTCGGGTAGAATTTTAATTCAGGGTTTCGCTTTTTGGTTTTAGGACCGTCTAGGAGATAACGTGCTGTCCTTCTGATTGTCGGGAACCCTTTGGAGCTTATGTTTCTCGAGGTGAGTATTCTCACCGTATATTCAGTTATAACAATACGTGCATGACTCATATGGTTAACTGCTTGATCTGCTGTACTTTCTGTGTGTTGATCTGTTTTCTGAGTAACTGTTTTATATACTACTGATCTGAGACGGACGTGCCGAGTATCTGAGCCGGTACCAAGTCATTCTGTGCTACTAAGTGATAGGGCTATCTGTGTGGTTTATGTTAGGAATGGAAACATAAAGATAATTAACAAATCTCAGTGGAAATTCTGTGTGGGCCCTTGTGGCAAATTCTGTGTGGGCCCTTGTGGCAAATTCTGTGTGGGCCCTTGTGGCACTCATATGGTTAACTGCTTGATCTGCTGTACTTTCTGTGTGTGGATCTGTTTTCTGAGTAACTGTTTTATATACTACTGATCTGAGACGGACGTGCCGAGTATCTGAGCCGGTACCAAGTCATTCTGTGCTACTAAGTGATAGGGCTATCTGTGTGGTTTATGTTAGGAATGGAAACATAAAGATAATTAACAAATCTCAGTGGAAATTCTGTGTGGGCCCTTGTGGCAAATTCTGTGTGGGCCCTTGTGGCAAATTCTGTGTGGGCCCTTGTGGCATTTTAGTGTAAGGAGAGGCGAGGTTGATCCACTACAAAAAAATTCTTGAATAGCTACGGACAAATTCCGTAGCAAAAAACTGATTTTCCGTAGCAAAAAACTGATTTTCCGTAGCAAAAACTGATTTTCCGTAGCTAATCAGGATTTTCCGTAGCTTATCAGCAAAATGCCGTAGCAAATTTCTTCCTCACAAATGAGTTCCGTCGAAATTTCCGTAGCTATACCAGATTTTTCTTGTAGTGATCTCTCGACTCGAATTACACAAGCGCGCTATATAAATTTAAAAGATACAAAACTGAGAAAATAACTTAGTGGTAAATGATTAGGAGTTCACCTGTGTGCCCTCATGTATTGTATGTTATGGTTGTTTATATTTTGAGTTTATTCACTCAGCTTCCCCGCTGACCCAAAATCTCCCTCCCATTTTCAGGTACTAGCAAGGGGAAAGAGAAGGTGGACGGTTGACGGCTGTACTACGTGCGGATGTGAAACGTTTTACTATTTTAAAAACTATGGATTTTATTTAATACATTTCCACATTTAATACATTTTATGTTAAACCAATATTTTGAGAATTTTTATAGGACCTTTTTGGTTATAATATTGTTTTCAAAAATTTTAAAAAATCTTGTAAATTTTAGGATGTTACAGTTCGTCAAGCCTTTACCGAAACATTTAACGAATACCAAGAAGTCGCTACTCCTATGCTTGTGAGCATGAACCCCGAGATCCTAAAGAACTTCGAGGAACTCACAGCATATGACACGATAAGCGAGTTGAAAATGATATTTCAACAAGAAGCAGAACATGAACTGTTCAAAACAGTTAAAGCATTCCACGCTTACAAGCAGGCTAGGCCAATCAAATAGCACTTATATCTTGAATATGAAATGCTATATTGATCAAATGGAACGTCTTGGTTACCCATTGCCACAAGTTCTTGGAATGAGTTTGATTCGTACCTCACTATCCAAGGACTATGACCAGTTTGAAAAGAGTTTTTAAAATACATAGCACGGGGAAGACAATTGGTGTATTACATGCTATGGTAAAACTGGTTGAGCAAAGGTTACCCAATTCTTTTCTAGCAATCAGGGAAGGTAAACCGCAAGCACAAGGCAAGAGTCTAGGTAAAGGGTAAACTAGTTAATCTACGATTCCCCCACATGCTAAAACGGAGCACACTACAAAGGATATTTCTTGCCATCATTGAGATGAAACCGGCCATTGAAGGAGGAACTGTCCTGCCTACTTGGCAGAGTTGATGAAGGACAAATGTGTTCTAGCTAGCACATTAGGTATCTTCATTATAGAACTATATACTTTTACTAATAAATCTTGAGTGTATGACACTAGTTGTGGAACTCACATTTACACAAATGTGCAAGATTAATAGTAAAGTAGAAAGCTAAAAGAATGGAATCTATGATCTAATCCTTCCTAATGCGTTAATTATTGTTTTGAACAATTGTAAATTATGCATTGTTTAGCTTTGTCGTTTGTTGAATAATGATTTATTCAAACTATTATGGATTATGATATTATGTTTTATGAAAAATAACATATTTTATAACTATTTCCTTGTAATAGTATGCTTGAAATTGATATGCATGATCCAGATTCAAACGATAGTTCTATATAGAAATGTAGCACTCAAGAATCACAAACGGTTTGGATTCCATTTACCTAGAGCATTGTCATCTTTTCCACATAAACAAGAAACGCATTTTGACACTACAACACGAAGGGCTTCTTAACAAATGATTGTGAATCATTTAAATGCCTCTCTTGTATATTATGGAAAGATAACAAGAAAACTTTTCTCCCATGTTGGCGAAAGAGCTAAAAATCTACTTGGACTCATACATAGTGATGTATGTGGCCCTTTTAGAACTAAGACTAGGGAAGGTGTTACCTACTTTATCACTTCCACTGATGATTTCAGTAGTTATTTTTATGTTTACTTGATTAAACATAAACATAAAATCTTTGAAACGTTCAAAGCTTTCTAAAGTGATGTAGAAAATCAACTCGGCAAGACAACAAAGGATTTCCGTCCTAATCGAGGAGGAAAGTACATAAGCTAAGAGTTTCGGGATCATCCAACCCAACGTGAGATTGTCTGAAAGGAGATATCGGACCCTGCTTGACATGGTTCGATCTATGATGAGTCTTACTACTCTTCCTCTATCCTTATGAGGGGCATGCACTGAAGTGTGCTGCTCGAATACTTAATATGGTTCCGACCAAAAGGTTAAAAAGACACCATATGTAATATGGCATGGGAAAGTCCCTAATTTGTCTTACTTGAAGATCTGGGGTTGTGAGGATCTCGTGGAATGAGATATGCCGAACAAAATTGAGCCCATATCTATCAACTGTATCTTCGTTACTATTTTACTACCCACCTGAGAACAAATTGTTGTTGCTTGGTATGTTGAGTTTCTTGAGAACAGTCTCAATTCACAAAGCAAGTGGGAGCACTATTGACTTTGACAAGATTCAAAGCGAAGATGCACAACCTTTTGGTAACACTAGTAAACATCATTCTGAGGCTGCACATATAGATGTTGGACCACAGAATGATGTTGTTCCCATTCGTAGGTCCGCAAGGACACCTCATGCACCTGAACGATATAGATTTATGTCGATGCTGAGGAGCAAAGTTTCGAGGATCATAATGAACCCCCTAACTGTCAAGTTGCATTATCGAATTTTGAATTCGAAAAATGACTTGAAGCTATTAATGCGAAAATAAAATCCGTAAGAGACAATCAAGTTTTGACCTCATTTGGTCTTTCTCATAATAGTAAGACTGTTGACATGGATGAAAATATACACACCTATAAAGCTCTTGTAGTAGCAAAAGGTTACACTCAATCCTACGAGATTGACCATGATGAAACCTTCTCGCTTGTTACTAAAGACGTTAGGATTCTTATAGCCAAAGTAGTGTACTATGGCTGTGAGATTTGGTTAATGATGAAATAAAACGTTTGTTTCACCTAAAACCCAAACTGAGCATGTGTATATATGAAAGCTAGTGGGAGCATTGTCATTTCTCAAATCATACATGTTGATGACATGCCACTCATGTGAAACAATATACCAATGCTACAAGATGAAAATCCTGGCTTGGAAAATATTTTGACATGAAGGATTGTAGAAATACGACACACATACTTGAAGTTAATAATCTATTGGGATAGATTAAAGCGGTTAATTGGTTGAAGTCAAAGTGCTTACATTGACAAAATTCTAAAATGGTTTAGAATGGATGCTCCAAACGAGGATGTCCTTGTATGCCACACAATGTAAACTTGAGTGAGACTCAAGGACCTTCCACACCTGATGTGGTGAAGCGAATGAATGTAATCCCCTATGAATCGGCTATACCATTCATCATGTACGCTATAAGGAGCACTAGGCCAAATGTAACGTCCTTAAGGGACCTTACTAGAAAATACCAACAGAATCAACGAGAGAGTCACTTGATTTCTGTTAAGAACACTGAAGTTTTTTTGAAATACTGGATATATGTTCCTTGGTTATGGTTGACCAAACTGAAACTAAGTATACTTTCTATACTTATGATGGTTTTGAAATAGGTCGTGATGACGCTGGATCCTATTTACAAAGGTTCACTACTTTCGAATGATTATCGAGGTATGTGAAATTCGTACTCTTAAAGTTCAAACAGATAACTAACTAGCTGACGCTTTATTGAACTCAATGTCTTGTACCAAACATATTGAATATGGATGTAACATTGGACTTCGACAAGCTAGTAGTTTCATGTAAATCTGTTTTTGTATTTGAATAATGGAACATTGAGCAGTTTTTATTGGAATAAATTGATATATTTGATATGATCGTTTTTATATGAATATCTACTGTGTTCTATATTTGCATATTTATATCCTTGAATATTTACTGTGTTTTATATTCTAAATTGTCCATTGTCATATTAATAATATGAGAATATTATTAAGACAAATCTGAGGGCATTGATGACATGATCTTAGTATGACTAAGGATTATGAAATCAAAGTCACATGTTCATTGTGATGCACAATTGGACTGACCCAACCTATGAGAAATCACTTCCTGGATTTATGTCACAAGTGAATCTCACAAAGGTTTTGTCGCTTATCCTCTGACTTGAGATGCAAGTTGGTTTGTGTGTGTGGAGTGTCACTCTTTGATGTGGTTAAACGCTGACCTGAATAAGGCTGCTATAACAACCATCTTCAGGTTTGATATTAAGCATATATCAAACACGTGTAGTCAATAAAGAATTTGTTCCTCCACATGTTTGGATTAGATACTACTGGGCCCCTCGATGATTTGAATAGATGCTTGTACGGCCGTACCCAAAGGTAATCAAGATGAATCTTGATTGGTTTGGTAATCTACTTTAATGTAAAGATCGAGAAACAGAATCGTTGAAATTTTAGATTGACATCAATCCTTGCCTAAAATTCAACATGGTATCAGTAACAAAAAGATAACCGATTGAAAAACTTTAAACCTGGACTTTTCTGAAACTCACTCATATACTTCTAGGGGTATTGGCGGGTTGCTAGACTCTAACCTTTGCTTGTATAACTACTTGATGTTATGACGTGCGCAAGTGGGAGCTGTTGGAATATGCTTCACGTACATGACATATAGTTATATGGCTAGACGTACATGAGCCTAAAGGGTCACACACTTATACACCAAACACCATTTAATATATATAATATAATTAGGGTAATTATATTATTTATATAAACTATAATTACTTGACTAGTTATGTTTTAATTAATTGTTAACTTAAAACGTATTAGTGAGTAATCATAAAGAATCAAAAGTATAAGAGGCTAAGTGTGATATCTCATAACTTGTATTATGGATATATACTTAGATTAGAGAGCAAGAAAGATTAAGTAAAAACCCTAATCCTCTCCCCTTGTTCCAGTGATAGGCCGCACAAAACCATAATGCAAAATGAGAAGTGATTCGTTTGTTCAAGCTGACGCACAAAACAAATATAAAGAAATACTTCCTCCTTTTTCCATTTGGTGGTGTTGACGCACGTACAAAACCAAAAGGAAAAGATACCTTTTGATTTTGTTTTTGGGACGTATAAACGAATATAAAGATATCTTTTCGGTTCTTGATTCTTGCTCAAGGGACTAGCATCCCAATTGGTGTTCTAGATAAGGTGTAGTGTGGACTAGCTTTAGAGGAATTCTACATTGAATTCTTGGGGTTCTTCATCCTTATTCATTGGTGTAATCAAAGGCTTCTAGGGTATGATCTCTATACTAATCTCTTTGATTATTTATGCTTAATTACTTTGTCAATATGTAGATCCGTTATTAGTGATTTATATTAATTTTCCAATGTGTTTTACTTTGATTAACCCGTAAATCACTAACATCCTCCACCACCACTCGCACCCTTTGGACAATTCCTTTTCCAATGCCCAGCCTCACCACACTTGAAGCACCGATTCTCGGTCCTCGTAGTGTTAGGCTTCACCTTCTTGACCTTTTGTTTGACACCTTTACCGTTTGGCATTCCTTGGTGAGGATAGGTTTTCCCTTTCCTTTACCACCATGCCATTTTCTCTTCTTCCCACTGCCACTGCCATTACCGATGATGAGAACGTCCTTAGATTTGGTCCCCAAACTCAACTCAACTGTCTTGAGCATGGAATGTAGCTCAGCAATGGATTTCTCCATATTATGCATGTTGTAGTTGACCACAAAGGACTTGTAGTCATCAGACAACGAGTTGAGTATAGTGTCTGTTGCCATTTGCAACGGTATGGGGTGACCAAGTCTAGAGAGGTGATCCATGTGCCCTTTCATTTTCATGACGTGGGCACTCACCTACGTTCCTTTGACCATCTTGCAAGAGTTGAAGGCTCGATTGATGTCAAACCTCTCAGTGCGAGCTTGCTCTTGAAATGAATCCCTAAGTTGCTGGATCATCTCAAATACAGGCACATCCATAAGTCCCTCTTGTAACTCAGGACTCATTGTGGCGAGCATTAGACAGCTCACATCGAGTGCATCACTGACATGCTTATCATAAGCTTGCCTCGTTTCAGCTGTAGCATTAACGACAGGGGCATTTGGTACTGCTCTCTCTCCAAGACATACCACTTTCTCTCATGCCTGAGCACAATACGAAGATTGCGCTCCTAGTTGAGAAAGTTTGACCCAGTCAACTTGTCTTTTTCGAGGATTGAGCGAAGTGAGAGATTATTGGTACTTGTCGTCGCAATTGCGTTTGTTGATGCCATCTACAAATCAAACCCAGTTTAATTAGTAATCATCAATAAACATTCTCTAAAATATATTATAAACCCATAATTAATATTTTAGGCCTAGGATCCATATATCAGATTCTCGCCGCAAGGTTTGGGCACTTCCCGACGAGACATGCTATTTCTGGTAGGTAACATCCTTACCGATCGTATCAAAACTTGACACGATTCCTAGGGGTCGTAGAATCTTTAGAGTTATAACTTATTACAACCTTGTACAATCTAATTGTACATTTCTAAGTTAGTAATAAAGTCTAGTATGTTTATTCTACTCAAGTACTTTTTGGGCCGGGACTCCCAATTATCACCAAAGTAGATCAGACCATCTAAGACAGTGCGATGTTCTGCGCCGGGACTCCCGATTATCACAGAACCTTACGCACCCTAACACTCGCAATGATTTAAATCCATATCTAAGGTTCTTTATCCTTACAATATGAATATCGTTTAACAAGTGAGGTGTTCCATTAGGTGGATAATACTTCGATCTAAGATTTTCTTGGGTTTGTTTAAGTCTTAAACTAAACTTAAACCTTTATTCCAATCTTAATCCTTGTTTAAAATGTGTGACTTGTGAATTTAAGAATTCTACAAGACACCTTTTTAAAGCTTAAGAACTATTCTTTAAAACTTATAGTTTCAAGAAATTGCATGATTTTATATGTATACCTAAAACGAGATATACAAAACGTTTTACTAGGTTTTGTGAAAAACCTTATTTATAATAAAACTTGCTTGTTTTATCTTACTTGAAAAACTTAAATCTTATGTTAAACTTTTAATTCTTTTATGGTTCATAAACTTGAATCATAAATCTAGTTTAACACACCTAGTTTTTCACACGTTCAATAAAGAAACTAAACGTTTGTTTTGTCTTATTAGATTCGACCAAAACTTATGTCTTAACGACATACTAACAAACTTTGTGATCTTCTTGTGTAGTTCCCACTAGCTCCAACAACCATGATGGAACCTAAGCTAGCACAATCACCGGTTTATACTTGGTGAAACTAATAAACTTATTATATATAGACTGTATATAATAATTCTTAGTTTGTTTAAACCTTTCTTACATTTAACTTGAACTAGTTAAATATAGGTTCTTGTTATTTTTACTTGATCATTAATCTAGTATATTACATGTCTTGTAAAACACTTATATTATACTTGTATAATTATCTAGTTATAATAACTTATAACTTTATACATCTTAATATATGATAATATATAACTTTGTATATTTCTAGTTAATCATATAATTTCAACTTGTACAATTTCTAGTTATAATAGAATCATAAGTTTGTACTTTCTAGTTTTTAATTATATGACAACTTTATACAATAACTAGTTATACTATTATATTATTTAAGATCAAAATAACATTATCCTTTTAATTGTTCCATTTTATCTTGTACTTAATATATACATATATATATATATATATATATATTTCATTACTAAATAATAAACTTGTAACATTCTAATAAGAATATTACATCTAATTTATACGTATATATTTTAACTTAATCTAATTAAAATACGTATAAACTTATTATATCTATTAAAATTCATTTTTTTTCTTTTAAGTATTTAAAAATTCCGATATATATATATATATATATATATATATATATACATATATATATATATATATATATATATATATATATATATATATATATATATATATATATATATATATATATATATATATATATATACATCTTGTTAATTTTAGAACTTAAAATCAACACTTCCCTTGAATCTTATTAATTCCTCAAGTGAATTAGATAAACGCTAATCTTGTTCTTGATCAATCAAAACTAGGGTTTTGACTTTCTTGATCAAAGACATCATTTTATTAAAAGATTAATTCCTTTTAATCAATCCTATCTAAACAATAAACTTTGTTTAAATTCTAAGATAGATTATAACCTTTAATAAATTTATTTAAACTTTTTAATTTAAACCTTATAAACAATAAAACTTTGTTTAAATTACTAGGTTTAAAGAACTAGTCTTAATAAATCTATTAAAATAATAATTAAACCTATTAAACATAAACTTGTTTAATTATCTAGGTTTTAGAATATTATTATTCTAATTAGTTCTTTTTAATTAAACTAAACTAGTTTAATCCTAGATTATATCTAGGGCTTCGAAAATTTCCTTAAAGCCTAGGAAAATTTTCCACCAATTAAACTAGGCTAGTTTAACAAACTTGGTGTCCAAGTAACCTCCTTGATTTCGAAATCTTTGAGGAAAAAGGAAGGGATCCTTTTTTATCAATTAAACCAAAACTTGGTTTAACATACTTGATCTTAGATTTTGAAGATCAAACAATAAGGAAAGAATCCTTTTGATCAAGAACTTTGAAATTCTTGATCCTAGGGTTCTTCCAAATTTTCGAAAATTCTAGGGTTAGGGAAAGAAGCCTTTTGACCAATTAAACTAAACTAGTTTAATGTTCTTGGTCCTAGGGTTCTTTCTTGCTTTTCAAAAATTATAGGGTTCTTAGAAACCTCTTGACTAATTAAACTAGACTAGTTTAATATTCTTGGTCCTAGGGTTCTTACCCTTTTCGAAATTTAAGAAGAAGAAGGAAAGACATGGAACAAAAAAAACTTGTAATTAAAAAAAACAAACAAAAGAAACTGTTAATCTAGTTTAGATTTCTAAACCAACGCTCTGGTACCATTGCAGGGTTTCATTGTACTCGATCGACCCATAGGACCGACCGCCTAGCATGCTTGGTTCGAACCTTGCTGACCAAGAACATGAACTTGTTCTTGACCGGTTAAACCAACTAGCTGATTTAATCCCTAAAAGCGGAACTGGGATTAAACCTAATCCTTAAACCCTAAAGGATTGGGATGTTGGAAATCTAGATTAGATTAACAAGAAAGAAACCTTGTACGAAGAACTCGAACACACACAAAGCTTGTGTGGTTCGTTCGACCATCAACCAAAGAACCCTAGGGCTCTTTGGCCGAATTCGTCCAAGAGGGGAGAAAGGAGAAAGATGTTTCCCAAAACATACCTTGTTGTTTGCTTAAGATTAGTCCACTGATGATGAACAAATCGAGCGATCTTCTAGTTGATCTAAGCAATGAACTTGTGCTTCAAAACTTGAAGAACACGAAGAACACGAAGAACGAAGAACACCAAGTGGTGGTGTCTTGGTTTCGGCCGAATGGAAGAAAGGAGGCTAGGGTTTTTGGCTTTTTGGTGTAACCCTATAAGTGATCCCTAAGCCTTCTATTTATAATAGAAGGACTTTCACTTTGGGCCCTTCTAGTTTAATTAAGATTAATCTCTTAATTAAACTTTTCCTTTTACACTTCCATCCCTTATAGTTTAACTAGTTTATTATCGTCGCACTTAACTATTAAATGTCTAGTATTAACACACTAATAATTCGGTACCCATATACACGAATTATATATACTTGTATTTATACTTTTAATAATTAATTATATAATAACCTTTATATAATTTATACAACAATATTATCCAATTACTTATATGATTTAATAGCTTTAAATCATATCATGGATAATCTTTGATTAACACATTGTATATTTACTCTACTAGTAAATGTACAAACACTTGTATTCATTAGTTAGTTAAAATAATCTAGTAACAAGTTAAACTTAACTTAATACTTTAACTGATTCATAATGACTATTATGAATCATTCCTCTTCGTAGTATCATTGCTTATCTTGCTCGTATAACATGCACTCATCGGTGTGACCCTTAAGTGTTTTGTAGGCATGGATGTATCATCATAGGTTGAGTAACTGTGCGCTTAAATCATTCAGAAGCAAGCCCAAGTGCAACAAGTGTAATTGGCATCATGATGATCAGTGTGAGAAGTGCTACAAGTGTGACCGTTGGGGTCAGTTTTAGAAAATGTTCGTCCAACAATTCTCCTAAGAATCATGTTTGTTATGAGTGTGGTGATCCTAACCACACTATCGTAATCGTTGCCCTAAGGTTTAGAACAACAATAACTAGAAAGGGAACAACAACAACAATGGCAAGCGTAACAACCATCGCAACAACCATCGCAATGCCAACAAAAACAATGATCGTCAGAATGGTCATGGTCGTGCATTTGTTATGAATGCTCATGAAGCTCGCGAAAATCCTGATACTGTTACCGGTACGTTTATCGTCAACAATCATTTTTCTTCTATTTTATTTGATTCGCGAGCCGACTTGAGTTTCGTATCTACCGACTTTAAAAGTTTCTTAAATCTGAACCCTGAACGTTTGAAAGTTAAATATGAAATCGAGCTAGCGAATGGCGAAGTTGGTAGGTCTAGTGAAGTTTTTAAAGGTTTTAAGCTTGATCTAGATGATCATATTTTTTATATAGACCTTGTGCCTGTATAGCTAGGTAGTTTTGATATCGTCATAGGGATGGATTGGTTATCTAAACACCGTGCTGAAATTATATGCTACAATAAACAAATTCGAATCCCTTTATCCAAAACAGAAACATTAATAATTCAAGGTGAACAGCGAAACAAAAAGATAAAAATCATAAATTCTATGAAAGCTGAAAAATATCTTCGTAAAGGATGCCAAGCCTTTCTTGCTCATGTCGTTGACACAATGTCCAAAGATCATAAGATTGAGGACATTCCTATCGTTCGAGAGTTTCCTGGCGTTTTTCCTAGCGAATTGCTTGGACTGCCACCTCAGAGACCAGTTGAATTTCGTATCGATCTGATTCTAGGAGCCGCAACTATTGCGCGTTCTCCTTATCGTCTTGCACCGTCTGAAATGCAAGAACTTTCATCGCAATTGCAAGAACTTCTTGATCTTGGTTTCATTCGACCGAGTTTCTCGCCCTTGGGAGCTCCGGTCCTCTCCCCCGTATTGATGATCTATTCGATCAACTCCAAGGATCGAGTTTCTATTCCAAAATTGATCTTCGTTCACGCTAACATCAGTTAAAAGTTCGTGATGAAGATGTGCCCAAAACGGATTTCAGACATCGCTATGGTCATTACGAATTCTTGGTAATGCCATTTGGTTTGACAAATGCACCTGCTGGGTTTATGGATCTCATGAACAGAGTGTGCAAGCAATATCTCGATAAATTCGTTATCGTCTTCATAGATGATATTCTCATCTATTCGCATTCGAGAGAAGAGTATGAAGAGCACTTAAGAATCATTCTTGAGTTGTTAGAGAAAGAGAAGTTGTACGCCAAGTTGTCCAAGTGTGAATTCTGGTTGCGTGAATTGCAATTTCTGGGTCATATTATCAACGAGGAAGGTATCCACGTTGATCCTGCAAAGATAGAAGCCATAAAGAATTGGGAAGCTCCAAAGACCCCAACTGAAGTAAGACAATTCCTTGGTCTTGCTGGTTATTACAGAAGGTTCATAGAAAATTTTCGAAGATTGCTAAGGATTTAACGGTGTTAACACATAAGAATGAGAAATTTGTCTGAGGCGAAAAGCAAGAATCAACCTTCCAATCTCTTAAATCTAAATTATGTTCTGCTCCTATTCTATCTCTTCCTGAAGGAATTGATGATTTCGTGGTGTACTGTGATGCTTCGCACCAAGGGCTAGGTTGTGTATTGATGCAACATGACAAAGTGATCGCCTATGCCTCTCGACAACTGAAGAACCATGAGAAGAATTATACAATTCATGATCTTGAGCTGGGTGCCGTTGTGTTCGTGTTGAAGATTTGGAGACATTATTTCTACGGTACCAAGTGCACAATATTCACCGATCACAAGAGCTTGCAACATATCTTCAATCAGAAAGAGCTCAACATGAGACATCGCAGATGGGTAGAGTTGATGAATGATTATGACTGTGAGATCAAGTATCATCCTGGTAAAGCTAATGTGGTAGCTGATGCCTTAAGTCGGAAAGAGCAGCCCAAACCTCGTCGTGTTCGAGCCCTTTCAATCTCTGTTCGTTCTAATCTATCTTCCCAAGTTCATGAATTCCAAACTGAAGCCTTGAAGGTAGAGAACATCAAAAGTGAAGCTTTGCGTGGTATGGAAAAGCAGTTGGAAGCAAAGGTGGATGGAACCCTAGGACCAAGAACATTAAACTAGTTTAGTTTAATTGGTCAAAAGGCTTCTTTCCCCAACCCTAGAATTTTCGAAAAATTGGAAGAACCCTAGGATCAAGAATTTCAAAGTTCTTGATCAAGAGGATTCTTTATTGTTTGATCTTCAAAATCCAGGATCAAGTATGTTAAACCAAGTTTTGGTTTAATTGATCGAAAAGGATTCCTTCCTTTTTCCTCAAAGATTTTGAAATCAAGGAGGTTACCTGGACACCAAGTTTGTTAAACTGGCCTAGTTTAATTGGTGGAAAAGTTTCCTAGGATTTAAGGAAATTTTCGAAACCCTGGATATAATCTAGGATTAAACTAGTTTAGTTTAATTAAAAGAATTAATTAGAATAATAATAATCTAAAATCTAGATAATTAAACAAGTTTATGTTTAATAGGTTTAATTATTATTTTAATAGATTTATTAAGACTAGTTCTATAAACCTAGTAATTTAGACAAAGTTTTATTGTTTATAAGGTTTAAATTATAAAGTTTAAATAAATTTATTAAAGGTTATAATCTATCTTAGAATTTAAACAAAGTTTATTGTTTAGATAAGATTGATTAAAAGGAATTAATCTTTTAATAAAATGATGTCTTTGATCAAGAAAGTCAAAACCCTCGTTTTGATTGATCAAGAACAAGATTAGGGTTTATCTAATTCACTTGAGGAATTAATAAGAAAAATGAATTTTAATAGATATAATAAGTTTATACGTATTTTAATTAGATTAACTTAAAATACATACGTATAAATTAGATGTAATATTCTTACTAGAATGTTACAAGTTTATTATAAAGTAATGAAATATATATATGTATATATTAAGTACAAGATAAAATGGAACAATTAAAAGGATAATGTTATTTTGATCTTAAATAATATAATAGTATAACTAGTTATTGTATAAAGTTGTCATATAATTAAAAACTAGAAAGTACAAACTTATGATTCTATTATAACTAGAAATTGTACAAGTTGAAATTATATGATTAACTAGAAATATACAAAGTTATATATTATCATATATTAAGATGTATAAAGTTATAAGTTATTATAACTAGATAATTATACAAGTATAATATAAGTGTTTTACAAGACATGTAATATACTAGATTAATGATCAAGTAAAAATAACAAGAACCTATATTTAACTAGTTCAAGTTAAATTTAAGAAAGGTTTTAACAAACTAAGAATTATTATATATAGTCTATATATAATAAGTTTATTAGTTTCACCAAATATATAAACCGGTGATTGTGCTAGCTTAGGTTCCATCATGGTTGTTGGAACTAGTGGGAGCTACACAAGAAAATCACAAAATTTGTTAGTATGTCGTTAAGACATAAGTTTTGGTCGAATCTAATAAGACAAAACAAACGTTTAGTTTCTTTATTGAACGTGTGAAAAACTAGGTGTGTTAAACTAGATTTATGATTCAAGTTTATGAACCATAAAAGAATTAAAAGTTTAACATAAGATTTAAGTTTTTCAAGTAAGATAAAACAAGCAAGTTTTATTATAAATAAGGTTTTTCACAAAACCTAGTAAAACGTTTTGTATATCTCGTTTTAGTTATACATATAAAATCGTGCAATTTCTTGAAATTATAAGTTTTAAAGAATAGTTCTTAAGCTTTAAAAAGGTGTCTTGTAGAATTCTTAAATTCACAAGTCACACATTTTAAACAAGGATTAAGATTGGAATAAAGGTTTAAGTTTAGTTTAAGACTTAAACAAACCCAAGAAAATCTTAGATCGAAGTACTATCCACCTAATGGAACACCTCACTTGTTAAACGATATTCATATTGTAAGGATAAAGAACCTTAGATATGGATTCAAATCATTGCGAGTGTTAGGGTGCGTAAGGTTCTGTGATAATCGGGAGTCCCGGCGCAGAACATCGCACTGTCTTAGATGGTCTGATCTACTTTGGTGATAATCGGGAGTCCCAGCCCAAAAAGTACTTGAGTAGAATAAACATACTAGACTTTATTACTAACTTAGAAATGTACAATTAGATTGTACAAGGTTGCAATAAGTTATAAGTCTAAAGATTCTACGACCCCTAGGAATCGTGTCAAGTTTTGATACGATCGGTAAGGATGTTACCTACCAGAAATAGCATGTCTCGTCGGGAAGTGCCCAAACCTTGCGGGGAGAATGTGATATATGGATCCTAGGCCTAAAATATTAATTATGGGTTTATAATATATTTTAGAGAATGTTTATTGATGATTACTAATTAAACTGGATTTGATTTGTAGATGGCAGCAACAAACACAATGATAAGCTACAAGAAACTGTCGCGACGTTTCTTTCTAGGAAAGAAAGAAAAGACTGGGTCAAATTTCCTCAATTGGAGGCGTGATTTTAAGATCATGCTCAGACAAGATAGGGATTGGATTGACCGAGTGTGACAACCCTCGCAATCAGGTACTTGACCTGACAGTTATTGAACTCATTTGTTTGTTTTAAAACAATCATAACATTCATTTTGCATTTAAGTCTAGCAAATACATGCATTTGTGTCGTTATTACACATCATTTATTAGACATGTGTCAGCTGTCTACATTGTTTCACGATTAAATTGTAATTTAGCGAATTGGTGACTCAACGTAAACTCAAATCAAACCAAAAATTATAAAAGTATATACTTTATAATACTTTGGCTCAACTGTGTTCGAAAATGTATACATAAATCACCAAACGTGATGTAATATATAGTTAAAGAAAGTTATATACGTATCATCTATGTACACTAAATATGTTAACTAGAATGATGATTATTAAATAAATGTAAAAGTTTCATCTTATCTTTCCAATCCATCTTATCCCTTGATAGTAACCCACACGTGCACACAACGAAGTATCCGAAAATTTGTGATGATATCCGTTATTCTTAACAACCAGATACCCACGATAGCCATTAACACCATCATCTTATTAAACCTAATTAATTCTTCACCATCTTCTGCGTGTAAACTTACAAAACTCACTATCACGTCTTACTCTTCCATTTACACTCACGATCAATCGAGTAATAAACCCGACAAATTTCCGGCGATCAGGCAACGTTCTCCAGCGATATTATTCGTTGAGACTTCTCTCTTGGTCTCTCGTTTTTGCGTGCACTTCCCGTTGACCAACACAAGATATTCCGGCAAAGGTATATACCTCGAATCGTTTCTTTTAATGATCACATACGTTTTTTGTTTCGTTTTATTGTTTCTCATTCGATGTTCTTTCTGTTCAGTTTCCTCGTCACCTTCGATAACACTAGAAACATTTTTCCGGCGATTCACAGCACTTTTCCGCCAGCTACGGTATCACCAACGAAGCAAGTTTTCTCGATCTCTTTTCGTCACACACGATCGGTAAAATCTCTATCTGTTCTTGTTTTCGTAGTGTTTTGATCACGTTATATGTAACTGTTGATCGATCGGTTGTTCCTGTTTTCTAAGCCTTACTGACTCGGCGAGATACACGTAACAGTGTATGTGTTTTCGTGAGTTCTTGCCTACAAAACACCATCACCATTTTTATTTACTGCTCATAATTATCTATATATATATATATTTTTAAACCTTTTATCGCAAACGAGGTAGTGTGTGGGTGTTTTAAAAATTATTTTTCCGGCAAACTTTTCATTTGCCGGCGGCCATAGAGCAGCCAGAGTTCTTTTCATTTCCTGATCGTCAAAAATGTAACCCAAACGAAAATGCCAGCCCACTCTGTGAAACATTGTCAACCCAACTTTTTATTTAAGCCCACTTGAGTTTTATTAAATGAATAAAAGCCGTCATTGTTTTAATATGTAAAGCTCAACTCATCTTTGGTGAGCCTCTTTCCATCTAGCAGACAAAACAATTTAGCACGTCTCTTTGATAAAGGCCAAATCAAAATCTAAAAGAAACAGTTTTGTCAAAATGATTTACTCGTATTATTCATTTAATTAATAATTAATTAACTAAATTAATTAAATAAAATTTGTAAACAAATATTATAACAACGTATAACCTTTTTATTAAATATATTAATCTAATTGAATGATACATTAATTTGAAACGAGGTTTCATTTAATTAATTAATTAAAGTTAATTAATGACCAGTTGTAGTTATTAAGACTTATCTAAATGATTGGTTAAATTATCAAATTGTCTACGCAAGAAATCTTAAATATAAACAAAAGTATTTAAAATATGGTACTAATTCAATTGAGTCATCAATGTATCGCTCGAGTCTAATTTCTCTTAGGGAATCATTTTGCATCACTTAGTTTAGGCATGTCGTTGAGACCGTCACTCATACATTTATTCTTATGCGTTTAGGATGCTAGGATCATTTGGTTGGAAACCACATTATTATCTACACTTTTGGCTAGCATTGCACCAGGTGAGTCCACAACCCCCACTTTTTACCGTATTTTAGTTACTATTTTACAACTTTGGGGTGAAAAACATATCAACTGTTTTTATCAAGGTTTACATGTTTCATAATTGTTTATTTTACTTATGATGATACATATTTCAAAACATGACAATCAATCCTTATGCTCGGACTAAGTTTAGGTGTAGTGCATAGCAACATCATTAGATGCTTACACACATAATCATTAGCTAGTTGCGACTAGGACCTGGATATGCAGATAGTACTATCGGCTGATACTCCCCCTCCCACAGTGTGATCAAATCAGGGTGTGTATATCTTAGATACAGTAACATCATTTAGAGTTGGTAGTTTTGGTTATGGACTTAGGGTCGGCATTTCAGTGGATACCAGTCATGCTTTTCTACATACTTATATGTTTCTACATATCACATTTTATCATATTATTGCCCGTGGTGGCACATAATTTTCAAACGTTATATCATCATACAACTTATTATATCATCATACAATTTATGCCATGGTTGGCACATTGAAACTTTGGTTTTCAAACTGTAACGACCCGAAATTTGTAAATAAATAAAATAAATAAAAATATGATAATTATGGATAAATCATATTAAAACCGTAGGAATTGGTTTCGTGTCGTTTGGAGTCCGTATGAGAAAGTTATGGGCGAAACCGGGTTGAAACCTAGACCGAAAAGTGCAGCCCTGCTGCAAAGGCAGGCTCGCGGCGCGAGCCTGGCGCGAGCAACACGCGAGGTTGAGCAGAAGGACCAGAGCTGAATCGCGAGAAAGTCACGTCGACTTCGCGTCGACTTCGCGGCGCGATCCAGACGCGAGCTGGGCGCGAAGTCTGGTATAAAGCGGCGACCAGCGGGAAGACCCGCGTCCTTTCGCGGCGCGAGATCGGCGCGAGCGGGGCGCGAGCCCTTCCGACCAGTGCATTAAATTGGGTTTTCAGCCATAAATGCATTCCCAAAAACCCTAGTTTTCTCTCTTCAAGTGTGTGAACGTTTTTGAGTGAAAAGCATCGTTTGGAGCCGAATTCTTCATCAAATCTTGTGATTCTTCACTCCTAGTTGAAGATTTAAGGTATATCTTCAACCCTTTGTAGTTGTAGCTTTAGATCTATGGATTTAGAAGCTTGGGGTTGAAACCCTAGTTCTTGGGGTTATGAGATATGGTGATATAAATGGTGTATACACTTAATAGATGGTATATTAACAAAGGAAACAAGTGTATGATTATGATTTGTAAGAATCTTAAGGGTTGGTTAAACCTAGGGTTTGGTAAATCGCCATATGTGGGGGAAATGGATTGATGGGTGTTATCTAGAGGTAGATGAACACATTATTAGTAGATTGTGATGTTGAATATTGTATGATCTTTGTGTTAGGCTTTCGGTGACATTTTGGAAAGTCGGTGAAATTGTGAAGCAAGAGTGTTGGTGTCAAGAACACGGTTGGAGCATCTTTATTGCTAAGGTGAGTACGTGTGGACTTTACTGAGTACATAGCCTATGAAATACATTTTATTACTTGAGTTAAGGTCTACTTGCTTTATTGTGTAGACTAGTAGTTGATAGTTAGTTATACCGATGATAGTATTGAACTAACTTGTTTGATGATAGACGTGATAGCCGAGAGCTAGATTGACATAACCATCGAGTTATGATATGGTGAGATGATGTGATGATTCGGGGGATCCCCGGTCATGAGGTATGGAATGGGGAGCATTTGGGCGGATCCCCATCGGCCCATTCCATGATAGTAGTCTTGCTAACTGGAAGTAGTCCGGCGAGTAAGGCAGGTATTGGTAGATTGGGCGATTCCCTCTTGCCTTTACCTTGAAGCTTGTTAATGCGGGGGATCCCCGGTTAATAAGCTAATGTGGTTCTAGTTGGTTGGGGATGTCCCGACAACTAGGTATGATTGCTAGGAAAGCAAGGTATTAGAGTCACAATAGGGTGACTAGATAGATGGGTGATTGCTTACGTGTTTGTTGTTTGTCGTTCGGTTATTATTATTAACTTTGGGGTCTAAACCCATGTAGCTCACAAGACGTTTTTGTCTCACGTACTCCTTGTTTGTTTTGCTATGTACTCAGGTTCGGGATCGAAGGTTTAGGTACGCATGGATAGAGATGCGGGACCTAGAATAGAAGAACTCTAGATTGGATTTAGTCTTAGCTTGGTTATGATCTATTTTGTAACACCTACTTTTATACTCTGATTTCATACCAAGGTTTTTGTAAATCCGAAATGAGGATGTTCTTCTATTTATAAAATGTTTTATTTTGGCCGATTTTTGGTATTAAAATTTGAGGTGTTACAACTTGGTATCAGAGCTATAGTTTAAGTGAATTAGGTTGGATGACCATCCTAGTCTTAGACTGTAGCATTAGGAATATAAGATTCCTTAAGATCATAGGTTGACCTTGAGACTTTATATTAAGTTTAGGGTTGAACCTAGGGGACCGATGAAATTTGTTGTGACTATGGATATTGAGTCTTATGAGACTAATGGGTTGTACACAAGGTACTAAATGTTTAATGTCTTTCGTATAGTCTTGATCGAAAGAAATGGTGAACACTCGTAGAAGTGGTAAAGCCCCGGAGGGCCGTGAGGAGGAAGTACCTCCTGTTGAGAGGGTGGATGAGCAAGAAAGTCAACCATCAATGCATCGGGTTGATGAATCGGAGGGCGGACCTAATAGAACTCCGGTGACCATGGCGGATCTCCAAACTATTATCGACCAAATCAAGGGGACGGTGGCCGAGGAAGTGCACCGAATTATTGGAGACCGTGAAAGGTCGGGTGGAGACCGTGAATTCGAAGCTAAATCGGAGGAGAGAACCGGGGGTAGTGACACCGGGGAGGGAAAGTCCTCCACGGGTGGCCAAAGTGATGCTAGGGCTAGGCCCGTTGTGAAAGAAGGTTGCTCGTTTAAATCCTTCATGGCTTGTAAGCCAAATGTGTACTCGGGTAGTTCGGACCCGAAGATAACGATGAGGTGGATCCGGGAAACCGAGAGAGTTATCGGTAGTAGCAAGTGTAGGGATGCCGATATGGTGACGTATGCATCACAATTGCTAAAAGAAGATGCCATGGTTTGGTGGGATATTGTTTATGAGACCCTCGGGAAGGAGGTGGTTGAAAAGATGTCGTGGGATGAGTTCACCACGAGGTTGAAAAAGAAGTTTTGTCCCGAGAGGGATTTGGAGAAAATGCACGAGAAGTTCGTGACCCTCAAAAAGGGTGATATGTCGATTGAAGAATACTCGAGAGAGTTCACGGGATTGCTCCCGTTTGTTGCTAAAACCTACTCAGATGAGAGGTTGAGGGTGGTCCGGTATGCTAGTGGGCTAACATGGGACTACCAATTGGAGGTGAAGAGGGCGGTTTCACTAAATGAAACTATTAGTGCCGCCCGGAGTGTGGAGGAAGTAAATGAGGCACGTGTTGCCGAAAGGGCCCATGTGGGCGAAAAGAGAAAAGCCGAGAGTGGCTCGGGTACTTATAAGAAGGGGAAGTTCACATCGAGCTTCTCTAAGCAAGGTAGTGTTGGTTCATGCAAGAAGTGCGGGAAGACTCATGCCGGCGTGTGCCGAGGGGAGTCGAAAACTTGTTACAATTGTGGAAAGCCGGGGCATATGGCCCGAGAATGCAAGTCTAAATCTTTGTCCGAGATCGAGTGTTTCTCGTGCCACGAGAAGGGGCACTATAGCAATGTGTGCCCAAAGAAGGGAATCGAGTCGATGGTGTCCACGGCTCAAAAGAAAGTGGAGCCGGCAAAGGTGAAGGGGCGGTCCTTCCAACTTACTCGGGAGGAGGCGAAGGAGGCACACGATGTGGTGTCAGGTATTCTATTCATTAACTCCTTGCTAACTCATATTTTATTTGATTCGGGTTCTAATTATTCGTTTGTGTCCTATGAGTTCGGTTGTAAATTGAATGTGCCGTCTGAAATGTTAGATGAGGTTTATGAGATAGAAGTAGCCGATGGAAAAACGTCTATGGTTGAATGTATTTATAGAAATTGTGAAATAGAAATAGACGGTAGAAAGTTTAAGGTGGATTTGTTGCCCATGGGAATTAGGGCGTTTGATGTGGTTATCGGTATGGATTGGTTGGGTATGCACCAAGCCAAGATTTTGTGTGGAAAGAAAATTGTGTCGATTAGGACACCCGAGAACGAGAAAGTGTATGTGTATGGGGAGAAACGACATCACATGCCTAATGTGATTACCGCTATTAAGGCGAGGAAAAGTATATCGAAAGGTTGTGCATCGTTTATTGCATATGTATTAGATGGCCGAAAAGAAAAGAAGACAATGGATGGTGTAAAAATTATTCGGGAATTTCCCGAGGTATTTCCCGATGACTTGCCCGGTTTGCCACCGGAGAGACAAGTCGAGTTTAAAATTGATTTAGTGCCGGGGGCGACGCCGATTGCTCGTGCTCCATATCGTTTAGCTCCCACCGAGATGCGGGAATTGATGACCCAATTGCAAGAATTGTTAGATAAAGGTTTTATCCGTCCGAGTTCGTCACCGTGGGGTGCACCGGTGTTATTTGTTAAAAAGAAAGACGGTTCGATGAGAATGTGTATCGACTACCGAGATTTGAATAAGGTAACTATTAAGAACCGTTACCCGTTGCCGAGGATTGACGACTTATTTGACCAATTGCAAGGTGCTAGTTATTTCTCAAAGATCGATTTGAGGTCGGGTTATCACCAAGTTCGGGTGAAAGAAGGCGATACCGAGAAGACGGCTTTCCGTACACGTTATGGTCATTATGAATTCCTAGTGATGCCGTTTGGTCTTACCAACGCACCGGCTATTTTTATAGATTTGATGAATCGGGTTTGTAAACCGTTTCTTGATAAGTTTTTGATCGTGTTTATTGACGACATTTTGATTTATTCCAAAACCGAAGAAGAACACGAAGGTCATTTGAGGCTCGTTCTAGACGTGTTGAAACGGGAGAAGTTGTATGCAAAATTTTCAAAGTGTGAATTTTGGTTGCGGGAAGTACAATTCTTAGGTCACGTGGTGACGTGTGATGGTATTAAGGTTGATCCGTCCAAGATTGAAGCGGTGTCAAATTGGGAGCCTCCGAGGACTCCTACCGAGGTTAGAAGTTTTCTTGGATTAGCCGGTTATTACCGGAGATTTATACAAGATTTCTCGAGAATCGCGATTCCACTCACGAAGTTAACGAGAAAAAGTGAGAAGTTTGTGTGGGAGAAGAAGCAAGAAGAGGCGTTTAAATTGTTAAAAGAAAAGTTATGTAACGCACCGATCCTCACGTTACCGGATGGTATGGAAGATTTTGTGGTTTATAGTGATGCTTCGAATCAAGGGCTCGGTTGTGTGTTGATGCAAAGAGGTAAAGTGATCGCGTATGCCTCGCGACAATTGAAGAATGCGGAATTACGGTACACGACACACGACTTAGAATTGGCGGCGATTATATTTGCCTTAAAGTTGTGGAGGCATTATTTGTATGGTACTCGGTGTACGTTGTACACGGATCACAAAAGTCTACAATACGTGTTTACTCAAAAAGACCTAAATATGCGACAAAGAAGGTGGATCGAGTTGATAGCCGACTATGATTGTGAAATTGTGTATCACGCGGGTAAGGCGAATGTGGTGGCCGACGCCTTGAGCCGAAAAGTTTATGAAAAACTGAACCGGGGAATTTTAACACGTATAGAAGTCGTCTCGAGCATCATCGAAAGAATCAAGAATGCCCAACGAGAAGTTATGGGAAAAGACGAGTTAAGACAAGAACGGTTAGGTAAAAACCAACATTTTCTCGAAAATGCACAAGGGTTGAAGACCGTAGGCGGTCGTATTTGGGTTCCTAAGTTCGGTGGTATCCGAAAAGAGTTGTTGTATGATGTGCACAAATCGAAGTATTCGATTCACCCGGGAAGTACAAAGACGTACCAAGATATGAAACGGGTTTATTGGTGGCCCGGAATGAAAACGAGAGTGGCCAAGTATATTTCTAAGTGTGCCACGTGTGCACAAGTGAAAGCCGAGCATCAAGTACCGTATGGGGTAGCTCAATCATTGGTGGTGCCGGCCGGGAAGTGGGAAGATATAACTATGGATTTCATAGTGGGTTTACCGAAGACGGGTAGAGGTCACGATGCCATTTGGGTCATAGTTGACCGGTTGACCAAGAGTGCGTTATTTCTAGCAATTCGGGAAACATTGCCACTTGAGAAATTGGCTAAGTTGTATATTGATGAGGTGGTTCGACTCCACGGGGTTCCGTTATCGATTGTGTCCGATAGAGACGCGAGGTTTACCTCGAGATTTTGGCGATCTTTACAAGAAGAATTGGGTACAAAGTTGCGGTTGAGCACGGCTTATCACCCGCAAACCGACGGTCAAAGTGAAAGAACAATTCAAACGGTCGAAGATATGTTGAGATCGTGCGTTCTAGATTTCGGTGGTAAATGGGATGAACATTTACCGTTAGTCGAGTTCTCGTATAATAATAGTTATCACTCGACTATCAAGATGCCGCCTTATGAGGCGTTGTATGGTAGAAAATGTAGAACTCCATCTTGTTGGTTGGAAGCGGGAGAGACGAAACTCATGGGTCCCGAGATCGTGAGAGTGACAAATGAAAAGATCGGTATTATTCAAACCAACATGAAAGTCGCCCAAGATAGACAACGAAGTTATTCGGGTTTGAAGAAAAGGCCATACGACTTAGATGTCGGTGATATGGTCATGTTGAAAGTGTCACCTTGGAAAGGTGTGATGCGGTTTGGTAAAAAGGGAAAGTTAAGTCCAAGGTATGTTGGACCGTTTAAAATATTGAAACGGGTCGGGCTTCAAGCTTTTAAGTTGGAACTTCCACCCGAGCTTCAAGGTGTGCATGACACCTTTCACGTGAGTTATTTGAAGAAGTTTAGCGGGGAAGTTGAGAATATTATTCCATTGCAAGAGTTGCGGGTTGACGGCCCGAATCGGTTGATTGAAGAGCCTGAAGCTATATTAGAGACGAAAACAAAGAAGCTTCGGAATAAGGAGATCGAGTTGGTATTGGTCAAGTGGAAGCATTCACTTGGGCCGAATTTGACTTGGGAAGTCAAGGACGAGATTCAGAAGAGGTACCCGGATTTCGTGAACTATGATGAGATTCCGAGGACGGAATCTTCTTAAGGGGTAGATAGTTGTAACGACCCGAAATTTGTAAATAAATAAAATAAATAAAAATATGATAATTATGGATAAATCATATTAAAACCGTAGGAATTGGTTTCGTGTCGTTTGGAGTCCGTATGAGAAAGTTATGGGCGAAACCGGGTTGAAACCTAGACCGAAAAGTGCAGCCCTGCTGCAAAGGCAGGCTCGCGGCGCGAGCCTGGCGCGAGCAAAACGCGAGGTTGAGCAGAAGGACCAGAGCTGAATCGCGAGAAAGTCGCGTCGACTTCGCGGCGCGATCCAGACGCGAGCTGGGCGCGAAGTCTGGTATAAAGCGGCGACCAGCGGGAAGACCCGCGTCCTTTCGCGGCGCGAGATCGGCGCGAGCGGGGCGCGAGCCCTTCCGACCAGTGCATTAAATTGGGTTTTTCAGCCATAAATGCATTCCCAAAAACCCTAGTTTTCTCTCTTCAAGTGTGTGAACGTTTTTGAGTGAAAAACATCGTTTGGAGCCGAATTCTTCATCAAATCTTGTGATTCTTCACTCCTAGTTGAAGATTTAAGGTATATCTTCAACCCTTTGTAGTTGTAGCTTTAGATCTATGGATTTAGAAGCTTGGGGTTGAAACCCTAGTTCTTGGGGTTATGAGATATGGTGATATAAATGGTGTATACACTTAATAGATGGTATATTAACAAAGGAAACAAGTGTATGATTATGATTTGTAAGAATCTTAAGGGTTGGTTAAACCTAGGGTTTGGTAAATCACCATATGTGGGGGAAATGGATTGATGGGTGTTATCTAGAGGTAGATGAACACATTATTAGTAGATTGTGATGTTGAATATTGTATGATCTCTGTGTTAGGCATTCGGTGACATTTTGGAAAGTCGGTGAAATTGTGAAGCAAGAGTGTTGGTGTCAAGAACACGGTTGGAGCATCTTTATTGCTAAGGTGAGTACGTGTGGACTTTACTGAGTACATAGCCTATGAAATACATTTTATTACTTGTGTTATGGTCTACTTGCTTTATTGTGTAGACTAGTAGTTGATAGTTAGTTATACCGATGATAGTATTGAACTAACTTGTTTGATGATACACGTGATAGCCGAGAGCTAGATTGACATAACCATCGAGTTATGATATGGTGAGATGATGTGATGATTCGGGGGATCCCCGGTCACGAGGTATGGAATGGGGAGCATTTGGGCGGATCCCCATCGGCCCATTCCATGATAGTAGTCTTGCTAACTGGAAGTAGTCCGGCGAGTAAGGTAGGTATTGGTAGATTGGGCGATTCCCTCTTGCCTTTACCTTGAAGCTTGTTAATGCGGGGGATCCCCGGTTAATAACCTAATGTGGTTCTAGTTGGTTGGGGATGTCCCGACAACTAGGTATGATTGCTAGGAAAGCAAGGTATTAGAGTCACAATAGGGTGACTAGATAGATGGGTGATTGCTTACGTGTTTGTTGTTTGTCGTTCGGTTATTATTATTAACTTTGGGGTCTAAACCCATGTAGCTCACGAGACGTTTTTGTCTCACGTACTCCTTGTTTGTTTTGCTATGTACTCAGGTTCGGGATCGAAGGTTTAGGTACGCATGGATAGAGATGCGGGACCTAGAATAGAAGAACTCTAGATTGGATTTAGTCTTAGCTTGGTTATGATCTATTTTGGCCGATTTTTGGTATTAAAATTTGAGGTGTTACACAAACTATTTACAAAGTTAAGTTATTATACATTTTATGCCTTGTTGGCACACAAAAACTTTGGTTTTCAAAACTCATATTAAACCTGTGGATTCACTCAACAATTTTGTTGATCATGTTTCATATGTTTTTCAGGTAACTAAGTTGAAGCATGAGTCATAATGGCATTGGATAGCAAGCATGCATGTGTCAAGATGCCACGATCACAAATCATTTTAAAACTATGTCTTTTGGATTTAAGTTATTTCATTTACATTAATTTTTGTTAAATTACTTTATTTCAAACCTTTATGAAGTTTTAAACAATTATTGTTTACAATAATCATATGCTTGTGTTATTCAAAATGTCCACGCCCGTTCTTCCGCAAACCATTTTTGGCGGGGTGTGACAGATTGGTATCAGAGCCATTGGTTATAGTGAACTAACGAGTTTAGTCTATAATTACAAAAAAAGATTTTTGGACAAAACTATTTTGAGTCAAACTGTTTTCGTGGCATCGAAAGTTTCATTTCATATATAGTTGCATTTCACAAAGAGTCTCATTGCATATACATTTGCATTACATTTCATTCACTTGACCTATACCTTAGAATTATGTTACTTGGCTTACACTAATATTAGGTAGATTGCTTACATTTCACTTAACACTTACACATAAACACACACTCAATAATGTTTACCAAACGTCTACAAGTAGTGACTATTATAGTTACTCTACTATACCGGATAAGGAGCATAGTGGCACAACATCAATCATCTTCATGCAAGAAACACTTCTACAATTTCACCACATATCTTAATCACACCTAATATTTTCCTTTCACACTATATATCCTTTTCATACGCTATCCCTCACGCGAACTCATTAGTAAAGTTATGAAGTGACAATGATGAAGAAACATTGTATGATGATATTATAAAAACGCATGATCAACGGTTTTATTATTACATGATACAATGTAGATTTATTAAAGTCATGGATTAATAAAAGGGTGCAAATGAATTCTTAATATAGTACTTTACAATCCAAACCTCAGAAAATTTGCATTCGTTCTAAATCATTTAATATTCATATTCTTATAACCTTAATTCATTTTTTTATCAGAATTGAAAAATGCCTGCAAGACGTATATATACCCAAAACAGCTGTAGAACCGAAGAACCCATTAACAACGGAAATAGGCAACCTCCTGAAAATGTGGAAGAAATAGTAACGGTCAGAGTCGCCGAAGCAATAGCACAATATGAAGCAAACAGAGTAACTCGTGAAAGTGGCGAAGCTAATAATAACACCAATATTGGAGATGCAAATGCAAATCATCAAAGATGTTCTTTTAAAACTTTCTCTAATTGTCGTCCTCCAACGTTCTCTGGAAACGAAGAAGCCATCGCAATAATCCACTGGACTGAAAAGATCGAGTCTATTTTCAGTATTGTGAACGTTTCCCCAAATGACATGGTTAAATATGCTGCTAGCACTCTGGCAAAAGAAGCGTTATCTTGGTGGAACTCGCAGGTGCAAACACTAGGTCGTACCACTGCTGATTCCATGACATGGGCTGATTTCAGAAGCCAACTGACTGATAAATTATGTCCGAGGAGTGAACTTGCGAAAATTGAGTCAGAACTGTGGAACATCGCTATGGAAGGGTCAGATATTACTGGGTATACTACGAAATTCCAAGAGCTTGCACGATTAGTTCCTCATATGGTTACTCTTGAATATAAGAGAATCGAAAAAGTATATCCATGGATTATCTCATGTGATTCGAAGCTACGTAACTTCTGCTGAACCCACTACTTTCGAGGATGCTGTAAAGCAAGCTAAACGATTAACAGATGATGCTATCCGTAATGGTACCCAACAAAAGAAAGACGCCCCTGCAAACCCTCCCGACAACCATAGCAACACCAACCGAACCGTTGACCGATCCAACAATGATGGCAAACGATGTTGGGAAGATAATCAAGACTTTCATCAGGATCAACCCGACAATAAGCACCGGAAAACAACCCGAGCGTACGCTGCAATAAATCAAACAAATCCAGGAGCCAAACCCTATACTGGCAACAAACCCAAGTGCAACATATGTGAGTGGCATCATGAGGGAGATTGCGAAAGATGTAACCGATGGGGTCACAAAACCCGAAACTGTAGAGCCAACCCACCAAATCATGGACCAAGACCCAAGGCTTGCTACGAATGTGGAGATCCCAACCATTTTAGAAACAAGTGCCCAAATATAAACAACCGCAACAATGGCAACAACAATCGAAATCCCAACGACAATGAAACCGGTACGTCACTCTTTCATAACACTCTAAAAATCACTAATCATACGTAAGTCCGTTATTATTTACGAGACTATCCACATTTCTTTTTCGACTCCTAACCTAGTAGTACATCGTCTTAAATTTCGGGACGAAATTTCATTAACGAGGGGAGAATGTGACAACCCTCGCAATCAGGTACTTGACCTGACAGTTATTGAACTCATTTTTTTGTTTTAGAACAATCATAACATTCATTTTGCATTTAAGTCTAGCAAATACATGCATTTGTGTCGTTATTACACATCATTTATTAGACATGTGTCAGCTGTCTACATTTTTTCATGATTAAATTGTAATTTAGCGAATTGGTGACTCAACGTAAACTCAAATCAAACCAAAAATTATAAAAGTATATACTTTATAATACTTTGGCTCAACTGGGTTTGAAAATTTATACATAAATCACCAAACGTGATGTAATATGTAGTTAAAGAAAGTTATATACGTATCATGTATGTACACTAAATATGTTAACTAGAATGATGATTATTAAATAAATGTAAAAGTTTCATCTTATCTTTCCAATCCATCTTATCCCTTGATAGTAACCCACACATGCACACAACGAAGTATCCGAAAATTTGTGATGATATCCGTTATTCTTAACAACCAGATACCCACGATAGCCATTAACACCATCTTCTTATTAAACCTAATTAATTCTTCACCATCTTCTGCATGTAAACTTACAAAACTCACTATCACGTCTTACTCTTCCATTTACACTCACGATCAATCGAGCAATAAACCCGAAAAATTTCCGGCGATCAGGCAACGTTCTCCAGCGATATTATTCGTTGAGATTTCTCCCTTGGTCTCTCGTTTTTGCGTGCACTTCCAGTTGACCAACACAAGATATTCCGGAAAAGGTATATACCTCGAATCGTTTCTTTTAATGATCACATACGTTTTTGGTTTCGTTATATTGTTTCTCATTCGATGTTCTTTCTGCTCAGTTTCCTCGTCACCTTCGATAACACTAGAAATGTTTTTCCGGCGATTCACATCACTTTTCCGCCAGCTACGGTATCACCAACGAAGCAAGTTTTCTCGATCTCTTTTAGTCACACACGATCAGTAAAATCTCTAACTGTTCTTGTTTTCGTAGTGTTTTGATCACGTAATATGTAACTGTTGATCGATCGGTTGTTCCTGTTTTCTAAGCCTTACTGACTCGGCGAGATACACGTAACAGTGTATGTGTTTTCGTGAGTTCTTGCCTACAAAACACCATCACCATTTTTATTTACTGCTCATAATTATCTATATATATATTTTTAAACCTTGTATCGCAAACGAGGTAGTGTGTGGGTGTTTTAAAAATTATTTTTCCGGCAAACTTTTCATTCGCCGGCGGCCATAGAGCAGCCAGAGTTCTTTTTATTTCCTGATCGTCAAAAATGTAACCCAAACGAAAACGCCAGCCCACTCTGTGAAACATTGTCAACCCAACTTTTTATTTAAGCCCACTTGAGTTTTATTAAATGAATAAAAGCAGTCATTGTTTTAATATGTAAAGCTCAACTCATCTTTGGTGAGCCTCTTTCCATCTAGCAGACAAAACAATTTAGCACGTCTCTTTGATAAAGCCCAAATCAAAATCTAAAAGAAACAGTTTTGTCAAAATGATTTACTCGTATTATTCATTTAATTAATAATTAATTAACTAAATTAATTACATAAAATTTGTAAACAAATATTTTAACAAAGTGTAACCTTTTTATTAAATATATTAATCTAATTGAATGATACGTTAATTTGAAACGAGGTTTCATTTAATTAATTAATTAAAGTTAATTAATGACCAGTTGTAGTTATTAAGACTTATCTAAATGATTGGTTAAATTATCAAATTGTCTACGCAAGAAATGTTAAATCTAAACAAAAGTATTTAAAATATGGTACTAATTCAATTGAGTCATCAATGTATCGCTCGAGTCTATTTCTCTTAGGGAATCATTTTGCATCACTTAGTTTAGGCATGTCGTTGAGACCGTCACTCATACATTTATTCTTATGCGTTTAGGACGCTACGATCATTTGGTTGGAAACCACATTATTATCTACACTTTTGGCTAGCATTGCACCAAGTGAGTCCACAGCCCCCACTTTTTACCGTATTTTATTTACTATTTTACAACTTTGGGGTGAAAAACATATCAACTGTTTTATCAAGGTTTATATGTTTCATAACTGTTTATTTTACTTATGATGATACATATTTCAAAACATGACAATCAATCCTTATGCTCGGACTAAGTTTAGGTGTAGTGCATAGCAACATCATTAGATGCTTACACACATAATCATTAGCTAGTTGCGACTAGGCCCTGGATATGCAGATAGTACTATCGGTTGATACTCCCCCTCCCAGGGAGTGTATATCTTAGATACAGTAACATCATTTAGAGTTGGTAGTTTTGGTTATGGACTTAGGGTCGGCATTTCAGTGGATACCAGTCATGCTTTTCTACATACTTATATGTTTCTACATATCACATTTTATCATATTATTGCCCGTGGTGGCACATAATTTTCAAACGTTATATCATCATACAACTTATTATATCATCATACAATTTATGCCATGGTTGGCACATTGAAACTTTGGTTTTCAAACTATTTACAAAGTTAAGTTATTATACATTTTATGCCTTGTTGGCACACAAAAACTTTGGTTTTCAAAACTCATATTAAACCTGTGGATTCACTCAACAATTTTGTTGATCATTTTTCATATTTTTTCAGGTAACTAAGTTGAAGCATGAGTCATAATAGCATTGGATAGCAAGCATGCATGTGTCAAGATGCCACGATCACAAATCATTTTAAAACTATGACTTTTGGATTTAAGTTATTTTATTTACGTTAATTTTTGTGAAATTACTTTATTTCAAACCTTTATGAAGTTTTAAACAATTATTGTTTACAATAATCATATGCTTGTGTTACTCAAAATGTCCACGCCCGTTCTTCCGCAAACCATTTTTGGCGGGGTGTGACACCGAGAAAGAAACGTGTTGAAAACCCCTGCCAAGGATGAAGAAAACGAACCAGGACAAGCATTTTATGCTTGTAAGGCGTTCACTTCTTGCAAGATGGCTGAGGGAGCATCAGTTGGCGCACACGTCATGAGAATGAAGGTGGACGTTGATCACCTTACTAGACTGTTCTTCATGTAGCATTCAGACCGAATGACTCTATGAAATTACGTTGATACTTCCACATATTACGGGTAACGTAGGAGACATCTCTATTTTTCCCCAGGGGAATCTTTTGAATTTGGTCACCACATGCCATTGTAGTTAGCAATTGACGTGATACTCAACTCATTGTCTGATGACTACAAGTTCTTTGTAGTCAACTACAGCAAACGTAATATGGATAATTCCATTCCCGAGCTACAATCCATGCTCGATGTTGTTGAATTGAATATTGAGACCAATTCTAAAAGGGGTCGCACAACTGATGATAGCGATGAAGAAGGGCATGGTGGTAAAGGAAAGGGTAAAACCTATCCTAACCAAGGAATGTCAAGTGGTAAATGTGTCAAACAAAAGGTCAAGAAGGTTAAGCCTAACACTGTGAGGACCGAGAATCGGTGCTTTAAGTGTGGTGAGGCTGGGCACTAGAAAAGGAATTGTCCAAAGGGTGCAAGTGGTAGTGGAGGAAACGCAAGTTCCTCAGGTAACACAACCTCACTTCTTAATCACTTTAAGATACTTGTAAAGTACGTTACGAGTAATCTAACTTTTGCAATCGTTTATTGCAGGAGGAGATGGAAATTGATGACGACCAGCATGAGATAGTGATGATCCCACGAGCACCATGTTTTTGACTCAGTATTTTGTGGATTCGTTTTTAAACAATTTCACTTTATTGTTTGGATAATTTTATTTTATGTTAAAACAAGCTTTCTTTGGTTTTAATAAATTTCGAATCCATAGTTGAATTATATTGTGTGCATGTGTGATAATTACACTAGTCAAGGTTTATGACTAGATTGTAAGTCAAGTTTTTGATTTACTTATATTTCATGTTTTATATTTGTTTGATTGTTGTATGAAAAATGTCTTGGTAGCTCAAGGTACTTAGATACTAGTAATTAGAAAGTTTTTCTAATGAAAGTTTTTAAGAGTTTTATGAAAGCATAAGGTTCAAAAGTTATTGAACTTAGTTAAAACATCTTAAGTAATAGTCATTACTTATGATAGTAAGTTTTAAAGTATTAGTATTAATATAGTATGATTATATTGCATATAATAAAGATAGACTTTAAGAGTATTATTACAAGTCTTTTATACTTGTAGGAAAGGATTTAATGAAGTCATAATTCCCTAATAGGAATAATTGGATATTCGTATAATCCAAGTAAAATGACTTAGACATTAAATAGACTCTTAAAAGAGACAAACTATATTAAGGTGTTTAAGAATTAAAAGGTATTATTACAAGTCTTTTATACTTGTAATAAATACAATATTTAATCAAGCCATACTTCCCCTATAGGAATAATGGATATTTAAGAAATCCAAGGAAATGACTTTGGCATTAAATAAAGTTCTTAAAAGAATACTAATGTATTTAAGAATTGGAAGTATCGTTTCAAGTATCTTATACTTGTTAGATACAGTAATCGGTAAAGAACATAATTCCCTAAACAGGAATGTTGGACATTCGCAAATCCAAAGGATGATCTTACTTATTGATAGAATTCTTAAAAGATTAAACTAAAAGTTATTGACTAGGTGAAAGTAGTTTAAGAGATGCTTAAATTCCATAAAAGTAAGTGGGAGCTAAGACTAACGTAATTCATTAAAGATGTTAATGAATTTAGTAAGTTAGTAAGACATTAACAACAAGGTTTTACCAAGTCGTTAGCCAAAGAGTTAAGAGAAATAAATGATCATTGATTAGATTATTGCAAACCTAATAGCGTGATCACAAGTCTTGTGATTAATTATTGCATATCTAATAGGTTGTTAACACTTCAGTGGACAACATAATCATTTAAGGAAATTTCTTTAACTAGTAAGAATATCTACAAATCAAGTAACTAAAAGAGGCTTTAATTACAATGATAGTTTTATGAATTCAAGAAACTAAGGAGTTAATTTTCAATCCTCCTATGTTTGCCGAATTACATAAAAGGCAAGACTAGAATATGTTCTAAATGTTGCATGAACAATATCTAGCAAAGACAAAAGTAACAGTATTCCTAAATACCCGTCTTGTGTCTTTAGTTTCATAGAAATGATTGGTTTACTGATAAAGTTACAATTAAACATTGTAAGAATCATTAAGTAATCAACACGAACAAAAGGAATAAGTAATGATCCAGTAATAATTCAGTATCTATGTCCAGTGAGGAATAATACATGAGTTAGTATCATTGTTATTCAGACTTTGTATGTTTTACAATATTCATGAATAAAAGTCTATTTATTCAAAAAGATATAAATCCGTGACTACTCGTCTTGGTGAGAACCTTGATGGGACGTTAACGTCATCGCGGTATTTGGTGGTAGATTCGAAGTTCTTCGAAGATAGCTACACAAGTTTTGTGTAAACCAAATATCGGTGATATTCTGTTGGAGGCTCAACAAATATTGGATCGACCACCGTGACAATACTTCGTGGTTGAAAAGTTCAAAAGTATTGTTCACTAGGATTGTCCTTAAGCCTGAGGTATTTGGTTTAGGATACAATGACTAATGTGCTTTGGTTCGTCTTAGACAATTTTGAAATATGTTTGTCATACGAGGCGATACTGGGTACAAAGGAAGTTGTACTTTAAATCGAAATATAACAAGATGGTAATTGCACCTCCTTTTTAGGAGAGATATTTATAGGTCCTTTGACATGATGAGAAACTAACAAGTGTACGACCGTGCGCAAACGAACTGATTTGTTCTTTGTCGTTTATCACAGCAGTTTGAATCAAGAAGTCATAAAAATATTTCAAATACAGCAGTTGATATTTTCTACCATGCTCGTATTCGTTGTCACAAATATCGTGCTGCAAGGGATAAGCCTAAAATATTTGCCCAGGAAGTAGAGACAGAGTGTTCTTTACTAGGAGACGCTACTAAAGAGTTTTTCATAAACTATACGTGGGTTGCGTAAGCTGTTTTTATGGGGTTGGTTACCTACATGCCCATCTAGAAGGCCACTGTAGCTCGTATCATTAAGATAAAGGTTACAAACTTGCACAAGTGGGAGTCTGAAGGATTTATGTGCACAGTTAGTCAACCTATGATGATACATTCATACCTACTAAACACTTAAGGGTCACACCGGTGAGTGCAGGTAATACGAGCAAGATAAGCAATGATACTACGAAGAGGAATGATTCATAATAGTCATTATGAATCAGTTAAAGTATTAAGTTAAGTTTAACTTATTACTAGATTAATTTAACTAACTAATTAATACAAGTGTTTGTACATTTACTAGTTGAGTAAATATACAATGTGTTAATCAAAGATTATCCATGATATGATTTAAAGCTATTAAATCAAATAAGTAATTGGATAATATTGTTGTATAAATTATATATAGGTTATTATATAATTAACTATTAAAAGTATATATACAAGTATATATAATTCGTGTATATGGGTATCGAATTATTAGTGTGTTAATAATAGACATTTAATAGTTAAGTGCAACGATAATAAACTAGTTAAACTATAAGGGATGGAAGTGTAAAAGGATAAGTTTTATTAAGCGATTAATCTTAATTAAACTAAAAGGGTCCTAAGTGAAAGTCCTTCTATGATAAATAGAAGGCTTAGGGATCACCTATAGGGTTACACCAAAAAGTCGTACACCCTAGCCTCCTTTCTTCCATTCGGCCGAAACCAAGACACCACCACTTGGTGTTCTTCGTTCTTCGTGTTCTTCAAGTTTTGAAGAACAAGTTCATTGCTTAGATCAACTAGAAGATCGCTCGATTTGTTCATCATCAGTGGACTAATCTTAAGCAAACAACAAGGTATGTTTTGGGAAACATCTTTCTCCCTTCTCCCCTCTTAGACGAATTCGGCCAAAGAACCCTAGGGTTCTTTGGTTGATGGTCCAACGAACCACACAAGCTTTGTGTGTGTTCGAGTTCTTCGTACAATGTTTCTTTCTTGTTAATCTAATCTAGATTTCGAACATCCCAATCCTTTAGGGTTTAAGGATTAGGTTTAATCCCAATTCCACTTTTAGGGATTAAATCAGCTAGTTGGTTTAACCGGTCAGGAACAAGTTCATGTTCTTGGTCAGCAAGGTTCGAACCAAGCATGCTAGGCGGTCGGTCCTATGGGTCGATCGAGTACAATGAAACCCTACATTTATTTCATGGATCGTTTATGGGTTCCTAATCATGGAAGTGTTCGCGACGTCATCTTGAATGAAGCTCATCGATCTAATTATTCTATTCATCTTGGTGCTGAGAAGATGTATAAAGATGTCAAAGAATTATACTGGCGGCCAAGATGAAGAAAGAGATCGCAGTTTATGTCAGCAAATGTTTAACTTGTACCAAAGTGAAAGCAGAGAATCAGAAGCCTTCCGGTCTGCTACAACAGCCAGAGATCCCTGAATGGAAATGAGAAGAAATCTCTATGGATTTCATAACCAAGCTGCCTCGAACGTCTAGTGGTCATGACACAATTTGGGTAATTGTTGATGAAGGAATTATGTGCACAGTTAGTCAACCTATGATGATACATCCATGCCTACGAAACACTTAAGGGTCACACCGGTGAGTACATGTAATACGAGCAAGTTATGCAACGATACTACGAAGAGGAATGATTCATAATAGTCATTATGAATCAGTTAAGTATTAAGTTAAGTTTAACTTATTACTAGATTAGTTTAACTAACTAATTAATACAAGTAGTTGTACATTTACTAGTTGAGTAAATATACAATGTGTTAATTAAAGGTTATCCATGATATGATTTAAAGCTATTAAATCATATAGTAATTGGATAATATTGTTGTGTAAATTATATAAAGGTTATTATATAATTAACTATTAAAAGTATAAATACAAGTGTATAATTTCGTGTATATGGGTACCGAAATTATAGTGTATTAATACTAGACATTTAATAGTCAAGTGCAATAATAATAAACTAGTTAAACTATAAGGGATGAAAGTGTTAAAAGGAAGTTTAATTAAAGTTCTAATATTAATTAAACCTAAAGGGTTCTAAGCGTAACTTATTTGTATATAAATAAGAGGCTTAGGGTAACCCTAAAACCCCTTGATCACCATACGAAAATCCCTTCCCCCCTCCCCTTCGATTTTCAGCCGAACACAAGATCAAGAACACAACTCTTTGTGTTCTTCATGTTCTTCGTTCGTTCTTCATGTTCTTCAAGTCTTGAAGATCCAAGATCGTTGCAAGTGATCATCTAGAGGATCGTTCGTCGTGTTCATCATCAGTGGACTTATCTTAAGCATTAACCTAAGGTATGATTCATGGAACACTCTTCTTCCTCTCCTCTTGTTCGAAGTCGAACCAAGAAGCCTAGGGTTCTTGGTAGTAGTCGACGAACACACACAAGTATGTGTGTGTGTTCGAGTTCTTCGTACAAGGTTTCTTTCTTATTAACCTAATCTAGATTTCCAACATCCCAATCCTTTAGGGTTTAAGGATTCGGTTTAATCCCAGTTCCGCTTTTAGGGATTAAATCAGCTAGTTGGTTTTAACCGGTCAAGAACAAGTTCATGTTCTTGGTCAGTATGGTCGAACCAAGCATACTAGGAGGTTGGCCCAAGTGGTCGATCAGTGTTATGAAACCCTACAGTGGTATCAGAGCGTTGGTTTAGAGATCAAGACTAGATTAACAAAGATTGTTTGTTTACTTTGATTTTAAATTTTTTTTTTTTGTTTCAAGTTTTCTTCTTCTTCTTCATATTTTTCGAAAAAGGGAAGAACCCTAGGACCAAGAACATTAAACTAGTCTAAGTTTAATTGGTCAAGAAGGTTTCTAGAAAACCCTAGCAATTTTCGAAAACCATAGGAAAAACCCTAGGATAAAGTATGTTAAACAAGATATGTTTAATTGATCAAAAGGATTCTTTCCTTACTTCCTTTGAAAATTCGTGACATAGGAAGATCCCTATGATCAAGTATGTTAAACAAGATTTGTTAAATTTATCAAAAGGATTTTTTCCTAATCCCTTAGGATTTTCGAAAATCTAGAGGATACTTGGACACCAAGTTTATTAAACTAGCCTAATTTAATTGGTGAAAAAGTTTCCTAGGCTTAAGAATTTCGAAACCCTAAAGAACCATAGAACATTAAACTAGTTTAAGTTTAATGGTTTAAAAGTATTAATTAGGATAATAATCTAAACCTATAGTTAATTAGACAAGTTTATGTCTAATAGGTTTAATTTTTATTTTGATAGATTTATTTTAACTAGTTCTTTAAACCTAGAAATTTAGACAAAGTTTCATTGTCTACAAGGTTTAAATTAAAAAGTTTAAATAAATATATTAAAAGTTATAATCTATCTTAGAATTTAAACAAAGTTAATTGTTTAATAGAATTGATTAAAATTAATCTTTTAATTAAAATAATGTCTTTGATCAAGAAAGTCAAAACCCTAGTTTTGATTGGTCAAAAACAAGATTAGGGTTCATCTAATTAATTTAGGGAATTGATATAGAGGATGTTAATTTTTAAGTTCTAAAATTAACAAGGTGTATTTAATTATTTATATATATGTATTTAATTTTTCGGAATTTTTAATAATTAGGTAAAATCGAATTTTAAAAGATATAATAAGTTTATACGTATTTTAATTAGTTTAAGTTAAAATACATACGTATAAATTAGATGTAATATTCGTATTAGAATGTTACAAGTTCATTATTATAAATATACATATATACGAATATATATATTAAATACAAGATAAAATGGAACAATTAAAAAGGGGAAATGTTATTTTGATCTTTAAAGATAATATTATAATTAGTTATTGTATAAGTTATAATATAATTAAAACTAGAAAGTACAAAGTTATTATTTCATTATAACTAGAAATTGTACAAGTTGAAATTATATGATTAACTAGAAATATACAAAGTTATATATATTAAGATGTATAAAGTTATAAGTTATTATAACTAGTTAATTATACAAGTATAATATAAGTATTTTACAAGTCATGTAATATACTAGAATAATGATCAAGTGAAGATAACAAGAACCTATATTTAACTAGTTCAAGTTGAATATAAGAAAAGTTTAAACAAACTAAGAATTATTATATATAGTTTTTATATAATAAGTTTATTAGTTTCACCAAGTATAAACCGGTGATTGTGATAGCTTAAGTTTCATCATGGTTGTTGAAGCTAGCGGGAGCTACACAAGAAAATCACAAAGTTTATAAGTGTGTCGATAAGATATAAGTCTTGGTCGAATCTAATAAGTCAAAAACAAATGTTTGATTTCATTAGTAGACATATGAAGGACTAGATGTGTTAAACTAGGTTTATGTTTCAAGTTCATGAATCATAAAAGAATTTAAAAGTTTAACATAAGTTTATAAGTTTTTCAAGTAAGATAAAACAAGTAAGTTTTATTCTAGATAAGATTTTTCACAAAATCTAGTAAAACGTTTTGTACACCTCGTTTTAGGTATACATATAAAATCGTGTAAATTCTTGAAACTATAAGTTTTTAAAGAATAGTTCTTGAGTTTTAAAAAGGTGTCTTGTAGAACGCTTCAATTCACAAGTCACACATTTTAAACAAGGATTAAGATTGGAATAAAAGTTTAAGTTTAGTTTAAGACTTAAACAAACCCAAGAAAATATTAGATCTAAGTACTATCCACCTAATGGAACACCTCACTTGTTAAACGATATTCATATTGTAAGGATAAAGAACCTTAGATATGGATTCAAATCATTGCGAGTGTTAGGGTGCGTAAGGTTCTGTGATAATCGGGAGTCCCGACGCAGAGCATCGCACCGTCTTAGATGGTCTGATCTACTTTGGTGATAATCGGGAGTCCCGGCCCAAAAACATACTAGACTTTATTACTAACTTAGAAATGTACGATTAGATTGTACAAGGTTGTAATAAATTATAAGTCTAAAGATTCTACGACCCCTAGGAATCGTGTCAAGTCTTGATACGATCGGTAAGGATGTTACCTACTAGAAATAGCATGTCTCGTCGGGAAGTGCCCAAACCTTGCGGCGAGAATGTGATATATGGATCCTAGGCCTAAAATATTAATTATGGGTTTATAATATATTTTAGAGAATGTTTATTGATGATTACTAATTAAACTGGGTTTGATTTGTATATGGCAACAACAAACGCAATCGCGACAACAAGTACCAATAATCTCTCACTTCGCTCAATCCTCGAAAAGGACAAGTTGACTGGGTCAAACTTTCTCAACTGGGAGCGCAATCTTCGTATTGTGCTCAGGCATGAGAAAAAGTGGTATGTCTTGGAGAGAGCAGTACCAAACACCCCTGCTGTTAATGTCAGAGCTGAAACGAGGCAAGCTTATGATAAGCATGTCAGTGATGCACTCGATGTAAGCTGTCTGATGCTCGCCACTATGAGTCCTGAGTTACAAGCAGGACTTATGGATGTGCCTGCATTTGAGATGATCCAGCAACTTAGGGATTCATTTCAAGAGCAAGCTCGCACTGAGAGGTTTGACATCAATCGAGCCTTCAACTCTTGCAAGATGGTCAAAGGAATGCCGGTGAGTGCCCACGTCATGAAAATGAAAGGACACATGGATCACCTCGCTAGACTTGGTCACCCCATACCGTTGCAAATGGCAACATATACTATACTCAACTCGTTGTCTGATGACTACAAGTCTTTTGTGGTCAACTACAACATGCATAATATGGAGAAATACATTGCTGAGCTACATTCCATGCTCAAGACAGCTGAGTTGAGTTTGGGGACCAAATCTAAGGACGTTCTCTTGTTCGGTAACGGCGATGGCTGTGGGAAGAAGAGAAAAGGGCATGGTGGTAAAGGAAAGGGTAAAACCTATCCTAACCAAGGAGTGCCAAATGGTAAAGGTGTCAAACAAAAGGTCAAGAAGGTTAAGCCTAACACTGTGAGGACCGAGAACCGGTGCTTCAAGTGTGGTGAGGCTGGGCATTGGAAAAGGAATTGTCCAAAGGGTGCAAGTGGTAGTGGAGGAAACGCAAGTTCCTCAGGTAACACAACCACACTTCTTAATCACTTTAAGATACTTGTAAAGTACGTTACGAGTAATCTAAATTTTGCAATCGTTTATTGCAGGAGGAGATGGAAAGTGATGGTGACCGGCATGAGATGGTGATGATCCACGAGCACCAAGTTTTATAATTTAGTATTTTTGTGGATTCGTTTTAAACAATTTTACTTTATTGTTTGGATAATTTCATTTTTGTTAAAACAAGTTTTATTTTTGGTTTTAATTAATCTCGAATCCATGGTTGAATTATATTGTGTGCATGTGTGATAATTACACTAGTCAAGGTTTATGACTAGAATGTAAGTCAAGTTTTGATTTACTTATATTTCATGTTTTATATATATTTGTTTGATTGTTGTATAAATAATGTCTTGATAGCTCAAGGTATTTAGATACTAGTAATTAGAAAGTTTTTCTAATGAAAGTATTTAAGAGTTTTATGGAAGCATAAGGTTCAAGAGTTATTGAACTTAGTTAAAACATCTTAAGTAATAGCCATTACTTATGATAGAAAGTTTTAAAGTATTAGTATTAATATAGTGTGATTATATTGGATATAATCAAGATAGAATTTAAGAGTATTATTATTACAAGTCTCTTATACTTGTAGTAAATGATTTAATGAAGTCATAATTCCCTAATAGGAATAATTGGATATTCGCATAATCCAAGTAAAATGACTTAGACATTAAATGCCTCTTAAAAGGGACAAACTATATTAAAGTATTTAAGAATTAAAAGGTATTATTACAAGTCTTAATGACTTGTAGTAAATACAATATTTAATCAAGTCATAATTCCCTAATAGGAATAATGGATATTTGACATATCCAAGTGATGACTTTGGCATTAAATAAAATTTCTTAAAGAATACTAGTGTATTTAAGAATTGGAAGTATCGTTTCAAGTGTTTTATACTTGTTGGACACGATAATCAATAAAGATCATAATTCTCTAAACAGGAATGTTGGATATTCGCAAATCCAAAGGATGATCTTAATTATTGATAGAATTCTTAAAAGGTTAAACTACAAGTTATTGACTAGGTCAAAGTAGTAGTTTAAGAGATGCTTAAGTTCCATAAAAGTAAGTGGGAGCTAAGACTAACGTAATTCATTAAAGATGTTAGTGAATTCAGTAAGTTAGTAAGATATTAACAACAAGGTTTTACCAAGTCGTTAGCCAAAGAGTTAAGAGAAATAATAAATGATCGTTGATTAGATTATTGCAAACCTAATAGCGTGATCACAAGTCTTGTGATTAATTATTGCATATCTAATAGGTTGTTAACCCTTCAGTGGATAACACAGTCATTTAAGGAAATTTCTTTAACTAGTAAGAATATCTACAAATCAAGTAACTAAAAGAGGCTTTAGTTACAAGGATGATTTTATGAATTCAAGAAACTGAGGAGTTAATTTCCAATCCTCCTATGTTTACCGAATTACATAAAAGGCAAGACTAGAATATGTTATAGATTGTTGCAAGAACAATATCTAGCAAAGACAAAAGTAAAAGTATTCCTAAATACTCGTCTTATGTCTTTAGTTTAAAAGAAATGATTGGTTTAGTGATAAAGTTACAATTAAGTTTTAAGAATCATTAAGTAATCAACACAAACGAAAGGAATAAGTAATGATCCATTAATAATTCAGTATCTATGTCCAGTGAGGAATAGTACATGAGTTAGTATCATTTTTATTCAGACTTTGTATGTTTTACATCATCCATGAATAAAAGTCTATTTATTTAAAAAGATATAAATCCGTGACTACTCGTCTTGGTGGGAACCTCGATGGGATGTTAACGTCATCGCGGTATTTGGTGGTAGATTCGAAGTTCTTCGAAGATAGCTACACAAGTTTTGTGTAAACCAAATATCGGTGATATTCTGTCGGAGGCTCAACGAATATTGGATTGAACACCGTGACAATACTTCGTGGTTGAAAAGTTCAAAAGTATTGTTCACTAGGATTGTCCTTAAGCCTGAGGTATTTGGTTTAGGATACAATGACTAATGTGCTTTGGTTCAACTCAGACAATTCTGAAATACGTTTGTCATACGAGGCGATACTTGGTACAAAGGAAGTTGTATTTAAAATCGAAATATAACAAGATGGTAATTGCACCTCCTCTTTAGGAGAGATATTTATAGGTCCTTTGACTTGATAAGAAACTGGCAAGTGCACGACCGTGCCCAAACGAACTGATCTGTTCTTTGTCGTTTATCACAGCAGTTTGAATCAAGAAGTCATAAAATGATTTCGAATACAGGAGTTGATATTTTCTACCATGCTCGTATTCGTTATCACAAATATCGTGCTGCAAGGGATAAACCTAACAACGTTACCCAAGAAGTAAAGACAGAGTGTTCTTCACTAGGAGACGCTATTAAGAGTTTTTCATAAAACTATACCAAGGGTTACATAAGCTGTTTTTATGGGGTTGGTTACCTACATGCCCATCTAGAAAGGCCACTGTAGCTCGTATCATTAAGACAAAGGTTACGAACTTGCACAAGTGGGAGTCTGAAGGAATTATGAGCACAGTTAGTCAACCTATGATGATACATCCATGCGTACGAAACACTTAAGGGTCACACCGGTGAGTACATGTAATACGAGCAAGTTATGCAACGATACTACGAAGAGGAATGATTCATAATAGTCATTATGAATCAGTTAAGTATTAAGTTAAGTTTAACTTATTACTAGATTAGTTTAACTAACTAACTAATACAAGTAGTTGTACATTTACTAGTTGAGTAAATATACAATGTGTTAATTAAAGGTTATCCATGATATGATTTAAAGCTATTAAATCATATAGTAATTGGATAATATTGCTGTGTAAATTATATAAAGGTTATTATATAATTAACTATTAAAAGTATAAATACAAGTGTATAATTTCGTGTATATGGGTACCGAAATTATAGTATGTTAATACTAGACATTTAATAGTCAAGTGCAATAATAATAAACTAGTTAAACTATAAGGGATGAAAGTGTTAAAAGGAAGTTTAATTAAAGTTCTAATATTTATTAAACTTAAAGGGTTTTAAGCGTAACTTATTTGTATATAAATAAGAGGCTTAGGGTAACCCTAAAACCCCTTGATCACCATAAGAAAATCCCTTCCCCTTCCCCCTCCCCTTCGATTTTCGGCCGAACACAAGATCAAGTACACAACTCTTTGTGTTCTTTGTGTTATTCGTTCGTTCTTCGTGTTCTTCAAGTCTTGAAGATCCAAGATCATTGCAAGTGATCATCTAGAGGATCGTTCGTTGTCTTCATCATCAGTAGACATATCTTAAGCATTAACCTAAGGTATGATTCATGGAACACTCTTCTTCCTCTCCTCTTGTTCAAAGTCGAACCAAGAACCCTTCTTGGTAGTAGTCGACGAACACACACAAGTATGTGTGTGTGTTCGAGTTCTTCGTACAAGGTTTCTTTCTTGTTAACCTAATCTAGATTTCCAACATCCCAATCCTTTAGGGTTTAAGGATTAGGTTTAATCCCAGTTCCGCTTTTAGGGATTAAATCAGCTAGTTGGTTTTAACCGGTCAAGAACAAGTTCATGTTCTTGGTCAGTATGGTTGAACCAAGCATACTAGGAGGTTGACCCAAGTGGTCGATCAGTGTTATGAAACCCTACAGTTGATCGATTGACCAAATCAGCTCATTTCATTCCTATTAAAGAGACTGACCAAATGGAGAAGCTAACGAGAATTTATCTGAAAGATGTCGTATCTCGGCATGGTGTGCCAGTCGCGATCATATCTGATCGTGATAGTCGCTTTACATCTTGTTTTTGGCAATCATTGCAAAAATCTCTCGGTACTCGCCTCGATATGAGTACTGCTTATCATCCCTAAACAAACGGTCAGACTGAAAGAACAATCCAAACCTTGGAAGACATGCTGAGAGCTTGTGTTATTTATTTTGGTGGAAGTTGGGATTCTTATCTCCCTTTAGCTGAGTTCTCATACAACAATATTTATCATACAAGTATTAAAGCCGCACCATTTAAAGCCCTGTATGGAAGAAAGTGTCGTTCGCCACTTTGTTGGATTGAAGTTGGTGATTGTCAGATTACTTGTCCTGAGATTCTTCAAGAAACAACTGATAAGATCTTAGAGATCCAAGATCGCATCAAGGCTACAAGAGACCGACAAAAGAGTTATGCTGATAATCATCGAAAGCCTTTAGAGTTCGCGGTTGGCGACCATGTGTTGCTAAAGGTAGCTCCTTGGAAAGGTGTTGTACGCTTTGGCAAGAAGGGAAAGCTCAGTCCTCGTTATGTTGGACCGTTTAAAATTCTTGAAAGAATCGGTGCTGTTGCTTATCGTCTCCGTCTTCCTAAAGAGCTCAGCAATGTTCACAACACTTTTCATGTGTCGAACTTGAAGAAATTTATTCATGATCCCTCGCTTATTGTTCCTGTTGAGGAAATTATTATCGATGACAAACTCCATTTTACTGAGGAACCGATCGAAATCTCTGACTGGAAAGAGCAAAAGATAAGAAGAAGCAAGATCAGAATCCTTAAAGTCAGATGGAACTCCAAAAGAGGTCCTGAATTCACGTGGGAACGTGAGGACCAAATGCGAAAAAAAATATCCTCATTTATTTCTCGTTGTCTCTCATGTTTTCTCTCTGTCTTAAATTTCGGGACGAAATTTCTTCAACCAGGGGAGAATGTGACAACTCGATATTTCCGGTATGTAATCTCATTTCATTTCTAGAACTTTCCTTATTTAGAAAGTTTCTATTTTTAGACATTTCCATTTCTGGCATCCTAATACACAACAAATTATATATTTTTACACCATACATTAGTGTTTGACTATTTTAGTCAACACAAACATTATTATTTTCTTATGGTGACACACTGAGCTAAAAACATTTCTAAAACAATTATTTTTTCGGTTAAGCAAAAAATGAATTTAATTTAATATAACGTGACTCGAATCGAACTAAACGTCTAAACCAACACCAAGTCTTGACCGACCACCTAAGTGGCCGGCCTTCCTTACTCGTGAACCTCCCCACTCGGCCGAACCCCATAAGGGTGAGGTTATCACTTCCTTTGGTTTGATCATTGTCCTTATCCATTCGTGTTTAAACAAGTCCTTGTACCACTATAACTCCTCTTCTAAACCCTAATCTTCTCCCCTATATAAGCTTCATTATACCTAAACCCTAACCCTTTTGATTAACAAATTTCGGCCAAGAACAACCCCATCATCTCCCTTCGGCCGATCGCAAGCAACAAACCCGAACACCTTTGTCTCTCTCGATTCGTTCGTCCGTCCGCAAGGTATGAACCCTAAACCTTTGTTTTTACTTGATTAATCCCTCGCATGCATGCCTATATCCGTATGCTTGTGTGTGTTCGTTTAATTGTTCATAACCCGCTAGATTTGTTGTTGATTCATTAATTCGTTTGTTTGAACCCTAGATCTAGTATACTAGATGTGTTAGACCATAGATCTAGCCAAGCTAGACCCACAAACCTCGTACCAAGCTGATTTAGCTGATCTAGAGCTAAACCCGAAGGGTTTTGGCCATTCGGCCAACCCTAGACCAAACCGAACCCTAGTTGACCTTATGTTGACTATATTTGACTTTTGTTGACCGAAACCTATGCTAGACTAAACCCTAGATCCGAACACCAAGACCTAGTCGAAATCTAGAACTCCAATGTTGACTTTTGTTGAATATTTGACCAATGTTGACTTTAGAATGAACCAATTTTGACCCATAAGTCAAACCGGGTCAAGGCCGGATCTTGACCCAACCGATCGGCCGAAACCCGAATACCTAATCGGGCCAAGGCCCGTACTTGGCCCATTCAATCTACCTTAGTCTATCGGGCCCAAACTTTAGTTGGCCCATTAGTATCCAAGCCTATTTGGACCAAAGCCTAAACCTTTGGCCCACTTATACCCAAACCGAACCCAATTGGGCCCAAGCCCAATCCATGGCCCAATCCAATCGGACCTAAGCCCAATAAGAGGCCCAAGTGGCCCAACCTAGTGGCCCATTAAGCCAATCTAGGCCCATTAAGCCTAACCCAAGCCCATTTCATTTCATTTCATTTCGAAGCCCATTTCATTTCATTTCATTTCATTTCCTTTCGGCCCATTAAGACCCAATGATCCAAGTTCATTCGATGTCACAAAACATAAAACATAACAATAATTTCATATCATATATCTTATATCGTATCTAGAATCGCCTGTATTAGCTTAGTCTAATTAGTAAGTTATATCGTTTAGGAAGCTAGGAGCCTTTGAAGGATTCCTCTGTCCTAATTGTCGCTAAGCTTTGCCCAGGTGAGTCCACAGACCCCTTTACTACTTTTAGTGTTTTATAAACTTTGGGGTGGAAAACATAAACACAACTGCTACTGTTTTACTATGACTGTACAACATCTATACATTTTCATTATCGCGTTGGCATGAAAAACAATTATTATACCGGACTAAGGTTGCCAGCAATCATTAACTAGTGGATCTAGACCGTGGATATGCAGATATTACTATTGGCTTACACTCATCCTCCCAACATTTATTGATCACTACTTGGTTTATCCAAGACATCTTTCGGGAGTGTATATCCATAAAAGAACGATAACATACTGGAGTTGAAGTGTTGATTTTGGACTTAGGGGTTGGTATAATAACTCAATAGACTAGCTACATGTAGGGGATAACAGTTCATGCGATGTCAAACATAACAACTTGTTCAACACTTTTTCATAAACAAAACAAGTAATTATATGTAAGTGTTGAACTTTATACATTTTCAGTCATAAACTATTTTCATAACATATACTTTGGGTAGCAAAACACTTTACTTTTCATACAATATTAACCCTGTGGATTCACTCAACATTATGTTGACCCTTTTTATTTATGTTTTTCCAGGTGATTAGGTGCAGTGGAACTGGAGGATATGAGCAGTGAGATTGTCGTGGGCCATGGATAAAACATTAAGTTTACGAACAATCATTTCATTTCAAAACAATTTTATTTTAAGAAACTTACTATTTCTGGGAACTTTCTATTTTTGGAAAGTGAAAACAACTTTTATTTTTGTTATTGTGTGGTTGTTTGTTTACTTAAATTTTGCTATGTTGTCATGAACGTTACACCTTCGTTCTTCCGCAAAACATTTTAATGAAGTAAAACTCATTTTTGGCGGGGTGTGACACTTATTATTTTACATTTTTTTCATATGGCCTCAGGGTTGAAAATCAACCTTAAAAAGTCTAATTTATATGGTGTGGGGGTGACGGATGAACATGTTTATTGTATGGCCAATACGTATGGGGTGTCTAACGGTAATCTTCCTTTTATGTATTTGGGTCTTCGGAGGAAGCTTGTATGACTAGAAAACGTAATTGGGAGGGTTTGATTGATATGTTTAAAAAGAAGTTTTCCCGGTGGAAGGGTAATACTTTGTCGATTGGAGGTAGATCTACTCTTTTAAAAATGGTGTTGGGTGGTATGGGTATTTATTATATGTCATTGTTTGTGTTTTCCTGGTGTTGTGGAAGCTTGGTTAGAAAAGTTGAGAGCTTCTTTCTTTTGGGGTGGAACCGATATCAAAAGAAAAATCCATTGGGTTAAGTGGGATGCGGTTTTGGCGTCTCGTCAAAATGGTGGCCTTGATATTGGAAGTTTGCATCCTTTTAATATTGCGTTGTTGTTGAAATGGGTTTGGCGGTTCGTTACCAAGGGTAACATGCTTAGGGCTAAAGTCATAAAAGGTATTTATGGAGATGGTGGTGGGCTGGATTTAACCGTTCGAGTGAGAACGGGTGCTACTCCTTGGTCGTATATTCTTAATATGATTCGGGTTTTTAAAAACAGGGGGATGGATCTCTTGTTGAATCTGAAGAAACGAGTTGGAGATGAGAAGGATACGAGATTCTGGTTGGATCCTTGGATTACTTCGAAACCCTTGGCTTCCATTTACCCCCGTATTTTCTTGCTTGAAGTCCAAAAGGACTGTATGGTGGCGGATAGAAAGAAAATAATGTCGTGACTTGGAATTGGTTTCAAAGTATTAGGGGTGGTAGAGACGAAGGGACAGTGTTCGAGATTACTCAGTTAATGCAAGGTTTTGTGTTATCTGACGGAAGAGATAGATGAGTTTGGGATATTAGTAATGATGACGAATTTGAGGTTAAAAACACTAGAAGGTGGCTCGATAATTTGTTACTTCCGACATCAATCTTACATACGAGATGGAATAAACTTGTGCCTCGAAAAGTCAATATTTTATTTTGGAAGATTAATTTAAATCGGATGCCCGATAAAGTGAACTTGTCACGAAGAGGTATTGTGTTTGAAAATCTTCATTGTGTCGTGTGTGGTGATGGTGTGGAGGATGTTGATCATATTTTTTGGTCCTGTTCAGTAGCTAAACAAATCTGGCGGAGTATTGGCACTTGGATGCAAGTTTTGGACGTTAATGTTGATTCGCTTGATGAGTGCTTGGCAAATTTAGATGCAATTTCGTTGAATAGCAAGGCAAAATTGATACGTGAAGCGGTTATTTTTACGACTCTATGGATTATTTGGCGTTATAGAAATGCAAAAGCATTTAATGATCGTGCAGCTCGGAGAAATTTGATAATTGATCCTGTCAAAGAGGTTGCGTATTTGTGGATAAGTAATCGAAAAGTGAAGTATAGAGTTAGTTGGGCCGAGTGGCTTATTTTACCTTGTAAGTAACTCTTTGAATTGTTTTTTTTTTCTAGCTTCTTGCTAGTTTTTTAAGTTTAATTCAAAAGTTGTTTAAAAAAAAAAAGTCTTGTCGTTCTTTTCTTGTAACCTTTTCGTTTTGATTGACTCGTCACCGAGCCAAGCTCGAGGAACCCCTGCTAAGCGAGAATCGGATGTCGGGATGGACATTCGGGTGTCGTTGTCGAGATTATTAAGTCACTAGATTAATTGTTAAGAAACTTGAAAAATTCATGTCAACACTTGTTAATTAAATACAAATCTTAATTTGTTATTATAAAAAAAAAAATATAAGCAGGAAAAAAACTAAAAGTAGAAAGAAAAAAGAAAATAACTTTCAAAATATCATATAAACAATTATTAAAAAAAATCTTTCATGTTTTATCCCCTCTCTCTACCTGTCCACCTCCCTCTCTTTCTAAAATTTCACACTCTACCACATTAATTACCCACAAATAAGAAGGCAGAGAAGTAAGTGATGAGAAATTGAAGAGCCCTTGCTAATGGGAGTGGGACGAAGAAAACTGATGAGAAGTGAAGATAAACTGATGAGGTTATTGGCACGGACTTAACAAGGATCAAAATTAACATTATAAACAGAGTTATGAGCCACTGTTAATCCAAGAGTTGCGTACAGGAAAAAAAGAGCTTAATCAACCACACTTCTATCATGTAAAACAAAATGCTTATTAGGAAGATGTAGGTCGTGGTTTGATTTTAATTAGCTTGTAATTTTGTCTTTCGATGTACTTTGTTTATATATGATGTAATGGTATTCGTTGTGCTCTAAATTATAAATTTTATGTAATGTGATTATCTAAAGTAAAGTACAAACAAAATAACCCAAATGAATAAGAAACATGATCACTGAACATATGAGCCATATTTTATTTGACTTTGAACTTATTAAAATTTTCTTATGTGGTCACTTGATGTGTACAACTCACTCACTATTTTTAGTTTATACTGTTATTATTAAAAAAAAAGGAGAAATTTTTAGTGGTATTGTATAGACTTTTGTTAGCTCTAATCCATTGCAATCAATCCATAGAATGCTTGATTTGAAGAAGATGAACTTGAATTAGTGAGTTTTCTAGAGAGAGAGTAGATAGAGAAAGAGAGAAGCTTTTCAAAGTGTAAGTGAGATTAATGAGTAAAAGCCTACAATTAGTGAGTACAATTATTCCTTAAATACCATTTCACTAATTGGCATGGTTTATGCTAATGACTAGTTTAACACTTATATATTGTGTCAAAACTAGTCCCTAGACTATTGAATACAACATTATATATCCTAACAATCTCCCCCTTTGTATAAATAGTCTGGATAGCATGTTCTTGAAGTCTTCTTCTCTAGCAAAGGCTGGAACTGAATCATAATTTGTTGAGTAGTTTTGTTGGAGTATCAGCTTCAGCTTTTGAAGATCAGTGAAAATAATACTTTTAATTTGCTTTTCAACCAATATAAAGTATCGCTCAGAAGACTTCATGTAAATCGATGAAATGTAGACCCATAGGTAGAGATGTTTACAGCGGAAGTCTTTTCTTGAAGTTGTGGCTTTGTCGATTTGTTATAATTCTTGATAATAGTTGTTGAGAAAACATGTTGATAAAGTTTACGCTCCCCCTCAAATAAACAATTATTTCTTCACGGGAGATGGATTAGACGTTTTGATATTTACTCACCGGTGAACAAATTATCAAATACAACTACGGAAGTTGTTTCGATCTTTGGTTTCTTGTTTACTCTCCCTTAAATGGTGCATATTACTTTTTAATGTGGAGTAACCTGGACTATCGTATTGATAATCTCCTATATATTGTAAGAATTTTTCTTTGAAAGTATCAATTCTTTATAAAAAGAACTTTTGTAATGTATCTTCTCCCTTTGTAATGTATCTTCTCCCCCTCATGATGGATATGATTTATCAGATGCATCATGTAAAGTGTGAAGAACGAAGAGTTAAAATTAGGAAGAATCTTCGAGTAAAGGAAGGAAATAAGGTGATTATGACGAAGCCCATTGATAAAAATGTGTTGAATAATGATATATTCATTTTTTGAATGAATCAATATATAACATATTTTATCAGTTAAACCCAAATCGTAGTTGATAATGTAAGTCTATTGTTTATCGATTAATTCTGTGACTGTTGTTGATGATATAAGAGTACGATCGTTCATTTATCATTTGAGCTCTTGACCGTTGTTGAGAAGGTTAAAGTATGATCATCAAATTTATCATCTAACGTCTTTAAGATTGTTTATAGTGTAGGAATACGGTCTAATATTCTATCGTTTAATTCTAGTTGGCCGTTTTTAATGACATGAAAGAACGATCTTGTAATGTTCATTTAATTCTCAGACCGTTGATGATAATGTTGGAGTACGGTCATCAAATCCTTGCACCATAGTCAATCAGGGTAACCCGGGATCACATAGATTGCCCGTTAAGACAACAGTTACAGAAACTGTGTGACCTACGATCAGTGTTGGCTTTGATGTTAGCACTGGTAGGATTTCCATTCAATCATTGTGGAATATGCATGTGTCCTAATGGTGTTTGATATGTCTCTAGACTCAAGTAGTGGACAAATGAAGGAGAGGATTGGAGAGAAGTGTCCTCTTGTTCAATATCAACAATCTCCAAGTGAGATGTCGATAGCATATGAGCTAGTCTTCGTGAAAATGAAACAAGTACTATTTAAGAAATACTTGAGTGGCTGGGGGGTTGTGATTTGCATCACTGGTCCATGATGTCTATTTCAATATCAGAGAGCAACATATGCAATCTGATAGAGACGTGGCAACCCGGCTTATAATCGGTTTGGTAAGGGTTTTTTCATTTTATTTAACCTTGTCACACCCTCCTCACTCAAGCTTACTTTTTCAATTTTCAACTACACCCTCGTTTCATTTTACCATGTGTTTAGCTGAATTACACCCCATACTACATTCCCCCTCTCAAATTTTACCTCTGCGCACCCCAATCAAGATCCCGTGATACTTGATTCTGCTCACCTAGACCTATGGACCCTCACAGTATGTCCTATATTGTAGGTGGCTCCTGGGGAAGATCATGCCGGCTATAGCAGATCATAGGAGTTATTTGAGAGTGAACTATAACGCTCATGTGCAATTGATCAACATTTATGATGTTACGTTGTAAGAATGATTCACATGGATTTTTCATCGGAAATGTATGTGTTTCCGGCATAAGTTGCTGCCTTTATGATTGAAAATTTTAGGCACAACAACTTGAACAATTTATGTAATACTGGTCTCACATAGAGTAATCGTTAACACACCGTATGAATCGGTAGTCGTTTGCACAACCGTTGATTCAAATGTGTGACCTGCATCTAGAGTTGCCACAATTTTAGCTCTAGCAGGATTTCCACTCAATCCTCGTGAAGCATCAGATTGTGATGCCACTATGTGTTCCGATGAATTCACAGAGATTCATTTTCAATAGTGTATGTGTCCTAAATTGGAAATATTTTACGGTGAGATCTATACACTTTGTGCATTCAAGTGAGACGTAACCCGGGGCAGGAAGTTAATGATTTTAATACCAACATACTCCGAATGAGTAGTCGATAGATTATGTGCTACATCCCCTTATGAATTGAAACAAATTCCTGTTGAGAGGAATCTGAGTGGTTGGTGGTGGAGTGCAGATGCTTTACTGGGCCAGATAAGTCTAGTGAAACATTCAACACATGAATGATCACCTTTTTGTATGGTTTCCCGGTTTATTGACGGTTTGGATGCACTCAAAGGTGTGTTTTCTTGATATTATCATGTTTTCACATCACCTTGCACTCACCTAAATCTATACCCTAGACTTATACCCTCACATTTACTAATCGGCTGAAAAGTATTTCCCCTGGAAGCTAAGGCCGGTACTGGCAAACCAGGGGAAGGTATTGTCGTTTGAAAGATTTATCGTTTGTTTATTCAATCGGGTATAAAAGTTCTAATTTTCAAAGTTTCTCCCCCTTGAAATACTAATTCTCCCCCTAGAATTATTATTTATCCCCCTCGACAAAATAAAGATAGCGAAAAATTTAGTAGATCAGAAATGTACCTTTTAATAACAGTAGAGGGGTTGAGAAGAGTTTTATAGTTATGTGTTTTACTAATTATGAGCGGGTTTCAAGCTGATGTACTTGAAAGCCATTTCTTTGAAGATCGGGTCATACACTGAAGTGTGTAAGAGCCATCTGTTGATGCGCGAGTTATACACTAAACTGTGTATAAGTCATTCTCCTGCAAAAACAAATCATACAACTTTTGGTACCCATTTTTGTTTAGCTCCGACAGTGTTAGCGTGGGAATGAAACCATCGATAAGTTGTATCGATTTGATTTAAAGATGTAGAATTCCAAAAAAAACTGAAACTTGATGTTTCACTTTCAAATAATTTCCGGGGAATTATTTGAGATTTTCGAGTTTTAGGAACCCATATTTGTTTTAAGATCGTGAGTGTTTTAGGAGTTGTTTTTGGCACTTGATTAAAAGTTGATTTAGGTGCCAAGGAAAGTAAATCTTTTATTGAGTATCTTAAAGATTTAGATCTGGAAAAGATTTTCTTTGAAGGAGTCGAATGTTTCAACACGGTTGATGGTTTAATCTTATCCATCTGAGAATGCTTAAGTCTAGAAGAGGAACCTAATTTATTTGGATTTTTAGGTGCGGAATTTCCTTTATTAACTTGTTTGAGAGCATTCAATTTCTTATCAGAGTTTAGAGGAACCGTGGATCTCCTAGGCTTAGGCTTGGTAGAGGAACTTACTTGTGATTTCGGTTTAGGTTTTGAATTTCCTCTATTAACCTGAGATTGCTTGATTGTATATAAATCACGATATGCCATTACAGGGGAAAACATTCTGGATTTATTACATTTATTCTTTGCAGTAAAAGGAGAATCTAAGTTCATAGTTGCAATAGGCTTCTTATGCTTTTGAAGATGAGATAAGTTAGATTCTAAATTTTGAATTTGTATTTGCAACTTTTGTTTCTCTTCATCAAAAGATTTATGTGTTTCATCAATTTTGTTTTCTAATTCAGAAATTTTTGTTTGTAAAACAAATTTTTCTTTATCAAAAGTCTGATGTGTTTTATCTATTTCAGTTTCCAATTGAAAAATTTTCTTTTCTAGAATTAGAGAGGGAACATAAATCTTTGGTGTTACTTTTTGTTGGAGAACGGCATTTCCTTTGATTTCAAATTCTTCTGCAGTCACGATTGGAAAATATTCATCATTTTCCAATTTGGCCTTTTTAGTTTCATATGTTTTATTTAACTCATTATAATTGAAACTAATTTGCACGTTCTCCTTCTTAGCTCTATTAAAATTCTCAATTTCTTCTTCTTCATTTGTCATTCAAATAAAACTCTGCCAAATATCGAATTGCATGTATTTGTGATCATATAACGTTGGAAGCACAGCACACGCCTTGCGAAGATATTCTGGATTATCAGCTCCTAACCCTTCTTTTGAATAGAAGTATTTGAACTCTTTAGGCTTATTCAAATGAATGGTTTGATCAGTCTGTCCTCGTTTGGCGATTATATCTTCAAGGTGTTTGATGTGGGAAGACAATTGAATATTATCACGTTGAAGTTGATGTATGACATTCTATTTGCTGTTTAATTCTCGTGATGTTTTGATGTCCTTTTCATGTAAGGTTTCAGATAGTCCTTTTATTTGATCGTTTAAAGATTTAAATTGTTTCTCATTATCATCAAATTCGTGTTGTTTACGTTCCAACCAGTTTTTAGTTATTTTATATTCATGCCATGTTTCAATGTACAATTTGTAATATTTATCATTTCGGTCATTTGATATTGAATTTTGGGTATTTTTAAGATTTGTTATTTCCATTTTTTTTTTCAGAAATTGTATGAGACAAATTCTTAATATCATTATCATATTTGACATTCAATTCTGATACTTGAGTTTGTAAATGTAGGGTTTCATTAACACTGATCGACCACTTGGGTCAACCTCCTAGTATGCTTGGTTCGACCATACTGACCAAGAACATGAACTTGTTCTTGACCGGTTAAAACCAACTAGTTGATTTAATCCCTAAATGCGGAACTGGGATTAAACCTAATCCTTAAACCCTAAAGGATTGGGATGTTGGAGAACTAGATTAGGTTAACAAGAAAGAAACCTTGTACGAAGAACTCGAACACACACATACTTGTGTGTTCGTCGACTACTACCAAGAACCCTAGGGTTCTTGGTTCGACTTCGAGCAAGAGGAGAGGAAGAAGGAGTGTTCCATGAATCATACCTTAGGTTAATGCTTAAGATAAGTCCACTGATGATGAACACGGCGAACGATCCTCTAGATGATCACTTGCAACGATCTTGGATCTTCAAGACTTGAAGAACACGAAGAACGAACGAATAACACGAAGAACGAAGAACACCAAGTGGTGGTGTCTTAGGGTTCGGCCGAAATCTCCCAAGAGAGGAGGAGAGATTTCGTCCAAGTGTATCAAGGGAATAAGGGTTACCCTAAGCCTCTTATTTATATACAAATAAGTTACGCTTAGAACCCTTCTAGTTTAATTAATATTGAATCTTTAATTAAACTTTCCTTTTAACATTTCCATCCCTTATAGTTTAACAAGTTTATTATTGTTGCACTTAACTATTAAATGTCTAGTATTAACACACTATAATTTCGGTACCCATATACACGAAATTTATACACTTGTGTTTATACTTTTAACAGTTAATTATATAATAACCTTTATATAATTTACACAATAATATTATCCAATTACTATACGATTTAATAGCTTTAAATCATATCATGGATAACCTTTAATTAACACATTGTATATTTACTCAACTAGTAAATGTACAACTACTTGTATTAATTAGTTAGTTGAACTAATCTAGTAATAAGTTAAACTTAACTTAATACTTAACTGATTCATAATGACTATTATGAATCAATCCTCTTCGTAGTATCATTGCATAACTTGCTCATATTACATGTACTCACCGGTGTGACCCTTAAGTGTTTCGTAGGCATGGATGTTTCATCATAGGTTGACTAACTGTGCACATAATTCCTTCAGACTCCCACTTGTGCAAGTTTGTAACCTTTGTCTTAATGATACGAGCTACAGTGGCCTTTCTAGATGGGCATGTAGGTAACCAACCCCATAAAAACAGCTTATGTAACCCTTGGTATAGTTTTATGAAAAACTCTTAATGGTGTCTCCTAGTAAAGAACACTCTGTCTTTACTTCTTGGGTAACGTTGTTAGGCTTATCCCTTGCAGCACGATATTTGTGATAACGAATACGAGCATGGTAAAAATTATCAACTCCTGTATTCGAAATCATTTTATGGCTTCTTGATTCAAACTGCTGTGATAAACGACAAAGAACAGATCAGTTCGTTTGGGCACGGCCGTGCACTTGCCAGTTTCTTATCAAGTCAAAGGACCTATAAATATCTCTCCTAAAAAGGAGGTGCAATTACCATCTTGTTATATTTCGATTTAAAATACAACTTCCTTTGTGCCCAGTATCTTCCTCGTATGACAAACGTATTTCAGAATTGTCTGAGTTGAACCAAAGCACATTAGTCATTGTATCCTAAACCAAATACCTCAGGCTTAAGGACAATCCTAGTGAACAGTACTTTTGAACTTTTCAACCACGAAGTATTGTCACGGTGGTCAATCCAATATTCGTTGAGACTCCAACAGAATATCACCGATATTTGGTTTACACAAAACTTGTGTAGCTATGACGTTAACGTAACTTCGAATCTACCACCAAATACCGCGATGACGTTAACGTCCCATCAAGGTTCCCACAAAGACGAGTAGTCACGGATTTATATCTTTTTGAACAAATAGACTTTTATTCATGGACGATGTAAAACATACAAAGTCTGAATAAAAATGATACTAACTCATGTACTATTCCTCACTGGACATAGATACTGAATTATTACTGGATCATTACTTATTCATTTCGTTTGTGTTGATTACTTAATGATTCTTATAAACTTAATTGTAACTTTATCACTAAACCAATCATTTCTATTAAACTAAAGACATAAGACGAGTATTTAGGAATACTATTACTTTTGCCTTTGCTAGATATTGTTCTTGCAACAATCTAGAACATATTCTAGTCTTGTTAGAGACTCAGCAGATGTCGTTTTTTAGCATTATAAAGAAGTAGGTTTGCCCCATCGATTCTCCCGAGAGGCCACAATTGCCACGAGCAAACATATTACTGACGAGGAACGCTTTTTGTTATGCTACTAATACTTGTACTTGCTCTGCTATTCTGTCCCATCCTGGCTGAGGAAGAGTTACGGGCGCGTAAATCTAAAAAATACGCTGATGGGGGACTTTTATGTAATTCGGTAAACATAGGAGGATTGGAAAAATAACTCCTTAGTTTCTTGAACTCATAAAATTATCCTCGTAACTAAAGCCTCTTTTAGTTACTTGATTTGTAGATATTCTTACTAGTTAAAGAAATTTCCTTAAATGATTGTATTATCCACTGAAGTGTTAACAACCTATTAGATATGAAATAATTAATCACAAGACTTATGATCACGCTATTTGGTTTGCAATAATCTAATTAACTATCATTTATTATTTCTCTTAACTCTTTGGCTAACGACTTGGTAAAACCTTGTTGTTAATGTCTTACTAACTTACTGAATTCATCAACATCTTTAATGAATTACGTTAGCCTTAGCTCCCACTTACTTTTATGGAACTTAAGCATCTCTTAAACTACTTTGACCTAGTCAATAACTTGTAGTTTAATCTTTTAAGAATTCTATAATTAAGATCATTCTTCGGATTTGCGAATATCCAACATTCATGTTTAGGGAATTATGATCTTTATTGATTACTGTATCTAACAAGTATGAAACACTTGAAATGATACTATCAATTCATAAAACATTAGTATTCTTTTAAGAATCTTATTTAATGTGTTAAGGCAAAAAGCCTTGCCCCTTTGGATCTTAAGATAACAAAACAACCTAGACTAGCTTTGATTTATATGTAGAATAATATAGCTAAGTATAGGTCTGATACTGAGTGATCAGTATTGGAACTCAGTATCAGTACTCAGTATCAGATAGTGATACTGAGTACAAGGACTGAGTAGAAGGACTGAGTGATACTCAGTATAGTAACGGACTAAGATCAAATCCCTTGATCTTAGTCATTTTCCTTCTTTAGTCCTTCGGTTACTCCTTTGCTCATCATGTAAGATCTCTATAACATTATAAATAGAGATCATCTTGCAAAGGAGTACTCACCAATTTACTTTACACATTCACATATTTGTAATTGATCAGTGGTATTGCTTTTCCGCAGCATACCACACTTAGTGGATTTGTACACCGACTCTAATACTGTGTTTTACACTTTAATTGTCTTTTGTATAAATCAATCTACTCAATTAACTAACAAACCAGGGGTGTTGTGACCTAACAACTGGTATCAGAGAAGGCTAAATAAACTCTTATTTAGTCGATCTATAACCCTGGCAGCCTTTTCCTACATATATCCCTCCAATACTCAAAAATCCAAAATGTCTACAATTGTTGCACCAATTATGTCTGGAAAGGGAGTACCCATCTTTGATGGAAAAGACTTCCATCAATGGAAGCTCAAAGCTCAGTGGTATCTTGAATCTATTCACCATGAGATGCTCACTGTGCTAAATGATGGTCCCATCATTCCACAAACTGTGGAACCTGTTGCTGCTACTGATGATGCTCCTGAGGGCATAAGATCTGTACCTAAACTAAAGCACAACTGGACTGATACTGACCGTCAGTTGTATGCTTTAGACTACAGAGCTAAAGGGGTGATTGGTAATGCTGTTACCAAAGAGATACTTAATGCAATTATGAAATTACCAACAGCAAAGGCTATGTGGGATAGTCTATCAGTCACCTATGAAGGCACAACAAAGGTGAAGTTGCAAAGAAAAAGCAACATGAGAAGGAAGTATGAAAATTTCTTTTCAACTCCAAATGAAGACATCACCACTCTCTATAACAGGTTTAATACTGTTATCCATGATTTAATCAGTGTAGGCATTGTGAAAGAGGAAGGAGAGCTTGTTCAAAAGTTCCTGGATAGTCTTCCTCAACAATTTCTTGACATGAAAAATTCTGTCAATGCTGCTAACAACATTGAATCATACACTCTTCAAACCTTGAATGGTCTAATGTTGAATCATGAGGAGAACAATGCTGCAAGACTGATCAACTGGAAGAAAACTGACAAGTCTTCCACTGGCATGGCTCTAGTTGTGCAACAGGCCTATACTGTGACTGAGCCAGATGAACCAGAAGTTGATCTTGCTGATGCTGAGGCAGAAGAGCTTGAAACTCAAATGGCTCTTATGTCTATGAAGCTGGATCAGTTGAAGAAGAAGAGGCTTGGTGTTAGCTCTTCTAATACTGACCCAAGATCAGGTCTGTGCTATAGGTGTGGAAAGCCTGGACATATTGCTGCAAATTGTCATACCAAGTCTTCTGAGACTGACCAAAATGACAAGATTGCATACCGAGCAAAAAGGTATAGAGACAAATATGTCAAGCTGAAGAATTGGAGCAAGGGAAAGAGGGCAGAAGGAAATGGAGCACCTCATCAAGCACTTTACTCAGAAGCCTGGATGGATGAAGAGTTAAGTGATGATGAAGAAGAGATTGAGAATAAAGCCTTTATGGCTTTCACTGAAGATGATTTGAAGAGCTCCTTTGAAAAGGATATCAAAGAGGCTGAGAGGATGAGTGTTCATACTGATTGGGATTCCACTCAGTTGTACAAGGTAAGTTCCTTTCAAACTTATTCAGTGAATGACAAAACCAAGATTTTTGAGTATATGCTTGTTGATCTTAAAACTTCTGTACAAAAAGAAAGAGCTTTAAAATTAACAATTAAAGAACTTGAAAGGGTAAATAATGAAAACTTGGATAAATTAGCAAAATATAAAGATTTAGAACTAAACTTTTCAGATTTAAAAGACATTAACCAAAGATTAGCTGATAAAGCTCGTTTACACAAACTTGAAAAAGAGAAATTTGAAAAACAGTGTAAATCTTGGGGAAATGCTTCAATAAAATTAAATAAATGTTTAAATCAACAATTCCCAGAAAATGTGAGGGCTGCACTTGGTGTTGATCCTCAATTTAAAAACAGGAACAATTTTGCTGATTTATTTAAAGAGTTTTCTACTATGAATCCTATTAATTTTATAAAAGCTAAAACTTTATGTGAAGTTGGATGTCAAACTGAGTCAGATGATGAGGAAAATGAAATTTTAGATAAACCTATTGGTCCTTCTATCTGCTCAAAGTGCTATACTGAGCTACAAGAACTCAGTATTGAATTTCAAATAACAGAAATTTCTGATACCGAGCTACCAATAGTTCAGTATGACACTTCTGCTGTTCCACCTTTTGAATTATTATTTAATACAACAACTTTTGAATTATATAATGATAATAAGACAACTTCTATCTCACATGTTTCATCAAATACAGAAGTTGCAGGAACAGAAACATCATATACTGAGAAATCTAAAGAACCTGTTAAAGTTGTTTCTACAAAACATGATAAACAAAAACCAACTTTAACTAGATCCTTAGCTGGCAGAGACAAGAAGTCTACCACAAATAATATTAGAAAGACTTCTATGCCAAATAAAAAGAAGCAACCAGATCCTCCATCTCCTAAACCAGTTAAAAACAATGTTAATATACCTATAAAAAAGGACAAAATTAACATTTTAAAAACACTTGGTAATCAGGTCAAATCTTTAAGTAAACAATTTGCAAAACTTGTTCATACTGATCTACCAAAAGTGCAACATTTTTCTAAAATACCTTATGAAAATATGTTTAGAAATAGACCTAGAAAATGTTATAGATGTCATCATACTGGTCATAAGGGAGATGAATGCTGGACTGATCTCTCTAGTCCTAGGTACTCTGTACCAAAGAAAAGGAGAGAAACTAAGTCAGTATCATCAAAGAAAACTTCTAAAGTTACCCCCGAAGTGATACTGACCTCTCCAAATAAAGAGATCAAGTCAAAATATGTTTATCCCACCAAAGGTCCCATTCAAAAATGGGTTCCTAAAAAGAACTAACTCTTATTTTGTGTCTTGTGCAGGGTGACAGAAAGTGGTATTTAGATAGTGGCTGCTCAAGACACATGACAGGCAGTATGGAGTACCTTCTCAATTATACTCCAGAGAAGGGTCCTTCTGTCAAGTTTGGAGATGACTCGGTGGGAAAGACAAGAGGTTATGGTGTGATCAAGGCAGGAAACATCACTTTTAAAAGAGTTTCCTATGTAGAGGGTCTAAAACACAATTTGCTCAGTATCAGCCAGATGTGTGATGATGACAATGAAGCTCGATTCCGAAAGGTTGCAGGAATCATCTAGATTGATAAAGGGCAGCCTGTACTCATTGCTAGAAGAGAAAAAGACGTATATGTGGTCAACCTATCTGAAATAGACCCAACTATTCGAGTATGCCTGCTTTCTAAAGTCAAGCCAGAATTGCATTGGCTATGGCACAAGAAACTCTCTCACATCAACTTTAGAAATATCAACGAGCTCAGTATGAAGAAACTAGTGAGAGGGTTGCCCACAATTACTTATTCAAAAGATAAGTTATGCTCAGCATGTGAAATGGGCAAGCAGAAGAAGAGTTCATTCAAGTCTAAAGTCAATCATTCCATCAATGAACCTCTTACTATGATACATATGGATCTTTTTGGCCCTATCAGCACACCATCTTTGGCCAAAAAGATCTATACTCTAGTCTTAGTTGATGAATTCTCAAGATACACTTGGGTCATCTTCCTCAAGACTAAGTCAGATGCAACAACAGAAATCATTGCCTTTATAAAAAGAGAGGAACTTCAAAAAGGCAACAAGGTCAAGCAACTTAGAAGTGACCATGGTACTGAGTTTAAGAACTCAGTATTAGCAGATTTCTGTGAGGAAAAAGGAATCATTCAAAACTTCTCTGCAGCCTACACACCACAACAAAATGGTGTTGTAGAAAGAAAGAATAGAACACTGATTGAAGCTGTAAGAACTTTATTATGCCATGCTGGACTGGCACTGAGTTTCTGGGCTGAAGCTGTAAACTGTGCAAACTTTACTCAGAATAGAGCTACTATAGTCCAAAGACATCTGAAGACTCCATATGAGTTATATAATGGCAAGATTCCTAATGTGGAATACTTCCACATCTTTGGGAGTAAATGCTTTGTACTCAGTACAAAACAAAATCTCAACAAATTTGCTCCCAAAGCAAATGAAGGTGTGTTCATGGGCTACTCTCCACACTCTAAAGCTTTCAGAGTGTATATCATCTCAACCAAGATGATTGTAGAATCCATTCATGTCACATTCGATGAAGATCAGAATAAGCATTCTACCTCAGCAAGTGAAGACATAAGTGGCATAGATACTCTATGCAATCCAGAACACTCCATTGCTGAAAAGCCTAAGTTTCATCCACACTTTATTCCTAATAAGTTTAATGAAACTGATCAAGTTCAAACTCAGTATCACTCAAATGAGACAAATACTGAGGTTCCCTTAACAGAGGACCTCCATACTGAGTTTCCAACTAATGATCTGAACCACTCTATCTATGAAGAAGGTGAAACATCCAACACTTCACAAGAATCCACATCAACTCTGCAAAATGAAGATGAACAGCAACCTGCACTGTCTAATACTGATCAGAATTCCACTCAGTATCAGACAGACAACACACCAAATCAACATGATATTGTTGATCCAATTTCAAATGCTCCCTTAGGAAACAATTTAAGGGAACACAGAGACCATCCACACTCCAACATTATTGGTCCTATTGAAGAAGGTGTCCAAACAAGAAGAAAATTAGAATTTCCAACCCAAGCAACTGCAAATTTTTGTTTCTTCTCAAGTTTCTTATCTACTATTGCACCAAAGAAAGCTGATGAAGCTTTATTAGATGAAGATTGGGTAGAGGCTATGCAAGAAGAGCTCACAGAGTTTGAGAGAAACAAAGTTTGGAACTTAATGCCACCTCCTTCTGGCAAAACTATCATTGGTACTAAGTGGGTGTTCAGAAACAAGATGGACAAGGATGGTGTTGTCATCAGAAACAAAGCAAGGTTAGTTGCTCAAGGTTACAGGCAAGAAGAAGGCATTGACTATGATGAAACTTTTGCACCAGTTGCAAGAATTGAAGCTATTAGGTTGTATCTTGCATATGCAGCCTTTAAGAATTTCAAAGTTTATCAGATGGATGTCAAAAGTGCTTTTCTAAATGGAAAACTACAAGAAGAAGTTTATGTTAAACAACCTCCAGGTTTTGTTGATCCCAAATTTCCTCATTATGTTTTCAAGCTTGATAAAGCTCTATATGGGCTCAAACAAGCTCCAAGAGCCTGGTATGACACCCTGTCTGAGTACCTTATTGAAAATAAATTTACAAGAGGTAAAATTGATAAAACATTATTTTCAAAAAGGAAAGGTTTTGACATCTTACTCATTCAGATATATGTAGATGATATTATCTTTGGTTCCACTGACAAGTCAATGTGTGACTGGTTTGCTAAGATAATGTCAACTCAGTATCAGATGAGTATGATGGGAGAACTTACTTACTTTCTTGGTTTACAAGTTGAACAAAAGCCTGATGGCACTTTTATAAATCAAAGTAAGTATGTGCATGACATGTTAAAGAAATACAAATTTGAAAATTTATCTTCCATGCACACTCCTATGGGTACTAGGATAAGATAAGTAAGGATGAAACTGGTAAACCAGTATGTCAATCCACATACCGAGGTATGATTGGTTCCTTACTTTACTTAACTGCTAGTAGGCCTGATATCATGTTTGCCACATGTTTGTGTGCTCGGTATCAGGCTGATCCTAAAGAATCACCCATGAAAGCAGTTAAGCGCATCTTTAGATATCTTACAGGTACTCCTAACCTGGGTCTTTGGTATCCCAAAGACTCAAACTTTGACCTTGAAGGGTACACAGATGCAGACTTTGCAGGTTGTAGATTGGACAGAAAGAGCACAAGTGGAGGATGACAATTCCTAGGTGGAAGACTAGTTGGCTGGTCATCCAAGAAGCAAAATTCGGTAGCAACTTCCACAGCAGAAGCAGAATATGTGGCTGCAGGAAGTTGTTGTGCTTAATTATTATGGATGCAGTATCAACTCTTAGACTATGGGTTCAACTTTCATAAGACTCCCATTCATTGTGATAACAAGAGTGCTATTGCTATCACAGAGAACCCAGTCTATCACTCCAAAACCAAGCACATTGATATCAGACACCACTTTATTCGAGATAATGTGGAAAAAGGTAAGGTTGACGTAGATTATGTACCAACAGATGAACAATTGGCTGATGTGTTTACTAAACCTCTCCCTGAGGAAAGGTTTATGTATTTACTAGGGCAATTAGGTATGTTGAATCCTTAATCTTTCTTAAATTTTCTTTAAAACTGAGCGCTCAGTATCACTCCTGTTGATACTGACCACTCAGTATCACTAGTTTGTTATCATCAAAATTTAAAATTTTTTATTTTTTTTAATTTCAAAAGTAAATTAATTGTTTTTTTTATATTTTTTATTTTTTAAAAATTAATTTTTTTTACTCAGTATTGGGGTATTACGGCGCTCAAACCGAGCTTAATCCTTATACTGCTCAAACGGTAACCTTTCTTAATAGGAAAGTTACCGTTGGCAGAGGATAAGGCAGTCAAATCAGCCATTTTTACTTCCCAATACCTTAATTATCTTTCAAATCTCCTATAAATAACCGTTTATTTTTACTTCAAATTTTTTTAACTGTTATTTCTTCCTTTCATTTTCAATTCTCTCTGCGATTAACGATTTCACTTTCTATTAGCAAGCACACTTTTTCAAATCACAATCACAGATGGCGAATTACACTTTTGTTGCTCCAGACGTTGAATCGGAAATCCAATTCCGAAATAATGAAGTACCCAGGTTTGCGAGGAACAACATCACAGCAAATTTCAAAATTCCTCAAGCCTGGGCATGCCAAGAGTTCACAAACATCGTGACTTTTATGAAGCATTGCCCAATTGCTCGTGCACTGACCTTGTCTCCTCGAGCAATTTACCCAGAAATGCTATGCGAGTTTTGGTACTCTGCTACACTCGATTCTCCAGATATGATTGCTGGGTGGGTAATTAGAGATCAAAGAAGGGCATTTGTTTCTACCGCCATCATTCGTGAAGCACTGAGACTTCCCGCTCAAGCTCAGTATGACCCATTTGTTGATAGATCAGAGGCATGCTCTATACTGCCATTTTTGGGTCGAAGAGGAACAACGGGCACAATCAAAAGAAATTAATTTGGTCCTATGTGGGGTATTCTCATTACAACAATAATTCGATGTATGACCCACAAGATGGGAGCTTTGGACCAAATAAACGAATTTGGGATGCAAATAGTACATGCTCTGTACTATGGAAGAAATATTGATTATGCTCGCCTAATTTTCAATGAATTAGCTACTCTGGTTCGAGCAAACACAAGGGAATGCAATGTCCATTTCTGCAGATTTCTATCACTCATCTTTCAACATTCAATGCCCACACACATTTATGATGAATTTCATAGTCCAAGAGTTGATCTTCCTCCACTCAGTGAGAAGATTTTCTTTTACAGACCAAGAGAAGGAGAACCTCTTCTAAGTCCTCATATGTGGGCCATTGTTCAAGAACATATAAATGATGAAGAAGATATGTCTGATACTGAGTCAGACAATGATGATGATGATGATGATGATGATGATAATGATAATAGTGGTAATGGAGCACAGGTCGGTCCAGACATTGAGATGCAGGATGTTCCACAAGTCCAAGAACCAACTCAACAACATATCTCTCCACCTGCACAAGATCCTGCTGCTCCTCATATTGAAACAGCTTCTGATACTGAATCCTCAGAAGACACACCACTTCTCCTCCAAAGAAGAAGAAGACATCTTTCCCCTGTTCTTATGGGAAACTTATCATCTGAGGAGGTGCAGCCTGCAAATATTCCATCCTTAACTGCATCTCTTCAAGCCCAAAGCATAGCTGCAGCCACCGCTGACCTTCCAGGTCCAGAACTAGCTCCAACTGCTCAACCAATTGAGGAACCTCATGTTCCTCTTGATGTGGAGATTCAATATGAGCAAACTACACTGGAAGGTGCTCAGCAAGTCGGTATTGAAGATGTTGGTGCTGCACATCAACAAACACATGATCCTGCACCGACCTCTGCAGATGCTAGAAGGGAATCTGACAGAGTCTCAGGTATGAATTTCTAAAAACCTTTAAACTTATATATATATATATATATATATATATATATATATATATATATATATATATATATATATATATATATATTTCATTCCCAAATAGAGACTAAGTATTGGCCAGTACCAACTCAATACTGACCAAAGTCTCAAACGATCTTTCAAATATATATCCTTTTATGATCAACATAGCTAGCCCACTGCTGCTATGCAAAATTCATATACTGAGCACACAAAATTGATCATTGTCAGTTTACAGTTGTCTCAACATTTAATGAGACAATGGTGGTTGATGTCATACTGACACCCACTGGTACTGCTTGAATCATGTCCAACTTATTTTTGAGTTGGGTAGCATCATTCAAGAAATGATCACAACCCTTAAGCCACAAAATCCAAAAATTTCCCATGGGGTTTAGCCACATTTCTGTTATCACTCTAATACCGAGTGATAAACATTGAAAATTACAAGAAGCACATCCCAGGCTTCGAATTCCCAAACCCAAACCTTTTAGTAAATGTGACTTATCCTATACTGAGCTACTTAAATTTTCACACTCACTTTTACTAAAATCTTCTTACACATGCTATGCACAAGTCCACAATATTTCATCATAAACCAGATGAAATACAGACTTCACAAACTCTGTTTATATGATTGTAGAATTAAACAACACCACAATTCTATTTGATAAACCTTTCTTTCTAACCAGTTTTATATTTTCTTGTTTCTTTAGCACCATCTGTGCAGGGCATTCAGGCATCACAGGCTGCAGGAGATCAGGTGACTCTGCAAGCAATCATGCAGCACATTCTGGCCATCCAACAAACTCAAAATACAATACTAGCCAGAATGGACAAGATGAGTGGTGATATTGACTCTATAAAACAGTCAGTCTCACTACTTCAACAACCACAGCAGCCTCCACAAACTCCACCATTCTCACATGGTGACCACAATGAAGAAGGAGAAGGAGAAGGAGGTGCTGGTGATACTGATGCTGCAACTGAGCCCATGCCCTCCCCTACTCTTGAACAACCTGAAGGGGACATGGGTGGTGATACTGATCCTCTTCCTTCCTCATCAAATGATAACAAAAAGGGGGAGAAGAGACAAAGAGATACTGAGGTTGATCAAACTGAGCCATCTGCTCAGGGGGAGAAAAGAAGAAGATTGAATGAAGATCAACCTCCACAACAAGAACAACAACATCAGCAAAGCACTCATACTGAACCACTTCGGATTCAGTATGAGAGAAGAAGACAAAGAACTAGGTCAGCATTACAAGTTCAAGATCCACTTGAGCCATCTGCTCAGGGGGAGACTCACACTGACCAACCACAGCAAGCTTATACTGAGCCACCTGCTCTAGAAGAAAATAACTTGCAAATTGTGGTCTATAGGCCTTTTGTGTGGCCCATTGCTGATGATGAAGATGAAGAACATCCAGTGGCATCAGAAGATTTTTTAAACTTTGCACTGGATGAAGCAAATAAAGAAACCTCTTCATCATCATTCTCAGATGATGAAGAGCATACAAGAAAATCTATCTCATCTCAAGCTGAAGGACCTTCTAGAATTCCTAGAAGACCAATAACCAGAAGAATGACAAATGTGGTTATGTCCTCAGAATCTAGTGAAGAACAAGATCCAGCTCCTCTGATCTCAAGACCTAGAAGATCTGCTCAGTTTACTGAGGAAAAGAGTGAAGCTGAGGATGAGATTGAGGCCCAAAAGTTCTTTCCTGTTAAGGAAGAACCTGAATCTGAGTCTGAAGATGTTCCAAGAAGATCTCATACTGTAAGAAGAACTGGAGATGAATTACTTGAACAGTATTGGAACATTGTGGCACAAAGAACAAGATATAGGGAAACAAGGATGAGTATGCTGAGGAAGAAAGCATTTCTAACTGTAAGAGACATATACTGGCTAAATGAATTTGTCAACAAAATAAAGGTCAAAACTGTTGATAAATCAATTGTTGCAACTTGTACTGGGCCAGTCAGTCCTCCAATGAAGTTTCTCCTCCATGACATCCAAAATATGGGACTTCATGATTGGATAAAAATTTCTAGACTGATAAAGGAAATGCCCTCAAGATCTTCTGAAGCCCAAGTGATGATGGATGAAATCTGGGCTGTATCTGCTATATGCTATGAAAAAGGCATTCTTTATGCAGCAGAATACAGGGCACTCAGTGTGATGACTGAAGCTATGAAGAACAATAAACCTGAGTGCCTTAATACTTTTAGAATAATTCCCACATATACTGTTCCTCCTAATCTCATCTTTCAGGATCAAAAGAGTACCATATATCCAACATCTGGATACATGTATACTGACTCAGATGACAGGGAATGCTTCATTACTGAAGCAGATTTGGCAAAAGCTCCTATCAGCCATTTGGTGGGCCTTAAATGGATGATAACCAAGAAAGAAGATGCTTGGTTTCGAAAGAAGATAGTTGCTGTACTAAACAACAGGCAAGATGAACTGAAGAAAAGAGAAGAGTTCATCCATGTGAAGAAAGAAGTCTTCTACGAGTTTGAATCGATCAACAAAGACTAAAGAAGAAGACTTTGCAGCCTGTAGCTTATTTTGTTTAGTTTTTCTTTGTAATTGTTTTGTTATCATTAGATAGGGGGAGATTGTTAAGGCAAAAAGCCTTGCCCCTTTGGATCTTAAGATAACAAAACAACCTAGACTAGCTTTGATTTATATGTAGAATAATATAGCTAAGTTTAGGTCTGATACTGAATGATCAGTATTGGAACTCAGTATCAGTACTCAGTATCAGATAGTGATACTGAGTACAAGGACTGAGTAGAAGGACTGAGTGATACTCAGTATAGTAACGGACTAAGATCAAATCCCTTGATCTTAGTCATTTTCCTTCTTTAGTCCTTCGGTTACTCCTTTGCTCATCATGTAAGATCTCTATAACATTATAAATAGAGATCATCTTGCAAAGGAGTACTCACCAATTTACTTTACACATTCACATATTTGTAATTGATCAGTGGTATTGCTTTTCCGCAGCATACAACACTTAGTGGATTTGTACACCGACTCTAATACTGTGTTTTACACTTTAATTGTCTTTTGTATAAATCAATCTACTCAATTCACTAACAAACCAGGGGTGTTGTGACCTAACATAATGCCAAAGTCATTACTTGGATTTCTCAAATATCCATTTATTCTTATAAGGGAATCATGACTTGATTAAATATTGTATTTATTACAAGTATAAAAGACTTGCAATAATACCTTTTAATTCTTAAATACTTTAATATAGTTTGTCCCCTTTTAAAAGTCATTTAATGTCTAAGTCATTTTACTTGGATTATACGAATATCCTATTATTCCTATTAGGGAATTATGACTTCATTAAATCCTTTACTACAAGTATAAAACACTTGTAATAATACTCTTAAATCCTATCTTGATTATATCCAATATAATCACACTTTATTAATACTAATACTATAAAACTTTCTATCATAAGTAATGACTATTACTTATGATGTTTTAACTAAGTTCAATAACTCTTGAACCTTATGCGTCCATAAAACTTTTAAATACTTTCATTAGAAAAACTTTCTAACTACTAGCATCTAAATACCTTGAGCTATCAAGACATTATTTATACAACAATCAAACAAATATATATAAAACATGAAATATAAGTAAATCAAAACTTGACTTACAATCTAGTCATAAACCTTGACTAGTGTAATTATCACACATGCACATAATATAATTCAACCATGGATTCGATAATTGATTAAAACCAAAAATAAAACTTGTTTTAACAAAATAAGATTATCCAAACAATAAAGTAAAATTGTTTAAAACGAATCCTCAAAAATACTGAATTATAAAAACTTGGTGCTTGTGGGATCATCACCATCTAATGCCGTACTTTACAAGTATCTTAAAGTGATTAAGAAGTGTGGTTGTGTTACCTGAGAAACTTGCGTTTCCTCCACTACCACTTGCACCCTTTGGACAATTCATTTTCCAATGCCCAGCCTCACCACACTTGAAGCACCGGTTCTCGGTCCTCGCAGTGTTAGGCTTAACCTTCTTGACCTTTTGTTTGACACCTTTACCATTTGGCACTCCTTGGTTAGGATAGGTTTTACCCTTTCCTTTACCACCATGCCCTTTTCTCTTCTTCCCACCGCCACCACCGTTACCGATCAAGAGAACGTCCTTAGACTTGGTCCCCAAACTCAACTCGGCTTTCTTGAGCATGGAATGTAGCTCAGCAATAGATTTCTCCATATTATGCATGTTGTAGTTGACCACAAAAGACTTGTAGTCATCAGACAACGAGTTGAGTATAGTATTTGTTGCCATTTGCAACGGTATGGGGTGACCAAGTCTAGCGAGGTGATCCATGTGTCCTTTCATTTTCATGACGTGGGCACTCACCGGGGTTCCTTTGACCATCTTGCAAGAGTTGAAGGCTCGATTGATGTCAAACCTCTTAGTGCGAGCTTGCTCTTGAAATGAATCCCTAAGTTGCTGGATCATCTCAAATGCAGGCACATCCATAAGTCCTGCTTGTAACTCAGGACTCATAGTGGCGAGCATCAGACAGCTTACATCAAGTGCATCACTGACATGCTTATCATAAGCTTGCCTCGTTTCAGCTCTGGCATTAACAGCAGGGGTGTTTGGTACTGCTCTCTCCAAGACATACCACTTTCTCTCATGCCTGAGCACAATACGAAGATTGCGCTCCTAGTTGAGAAAGTTTGACCCAGTCAACTTGTCCTTTTCGAGGATTGAGCGAAGTGAGAGATTGTTGGTACTTGTTGTCGCAATCACGTTTGTTGCTGCCATCTATAAATCAAACCCAGTTTAATTAGTAATCATCAATAAACATTCTCTAAAATATATTATAAACCCATAATTAATATTTTAGGCCTAGGATCCATATATCACATTCTCGCCGCAAGGTTTGGGCACTTCCCAACGAGACATGTTATTTCTGGTAGGTAACTTCCTTACCGATCGTATCAAGACTTGACACGATTCCTAGGGGTCGTAAAATCTTTAGACTTATAACTTATTACAACCTTGTACAATCTATTCGTACATTTCTAAGTTAGTAATAAATTCTAGTATGTTTATTCTACTCAAGTACTTTTTGGGCCGGGACTCCCGATTATCACCAAAGTAGATCAGACCATCTAAGACAGTGCGATGCTCTGCGCCGGGACTCCCGATTATCACAGAACCTTACGCACCCTAACACTCGCAATGATTTGAATCCATATCTAAGGTTCTTTATCCTTACAGTATGAATATCGTTTAACAAGTGAGGTGTTCCATTAGGTGGATAGTACTTAGATCTAAGATTTTCTTGGGTTTGTTTAAGTCTTAAACTAAACTTAAACCTTTATTCCAATCTTAATCCTTGTTTAAAATGTGTGACTTGTGAATTTAAGAATTCTACAAGACACCTTTTTAAAACATAAGAACTATTCTTTAAAACTTATAGTTTCAAGAATTTGTACGATTTTACATGCATACCTAAAACGAGGTGTACAAAACGTTTTACTAGTTTTTGTGAAAAATCTTATCTAGAATAAAACTTACTTGTTTTATCTTACTTGAAAAACTTATAAACTTATGTTAAACTTTTAATTCTATTATAATTCATAAACTTGAATCATAAATCTAGTTTAACACACCTAGATTTTCATATGTCTAATAATAAAATTAAACTTTTGTTTTGACTTATTAGATTCGACCAAGACTTATGTCTTAACGACATACTTACAAACTTTGTGATTTTCTTGTGTAGCTCCCACTAGCTTCAACAACCATGATGAAACTTAAGCTAACACAATCACCGGTTTATACTTGGTGAAACTAGCAAACTTATTATATAAAGACTATATATAATAATTCTTAGTTTGTTTAAACCTTTCTTATATTTAACTTGAACTAGTTAAATATAGGTTCTTGTTATTTTCACTTGATCATTAATCTAGTATATTACATGACTTGTAAAATACTTATATTATACTTGTATAATTACCTAGTTATATTAATTTATAACTTTATACATCTTAATATATATAACTTTGTATATTTCTAGTTAATCATATAATTTCAACTTGTACAATTTCTAGTTATAATGAGATCATAACTTTGTACTTTCTAGTTTTAATTATATTATAACTTATACAATAACTAGTTATAATATTATCTTTAAAGATCAAAATAACATTACCCTTTTTAATTGTTCCATTTTATCTTGTATTTTAATGTATTCGTATATATGTATATTTTATAATAAACTTTTAACATTCTAATAAGAATATTACATCTAATTTATACATATGTATTTTAACTTAAACTAATTAAAATACGTATAAACTTATTATATCCTTTAAAATTAAATTTTACCTAATTATTAAAAATTCCGAAAAATTAAATACATATATATAAATAATTAAATACATCTTGTTAGTTTTAGAACTTAAAAATTAACATCTTCTTTATCAATTCCCTAAATTAATTTAGATGAACCCTAATCTTGTTTTTGACCAATCAAAACTAGGGTTTTGACTTTCTTGATCAAAGATATTATTTTTAATTAAAAGACTAATTTTAATCAATCCTTTTAAACAATAAACTTTGTTTAAATCCTAAGATAGATTATAACTTTTAATAAATTCATTTAAACCTTTTAATTTAAACCTTATAGACAATAAAACTTTGTCTAGATTTCTAGGTTGAAAGAACTAGCTTTAATAAATCTATTAAAATAATAATTAAACCTATTAGACATAAACTTGTCTAATTAACTAGGTTTTAGATTATTATCCTAATTAATACTTTTAAACTATTAAACTTAAACTAGTTTAATGTTCTAGGGTTCTTTAGGGTTTCGAAATTCTTAAGCCTAGGAAACTTTTCCACCAATTAAACTAGGCTAGTTTAATAAACTTGGTGTCCAAGTAACCTCTAGATTTTCGAGAATCCTAAGGGATTAGGAAAGAATCCTTTTGATCAATTAAACAAATCTTGTTTAACATACTTGATCATAGGGATCTTTCTAGTCCACGAAAATTCAAGGAAGTAAGGAAAAAATCCTTTTGATCAATTAAACATCACTAGTACAAAATTAGCTTATCGCCACAACAAAAAATCGTGGCTATAAATCATTGGCCACGGTTTTATTTTACATCAAAAGCGTAGTCTATTCTCTCGCGTTTTAAGGTACGCTGCGGCTACGCTGGCCATATCATAGGAAAAGTTTAGCCATAACATATATTCGTGGCGATTTAGTACCATGTAGGCACGTATAATTTAAGTGGTTGTAGTTGTAATCCCACTTTTAAACACACTATTTTTTATACACCGTGGCTAATTATCTCCATATAGTCACATGCAATTATGTTAAAGGTGACCATAAGCCCGATTGTAGACACGTAATTATGCATACAATCGTGGTGATTTCGTACTATTTAGCCACATATAATTAAAGTGGCAGTAGTTGTAATCCTACTTATAGAGACAATATTTTTTATACACCGTGGCTAATAGTCACCATATAGCCACGTGCAGTTATGTTGGTGGTGACCATAAGCCCGATTGTAGACACATAATTATACATACAATCGTGGCGATTACGTAATATATATCCACACATAATTGCAGTGGCAGTAGTTGTAATCCTACTTATAGAGACACTATTTCTTAAACACCATGGCTAATCATCCCATATAGCCACATGAAGTTATGATGGTGGTGACCATAAACCCAATTGTAGACACGTAATTCTACATACAATCGTGGCGATTTCGTAATATATAGCCACACATGATTAAAGTGGGTATAGTTGTAATCCTACTTTTAGAGACACTATTTTTTATACATTATGGCTAATGGTCACCATATAGCCACATGCGGTTACCCTGGTGGTGACCATAAGTCCGATTGTAGACACGTAATATACATACAATCATGGCTATTTCATTATTTATAGCCACATATAATTAAAGTGCAGTATTTGTAATCCTACTTTTGGAGACACTATTTTTTATATACAGCGGCTAATGGTCACCGTATAGTCACATGTAGTTATGCTGATGGTGACGATAAACCCGATTGTAGACACGTAATTATATATACAGCGTGGCTATTGTATACCATATAATAACATATAGTTACGTGGCAATAACCCCATTGTAGACACGCACACTTTCTCTACAATGTGACTTAGGTTTACCATATAGCCACATCTACTTGTGGAAATTGTGGCCATAATCATACTTTTAGATACACATATGTTTTTACAATATGGCAAATCGTGACAAATAGCTACATGTAGTTATATTAACTGTGGCAACAATCCTACTTATAAACACACATATTTTCTTATTAATGATGGCTAATGTGTACTTTATTGTCACATGTAGTTATCTTGAAATGCGATAAATACAATCACATATAACTAAAATGAAATGCTATTAATACTAATAAAAAACGTCGATATAATTCTTCAAACAAAGTTTAAAACAAAAAAAAAAGTGCATAAGACATTTAAATAAATCCGATGTTCAAATGCTAACGACAATTCCTACTTTGTTGTTGTACATTTGCTCCTTGTTCTCTTTTTCATATCTTGTAACGTTGTGTACTGTTTCTTCCTCTTCTTGATACCTTTTATCTTATTATGTTGAGTAGAAGATTGTTGTGGATCCTAAAATATTTTTTTGTAACAATGAAAAGAGATTAATTTCATAAGCTTATTTATGGAATAACAATACAATAAATTAAAACTACTTAAACAACTAACCTTTGAGTCAGAAATGACAAGGTCTTTTGGCCAAGCTACAAAACCACCAAGAGCATCCTCTACCGTTTTGTGCTCACCAACTTGAATGGGTAAAAAGGAGGCCGCTTTTACTAGTTCATCAATTGAAACTCTATAACAATTACCTTTAAGTGCAACACCGTGTATCTTTTGTTCTCCCGAAGAATAGTAAATAGTTCCACGTGCAACAATGTTTCTTAAATTTGGATATGCCAAGTTACACTTTGCTGTCTACGAAGATATATGACATATGAACATCAAGTAGTGAATTATGACACATCAAAACCATAAATTGAAATTATAAAAGAAAATATAGGTAAAATAGTCATGAAAACATACTCTTTGGACTTCTGTTAAGGAGTCTTCAGGGTTTGTAGCATTTGAAATGTCTTTCCTAGATCCAATGCCATTTTTGTCACCTTTCAAAGAATCCTGAGATTTTAAACAATTATAATACATTGCATGGAAATTTACTAAAATTAACGCATATAGCCCGATCAGTTTACTTACCGATTCCCCAATTTCCTGTTGGGCTGGTGGAGTTGTCGTATTTTCAAAATCCAACGTATTAACATCAATATGCATCATATCGTTGAGAATGTCGTGCTTAGATCCAGATGACACTACTGGTTGAGAATTTGATAACGAATTCTGAAACGTACAATTAAAGATATAATTTAGCAATTATTAAAAGTAAATATTTCAATTAAATTACTAACTCTGCTATTCGAAGTAGACGGGAGGTTCGGTAATTTCTTTCCTTCAGAGGCTAATTGAGCAAACAATTTATCATATTTAGCAAAAAAAAATTCTTGTTCCATCGTCTTTTTTTCTTGTTCCTTCATCTTTTGTCGCAACTCCACAACTTCTTTATCCTTCATCTCATGCTCACGTCTTTCATCTTCTAGTTGTTTCCGTAGTTGAACAATAAGCTCTTTTGATGAACCTTTACGAGATGGAAGTTTCCAATATTGAGAAGGAGTAACTCCCGCGCCAACCCCTCTTACACGCCCACTACGCTCTTTATCAAACATAAGTGTGAGGGCATCAGTGCCCTGATCAACCTTTCTAGACCCATCTTTAATCTCGTTTTCATAGTCAGACTGCATACAAAAAAGTACATTTATTATAATTAACAATTGACCTAATTTCTATATGTGCAAAACCTGTTATAACTAAATGGGTCAAAATGACCCACTTATAATAGAATCGACTGGTAAACAAATTTAAAAAAAAAATTTTAAAAAAATCAGAAAAATATAAAATATCACTGATATATGTTTTTTTATTTTCAGAAAATTTTAACCATTTTTCTGGATTTTTTTAAAACATAATCTATATCGACCCACTTATAACCGAATAGATTGGTAAAAAAAATTATAAAAATTCGGAAAAATATAAAATTTCAGTGATATATGTTTTTTTATTTTCAGATATTTTGAAACATTTTTCTGAATTTTTTTTAAAACATAATCTATATCAACCCACTTATAACCGAATAGATTAGTAAAAAAATTTAAAAATTCGAAAAAATATAAAATATCACTGATATATGTTCTTTCAATTTTCAGAAATTTTTACGCATTTTTCTGAATTTTTTTAAAACATAATCTATATCGACCCACTTATAACCGAATAGATTGGTAAAAAAATTAAAAAAAAAATCGGAAAAATAGAAAATATCACTGATTTATGTTTTTTTTATTTTCAGAAATTTTTAAACATTTTTCTGAATTTTTTAAAACATAATCTGTATCGACCGAGTTATAACCGAATAGATTGGTAAAAATTTTAAAAAAATTTATAAAAATTCGGAAAAATAGAAAATATCAATGATATATGTTTTTTTATTTTCAGATATTTGTAAACATTTTTCTGAATTTTTTTAAAACATAATCTATATCGACCCACTTATAACCGAATAGATTAGTAAAAAAATTTAAAAAAATTCGAAACAATTCGAAAAAATATAAAATATCACTGATATATGTTGTTTCAATTTTCAGAAATTTTTAAACATTTTTCTGAATTTTTTTAAAACATAATCTATATCGACCCACTTATAACCGAATAGATTAGTAAAAAAATTTAAAAAATTTAAAAAAATTCGGAAAAATAGAAAATATCACTGATTTATGTTTTTTTATTTTCAGAAATTTTTAAATATTTTTCTGAATTTGTTTAAAACATAATCTATATTTTGACCCACTTATAACCGAATAGATTAGTAAAAAAATTTAAAAAAATTCAGAAAAATAGAAAATATCACTGATTTATGTTTTTTTTATTTTCAGAAATTTTTAAACATTTTTCTGAATTTTTTTTAAAACATAATCTATGTCGACCCACTTATAACCGAATAGATTGGTAAAAAAATTTAAAAAAATTTAAACAAAATGTGCTTTAATGATTTTCCATTGAAACAAATACTTTTAGTAACAAATTCTACATTTAGTGGCAAAATATGTTTTTAGTGACAAATTAAACATCCAAAAGTGTCACAAATCAAATTTTGAATGAATAGAAGTGGGTGTCTCATAAATCAGACTCAATATTATATTTGATTTGTTTTGTTGTCTCAATATGAAGGAAAACAAGCGCACGACTTAATATTTGGTTTTCTCGGTTTTATGAAAAAAAAAAAATATATATCTTATTTGGTTTTAATTGTGTTAAAAATAATGGCTTTCTGCTAAAAATTGAGAGATCAAGTGAGTTTGTTAATTGCCGAGAAGTTCAAGAAGTCCAAGATCGAGTATTGGGCTTAAATTGTTTGGGCTTAATTGTTGATTTGGGGTGAGATCTTTGTTAAGTTGATTGGGCCGAACACTGTTTGAAATTTTTGATTAATGAAATTGTTATTGGACTGAATTGTTATTGGGCTCAATGTGAAGTTGATTGTGCAGAAGCATGGTTTACGATACTGGATTGTTGATGTTTTACGATCTTAGTTTTATGATCTCAGTTTTACGATTCACAGGATTACGATGTATCAAAACCAGTTTTACGATTCACAGGATTCCGATGTATCAAAACCAGTTTTACGATTCTCAGGATTACGATGGTGACTTTGGTTTACGATTCACGATCCTATTTTGTCATCAATCAGGGTTTACGATTCAGGTATCAATCATTTAACCTTACGATCCTATTTTGCAGTTTACAATGTATCATTCTGAGATTTACGATCCAGAATCTGGTTTACGATCTGAGGATTACGATCAATATAGCTTTACGATAGTGATTCAGCTTCACGATTACGATCGTGCTTCAAGATCGTGAAGTTTCAGAATTCTGTTACAAGATCATGAACTGTGACTGAGGAAAAACACCCGAAAATCTTATACTTTTGATCATAACTTCTTCGTTTCTTGCTCAAATTGATTGATTCTTTTTGCAAATGATGCCAAGAACGATTTACTACAATCCTATCCAGATCATATCCTCGATTTCTAACAAAACTCAGCTCGATTTCATGATTTTTGGACTGAAAAACAAGTGTTCATGGTGTTTTCTCAAAAATCTTCATAATCAAGTCAATACTTGATGAATTTGATCGATGTTTGATACTAGAACTAGTAAAATCAGAAGAGGAATGCAGTTATCACATAAAATCGAAGAGATAAACCTCAGATTTCGGTTTTGATTTTGATGTTCTTCATTTTTCAACAAAAACTTCAAGTGTTCTTCATCAAAACTTCAAATCAGTGTGTAATTTCATGGATTGTGGATCGATTCCAAGTCGGATTTTGCTCTGATACCACTTGTCAGCACTAATCCATTGCAATCAATCCATAGAATGCTTGATTTGAAGAAGATGAACTTGAATTAGTGAGTTTTCTAGAGAGAGAGTAAAGAGAGAAAGAGAGGGAAGCTTTTCAAAGTATAAGTGAGATTAATGAGTAAAAGCCTACAATTAGTGTCTTAGTGAGTACAATTATTCCTTAAATACCATTTCACTAATTGGCATGGTGTATGTTAATGACTAGTTTAACACTTATAGATTGTGTCAAAACTAATCCCTAGACTATTGAATACAACATTATCTATCCTAATAACTTTTGATGGTGACAATAACTTATGAACACTTAGCATAAATTTGTATGGTCACATCGAAGTATGTCACTCGTTATGTCTAGACATAACTTTACTAAGTATATGTTTTGTGACACGTGTATATTTGTGTCCAATTACTTATAACTGATCAAATGCCTAAAAGAAACAAGTACTCTACAAGTACTCTACAAATATACACTATTACCTTTTAGGTAATATCTTCCCGCAAGTAATCGTTTATTCTCTTGAATAAAAGATATGGAAAAATATGTTATAGTTGAGAGGCTTAAATGACATTTAATGTACGCATGTCACATTAACTAACCTCGCACACAAGCGTACATCTTTTACGAACTTTTCCTGAAAAGGTGAAAAAGGTTGAGGGCACATGTCTCCTGACACGTGCAACACTATAGTTCGTGAAGAATTAGAAGTTGTCAAGTTTCCCTAATACGAGGTTATTATACAATCCAACTTCGGGTATAAATACCCCATTCAACAACCGAATAGATTCACAAACACACAAACATTTAACTCTCAAAGCAAGTACGTGTCTTACTCTCCTTGGAGCTTACTTATTGATACTTGCCCGTTGCTTAACATAAAGTGATCTCCTTGGAGCTTACTTATTGGTACTTGTGTGTTGCTTAACATAAAGATATCATTTGTTTGTGTAGTGAATACACTTACTTTCAATCAAGTTTTAATTTAAATACTTATCTTGTTTCCGCAACTAATACTTATAATTTCTTATTAATTCTTAATAATAACTAACCATTGAAAATTACTTACTGTGTTTAATTAATTTAAAAAGTGTATCCCCCCCCCCCCCCCCCCCCCTATATTATTGCAAACTTATCGTACTATTTTAAACGTTGTATATTATACTTTTGGAACAAACATGCAACAACAAAGCAAAAAATCATATGAGTTACTATATAACTAATGAATTCCATTTTTTATGAATTATATCTATAACATTTACTAAGAGATGTTGATTTACTATTTTACTCTTAATTGAATGATACTTTCTCAGTTTTTCTAAACAACCCCTTAATGTTGACCCTCTTTTTTTCTAAACAACACCTCAGATCTTCAATGTTGACCCTCTTAGTCTTCACTCTTTTGAAAGCTTTATAAAACCCCCTCAATTTTTAAACATTGTTAATTTATTTAAAAACCCTTAACACTTTTTCTTTTCCTATTTAGCATAATTACGTTTTTACCATTTCAAATTTTACCAATTGATGCTAGTTATGTGAAATTACTTTTTTGTTCAAACTGAGACACTTTTTAGAAACTTTCCAAAATCCCCCTCAACTTTTGAATATTACCATTATCATTTTTATAAGTTTAAAGACATTAAAATTAATTATATATGTATATATAAACTTTTTATTTTTTTATTTTTTGTAACTTAGGTTAGAACTCGCTTTTTGAGCCGGCTAATCACAAGGCGACCATACTCTTTGTGAGTAGCCCGCATTCAACGCAAATTCGTTGTCTTAAGGGTTTTTTTCCTCATATGAAATATCTTGAAACACGTCTTAAAAACCTTATTTTATTTTATTAATATAAAATAATCTTTGGGTGTTGTATTTTCTTAATATAAAACAAATTTTTAGGTTTTTTATAAATATCATTAAATAATATTCTAGTTATCATATGAAAATCCTCCGCGGCAACGCGCGGGTGAAACCTACTAGTGTATGATATAAATAAAGAGTTGTATTCTAGGAAGTCCAACTTATTTATGTAATCCCAAACAACACATCTCAACTATTGATCAATAATAACGAATGGTTAATATTAATCACATATATTATACATGGAGGGAGTAATTTGATCATTTTTACAATTTTATTATTATCTTTTTAAAATTATTAAAATTATTATTATTTTATTTTTATAAATTTAAACTCATTTCGTTAATAGCAAATAATGTGATAATCACATTTGATTGTCCTTAAACATCACATGTAATCAAATATACAATCACATGTGATTGTACAATAATATCACATGTGATTAAGTATATAATCACATGTGATTATCACATAATGATTATCAAATAATATTGTTTTTTTATCTAGAAATTAATAAAAAAGTTTAAATTTTATATCATATAACTTTTAAATAAAAAGTAAAAAAATTTGATTTTTTTTGTAATTGACAAATGCATGTATAAAATATGTAATTAATTGTGACTATTAGATATTATTGATTAAATGTAGGGATTTATCTCTTATGATTACACAAACATTAATGACTATCTTGAACATTTACTTATGAATGAATTCAATGTATTTTTAATATTTCAAATTTTTAAAAATTCATTAAATATATCTTAACTTATCAACTTTAAGTATTGATAGATATGGACATTTGCATTTAATTTATCATTTAATTTGAAAATTTATGTTTGAGTAAATTATACAAAAATACCAAATTTTCTTAAAAATTAATGTGAGATACTCAACTTTTCTTTAATAATTATATATATCCTACTTTTAGAAATTTATATTTAGAGACTTAACTTTTTTAATAATTAAATGTATCCTACTTTTTGAAATTTATATTAAGAGACTCAACTTTTTTTAAATAATTAAGTGTATCCTACTTTTTGAGATTTATATTAAGAGAATCAAACTTTATTTTTTAATAATTAAGTGTATCCTACTTTTTAAAATTTATATATTAAGATATCCAAGAGATTGGTTAATTTCTTTTATATCCTTGTAAAACTCATAAATTGTTTGTATATCCTTCTCAAATTCGTAAATTATATTTATATCCTTCTAAACTTTATAATTACCTTCATATCCTTCAAAACCTTTAAAACTCTTTTTTATGTCCAAAAACCTATTTTTTTTATTTATTAATTTTTTATAATATCAATAATGCAGGCAAATAAATATAATTTCTAATACATAATCAACATATATATTGCATACTTATTTAATAATTATTAATATTAGAATGATTTAGTAAATATTAAAATAGGTTCTTGGACATAAAAGAAAATTTTAAAAATTCAGAAGGATATGGAGATAATTACAAAGTTTAGAATGATATATGGATAATTTAAGAATCTCATAAGGATATGGAAACAATTTATAAATTTACAAGGATATCAGAGAAATTATCCCTAATTTAATTTAACATTAATTGTTTTTTAAATTAAAGTTGGTATGATTTGTTTTATAATTTGATCTAAAAAAAATATATATTGTTTGAGTACCTAACTTACATCCTAATTTTTTGCTTACCTTCAAAAAAATCTAATACCGCCCCTACATATGGCATTACATCTAAAACGTTTTTTTGAGGTAGTTATGTTTTTAAAGAATGCGAGTTATAAAATTTGAGACTACCCTCGAATCCTCGATGAGACTATGCATATGTCAAATTAAAATTGTTTGGCAATTAAACCCACATAATTTTAAAAGAAGGTAAAATAATTATGATGTTATAACTGTCAAACATCTTTAATTGTCTTAAATTAAAAAAGAGATACATTAAACAAATCAATTCCCTAACAATACTCTTTAAATGATTCTTAAGGCAACATGACACCTCTAAATATTTTAATTTAAATGAACCCTTTTATCTTTTCCTGAGTATCCGAGTATCTGAAAATACGGACATCCTAAAACCCGGATATCTAAATTCGCATACCGTGTCGGATAATGTTTTAAAATTTTCTGATATCTGATATCCCATAAATATTCGAAATATCCAAAATGACTGTTTTTATGAGTATTAGTATTTTGTTTGTGTGTATTTCATTTATAAAATATTAAGTAAATTGATATTATTTACATGAGCGCTTCATTTGAGTGTTAGTTAGAATTTCAACTGACGTGACGATAATTTAACAAAAATTAAAATGTTAGTAGTGGCAATAGGAATTTTATGGATGGAAGTGTCATCAACATATCGTTCATAAAAAAAAAAACCTAGCCGTCGGCGATAATCGGCGATTTCCTTTGGTTTCCGTCCGGTGATCGGGGCGAGGGGGTGGGTTGTTTTTTCATCTGCGTTTGGTGATGGGTTACAAACAACGTCTGGATTCTGAAGGCTGGATGTGGAGGACAGGAAAAAAGAATGATAAGTCGAGCGGAATGGTCAAAAACATCCAGAATCCGTTTCAGAAATCGGTGGAGAAGATTGCATCGTCTTTCTACATAACGAATTTTCCTAATTCGTTAACAACAACGGATTTGTGGAAGTGGTGCATGTTGCATGGGAAGGTAGCAGATGCGTATATTGCCAAAAAGGTATCGAAATTCGGGAAAAGATTTGGCTTTATTCGTTTTTTGGGCATTGATGATGAAGTAGGTTTTGCCCGACATCTTTCGCTACAGTGGATGGGGTCGTATCATATTTATGTATCGGTGGCTAGGTTTAACAGACCTAATCCTGTTAAATCTAACCCTAATGTTGGTCCTTCTAAGTCGACTCATAAGGCACCTACTTCCAAGTGGGTTTCGAATGGAAGACATGAGAATGTGAAGACAGGTTCTTCCTTTGCTTCGGTTCTTGCGGGAAAGAATAATCCGGTCAAAAGTAATGAAGAAGGGAGTAAAAACAGGGGTGATGTCAACGTGATGCAGGTGGAAGAAGTGAAGAAAATTGTGGTGGAGGATAAAGACTTATTTAAAATTGATGATTCTTCAACAATTGTCCTTGCTAAAGTAAGAGAGGTGGGGCTTATGAAAAATCTGTATGGGCATATGGACAGTGAAGGTTTCATGGATGTTGAGATACACCATATTGGAGGATTATGGGTATGGATTGGTTATAAATCACAAAAATCGTGTATGAGATTTAAATATATGGACTTGGCACACATGTTTGCGGAGGTTTGTCAAGTTCTTAGTAATTTTGTGACTGATGAAAGAATGGTATGGATTGAAGTGGATGGTTTACCTCTGTGTGCCTGGAATTCTGAGGTATATAAAAAGATTGTTAATTTGTGGGGCAAGTTTATGTTTTTTGATGATGAATCGAATGATGACCCAAGCTGTGGAAGGGTTTGCATTTATACAAAACAGATGCAACTTATTAATGAGTGTATTCATGTAGAGGTGGCTGAAACTACGTATGTGGTTACTGTAAAAGAAAAAGATATATGGAAGATAAATATATCAAAAAATAATAAGGAGGAAAGTGAGGACTCGGATCAATTCCTGGAAGAAGAGGATGAATTGGACGGCAATGATAATTCGGGGTCAGAAGAGGAAAATTATGATAATAATTTTGTTGATTTAGAGACAGAGGTGGAAGAAGATGAAACGGTGGCAAGTCCGGTGGAATCCTCGACGACTCAGACCAATGTGGAACCGGAAGTAGAAGTAAAATGTAATGAGGAGGGTGGCGGTGATTCTCAAAACATTGAAAACTCTGTTAGCTGGCCACCTGGGTTAGAGTTGATCAAAAAGAGAGCAAGAGAAGGCAAGATGGTAGTTGATAGTCGTGGTCATACTTATTCTTGTGGTATTATTTTTAGACGTGAGAAGGAAATCCCACAGTATGAAGATGTTGAAGACATGATTGGTGAGGAGGTAAATTTTAAATGTTGAACGTCCTTTCTTTAAATGCTCGGGGGTTGGGGTCGGCGGATAAGCGTAAATGGATGAAAAAAAGTTGTTTTCAAAATAGTGTTTTGTTTTTGGGCGTTCAGGAGACGTTGATGACTAAGCCAAATTTATTTCGGTTTAAGTCTAATTGGGGAAATTATCAGTTTTAGTTTGCATGTAGTTCGGCTCGAGGTCATTCGAGTGGTATTGTGTCTATTTGGGACACGTCGGTGTTTAAGAAAGAATCGATTATTTGTGGTACAAATTATGTGATTGTTGAAGGTTTTTGGGTTGGTATTGAAGAAAAAATGTCTTTTATTAACATCTATGCGCCTCAAGATGTTAGTGCCCAGGGTGTTATTTGGGATGAGATCCGGGTTTTGGGATTTTAAGTTCGTGATCTTTGGTGACTTTAATGAAGTGAGATTTGAATCGGAAAGGTTAGGTTCGGTTTTTAATTCGGTGGGAGCTAATTTATTCAATAATTTTATTGATCTTTGTGGCTTAATTGATTTGGATATTGGTGGGAGGAAGTTCACATGGATGAACAAATCGGGTACCAAAATGAGTAAATTGGATCGTTTTTTGCTCTCTGAAAATCTGGTAAATAACGATCCGGACTTGAAAGTTGTTGCTTTAGAAATTATGTGCTCTAATCATGGCCCGATCTTTCTTTCTTCCAAGAAAAGAGATTATGGCCCTACACCGTTTCGGGTTTATAATTCATGGTTGTTGATGGACGAATTCAAGGAGGTGGTGGTGTCGAGTTTTGCTGCTTCTAACCCGAGAAGCAACTCGGCGTTGGTTAAATTGAAAGAAAAGTTAAAAAGTGTGAAAACTAAAAGTAAAACATGGGCAAAACAGATGTTTGAAAATCGTAAACGTCTAAGTCAAGAAAGTCAATCTAAGTTGTCGTTTATTGAAGAGCGTATGGAGAGTGGGGTGGCTACAGATGAGGAAAGGGATTTAAGATTGGTGTTGATAAAAAATTTAAAAGAAATGGAACGCATTGAAAACATGGATGCGGCCCAAAAGATTAAGGTTAAATGGGATGGTGAAGGGGATGAAAATTCCAGTTTTTTTCATGGCCTGTTAAAACAAAGAAGAAGAGGTAATATGGTGCAAGGTGTGATGGAAGACGGGGAATGGCATATAGATCCAATTATGGTTAAATCGGTTTTTAGAGTATTTGAGCCGCTGGTTACTTCGAATCCGGTTCTTGAGGATTCTCGGTTCAAAAAACTTGACCCGTTGCAAGTTTTGTCTTTGGAGCAGCCGTGCTCTATGGAGGAATTAAAGACGGCGGTTTGGAGTTGTGGTAATGAAAAAACTCCGGGCCCTGACGGTTTTAATTTCAGGTTCGTTAAAAAATATTGGGATATGTTAACTGATGATTTATGGTGCTCGATTGATGAATTTTTAAATACGGGTTATATTCCAAAAGGGTGTAATGCTTCCTTTATAACTTTAATTCCTAAAGTTAGTAACCCTTCGTTGGTTAAAGATTGTCGGCCTATATCTCTTATAGGGTTGCAATATAAGATTATTGCCAAGATTTTGGCTTTGCGGTTGGCAAAAGTGGTTGATTGTGTGGTGAGTATTGAGCAATCAGGTTTTATTAAAGGAAGACAGATTTTGGATGGACCGTTAATGGTTAATGAGATTATAGAGTGGTATAAGAAGAAAAGGAAGAAGTTATTACTTTTTAAGGTAGACTTTGAGAAGGCATATGATTCGTTAAGTTGGAAGTATTTAGACTTTATTATGTATGAAATGGGTTTTGGGTCTAAATGGAGAAAGTGGATTCACTCGTGTCTCTCGTCCGCCACTATCTCGGTTTTTGGTAAATGGAAGCCCTACGGATGAATTTTCTATGTGATGTGGTCTTCGTCAAGGAGACCCGTTATCTCCTTTGTTGTTTATTCTTGATATGGAGGGGCTTCATATAAGTGTGGAGAAAGCAATTGAAGACTCGCGTATTAAAGGGGTTACTATAGGTGGGTCAAATCATCTCTCATTTTTTTTATGCCGATGATGTTATTGTGGTGACGGATTGGAGTGAAGCTGATATGGACGGTATTATTCACATTTTTAATGATTTTTATTTTGCGTCCGGTTTAAAAATTAATGTTAAAAAATCTAATCTGTATGGTGTGGGGATGAGTAATGATGTTATTGAAGCAATGGCGATGCGGACGGGATGTGCTTCTGTGTCATTACCTTGTCGATATCTAGGTTTAAGTACGGCTGGGAATATGTTGCGGAAAAATAGCTGGTATAGTATTGTGGATGCTTTTCGTAAGAGATTGTCTTCGTGGAAAGTTAAGATGCTTTCCATAGGGGGTCGTTTAACGCTTGTGAAGTCGGTCCTTGGAAGTGTTGGAATTTATTGGATGTCTTTATTTAGAGTGCCTGAAGTTATTATCTCTAAATTGGAAAGAATGTGTGCCCGGTTTTTATGGGAGGTGATGATCAAGAGAAGAAGTTAAGTTGGGTGGCTTGGAATAAAGTTCTTGCTCCTAGAGATAAAGGTGGGCTTCAAATTGCGAGTCTTAAAGCCTTGAACTTGGCTCTTTTACTTAAGTGGAAGTGGAGATTTTTTAGCGAGCCAAGGGCGTTATGGTGTCGAGTTATTAAAGCCATTTATGGTGAAGATGGGGGCTTTTCATCTAATAATTCGAGTACTATGTTTAAAGGTATGTGGGCAAGGATTATAGGGGCCATAAAGTATTTGCATGATAATGATACTATTGATAAGAATGCTATTAGATTCGATCTTGTGAGTGGCAATAAAATCAAATTTTGGACGGATAATTGGTTAGGTTCGGTGCCACTTTTTATTCAATTTAATCGATTATATCGGCTTGATTTGTAGAATGATAAGTTGATTATGCATAAAAGGGTTAATGGTGTGTGGTTTTGGTCGTGGAGAAGAGGTTTGAGAGGTGGGGTTGAATTGAATCAATTTGAAAATTTAAATATGTTGCTTAGTAATATTCAATTTGGTGAAGGGAGTGATAAAGTGGTTTGGGAGGTTGAGCCTCAATCAGGTTTCTCGGTAGCATGGGCTAGGCGAGTTATTGACAACAAAATGTATCCGGGTGTTGTTTATAATTCGTTATGGTGCAAGAGTTTGCCAATAAAAGTGAATATTTTTATTTGGCATCTTTCCTTGGATACACTTCCGTCTCGGCTTAATCTTTCTAGAAGAGGCTTGGAGATAGAGTCTATTTCGTGTCCTATATGTCTCGGTAGTGTGGAATCTACGGACCATGTGTTTTTCTTGTGTAGGTTTGCGGTTCAACTTTGGAAGATGGTGATCAGATAGTGCGATTTGGGGTTGGTGTAGGCGATAATTTTCAACAATGGAGTGATTTTTGTGCCAATATCTCTAATGTTCGTAATAACAAGGTGAAGTTTCAAGTGATTGGAAGTATTACTTGTTGGATGATTTGGAGATATCGGAATTCAGTTTTGTTTGATAGTGATAGGGTTAAAAAGTCAGATTTGTTTGATAGTATTCGTGTTTATTCTTTTTCGTGGATATCTCATCGAAATCATAAAATTAAGATTTCGTGGGATGAGTGGCTAAAAAACCCGATGTACTAAATTTGTTGTCTAGCATTTTGCTAGATTCAAGTGTTTAATGTTAGTGTGGAGGTCCTCGGGGGGGTGATGGCAATGTCGAAGCTTAACCTGTTGGGATATGAAACAGAGATAAATATTCTATTACTGATGCTGCAGTTAGTACTGATCAACGCTTATTGAAGATTAGTACTGATGGGGCAGAAACACTAGTTACTACTGATGATGCTGATCAACGACTTACTACTGACGATCAAAGATTACTACTGATTCTATTTTTAGTGCTGATCGAGTCCGAGATTCTAGTATAGTTTGTTATAGAATGTATATCTTTATGTATATTGATTGTAATCGAATCCTAGAATAACTAGGTTAATAATTTAGGCTTCAAGGACTATTATATATAGTTCCTTACGAATTGTAAACGTACGTGTGTATTGTTCGAGCATATCAATATACATTGAAGCTTTTTGTGATTACTGTGTTCTTATTGTTATTCGTATTCGTTTACAGTATTCATTGTTCTTAATACATTAACAAGAGTGTTGATCCACCGCAACTTTTCAATGTTAGTAGATCTTTAATTAAATAATCTGTTTGGATTAATCGATCCTGACAAGTGGTATCAGAGCTTCACGGTTCTAGATCTAAGAATTAAGAACAGCAAAAAGTTTCATACTTTCGAACTCAAAATTGTTAATCATGTCTGATAATAATGAAAGCACTCAAGCTAACAAAATTCCCATTCTCACTCCCAACAACTTTGGGATGTGGAATGACAGAATCAAGCAATATATGCTTATTACTGATTACTCCATGTGGGAAGTTGTTATTGAAGGCAACAAAACCATCCAGACTCAAGCAGCAAGTTCCTCAACTGAAGTCGACAAACTCAAGTGTGAAAAAGAGAAGAAAGACAGAGGAATTGAACTCAAAGCCCTAAGCACTCTTCTGCTTGCTATTCCCAATGATTATCAACATCTCTTTGTTGAATATGATGATGCAAAGAAGCTATGGCAGGCACTGGAAAAGAGGTTTGTTGGCACCAAAAGAAACATGAAGTCTGTACTGAAGCAAGACTTTGAAAACTTCAAAGGCCAGAAGAATGAATCATTATCACAAGTCTTTGATAGGTTCAACAAACTTATTGGTGAACTGAATGAAGTCGGTTACAAACCAGACAATGATGATGTAAACAGAAAGTTTCTTAGATCTCTTGGTGAAGAATGGTCTATGTATACAGTTATATATAGACAAGGTGATGCGTTGGAAGAAAAAGAGCTGGATGAATTATACAATGAGTTGAGAGTGTTTGGATCTGAGGTAAGTACTAAATCTCCCAATTTACCTTCAAACAATGCTGCTTTTGTGTCTAGTACATGAACAGGTCAAGAGGCTATAAAGAATGCAGGAATTGAAGATGTAGCAAGAGAATCCTTCTTCACTAGTCATGTGCATACTGCATTGATTAGTGAGGATTTGGAACAACTCAATCCTGATGATCTGGAAGAGACGGACATCAAGTGGCAGATGGCAATGCTAAGCTTAAGAACAAAAAGGTTTCTTAAAAGAACTGGAAGGCAAAATCTAACTTACAACAAAGGTGATCGTGCTGGATTTGACAAGACCAAAGTCAAATGCTACAACTGTAGCAATCTTGGTCACTTTTCCAGAGAATGTCCAAACAAAGACCAAAGATCAAACTACAACAAAAACAGCACTTCAAATTCAACTGCATTAGTATCTCAAGAAGGACAAGGATATGACTGGAGCTTTCAAGTAGAAGAACATGCACAGAACCAAGCTCTCATGGCCTTCACTGAGTCCACTACTGAGGTACATTCTAAATCTTGCACTCCTGAATGCATTAAAGCATATAAAGAATTAGAAAAACTTAACAAAGAAACACTTGAAGAGATGATTCTAAACAGAAATAGAAGAATTGAATATAATGGTTGTATAGCTGATTTAGAAAATCAAATTAAAATTTATAAAATAACCGATCAAAAGATAAAAGATGAACTTCTACAAACAACTTATGAAAAAGAACATGCTGAACTAAAACTAAGAGAAACTTTAATCAAATTAGAAGAATGTCAAATGGAATTAGAACAGAATAAACTAACTAATAAAAAATTTGAAAGAAGTTCTAAAATAATTGATGAATTAACCAGTAATCAATCTACTGAAAAAGTTGTTCATGGGGTGGGATATCATGCTGTTCCACCTCCAACTAATTTTATACCTCCTCTTAAATCAAGCACAGAAAGAACATTAAATGAACTAAAAATAGAAAATCAATCTGAAACCAATAATGATTCTTCTGATGATGATCAAACAACTAATACAAGTTTTCATACCACAAAAAGTCAAACTGAATCCCCAAAATATAACTCAGAAAATATACCAAAAATTTTAAGAAGGGGAAATCAAAGAAACTTGAACCAGTTAAAAGAACAAAGAAAACCTGAAAGTGCTAAATCAACAAAACTAACATGCTTAATTTGCAACAAGGTTAACCACATAGCAAAGAATTGTCACTTTAACCCTATTAACTGCAAAGAATTCAAAGAATTTAAAGTTAACAAAGAAAAGGAGAAAACTTTAAAATTAAAACAAACTGAAGAAACAAAAGCAAAAGAACTTAAAAACTCACATGTTGAAACTCCCAAATTTGGAAGAACTGAACAAAGATTCGTGCAAAATATCAGGTATAAAACTCCAAACAGAAGTAATTATTTCAAAAATAATGGAAAACAAAATCAATTTCCTCAATATTCAAAATTTTCAAACACCAGTAGGAACTATTCCAGGTTTACTACTGATAAAAACCCTAATTACAATGTTGTCTGGTATAATTACAAAAACACTACTGACTATGCTAAAAACTCATATTACCCAAACACTACTGGTCCATCAGTAGTAAAATACTCAAAAGCTAAACACTACGGGTATAAACCTAGATCAGTAGCAAACAAGAACACCAGTACTAACCAACAACCTAAGAACAAAACTGCATACAAAGCTCATTCATTTAGAAAAACTTACTCTTCAAAGGATGAACCCAAGACAAAACAAGCTTGGGTTCCCAAAATTAACTAATCCTTTTACTTTATGTGCAGAGCATTCAGATCCCTGAAGAAGGTAGAACATGGCATATTGATAGTGGATGCTCAAGACACATGACTGGAAATCTTCAAATTCTTAGAGATTTCAAGTCTTTTGAAGGAGGATATGTTGCTTTTGGAGAAAATCCAAGAGGTGGTAAGATTACAGGTAAAGGTACAGTATCAAATGGTAAGATCACTTTTGATGATGTATTTTATGTTGCTGAGCTTAAATATAATCTGGTTAGTGTCTCCCAAGTCTGTGATAAGAAGAACAAAATTCTTTTTACAGATATAGAGTGCATCATTCTTTCTCCTAATTTTATTTTAAATGAAAAGTTTGTTGTTTTAAGAACACCAAAGAGAAACAATGTGTATTTCCTGGATATAGGGGGAGAACTCATTTCTTCAAATGAGATCAACTGTTTGTTATCTAAGGCAAACACAAATGAATCAGAACTTTGGCATAGAAGGATGTGTCACACAAATTTTAAAAATATGAACAATTTAGTCAAAAAGAATTTGGTAGTTGGTTTACCACAAAAAGAATTTATGTGTGATCATCATTGTGTTGCATGCCTAAAAGGTAAACAACACAAGACTTCTCATAAGTCCAAAACAATCAACTCTATTTCTAAACCTTTGAAGCTCTTACATATGGACCTCTTTGGACCTACAAATGTAATGAGTATTGGAAAGAAACAATACTGCATTGTTATTACTGATGATTTTTCCAGATATACTTGGGTCTTCTTTCTTAGGACCAAAGATGAAACAAGTGAGATTATAAAGAATCTAATTGTAAAGCTGGAAAATACAAGAGATCTCAAAGTGAAAGCAATCAGATGTGATAATGGCACAGAATTTAAAAATACTAATCTAATTATTTTTGAGATCTTAAGGGTATTGACAGGCAGTACAGCTCACCAAGAACTCCACAACAAAATGGTGTAGCTAAAAGAAGAAATAGAACCATCATTGAAGCAGCCAGATCTATGCTTACAGATTCAAAACTACCAATAACGTTTTGGGCTGAAGCTGTTAATACTGCTTGTTATGTTCAAAACAGAGTATTAATAGTTAAGCCTCACTTTAAAACACCATATGAACTTTTCAATAAAAGAAAACCATCAATAAGTTTCTTAAAATCATTTGGTTGTCCTTGTACTATTTTAATTACAAGAGAACAAATTGATAAGTTTGACTGCAAAGCAAATGATGGAATATTTGTAGGATACTCAACTCAAAGCAAATCTTACAGAGTATTCAACAAAAGGCTAAGGATCATTGAAGAAAGTGTAAATGTATCCTTTAATGAGAATCTGATGAATGAACAGGGAAATGGTCCAGATTGGTTGTTTAACATTGATAATCTAACCAAAGTGTAAATGTATTATACATGAGATTCAAACAATCAAAGCCAACAAGGAGGATCATCATCAAGTGGCAGTCAAGAAATAATGAAATACATCTTAGTTAATACTGATCTCACAGTTGATACTGAGGACAGTAGTAACTCTGATAACCCTAGTATCATTGACACCAGTAACAACACCAACTCTGAAGATAGTACTGATCAGTAGTAACTCTGAACCTCAGAGTTTTGATGATGAACTACACAACAATGATGTCAGTAACAACAATGAACCACCTGAACTTAATGAAAAAAATGCTACTACTGACACCAGTACCAATGAAGAATCTCCACAAAATACAAACACTCAAGAAGAAACATGGACAGATGCACAAATTCCTGAGTCCAATAAGTCAAACCTAGATAGTCAAATTCCTGTTGACAAAGTTCCAGGAACCAGAACTGAAAAGAATCATCCTTTGGACTTAGTCCTAAGTGATGTCAATTCAAACATGCAGACAAGAAGCAAATTTAATTCATCCTTAAATTCAACTGTTTGTAACATAAGTCTAATATCTAATGAATGCATGTATGAATGTTTTCTTTCACTGGAAGAACCTAAGAAGATTCAACAAGCAATGAAAGACTCAAACTGGATCATAGCAATGCAAGAAGAACTTCTTCAATTTAAGTTACAAGCTGTATGGACTCTTGTACCTCTACCAAAAGGAAAAAGACCCATTGGAACAAGATGGATCTTCAGAAACAAGAAAGATGAAAGAGGTATAGTGATCAAGAACAAAGCAAGACTTGTAGCCCAAGGATACACTCAAGAAGAAGGTATTGACTATTGTGAAGTGTATGCACCAGTTGCTAGAATTGAAGCAATAAGAATATTTCTGGCATATGCTTCATATAAGAGGATCAAAGTCTACCAAATGGATGTGAAAAGTGCTTTCCTTTATGGGAAAATTGAAGAAGAAGTGTATGTATGTCAACCTCTAGGATTTGAAGATCCAGAACATGATGACTATGTGTACAAGCTAGACAAAGCTCTATATGGCCTCCATCAGGCACCAAGAGCTTGGTATGACACATTATCATCATATCTACTGAAGAACAATTTCAAAAGAGGTGCAATTGACAAAACTCTGTTCACAAGAAAAGTCAAAGATGATATACTACTGGTACAAATATATGTAGATGATATCATCATTGGATCAACAAATGATCATATGTGCAAAGAGTTTGAAGAACTGATGCAGATCAAGTTTAAGATGAGCTCAATGGGTCCAATGAACTTCTTTCTTGGACTCCAAATCAATCAAAGATCAGATGGTATTTTGATTAATCAATCAAAATATGTCAGAGACATTTTAGAGAAGTTTGCAATGAAAGACAGCAAAAGTGCAAGCACACCAATGGAAACTCACAAACACCTACATCCTGATGTTGAGGGGGAGGATGTAGATGAACATCTTTACAGATCTATGATAGGTTCTTTAATGTATCTAACTGCATCAAGACCTGACATTATGTACAGTGTTTGTGTATGTTCCAGGTATCAAGCAAGACCTAAGGAACTACACTTGCAAGCTGTCAAAAGAATCTTTAGATACTTGAAGGAAAAACCTTCTCTTGGTCTTTGGTATCCACATGCATCACCATTTGAACTCATAGCCTACACTGATAGTGACTATGGTGGTGAATGTCAAGATAGGAAATCTACTACTGGTGGATGTCAATTCTTTGGATCAAGATTGGTGTCATGGCAATGCAAGAAACAAACCAATGTTTCAACATCAACTGCTGAAGCAGAGTATGTAGCTGCATCTGCTGGTTGTGCTCAAGTTCTATGGATTGAAAATCAACTTCTAGACTTTGGTATATCTATTCTTAAAACTCCTATTTTTATTGATAATCAAAGTGCTATCAGTATTGTGAATAATCCAGTAAAACACTCAAAAACAAAACACATTGAAATAAGATTCCATTTTATAAGAGATTGCAATGAAAAGAAATTAATCAAGGTAGAGAAAATTCATACTGATAATCAATTGGCAGATCTTTTTACAAAAGCATTTGATGTAGGAAGATTCAGCTTCTTGGTTAGCAGTATTGGAATGATTTTAATAAATTAATTCACAAAAGAAAATCATATGTAAAGTTTTGTAAAATTGTTATAGTTATAAGTATGTTTTACTACTGGTTATTTATTTCTACTGATCGTGTGTTACTTCTACAATTTAGTACTGACAGGGTTATTAGTAGAAATTAGGTTAAGTATAGAAACAACGGTTACTACTGACGTTTCTACTACTGACACTTAGTTACTACTGATCGACCGTTATCTGTAAAATACACAAATTACCATACTGACCCTCATGAAAATAGCCGTTGAGTTATTATTCGAAGGACATTTCGGTCATTTTGCAGGTAAATTCGAAAAATATAAATAGCAAATTGTGATTAGTTTAGCATTATCTTCTCCTCGATTCGATAAACCCGACGCTAAACCCTAATCTCTGCAAAATCCGATCAAAACCCTGCATCAGTATCAACTAAATTCATTCCACAAATCACTAATTCTTGCAAAAGCGATTGAACTTTCTGGGAAATACACAACTTCAAAGTTCGAAATCATTCAAATGGCAACTCTAAAATCCCTCGACATTAAAACTGATCTCAAATTTTCAGAATTTCACAACATGTGTGCATTCTTGAGAAATCCAGATGGCGCAAAGGATTTTCGACCAATAGTGATGTTCTTAAAGAACTCACCCATCAAGTTTGCACTCACAATCAACCCTAAAGCTTATCAACAACATCTTGTTGATTTCTGGGAAAATGCTGAACGGGTAGAAGAATCAAATGTATCAAAAATCAAGTCCATGGTAGATGGAAAACAAATCATCATTACTGAACAATCCATCAGACATCATCTTCAATTAAATGATGAATCATGTTTGTTTTCTTTACCTAAGGAAGATCTTGTTGATGTTTTACAAAAAAATGGGGTATGAAGGAAGACTAGACATTGTCACATTTCAAAAAGGTCTTCTTTCACCCCAATGGAAATATTTAGTTCACACTATTCAACATTGCATCTCTCCTAAAAAGAGTACTTGGAATGAGTTCAACAAGTCAATAGCTTCAACTGTTGTTTGTCTGTGCACAGGACAAGTATTCAATTTTTCAAACATGATTTTTGAAGGAATGCTTGGAAACTTATCATCCACTAAATTTTTAATGTACCCAAGATTCCTAACTCATATTATAAACTGTGAAATTCAAAATCTTTCAACACCTAAACACTTTTTGGTTTCACCTGAACTAAATAAAAAGGTGTATTCTAATATGAGAAAATAGTTTAAATTTTCTAAGAAGGTTACTCCTCTGTTCCAAAACATGATCTATGATCAACCCCCAACAGGAGAAGGTTCAAGTCACCCAATTGAACCCCAACCAACTCCACCACTAAATACAGCCCAAACACAACCCATTCAGTCCACTCAAAGTCCTGAACCAACAAATGTCCTGAATGTGTCCCAGGTACATGAAATTAATCCACAGAGTGCTACTCTTCACTCTGAGGAAGACCAGACCATAGCCAAACAAATTTCTAAAACCTATAAAAGGAAGAAAACTTCCTTAAAGGACACCAGGGGACCAATTGAGTCAAACCCCAGACTCCAAGAGTTGTACTCCAAGGAGGAGAGAGGGCATGAGGAAAGGGCTCTCACTACTGATGCCCCAAAGGTGGGTGCACAGGCTAGTGAGAACATCATTAGGACCCAGACCTCGGAAACTCTAAGTGATGACTCATCTTGTGAGGAAGCACTAAGAGGACCCCGGTGCCAAGAAACCACAAGGGGGGCACTACTGCTTCTTCTAGGAAGAAGAGAGTGTCCAAACAACCCAATTGATCACCAAGAAGTGATAAGGGTAGAAAGAAACAACCTGAATTGACGGATAGGATGGAAAACCTTCAAACCAATGTACCAAATGAGCCCAATGATCCACCCAAAGGGGCTGAGGACAGTATTAAATCAAAACAATTGACGGATAGGAAGGAAAACCTTAAAACCACTGTACAACATTGTCTGAACTTACTGAATAATCAAGGGAAAACCATGACCTACATGAAGCACTACATCAATACTCTGAACAGAAGACAGAAGAGGTTCGAGTATAAGCTTCAAAGGCAATCAAATTTGATCATAAAATTACAAAGGAAGATTGCAGATAGTGAGGCTCAACAGGTTGAGATCACTAAGGGGGAGAAAGATCAAATTCAAGGGATGATTGATCAATCTATAGCAGCAGCAGCTCTCCTAAATTTAAAAGAGGCCCATGGTGAAACAGGTCAGAGTTTTGGTGAAGACCTGAAAAAAGAAATGAAAAGTATGGATGAGGATGTGTTTGTGTCTGCAAATCAATCTCAAACAGCAGAACAAATAAACTCTCCACTTACTACTGAGGTCATAGAGACTACTGATCCAATGGATACTACTGAGGCAAAGGATCAAGAGGTTGTTACTACTGGTCAAGTTGAAGAAGTAGATACACCAGTAGTAAATGCTCCAGAAGAAGACTTAGTGGATACTACTGAATGCCCTAGCAGTAGTAACTACAACAACAACCTCAACAGTAGTAAATGAAAATCAACAGATAGTGGTATTTGAACCAGAGATTACACCAGTAGCAACCACCTTGGTTACTACTGAGGATGAAGATGAAGAAATACCAGAAGTTCTTGAACGTGAACAAGTTATAATCATAACAAAACCTAAAACTCCAGAACAACCACTTATCATACCTGACATTGATGATAATGTTAATTGGTATGAAGTTGATGAACGTGAACTTCCTCCACACCCAAAATACTACCACAGAATAAGATTCATTTATTCTCTCCATCAGTTATATTTACTCCTGTTCCTGATATGAAATACACTCTACCTCCACTATCAGCCTGTATTGGAAAAGGAAAGGAAAAGTTTGATGATGATTATCCAAACAGAGCTCTAGGTCACTACATGGTAAACAAAATGAACCATGTCAGACCTGCAAAACAAGAAAAATGGAAGGTGTACAGGATAAGGTATCTAAGAAAAGTTGCAAAGACTCAGGCTCTTGAAGACAAGAAAAAGGCTGAAGAAGAAAGATTGAAAAATCCAGCAATTCAAGCAGCTGATATAACAATTCAAGGAATCCTGGTAGATGATCAAAAGGCAGAGTTTGAAAGACAAAGAAAAATAGAAGAAGAACATCTCAATTGCCTTGAAGATCTAGTAGCAGAATGCAAAAGAGAAAAGGCTGATCTACCAGATGCAATTTTTGAACAAAAAGCAACAATGACTGACTACTTGAAATCTAAAGGTCATAGTGCTATGTCATTTGGCAGAATGAAAATGATAACATTAGTAGAAAAATATTGTACTGCCAAAAAGAGAGAATTAGCAGAAATGGAAGTAGAAGAAGAAAAAGAAAAGGTTTTGGTTGAAATAGATCCAACAACCATTCTCTCCAGAACACCAACAACTAGTGAATCTTCAACACCTTCTAAAAAGAGGAAAGGAACTGAACCTGAAACAGAATTAAGAAAGAAAAGAAAACAAGAAATACAAGTATTTGATGTTCCTGTTGCTCCTATTGAAGATAATCCAATTATCAATTGGAAGGTTGTTGATAATGTCCTAGAAGTCATAAGAGAGGACAAAACCACTCAGAGATTTACTGGATGGAAACCAATGATTATGTCATGTAGCAGAAGTGATATTATTAAAGTTCTGATCATTGGTAAGCCAAGAATGGCTAAGAAATCATGGAAGAATTCAGGAGCTGGATACTTAACTAAGATGATTGATGTTGCATTTTATCCAGACAACTATCCTGAAATATTTACAAACAAAGAAAATGTTTATGCATGGAATGTGCTCCCCACAGTAAACATGTATTTCTTTGAAAGATCAAGTAGAAACTGTGAATTATACTTATTTGAAAAAGAATATCTACATCCAGAAGAAACAATGTATCAGATATCCACAAATACATTCATGAAACCTTATGATGATGTGATGTTTCAAGAAAAGTTTAATTACTTTGTCAAAAGAAATTGCAAATATATAATAGCTCAAAGAAAATTGTAAAATCAGAGAACAATTGAAGGTAGACAGAGGAGAGCAAAATTGTTAGAAGAACAAGAGAAGAAGAATGAAGAATAGAAGAAACTTGATTAATTAAAAGTGAATTAACAAGTTTAGGGGGAGATTGTTGGGATATGAAACAGAGATAAACATTCTATTACTGATGTTGCAGTTAGTACTGATCAACGCTTATTGAAGATTAGTACTGATGGGGCAGAAACACTAGTTACCACTGATGATGCTGATCAACGACTTACTACTGACGATCAAAGATTACTACTGATTCTATTTTTAGTGTTGATCGAGTCCGAGATTCTAGTATAGTTTGTTATAGAATGTATATCTTTATGTATATTGATTGTAATCGAATCCTAGAATAACTAGGTTAATAATTTAGGCTTCAAGGACTATTATATATAGTTCCTTACGAATTGTAAACGTACGTGTGTATTGTTCGAGCATATCAATATACATTGAAGCTTTTTGTGATTACTGTGTTCTTATTGTTATTCGTATTCGTTTACAGTATTCATTGTTCTTAATACATTAACAAGAGTGTTGATCCGCTGCAACTTCTCATTGTTAGTAGATCTTTAATTAAATAATCTGTTTGGATTAATCGATCCTGATACAACTCGTTGCCTTTTTTTTGCTGTTAAAAAAAAGTAGTGGCAATAGATCAGATTGATCTCATGATACCTGACCAAGCCAAATGTTGAACACCTTGATTGGATGTCAAAAGAACGATTAACTTTAACGACATTCATTGTTTAAAGAAAAAGTTACACGGTTCTTAGGTTTTGCTAATCATCTTGATATGCATCATTAAATAATATAAAGTATTTTTATCTATGTCACAAAATGTTCTCTAGGTGAAGAACAACCAAGTAATAAATGTAGGATAAAGAAATACATGGCACGCACAATTATTATTTTACAACATATATATTTTTAAGATATATGTATGTCATGAGATTCATCCGATGGTAAACACATAGCAAGCCGCTCCTCAAGTCGAGCGAAGGAAATAGGGCAAAATCCAAGAAAATCTGTGGGTGTTAGATCGCCACGTCGGTTCGCTTCCGAGGTTACGGATCCATCAAATCCAACATGTGCCACATGCTTTACATCTGTTGGGAGACCGATTTCAAACTCCATTTGTTCATCATCCGTCTCTTCCTTAAAACCTACAGCAACGTAAATCATATAAGTTAGATTTGTATGGTTTTATAACATAAATCGTGTCACTAAATGTCGTTTATTAGAGCATCCTCAATGGTTAACCTTACAAAAGCTAATTATCTTTGCTACATCAACATTTCACTAACCAAAAACATCTTTGTAAATAACATCTTCAATGGTTACTTTTTCCAAAAAAAATAAATTCTTTTACAATATTTCTAATTTACATTTATCTATATCAAATGTTTTATAAATACCCCTTATATATAATTTGACAAATATTTTTGACATATTAATAAATATAATATTTTTTTAAAAATATCTTATGGAGATATTATAATAATCGACATTAAATATTATATAATTTATTTATTAACTAATAAAATATAATAAATAATTTATATATAATATGTCTAAAGTTTAAAATGAAAAGTTATTAAATATGAAAGACCAAAAAGGATAAACACTGAAAGCAAATTAAAAGGTTAGTAGAAAAAACTTTTTGCAATAAGATTTTAAAAAAACTTATTATTCCAATAATAAAAAGTATTTATTGAAATAGTGGTAAGTGTACCAAGTGATCGAGACAAAGTTTTGATTATCATATCTAGAGTGGTAACCGTACCAAGTGATTGAGACAGAGTTTTAATGCTCTTGGTGAGCCTTTGAAGCCCAATTGATACATTAGGTTTTGATAGTGCTAACAACCTAAACGAGTTCTTCGTAACGTTGTCAATTGATGTTTGTGCTCCTTCTTCATCTTTCCGAACCTTCGGGATATCAAGTGATTTATACACTACAAACATATAAAACATGGTAATTCTAGCATGAGTGGATATTAAAAACATTCAAATATAATATAATTAAATTCTTAAGTCTATAAAAAATAATACATAAGTTAACGCAAATATACGCTTAGAAATGATAATCAATGGAAATTAACACAAAATTTGTATCCGAAAACATGGAGATTAGATACAAGGCTATGTATAAATGTGGAACTTAAGATAAAGAAAAAAAAAAGTTGATATAAGATCTAAGCAGTTCTTTTCAAACTTGGAGTGTTAAATAGTTTTAATACACTAAAAAGACTTGTAGCGTAGCAGTATAAAGTATTGGAAGGTGTTTAAAGTCCTGATGTAGACAATATGGTGTATATTTATAAGTAATTTTGAGTACGCGTATTTACTTTTAAAAAAACACACGTATGTTGGAGAGGAACGCTTGACACAAATATGTTACAAGTAAATACATAAATCTCGTGGGAGATAGAGAGAGACCCATATGAGACGAGTCAATATCGTCCTTTGACCTTCTACCATGTTGCACACAAACCGCAACACTAGACGCAGAGACACATCCGGTAGCAAACGGAAAAGCTACAAGCCGTTCCATTCGATCTTTCATCATCATAGCAAGAAAGAACGATGGAAGAGATTGAATACAGTAATCGTGGTAGTCGGGTCAGGATTTTGCAATGTAACTTGTTAGAATACATTAGAGTTAGTTATAGAGGTAGAGTTTGATATGCTTTGTAGTGAAGATAGAATGATTCTACTTGTAATGAGAACTCTATCACCTTTTTTTGTCCAAATTTGTGTTGGAAGTCTTGTATTTGGTAGAGAGATTAGAGGACCCTCCTAACTCTCAAGTAGTACATGCAATAATCAGACCATTACATAGTTTTAATATTCTTGAGACGAAAGCCAAAGATTAAATATGCTTTTCTAATCTTTCTTTTTCGGTGGAGTTTTTATGTATTGTTTTTTCAAAGAAAAGTATGCAAATTTTGGGAGTGGAGTCTATCACAACCACCAAAGAGTGTTTCGACAGCAATCCATCATCATTGGTTTTGCATTTAAATATATTGGAACTTGTCTTATTAAAGATGGTCATGCATTTAGATCAATATTTTATTTAAAAGGATATTACTATTATAATGGGATCCCTCGAGCGGATCGAACTTTTCTCGTGATGTACGTAATCTAAGTGTGTAAATGTTTACAAAGGGTGGATGAAATTGAACTATTAAAGGTCTTCTACTACACTGAACTATTAAAGGTGCAAGATAAGACTCATAACTTGCCAAAAAGGTTAATTTAGCATACTAACTCATTAATTTGGTCATGTATTTTCTTACATAAATTACTTTCGTTGAAGATTTTGACGAACGAAAAAATATGTGGTAATCTCGATTGATATTATAATCAAATCACGTGAGAAATTAATACCAAATTAGTAAGTTAGAGTACTAAATCGGCCATTTTGTGAAGTCCAGCCTACCATGATTCACTAGTTAGTCAAGTTCAGAGTATTAAAATGCATTTTGGGCAGGAGAAAAAAAACTGTTACAACAAACAGTTGAAATACATTAAGGTATTTGTTTATTGAATCCAGGATTTACCAGGTTGCTTTTTAATTCCCCTTTCATTCATCAAATCCTTCAACTTTGCAGCTTCTTCCCAATTAGAATCCGAAGCACACGTGTTCGCCATCAACACATACGATCCAACTTCAAACGGTTCAATCGCATTCAACTTCTCACAAACCCATTTCGCCATCTCAACGTTTTTATGCAAATAACAAGACGACAAAAACGCTTTCCAAACAACGCCCAAATGCGAAATATTATTCTCATATATAAAATCCGTTATTTCATCCAATCGACCATTTCGGCCCAAAAGATCCACCATACATGTGTAATGTTCAACTTTAGGATCAATCCCATAAACTTTTTTCATTAATGTAAAGTAATTACACCCTTCGTTAACTAATCCCGCATGACTACAAGCGGTTAAAACCACTACAAAAGTTACTTCATTTGGTGTAATCCCTTCGTTTTGCATTGCTTCAAAAAGCCGAATTGTTTCATTCCCTTTTCCATGTGATGCGAAACTAGATATTATCGTGGTCCATAATACGACATTTTGGATTTTAGTTTCTTTAAAAATTAAATAAGCGGATTGTAATCTTCCACATTTGGAATACATATCAATCATCGATGAACTTAAAAATACATCGGGTTCATGCCCGTTTTTTATGATATACGTATGTATAAGTTGACCAAGGTTTAAAAGTCCATTACCCGCACAAGCTGAAAATACACTTGTGAGGGTAAATTTGTCAATTTCACCACGTTCACTTACCATTACACTAAAAACATTCAAGGCAGTATCTATCCTACCATTTTGAATGTACCCATTAACAATCGAACCGAGAGAAATTAATTCACCATTTATATATCGTTTTGAAGATTTGAAAATAATCATTGCTTTCTCCACTTGACCACATTTGCAGTACATGTCAATAAGTGAGTTCTTGACAAATGCATCATGTATTCCAACTTTGACCAATTGACCATGAATCTGCTTTCCTAGTTTCATATGATTCAAACAAGATGCCAAAATCAATGCTATTGAGAACGTGACACCGGTAAAAGTTGTGCCAGCTGTCACCATCTGGTAGAGAAACTGTAATGCAATTTCTTCACGACCGTTTTGCAAATAACCATCGATAACTGTATTCCAACTGTCTGCTTTTTTAACTGGTAATCGCCAAAATAATCCCTCGGCTTTCTCCGTATCTCCATTTTTTAAATATGCATTCATCATTATATTCCAGGAAACAGTATCTTTACCACTCATTAATTCAAAAAACTTTGTAGCGTAATCAAGATCCTCGCATTTCACAAAAAGATCGAGCACCGAATTATTCAATGCTATATCTAAAGATATATGATTTCTTAATATCGACCCGAGAATTGTTTTACCCATATTTAGTTCATTTGCCCCTGCACAACATTTTAAAACACTTGAAAATGTGAACTGATTTGGAGTAATACCATCTTTTTGCATCTGGCCAAATAAGTCTAAAGCTAGTTTGTAAGATTTAATTCGAGAAAGCCCGGAGATAAGGACAGTCCAAGACCGCACATCCCTCTCAGACATTTCATCAAACAGTTGGTGGGCATGTCTTAAATTACTAGATTTCACGTATAAACTCAATAAATAATTACTAACATGTAAGTAATGAACAGAACCGTTCTTAATTACCGAAGCATGGGCGATTCCCGAGGAAAATTCGTTGGTTGGTTTAGGTGAGATTAGCTGTGTGATGTCAAAATGATCAGACTTCGAAAGTAATTGACGAAATTGAAACATGGGCGTTCTTAAGATGGTGTTTTGGGGTACAAGAAGTGCGGTTAGTGGTAGAAAACATGAATATCCCAGGAGTGTACGATCAATCAGACGCATAGCTACAGAATTCTCATTTCAAGTGAGAATTTTGGAACGAAGTGAAATCATCGTGTGCCACTAGCGTTGAAATTTTGCAATTTCTTCTACGTATGTAATGTACACATTAAATTGTAATTCAGATCCGATTCGGGTTGGTGGATTAGCAGCTCGGTAACATTCAACTTAAAAGTCGTCATGTTTTATATAAAAAGGTTACGAAAATATCAACCCGAACTAGTTTAACTTGCAAAAACAAATAAAAGATAGAGTACACATTATTCGTAGGGTATGTAAGCGAACAAAGTGTTTTAAAATACTTAAAATTATTTATGTAAATTTCCAAGATCAGTTTAATAAGTTAATAGAGAAATTGAAAATAATTTAAACAAAAATAATTATAATACCTCTAATTGAACAAAAAGTATGAATTAATACGTGCTACCTGAAATGTGGTGTAAGGTCGACCATCCAAACCACAATGCTAAAATTACCAACTTTCTTATTTTCTTCTTTGCATGATGAATAATCGAATCAATCAGGTTGTTGGATTTTCTGCAATGTATCAGAGCATCTTCAATGCTTAACCTCATAATAAATTATTACTTTTGACATATCTTCTTTTCACTACTAAAAAACTAATTCATAAAATGCATTTCCAATGGTTAACCTTGTAAAAGCTTTTTCATTTATTAATATTACTAATTACTTTTATCTATCTCAATCTCATATGTTTCATAAATGCTCCTTATATATAAATATACTACAAATATAAATTTTGTAGTTAAATTGGACCAACATCAGGTGGTTGTAGAGCCATGGAGAATGGGCTAAAAAGTAATATCAATATCAAATCTACAATATACTAATCCGTTTATATGGACTTGAAAGTCCATTTCAAATATTGGCCATGTTACTGATAATCTCCACAGTCCATCCTCTCACGAAACAAACGTTTTCTCATTTCCTACTTTATCATTTTGACGGGAGCAAATTCGAGCATTATAGGGCTTTCGATACAGTATTTTATTGATCTTCCTATCAATCAGATCAAGATGTGTGAATCAGGTTGCAAAATAAAGTTGTCGATTTGATCAAACGTCATCTGTAGCATTGTGATTTGTCAATTGAATATTTGTGAAACGCAGCGATTCGTATTTTTACGGTAATTTGGGTTTAATTTTTATGTTAATCACGGCTTTTCAGGCCTGAAATCTACCATTTTAATACATGCGAGCCTGGAATTTGATGGAATTTGTCGAAACATCAAAGCCCGAAATCCCTAATTTGTCAACAATCATTTCTAACTATTTTGATTATAATTTGAAAACTGTTACTAATATTTATTAAAGAAGCAAGTATAAGATGACATAGTACCAAATAATACACGATTCTGAATGAGCAATTCATATTGCAGGGTGGAAAAATATTAGCTTTTAATTTGGGGTATTGTGTTTCTTATTTGTTAAATGATTATTTATTTTTTCAGTTTTACAGCTTCTTTTTTGTGGTCTTTTATGAGCCTGATAAAAATCTTAAAAGTAGGACAAATAAACACACAAGGGTACAAATTGCAGTGAGTTGTATAAATAATTAAAACTGGAATGATACACACAGGAAATTTAACAATATAAATAGCATACCTTTGAAATTTTGCAGATTGAAGAAGCTGAAGGGCTGCAAATTCGGAAGGACCTGGCTGTGTAACGAATCAACCTTGATAATGAGCTGCTGAAAGTAAGAGCTAATAACAGATTATTAATCATTTTAAATATCCGGTATTTCTTCCCTCAATAACTATGTCATTGTATATTGACTGTTGTTAAATCTCAGTATATATACTGCATTTTTTTGATTCAAAATTGGAACAAAGTACTTTTAAATACAAATTTAAAGCAGAATTAATGATAGTTCTTTCCTCCTTGAATACTGTTTATATTGTAAAAAAGTAGGGGACTACATCTTAATTCTAATTTTAAAGATCATTGATTAAAAACATTGTTATAGATTACTAATAAGAATGCATACCTTTTAAATTTTCCAGATTGAAGAAGCTGGAGTATAATTGATTTGGCTGGACCTTCCTGTGTAACGAAGGTTATGTGAATTTCACAGAGATCCTAAATGGATTATATAATGAAGCATTCACAGAGGTAAGTGCTGTGATTCCATAATTTTCGGGAATATAGTTGAAATCTGGCAACTCAGAATAATGATTTAAATTGATGATTTACAAAATCGGTTTTAAATATGCAGGCAAATAATCGTTTTTTAAAATTTCAAATAATCGTTTCCTTTTATTTAGGGCCTGTAATGTAACGCCCTGAAATTTTATAATAATTTAATATTACTTTTAATAAATTTAAATTGGGTATTAACCTCTTATATATAATGTAATAAATGTGTGACGTTTCGTCTAGACGTATTATGTAATTATGAGTTACATTATTAATTATGGAGACCTGTTTAAATTACAAATCATTAGTTGACAATTCGATTACGTGACATTTATAATTATTATGTGATAGTTGTCTAAACTAGGTGCTCATTTTATTTAATGAAATGCTCGCTAATTAACCGTGCGCCCATTAGTCGTTTTAAAGAGTGTTGCGAGGCCCGGCCAATTTGACCAAGGGATGAATATCGGTTAGATCAAGCAAAGAGGGCCGAAACCCCTTGTCCTTTTGAATTTCCTCCTTGAGTTCGGTCCTGGTGTACAATCATGGGAGCCCGGCGGAATTATGGGCCGATAATTGATTTGAGGCCTTAACTTTCATTTAGCATCATGCTTAAACGAGAATTCACCCAAAATTTTACCCTAATCCCCTCCATTCGGCAGCCAGCAGTTCGAGTATCCCCAAGTTGTTTTCCTTTGCACAACCTTCGATCAACCTAATCCCTATTGCTAATCGAAATTAATCCCAGCCAAGTTGATGGTCAAAGATGTGAAGCGGCAAGATCAATTGTTATTAATTATTGAGTAACAAATCTCTATTTGTTTAAGCGGCGGAGTGGCTTTTGTCTTTATATGGATGAGAATTGCACAGACCAAAACCAAAGGAGTTGGTGGCTATGGTGGTTTCTAAACACATCTACTCTTGTTACGTAATAATGAATTAGGCAGCCAAGCAGGTGACTAAGCAAATATTTGGTTTTCATGTTTATGTCGGCAAGCTCGTCACTTTAATTTCCATTCGATGCCTAGTATGAGTAGTGAGCCTTTTAAGGAGTTAATCGCCAGCAGCCAAAGAAGTCCCATTCACATTGTTTGTCGTCTAATGATTCATGGTTTGGGTATCTCCGTTCTTATCGTGTTGGTTCGTTAGGGTATAATTTCTAATCCCTTTTCTTGCATCATTTAATTATTGTTGAGTTGTATTCTAGCAGGGCTGAGTTGTAATGGTTCCGTATCGAGCCTTGGTTGGGTTTGGGTTATTGTCCTATTCGTTTAAATCGGGAATCTTTAACCGAAGGGAAACCGAACCCATAGGATTCTTGGTTTCCAAACCGGGAAATTTGTAGCATCCAGGTTTTTAATTCAAATTATTTTAAAACCTAGTTATCTGAGATGAGGGAACTGTCGGGTAATGAATTCTAAATGCTCGGGTTTTTCGGTGACGAGTCGGGTTGCTAAAACGAGTTTTGTAAATCCATACTTTTCTGGCAGAATCTGCCCTCCTGTTCTAATCTGTTTTTGAGGTACTTAAAATAATCTTTAGGGTTTTTGGCCCGTGCTGGGACCTTGATTTCTGAATTAGCTTTTCAACGCCGCAACCCTCTCGTCAATCCGAATTACGGTTTAAAAGTTATAGCCAATTTAGTAGGATGCTGTTAGGAAAATGACCTGTGCAACATGTCTGTCTTGCAACACTGTTTTGAGACACTTAGAGTCTGTTTTGGCCAGTGACCGTCTCACAGTAAATTGTAGTTCTGATTGTCTAGTTGTCGTGGTAAAAAGATGGGAAAAAAATCTAATGAGCCGTTTTAGAGTTATGATAGTTCCCGTGAGACTGACGGGTGCTGCCAGTTTTCTGAAATAAGCCCTCGGGTAGGATTTTAATTCAGGGTTTCGTTTTTTTGGTTTTAGGACCGTCTAGGAGATAACGTGCTGTCCTTCTGATTGTCGGGAACCCTTTGGAGCTTACGTCTCTCGAGGTGAGTATTCTCACCGTGTATTCAGTTTTAACGTTGTACATGCATGACTTACGTGTTACATTTCTTGCACTATAGTTGTTATCTGAGATTGATCTGTTATCTGAGATTGATTTGTTATCTGAGATTGATCTGTTATCCGAGTTATCTGAGTTTGATCTGTTATCTGAGTATCTGAGCAGCTGTTGATTTATTTTAATCTGAGACATTGTGCCTGGGTAACCGAGCTCGGCACAGGGTCATTCTGTGCTACTACTTGCTAGGGCATCTGAGATAATTATGTTAAAGAGATAATAAAACATAATAACACACATCTGAGTTTTTGGCTATATGCCTGGGATCACCTCCCGTCTGAGTTTTGGGATTATTCCCGTCTGAGTTTTGGGATCACTCCCGTCTGAGTTTTTGGCTTATGCCTATCTGAGGTGTGATGAGGGGCGAGGTTGATCTCTCGTCTCAAATCACACAAGCGCGCTATATAAATTAAAATCTTAGTAATAAAATCTGAGAAATAAATCTGAGTAATTAATCGAGTAGATTCTGAGTAGGAGTACACCGATGTGCCCTCATGTGTTGTATGTTATAATTGTTTACATTTTGAGATTATTCACTCAGCTTCCCCAGCTGACCCAAACTTTCCCCCACATTGTTTCAGGTTCCAGCAAAGGAAAGGAGAAGGTGGACGGTTGACCGCTGTATCTTTTCATTACTGATGTGGACAACATTTAATATTTTAAAACACTTTATTTTATTTTAACTATTTCCGCATTAAATACATTTTTAAATGAAAATATTATTATTGGGATTTAATTATTCGAGTTATTGGGACCTTTTTATTTAAAATCTTGTATTTAGAAAAAATTTATTTTTGAAAAATTTTGGGTGTTACATGTAAAAATAGAATTACCTTTTCATTTAAAAAGTTTCGAAATAAAACTATTAGCCAAGCACTGCAAGATTTAACCTGCTGTCACTGCACAGATACCGTATAACTTTTTAGGAGATTTCGTTGAAATTAACAATACATTGTCTAAAAATATATCCAATGTATTTTTGGTATTTCCAAATTTAAAAATGGTCAAGTTTGATTTATAACCTTATTTTTGTAGAGATATTTGTTAGTTACCATTTAGGTTTGAATAATTCTTCCCTCAATATTGATGCTGGAATAATAGATCTTCTCCATCACAAAAATTACGCCCCCTGAATAATTATTCCCTCAATATTGATGCTGGAATAATAGATTTAACTTGCTGGAATAAGTATTGAATATTTAATGGGGGATATGGTTGTTAACTTTAAATTTCGAATAAAGTGGCAACGATTTGTATTTTGAATATTTTAGGTATGTATTTATTGGAGATACTGCATCCTCTTTAATTTGAATAATAATAAAATTCTGAATTTATTGCCTAAAACTAATTTGAATATTTTAGGCATGTATTTCGTTGACCAATGGTGTAATTACACGTGGCAATATGGACCACTGAAAGAGCTCCAAACTGATGAGTTGACAAACGTAAATCAAATGTAGGCTCATATACAGGAGAAGATGTTACCATCCATTTTATAATTAATTGATATGTTTTTTATTTTTAAATTTCAACATATACTAGTTAAGATGTGAATTTCTATAATGTAAATTCATATTTATTTATTAACTAATTATAAAGCATAAAAAACTTGCATATTAATATATTTGGATATATGGTGCTCTTTTGATCCTGAAAGATTAATTTAGGGGGAACAGAGTATGAGTTAAAGATCCTGAAAGTATTAAGGCACTCAGGCTTGTTGTTCTTTACAGCCTCAGTCATTACACTGAGTGCCCTATAGTCTGCTTGATACAATATGCCTTGTTCAAAGCATACAGCAGAAACAGCCCATATTTCATCCATCATTACTTGGGCTTCTGAGGATCTTGATGGTAACTCTTTGATTAATATGGCAATCTTCACCCAGTCTTGGAGTCCCATATTCTGAATGTCATGAAGAAAAATCTTCATAGGAGGACTGACTGGTCCAGTGCAGAAAGCAACTATGGACTAGTCAACGGTTTTGACTTTTATTTTGTTGACATACAAGTTCAGCCAGTTATTTCCTTTACATTTGGGAATACCCTATTCCTCAGCATACTCATCCTGGTCTCCCTATACCTTGTTCTTTGAGCAACAATGTTCCAGTATTGTTGAAGAAGTTCATCTCCTGTTCTCCTTACAGTATGAGATTTCCTTGGAACATCTGCATCAGACTCACTATCAGGATCTTCTTCCTTAACAGGGAAGAATCTCTGAGCCTCAATCTCATCCTCAACATCACTCTTTTCCTCAGTATACTGAGTAGATCTTCTTGGTCTAGAAATCAGAGGAGCTGGATCTGGTTCTTCACTTGATTCTGAGGACATAACCACTTTCGACATTCTTCTGGTTATTGGTCTTCTAGGAGCTCTAGAAGGTCCTTCAGCTTGAGGAGAGATTGATTTTCTTGGAGACTCTTCATCATATGAGGATGATGATGAAGAGCTTTCTTTGTGTGCTACATCCAGTGCAAAGTTTAGAAAGTTTTGAGATGGCACCGGATGTTCTTCATCATCATCAGCAATAGGCCAGATAAAAGGCCTATAGACTATAATTTGCAAGTTGTTTTGTTCTTGAGCAGGAGGCTCAGTATCAACTTGATGTGGTTGGTCAGTTTCAGTCTCCCCCTGAGCAGATGGCTCAGATAACTCTTCAAGTAATTCCAGAACTGACCTTCCTCTTTGTCTTCTTCTTTCATACTGAAACCTAAGTGGTTCAGTATGAGGAGTTTGCTGATGTTGTTGTTGTTGCTGTTGAGGTTGATCTTCATTTAACTTTCTTCTTTTCTCCCCCTGAGCAGATGGCTCAGGTTTATCAACCTCTTCTTCTCTTTGTGTCTTCTCCCCTTACTGTTATCATTTGATGGGGAGGGAAGAGGTTCAGTATCAGCACCTATGTCCCCCTGTTGATTATCAGGAGTTGGGGAGGGCATAGGTTCAGTAGCAGCATCATGTTCACCCTCAGTATTGGCATGGCAGGGTGATCTTCTGGGCTCAGTATCAGGGCCTTCTTCATCATTGTTACCACCAAGTGGAGACTGTGGAGGTGGTGGAGGCTGTTGTTGTTGTTGAAGGAGTGCCACCGGCTGTTTTAATGAGTCTATCTCATTACTCATTGCATCCATCCTGGCCAGAATATTATTCTGAGTGTTCTGCATGGCCAGGATCTGGTTGACAATTGTTTGTAGAGCCCCTTGCACTTCCTGAGACTGAGTGGCTTGTGCTCTCTGACCCTGCACAGATGGTGCTAAAGAAAACAAAATGTAAACTGGTTAGAATGAAAGGTTTATCAAATAGAATTGCGGTGTTGTTAAATTCTATAATCATGTAAACATAATTTATAAGTCTGTATTTCATCTAGTATATGATGAAATATTGTGAACTTGTGCATAGCATGTGTAAGAAGTATTTAGTAAAAGTGAGTGTGAATATTTGAGTAGCTCAGTATAGGATAGGTCGCATTTACTAAAAGATTTTGGTTTGGGTAATCGAAGCCTGGGATGCGCTTCTTGTTATTTTCAATGTTTGTCACTCGGTATCAGAGTGATAACAGAAATGTGGCTTAAATCCATGAAAATTTTTGGCTTATGTGGCTTAAAAGGTTTGTGATCATTTCTTGAATTATGTGACCCTACTTAAAATAAGTAGGACATCATCCAAGCAGCACCAGTGGGTGTCAGTATGACATCACCACCATTGTCTCTTAAAATGTTGAGACAACTGTAGACTGACAATGATCATTTAAGTGCTCAGTATATGAATTTTGCATAGCAGCAGTGGGCTAACTATGTTGGCCATAATTGGATATATTTGAAAGTTCGGTTGAGACTTTGGTCAGTATTGAGTTGGTACTGGCCAATACTTAGTCGTTATTTGGGAAAAATATATATATAAAAAAGTTTGAGAGCATTTTAGAAATTCATACCTGAAAGTTCGGTGCTGGATCATCTGTATGTTGATTTGAGGCACCAGCACCTTCAGGAGCCTCTTCTCTTCGATCATTTTCACGTTCCAGTATGTTTTGCTCAAACTGAATCTCCACATCTGTAACGCTCTAAAAATTTGAATAATTAAATAATAATTTAAATTTACTTTTGTTGGGCCATTAGTTGAATGTGCAGTAATTATGTGACGATTGGCAATTTTGAGTATTATCTTAAATGGTTACGTGCTAATGTGCTTATAGCTTATAAACTATTATGGTTTTTATATATTTATTACGTGACGTTTTAATTCCCGACACATTCGTGTGAATTAATTATGAGAATTTAATAATATAGCCAAACGTTTGAAGTTTTCCCGAGTTTGAGTGTCGGGTGAGGCCGGCCGTAGGCCAAGGCTGAGCCTGGGTCATATAATTCCGCAAAAATTTTCCGTCTAGCCGAGCCTGATATACAGCTAATAAAACCGAGCCTTGTTTCTTTTAAAATTTGGTTCGGCCAATTTTAAAATAAGAGGGAGGGCCCAAAGATTTGTAAACTTACTCCAACAAGCCCACGATCCAAAAGCCCTTAAGCCTACTCGTTTGATACGTACACAACTCCACGTCTTTTCCCAAACCCCTAATTGCCGACAAAGCTCTCCCAAAATATGCGATTCATCTGCTTGCTTCTGCCATTCTTTGTCTGTCCAAGGAGGTTCCGATCACAAGGAGTTCAAGGCCAGGAGGTGCTTCGTTTCTGTTTCTTAGGGTGAGTATTCTTTGGTAAACGCCTTATCCCTACTCTTGTTTTCTTTCTTTTCTTCCGCTGAATGTTCCAAGATCTAACTCAGCTGTATGATTGTTGCTTTTGGCGATGAACACTCAAGCAGAAAAGTGATGGACGGCATTATTCCGAACAGGTGTTGTGTCCAATTTGGAGAGTATTCTGGGTGGCTGAAATAGGAGACAGATTGGAAGTGTAATTTTCATTAGCAAGCCAAGCTAACCCATCGGTTTTATCGTGAACTAGTGGTAAGGTTTCGGTGGCAAGCCACCATCCTTTTTTCCGTTTTTGTTTATTCCCGAATTGTGTATAATAACCAAACTATTGTGTGGAGGCGATGAGAGCTGATCAAGGAGGACCCCACTCATTTTAATTAATTTCTTGGTGATGGTTTGTGTGGTTGCTGTTGTTTAAGTTTGTGGTTTCGGTGGTGACGTCAAGTTGGGAAAAGATTACCATGTCATATTATAAACAATTGTTTTATTAAACCATTTATTTTATTAAACCGCTTGTTCTATTAAACCATTTGTCAGAGCTGCTCGTGAGTGGTAGTCGGGTCAAGGGTTGGGTCAAAAACTTGTTGATAAATGAGCTAAACGTTTTGATAACCGAAAAACTGGAAACCGAACCTGTAAGGTTCTTGGGTTCCTAAACCAAATAGTTTTCTTAAATAAATTAACGAGATTATTCATCAATAAGTTTCTGTGATAAAAAAATGAGTTTCGGGGCTATCGGGTGTCCCGGGAATGAGCGGGTGGATGTCGGGATTTAAAACAGGCTTTATATATATCAAACCAAATTTTGGACAGAATCTGCCCGCAATGTTTGGGCCCGTTTTTAACACACTTAAAATACGTTTTTGGATTTTTGGCCGTTGAGGGTCTCTAGGTTTCTGAGTCCTCTTTCCAACGACGCTGACGGCTCATTAATCTGATTCACGGTTTAAAAGTTATTGCTGTTTTAGTAAACCTTCGCTGGATAGTTTTCGGTTCAGCTATTCTGTCTCGTGAGCCCGTTTTGATCCTTTTCCGTTTGAATCTAGCTTCCGAAGTCTTCTGTAAAATTGTAGTCCTCTGAGTCATTTAACTACCGTAAAAATTTGATTAATATCTAGTGAGCGGTTTGAGAGTTATAGCCGTTCCCGCGAAAGTGCTGAGTGCTGTTTAGTTTCTGCTGAAGCAACCTTTGAGCCTAATCCTAACCCGAGCTTCCTTGTACATTGTAGGACCTTCTAGGACTGGTTAGAGACGCTCTTCAGTTCCGAGGATATTTAGGAGCTTATGGTTATTCGAGGTGAGTATTCTCACCGTGTATTCAGTTATAACGATACGTGCATGACTTATGTGGTTAACTGTTTTGATCTATTTTACTTTCTGTGTGATTGACCTGTTATCTGAGTATCTGAGTGGCTGTTTTTATCTATCACTGATCTGAGATAGACGTGCCGAGTATCTGAGCCGGTACCGAGTCATTTTGTGCTACTATGTGACAGGGCTATCTGTGTGGTTTATGTTATGAGTTGAAAACATAAAAATAATTAATAAATTTGAGTGGTAATTCTGTGTGGTAATTTATTGTGGTAGCCTGAGTGGCATTTTAGTGTAAGGAGAGGCGAGGTTGATCTCTCGACTCGATTTACACAAGCGCGCTATATAAATTTAAAAGATACAAAAACTGAGAAATTAACTGAGTAGGAAATGAGTATGAGTTCACTTGTGTGCCCTCATGTGTTGTATGCTGTAGTTGTTTACATTTTGAGTTTATTCACTCAGCTTCCCCGCTGACCCAAAATCTCCCTCCCATTTTCAGGTACTAGTAAAGGAAAAGAGAAGGTGGACGGTTGACTGCTGTACTACTTCTGAGTGCGGATGTGAAATTTTTTTTTTTTATTATTTTAAAACTTTGAATTTTAGTTAAGACATTTCCGCATTAAATACATTTTATATCAAACAATTATTTTGGGGATTATTTATGGGACCTTTTTTATTACTCCCTCCGTCCCACAAAAAAGTTCCCATTTCTCCTAAAGCTTTTGTCCCACAAAAAAGTTCCCATTTCTCACATGTGGTGGGCTCCACACAATAAAATATTATTATTATTAAAAACTCCATCAATAACATCCACTAATTATCTTTCTCTCTCCAAACCAACCTTATATTTTAATCAAAATAATACCAATGACCCCACCATTAACTATCACCTAAAATCTTGTGCCAAAGGGAAATGGGAACTTTTTTGTGGGACGGAGGGAGTATAATTTTTGTATTCGAAAATTTAAAAAAAAAAAATCTTGTAAATTTTAGAGTGTTACAAGTTGGTATCATAGCACTGACTTGAGGGATTTGGATTCACAAGGGGTGAATTCAAACTCAAGTTTGAGTTACGAGTTTTTAATATGAGAAATAAGTAAAATATTTTCTGAGTAAAGATTCCACATCCAATGTACAGCATGTCACATCGACCTCTCGCTTTTCCTGCTGCTGGTAATATTTAAGAACTTTTATTTATTTGGGAATTTCTTTGTATTCTGCGTTTTGAGGAATGACAAATATGAGAATTGCTGTTATTATTTTGAGTATAATTCTGCTTTAACTCCGAGTTTATTTCGCACAAGGATCGCTTTTCTGAGTATATTTTCTGTGCGTATTTATGAGTGCATCTGTGTCATACACGCTAAAAATTATAATTACATATAATTTTATATAATCTGTGAGATTTGATAATTCTGAGAAAGTTTAACGAAAAGGGGTAATAAATGGATATGAAATTATGATATAAATTCCATAGATTATTTAATGAGAACATGTCTTCGGTAAATAAGAAATGAGGAGTAATAAATTTTTCATATTGAGAAAATATTAAAATCTTTCGTTTTGGAAAAGTAATTAATAGAAAGAGTTATTGAAACGAGTAAACTGTGAAACGAGTAAATGAAAGATATTGTTATTACCAACTGATTTAAAGAATATTTTATGATGGTTTATCAACTCGAGTAAAGTGAAAATACCAAGAACATATTTTTATATATATAAAAAAAATTATTATTATTTAAAAATTGATATTTATTTTAAGTTATTTACATTTGAACTAGACGAGAAATCTTAACTAGAATTGGATTTTATTTTTATCCGTTATTTCAGAGTCGTTTTAGTTTTTAATATTAAAACTTTAGTTGGATTAAGCATGTTTTTAAATGTTGAATTATCATTTGAGATTCTATTTAGTGGAACCTTTTCACTTATTTATCAAATTGAAAAATTTTAAATTTATGAGAATTTCGGGTGTTATGAAATCTTTGGTAAATTAAAAAGGAAAATGTGTTTATAAAGAGATGAGACATGATGTATTGGGAAAATCTTTTGGCTGAGAAAATAATAAACCGAGATTTATTAAATTGAGATCATATGAGAAAACTTTTAAGGTATGTGATTTTAATAGCTGAGTCTGAAAATCCATAATTTTTTAATGAATTCAGTGAGAGATTATTAATTTAACGCAGAGATATTGAATAACCTATATAAGTTTGTTATACCAACTAATCGAGGATTGCCGAGTCAAATTAAACAGAAATTATTCAAGTTTATCTTAAAGGGTATTTATTAAAAGTGAACTAAAGGGAGACTATCATCATGAATTCGGTGATGATTTATTTAAAAATGAATCAGAAGAGCTTATTAGTTATATTATGTTCTGAGTTAAAAACATAATAAAATACTTTGGCTGAGTGCCTTTTTGCTGAGTGCATTTATAAGTAATGTTTATAAGATTTTGAGTAATTTATCAGATATGAAAATAAAATTTCCTTCCTTTTTAGTGTGATTTGCTGGTGGATTTATGTGTGGGAAGTTGTGAACTTTGGGATTGACCCGTGACCAAACAAAGGTAGGTGTCGAAAGTAATAGAGGGCCCCTATTACCGTACACACAGGACTTTTGGTTGGTTATAGGGAGATTTTGAGGGGAACGATGGACCAATGCTTTCTATTGTGAATTTATTATATGCATATTATTTGCTTGAGTGAGGGGATGTTGTTGTATTATTATGATAGAGAATTCTAGCGCCAAACTCGAGGACGAGTTTTCTCCAAGTGGAGTTGAGTAGGAGTAAAAAGGGCAATTTCCAAAATAATAATAATTATCACCGGGAATTATATATAAAAATTGTTATGAGCATATATATTCATATTATTGGCTAGAGAGTTTGTACGAGTAACTTTTAAATCGAGAAATTTTAAACTTAGAATAATAAGAATATTGGTTAATGAGTCGGTCATGAGAAGATCGCCATAATAAATTATGTGGAAAATTTTATTATTACTGAGAAATTACCGAGGTAATAAATCAAGTTAAACAGATAAATTATTAGAAGGAACCATATGATAAAATGTTATTTATGAACAATATTAAATTAAAAACTAAGGAGAAGTATCGAGTTAAATTATCAAATTGAAAATCACCAAATATTCTGCGGTATTGAATAATTGCTAAACTGATAATAGTTATTGAGATGACCAATTGAGAAAAATATATAAGTCTATTAGACAATAAAATTTTCATGAATTTCTAAATCGAGGAGGAGCTAAAAATATAAAGTATTGAGGAAATTTTTATGGAGAACGCGATAATAATTGAGTAATTAAGCACATGAGAAGTAACAAGTTAATTAATTGAGTAAAGAGAAATCACTTAATTGAGGTGTTCGAACTTCAAAAATAAAATGAGACTTATAAGTGGACAATTAGTCAAATTAATCAGGAGACAATTTAAATAAAAACAAAGCAAGAAAATAATTAACGAGCTAAATGATAAAATTATTATGAGAATTGATACGTATCATTAAAATGAGTTGAGCGATCAATATTAAAAAGACTCGGCGAGAAATTTGTTAAATACGAGTTAACAAGAGCACTAATAACGCAACTTAAAAGAGAAATTATCTGTTCGAGTGGCCTGATAATTAAATTTGATCGCGTGAAAAGAAAAATGTAAAGTCAAGTAAATGTATACATTGTGTTGACTGGTGAGAAGTCATTAAACGAGATTCGATTTTAAATTGATGAGATAAGCTTGCGTTGAGTTAAAAACAAGTTGTGAAGATTTGAGGTGTGTGCAATTGAGTATATGCAGCTTGAGTAAGAGGCATGAGTTGCCTACTATATGAGGTTTATGTGTGATAAAATACATTTATGTGAATTATGTACTTGTGGTGTGTTGTCTGATAGTGGTGTGAACCGCTAAATTGTTCATTTTTCTTTAAAACAAACTAACGTCCTATAGAGTAGAGGACAGTGAGATGCTTTTTATTGGTAGAAATTACCAATAATAAGATTTTATTTGTTGATAAAATGTAAAAGTGATAAGTTGTTGGAACTGTGCGGGAAATATTTTCCTATAAAGACTGATTGTTATCACCGTGAGAGGGCTGAATATGATTGTGAGCACGAATTGGATGACCGAGTACCACGCCGAGATGACCTGTCGCCACAAACCAAACCGTAACAAATCTCCAAGTGGAGTTAAATCGGAGATTCAACGCAGCATTAACCGCTAGGTGCATCAACTGTGTCCGACTACGAGAGCATGAAGACGGCTTCATCAGAGTGTCTTGAGTTATTTTGTACTTACCATCGACATTTTTGCTTTGTGAGCCTAGCCATTTTGCGCCGTTAGAGGCGGAAGAGTTGTGTAAGCAAGAGTCGGAGTTTATCCTAATCGAGTGGATCTCCTTGATGAGTTTTCCTTTTCATTCTTAGCTTTATCGTCTCTCTCCTCTGTGGATGCTGTGAGTCTGAATTTGAGATGCGAGACCGCGACCCTGAGCTTCTTCCGAGCGATGACTTCGGGGACGAAGTCTATTTCAAGTTGAGTTGAGTTGTAACGCTCTAAAAATTTGAATAATTAAATAATAATTTAAATTTACTTTTGTTGGGCCATTAGTTGAATGTGCAGTAATTATGTGACGATTGGCAATTTTGAGTATTATCTTAAATGGTTACGTGCTAATGTGCTTATAGCTTATAAACTATTATGCTTTTTATTTATTTATTACGTGACGTTTTAATTCCCGACACATTCGTGTGAATTAATTATGAGAATTTAATAATATAGCCAAACGTTTGAAGTTTTCCCGAGTTTGAGTGTCTGGTGAGGCCGGCCGTAGGCCAAGGCTGAGCCTGGGTCATATAATTCCGCAAACATTTTCCGTCTAGCCGAGCCTGATATACAGCTAATAAAACCGAGCCTTGTTTCTTTTAAAATTTGGTTCGGCCAATTTTAAAATAAGAGGGAGGGCCCAAAGATTTGTAAACTTACTCCAACAAGCCCACGATCCAAAATCCCTTAAGCCTACTCGTTTGATACGTACACAACTCCACGTCTTTTCCCAAACCCCTAATTGCCGACAAAGCTCTCCCAAAATATGCGATTCATCTGCTTGCTTCTGCCATTCTTTGTCTGTCCAAGGAGGTTCCGATCACAAGGAGTTCAAGGCCAGGAGGTGCTTCATTTCTGTTTCTTAGGGTGAGTATTCTTTGGTAAACGCCTTATCCCTACTCTTGTTTTCTTTCTTTTCTTCCGCTGAATGTTCCAAGATCTAACTCAGCTGTATGATTGTTGCTTTTGGCGATGAACACTCAAGCAGAAAAGTGATGGACGGCATTATTCCGACCAGGTGTTGTGTCCAATTTGTAGAGTATTCTGGGTGGCTGAAATAGGAGACGGATTGGAAGTGTAATTTTCATTAGCAAGCCAAGCTAACCCATCGGTTTTATCGTGAACTAGTGGTAAGGTTTCGGTGGCAAGCCACCATCCTTTTTTCCTTTTTTGTTTATTCCCGAATTGTGTATTATAACCAAACTATTGTGTGGAGGCGATGAGAGCTGATCAAGGAGGACCCCACTCATTTTAATTAATTTCTTGGTGATGGTTTGTGTGGTTGCTGTTATTTAAGTTTGTGGTTTCGGTGGTGACGTCAAGTTGGGAAAAGATTACCATGTCATATTATAAACAATTGTTTTATTAAACCATTTATTTTATTAAACCACTTGTTCTATTAAACCATTTGTCAGAGCTGCTCGTGAGTGGTAGTCGGGTCAAGGGTTCGGTTGTTCTATTAAACCATTTATTTTATTAAACCACTTGATAAATGAGCTAAACGTTTTGATAACCGAAAAACCGGAAACCGAACCTGTAAGGTTCTTGGGTTCCTAAACCAAATAGTTTTCTTAAATAAATTAACGAGATTATTCATCAATAAGTTTCTGTGATAAAAAAATGAGTTTCGGGGCTATCGGGTGTCCCGGGAATGAGCGGGTGGATGTCGGGATTTAAAACGGGCTTTATATATATCAAACCAAATTTTGGACAGAATCTGCCCGCAATGTTTGGGCCCGTTTTTAACACACTTAAAAAACGTTTTTGGATTTTTGGCCTGAGATGGTCTCTAGGTTTCTGAGTCCTCTTTCCAACGACGCTGATGGCTCATTAATCTGATTCACGGTTTAAAAGTTATTGCTGTTTTAGTAAACCTTCGCTGGATAGTTTTCGGTTCAGCTATTCTGTCTCGTGAGCCCGTTTTGAGCCTTTTCCGTTTGAATCTAGCTTCCGAAGTCTTCTGTAAAATTGTAGTCCTCTGAGTCATTTAACTACCGTAAACATTTGATTAATATCTAGTGAGCGGTTTGAGAGTTATAGCCGTTCCCGCGAAAGTGCTGAGTGCTGTTTAGTTTCTGCTGAAGCAACCTTTGAGCCTAATCCTAACCCGAGCTTCCTTGTACATTGTAGGACCTTCTAGGACTGGTTAGAGACGCTCTTCAGTACCGAGGATATTTAGGAGCTGACGGTTATTCGAGGTGAGTATTCTCACCGTGTATTCAGTTATAACGATACGTGCATGACTTATGTGGTTAACTGTTTTGATCTATTTTACTTTCTGTGTGATTGACCTGTTATCTGAGTATCTGAGTGGCTGTTTTTATCTATCACTGATCTAAGACAGACGTGCCGAGTATCTGAGCCGGTACCGAGTCATTTTGTGCTACTATGTGACAGGGCTATCTGTGTGGTTTATGTTATGAGTTGAAAACATAAAAATAATTAATAAATCTGAGTGGTAATTCTGTGTGGTAATTCTGTGTGGTAGCCTGAATGGCATTTTAGTGTAAGGAGAGGCGAGGTTGATCTCTCGACTCGATTTACACAAGCGCGCTATATAAATTTAAAAGATACAAAAACTGAGAAATTAACTGAGTAGCAAATGAGTAGGAGTTCACTTGTGTGCCCTCATGTATTGTATGTTGTAGTTGTTTACATTTTGAGTTTATTCACTCAGCTTCCCCGCTCACCCAAAATTGTAACACCTCAATTTTTTTAAAACACCTTTTAAATCACATTTTTAAATAAAAATATTACAAGTCCAACATTCCCAAAATACGGTTTAACAAAAACCAATAAGAGTTTATCAGAGTATTAAAACCGGTGTTACAATGCAATATCATAACCATAGGATAAACGAGAACTACCTACGAGCTCTCGAGCTAAACAACACAAGGCCACTTCTAACGCGACCCTCTAATCCATCGATCCTGAATCCTGAGTACATAGCCAAAAACAAAGTAGTACGTGAGACAAAATAGTCTCGTGAGATACATGGGTTTTAGACCCGATAAACAATTAGTCAAATAATATTAATTAATCTTAAAATAATATTACTAAGTTTGTTTTGGGTCACTTTATCACTTTCATCATTGGCCAATGTCAAGATAATCGGAATGCCTCCAATCTATCAAGACCATCATTTCCACGGTAATTGGAATGCCTCCAATCTACCGGGACTCATAGGTATTGGGTAATCGAAATGCCTCCAATCTACCACTAACCTTAAGGTACCGTAATAACCGGAATGCCTCCAATCTACTACGGCCCTAGGGATATCATCATCATCATCATTTCTTATCTTTTATCGTTATGAGCTTATAACTCCATCTTTTCTTATTCAATCAATCATGTAACCATCATACAAGCAATTCATCATATATCACATAAATAACTAAATTACTTAAAGACTCGATAAAAATCATTTAATCATAAAAACATTTACTAGCTATGTACCCAGTTTGAAAGTTCACATGTACTCACCTTAGCCAAGCTAACTCCAAATCGTGTCTATCAACACGAATCCTTGCTTTTCAACTTGTGAAATGTCACCAATCTTTAGGTCTGCTTGACCTATCATCCATATCATCATAAAATCTAGTTATTATCCATAACTAGCTACCAATAAACCCATAACAACATTCTTGGCCACCAAGTTCATCCAACTTGGTGAAACCCCAAAACCCTAGCTCAAGATTTCCATCAATAAACCCAAATCCAACTTGTACACATCATTTACAAGCTTACTATGAGTGTTCTACACCCATGATTAGTCATCTTCCCCAAATATGACATGAATGATTCCCCAAACCACCATTTCTACCCAAACAAAGTTCATAACTAGCTAGATAACATCAACAATCAAGAAATCTTACCTTTGATGTTTAGATCCTTCAAGATGGTGAAGATTTGAGCTCAAGAACACCAAGATCGCCCCCTTTCTCTCTAAAACGGCTACACAAGAGTTGGGTGGAAAATGAAGAAACCCTAGCTCAAACCCGATTTATTGCTGCCCGACCAGACTTCGCGGCGCGAACTAAGTTCGCGTCGCTAACTCTGCATATCGTACGCATACTTAGCGATCGCTAACTCAACGCGAACTACTTCGCGACCCAAAGCCAAACTACCTGGCCCGACTTCCCGATCGTTACCACTAGTTCGCGTCGCGAACTTTCCAAAGCAGCAGGGCTGCACTTTTCAACTTTATCTCGACCCGGTTTCGCCCATAACTTCCTCGTACGATGTCCAAATGACACGAAACCAATTCCTACGTGTTTTAAACGATTTATCCTTATTTATCCTATTTTTCCCATAATTTATTTTATTCAAATTTCGGGTCGTTACAAAAATCTCCCTCCCATTTTCAGGTACTAGTAAAGGAAAAGAAAAGGTGGACGGTTGACTGCTGTACTACTTCTGAGTACGGATGTGAAACGTTTTTTTTATTATTTTAAAACTCTGAATTTTAGTTAAGACATTTCTGCATTAAATACATTTTATATCAAACAATTATTTTGGGGATTATTTATGGGACCTTTTTTATTATAATTTTTGTATTCAAAAATTTAAAAAAAAAATCTTGTAAATTTTAGGGTGTTACAACTTCAACATGAGGTTCCTCAATTTGTTGAGCAATAGGTTCTGGTTCAGCACCTGGAAGGTCAGCATTGGCTGCAACTAGACTTTGTGCTTGAAGAGATGCAGTTAGTGATGGAGCATGAGTAGGCTGCACCTCTTCTGATGATAAAGCACCCATTATCACTGGGGATATGTTTCTTCTCCTTCTTCGGATGACTAATGGTTCCATTCTGTGGACTCAGTGTCAGAATCAGTTGCAGTATGAGGAGCATCAGGATCCTGTGCAGGTGGAGGAATATGTGGTGGTTCTTGTGCCGGTTCTGGTTGAGCATCCACCATCTCAATATCTTGATCAGCATTTCCACCATCACCACTATCATCATCATTTTCTGATCCAGTATCAGAATGGTCTTCATCATTAACGTGTGCCTGTACAATAGCCCACATAGAGTGACTCAGTACATGTTCTCCTTCCCTTGGTCTGTAAAAATAAATCTTCTCATTTAGGGGAGGGAGATCTGCTCTTGGACTATGAAATTCATCATAAATATGAGCAGGCATTGAACCCTGAAAGATGAGAGATAAAAATCTGCAGAAGGGAACATTGAATTCTCTTGTCTTTGCCCTAACCAGAGTAGCTAGTTCGTTGAATATCAGTCCGGCATAGTCAATATCTCTTCCATGGTACAAGGCATGAACTATCTGCATCCCAAATTCATTAATTTGGTCCAAGGCTCCAGTTTTGTGGGTCATACATCGAATAATTGTGGAAATTAGAACACCCCACATTGGACCAAATTCATTTCGTTTAATTGTGCCTGTGGTTCCTCTGCGACCAATCAAGGGCAATACTGATCGGGCCTCTGTTCTATCAACAAAAGGCTCATACTGAGCGTGAGCAGGAAGCCTCAACGTTTCCCTAATAATAGCAGTTGTTACAAAAACTCGTCTTTGATCCCGAATAATCCATCTAGTGATCATATCTAGAGAGTCGAGTTCAGCAGAGTACCAGAATTCACACAGCATTTTTGGATAAATTGCTCGAGGAGAGAGTGTTAGAGCACGAGTGATCGGACAATTCTTCATGTAAGTGACTATGTGTGTGAATTCAGGACAGGCCCAAGTTGGAGGAATGTTGAAATTAGCAGTAATATTGTTCCTCACAAACCTGGGTACCTCATCATTTCTAAACTGAGTCGTCGGTGCAGCATCGGGTGCGACGAAAGTGTAGTTTGCCATCTACGATTTGAGATTAAAGAAATTGCTTTCAAAGAGAAAGTAGAATCGTTAATCGCAGAGAGAATTGAAAGAAAAATATGAAATAACTGTTAGAAAGTTTTAAAGAAATAAAATAGACGGTTATTTATATTTTAATTAGAGATAATTACGGTATTGGGAAGTAAAACCGGCTGATTTGACAGCGTTATCCTGTTCCAACGGTAACTTTCTTATTAAGAAAGGTTACCGTTGGGGAGTATGAAGATTAAAAGTCAGTTTTACCACTCCAGAACTTCAATACCGAGTTAAAAAAAATTAATTAAAAAAAAAATATTAAAAATTATAAAAACATTTAATTTAATCCATAAATTAATAAAAAAAAATAAAAATTATTAACATTTGATAAATCAGACGAGTGATACTGAGTGGGTCAGTATTGGAATCAATACTGAGAGGTCAGTATTAGAAAAATTTCAGGAAAATTAAGGATTCAACATACCCAATTGTCCTAGTAAATACATAAACCTTTCATCAAAGAGAGGTTTAGTAAATACATCGGCCAATTGGTCATCTGTAGGAACAAAATCTACCTCAACCTTACCCTTTTCCACATTATCTCGAATAAAGTGGTGTCTGATATCAATGTGCTTTGTTCTTGAGTGATGGACTGGGTTTTCAGTGATAGTAATAGCACTCTTGTTATCACAATGAATAGGAGTTTTCTGGAAATTGAACCCATAGTCCATTAGTTGATACTGCATCCATAAGAGTTGAGCACAACAACTTCCTGCAGGAACATATTCTGCTTCTACAGTGGAAGTTGCTACTGAATTTTGCTTCTTGGATGACCAACCAACTAGTCTACCACCGAGGAATTGACATCCTCCACTTGTACTTTTCTTGTCCAACCTACAACCTGCAAAATCTGCATCTGTATACCCTTCAAGGTCAAAGTTTGAGTCTTTGGGATACCAAAGACCCATGTTAGGAGTACCTGAAAGATATCTAAAAATGCGCTTAACAACTTTCATATGTGATTCTTTAGGATCAGCCTGATACCGAGCACACAAACAAGTTGCAAACATGATATCAGGCCTGCTAGCTGTTAAGTAAAGTAAAGAACCAATCATACCTCGGTATGTGGATTGACATACTGGTTTACCAGTTTCATCTTTACTTATTTTATCCTGAGTACCCATAGGAGTGTGCATGGAAGATAAATTTTCAAATTTATATTTCTTGAGCATGTCATGCACATACTTACTTTGATTTATAAAAGTGCCATCAGGCTTTTGATCAACTTGTAAACCAAGAAAGTAAGTAAGTTCACCCATCATACTCATCTGATACTGAGATGACATTATTTTAGCAAACCAGTCACACATTGACTTGTCAGTGGAGCCAAAGATAATGTCATCTACATATATCTGAATAAGTAAGATGTCAGAACCTTTCCTTTTTGAAAATAGTGTTTTGTCAATTTTACCTCTTATAAATTTATTTTTAATTAAGTATTTAGACAGGGTATCATACCAGGCTCTTGGAGCTTGTTTGTGCCCATATAAAGCTTTAACAAGCTTGAAAACATAATTGGGAAATTTAGGATCAACAAAACCTGGTGGTTGTTTAACATAAACTTCCTCTTGTAGTTTTCCATTGAGGAAGGCACTCTTGACATCCATCTGATAAACTTTGAAGTTCTTGAAAGCTGCATATGCAAGATACAACCTAATAGCTTCAATTCTTGCAACTGGTGCAAAAGTTTCATCATAGTCAATGCCTTCTTCTTGCCTGTAACCATGAGCAACCAGTCTAGCTTTGTTTCTGATGACAACACCATCCTTGTCCATCTTGTTTCTGAACACCCACTTAGTACCAATAATAGTTTTTCGAGCAGGAGGTGGTACTAAGTTCCAAACTTTGTTTCTTTCAAACTCTGTCAGTTCTTCTTGCATAGCTTCTACCCAGTCTTCATCTAATAAAGCTTCATCAGCTTTCTTTGGTTCCATTGTAGATAAAAAAAACTTGAAAAGAAGCAAAAGTTTGCAGTTGCTTGGGGTTCAAACTCTAATTTTCTTCTTGTTTGGACACCTTGGTCAATAGGACTTATAATGTTAGAATGTGGATGATCTCTGTGTTCCCTTAGATTGTTTCCCAATGAAGCATTTGAAGCAAGGTCAACAATATCTTGTTGAACTGATGTGTTGTCTGCCTGATACTGAGCTGAATTCTGGTCAGTATTAGACAGTTCAGGTTGCTGTTCTTCTTGATTTTGCAGTTCTGAGGTGGATTCTTGAAATGTACTGGAGGATTCACCTTCTTCATAGGTGGAGTTGTTCAGATCAAGTATTGGGAACTCAGTATTGGGGTTCTCAGATATGGGAACCTCAGAATTTGAGGCATTAGAGTTAGACTGAGTTCTTTCTTGATCAGTGTCACTCATACCATGTTCAACATAGTATGGGTGAGACTTGGGCAGTTCAGCAATTGAGTTTTCTGGATTGCATAGAATTTCTATGCCACTGATGTCTTCTTTTGCTGAGGTAGAATGCTCATTCTGATCTTCATCAAACGTGACATGAATGGATTCTACAATCATCTTAGTTGAGATGATATACACTCTGAAGGATTTAGAGTGTGGGGAATAGCCCATGAACACAGCTTCATTTGCTTTGGGAGCAAATTTGTTGAGATTTTGTTTAGTACTGAGTACAAAACATTTACTCCCAAAGATGTGGAAGAACTCCACATTAGGAACCTTGCCATTTTACAACTCATAAGGAGTCTTTTGATATCTCTGGACTATTGTAGCTCTGTTCTGAATAAAATTTGCACAGTTGACAGCTTCTGCCCAGAAGCTCAGTGCCAGTCCAGCATGGCATAACAAAGTTCTTGCAGCTTCAATTAATGTTCTATTCTTCCTTTCTACAACACCATTTTGTTGTGGTGTGTATGCTGCAGAGAAGTTTTGAACGATTCCTTTTTCTTCACAGAAATCTGCTAATACTGAGTTCTTAAACTCAGTACCATGGTCACTTCTTAGTTGCTTGACCTTGTTGCCTTTTTGTAGTTCTTCTCTTTTGATAAAGGCAATGAATTCTGTTGTTGCATCAGATTTAGTCTTGAGAAAGATGACCCAAGTATATCTTGAGAATTCATCAACCAAGACTAAGGTATAGATCTTTTTGGCCAATGATGGTGTGCTGATGGGGCCAAAAAGATCCATATGTATCATTGTAAGAGGTTCATTAATAGAATGATTGACCTTTGATTTGAATGAACTCTTCTTCTGCTTGCCCATTTCACATGCTGAGCATAACTTATCTTTTGAATAAGTAATAGTGGGCAACCCTCTCACCAGTTTCTTCATACTAAGCTCATTTATATTTCTGAAATTTATATGAGAGAGCTTCTTGTGCCACAACCAATGCAGTTCTGGTTTAACTTTAGAAAGCAGGCATACTCGAATAGTAGGGTCTATTTCAGATAGGTTGACTACTTAGACATCCTTTTCTCTTCTAGCAATGAGTACATGTTGCCCTTTATCATTGTAGATGATTCCTGCAACCTTCCTGAAACGTGCTTCATTGTCATCATCACACATCTGACCGATACTGAGCAGATTGTGTTTGAGACCCTCTACATAGGCAACTATTTTAAAAGTTATGTTGCCTGCCTTGATCACACCATACCCTCTTGTTTTTCCAATTGAATCATCCCCAAACTTGACAGAAGGACCCTTCTCTGGTGTATAGTTTAGAAGGTATTCCATACTGCCAGTCATGTTACTTGAGCAGCCACTATCTAAATACCATTTTCTGTCACCCTGCACAAGACACAAAAATAAGGATCAGTTCCTTTTAGGAACCCATTTTTGAATGGGACCTTTGATAGGAGAAACAGGGTTAGACTTGATCTCTTTGATTGGAGAGGTCAGTATCACTTCAGGAGAAACCTTGGAGGTTTTCTTTGGTGATACTGACTTGGTTTCTCTCTTTTTCTTTGGTACTGAGTACCTAGGATTTGAGAGATCAGTCAAACATTCATCTCCTTTATGTCCAGTATGATGACCTCTATAACATTTTCTAGGTCTGTTTCTGAACATATTTTCATAAGGAATTTTAGAAAATTGTTTGACTCTTGGTTGATCAGTATGAGTAAGTTTAGCAAACTTTTGACTTAAAACTTTGATCTGATCACCAATAGATTTTAAAATGTTTTTTTTGTCATTTTTTATTGGTGTTTTAATGTTATGTTTGACTGGTTTAGAAGGAGATGGATCTGGTGTCTTCTTTTTATTTGGCAGAGAAGTCTTTTTAATATTAGACTTCTTGTTTTTGCCACTTGAAGATCCTGTTGAAGTTGATTTCTGGTTATCATGTTTTAGAATGACAACTTTAACAGGTTCTTTAGATTCTTGAGTAGTTGACTTTTCTGTTCCTGCAACCTCAGTATTAGATAGAACATTTTGAGTAGAAGTGGAAGTGGTTTTATTTTCATTATATATCTCAAAAGTGGTTGTGTTAAATAATAATTCAAATGGAGGAACAACAGATGTATCATACTGAACAATTTCGAGGTCAGTATCAGCAATATAAGGAAATTCAATACTGAGCTCTTATAGTTCAGTATAACACTTAGAACAGATGGAAGGACCTATGGGTTTTTCAAAAATAATTTTATCCTCATCATTTGACTCAGTTTGACATCCAACTTCACAAAAAGTTTTTGCTTTTACAAACTGAATAGGGTTCATATCAGAAAATTCTTCAAATAAATCAGCAAAATTATTTCTATTTTTTAACTGAGGATCAACACCAAGTGCAGCCCTCACATTTTCTGGAAATTGTTGATTTAGACATTTATTTAATTTAATAGATGCATTTCCCCAAGATTTACACTGATTTTCAAATTTTTCTTTTTCTAATTTGTGTAAATGAGCATTATCAGCTAATCTTTGGTTAATGTCTTGTAAGTTTAAAAAATTTAATTCTAAATCTTTAAATTTTGCTAATTTATCTAAATGTTCATTATTTACCCTTTCAAGTTCAAGAATTGTTAATTTTAAAGCTTTTTCTCTCTGTATAAGTGTTTTAAGATCAACAATCATATACTCAAAAATCTTTTCTTTTTCATTCACTGAATAAGTTTGAAAGGAACTCACCTTGTACAACTGAGTGGAATCCCAATCAGTATGAACACTCATCCTCTCAGCTTCTTTGATATCTTTTTTAAAGGAGCTCTTCAAATCATCTTCAGTGAAAGCCATAAAGGCTTTGTTTTCAACCTCTTCCTCATCATCACTAAGCTCTTCATCCATCCAAGCTTCAGAGTAAAGTGCTTGATGAGAAGCTCCATTCCGTGCTGCAGTTTTGCCCTTGCTCCTGTTCTTTAGCTTGACATACTTGTCTCTATACCATTTAGCTCGGTATGCAATCTTGTCATTCTGATCAGTTTCAGTTGACTTAGTATGACAATTAGCCGCAATGTGTCCAGGCTTTCCACACCTATAGCAAATACCTGATCTTGGGTCAGTATTGGAAGAGCTAACACCAAGCCTCTTGTTTTTGAACTGATCCAGCTTCATAGACATAAGAGCCATTTGAGTTTCAAGCTCTTCTGCCTCAGCATCAGCAAGATCAACTTCTGGTTCTTCAGGCTCAGTCACAGTATATGCTTGTTGCACAACTAGAGCCATGCCAGTGGAAGACTTGTCAGTTTTCTTCCAGTTGATCAGTCTTGCAACATTATTCTCCTCATGATTCAACATCAGGCCATACAAGTTTTGAAGAGTGTATGACTCAATGTTGTTAGCAGCATTGACAGAATTTGTCATATCAAGAAACTGTTGAGGAAGACTATCCAAGAACTTTTGGACAAGCTCTCCTTCCTCCTTCACAATGCCAACACTTATTAAATCATGGATAACAGTGTTGAACCTGTTATAGAGAGTGGTGATGTCTTCAATTGGACTTGAGAAGAAGTTTTCATACTTCCTCCTCATGTTGCTTTTCCTCTGCAACTTCACCTTTGGTGTGCCTTCATAGGTGACTGACAGGCTATCCCACATAGCCTTTGTTGTTGGCAATTTCATAATTGCCTTGAGTATTTCTTTGGTAACGGCATTACCAATCACCCCCTTTGCTCTTGAGTCTAAACTTTATAACTGACGATCAGTATCATTCCATGTGTGTTTCAGTTTAGGAACTGTTCTTGTGCTCTTAAGAGCATCATCAGTAGCAGCAACGGGTTCCACGGTTTGTGGAATGATAGGACCATCATTCAGCACAGTGAGCATCCCATGATGAATAGATTCAAGATACCACTGAGCCTTAAGCTTCCATTGATGGAAGTCTTTTCCATCAAAGATGGGCACTCCCTTTCCAGACATAACAGGTGCAATGATTGTAGACATTTTGGATTTTTGAGTGTTTGAGGGATATATATAGGGAATGGCTGCCAGGGTAATAGATCGACTAAATAAAGATTTATTTAGCCTGCTCTGATACCAGTTGTTAGGTCACAACAACCCTGGATTACTAAGTTAATTGATTGGATTATTAATACTTAAGACAATAATGTTTTTTACAAGATTTTAGTCAATGTATAATTCCACTAAGTGTGGTATGCTGCGGAATAGCAATACCACTGATCAATTACAATAAGATACGAAAGTGTAAAGTGAATGGTGAGTTCTCCTTTGCAAGATGATCTCTATTTATAACAATATAGAGATCTTACATGATGGGCAAAGGAGTAACTGAAGGACTAAACTAAGGAAATGACTAAGATCAAGGGATTTGATCTTAGTCAGTTACAATACTTACTGTAACTCAGTCCTTCTACTTAGTATTGGATTTCCAATACTGAGTGCTGATACTGAGTGGCCAATACTGGCCAAACTCAGTATCGCTCCTAAACTTAGCATATAAAATCTACTATCCATCTTAAGCTAGTCTAGGTTGTTTTGTTATCTAAAGATTCCAAAGGGGTAAGGCTTTTTGCCTTAACAAGTATGACGGGTGTGGGTGGTGTGGGAAGCAGTGGGTTATTTGTTTTGGGTGGTGTTGATGTGGGTATGGAGTTAGGAATAAAATTTCGAGGGCTTGGTGTGTAACGTGGTCGGTTGGTGGCTAGCTTATCTTCAATAAGTTTAGCTAAACCATATGAATGATGTAATGATGTTGGGTTGTGTAAGGCGAGTTCAGCTGAATTTCCGCACGTAATCCGGAGATAAAACAGTTACGAAGTGCTTCGGCGGAAAGACCGGTGATACAATTGCTAATTTTTTTAAACTCCGATTGGTATATGGCTACGGTGGTGGTTTATTTTAGTTTGAAAAGAGTGGCTTGATGATTTTCGTAGGTTGATGGACCAAAACGGGTTTCAAGGGTTCGGGTAAATTCCGGCCAGGTTGTGAGAAGATGATTGTTGGACATGTGTTTATACCAACTCAAAGCATCTCCGGTAAAGTAAAACATGGATAGGGGAATTCGTTGGTTGTCGGGAATTGTGTAGTATGTGAAGTAGTTAGCGGCTTGGAAGAGCCAATCGAGTGGGTTTGTTCCATCGAATAATGGCAGTGAGATTTTGGGTTTGCGTGGGAGATCGTTTTGGTTGTGTGGAGGGGGTGGTGGCGGAGGGGGTGGCAGGGGTGTTTGCAGTTGACGGTTTTCTGGTTTTGAGAGTAGGGTGGTAAGGTGATTAATAGCTTTTGTTTGTTGGGACATGGAGTTGGATTAAGTTGTCATTTGAGTGACAAGTGTGGAGGTGAGTTGGATGAGTGTTTGGATATCGGCGGTGGGATTGGGTTCGTCGGACGTAGAGTCCTTCCGAGGAGGCATAGTAAGTAGATGAAAGCACCAATTGTTAAGACCCAATTAGATATGGGTGATCTCCCAAGAAGATAAGATTAAGAGACTAGTTTTGAGGCAATTTTCTGGATATTCATAAAAGGAAATTACAATGCTTTTAAACAAGAAAGTAAAACTAATGCATCCTATAATCTAGTGGAAATGGGAAACGTGCACTTTATTGACCAACTAGGGAAGTGGGTTGGTTATTTAGGTTCATGCATGCAACTGAAAGAAAGTGGGTACTAGCTTGACTGTTTCTTTTTAATCCTCAAAACGTGCGGGTCTTTTACTTGTTCTCTTGGGTCGGGTTTGGGCTTCTGAAATGGGCTGGATCTCTGAGTTGGGCTGGGCCATATCATAATGCAGTGCTCTTTAAAGGTGTGAAAGGTTAATAATGTGGTGCTTCTTAATTGTGCGAAAGATTATTGGTGCAATGCTTGTATTAATTATTCGTGCGGTGTCTCTTTAATAGCGCGGCTCATTAATGGTGTGGTCACCTTTTTTTTAATGGTGCGATGTTTCTTGGAGCAGTTTGTTAGGCGCACCAATTAATTGTATTAATCGTGCTAAAAGGTAATATGTAATACTGTCTAAGGATGATGGGGGAGAATCTAGCATGCAATCATTATTAAAACTCTCAAACCATGTCTGAGACACACAAACTTTAAACAAATGCTCTTTTAGCGAGTGTTTCTTTTTCTAGTGGAGCTAGACAAAAATATCTTCAAACTGTAAGAGTAGTAACTGAATATATATAGCCATCTATAACTCATGCATTGGTGTTTGAAATACCATATATTATACACAGTGATATCGTAAAGCAATTATTTCATCCAGGTGCGTACATTCTCTATATATGTGAAGTTTTATTGTTGGTTAAGTTTCAATATTCTTCTTATAACTTTTTGTCTTGTTTGGCACCAGTCCCTTGAGAATGGGATAACTAAATAATAGAGTTGTCCACGACATGAAAACCTGACCAAACATCTCGTCAAGATTTCCCTTCCCTATTATTCCTTTAATGCCACCAACAAAGCATACCACGTTCAACAAAACCATGAAAGTCAATGGTATCATGAACATCTTTGCACCTTCAAAATCAAACGTACCGTTATCATATTTTGCGAGTTTCTCTTGGTTAACCACTTTGTTTGTCAATCTGAAGTTAGCTTTCGCAACGCCAACTGACTTCAACATCACATCAAGACAACCAAACAACAACGCGCTAATGCATTTTATGTAGTAGATCCTTTGTTCATTCCACCATGTCACCAGTGATCCATCACTTGACAACACTTCGTAAACATGTTGTAAAAGTGAAGAGACATAGACAGTTGCAAACACTTTAAACCAAGGATTCGAAGCCTGGAATACAACTTTCAAAATTATTACTCTGAAAAAACAACGAATTGAGTTTATACTTGTTTAGTTCACTAAATAGTTAAGATTCAGAAGACTTTTCAATATCCAGAGAGAAAAAAAGTTGAAGTTCATAATATTAGTTGAAATTTTGAAAATTGGGTTAAGTTCCTTAAAAGTCCAATATGAAGATATTTTTTGAATAATCCTTCAAATTAAAACTTTTACAACTAAACAACTTCTAATAGAGTCATTATAATTAAACTCATGTAAAAATTTACTTACCGTTGGGTACAATGAGACGCCGTTAAGAAGGCACAATTGTGGTATGGTGCCATAAAGCATACATGCGATTGATAAAAAAGGGGTGTACATGAAGTAGCCATAACACATGCTTTGAAGTAACGACATTCTAGAAGCCCCGTAGACTATTGGGTTGAACCTGGATAGACCAATTTGAAGCAAACCGGATGACCATTTCATGAGCTGAAGCATGGCGTCTTTCATGTCGATTGTGGTGCAACCCAAGAAACATGGCCTGTTGGGATACAGACACACAGATTTCCATCCTCTTGTGTGGAGTAAATAACCTGTGAAACTGCTCTCCAGCAACGAATCGTATGAGTAACCAATTTGTTTACCCCATTTGCTCTTATCTTCACAGGAGCAGAAAGCCTGCTTCTTAGCCTCTTCTAAAATCATAATTTGCCTCTCATTACCACACAATGACTCTATGAATGAATTAGACTCACCAAAGCTCTCTTCCGGATGCTCATCTGATTGACGGGGTTCAAGTCAATGACATGGAAATTGTTTTTTCCAAAATAAAAAAAAAGGTAAATTTCCATATGTACCTTGTAGATTGGGAGATCCGTACAACGATTTTTTCCTCAAATAATAACATGTTCCTGCACAAACCGTCCCTCCAATACCATCCATCCCTTGATATTTCGTCTGATGATGAATAAATTTATATTAATGAAATGAAATTTCACACCGTCATAGAATGGACCTTACCTAATTAACCTAAAGTCTGGTTTAGTTATAGTGTTAATGCACATTATTGGTGATTTTAGTATCAGCTATTGAATTTCATATATGTTACTAGGTGCGGAGTGCACACTTATATATGCAATTCCAAGATGATGTCGGTATTATTTAAAAGGTGGACTACCAAAAAGGTAGGGGTTAAAAACGAATTTAACATAAGTGACAAATACTTCATATCGGGTGCTCAGTTGTAAGTTCGTAATTAAATTAATAACTCCTAACAACTACATTATTTGATTGATAAACTAGAAGATTTCGATTGTTGATGATGAACACCGAAAACCAGATATCTCTCTCACATACACTTGAAATACGAATTCTCAAAAACATCAAAAACTTGAACTTAAAATTATGTCGGATTTCATGTTTGATTCTTCAGGAATTATCTTATACTTCCCTCGTTTCAAAATAAGTGAGTGTGACTTATTTTGAAACGGAGGAAGTAGTTAAAATTTCGTGAACCGAGGCACCAGGGTTGAAATATCTAATTCTGAAAATATTTTACATCATTTCTAATTTCAATCCTAATTCCAGAAATACCGTGTTTGATTATATACACCAACACACGTAAAACAATACATTTAACATTTATAGACTACACAAACTTTGTAAAAATGAGTCAATAAGATTTATATAAGCAAAGTGATTTCACCTTGTATGCAGATCTTGCTTGTCCGTCGTAGATATCTCTTTGGCTAACATTATAGAAAACTTGTGGGTATTGGACGAATGCAAGTGAACTAGAGAGTTTTGGATCAAGATGGAAACACATTGCTTGTTTTGCAGATGATGGATCATTGCAATACATGTCACAGTCCAACACAAGCATGTACGGAGCGTTGCTCAAAACTCCAGAAACTCGAAGCTGCAAAAGGCACCATATACACGCAATAATCAAGTTAGCATTCGATCGATTTATTACTCCAAAATAAAGAAATTTATAAGTTTGTTGTTTCATAAAGCATATATACTAAAGTGTTTAGTGCTCCAGCTTTGAAATGATGAGGAAGAGATGGTCTTTTTTCACGCGATACGTAGACAAGAAGAGGCATTTCTTGGTCATCCTCATTTCTTCCACTCCTTCGGTTGTCATGTATTATCTGCATGGTGGGATTAATGTTAAAAGGAAATAGTTTACGAGATCTTGTGATTCAAGCCAAATATTTAGCCAATACCACAATCACAGCAATTACATTACATGTTTTCCCTGTATAAATATATGTATTTGTGTATATATACAGACTCATTCTATGATGTAAAGCTAGTTAACACAATACATATAATTCTCTTTTTATATCATGGTACAAGAGCAGGTTTTCTTATTATACATCATATCACTTGTTAAATTTTCCGGTCAAACCCCCACCCAGCTACCATGTCCGCACACGGCAACATGGAAACGAATTTGTCGTTACAATTAGCCAACCTCAAAACCCAAAACTTTCAGATAACCTCCAAATCAATATCAAACTCAACAATCAAAAGAGAGAAATTCTGATTTTTAAACTCTCTTGACAAAAAATATGAATCAATAAAGAGAGAAATTCTCCAATTGGAACCATTCCCTTCTGCAGAGACGACATATGCTACCATTAACTCTTCCAGATCTCTCTCGGGACAAAACTTTTCCTTCAACCTACTTGTGAACTCTTTCCACGACATCTTGTACACTTTCCTTCCCAAAGTCTCATACATGGTATCCCACCATGTCAGCGCTTCATCCTTCAACTGTCGGGATGCATAGGTGACCATATCTCTCTTTAAACACTTGCTACTCTCTAGTACTTGCTCGGTTTCCCGAATCCAACGCATCGTGACCTTCGGTTCCGAACTTCCATAATACACACCGGGGTTGCACGACATGAATGTCTTATATGTACAACCTTCCCTTTCATCCGACCCCGAATCATCACTTCCTTCGGTCGATGGCTCCTCGGTACGAGTCTTGCTACCCGAAGACTTACTTCCCCCACGAGACTTAGAATTATCATTCTTCTCCTCATTGAACCGGTTAGTCATGATCCGGTTCACATCCTCATTCACCACCTCCCTAATTTGGGTAAACAATTTCTCGATAGCTTCCATAGTTACCGGGGTTTGGTTTGCACCCAAACCGGAACCCTCTCCATTATTACCGGGATGAGTCAGGATTCGATTTGAATCAGTCTCATGGTCTCGTGGAATCTCTCCACTTCTTGGGTTCACCATTTGCTATACTAACATATTAAACCATCAGAATTCAAAGGTTGACTTATTAGTCAAACTTAACCCATAAACCCCAAACATTATCTTTTCTCTTAGGGATCGACCCTAATATACCCATACTTTACGATCTCAAAAGACTAATCATGGACATCCTATGGAAAACATATGGTCCTACTTAGCATAGCTTAAGACTAGGGAGGTCAAACCTACCTAATTCACTTAAACTATAGCTCTGATACCAAGTTGTAACACCTCAATTTTTAAAACACTTTTTAAATCATATTTTTAAATAAAAAATATTACAAGTCCAATGTTCCCAAAATACGGTTTAACAAAAACCAATAAAAGTTTATCAGAGTATTAAAACCGGTGTTACAAATACAATATCATAACCATAGGATAAATGGGATCTACCTACGAGCTCCCGAACTAAACAACACTAGGACACTTCTATCGCGACCCTCTAATCCTTCGATCCTGAACCTGAGTACATAGCCAAAAACAAAGTAGTACGTGAGACAAAATAGTCTCGTGAGATACATGGGTTTTCGACCCATTCTCAAAATGATTTATAAATAATATTTATATAAATATAAATACTTATCCTTATCATTTCTATTTATAACTCTTCTCCTATTCGTTAATTCACAAAAACTGATAAGCTTACCATAAGCTTATCCCTCAATTGATCACCTACTTGTAAGCTATCTCCAAGCTTACACTTTCTTTATCACATATGCAACGGACCTCTCCGAAGCCAACTCTCCTGATATGGGACGTCATAGGTAAACTATCAAGGTAATTGGGAGCCCCCATCTTACCGAGATTCGTAAGCTCTTCCCGTTCCCGGGTAGTCATGCTCACCCAACACTGGGTGTCGTAAACTGTGACATTCTACTCTTTGCGCAGGGAGGTACCACCCCAAGTAGACGTCTCATGCTCCCCCATTTCTGGGCGGTCTTATTTCGGATATCACATTAACACTTATGAGCCTCAGCTCCTTTCATCAAAATATGAGCATTAACTCCTTTCATCAAATTCGTCATTTATTAGAATTCATTTATTCTAATTTATCATATTTTTCTCTTTACTAAATCATTTCAAATCTTGACTTTACCAAGTCCTTTCTAATTTTAAAACATATTTATCTTTTATTCAAAATCATAATATTCTGACTCCTCTTTGACTAGAATACATGTCTATTACTAGTCACCTCATACTTATTCACTTAGTAATTCGATAACTACTTTTATTAGCATAATATACTAACCGATACTTATTACTTAAAAATCATTGTCTCAAGCTTTATTAATACATATTATTGATAAACCGATTATCAAGCTCTTTTAAATCATTATCTTTATTCATGCATCTTATTTATGAAAACTCATTAAATACTTTTCATTATCATAAACTCTTTCAAAATCATCAATCATTTTGACATACTTAAATAGTCTATAACTATCATTTTCTCATCATATTAATCATATCTTTATTAAAAACATTTATTAATAAAGACTCCTAACAAATCATAGTTTTCAAAATCGTTTGCTATGTACTCAGTAAAAGTCTCATGTACTCACCTTAGCCAAGCTAATCCCAAATCGTGTCTAATAACACGAATCCTTGCTTTCCTACTTGTGAAATGTCACCAATCTTTAGGTCTTCTTGACCTACCATCAATATCATCACAATAACTAGTTATTATCCATAACTAATCACTAATCAATCCATATTCACATTCCTAACCACCAAGTTCATCCAACTTGTAATCTCAAACCCTAGTTCAAGATTTCCATCAATAAACCCAAATCAAACTTGTACACATCGATTACAAGCTTACATTGAGTGTTCTACACCCATGATTAGTCATCTTCCCCAAAGATGACATGGTTGGTTCCCCAAACCACCATTTTTACTCATACCAAGCTCACAATCAAGGTAGATAAGCAAGATACTCAAGAATACTTACCCTTGATGTTTTAATCCTTCAAGATGATGAAGATCTAAGCTCTTGAGCTCCAAAATCGTCCAAGTTGGCTCCCAAATCAGCTGCACTATGTGTGTGGTTGATTGATCATGTGTTAGAGCTGACTCACACCAGTGCGCTCGATATAAATAAAGGCCTAATTAAAAGAGAAATGAGTATAGTCTTTAAGGGCTCAGTTTATGTGTGCATGTTATATATGTGATTATTGATATGTATGCTTGAGTTAATTCACTCAGCTTTGGCTGACCCAAACCCCCCCCCCCCACCCACACACACACACATGTGCAGGTACAAGTAGGAAAGGAAAGGAGAACGTGGACGGATGACACTGCCGGTATCTTGTCTTTGGATAAAAATTTATTGAACACATTTATATTTCCAAATTGTTTTAACTTCAACAGTTTAAGTTTACAATTGAACTGCTTTATTAAATATTTTGGGACGCATTTATTATTTTAATTGGAGTTTATTTATTATTTAAAAAAATATAATTTTTACGAAATTTGGGGGTTTATAACGCCGTGGATGGTTTGGACATGTCAAGTTAAGACCACAACATCGCCAATTAGGAGAGTGGAAACTCTCACACGTTGGCTCGAAGAGAAGAGGTGGACCGAAGCATAGATGGATGGACATAATCAGCCACGATCTGAAGGATCTCAACCTGACTGGGAACATGACTTCTGATAGGGACTCTTGGGGGATTGGTATTAGGGAAGATGTATGAGGAGGTAGGTACTTCTCGAGCTTGTAGGGTGGTTACGTCTAGGTCCACTACGAGTCTAAGATTTACAAGATTCTATGTATGTATCTTTTTAGGAGTCTCTCGATATACATGATTACATGTTCTATATACTTGAATGCTTATAAGTCTATACCTAGATCGATGCTATTGGTTGATACATGTTATTTGCATACTTGCACAACACCCTCTAAAACTCGACACGTGCACACATACACATTTTACATGTGTTTTTTGCATTCTCATGACACTCTCGCACACACGCGCCACATGCTTACGTATCCAGATTCTCATATATTACTTATGTATGATTTTATAGGCGCACAAACTTATCTCATATACTCTCGCAGTTTTGCCGGAGGTATTCTTGCAACCGGTCTCTCTACCACTGAGTAGGTCTCTCTACAACTGAGTAGATGTATGACTGTTTACATCTTACCTCCCTCAAAACGCACATTTGAATGAACTGGTTTTCGTTGTTGTTAAATGATGGAAAGGTCTTGAATTTTAGTTTTTTGAAATGACTAAAACGCCCCTTTATTTTATTTTTTTAAATGCCAATTTACCCCTGAAGTTTAATTTTAAATTATATTTTAATGTTTTTAAAATTACACAGATACTTATATCTTGATATAAAAATAAAAACTGATCCAGAAAGAAATTTATATTCTGGTTAAAAAATAATATTTACAAATCAGTCCCAATACGTGGCTAAACAATCCTTGTTACTAATTATAGACCATATGATTCTTATATGGCATGTACCATCTTGCAATCATGTTATAAGTTTTATTAGTGTATTGGATTACATTAATGCTTCATATGTTATAAATGCATCAAAAACATACCTCGACATGTGGGTGTCGGTCGTTGACGGCAACAGCTCCGTTAGTTCTTCGCTCTACGCTTTCTTTGAATTGATCATATGCTAACTACATGTTAAAGAATTTGGGAACGTCAGGTTATAAAACTGCAAGAGAGAAATCATTTGTGAAACAATAGACCATTGTGTCCAAAATGTGTCGCGATATAGTATAGCGACCTACAATTGGTTAAATTATTAAATTGGTAAATGACTGTACCCAACTCATATTAGGTTGGTATAATGTCATAAGTTAAGTGTATAAGTCATTCCCAAAAGCTAACTTGAAGGAAGAAGGGACACCTAGACTTATATGTCATCATTCAATTCTTAATTTGATTGATATGGGATCATAGCAATTATTCATACAATATTAATGTCTTCAACCTACTATTTACCAACCTCCATGCACCAATGATCTCATCTAGACCAATTTCCATGAATCCATGATCATCATTTCTCTTTATTTAATTAATTATTGCATGCATTTAGTATTTAAGCATATCTACTTGATTTCCATTATCTCCTAAAGTCGATCTAGCTAACATCTTTATTATATATACTAGTAGGGTACCCGCGCAATCCGACGATGAGTACCTTGTTAATTACTTTTTGATGGGATTTAAGTTTTATTCAATTATATGTTTTATTTGAAACGACTATTGTACAAAAGAATGATAATTAAATTTATGGTAAACTCAAATATGTCCAAAATTGACACGAGGCAACGATGTTTAGAACAAAGAATTTTTTTGGAAATTGAGAACTGACAAGGTCGTAAATTATGGTGATTTTAATAAAATTCCTACCGTGCGGCGATGGTATGAAGAAAAGAAATTTTATGGGAAGAGCCCTATACGTGGAGAACGTTTTGGTGTATGAATGGAAGCTATTTAAATTAGTTATCGATGTTGGCTGACTCCGAACAGGTTCTGGGTTCGAATCTCACCCTCTACATTTTACTTCATTTGAAAAAAATTAAGACCTTCCAAAAACAATATGCCGAAATTTAGCATGCTTGAAATATAATATCTCAAATGCGTTATATATATAAACTGTTGGAGCAAAACACAGATCAACTTATTACTGATGCTGCAGTTACTACTGATCACTTAGTACTGATGGGGCAGAATATGTTACTACTGAAGAAGTTGATACTGATGATACTATAACTTAGTTACTACTGATCATGCAAAGATTGAAGATACTACTGATCATTGTAGTTACTACTGCCGTTGGTTTCTGGACTTACTACTGATCACCAAGTTTACTACTGCCGGGCGTATTTACTTTCTCTTTCTTCTCTTACTTACAGACCCTTGCAGAGTTCCCCAACAGCGGGGAATGCCCGCATTAAGATTTAAAACTTGTCTCGACTCCACCCCAGAAATAGTAATAGGAGGGAGCCGCTACTTCACCGGGAGATCGTGATGAGGCAAAAGGGGGTTTTACTACTGATAACGCGTTTTTGAAGAATATCAAGTCCGAGATCTTCGTATAGATAGTTATAGAATGTAAATCAATGTATATTATTATTATTCGATGTAAATCAAGTCCTAGAATAACTAGGGTAAATAGTTTAGCTTCAAGGACTATTATATATAGTTCCTTACGAATTGTAAACGTACGTGTGTATTGTTAACTTAATAATATACATTGAAGCTTTTTGTGAAACTGTGTTCTTAATATTCTTGCATATTGTTCTTACAGTTCATTGTTCTTAATATATTGATATAGTGTTGATCCGCTGCAACTTCTATCATCAATTAGATCTAAGGTGTTTATTAACTTGTTTATAGTTAATCGATCCTGACAAGTGGTATCAGAGCATATTGGTTCTAGATCTACTATTTGTTAAGAACAACAAAAAGTTTTAATCTTTAAAACACACATTATTAATCATGACTGATAATAATGAAAGCACTCAGGCCAACAAAATTCCTATACTCACACCCAACAACTTTGGGATGTGGAAAAATCGTATTAAGCAATACATGCTTATTACAGATTATTCTATGTGGGAAGTTGTGCTTGAAGGAAACAAAACTGGTCCTGGTCAAGCAAGCAGCTCTGCAACTGAAGCAGACAAACTTAAGTGTGAGAAGGAAAAGAAGGACAAGGGCATCGAACTCAAAACTCTAAGCACTCTATTACTAGCCATTCCTAACGATTATCAACATCTCTTTGTTGAATATGATGATGCAAAAATACTATGGGAAGCACTGGAGAAGAGATTCGTTGGGACAAAGAGCATAAACAGACATTTTTTCTATTCAAAAGTATTGGTAACTCCAGAAAAAAAAAATTAATATCGAAGGAGTTTACACATCAAACGTGGTGTATCGAGAGGTTTTATATGATGAGTAACACGCATAAACAGACATTTTTTCCTGTATTTTATACTTAATTAGGTTTCTTGTGTTACCTCTATTTTATACACCGTTTTTATGCTTATATACCGTATTCGTTATAAAAATATGTAACCAATGGACTTTTAATCGCCAGGAATACGCAGCCCGCCGCATCGCTCGTGTTTTAACCTAGTTGATAAACTACGAGTTAATTTCATCTAAACGATAATAACAATAAACGTATTTAATTTACTATGGGAATTTAATGGGATCCGTTACAAATTGTAATTTAACGGGATCCCTTTTAAATTTAGGGAGTTAAAAACCTAGTGGCAAAGATGTATAACAGTATAAGAGCCTAGACGTTCGTTTTAAATCCAAATAACTAAGTAGCCAAATTGGTAAAGGTTGTTGCCTATTTACGAACATGTAGGCATGTGCAAATTGAACCGAGAACCGACCAGAACCGCAAAATCGGACCGAACCTGACTGAACTGAGCTACATCTGTCTCGGTTCTAAATTTTATGAAAAATCGGTTCTCGGTTCTAATCGGATTCGGACCAAAACCGAGAAAATACAAAAAAATAATCAATGAAATTACTACGGTTGCGGTTCGGTTCGGTTCCGGTCGGTTCTCGGTTCGGTTCCGAGCATCATCGGTTCGGTCCTGAGTCCGGTGTAAACCATTTTTTTAGTTATCGGTCCTAGTCAGTCCGGTTTGATCCGGTTCTTGGACCGTGCACAAGCCTAAATGAGATATGTTTCAAACTGGAAATTTAATGGGATCTGTTTTAAATTCAGGGGAGTTAAAAACCAAATCACAAAGAGGTATAAGACCGTACTGGGCTCACAGATTGCATCACTTTATCTTCCTTCACGTGGATCTCTAATAAGGCCACACATACTAAAATTAATTGCCCTGACTTTGTAACCCTAATCTACTTTGGCACGCTTTGTAATTTGTGTCTTGCACTTTGATACGATGTTTTTATTTAATACTTCTTCACAGAGGTGAAATCCTAAACTGGTTTTTAAACCGGACCGGTTTCAAACCGCTTTTGAACCGGATTTGACCTCCCTCGACCGGTTCGTTTCCCGATCCGCGGGTCCAGATCCGGATTCCACTTCCAGCGAACAAAGCGGTTTCAAACCGGATTTTACATAACAGGTTTCATAAACGGATATAGGCGTTACATGCCCGAACCGCCTTTTAAACCGGATTTGACCGTTACCTCGAGAAAACCGGTTTTTAACCCACTTTTCACCTTTAAATACGGTCTTAAGGTTTAGGCATCAACCACAACTCAAACCGCTCTCTTACAAGCTTCCAAACTCACAAATCCCCTCAAAAACGTTCCCTCTAAAAAAGGCTACCAACTCTCAAGCTTCCGTTGGTGTTGGTGAATCAACAACTCAACCTATCGTTTCTAAAGTAATTCCTACAAAACGTAATCCCGAAATTTGGTGCAATTTCGACTTATGTTTGATGTCGGATTCGTCAAAGAAAGCTAGGTGCAAAAAATGTGGTAGTTTCTTAAAGGAAGATGGAAACTCGACTTTAAAGACTCGTGCTTTTAAAACTTGCCTTAGTGTGAAATATGGGTCGAGTGAGCAAACTACCTTGGTGAATGAAGGCAACTTGTGGGCTTACGAAGTTGCTAAGGTAAATGATTGAATGACGAAGTTCGTGATTCAAGAGTCGTTGCCTTTCAACCGTTTCGACAACAAAAGATTAACGAAGTTGATTCAAGAAACTCTTCAACCACGTTACACACATGTAAGTCGCACTACCTTACGAAATGATGCTATACAAATGTGGAAACTTGCTAAAAATGAATTGATTTTAGGCTTTCAAAATCTTGAAATAAAAGTGTTTTTAACTTCCGATATTTGGACCGCACCACATGGTTCGCCAAATTCGTATCTTTGTGTTACCGCTCATTTGGTGGATCCCAATAGTTGGATAATGATGAAACGTACAATTGCGTTTAAATTATTTGGTTATCCACACATCGGGGTTAACTTATACAAAATTCTAGACTTTGTTATAAGATCATATATACAATGACCGATTTTTTGGGGACTATGAGTTTCCATGATTTTCAAAAACTTGATCTTTTGGGATGGTGGAAAGGAAAGGGAATGCAATTTCCAATCATTTCGAAAATGGCACGTGATCTACTAAGTGTCCAAGCTTCTACAGTAGCTTCGGAATCCACTTTTCGTGTTAGTGGCAGGGTTGTATCACTAAGAAGATCGAAGATGACGCCTTTGTCTATAGAAGTTTGCATTTGCTAAAAGGATCATTTAGATGCGGCGGAGCGTTTACAAGACGTTGCAGTACTTGAAGGCGAGATGGATAACGGCGTCGAGAAAGAAATACACAATAGTGAAGTTGAGATGGGGATGTCGGCACCTATAACTAGACAAGAACTTGATTATGAGTAAGAACTACGCAACAATATTGGGCGAGAAGACACAACAACATGCGAAGAAACAACAACTTTTGAAGAAGACTTTGTTTATTATTGTTATGAACTTGTTATGTTACGTCTCTTTCATGATTTAAAGACTTTGTTATTTTGGTTAATGTGATGACCTTCTAATGTTAATTGTTATGTCCATTTATGTTATGTCCCTTTAATGTTTAAAAAAAATAATACAAAAACACGCTAAAACCAGTAAAACCGAACCGGTTTTATGTAAACCGAACCGGTTCCAAATGTTTTCGACCCCAACGCCCCCAAACCGGTTTTATAGCGGACCGGTTTTGACCGCCGACCCCAAAACCGAACCGGTTTTTAAACCGAACCGGTTTTGGGAAAAAACAAGTTTTTGCAGGTCTACTTCTGCATCTCAATATTATTGTCATTACACAAAAACAAATAGTATAAGAAAAATACATTGATTACACAATGTCACTAATTAAATTTTCTCTTTCCCATCTAAATAATTTTTTGACTGGTTGAGTACATTAATTACACTAGACAATTATATTTGGACATACCAAAATATAAATGTGGACAATAAAATTTAGACAGAGGGAGTATAATTTATTTTTCGCCATTCAACTTTTGTTTTAAATTAACTTCAAAAATTATCTCAAAATAAATAAGCGACTATACTATTTACCACCGTAATTTTCTTCCAGAAAATAATAAACGGTGTACAAAAATTCAACTAGCTAAAATAAGGTGCAGTGTTCACCGTTTTTAATTGTTTTACACTCAACTTTTTCATTTTGCTAACTATAAGTACTGTATATATGTTTCTTGATTAATAAAATGTTATTTTGGTTCCAGATATGGTGGCGTCAGGAAATTTTGGTAATAGGCTACTAATTGTTTAAATAAAGTGATACAAAAATTTCTAGATCACTCAATCGTGTTTTCAAGAAACAAAAATTGTTTTGTTTTTTTTTTTTTAAATTGGTCGAGCACACTTACATACCTTCATGTTCTCTTCGTCTAGTTCAAATTCATCAGTTCTGAAAAGCAATTCATCGTGTCCATAAGTCGAGAACAACGATTCGGGACACCGACTTTTGATCCCATATTTCCTACAAAACGGTAACCAACTATTCGCGAAAACACATGTCTCCTTGATAGCATAAAGCGTGGATAGCGAACCACCATCATCGGACAAATATACCGCCAGTTTGTCCGATGGGTAATCAAGTCCCATGGCGGACAACACCGTGTTCATGACCTCCACGGTGGGCTCCTTACTGGGGTCTGCGGTGCATATGAACACGTCCAGTTTAGGCAATTCGCTGTCGTCAGGGAGGTTTTGTAGGGACACGGTTCGAGCCACCGGGCGCCACCGGAAGGCTTGTGTTAGGAACCAGATGAAGGTGAAGATAACCTCGGCAACAGTGACTAGAGCCCATGGTAGGGTGGCTACATCACCATGGATTAGATTGGTGAACCTATAGTACAAGATGGCTAATGTGGCTGTCAAGTGGAAGAGGATATGAAGTCTTTGGGCGGTGGCCCGTGGCTGTTGAACGGAGCAGGTGTTAAGAGAGATGGTTGTGGCAGCAGCCATATCTTGGCTGGTGTTAATTATTTGAGATTTCTTATGAATGAAGGATGGATGATGGTGTTTAACTTTTTTCTTAAATAGTTCATCTGATTTAAAATAAGTGATATACTTTTCACTTCCGGACGTTTCAAAATAAATGAAACACTTTGAAAACATACCTTATTTTGTAAAAAGTAATGAGGCTCACACTGATTAATTACTCTCTCATTTAATATAGTGAAATGACTTGTTTACCTTTATTTTGCTTTTAAACAATATTAACTTCAGTTTATTCTAAATTTTGTGACACTCATCCCCACTAACTATCCAATTTACTGTACTTAATCTTTATTAGAATTTTTGCCTCATAAAATGTGAAATACAAAGTGTCTTACTTATTTTGAAACCCGTTGAATTTCAAAACATACATGGCCCATATGATAATCCTGTTTTTTGACACTATGTCTCGGTCCATAAATTTGTTTTATTAAGAAAGAACCTCAATTATGGACTCCTTCAGATAAAACAATTTTTTATAATTCAAAATTCACATTTGATGATGTCTAATAAATTTGTTAATGAACAAATCACAACAAGTTGATTACTGGACTAATTTTAATTTTTAGAAAGAAATAGCTAATAAAAATGTTCTTTTGTGTGCCGGTTGTCTTTGGCTAGTTGTTTATAGTTACTAACAACTTTGAAGCATATTTTGTTTGCTATTTGGCTTCCTTCCAAAAACATCGATTGTTATGAACGCCCTTCGTCTAAGATGCTTTGATATTTGAAGACAAAATATAGAATCCTGCCCATCACGTACCACGTACATGTATCTCAACCGGCCAAAAGATATCAAACAAATTCCTTTTATATTTTACTAGTAGGTACCCGCGCGATACGTCGACGGGTACCCTGCAACTATATATATTCTACGCGAGTAAATGTTGTTTGTTTACACATTTTTTCTAACAATAACCGTACAAACGAATGATAATTTAAATTCAATGATTCAACGTTCATCGATAATATTACTAGTGTTGCGTCCTGGATTCTGCGTCACGAATGCGATGATTCCTCGAGCAAGAAACCTGAAAGCAGGAAACATCCCTAAGTCAAAGGTCCTCCGGAAGATGCTTCCGGACGGACACTCCGATGCTTAAGTCAGTTATCTGTATCGACGTGAGGTCTATATGAATCGAGTAAAGGAGTAAGTAAGTAATAAATGAAGTGAAGTTAATGTGTTCTTCCCTGAGGTTGCCCATAGTATTTATAAGTCTTTAGTTTGAGCTGGAAAAAGGGTCGAACATTCTGAGCGAGAGAATGGAGTCTGGGCTATGGTCCGCACCTTCGAAGGTCCGAAGGTTCTTAGCCTGAAGAAGACTCCTTTGTTCTTTGGACAAAAGCGATTATCAGTCTTGAGCCTCACCCGCATTAAATGCCTCCTAGTTTCGAGATTATTTTCTCCTTAAAACTCAGTCACACGCAAAGAAGGCTTTGGGACTTGTAGGTGAATCATGACTTACCTCCGTAGCTTCTTGTGACCGGTATTCTGTGTTTCGTCCTTCCGGAAGTCCGGATACGAATGGGTTCGTACCCTGCCTCTTTAAGTCCCCTAGATTAGGAGTCAGTCGGGTATGCGATCCTGACTGATTCTAATCTGTTTACTTCCGCCATTCCCGAATGGGGATTCCAAACGTCCTTGGAGAAGTTACCGTTATCTTTGTGCTGTTAAAATGCGACCATTATACGTCAACTCAAACTCCTCAACCTTTTAACTTCCCTCTTCCTATTTATGCGCCTTATCGATTCTTTCCTTCTTCCTCCCAAATTCTAAATTCCTCGTCATATTTTTACCTACATCTTCCCAAATTAATTCCTCCTCATCTTCTTACCTACATCTTCCCCCTTTGTCTTTGTTCTTAAGTAACTATGAAGAAAGATAAAGCACCTCGTGAGAAATCTGACAAACCGGTCAAAGAGAAAAGAACAACTTTCAACACCCTTTGCACACTTTTTGCGACCGATCTTCCTCAGATCATCAAGGAATATCGGATTGACTTGTGCTTCGATCCTCGCATTCCCGGAGAGGGTGAAACTATGAGATCTGCCCCCGTCGGCTATGAGCCCGTCTACCTTCAGTATCTCCAAGGAGGGCTCCGTTTTCTGGTTGATAGTGCTATTCTGGAATTACTTCAAGATTTGGGTCTTCATGTTGCCCAACTTGTTCCTAATTCATTTCGAAAGATGGTAGGCTTTATCATGCTCTGTCGAGGCTTAGATATTCTTCCGTCCCCCAAATTGTTTCATTATTTTTATGTAGTTACTGGCCATGCCGATTGGGCCGTGTTTGATCTTCGCCCTGGACAGAGTGAACGTATTTCCAGCCTTAGAGACTCAATTCACGACTGGAAATTCCAGTTTTTGTTTGTGAGGAGCTCTGCCTTTCGTGATGTGACCCTTTCGTGGGGGAAAGTTCTCGGCCGTTCTTCCGATCCTCTTCCTGATCTTTCTGACCAGGAATCGGAGCATGTTACCAGCCTGACCGCTTCCCAAGTGGAATGGGAAGACCCGGATGAGGTCCTTCTTGGCATGGCCGGACTAAGTCCATTTTATGCTTCCAAAGGGGTTCGTCTGGTCTGGAAACTGAGCGGTGAGGCTGTACCACTTCTGCATCGACTCATAATGCCCAGGGGTTCTTACTTGGAGAGCACTGTTTTTGTTGATGATGGGGGCTTGACTCCGGTGAACGTTTTGAGTGACGAGCCCTTGAGCTCTGAAGGGACTCCTCTCCGTGAACGAGAGTGAGAAGGAGGTGTTGTATCTCCTTCTGCAACTTCTGTTGAAACAGAACCCTCTCTTCCCGAGTTTACTACCGAGGATACTATGATTCATGATTCCCAGGCCGATCCTTCTGTTCCTCCCAAACTTCGCTCTGTGAGTACCCTAGCTCCACCCGTCCGAGGGCTTCGTCAAAAAAGAAGACGGGGAGACACCCCATCTCCTTCCCAGAAACGCTTCAATGCTTCGTTAGAAGGTATGCAAATTTCGACTTATCGTACCATGTATTCTTCCTCCCTTTATCGTTTACTGTTTGTATAATCGTTACTTGACGCAGGTTCTGTAGGCCAATCTTTGACAACCGAAGCTCTTGTGACAGTGGAGCAGGCACCTCTTCCCCCACCACTCGTATCCTTCAAAGCTTCTACCTTGGTTATACCTTCTGCTACTACCACCTCAGCTTCTCAGCCTTCGTCGTTTGGAGAACCAACTATTTTGCGCAGGGTGCCTCCTGCTCGTCCGACCTCTTCGGTTGTCGCTCGGTTTGGCAGCCGTTTGTTTAGCTCTACCGCTCAATCCATGGCTTTGGATCAGGGTTCATTATCTCCACCTTCTGCAAAAAGCCAATCAAATGTTCCTGATCTCGTTCCCTCAGGTATTATTGCTGATTCAATTGTCTCCATACACCTTTTGTCTTTTCCCCTTTTATATATACTTTTTTTTATTAAAAGATTTGACCTTTACGTGCTTTATTTTGCAGAAGGTTTTATTCCATTCGCTGGCTCTTCGTCTGCTGTTGTTACGACTTTGCCCGCTAAAGGTCCAATAGAGCAGACCGAAACCCAAGGTCACCAAGCTATACAATCCTCCGCTCCCTTTGGTTTTACCAGTGTTCCCATCACGCAAAAGGTATTGGTGTCCCAAGCACCACCTGCGGGAGAAGCCATAACCCTCACCCCTGATGATGCCATCCTTAGGGCCAAAGCTGGCTTACTTAGTACGATCGATTTGTTGACCGACCTCCAAGCCCCGAGGGCCCAGCAGGAGCAACTTTCTCGAAGTCATCATGCTGAATTTACCAGACTCTCCGAGTTGATGAAGACCGCCAAGGATCTCTTTGAGAGAGAAAAATTTGAAAAGAACCAACTTGCAGAAGCCGTGAGTCAACTTTCGAAGGAGAAGGAGAGTCTGAATTGCTCCTTAAAGGCTAAGGATGTGCAACTTTCAGAGCTTGAGAACCAGAACAAATCTTCAGCCGCCCGTATAGCAGAATTAGAGGCTTCTCTTCTTGAAAAAGACCACTAGCTATCGGAGACCCAACGTCGGCTTGTTGAGACGGAGGCAGGCACTGTCCTGCTTAAAAGGGAGATAGACGGTGGTCGTGAGGACATGCGACGGGTACTTCAGAAGGGGATCCCCGGGGCACTTGAATCACTCCTTTGTTCTGATGAATTTTTGAACCGAAACACTGCTCTGCAAGAAGAAAGTCTGAGGTATGGACGTTACCAAGGGTGTGTGGACACCTAAAAAGCTTATCCGAATCTTCTCAGTAACCTCAGGCTTGTGCATGACCATCCTTATGCTCAAGCAGCGATAATGAGGCTCTTTGAGGATCTGGTCGCCCCTGATTATGACCTTATCCGTTCGTTTGAAGAAGGCGTTGTGAGCTTGGATGATTTAAAAGCTCTGGTTGCCAGGCTACCCCCCGGAGCTGAAGATGTGGGAGAGAGCTCTACCCGTCCTTCTTAGTTTATTTTTTTAACTTTGGTTTTCCGTTCGATTATGATTATGCTTGTTTGTTTAGACTTTGCTGATTTTGTAGTGTGGATTTTGGAATGGAACTGCTTTGTCTTGTTCTTATAATATGTTTTATGATTCGACATGCGTGCCTTTTATACTCGTCATTTCGTAAGTTCTTTTTTGCCACTTATTTTAAAAAGGCGTCCCTGATTAATAAAGTTGCAAACGTTCGAACATTTCGTCCTTATGTTACTACCGGTTTTCGTTCGGGCGCAGGTTTATGACTACCTTTCGGCAGTCAATGTAAACCTTTCATAGCTATGAATATTCGTATGTAAATTCGCCACACATTGTGTGTTTTTTTACTTGTCTATTCTTATTGTTCGTTTAGAAGTGAATTTTGACAAAATATTCTGTTTTTAGCAGATTCGTTCGATTACTTCATTATAACGCAGATCCCAAAGCCCTACGAAGGTAGGGGGAGTTCTTGACTACATAAGAAAAATGAAATTCGAAAAGATTCCTAAGGGTACATTCGATTGCTCAAAAGTGGAATTTTTGCAGATTCTTCATGTTCCACGTTCGAGGGATTAATGCCCCGTTCATTGATTCCAATACGTACGAACCGTTTCGTCTTGCTTCCTTGATACGATACGGACCTTCCCAATTCGGACATAACTTGCCTGGTTTTATCTGCAGGCTTGCTTCGTTCTTCCGGAGCACCAAATCTCCTACCTTACATGCCAACCCCCGGACCTTCTTATTGTAATGACTCTCCGTTAATAGCTTATACGCTGCCTGCCGAGCGGCCGCATTTTCTCGACGCTCCTCCACCAAATCCAAATTATGCCTAAGGACTTCCTCATTACCTTCGAGGCGGAAACTGTTTACCCTTGGGGAAGTTAGCATTGTTTCCAGAGGAATCATTGCTTCCGAACCGTACCCTGTGTTTCTTGTGACCGGTATTCTGTGTTTCGTCCTTCCGGGAGTCCGGATACGAATGGGTTCGTACCCTGCCTCATTAACTAGATATTTGATAAATCTTTACCAATGTAGTACTTACGGTAACTTTCATAGATAAATCATAAATGAGCTCTCACAAAGATGATTAATAACTCAGATAGAAATAATGTTTGTAATTTACGTTACATAAATGATGAAAGGTAGAAATAATGTTTGTAATTTACGTTACATAATGTTAGTTGGTGTTAATTCAGATGTTCTTTTGCTACAAGTTTGAATGGAGTAAAACAAAAAACTTTAGCTAAAATAAAAAGGGTCGAACAAAAAATTTAAGAAAACTTTATTCTATGGGCGGCTAGACATGTTGGGTAATTAGAGTACCGTTTGTTGAGTGTATGTATACAATTGGTAGTTGTTTTTCTTCCTTCGATGTAGCATGGGAAACAATAGTAAACATAAAAATAATTGTATCTTTATTTATTTTTATTTTTGAACGGCTAAATTATTAAAAACTAGCAAAGAGCTACAATTGCAATTGCAAGGGGAAAGAAAAAAAACAACAAACTGACAAGAAAAATACAAGCCACCTAGAAACATTCTATAGGATTAACACACCATTCACACCAACGATTGTGCAATTTACTTGACGTCTTTCTATTTTTCAACCAAAAATATGATGAGCTTTGGATTTGGCTAAAGATAAACACCTCCTCTCCCTTGAATTTAGATCAATGTCTTATGATTTCTGAATTTCCATATGAACCAAGTGAAAGTATATATAGCAGCCATAAATGCCTGAAAGGCATCATCTTTAGAAGTAATAATTCGCCCACAATTAATCAATTCTGCATAACTTTGCACACTGCCGAGATCAATGCCCAACCTCATTAAGTATTTGCCGAGACAAAGAGCAGCCCACAAAAATATGATCCTCCGATTATGCTTCCATACCACACATCTCACAATCCAAATAAATGATCAGGATGCCTCTTTTTTCTAAGTAAGACTTCGTGGGAAGTCTCCCATAGTACGATTTCCAAGCCAAGATACAAACTTTAGACAGGACCCCTTTAATCCATGTAAAATCACCCTTATCTATTCTTTTGAGCACAAAATCATCGATTGCCCGCCTCATTGAGCTGACTAAGAACAGCCCCGATTGGGAAATAGTCCATTTACAAACAACATGCTGCCCGGTCGGAATATTAATCGGGGCTGACTGAGAACAACCCCGACTGAGAAATAATTGTATCTATTATACATTTCTGGTTCAAATTTCAATGTTCATAAGGCGATGGCGATGAAGGAGATGGGCTAGCACCGGATATTTAGTAGCAAATGTTGTTCCACTTGAGGATCCCAAAAATAGTTGTTCCTATGAAGTTTCTTCATGTCAGCTGGTGAAACGAGGTCGTGTTCTGGAATTATAACTTGTTCTGCCATCTGTTCTATGAGTTGATAGACTCGAAGGATGACACCATTCTTGAACTATTGGACATAAATGACCTTGCTGTAACTTCAACCAAAACAACATGCAAGCACATATTTAACGTACTTAAAATTAGTTAAGAGATAACAAGGTGACTAAAAAGAAATATGGAGAACAAGAGATGGCTTTTAAGTGTACGTCAGATTCCATAATTCAACTAAAGGAATTACACGACTAAAACTTGACAAAAACCACCCCCTAATTAATGCCAAACTTCCTGTTGGAAATGATGTCCAACTTCATCAAATAAATGGTTTGACTTGGTCAACGTAAATTAAAGTCCTACTGGGGTTGCTCTTGGGGCACACCCGGACACGAGAATAAACGAACCGGACTTTGATTAAAAGTATAATCAAAGATGTAACGGGCTAAAGGGACCGGAATAAGTTAATGGGTAATTAAGTTGTTATTCCATAATGAGCTCAGTTTAATTAATGGTTTAATTAAACAAGACGGGCTTAGGTTAATTTGAGCCCGACTCAAATAAGGAAACTAGTTTTTCTCAAAACCTATAAATAGGGTGCTTGGGGTATTGACCTAATACACACTTTTGGCTTTTGCCTTGCACCCTATTTCGGCCGCCCCCCTTCTCCCTTCGTTCGACTACCGTCGACGAAGAACCACCACCGGCCGTCGTACCGCCGCCGCCGAAATCGTTTTCGGTGGTGTTTTGTTTGGGTTTTCTCGAGGGTACTTTACGCTACGTTGTGGTGTATTGTCTCGTTCGTTGTCAACCTCGAGTGTGATAAAGTAGAGGGATTCTTACTTGAATCCTAGTTCGTTGGCAAGTTCTGGCTCGTACTCGTTCGCAAGGATTTGCATCGGCGAGTACCGCTAATGTAAGTATTTATTAATTACTAGTGGCCTTAGACTCGTAGACATAAGCGATCCTTAAGCTTCGTAGTTTATCGTATTAATTGTTCGTAATTCCGCGACGAACATAGTGACGGTGAATGTGTACGAAACCCAACAGTGGTATCAGAGCGTTGGTCTACGAATCTAAGAGTGTTAGATCCGAAATTCGAAAAAGTAAAATTAAAATTTTGCTTTTGTATTATTTCGGTATTTCCGAAATTTGGAAATAAATAAATAAATAATTTTAATTTTGTAAAAGTGCTTTTAAATTAAAATATGGTAAGTGGATAAATTTAAAGGGTTTAGATTTATCAAGATATTCTAACAATGACTATGTCACCAATTATTTAAAATTAGATTAAATAAAAGATTGTGTTTATTTATTTAAAATTTCGGTTTTAATATATAAATATATATTTATTTAATGTTTTAAATAAATCAAAATTTATTATACATGTATACATATTTTCGGATATGTATATATTTCGGTGTATATATATTTAAATAAAAGAATTTGGTAAATATAGATAATTATTTAAAAGGAGTATTTAAATAAAGATATCAAATTTAAATTAAGGACATACACAATGTGTATAGATCCGAATTTTTTTATAAAAGATTATGGATTTCGGAGTTTCATTATTATCTAGATTTGATTTTGTATTTATATATAGTAATATAAAATATCTCCAATGAGATAAAATCTAGAATCTAAAAGATAATTATAATATGTATACAATATGTATATACTAGATATATATTAAATTAATAGTATAATTTTATATGTATGAATATATATATTCTCGAAAATTTTAAAATTCCATATATCAAAATAGTTTTTTGATATATTCCTCCGTTATAATATTATGTAAATAAAAGTATATTTAAATATTATAATTATATATAATTAATTAATTATTAAAAGGTGCGTACTCGAATTTTAATAGAATTAAAAGAATTGTATATACATATTACTTTGGTTAAAGATAAATTAAAAGTTTAATTTAACATATTATAAAAGTTTATATATATGTAAAACTAAAGTAATTACATTAAACAAAACTTCCCGTTTGATGTTAAATGTGAAAGATTGTGCTCTCCATGAGAGACACGCACTCGAGGTATAATCTGATTAACGAAGCGCGTGCAATTGAGCCGGTACGTTAATTTTGAGATTATACTTATGAGTGAAGAGATTCTCGCGATACCCAAGCGAACTTGAGCCGGGAATCTTCGTGAGTGCTTTCATGGTAGATTCACCGTCAAATTTATGATCCACGGTATCCCTGTCATGAATTATGTGATGAGCATAGAATCGAGATTAACATGCCATATTAATAGTTTAAAATGAATCTAAAAGATCTTGGGATTTCATGGTGATTGAAATTAACAATAGTATGTTTCCTTATGAAATTATTCGGTGTGAATTACGACATCCCTCTTCACGTAAAATAACGTAATATTGGATCCTAGCCTTAACTTGATTATTGGGTAAATAATGTTAAGGATTATCTAATAAATAAACTAACAAAGAAATTGTCTTCTTTGTAGATGGCCAATCTTCAAAACAACAACAACAACAATCAAAATCTTCCACCACCACCTCCACTTCCACCACCGCCACAAAACTCTAACTTTCATCTACTGTCGGTGTTATCACAAGAGAAGCTCACCGGACCCAACTATATTGATTGGGTTCGAACTCTAAGAATTACTTTAAGGTACGAGGGCAAGGAGTATGTCCTTGGCGAAGAAATTCCTGAGATCACTGATGACTCGACAGAAGATGACATCAAAGCTTATGAGCAACATTATGCTGAGTCGGAAAAGGTTGCTTGCCTGATGCTCACCACCATGTCTTCTGAACTCCAAAAGGGTTTTGAGAAGCCAGGTGCTTTTGAGATCAACCAACAGCTCAAACTGATGTTTCAGAATAGATCTAGGCAAGAATGTTTCGATGTTGTAAGTTCCCTTGTGTCATGTAAGTTGCAAGAGGGGAACCTGTATGTGGTCACGTCCAAAAGATGAAAAGCTACATAGACAGGCTGGAGAACTTGGGTGTCCCACTACCGAAGGAGTTGACTACTGACATGGTCCTGAACTCGCTTCCACCGTCCTACTCACAATTTATAGTTAACTATAACATGGGTGATATGGACAAGACACTCATGGAATTGCACGGTATGTTGAAAACTACCAATGCAAGCTTGGCGAAAGCTAAGATTTCCGCTCCTAATGCTCCCGTGCTGGCCATTCATTCTAGTGGTACTAAGAAGAAGAAGCGACCTCCTCCCAGTGGCGAAGCTAGAGTGGGATACAAGAAAAGGAAGGTCGATTCTGACGTAGCACCATCTAAGAATCCGAAAGAGGCCACTTGCTATTACTGCCAAGGGAAGGGCCACTGGAAAAGAAGCTGCCAAAAGTACTTGGATGATCTGAAGAATCAGAAAGTCCAAAAGTCTGGACCATCGGGTACTTTTATGATTGAACTACATAGTGCTTCTACGTCAAATTCTTGGGTTCTTGATACAGGGTGAGGTACTCACATTTGCACTGATATGCAGGGACTTAAGAATAGCAGGAAGCTGAAGCATGGTGAGCTGAATCTAATCATGGGGAACAGAGTCTCGGCTGCTGTGACCAAGATTGGAGATTACGAGCTCAGGCTTAGTACTACTAGTTCAATTACTTTATTAGATGTTTGTTATTCGCCTTGCATGGCACGAAACATTATTTCATTTTATGCATTGCTTAAGGATGGTTTTACATTTGGTTTTGATAATGAAAATGGTTCTATTTTAGTTTATAAAAATGATGTTTTTATTTTCAAAGCTATTCCTTGTTTTGGCATATATGAAAGTGTTGTTTGCGTTAACAAAAGAAATCTAATATTGAATGTTGATTCATCCAAAGGTGTATTGGATAAATCAGGTTTATGGCATTGTCGCTTAGGCCATATAAACAATAAACAAATCGCCAAACTCCAAAAGGATGGAGTACTAGAATCATTTGACCTCAAATCAAATAATGTGTGCGAATCTTGTTTACTTGGCAAAGATGACTAAGGCGCCATTCACAGGGACTTGTGAAAGAGGCAAAGACTTGTTGGATCTTGTACACACTGACGTTTGTGGACCATTCAAGTCAAGCACCAGACATGGTGAAAGATACTTCATTACATTTACTGATGATTTCAATAGATATGGTTATGTTTATTTTATTAAACATAAATCAGAAACTTTTGAGACATTCAAAGTTTATCAAAACGAAGTTGAGAATCAATTGGGCAAAAGGATTAAGATGCTCCGCTCTGACAGGGGTGGAGAGTATCTTAGTCAAGAGTTCATGGATCATCTAAAAAGTTGTGGAATAGTATCCCAACTCTCACCTCCTAGAACTCCACAACTTAATGGAGTGTCTGAGAGGAGAAATCGAACATTGTTAGATATGTTTTGATCGATGATGAGTCGTGCAACTCTTCCAGTGAGCTTCTGGCGATACGCCCAAGAAACAGTAGCTCATATCTTGAACCTTGTACCACTAAGAAGGTCTCCAAGACACCCTCTGAAATGTGGACAGGGAATCCTCCCTCGCTCCGACATTTGAAAATATGGGGTTGTGAAGTTTACGTGGGACACGAAACTCACGACAAACTGGAAAGAAAATCAGAGAAGTGTAATTTCATTGGCTACCATCGCCAGTCTTTTGGATATCGGTTTTACAAACCGACTGAGAACAAAGTGTTCATAGCTCGAAGAGGATTCTTTCTTGAGAGAGAGCTATTATCCAAAGAAGACAGTGGGAGCAAAATTGATCTTGAAGAGTCTCAAGAATCAACCAATGAAATTGAATCGGAACCTATAGTTGACACTAGTACTCAACCTGAGGATGAGACTCCTGTTGAACAAAATGATATAACTCCTACCATTCCACGTTGATCCTCTAGAGTTGTTCGCCCTCCTGAGCATCTTGGTGATTATTATCAATACCATATTGCTGAAGGCGATGCATCGACTGATAATGGTATACCAGTCGATGATGATGAGCCATCAAACTATAAGGAAGCTATGGAAGGCCCTGAGGCCAATAAATGGAAAGAGGCTATGGAGAGCGAGATTCAGTCTATGTATGACAATCAAGTATGGAACTTGGTTGACATTTCACCTGGCACTAAAACCGTTGGGCGTAAGTGTATCTTCAAGAAGAAGACAGACATGGATGGGAACATACACACTTATAAGGCTAGGCTGGTTGCAAAAGGTTATACTCAAACTCATGGAATTGATTATGACGAGACCTTTTCACCAGTAGCCAAGATAAAGTCTATCAGGATATTGCTTGCAATCGCTGCGTTTCATGACTATGAAATCTGGCAGATGGATGTGAAAACCGCTTTCCTGAACGGAAAGTTAACTGAGGATGTCTATATGGCACAACTAGAAGGTTTTATCCACAAGCAACATCCCAAGAGAGTGTGTAAGCTTGATAAATCCATCTATGGATTGGAACAAGCATCTCGTAGTTGGAATCTTTGCTTCCACGAAAGAGTCAAACAGTTTGGGTTTTCGAGAAGCGAGGATGAGTCCTACGTTTATATCAAAACTAGTGGGAGCAATGTAGTCTTCCTAGTACTATATGTCGACGACATATTGCTCATTGGCAACCACATTCCTACACTGCAAGATGTGAAGTCTTGGTTGGGAAAGTGTTTTGCAATGAAGGATCTAGGAGATGCAGCGTACATACTTGGAATCAAGATATACAGAGATAGAGAAAAACGTCTAATAGGATTAAGCCAGAGTACATACTTAGACAAGATATTGAAGATGTTTCATATGCTTGATTCTAAGAAAGGTTCTTTACCAATGAACCATGGCATAAAGTTGACTCACAGTCAAAGTCCCAGCACTGAGTTAGAGCGGGATAGAATGAGTCGTATCCCATATGCTTCGGCTATAGGATCAATCATGTATGCCATGATATGTACTCGTCCTGATGTCTCATATGCCTTGAGCATGGTGAGTCGATATCAGGACAACCCTGGCAATGATCATTGGACAGCGGTGAAGACGATTCTCAAGTACCTAAGGAGAACAAAAGATATGTTCTTAGTATATGGTGGGAAAGACGAACTTGTTGTGGAAGGTTATTGTGACGCGAGTTTCCAAACTGACAGGGATGACTCGTGCTCACAATCTGGGTGGGTATTCTTACTTAATGCTGGAGCTGTTACTTGGAAAAGCTCCAAGCAGCAGTCGGTTGCTGATTCCACATGTGAATCTGAGTATATTGCTGCTAGTGAGGCAGCAAAAGAGGCTACATGGTTAAAGAATTTCATCGGTGACCTTGGTGTCGTAACAAGCATCAAGGACGCATTGAAAATCTACTGTGATAATGAAGGTGCAGTCTCATTGACTAAAGAATCCAAATATCACAATAAAACCAGGCATATACTCAGAAAGTATCACTATGTGCGAAAACGAGTTGAGGAAGGGGACGTCATCGTGACGAGGGTATCATCGGAGGAGAATCTGGCTGATCCATTCACAAAGCCACTAAGTCGATCCAAGCATGATGCTCACGCTAGGACGATAGGGATTAGATTTTCAAGTGACTTGTATTAGTTTATGGTGATTAAATAATATTGAAACTATATCACAAATATTAAATTGTATGAATTGATGAATTATTTATGGTGATTAAATAATATGCAAGTGTTCTATCATTCATATAGTATTTAAAATTTGAGTTTCAATTTTGCATGTTTAGAACAAAATCCAAAATGATCTAATAGATCATTTAAACGTCCACAGTCGATCATTCTCATGGGAATGGGAAATGAATTAAGATGTCATGGATAGTATGTAGACTGTTCATAAGATTGAAGATAGCATGGAGATTTCTGCTACCCTAATGAGCATTTAAATGGAGATTTTAAATGTTGGACCAACCCATGCTCAGAGTATCACCTCATGGACAATTCAAAGGTAATAGTGAGACGGTAATATCATATAGGTCTTAAAACCTAGATACATTAGTCTCCTAGTGAGAGTTCGTGATGCATTGGTTTGCTCCAACGCTAGTCGTAACTGGTAGCTATACAGAGTACTTCCATGTATCATGTAACGATTATGGTAGATACAATGTAAGTCGAAGTTTATTCACTCCTTTTTTTCAATAGTATGAAAGAAGAGATATCTGTGGGCCCCCTGTTTATTTGATGTGACAATTAAAGAACCTGCGCAGGTCATGACCAAATTGAAAGTTGAATTAGTGGTCTAATCAGTCATCATAAATCTTGATCAGGAAACATTGTCGTGACTAGAGATTGACGTTTGTCCGTGTCTCTAGTTAACGGGATATCGCGAAGTGAAGGACATGTGATCACTTATCTTAGGAACTGTATTCTGATTAAGTTCAGAGTTCAGCAGCTGCATTGAATGCACACTTTAAAAGTATGCTTGACAGACGTTTATAGTTGATGAGATGTCCAAGTGGGAGACTGTTGGAAATGGTGTCCAACATCATCAAATAAACGGTTTGACTTGGTCAACGTAAATTAAAGTCCTACTGGGTTGCTCTTGGGGCACAACCGAACACGAGAATAAATGAACCGGACTTTGATTAAAAGTATAATCAAAGATGTAACGGGCTAAAGGGACTGGAATAAGTTAATGGGTAATTAACTTGTTATTCCATAATGGGCTCAGTTTAATTAATGGTTTAATTAAACAAGACGGGCTTAGGTTAATTTGAGCCCGACTCAAATAAGGAAACTACTTTTTCCCAAAACCTATAAATAGGGTGCTTGGGGTATTGACCTAATACACACTTTTCGCTTTTTCCTCGCACCCTAATTCGGCCACCCCCCTTCTCCCTTCGTTCGACTACTGTCCACGAAGAACCACCAGCGGCCGTCGTACCGCCGCCGTAGCGCCGACGTAACGTACCGCCGCCGAAATCGTTTTCGGTGGTGTTTTGTTTGGATTTTATCGAGGGTACTTTACGCTACGTTGTGGTGTATTGTCTCGTTCGTTGTCAACCTCGAGTGTGATCAAGTAGAGGGATTCTTACTTGAATCCTAGTTCGTTGGAAAGTTCTGGCTCGTACTCGTTCGCAAGGATTTGCATCGCCGAGCACCGCTAATGTAAGTATTTATTTATTACTAGTTGCCTTAGACTCATAGACATAAGCAATCCTTAAGCTTTGTAGTTTATCGTATTAATTGTTCGTAATTCCGCGACGGACATAGTGACGGTAAATGTGTACGAAACCCAACACTTCCTACATTTATACACGAAAGCAAAAAACGGAAATAAACTAAGTTTCCTAAACTTTAGCAACTTGGAGCACTAACCCACCAGCACTCTATAACTTCCTTGATACTCGGTCAACCACAAAGACTAGCATATCCACGATCCATAATCCGGTTAACTGTGGACTATATTAACTCACTTATTCAACTTCGGATTAAAATGTCAAATATACCCTTGGAAGCTTTCAGATTACTCCAACAGTTTCTTCATGTCAGCTGCTGAAACGAGGTCGTGTTCTGGAATTATAACTTGTTCTGCCATCTGTTTATGAGTTGATAGACTCGAAGGATGATTGTAGAGAGTTCAAACTTGAGTGGTGTGATGTCCGAAGAACCCTAGACGAACACAGACACGCAAACACATTGAAACCACCGAATCGAAGTACCAAAAATGATGAAATCAGTTAAAAGAACTTACTGAAAGCACTCGAATAACAAGATTGGGAATCGAGTACATAGGTTGAATGGATTTTAACGGTGATCGAATGAATGTGTGTAGTGTGTGTAATCGCACCTTGAACTGTGTGAAAACGAGAAACCTTTGAAAGAGTAAAAAGTTCTCGTAGTGTGGAAAGATTATTTATAGGAAGGTGATGGTGCCGTAAACCTTTTACAGCCCGAGAACGGATTACGGGTGTGGTTGGATTCCGGGTGAAAACGAATTACGGTTGTAGACGGATAGCGATATTGAGCGGAATCCATGTGAAGAGAGTTTGCGGGTGGAATCAAATGAAATAAAATAAAATGAAATAAATAAACTAAATAAATTCCTATGAGCATGGATGTCAGTCATTTCTTCACGAGTGCTACCCCTCGAGTTGTGGACTAGTATCATGCAGTGAATTTGTTGAGATTCGTTAATGATGGACATCTGAAATCGACTCTGCTCCCCCTTGATTAGTGAATAAAAAGTTTCCCCCTCTCGATTGGTGACGATTTATGAAGACCAGGTTTCAAGATGAAGTTCTTGAAAGCCATAGTGATGATATAGAAAATTAAAAAAAGTAATAATACAATGCTAAATTTAAAATTTTAAGCAATTAAGTTTTGAGATTTAGCATACCAAGCTTAGAAACCAGATAGTTAAAATGTTTTTCATCTAAGGGCTTGGTAAACAAATCTGCTAATTGAAAATATGTGGATACGAAGTACACTTCAACATTGCCCATATGATCTTTGATAAAGTGATAATGAATATCAATGCGTTTAGTTTTAGAGTGTTGAACAGGATTGCAATAGATTGCAATTGCATTTCTTGAATCACAATATAAAGGAATACGGCTATAGGAAAAGCCAAAATCCTTTAATTGTGATTGCAAACATATCACCTGGGACAAGTAGCTTGCAGCAGCAACGTATTTCAGTTCTGCAGTTGAGAGTGAGACACAATTCTGCTTTCGACTTTCGAGATGACCAACTGACCAACTTATCTCCCAAGAATTGGACACTTCTTGAGGTACTCTTCCTATCCAGTATACAGCCTGCATGATCAGCATCAGAGAAGGCATGTATATCAAATGAAGTTCCCTTTTGGTACCAAAGACCAAGATGCCTGGTGCATTTAAGATAACAAAAGATTCGTTTAATCGCCTGAAAATGAGTTTCTTTTGGAACAGCTTGATACCGAGCACATATGCATGTAGAGAACATAATGTCTGGTCGATTGGCAGTCAAATATATTTAGGATCTGATCATACCCCGATAGTCTGTTACATATACTGGTTTACCATCAGAATCAGCATGTAGTTTTGAGCCAGGAGACATCGGCGTTTTGATAGGTTTACATTCTTCCATCAGATACTTTTTCAATAAATTAGAGATGTACTTTGATTGATTGATAAAAATGCCTGTTGTAAGTTGACGTACTTGAAGACCAAGGAAGAAATTCAATTCTCCCATCATGCTCATTTCAGATCGTTTAACCATAAGATCAGAGAAACGTTTGCAATATTTTGGATTTGTAGAGTCAAAAATGATATCATCGACGTAAATTTGAATTAAGATGATATCTTCTCCTTGACGTTTGATGAATAGATTTGTATCGATCTTGCCCTTTGAAAAATCAGAGTCGGCCAAAAACTTTGAAAGGACATCATACCATGCCCAAGGGGCCTGTTTTAAACAATACAAAGAAGTTTTGTCAAGGATATAAACATTATTTGGAAATTGGGGATCTACAAAACCTTCTAGCTGATCGATAAAGACTTATTTTTATTAAAATACCATTTAAAAATGCTCTCTTTACATCCATCTTATAGATTTTAAAGTTTATGTGAGCTGCATATGCCAAGAAGATACGAATTGCTTCAATTCAGGCAACAAGAGCGAATGTTTCTTCGTAATCAATGCCTTCCTGTTGAGAGTACCCCCTTCGCAACTAAATGAGCTTTGTTATGAATTGCAATGCCATTTTCATCTTTCTTATTCTTGAAAATCCAATTAGTTCCAACAACAAATTTTTCTAGATGGTTTTGAAACCAAACGCCAGACTTTTAATCGTTCAAAATGATTAATTTCGTCTTGTATAGCAATTATACAATCTAGATCAGAAAGAGCTTCACTGACTTTCTTAGGCTTAGTGGAATTTAAAAATGAACAGTATTGACATTCATCTGCAGTGGCCCGATGAGTTTGAACAGATGATTTTGGATTTCTAATGATTTGATGCAGAGGGTGTTCTTTGGTCCACATTGACGAATGAGGAAGAGGAAGTTGACTAGAATTGATGTTTGAATTGTTAGTGAAATTTGGATGTGGAATGATAGCAGTTTGTAGATTTTGGGAGGGGATGGAGGGAGGTGGTTCAACACGTGAAAGATTAAATTTAGAGAAATCAATCACCATAGTAGCATGAATATTTGTCAGAGCTGGGGGGATCATCTGGAGAAGATTGAGTTTCTAATATAGCGGATGAAGGATCAGAGTTTGATGTGGGTAAAGGTGAAGTTGGAGTAGCATAGGTTGGAGATGGAGAATTGTTTGATGTGGGAGTGTTCATCTCAGGAGCAGTGATAGATTAAACATCAACAAAAGATGGAGGTGGAATGCCAGCTTCATGAAGTAGTGTATGTCTGATGTTATGATATTCATCATAAAAGTGTTCAAATAAGATATCAAAATCATTTTGAGATGATCGGAAGATGAAGTAGGTAAGGGTGTTGAAATGCTTGAAGTCAATGAATCAAGGGGAAATGTTTCATCGAAGGTAACATTGACGCTTTCTCTGATTGATCTATTAGAACGGTTATAAACTCTGAAAGATGTTGATCCTTTTGAATACCCAACAAAGACGCCTTCATTTGCATTGGCTTCAAACTAGTTGAGTTTGTCTTTATCATTAAGAATGAAGCACCGACTGCCAAAAATGTGGAAAATTTTGACATTTGGGATACGATTGTTGATCAGTTCGTATGAACATCAGCAAAAGGTGGAGGTGGAATGCCAGCTTCATGAAGTAGTGTATGTCTGATGTTATGATATTCATTATAAAAGTGTTCAAATAAGATATCAAAATCATTTTGAGATGTGGAAGGATCAGAAGATGAAGTAGGTAAGGGTGTTTGAATGCTTGAAGTCAAAGAATCAAGGGGAAATGTTTCATCGAAGGTAACATTGACGCTTTCTCTGATTGATCTATTTGAACGGTTGTTAACTCTGAAAGATGTTGTTGAGTCACATTTAGTGTATTCAATAGTCTAGGGGTATCATATGTGACATTTATTGTAATCAATAGTTTAGGGGTATTTTATGTAATTAGTCAATATTAGGCCTAGGTATAAATACCTAGTTGTAACCTAATACTGATCAATATTTGCCGACATTTGAATAATACATATTATTTTTGCAAAGCTTCTTTCTCCATCTTCTTCCAAATTAACAATTGTTCTTGCTTAATCAGTAGTTTAATCGTTGATTACGGATTCACAATTGGTATCAGAGAAAAAATCTTAATTGAAAAGATCCAAATCAGTAGAGATTAAGCACATTCTTGAAGTTTTTGGAGAAGAAGAACTTGAATCTGGAAATCGAAATTAAAAGGTATGGATAATCGTTTTCTGTAGTTCATTAGCTTCCTCTTGTAATTCTAAGTACTTTAGAATCAAGTTTCGATTACATCCATCAACAATTGATCCTAATTTCATGATTTTAAAGAAAACCATGAAAACACACTTTTTCCACTGTAAAATCGAAATTATCGCCTAATTTGTTGTGTTTTGATCGGGTTTATTGAACCATTTCGTGCGAAATCAATTTTCGAGCATTTTGGGATTTGAATCAGTCGATTTGGTTAAGAATTAAGCAAACTAGGATCGATTTAGTGAAGTTTTTGGCTGTTTCGGTTCGTAACTGCGAAAGTTCTCGGCTCGAAGCTGAAGAACCATCTCGGCTCGAGAACAGTACACTTCTCGGCTCGGGAACAGTGAACAATTCGGCCCGAACTCTTTTAATCTTCTCGGCTCGAGAACTTATACAATTCGGCCCGAACTCTTTTAATCTTCTCGGCCCGAGAACTAACACAATTCGGCCCGAACTCTTTTAATCTTCTCGGCCTGAGAACTTACACATCCCGGCCCGAACTCTTACCATCTTCTCGGCTCGAGAACTTACACATCTTGGCTTGAGATCTTTCACTCTTCTCGGCTCGAGATCTTCCAAACCATTCGACTCGAGATCATTCACATATCGGCTCGACCCGAAGCCGAAATCTTCTTCATAGCCGAGATCTTCAACTGAACTTTAACCATACAAACAATGATATCGAGAGAAGCACTATCGATTGGGTCTGATCTAAAACCACCAGTCTTATTCAGAGGAGAGTATGCTCAGTGGAAGAAAAGATTTCTCCACTTTATCAAAAACCAAGAGTTAGCTACTGAAATTCTTGAGTCTCTTGAGAATGGAAATGCTAAATTCTATGAAGATGTGGTTGATGCTCCTGATGCAAATCCTCCAGTTGTTGGCGGTCGATTTCTCATCCCTCCTGCTAGATATAATTCTCAACAAAGGCAACATGCCAAAGCAGATCTACAAGCATATTCGTTCATGCTTCAAGGTTTTCCGAATGACATCTACAATAGCTTAGATAGTCTTGAGAGCGGTAAAGAACTTTGGGATGAAATTAGAAAACAAATGGAGGGAACAGTTCTTGGGAATAAGGCTAAAATGGTTACTGCGTTAAATTCCTATCAAAATTTTAGAGCCACAACCGGGGAAGACTTGCAAAGCACTTATCATCGATACTGTAATTTGTTGAATGATCTCCGCAAAAACAATTTATCAAAGGGAAATCTAGAGATCAGTATCAAATTTATCAACAGTCTTCTTCCCGAGTGGGAAATGTTTGGTAACAGTGCTATGCAGCATAAAGATCTAAGTCTGATAGATATTCATGAGCTATACGAATATCTGTACCAAAATGCACCTATGGTGAATAACATAGAAAAAACAAAACAAGAGACACAGGATACTCTTGCACTTCTTACCAAACAACATCATCAGTTAAATGAGGCTGCTAAAGTGAGAGAAAAAGCAGAAGAACCCACACCGCTAAAAATTGATGATATGGATAAAGAACTTCAAGAAGTGTTGCAAGCCATGTCACTCATCTCTAACTATCAGAAGAAATATTATTCAAAGCCCACAAACAACAATCTGCGATCTTCATCCAACTTTAAACCTGCTCAATCTGCTTCCACTTCAACTGATAAGCCAACAATGACACCTTTGGATCCTACAAAGAAATGCTATAATTGTGGTGTTGCTGGTCACTTCTCCCGTGATTGCACGAAACCTAAAGTTCGTGACTCTAAATATTTCAAACGGAAGATGTTAATGGAAAAACAAATTGAGTTTGGGAAAGTTCTATTAGCAGAAGATCTTCAGTGGATGGAAGATTCAGATCAAGAAGATGAAGAACATGCTGCAAACTTGTGCGTCATGGAAAGAGAGAATGCTGAGATTTCCGACCGTTTCAATGAGGAAGCCAACAAGGAAATTGAGGTAATCTGTTCTCTTTTATCTACTTCTGATTATTCCACTGATTCTGATACTTGTTTTGATAAAAATCTGATTTCTGAAATTGATTTTCTAAAACAAACGATTTTACTCGAAAAGGATATGAATACACAACTTTTGGAACGATTAACCATTTTAGAAAATCAATGTGAACAAACTGCTCATCTAGGTGAGCAACTTGTTATTCACATTAAACAAAATAAAGCTTTTACACTGGAAATTCAGGATTTACAGAAACAGGCATCAGAAATAAAGGTCAGATATGAATCTGAAATCCAAAATTTGTCACATACGATCTTAGAAAAAGAAATTGAAATTCATAATCTTAAAAGTTCAACGGGTTCAATATCAAATGAACGTAATGATAAATATTAAAATTATATATTGAAACGTTTCATGAATATCAACTTACAAAGAACTGGTTGGAACGTAAACAACAAGAATTTGAAGATAATGAAAATCAATTTAAATCTTTAAACGAATAAATTAAAGAATTAACAGACAAATTAAGCAATCAAATAAACCAATCCTCACAAGAGATAAATAGTCAACAGTCAATCATCAATCATCTCACCTACGACAAAGATCAGTTAGTCGCTCACGTTAAACACCTTGAAGAATTAATTGCAAAACGAGGAAACAATGATCAAACAATTCATTTAAATAAACCAAAAGAATTCAAATTCTTCAATTCAAAACAAGGTCTAGGTGCGGACAATCCAGGATATCTTAGCAAGGCGTGTAGAGTGCTTCCAACATTATATGACTATAGTTACATGCAAAGAGATATCTGGCAGAGCTTCATGAGAGTAAATGATGAAGAAAAAGAAATTGAGATATTCAACAGAGCAAAGAAGGAGAATGCACAAATCAGTTTCAACTATGTCGAATTGAACAAAACATATGAAACTAAAAAGGCTAAATTTGAAAATGATGAATATTTTCCAATAATAACTCCAGAAGAATTCGAGATTAAAGAGAATGCAATCGTTCAACAAAAAGTGACACGAAAGCTTTATATTCCATCCTTAATTCTCGAAAAGAAAATTTGCTAATTGGAAACTGAAATTGATGAAACACATAAGACATTTGATAAAGAAAAATTAGTTTTACAAACCAAAATTTATGACTTAGAAGATAAACTTGTTAAAATCAATTCTTATTCTGTTCAAAATGATTCTCAAATTGACTCTTCTGCTCCAACTGCAACTCTTGAAAAGCCTTCTACAATTAAAATCCCTGTTATTTTAAAAAGAAGTCTTGACTCAACTGTTTTAAATGTTTCAGATAAAACCTTAGAATCCAAACTTAAGAAGCCCATGCCAGTCGGAGACAAAGGAGTAGCTCAGATTAAGAAGTCTAAGTTGTCCAATTCTAGTATGCTTAAGTCAAAGGAACTTAAGAAGTCTAGTTCATCTTCGTTTTTAGCTTCTTTTTTTTCTGTTAATAATAAATGTAATAACTCCGCGAATTTTATTTCTCCTAAATTGGCTTTTGGTACTGTTTATGATTCTGCTCTTTATCGTCATGTGAATTATGATGTTAATGGTGATAATATGTTTGTTAAATATGATAAAACTGGTAAAAAGATATATTGTGACAAACAAACAAATAAACAAATTTCTCAGTATGATGAACGATATTTTATTAGGCTGGATGCTCCATGTTGTCCTAGAAACGATGTTCTACATCGATCTGGTAAAATAATTAAGTGCTGCAAAACTTGTTTCCCGTACTCATGCACAACATCTGTTTCTCGTCCTCTGAACTATAAACGAAAATATCCATCTCCACAAGCTTTCAAACCGACTCATGTTCGTTCCGGTACCCCACCCATCTCTAATAAACTGCTGTCCTCTCAACGTCAAACATCTCGAGGAATCTCCACACCTAAATCGTCAAATTCAAGCACTTCTTCCAATTCTCCGAAAACCAAATCAAGAATGCGTAACACAAAATCCATGTTTGTTCATTACAATTGGATCAAGAATGAACATTCAAACTGGATTTTAATTCCCCGGAGAAAAAGTTTAAATGGTCTATCAAATCAATCAACTCAGAACTGCCTCCTAGCAGTTCCCAAAATCTCTAAATTAATCCCTCAATAAAATCTACATAAAACATCCATTACTAATCGTAGAGTACCCATAATTGACTGGGTACCTAAATTGTTTTAATTGTTTTATGTAGAATTTATGGTACCTTGATTCTGGCTGTTCAAGGCATATGACTGGAAATAAGGAATTGTTAACAAATTTTAGAGAAAAATATCTAGGCACTCTTCGGTTTGGTAATGATCATTTAACTGCCATCATGGGCATTAGGGATATCATTCGTGGAAATTTAATCTTTCGAAATGTGACTTATGTCGAAGATCTTGCTGACAATCTTTTTAGCATTGGGAAATTTTGTGATAAAACTCTAGAAGTCAATTTTCGAACTAAGAAGTGTGCAGTTCGTACTTATTTAGGTAAGGAACTTCTTATTGGCACCCGAGATACAAATCTATTCACTATCAACTTGAATGATGTGGTCCCTCTTGAAGAGGTTTGTCTAGTCTCCAAAGCAACGTCTAATGAGTCTTGGCTATGGCACCGCCATCTTTCACATCTTAATTTCAAAACTATTAACTAGTTGGTCAAGGGTGGCCATGTATCTGGTCTTCAAGATGTTTCTTTTCAAAAAGATCATCTTTGTTCATCTTGTGAAATGGGAAAGATAAAGAAGACGTCACATAAGTCAAAACCAGTTCAAAGTACATCCAAACCGCTTGAATTGCTTCACATGGATCTATGTGGACCAATGAGTGTACAATCAATTGCTGGTAAATGGTATGTGTTAGTAATTGTTGATGACTACTCACGTTATACCTGGGTTCATTTCTTACGTACCAAAGATGAAGCTGCTGATATTATAATCGCCTTTATCAAGAAAACTCAGACAAATTTGAAATTAAAAGTCAATACCATTCGGACTGATAATGGAACTGAGTTTAAGAATCGAACCCTAGATTCTTCTTGAGTCCGTTGGTATAACCCATCAATTTTCCGCTGCTAGAACTCCACAACAGAATGGAGTAGTTGAACGAAGAAATCGTACCTTAGTTGAAGCAGCCCGCACAATGCTTTCATTTTCAAAACTACCTCTATCTCTGTGGGCTGAAGCAATCAACACGGCATGTTTCACTCAAAATCGTTCTATCATCAACAAAACTTACAACAAGAATCCGTATGAATTGATAAATAAAAGAATCCCAAAATCGTTCTATCAATCAACACGGCATGTTAAATTTCTCTGAAATGGACTAAAGAGCATCCTTTACATCAAATAATTGGAAATCCTGACTCTTTTGTTCAAACTCGTAGAGCAACTGCTGATGAATGCCAATACTCATCTTTTTTAAGCTCTAATGAACCTAATAAAGTCAGCGAAGCTCTAACAGACCCAGACTGGATTCTTGAAATGCAAGAGGAAATCAATCAATTTGAAAGATTGAAAGTTTGGCGTCTCGTTCCAAAACCACCTGGGAAGTCTGTCGTTGGTACGAAATGGATCTTTAAGAACAAAAAGGATGAAACGGGATTGTTATTCAAAATAAAGCACGCCTGGTTGCTAAAGGGTATTCTCAACAGGAGGGCATCAACTATGAAGAAACTTTTGCTCCGGTTGCAAGAATAGAAGCCATTCGTATCTTTCTAGCATATGCAGCACACAAAAATATTACAATCTATCAAATGGATGTAAAAACTGCATTTTTAAATGGCATTCTCGGTGAAGAAGTTTTCATTCATCAACCCGAAGGCTTTATTGATCCACACTTGCCTAACCATGTCTACATTCTTGATAAAGCTTTATATGGTTTGAAGCAAGCCCTCGTGCGTGGTATGACGTGCTATCAAAATTTTTAGTCGACTCTGGTTTTTCAAAAGGCAAAGTTGACACAACTTTATTCATCAAACGTCAAGGGGAAGATATCGTCCTCATTCAGATCTATGTAGATGATATTATTTTTGGCTCCATAAATCCTAAATACTGTAAACGATTTTCAGATCTTATTGTGACAACTCGATATTTCTGGTATGTAACTTCATTTCATTTCTAGAATTTCCTTATGTAGAAAGTTTCTATTTCTAGACATTTCTATTTCTGGCATCCTAATACACAACAAACTTACATATTTTTACACCATACATTTGTGTTTGATTATTTTAGTCAACACAACATTTTTATTTACTTATGGTGACACTCTTGAGCTTAAAACATTTCTAAAACAATAACTTTCTCGATAAGACAATAAACGTAACGTATTAAATTAAAAGTGACTCGAATGCATCGAACCATGACCGACCACCTAAGTGGCCGGCCATGCACTTGCTCGTGACCATCTCCACACGGCCGAAACCCCTATGGGGTGTAGGTAAACTTGTGTTGATCTTATCTTAATATTTGAACTTCTATCCATTATCTTTAAATGAGTCCTTGTTGGCTTCAAACTCTAACTTTTACCTCCATATAAATACCATACTTAACCCTATAACCCTAATTTTTCCTTCTTTGCTTCCTTGTGCCGTCGAATTCATCACCACCATCTCCATCTTCGTCGATCGCAAGCCACAAACCAGAGCACCCCTATTCGGTTCTTCTTGATTTTCGATCGCAAGGTATGAAACTCGAACTTTCTATGTTATTTGCTTCCTTGATTCGGTCTAATACTCGAACCCGAGACCTAGGCCAAAGGCCAAGAGGTCTCAGCACTTGCTTGATCTTGATCCCGACGTGCATGCTTGCATGCATGTCAAAGGGTTGTTGTTTAGTCAATTTATCGATTTGTTTTGCTCGTATGATTGCTAAGTTCCTAAACCGTTTGATTTGTTTGCCTATAACCCTAGGTCTCGAACCTTAACATGTAAAACCCTAGAACTAGAAACCTAAATTCAAACTATGACCAATCTAGACACCAAACCCGAACCCTAGACACGATCTAGTACGGATCTAGCTCAAACCATTAGGGTTTCGGCCTAGCCGGCCAACCCTAACCGAACCACTATCAAACCGAGCCTAGTTTGACCTAGATTGACCAAATTTGACTTTTGTTGACTGACTTGTATCCTAGACTAAACCCTAGTCGAAATCTAGGACCCCAATGTTGACTTTTGTTGACCAATTTGACCAATTTTGACCCATAAGTCAAACCGGGTCAAGGCTGGATCTTGACCCAAACCGTGGACCCAAACCCGAATACCCAATCGGGCCTAGGCCCGTACTTGGCCCATATCGATCTATCTTAGTCCATCGGGCCCAAACCTTAGTTGGCCCATTAGTATCCAAGCCCATTTGGACCAAAGCTTTGGCCCATTCATAACCAAACCGAACCCAATTGGGCCATGCCCAATCCATGGCCCAATCTAATTAGACCTAAGCCCATTTAGGCCCATTAAGCCCATTAGGCCCAATAGGCCCAATCTAGGTCCAATAAGCCTAAACCAAGCCCATTTCATTTCATTTCGAAGCCCATTTCATTTCATTTCATTTCATTTCGGCCCATTAAGGCCCAATGATCCAAGTTCATTCGATGTCACAAAACGTAAAACATAACATAAATTTCATATCAATTAACTTATATCGTATATAGAATCGTCTGTGTTAGCTTAGTCTAATCATTAGTTAAATCATTTAGGAAGCTAGGAGTCTCTGAAGGATTTCTCTGTCCTAAGTACTGTGTCGCTAAGCTTTGCCAGGTGAGTCCACAGACCCCTTTTACTCTTTTTACTGTTTTTATAAACTTTAGGGTGGAAAACATAAACACAACTGCTACTATTTTACTATGATTGTACAACATCTATACTTTTTCATTATTGCGTTGGCATGACAAACAATTATTATACCGGACTAAGGTTTGCCAGCAATCATTAACTAGTGGATCTAGACCATGGATATGCAGATAGTATTATTGGCTGACACTCATCCTCCCAACAAACGTTAGATCATTACTTGGTATAACCAAGACATCTCCGGGAGTGTATATCCATAAAATAACGATAACATAATGGAGTTGAAGTGTTGATTGTGGACTTAGGGGTTGGTATATTAACTCAATAGACTAGCTACCTGTTGGGGATAACAGTCCATGCGATGTGAAACATAACATTTGGTTTAACACTTTTTCATAAACATAACTAGTAGTTGTAGATATTCTACAACTACACTAAACATTTCATACTTACTACTCATATCACATGAGTGTTAAACTTTATACTTTTCAGTCACAAAACATTCTCTTTACAAACTTTTTTGGGTAGCAAAACACTTTACTTATTTTACTTTAACCCTGTGGATTCACTCAACATTATTGTTGACCCTTTTATTATTTATGTTTTTCCAGGTAATTAGGTGCAGTCGAATTGGAGGATATGAGCAGTGGGATTGTCGTGAGCCATGATTAAAACATTAAGTTTACGAACAATCATTTCATTTCAAAACAATTTCTATTTTAGGAAACATACTATTTTTGGAAACTTTCTACTTTTGGAAAGTGAAACAATCTTTTATTTTTCGTTATTGCGTGTTTGTTTGTTTACTTAATTTTTGCTATGTTGTCATGAACGTTACACCCTCGTTCTTCCGCAAAACATTTTAAATGAAGTAAAACTCATTTTTGGCGGGGTGTGACACTTATGGTCAAAAGATTTGAAATGAGTATGATGGGGGAGACGAGCTTTTTTCTGGGTCTACAGGCTCGTCGGTTACCTACTGGGATCTTCATAAATCAATCAAAGTATATCACTGATTTGCTAAAGAAATATCTGATGGATGACTGTAAACAAATTTCTACACCAACGTCACCTGGCTCAAAATTGAATGTTGATCCCGAATGTAAGCTGGTTGATGTAACAAACTACCGAGGCATGATAGGGTCATTATTATATCTAACTGCTAGTCGACCAGATATTATGTTTTCTACTTGCATTTGTGCTCGCTATCACGCTGCTCCTAAAGAGTCTCACCTTCAAGCAGTCAAACGCATATTTCGTTACTTAAAGGGTACTCGAGATCTTGGTCTTTGGTATCCCAAAGAAACCTCGTTTGACCTATCTGCATTCTCTGATGCTGATTATGCTGGCTGTATGTCGGATCATAAAAGCACATCTGGAAGTGCTCAATTTCTTGGTGATAAATTGGTGAGCTGGTCCTCACGGAAACAAAATTGTGTATCTCTTTCAACTGCCGAAGCGGAGTATGTTGCTTCTGCAAGCTGCCTATCTCAGGTAATTTGGATGCAGTCACAATTGAAAGACTACGACTTTTCATACAACTGTATTCCTTTATATTGTGACTCACGAAGTGCAATTGCAATTTCATGCAACCATGTTCAATATTCCAAAACTAAACATATTGATCTTCGATATCATTTTATCAAAGATCATGTTGAACAAGGAAATGTGGAAATGTACTTCGTATCCACCGATTTTTAGTTAGCTGATTTATTTACCAAGGCTTTAGACGAAAAACGATTTAACTTTCTTGTGTCTAAACTTTGTATGCTAAATCTTAAAACCTAAATCATTTCTACTCGTTAAATTTCAATTTTTGTTTCTACAAAATGTTTTTCACTGTTTTAAATCTTTAAAGCTATGACTTATACATAATTCAGTGTATAACTCGCTTTTCAATTTGATGGATTATGCACACATTAGTGTATAACCCGTTCCTAACCGTTTAATGGTTTTCAAGTACATCAGCTTGAAACCCGCTCATAACCAGTAAATCACATAACTGTAAAAACTCTTCTCCACCCCTCTACTGCTGCTAAAAGGTACATTTATGATCTACAAAATTTTTATCTTTCTTTATTTTGTCGAGGGGGAGAAATAATAATTCTAGGAGGAGAATTAGTATTTCAAGGGGGAGAAAACTTAAAAAAAAAAAAAAAAAAAAACTTTTATACCCAATTGAATTAATAAATGATAAATTTTTCGAATGGCAATACCTTCCCATGGTTTGCCAGAACCGGCCTTACCTTCCAAGGGAAATACTTTTCAGCCGATTGGTAAACGTGATGGTATAGGTCTAGGGTATAGATTTAGGTGAGTGCAAGGTGATGTGTAAACATGATAACATTAAGAAAACATACATTTGAGTGCATCCAAACAGCCAACAAACCGGGCAACCTCACAAAAATGTGATCATTCATGTGTTGAATGTTTCACTAGACTTAACTGGCCCAGTAAAGCAACTGCACTCCACCACCACTCAGATTCCTTTCAAAAGGAATTCGTTTCAATTCATCAGGGGAGGTAGCACCTAATCTATCGACTACTCATTCGGAGTATGTTGGTATTGAAATCATTAACCTCCTGCCCCGGGTTACGTCTCGATTCAATGCACAAAGTGTCTAGATCTCACCGTCAAATATTTCCAATATAGGACGCATACATATTGAAATGAATCTTCGTGCATTCATCGGAACACTCATAGTGGCATCACAATCTGGTACTTCACGAGGATTGAGTGGAAATCCTGCTAGAGCTAAAATTGCGCCAACTATAAATGCAGGTCACACAATTGAATCGACCATTGTGCAAACGAGTATTGAATCAAATGGTGTGTTAACGGTTACTCTATGTGAGCCCGGTATTACCTAAAGTGTTCAAGTTGTCATGCCTAAAATTTTCAATCATAAAGGAAACGACTTATGCCGGAAACACATACATTTCCGATGAAAAATCCATGAAAATTATTCTTACAACGTTACATCTTAAATGCTGATCAATTGCACAGATGAGCGTTATAGCACTCTCAAATAACTCCTATGATCTGCTATAACTGGCATGATCTACCCTATGAGCCACCTACAATATAGGACGTACTGTGAGGGTCCATAGGTCTAGGTGAGCATAATCAAGTATCACGGGATCTTGATTAGGGTATGCTGAGATAAAATTTGAGAGGGGGAATGAAGTATGGGGTGCAAATCAGCTAAACGCTTGGTAAAATAAATTAGGGTGTAGTTGAAAATTGAAAAGGTAAGCTTGAGTGAGGAGGGTTTGACAGGGTTAAAGAAAATGAAAAACCCTTTCCAAACCGATTAAAAGTCGGGTCGCCACGTCTCTATCAGATTGCATATGTTGCTCTCTGATATTGAAATAGACATCATGGACCCAGTGATGCAATGCACAACCCCCCCCCCCCCAGCCACTCAAGTACTTCTTAACAAGTACTTGTTTCATTTTCACGGAGACTAGCTCATATGCTATCGACATCTCAGTCGGAGATTGTTGATATTGAACAAGAGGACAACTCTCTCCAGTCCTCGCCTTTGTTTGTCCACAAATTGAGTCTAGAACCGAATTAAACACTTTTAGGACACATGTATTCTATCAAGCATATCTATGTGATATTGGCGGAACATTCATAGTGATACCAAAAATATTGGTATTCCACGATGATTGAATGGAAATCCTACCAGTGCTAACATAAAAGCCAACACTGAACGTAGGTCACACAGTTCCTGTAACTGTTGTGTTAACGGGCAATCTATGTGATCCCAGGATACCCTGATTGACTTTGGTGCAAGGATTTCAACGGTCAAGGAACTCAATGATAAAGTAATAGACTGTATTCTTACATCATCAACAACGGTCTAAGTTTAACTGATAAAATGTTTTATATATTGATTACTACAAAAAAATGTATAATCATTATTCAACACATTTTTATCAATGGGTTTCGTCAGATTCAACTTATATTTTCTCCTTAAAATCGAAGATTCTTCTAACCCAAATTCGCGGAACTTCCGAGTTACATGATGCATCCGATAAATCATATCCATCATGAGGGGGAGAAGATACATTACAAAGCGAGAAGATACATTATAAATAATTACATCAGCCTATTTTACTCCACATTAACAAGGTATATGCACCAGTTAAGGGGGAGTAAACAATAAACCAAAGATCTAACAAAGATATCAAACAACTTCCGTGGTTGATTTTGGTAATTCGTTCACCGGGGAGTAAGTATCAAAAAGGTTAAATCAAACTCCCGTGAAGAAATAATTGTTTGTTTGAGGGGGAGCGTAAACCTTACCAACATTTTACCCTAACAACAATTATCAAGAATTATTGATCGACATAAAGCCACAAAATTCAAGAAAAGACTTCCGTTGTTAATCTCTCTATCATTATGGGTCTTACTTTTAGTCGATCAATATGTATCTTCAATCAAAAGTCTTCAAACTACATCTTGTTGGTTGAAAAGCTACAAGAAGTATTCGTTTTCACAGGTTAACAAAGCTCAAGTTGATCCTGATACATCATTATCCAACGAAATATCGACAAGGCTCGGCTTTTGCTAAAAGATGAAGACTTCGAAGATATGCTTCCCAGACTATTGTTACAAAGGGGAGATTGTTGAGTCTCATTTAGTGTATTCAATAGTCTAGGGGTGTAATATGTGACATTTATTGTAATCAATAGTCTATGCGTATTTCATGTAATTAGTCAATATTAGGCCTAGGTATAAGTACCTAGTTGTAACCTAATACTGATCAATCTTTGCCGACATATGAATAATACATATTATTTTTGCAAAGCTTCTTTCTCCATCTTCTTCCAAATTTACAATTGTTCTTGCTTAATCAGTAGTTTAATTGTTGATTACGGATTCACAGATGCTAATTCTTTTGAACACCCAACAAAGACTCCTTCATTTTTTTTGACTTCAAACTTGTTGAGTTTGTCTTTATCATTAAGAATGAAGCACCGACTGCCAGAAATATGGAAAAATTTGACATTTGGGATATGATTGTTGATCAGTTCGTATGGAGTTTTGTTGTATGTTTTGTTGATGATATAATGGTTTTGGGTGAAACAAGCGGTGTTGATGGCTTCAGCCCATAAAGACAATGGAAGTTTTGAGAATGAAAGCATTTGTATGCGCAGCTTCAACTAGGGGTTTTTTGTTTGGATAATTTGGATTTATCCGAACCAAATAGGTGAATCCAAATGGATTTTGGATTTTCAATGTTCAAACTGAACCATCTAAACTAATTTAAAACCAAACCGATTCGAACCAAATCACAATTTGGTTGGTTTGGTTTTGTCCGAACCAAACCATTTCTTTCTTAATATACTTCACACAACTACAAAAGTATATAATATAACTAATATTAAGTTTAATTAATGTTAGTACTTTGATTCCATTCAATCAAACGAGCATCAACATGAACGGTTTCATGAAAAAAAATTGTTAAAGGTGACATATTAAGATCCTGAAATTCGTAGGGTGAGGTCACAAAAACTCTTAAGCACGCCAAACATCTCAAGTTTTTTCCAATCTTCCTCAAGTGGAAGACCAGTAAGTGGTTCAAATTCAGACTTGAAAAAGGATATGCACTTTCATGAGATATTCTGTAATTTCCATAGTCCATAGATATTTGAGTTTTTGGATATAGGCTAGAATTGTTGGATGTATATGTATGTATATTACTATATGGATTTTTTGGACAATTCGGATTTTACAATGGAAACCAAATCCAATCCGAAAACCAAACTATTAATTTGGTTGAAGTCCAAACTGATCCAAAAAACCAAAAAACAAATCCAAACGATCCAGTCCAAATTGTCCATTTGGACAATCCGGTTATATCCGAATACTGAACACCCCTAGCTTCAACTAATGTACGATATCATCTTTAAACAACACCAATCCGTTGGGGGGATCATGCAGTGGAAAATTGATGAGTAACGCCAACAGATTCAAGAAAAGAATCAAGAGTTCGATTCTTAAATTCAATACCGTTGTCAATACGAATTGTTTGAACCTTTAATCCCAGGTTCACTTGAGTTTTCTTGATAAAAGCAATGATGATTTCTGCAACTTCATCCTTTAAGCGTAAGAAATGGGCCCATGTATATCTTGAGTAATCATCAACAATAACCAAATCGTAACGTTTACCACCAAGGCTTTGAACACTTATCGGTCCACACAAATCCACATGAAACACTTCAAGTGGTTTAGAGCTACTAGGGGCAGGTTTTGGTTTGTGAGTCTTTTTGGTCATTTTACCCATTTCACATGTCGAGCATAAATGATCTTTGTCAAATTCAACATCGGGTAAACCTGCAACATGACCTCCCTTTAAAAGTTTGTTAATGGTTTTGAAGTTAAGATGAGACAAACGACGATGCCATAACCATGGCTCATTTGATGTTGCCTTAGAAACCAAACAAACTTCTTCAAGTGGAACAACATCGTTTAGGTTGATGGTAAACAAGTTTGAGTCACGTGTGCCTGTTAGAAGTTCTTTTCCTTCATATGTTCGAACGGCACATCGTGTCGAACAAAATTTTATTTCTAATGTTTTATCACAAAATTTACCAATGCTAAAAAGATTGTGTGAGAGATCTTCAACGTATGCCACATTTCGAATAATAAGATTTGGACGAATGATGTCTCCAAGTCCCAAAATAGCAGCTAAATGATCATTGACTGTACTCAAATATTTATCACGATAGTTGGTTAAAAGTGCTTTGTTTCAAGTCATGTGCCTTGAACATCCAGAGTCAAGGTACCACAGATTCTACATAAAACAATTAAAACAATTTAGGTACCCAATCATGTATGGGTCCTGAAATATTAGTAACAAATGTTTTATCTAGAATTAGTGTATGATCAATTTAGAGTTTCGGAGAACTGCAATGAGGCAGTTCGGTTTTTGGTGATCTGATGATCCATTTGAGAGATTTCTCAGGGGATTGGATAACCCAGTGAGAATGTTCGTTTTTGATCCAATTGTATTTAACAAATGTTGGAGATTTGATATTTGTTATATTAGATTTTGTAGAGGAACCTGAATGAGAGAATTTATGTGCGGAATGTCCTCGAGAATCATGTCGGTGAACAGATGTATGTTCATCAGAGTGTGATGGGGGTTTGGAAGAAACCTTCTTATGTTTAGAAATATTTGTGAATGAACCTATTTGACTGGGTTTTTGTGGATGTGAAACAAGTTTCTTGCATGGTTGTGGAAAACAAGTTTGCATGATTTAATAATTCGACAAGATTTATGAAGTACATTGATTTTTAAACCACATGGAGCATTTAACTTTACAAAATATCGATCATCATTATGAGAAATTTGTTTATTTGTAGCTTCATCACAAATTATCCTATTTTTACCACTTTTATCAAATTTGTATGGTCATAATCAACATAGTAATTAACAGGTTGACAAACAGAAGCATCCGATAGGAGCTTTTCCTTCTAACTTAGGAACAACCACTTCCACAGCTGAGGGCACTCCCTCAGCTGGAGACATTCCGGACCCCTCTCCCCAAATTTGACAAGGTGATAAAAGAAGTTGACAAAAAGTACAATCGGGACTCTAACCTATGCAAATGCATTTAATGTTTTAGTGGATAAGTCTACATCAACGAATAATATGTTTACATGTGGATTATCTTGTGCACAAAGAAACATGGTTCTTGGGCTATATATAGAGACGTAAATGCTTGCAATTACACACACCTTTTAGCATTCATAGCACAAGAACATTCTCAGAGAGTTAGTTATTGTTTGATACTAACTTCTTCATAGTTAATACTCAAGCAATAAATATAGCCGTCAGTATCAGCTGATAACTCTCCATGCATAGGATCTTAGGTTGAGCATACAAAACTGTCATTTCAGTATAAAGTTTTAGTGAGTCTGTACTCTCTATTTCCGCAAACTTTGTACCGCATTAAGTTGTTTTAATAAACTCTTAATTATTGAAAAATCTTGTGTGTTATTTACTTTCTTGTCTATACTTAGCCATAACGCAACATATTAGTGTTGTTTCGATCTACAAAGCATTATCAAGTTAATTTATTTGAAACTATTACAAATTAATTTGAAAATATTAAAAAAATTTGATGGTCATGAAGATCTTAGAAGATGACTAGTGTCCTTCTAAAAGCTTCTTTTATTATAATAGATAAATAGATGCATGTATGTTGGTATTTCGCTTGTATACTAAAACGAATTAAAATGAACAACACTTTGTCGTAACTCGGTTGCATTACGATGTAAGGGTTACAATTTCTTAGGTTTAGATACACCATGCTTGCGTTGGATCTTATTAATTTGCGAAAGATTTTATTAAAACATTTTCTTACCTTTTTAATATATTTATTTATGTACGATCGATGCGCAGTATATTATTCATTACTAAGAAACTACGGCACTTTTTGACGCTTTCGCGACAAAACCGATTTCTATTGCCCCAAATTTTGACAAACATGGAAAGAAAATAAAAAAAAGTGTGAAATTAAAGTTTCGAAATTACTTATCGATCTGACGGATTTTCATGTCTCTTAGCGACACCAAATTTATTGTTTGCGATGGATATGCGTTCTATCATTTTCTCTTGTTAACCTGAGACCAAGTCCTTTTGAGTCCTACTCGAATGGTTGTGCAAATCCTAAAAATTATGGGTTAATTTATGATGATTAATGTTTTTTCTTTACCTTTATCTTTATCCTTATATTTATCTTTACATATTCGTTAATTCTCAAAACAAGCTACGTTATCTATGGATATGAACCTATTTCGTGTTGGTACGTATAGCACATTGAAGGTCGCTGGTACAAATCTTCCATTTTCCTTGCTTCTTTTGGAAAAAAGTGTAATATTCAAATTCAGATGTAACTTTTATTCCAATCTAAGAGAATGCGTAATATGGAAAGTAATGGGCCGTGGTCGGGCTAAGGTGGCGTGCTTGGGAGTAGGTGGCATGCAATAACGATAGGCGTGGTCCCACACCGGTGATGTAGTGGTTGCGGTCGTCATGTGTGTTTTGTGGCGCCGACCATTCCACAACTGCGGTAGTTGTGTTTGTGTATGTATATTTTTTTTCCTTTTTTAAATGAAAATGTGAGGACGCCATATATAAGATGTATTTTTGGTGTATCTGCGGTAGAGGGGTGAAACTGATGTGGTGCTGGTGTGTCTAGAGATGTGGTCGAGTAAATTGTACCCTTTGCTCTAATGGTCAGATATTATCTTGACATAATTTCATATTTAATTTACTTTTTAGAAAAGTATAAAGTAAACTATAATTAATAATTAGAAAGTTGTAAATGTATTTAAAACGTGTTCACAAACCATATTTGCAATTAATAAATTTCTTTTCATGTGACCTTTGGGAAATATTTCTTAAATATAATTCTTGAATTGAAATCTATTGTTGACCAAGAAAAAGTACATTACAATGTCCATTAGGAAAATTATTAAAAATACGATCAATGTAGAAGTCAATCTACATTTGAAAATATCAAAATACATATATGGGAACACCTTAAGTGTATCCAAGTCATGGTGCATTCTCTATGTCATGTTGGGCCCTATAAATATCCTCAAGTGTTTCGACTACATCATATTAAGAAAAGAAAAGAAAAGTAAAGATTACAACTATGATGACTAAAAAGAGCATGGGTAGGCAAAAGATCAAAATGGCAAAAATGGAGAAAGAAAGCAATTTATTGGTTACTTTCTCCAAACGCCGTGGGGGGCTTTTTAAGAAAGCGAGCGAGCTTTGCATCTTATGTGATGCGGAAATCGCGATCGTTGTTTTTTCGCCAGGGAAAAAGGTTTTCTCATTTGGTCATCCGTCGGTGGAGACGGTTGTGGATCGCTTCATCACTCAAAATCCGCCACCGAGATCTGGCACATCAAAACTTGTGGAGACACATCGTAATGCAAATATTCACGAACTCCACAATCATCTCGCCATTGTGAATTACCAATTGGAGGCCGAAAAGAACAAAAGCGACGACCTTACCAAGATGAGGAAAACCGGCCAAGAAAATAATTGGTGGGAGGCTCCAATAGAGAGCCTTGGATTACAAGGGCTTGAGCAGTTGAAGATCTCAATGGGGATGCTGAAAAAGAAGATAGACGAGCAGAAGAACAGGCATATGACAGCTGCGGCGGCTAACCCATTGCCAATTGGGTCCGTGTACCCTCATGGAGTTATGCCAGGATACGGCCATTTCGGTCGTTGAAACGCAATCAGGTTTCGTAATATTTTTATCTCAGATGCTAATTCGTTTATTTTATTTTATAAAGAACTTGGTTTTTTATTAATAACACTGATTAATAAAACGTTATGTTACATAGCGTATATGCGCAACTCGTATCTTTCTTTATAAATACTCATGAAAAGTGTGCAAATTACATGTATCATTGTTTATTGGATTATTTTGTTCATACTAATTAGCCTAGAAATACAATTACAATGCCATGGACATTGTAAGTAAGATATATATATAGTAGTTAGTAACTCAAAACTAGAGTTGCTCTAGAGACATTTAAGAAGATTAGAACGCAAAATAGACATTACATACAGAAAGCGTGTGGTCGCAGTGTACTAGTGTCCTTGCGAAACAAATCGAATAATTTGGGTTTCAAAATAAGTCTTACATTATTCGTTTCACATATTATTAGGCAAAATATTATAATGAATGGTAAATTACATTAAATTGAATAATTAGTAAGGGATGCGTCACACACACCTTGAATAAAGTTATGTTAATAATATTTATAAAAAAAAAATTATGGTAAAATAATTATTTCACTATAGTGGATGTGTGTCCTACTATTTTTTAACAAATAAGATAAATTATCAAAATGTATCATTTATATTGAAATTTTCGAAAATAAAAATTTAAAACTGAAAGTATAAGTATAAACCTAAATGTTTCCTTTGATATGATATTTTTTTGTCCAGTTATGAAATTTTAGCTACCTATGCAGTATTAATATTCTAAATCTAAACGTTCTGTTCATGTGATTAGGCTTTCATTTCAAGGCAACTGTCTGTGACGATTGAAGTAATTTAATAAGGTTTCAAGCACAGGAAGTGGCTGCTATGCTTGCGAGGGAGGGATATTCGTCGTTAATTTCAAACTTTAATTTTTAATTAATATTTTGTTGTTATGAACAATTTTACGCTTTAGCTACCTATCTATGGGTAGCTTCTTCTGATTTATTATAGCGTAAATTTATTTTGTGTTGTTTCATTGGACCATTTTTACATGTTATACTTTTTTATACGCTCTTATAAACAAGGTTTTAAATAATACTCCCTCCGTCCCTAAATAAAGTTCCCATTTGTGTTGGGCACAACATTTTAGGAGATGGTTAGTGGTGGGGTATTTGGTATTACTTTTGAATAAAATATAAGTTTTGATTGGAGAGAGAAAGTGTTTTAAGAGATAGTTAGTGGTGAAAGTATTGGTAATAATATTATTATATTAAGTGGGTCCCTTAAGTTTGAGAAAATGAGAACTTTATTTAGGGACAAAACTTGAAGGTGAAATGGGAACTTTATTAAGGGACGGAGGGAGTATGACGCTTGACATGATGTCATGGTCAAACATCAAGCTTTAAGCTTTAGAATTCATAATGAAGCCATATCCTTTTTGAGGACATGCGAGGACACTTTAAAAAAATTTCAAAAAATTCCGGGAAAAAAAAATATATAACTCCGTATGATTATTACTACATTTGACCAAAAAAAATTAAAAAAAAATATGATTCACTTTTTTTTGTTGATCATAATAATTATCCATATTCTTTTGTGAATCAAAATTATGATCCAAATTTTTTTTGGATCATTTTTGAATTATTTTTTTTTTTTTTAATCTTATAGGCTGCGATTTTTATGTTTAAAAAATAAATTTTTTGAAAAAAGTTTGTTTTGGATCATTTTCAGAGTTTCTTTGGACTACTCACAGTCCTCACCAGTTTTTGAGTCATCACCGGATCCGGACCATATATATATATATATATATATATATATATATATATATATATATATATATATATATATATATATATATATATATATATATATATATATATATATATAATATGGATCAATAAAGAAGCATCTTTATTTGAAGAAGCTAGAAAGGGTTGTATTTTCGTAAAATATACATATAAACACGCATATACATACATATATGTACATATACATAAATATTTAGACCATAGATATATATATATTTTCACATGTATACCCTCGATATGTATATATATACACATATATATATACGGTATGTATATGCATTTTCGTAAACGAAAATGCAAGTTCCGATATGAAAATGCAAATGCAAGTTATGTAAAATGCATGTGTATATATATGTGTATATATACATATATATAGGGCATGATTATGCATATATATAATATATGTGGTCTAATTATATATGTATATATACATACATGTATGTATATGTATACATATATGTATATTTTACGAAAATGCATTGCTTCTTCAACTTCCTCAAATAAGGACCCTTTTCTATGGATCCATACCCTATATATATATATATATATATATATATATATATATATATATATATATATATATATATATATATATATATATATATATATATATATATATATATATATATATATATATATAGTGAGCGGTTCATGCGAGAACCACTAAAATTGCGAGAACTGCGAGAATCATTTCTGATCATTGGTTTTTAAGATGAGTGGATGAGATCAAAAGGGGAAAACTTGAAAATTCGCTGACTAATTTGAAAAGAAAAGGAGGAAGGTTGTAACGCCCCGAAATTTATATTAATTAAATAGAATTATTTAATCACAATTTATTATTTATAATTAATTCTATATTATTTGGGCGACCTGTAATTAGACGGTTCGTCTTTATCAGACGTTTAATTTTCTCGAGCCTACTTAGTGTATTTATGAGCCGCGTGAGTGTCGGGTGAGGCTGGCCAGAGGGCCAAGGCCGAACCCCTCAATTGTTATTTATTTTCATTCTAGCCCGAGTTTGATGTTAATAGCTTTAGCCCAATCTAGTCAAGAGCCTAAAGCCCAAGATAGTAATACTTAAGCCTAAATAAAACCCACACAACCGAGATTACACCCTAACCCTACTACCTTTTCCCAGCCGTGCAAAGAGCATCTCCACCTTCGTCTTTTTTTTCTCTCCAAGCTGTCAACCAGGAGGGTCTTCCTCCCTGTGATTTTCGAGCAGACGCTGAGATCGAGCAACCTCAACGACCGAATTATGGTGGGAATCAGTTGGAAGCGAGGTGTGTCCGTGGTGATTGAGCAAGGTTCACGCGATCAAGAACCCATCTACATACCTGTTCGATCGAGCAAGCAAGAGTAAGTTCCGAGCTTTTGGAGTTTTGTTTATTCCCTGAAATGGGTGAACTTCCGCAGCCCCTCCTTTATTCGATTTATGATTGTTTTCCGTTTCTAATACTTGTGATACTGATGGCATGGTGATCGCACAGCAGCGTCAACCATCGAGCGAACCGTGTGGATTCCATGTCAACCGAGCAGTGAACAAAACCCTCCTCGGTGGATTAACAGCATTACTTCCGGTAGTTCCTCAATCCCCGATTCTTTATTGTTGTATTGTTGAATGTGATATTTTCTGGCAGATTCGTTATTCTGGATTGTTGTTGATTTTCGACCCTCTTCGGGACTGTTTCTGAGCTTCGTGTCTTCTAGACTTTTGTAGATCCCTGTTTTACCTTTCCGTGACCGTCAATCGCTCGTTAATTGGGTTAACGGTTTGTGAGATATGACCCTTTTTGTAACTGACTGCAGTGCTGAAATACTGCACGAAATTGCCTGTTGGAGGCCTGTTTCGGGACCCTTCGGGGCAGAACCGGGCCGAACTTTCTATAGACGGTTTATAGTGTCTTATGTATACTATCTGCTGCGAAAATCTAGTGTCATTCGGTGTACCGAGTTGAAAGTTACGGTCATCTGATTTTACTTCAAATGGTGTTTTGGGTTATGTTGAAATTCGGGTTTTTGAAATTCTAGTTTTATCAATTTATGAGTCTTTATTTTCGTGGGTTTATAGAGCTGTGTTTCGGGTTTAAAGACTGCATTTGTAAGTATCGGGTTGGGTCAAAACCATCTTGATTATAGCTAGACGTTTTATTTAACCGAAAAACGGAAACCGAACCTTAGGGTTCTTGTTTTCCTAAAACCGAATAGTTTTCTTAAATAAAAGACTAGATTAATGGTAAACATGTTTCTGAGGCTAAATGTGAATTTCGGTAATGTCGGGTGTTTCGGAAATAGACGGGTTGATGTCGGGTTTTAAAACGGGTCCTATTTTAATATGCTGAATTTTAACAAAATCTGTTTGCTGACTTCGGGTCTGTTTTTACCTCACTTAAAATACGTTTTTGGATTTTTGGCCCGTGCTGGGACCTTTATTTTTGAGTTAGCTTTTCAATGCCGCAACCCTCTCGTCAATCCGAATTACGGTTTAAAAGTTATAGTCAATTTAGTATGCTGCTGTTAGGAAAATGACCTGTGCGACATGTCTGTCTTGCAACACTGTTTTTAGACACTTAGAATCTGTTTTGGCCAGTGACCGTCTCACAGAGATGTGTAGTTCTGGTTATCTACTTGTCATGGTAAAAAGATGGGAAAAATCTAATGAGCCGTTTAAGAGTTATGGCAGTTTCCGTGAGACTGACGGGTGCTGCCAGTTTTCTGAAATAAGTCCTCGGGTAGGATTTTAATTCCGGGTTTCACTTTTTGGTTTTTAGGACCGTCTAGGAGATAACGTGCTGTCCTTCTGATTGTCGAGAACCCTTTGGAGCTTACGTTTCTCGAGGTGAGTATTCTCACCGTGTATTCAGTTTTAACGTTATACATGCATGACTTACGTGTTACATTTCTTGCACCATAATTGTTATCTGAGTTTGATCTGTTATCTGAGTTTGATCTGTTATCTGAGTATCTGAGCAGCTGTTTACTTATTCATGATCTGAGACATTGTGCCTGGGTAACTAAGCTCGGCACAGAGTCATTCTGTGCTATTACATGCTAGGGCAATCTGAGATAATTATGTTAAAGAAATAATAAAACATAATAACACACATCTGAGTTTTGGGATCACCTCCCGTCTGAGTTTTTGGAATTATTCCCGTCTGAGTTTTTGGGATTATTCCCGTCTGAGTTTTTGGGATTATTCCAGTCTGAGTTTTGGGATCACTCCCGTCTGAGTTTTGGCTTACGCCTATCTGAGGTGTGAGGAGGGGCGAGGTTGATCTCTCGTCCCAAATCACACAAGCGCGCTATATAAATTTAAAATCTGAGTAATAAAATCCGAGAAATAAATCTGAGTAAATAATCGAGTAGATTCTGAGTAGGAGTACACCGATGTGCCCTCATGTGTTGTATGTTACGATTGTTTGCATTTTGAGATATTCACTCAGCTTCTCCAGCTGACCCCTATTTTCCCCCACATTGTTTCAGGTACCAGCAGAGGAAAGGAGAAGGTGGACGGTTGACCGCTGTATCTTTCATTACCGATGTGGACGGCATTTAATATTTTTAAAACACTTAATTTTAACTAATTCCGCATTAAATATATTTTTAAATGAAAATACTATTATTGGGATTTAATGATTCGAGTTATTGGGACCTTTTGATTATAATTTTGTATTAAAAAATTTTAAAAATCTTGTAAATTTTAGGGTGTTACAAGTTGGTATCAGAGCTCTGACTTGAGGGATTTGGATTCACAAGGGGTGGATTCAATCTCAAGTTTGAGTCTCGAGTTTTAAAACGCGAATTGAGCAAAATATTTTCTGAGTAAAGTTTCCACATCAAGCATACAGCATGTCACGTCGACCTCTCGCTTTTCCCCATTGCTGGTAATAATTAATAGTTTTTATTTATCGGAGATGTATGTGTATTCTGAGTATGGATGAATAGAGTAGTCTGAGATTTTTGGGTGTTTATTTTCTAAGTATATTTTTCCGAGTGTTGTTTCTGATTAAATCTGTGAAATAAACCCTAAAGGTTATAATAACATACGAAAATTACATGTGAAGCGTACGACTCAATACTATGTATATATAGATATACGAATGCGAGGTTTGATTATTCTGAGTATAATTTAGAGCAAAATTCTGAGTAAAATTCTGGTTTTAATTCCCAGTGTTTAATATATTTATGCATATACCAATACGCATACTAGAGGAATTATAAATTTTAATGAGAATAATAAAAGTTTCCAATTTAGAGGAAAACCTAATAGAGTTGAAATGAGATTTTATAATTCTGAGAAATTTTAACCAAAAGTGTGATAAATGAATACCAATTTGTAGAATAAAATTCATAAATTATCAAATGAGAATCATGCTTGAGTAATTAAGAAACGGAGAAGTTATTAATATTAATCGAGGAGATATCGAACTAAATTTTTGAGAAATACGTTTAATGAGATAATAAAATGAGTATTGCATAATGAGAAGATATTGAATCAAGATTAAGCAGCCAAAAATATGGAATTTCAATTTGTGTAAGAATCTATAGAATGTATTAAAGAGAATTATTAAATAGTGTTAAAAGAGAAGTGATTATATTAAACTTATTAAATGAGAAATTAAAAATTCGTGAATACCATGAGTTGTAATAACCGAGAAAATTTCAGGTTGAAAAGTCAACAAATTAATATTTATTTAAGAATCATTAAATTGAAATAAAATGAGAAAACATTATGAGTAAGTGGTTTATATAGTTGAGTGCAAGACGTCATGTAAATAACGAGTTCATTGAGAGATTGTTAAGTTAACGCAGAGCTAATAAACGAGCTATATAAGCTTATTAGAATAATTAACCGAGAATGTTGAACTAGAAAATATTAATAGTCGCTCGAGACGACAATAAGTCGGATAAAATTTAGAGAAAGTGTAAATCATAATTACGAGGAACACAATAACTGAGAACTCTGGTCAAAAGGGTATTAATTGACACGCTCACAATTACGTTGAATTTAATATAATTGTGAAGATTATGTAAATCATATTTATGATGAATGATAAATGACACATCCACATGAAAAGTTTAAAAGGAGATTTGTATTGTGAAAATAACTAAGTGGAAATATTGCTATGAATCTGAGTTATCCGAGTATCGCGTACGAGACTAAATGTACGCATGATTTCTGAGTAATGATTATGAGATTTTGAGTATGCACTGTTGAGTGCATATCTGTATTTATCAGATATTGAAAATAAACCTCCTTCTCCTGAGTGTGATTAAAATTCCTTTCTTCTGAGTGTGATTTGTTGGTGGGTTTATATGTGGGAAGTTGTAAACTTTGGGATTGACTCGTGACCAAACAGAAGTAGGTGTCGAAAGTAACAGAGGGCCCCTATTATCGTACACACCGAACTTTTGGTTGGTTATGGGGAGATTTTGAAGGGAACGATGGACCAATGCTTGTTATTATGAATTAGTATGTGTATCCTAATTGTTTGTGTGAATACATACTTGCTTGTTTATGTTGGTAGACAATACTAGTTCCAAACTCGAGGACGAGTTTTTCTCCAAGTGGAGTTGAGTAGGGGTAAAAAGGAAAATTGTCAAGAAATAATTATCATTAATTATTATTTATAAATATTATGAGCATGATGCTTATGCAGAGAGATTTTGTTGGTATGAATTTAAAGTGCGAAATCTAGATACATATAATTGATCAAATAAATTATAAGAGTAACTATCAAATCAAGCAGTTGAGAATAATTAAATTTATTCTATGGGTAATTATAGAGTTTACAACAAAATGATAGATCGGGTTTACTGGAGAAATTAACAAATCAAGTTAATTGGGTTGAATGAATATCGTGCAAAAGGGAAGTAGTAATACTACAATTATATACAAAATAAGACAGTATACTTATTCTTGGGTGGTTATAAATGTGATAATGAGAAATCATTAAATTAAAGTGATGAGAACTTAATAATGAGTCGAATATGAGAAAACTGCTACAATGAAATTTTGAGGAAAATGAGTTAAAATGAGATCGGTAATTTGCTGGTAATGAGTTATTATTAAAACGAGCTAATTGATAAAATTTTATTTTGATTAATTATGGAGTAATTTTGAGTTATAAGAAATTTACAAATCGAGTTACATAAGCAAATTAATAAAATGAAATTAATGAAGAGTTATAAGAAAAGTATTTAATTAACGGGAAGTTTTATTCAAATTTTTGAAGTATTATAAAGTGTTATGAGTTTTGAGGTATTACAAAATTATATGAGAAAACTCTATTTATGAATAATTATTAAACTTGAGATGAGAACAACTATTCAATAAATTTATGTTGAACTTAGGAGAAATTTCGAAAATATGAGAATGTAGTAAATTAATGAATTCATTGTAAATTGAGTAATGAGACATCATTAAAATAAGTGTATGAAATTTAATTGCAACTTTTTGTGGGTAACATGAAATTAATGAGTAGATATGGTCAAAATAATTAAGAGACATTTTAAATTATGTAAAATCAGTGAAACGGTCTATTAAAGGATCGTTAAACTAGATGAATGAGATAGCATCTATTAAAATATTATCGAGAAACCACTAAATGTAGTAGAATGAGAACCTGATAAAACTAGTTAAATGACAAGATCGTTAATTTGAGCTATTTAAAGGGTTATCAACATCGGTAATATGCAAACCTAATAGAGTAAGGTAACTATATAATGTTAAAGAAGAGTTATTTTGAGAACCAATAACGCGGTTGAGAGAGAATATATCATTCCAAGTATCATAAGCTGGTAAATTGGAACACGCGAGTAGTAATAAGAATGAGTAGAAATGTGATTTATACCTAATGCTATTACTTGTAAATATTATTACCTTATGAGTTGTTACTGAGTTAAAGTTTTGGGTTTGCTTCTGAGTTAAGATTTATGAGTTTGCTCCTGAGTTATACATTTTCGAGTTATACTCCTGAGATATGTTTTGAGTTTATTTCTGAGTGGGACTTCTGAGTTATATTTCCAGATCATATTTTGGAGTTATATACCTGAGTATATGAGAATTCTGTGTGATATGTATATTCTTTGCGATTTATTTGCATGGTTTTTATATTAATTGATAATGGTGTAAACCGCTAAATTAATTATTATGCTGTTAACAAACTGTTGACCCATAGAGTAGAGGACCTTCCGAGTCATTCTGGTATCGTCAACAAACCAATAGTAAATTTCCAAGTGGAGTTGAATCGGTGATTCAACGCGACGTTAATCGCTGAGTGCAATAACTGTATCCGAATGCGGGAGCAAGAAGACGCCTTCAGTAGAATATCTTGGTATATTTTATGCTCATTATCAACATTTTCTTTACATTCTGAGATCCATAGTGAGCATCCTGACCTTAGTTCTTTGAGCCTTATCGTTTTGCGCCGCTAGAGGCGGATAATTGTATGAACACTTACGTGATCTGGAGTTCATTGCCTATTAAGTAAATTCACCATGAAGAGCTTCTTTCTATTCATAACTTTATCGTTTTTATTCTCCTTTTCCATTTGAATATGCATGTCGTAGGTCACTCTGATGATTTTCCTTTTCCTTCTTAACCTTATCATTTTTGTTTTCTTTCCCCATTAATTTGAGGACGTGTGTCGTTGGCGAGTATGAGTCCGAGATGCGAGATCGCATCCCTGGGCTTCTTCCGAGCAATGACTTCGGGGACGAAGTCTATTTCAAGTGGAGTTGAGTTGTAACGCCCCGAAATTTATATTAATTAAATAGAATTATTTAATCACAATTTATTATTTATAATTAATTCTATATTATTTGGGCGACCTGTAATTAGACGGTTCGTCTTTATCAGACGTTTAATTTTCTCGAGCCTACTTAGTGTATTTATGAGCCGCGTGAGTGTCGGGTGAGGCTGGCCAGAGGGCCAAGGCCGAACCCCTCAATTGTTATTTATTTTCATTCTAGCCCGAGTTTGATGTTAATAGCTTTAGCCCAATCTAGTCAAGAGCCTAAAGCCCAAGATAGTAATACTTAAGCCTAAATAAAACCCACACCACCGAGATTACACCCTAACCCTACTACCTTTTCCCAGCCGTGCAAAGAGCATCTCCACCTTCGTCTTTTTTTTTTCTCTCCAAGCTGTCAACCAGGAGGGTCTTCCTCCCTGTGATTTTCGAGCAGACGCTGAGATCGAGCAACCTCAACGACCGAATTATGGTGGGAATCAGTTGGAAGCGAGGTGTGTCCGTGGTGATTGAGCAAGGTTCACGCGATCAAGAACCCATCTACATACCTGTTCGATCGAGCAAGCAAGAGTAAGTTCCGAGCTTTTGGAGTTTTGTTTATTCCCTGAAATGGGTGAACTTCCGCAGCCCCTCCTTTATTCGATTTATGATTGTTTTCCGTTTCTAATACTTGTGATACTGATGGCATGGTGATCGCACAGCAGCGTCAACCATCGAGCGAACCGTGTGGATTCCATGTCAACCGAGCAGTGAACAAAACCCTCCTCGGTGGATTAACAGCATTACTTCCGGTAGTTCCTCAATCCCCGATTCTTTATTGTTGTATTGTTGAATGTGATATTTTCTGGCAGATTCGTTATTCTGGATTGTTGTTGATTTTCGACCCTCTTCGGGACTGTTTCTGAGCTTCGTGTCTTCTAGACTTTTGTAGATCCCTGTTTTACCTTTCCGTGACCGTCAATCGCTCGTTAATTGGGTTAACGGTTTGTGAGATATGACCCTTTTTGTAACTGACTGCAGTGCTGAAATACTGCACGAAATTGCCTGTTGGAGGCCTGTTTCGGGACCCTTCGGGGCAGAACCGGGCCGAACTTTCTATAGACGGTTTATAGTGTCTTATGTATACTATCTGCTGCGAAAATCTAGTGTCATTCGGTGTACCGAGTTGAAAGTTACGGTCGTCTGATTTTACTTCAAATGGTGTTTTGGGTTATGTTGAAATTCGGGTTTTTGAAATTCTAGTTTTATCAATTTATGAGTCTTTATTTTCGTGGGTTTATAGAGCTGTGTTTCGGGTTTAAAGACTGCATTTGTAAGTATCGGGTTGGGTCAAAACCATCTTGATTATAGCTAGACGTTTTATTTAACCGAAAAACGGAAACCGAACCTTAGGGTTCTTGTTTTCCTAAAACCGAATAGTTTTCTTAAATAAAAGACTAGATTAATGGTAAACATGTTTCTGAGGCTAAATGTGAATTTCGGTAATGTCGGGTGTTTCGGAAATAGACGGGTTGATGTCGGGTTTTAAAACGGGTCCTATTTTAATATGCTGAATTTTAACAAAATCTGTTTGCTGACTTCGGGTCTGTTTTTACCTCACTTAAAATACGTTTTTGGATTTTTGGCCCGTGCTGGGACCTTTATTTTTGAGTTAGCTTTTCAATGCCGCAACCCTCTCGTCAATCCGAATTACGGTTTAAAAGTTATAGTCAATTTAGTATGCTGCTGTTAGGAAAATGACCTGTGCGACATGTCTGTCTTGCAACACTGTTTTTAGACACTTAGAATCTGTTTTGGCCAGTGACCGTCTCACAGAGATGTGTAGTTCTGGTTGTCTACTTGTCATGGTAAAAAGATGGGAAAAATCTAATGAGCCGTTTAAGAGTTATGACAGTTTCCGTGAGACTGACGGGTGCTGCCAGTTTTCTGAAATAAGTCCTCGGGTAGGATTTTAATTCCGGGTTTCACTTTTTGGTTTTTAGGACCGTCTAGGAGATAACGTGCTGTCCTTCTGATTGTCGAGAACCCTTTGGAGCTTACGTTTCTCGAGGTGAGTATTCTCACCGTGTATTCAGTTTTAACGTTATACATGCATGACTTACGTGTTACATTTCTTGCACCATAATTGTTATCTGAGTTTGATCTGTTATCTGAGTTTGATCTGTTATCTGAGTATCTGAGCAGCTGTTTACTTATTCATGATCTGAGACATTGTGCCTGGGTAACTAAGCTCGGCACAGAGTCATTCTGTGCTATTACATGCTAGGGCAATCTGAGATAATTATGTTAAAGAAATAATAAAACATAATAACACACATCTGAGTTTTGGGATCACCTCCCGTCTGAGTTTTTGGAATTATTCCCGTCTGAGTTTTGGGATTATTCCCGTCTGAGTTTTTGGGATTATTCCAGTCTGAGTTTTGGGATCACTCCCGTCTGAGTTTTGGCTTACGCCTATCTGAGGTGTGAGGAGGGGCGAGGTTGATCTCTCGTCCCAAATCACACAAGCGCGCTATATAAATTTAAAATCTGAGTAATAAAATCCGAGAAATAAATCTGAGTAAATAATCGAGTAGATTCTGAGTAGGAGTACACCGATGTGCCCTCATGTGTTGTATGTTACGATTGTTTGCATTTTGAGATATTCACTCAGCTTCTCCAGCTGACCCCTATTTTCCCCCATATTGTTTCAGGTACCAGCAGAGGAAAGGAGAAGGTGGACGGTTGACCGCTGTATCTTTCATTACCGATGTGGACGGCATTTAATATTTTAAAAACACTTAATTTTAACTAATTCCGCATTAAATATATTTTTAAATGAAAATACTATTATTGGGATTTAATGATTCGAGTTATTGGGACCTTTTGATTATAATTTTGTATTAAAAAATTTTAAAAATCTTGTAAATTTTAGGGTGTTACAAAGGTAGGGGTATTTCAGTCCAAAAAAATGTCTTCAATAAGGAAGATATTAAATAAATTTAATACTCCAACAACCACCACATTAAACACGATTTCTCTCTCTCTCTCCTCTCTCTCTCTCTATTGACGAGCTCTGCCTCTCTCTTGAACAAATCGTATGAAACAACACCAAAATCAAACGAAGAAAGCCACGAAAATGACAAAAACGGCGTCGGAATTCACCAGATAAAAAGTGATAGGTACGATTTATGTTTTGGTCAGTTTCAGATTATGAATTTAGGGTTCGGTTTCACTTTTTTCACCCGATTTTTGTTAGTTTTTTTTTTCCGATTTCCGTTTTTGAAGAAACCTTCTAGGGTTCTATATGGGTTTTTCGATTTATGTTGTTGAACAAACGGATAGGGCTTTAACGAGGGTTATAGTTTTAGGGTTTTGATTTCCGTATTTTTTGTCCGATTTTGTGTTTGAACAAAAGGTTACGTTTTTTTGTCCGATTTATGTTCTTCTAGTTTCGATATTTTCAGTTTTTTGGGGGTTTTTTATAGGTTTGGTTTATGTTAACATTGATGATCAATTTGTGTTCAAGAAAAGTGAGGAAATCTGTTTTAGCTAATTTGTTGATTTTTTTTTTTTGGTATATTGGGGCTACATTTTAAATTTAATCTGTTGCTTTAATTTTATTTCATTATTTTAAAATGCAAAATTTAATTTGATAAAAAAACTTTGTATCTTATTTCTACAGGGGATGAAGAAGATGATGATGATGACTTGTAGAAAAGAAAACCGAGAATATGAAGATTCTTGGTTCTGTCCACTAATTTTTGTTCATCAGTAAACACATTAAATACATATGCTCCAAAGTTCTATTTTAACCATTTTAGAGTTTTGTGTTTAATACATATTTGGGTTTTGGTTAATAATCCAAGTTCTATGTTTTTTTTAAATTAGTTATACAATTTTTATATATTATTCAAGATCCAGGTTTTTGTTCAATCATTTTTGGTTTGGATTTGGGAAGATTAAAGAACAAACATTTAGATTTGGGATTTTATCATATTTAGGTTTTTTTTGTGATAATATTTTTCTTCTTCAGATTGGACGATTTGCAAAGATGATGTTCGATTCAGCGGATTGACAGATGAACATGCTTTTGATTCTAGATGAACTTGCTTTTGATTCCCGGTGACACGATTTGAGGATGAACATCTTTTGTTTCCTTTTATTATGTTAATTTGTTCATTAATGATTCTCAATTTCCTTTCATTTGGTCTTTTCAGTATGCATTTTATTGATTAAATCAATATATTTATTAGTGATTCAAAAATACAGATATGAATTACTCACCTGTATTCATTAGTGAATGAAACAGTGTTCATTATTGAATCTGTAAATTTTGTACATTGAACATGTTATCATTATGCATTTAATATACATTCATCATTGAATATGTTAAATAAAGTTAAAATTTATTAGTTACTTTTTTGTGTTCATCAATGAACGTGTACGAATTGCCAAAAAAAAAAGGAAACATGCATTGCAGAACTAATATCCTAAAAAATAGGGTGTAGGTTAAGATTAATAAGGTAACTAAATTTAAATATAATTAATAAAAAGATTTTGATGTTTAAAAGACCTTAATACCCTTTATATTTAAAAAACAAATTAATTAGAATGATTGGTTAGAAAGTGGTTCTCGCAGTTCTCGCAATTTTAGTGGTTCTCGCATGAACCGCTATATATATATATATATATATATATATATATATATATATATATATATATATATATATATATATATATATATATATATATATATATATATATATATATATATATATATATAGGGTCCGGATCTAGTGAGGACTCTTTTCCTCGCGAGTACTGTGAGGACTCCAAAAAAAAACTCTAAAAATGATCCAAAACAAACTTTTTTCAAAAAATTCCTTTTTTAAACTTCTAAATCGCTATGTATAAGATCCAAAAAAAAAAAATTTCCAAAAATGATCCAAAAAAAAAGATATGGATCATAATAATGATCCACAAAAAAAAATCTGGATCATTGTTATGATTCGCTAAAAAAAGCGGATCATAATTTTTTTTAAATTTTTTTTTGTCAAATGTAGTAATAATCATGGTGGGTTATATATATTTTTTTCAGAATTTTTTGAAATTTTTATAAGTGTCCTCGCGAGTCCTCACCGAAAAAAGAGTCCTCACAGGATCCCACTTCTATATATATATATATATATATATATATATATATATATATATATATATATATATATATATATATATATATATATATATATAGTGAAGGATTCCATACAGAACTCAAATTATATACAGAACTCGTAGAACTTAATATGGACCATTGGATTATACGTAAAAAATTCCACACATTCCTTTATTTGTTTCAAAATAATTTCAACCCTAATCTTATAATCCTCAAAAATCCTCTCAAAGTGTCGTTCGTCTCAAACCGCCGAATCGTTTCATCCTCCTCTCATACCGCTATTCAGATCTTCTCTCACGGTGGTGGTGCTACTGTTCGTTGCAATCGCCGGAAACAGCCGAGATTATGAATTAAAGTCGTGGATCAAGAGCAGGCCACCATGAATCGGTAAAGGGGGTTTTATGCTTTGAATTTTGATGAATTTTTTTGTTCTTATCGACCCATCTACTTATGTGTTTTATCGAAGTGATCTTTTTTTTAAGTGTTGATTTATGTTACATGATGAGGGGTTTTGGATTGTGGATTTTGTTCTTCGTGTTTGAAACTGGTTTGCTTTGCTTCTGTTTGTCCTTAGTTCCTGGTAATACTTTTAATGTTTATGCAATAACTTGTAACTTATGCATTTATACTTGTCCTTTATGCTAGATCTTGCCTTGTGTGGCGGAAGAATTTTTAATTCTTTTAATTGCATGTGCCATTATGAATTATAAGAAGTTCTCATATGACCATTTATAATTTTGAGTTCTATTACCTTCTACTATTTTATGCAATTGTTAACTAAGCTGTGGATCATGATTTTAAGATTGTTGGTTTTAGAAAGTATTTGGATTTTGATATTCTAACATGATAATTATATATATAATTTGTAGGTTCTTGATGATACATCCATGTCTGAAGTAATGTAATGCTACAACTATTGCTGGTAGATTCAAAGATTAAGGAACCAATTATAGTTAATGAAGACAATAACTGGAAGAATTGTTGATGATAAAAAGGAAACCCATGAAGTAGTTGTATTGTACATAAGTGTTCTTAAATGTTAAATGTTAACGCATACATAGGTGTTGTTTTTACATTTGTGTTATTCATTGTTATTTATGCATGTATGTTATTCACTATTTTAGATACATAAGTGTTGTTTTGTACATATATGTCATCCAATACATTTATGTCTTTGTTATATTCATGTTTAAAAACACGTCATACAATCACGTTTTAACTGTATGGACATCAATGTATAACACACAATCACGTTTTAACTATATGGACATCAATGTATAACACACAATCACGTTTTAACTGTATGGACATCAATGTATAAAAATGGGTTATGCAGACATTAATGTAAACTAATATTGGTGATGAATATCTGGCAATATAAAATAAAGTGGATTAATAGGAAAAACAAAATAGTAAAATATTGGATTCTACAATTTCGTGATTTATTAATTATAAAATTAAATATTAATTAATTATAAAACCAACATTCCTTATATGTAGGGGAACATTAATTTTCGGAAGTTACCAAAGATAAACCATAAGATTCAATTACCAATTATAACCTTGAGTTATTAAATGAAATAAATAATAAGAAATTAATTTATTAAATTCTGATTGGTTAAAAATAGTTCTACCAGTTCTGTATTTAAAATGGGTTCTGTATGGAATTCAACCATATATATATATATATATATATATATATATATATATATATATATATATATATATATATATATATATATATATATATATATATATATATATATATATATATATATATATATATATATATATATATATATATATATATATATATATAGAGAGAGAGAGAGAGAGAGAAAAGTGAGTGTGTGGCTGTCACATACCTAAGCTTAGGTGTGGAACCACCTAAAACTACACAATTTTGTTTGAAAAATCTTATAACTCACTACATAAACTCATTAATATATCAAATACCGTCTAAAACTCATCAATTATCTTAAATCTTCATAATGTTTTTGTTGAATTGGTGTTTCAAGTTTCATATTCTTGAAATGATTAAACATTGAACACATGACATATTCTTAAAATGGTTTTGAATTGGTGTTTGTTTATTGTCTAAGTGTTCTAATATGGTGGAAAGTGACAAGATATTGTAAAAATAACCGATTTGGGTTTTTTTTTTAACCATAACGATGTAGTTATAGGTGGTTTCACACCTAACCTTTATGTACGTGACAGCCACACACTCACTATCCCCATATATATATATATATATATATATATATATATATATATATATATATATATATATATATATATATATATATATATATATATATATATATATATATATGGTTGGATTATATACAGAACCCGATTAAGGTACAAAACCAACAGAACCATTTAAAATAAATTTGGGCAATTGAAATCTTAAATGGAAGGCTGAGATGAAAAGTGACGAATTTAATGAGTTTTAAGAGGGAAAATGGTATTTTCGGGTTTTTGGGTTTAATTCATTTAAATAAGAAAAAAATGTAATTATGGAGAGTATTCAATTTAGGCTTTTTATCCGGTAACTACCTTCATTGGCATTAAATTCGGTTTCCTTCTCTCTCCTCGGTGGATTTCCAGAATAATTTATCATTTTTTTCTTCACCAATTCAGAAAAATAAAGTAAAAGCATGAAGCAAATATGATGAACAAAGAAGAAATCATGAGTTCAAAGATTGTTCTGCATAAAAAAAAATAATTAATTGATACAATAACATTGATGTTTTATGTAATCAGGGATTTTTGTATTAAACTTAGGTGTATTATTAAAATAGTCCTACCTGGTTACCATTCTCAAACTATATAGCATTACACGATATGATTTGCTAGTAATGTTTTTTCATTAAACATAAGTGTATTATTAATCAGGCCAAATGGTTACCATTCCGAAACTGTAAATATAACAAACATAGTTGTATTATTAAAAGTCTCACATGTTTATCATTCTAAGCTGGATACACCCATGTATTACACAACAGAATTTGCTAGTAAAGTTTTTTAATTAAACATAGGTGTACATTTATGTATCTTAAAATATTGAATAACACACATGTACATTCTACCTCTATGTACAATAAAAAACTAAATAACACTTATGTACAAACATAGGTGTTTCTTTCTAAATGATTCTCTTAATCATTATCTTTGTGGAGTCATAACAATCTTTACGATCTTCATTCATAACAATATTTACTTAGCATCCTGCAAGCTGAAAACACGAAATAACCTCACATCAAACGTACTTTTCGATATATACATGTGTGTGCGTAGAGTAACATCAATGTATATAGATATTGTACATCAATGTACGGTATCTATATACGTCGATGTTATTGTGCATACCCGAAAATGTTCATAACAAACCGAAACTCGCATTTCTTAAGCTTAAAAACAATAAAAAAAATTAGATTTAAATATTGATGTTAGAAAAATGCTAACATAATGACCAAGTGTTTTGCATGAACTATAATGATATCTAAAAAGTTACGAAAAGCAGATCCTCCAATTTATCTAACTTCAAATGTAACTTGAGATTTTGCAATAATAAAAATTGTTTAAACTATTAAAATATTACGAATCACAAATCCTCCACAAATTTGTCTAAGTTCTGATTTAACTTAAGATTTTACAATAATAATTGTATAAACTATTAAAGTACTTCTTAAGTAAAACAAACAATTACAATTACAATTACATACATTGATAGAGAGAGTTACGAATTAACATTCGTCATGACATGGACTATCGGAAAGCAAATTCCGACACCGACGAAACTCCACCGCCCCCGCCTCTGGAACCCTAAAACCGTCGGCGATAGCGGTTTCGATGGTGGCGGGTATCGTTGTTATCGGAAGAACACACTGGTTTTGATGGTGGTACAAGTGTTCCTTGGTTCGGCCGACAAGTTAGCGGAAATGAATTATAAGAACGGTGGTGGGTTTTTTGTTGTTTTAGAGAGAGAAACAATGGGATTAATTCAAAGATAAAAGTCATTCACAATAATAGGGAGAAAGTGACGCTATTAAACAAATTAAAAACTAACTTTACTAATTATTAGGGTGCATTTAAACTTAAGGCAGTTACCAAAACATGGATGAGTTCTGAAATACCCGTTATACCCCCTGCGTATTTAAAAAAATAAAAAAAGAAATTCAGAATTCACTAGTCTATGATTGGTTGAAATATAGTTCTTACGGTTCTGTAGGCTAAATCGGTTCTGATTTTAATTCTACAATATATATATATATATATATATATATATATATATATATATATATATATATATATATATATATATATATATATATATATATATATATATATATATATATATATATATATATATATATATATATATATATATATATATATATAAGTGGGATCATGTGAGGACTCTTTTTTCGGTAAGGACTCGCGATGACACCTCATAAAAATTTCAAAACATTCCGAAAAAAATATATATAACCCACCATGATTATTACTACATTTGACAAAAAAAAAATTCAAAAAAAAAATTTTTGATCCATTTTTTTTAGCGAATCGTAACAATGATCCAGATTTTTTTTGTGGATCATTATTATGATCCATATTATTTTTTTGGATCATTTTTGGAAAAAAAAATTTTGGATCTTATACATAGCGATTTTAATGCTTAAAAAAAGGAATTCTTTGAAAAAAGTTTATTTTGGATCATTTTTAGAGTTTTTTTTTGGAGTCCTCACAGTCCTCGCGAGGAAAAGAGTCCTCAACGGATCCGGACCCTATATATATATATATATATATATATATATATATATATATATATATATATATATATATATATATATATATATATATATATATATATATATATATATATATATATATATATATATATATATATATATATATATATATATATTTATTTATAGGGTCTGGATCCGGTGAGTACTTTTTTCCCGGTGAGGACTGCGAGGACAATTCTCGTCCACTCATCTTAAAAATGGCATAAAAGTCATTTACTTGTCCTCTTATAATTGGAAGTGGGTTCTTTCCCCCGCACTTTGTTTTTCGCCCATAACTTTTTTTTTATTTGTAAAATAAAAAATCTAAAAATGCCAAAAATTTTAAAATTAAATTTTCTACAAAATGAGTATAGTCATAAAAATTTGAAAAAAAAGATCCAAAATTGACAATGATCCATAAATAGCAAAATGATCCAATAATTAACAATAGTACAAAGTAAACAAAATGACCATGAATGAACAAAATGATCCAAAATTATATATGTTATATTATTTGACTAATTATTTATATAAAATTATGTTTATGCAAGATTAACAGTGATCCAAAAATAACAAAATGATCCAAAATTATGACAATGATCCAAAATTAACAAAATGATCCAAAATTAACAAATTAATCCAATATTTTATTCGGGGTTTTTTTTTCAAATTTCCATGGCTATACTCATTTTGTAGAAAAAATTTAATTATAAGAACTTTGGCATTCTGAGTTTTTTTTTTTTTTACAAAAACAAAAAAAAAGTTATGGCCGAAATACGAACTTAGGGGTAAAAATAAAACCCACCAAATCAGCAATTTACATGTGGCGGGGAGAGAAAGTATGTGTGCGAAAATGACCATTTTAACCTTACAAATTTTCTTTTTACCCCCCACTATTTTGTTAAACTTAACACAAACCCCCTAACCTTCTAACATTGTTACTTTTCTTCACATTAGATCCTAGTCATTGATTTTCTTTGATCCAAGGCTCAGATTTGTCCTCGCAGTCATCACCGGAAAAAGAGTCCTCACTCGATCCCACTTCTATGTATATATATGTATATAGGTCCGGATCCGGTGAGGACTTTTTTCCCTGTAAGGACTGCGAGGACAATTTTCGTCCACTCATCTTAAAAAGGGCATAAAGGTCATTTTCGAAAGCCCACTTTCCTCCTTTTGCCACTTGTCCTCCTATAATTGGAAGTGGATTTTTCCAACGCACTTCGTTTTTCGCTTTTTTTGTAAAATAAAAAATCTAAAAATGCCATAAATTTTAAAATTAAATTTTCTACAAAATGAGTATAGTAATAAAAATTTGAAAAAAAAAATGATCCAAAATTGACAATGATCCATAAATAACAAAATGATTCAAAAATTAACAATCTTACAAAGTAAATAAAATGATCTTAAATGAACAAAATAATCCAAAATTATATATGATATATTATTTGACTAATTATTTATGAAAAATTATGTTTATGCAAGATTAACAATGATCCAAAAATAACATAATGATCCAAAATTATGACAATGATCCAAAATTAACAAAATGATTGAAAACTTTGACAATGATCCAAATTTACAAAATGATCCAATATTTTATCCGGGTTTTTTTTTTCAAATTTTCATTACTATACTCATTTTGGAGATAATTTAATTTTAAGAACTTTGACATTTTTAGTATTTTTTTTTTTTACAAAGAAAAAAAAAATTATGGCCGAATAACAAAGTTGGGGGTAAAAAAAACTCATCAAATCAAGGCTTGACATGTGGCACTAGGAGAGAGAAAGTGTTTGCAAATGACTATTTCAACCCTCTAAATTTTCTTTTTCCGCCCATTATTTTGGTAAACTTTACACAAAACCCCCCTAAACATCAACCATTGTTAATCTTTTTCACAGTCCTCGCAGTCCTCACCCAAAAAAGAGTAAATCTCAGCCATTGATTTGGGTGGATTTGGGGCTCACGGCCCAGAAAAATTTTCCGCGCGGCGCGAGGGGGCACATGTGCTCTGTTTAATCATCGATAAAACCTATGAATACATATTGGGTAATCATCGATGATTACACTAATTCTCACATTCTTACGATTATTCCAATTCTTAAAGGAACCCTCCCTTATATATATAAATATATATATGTCGATAATTTTGTATTTAAATTATAATTATATGTACACAATTTTACAAAGATAGATGAAAAGATACATAACTATAAATTTATTCTCGGCATATATAACCATTCTTATAACTAATTAACTCTATATATTGAATATGGATCAAGAAAGAAGCTAGCTTTTTTAAGGAACTTATAGAAGCAATTAGGACCATTGATTTAATTAAAATATTCAAGTGCACTCAAGGGCATGATTGTCATTCTCCCCCTCCTCCAATAATGTATACCATCTTTTCCAAGTTTCACTCATTCATGTTTTTAGATTTCCCCTTCCTCATCTTCACCACATCTCATCCACAGATCCATCAATGGCTTCCTTCCAATTTCAACCATTACGAACATGACTTGAACCATATCTTGACCAGATCTGAACGATTAATAGAGATTCATATGCTCCAGACGTAAATACTTTCTTCAATTTGATATCTCTAATACCCTTTTCCTAAAGTATGGGTACGAGTGAAACAATCTTAAAGTGTGGTTGGTTTCCTTCATATTTGAGTTTTTCATGGTCAAATTCATTCCTGATTCAATTGATTTCAAATTAATCCCACTGATTTCAACAGTTTTGCAGCAATACATGTTCCTTCACCAATAAGCCCTAATAAGATTTGTTCAGTTCCCACAAAATTATGCCCTTACCGTAACTGTCTTACTTCATCTTGTGCAAGCATAATAACTTTAATCGCCTTCTATGTAAACCGTTCAAACATGGCTTTTGGCACGGTTCTACAAGGTTCTGATTTGCGAAATGAGGTTGCAGATGCAACTTTTGAGTGGAAAGTTTGACTTGTTTTGACCAAGTTGTCTAAACAGTTTGTTCCTCTTTAACCAGATAAATTTCTTATGGTTATTGGGGTTGTTTGTAAGGTGTAAATCATTGGCGGGCCATGGCGGAAGCCAAGGCAACCCATTTAGAACCATGCTTATAAGACATCATTTTAGGAATAAAACAAAGTGTATAACTCGGATATCGAAAGTTATAATAACGTGATTAAAGCTTGCAATTATCAATGTCCTAAAATAGAAATTCGGCCGAATTAGTGCGACTATTTTGAGGATTTAAGAATCAATTCAAGAAAAATACTAGAATTTGACAAATTTGAATGTTTTCGTGATGGATATGTAACCATATGTAGTATATGAATAGATTCCTTGAACCTTCACAACTCTTCATAACACATCTACAACGCTATTATTAAGTCTTTTTTATTCACTCAATTTAGATATCATTTAAAATCCCCTTGGGTCATTCTTTCAACTTACTAGCTTTAGGAGTTATTGCATAGTGCTAGCTGGTTGAATAGGAGCCCTAAGCAATAACTAAATATTAAAACATAGGACACTAGATCGAAAACTAGGCGGCCGCTATGAAGTTTTGGCCTCGCTGCCAACACATAAACACAACTGTTGGGATATAAAACAAGATATAAACATTCTATTACTGATGTTGCAGTTAGTACTGATCAATGTTTATTGAAGATTAGTACTGATAGGGCAGAAACACTGGTTACTACTGATGATGCTGATCAACGACTTACTACTGACGATCAAGAATACTACTGATTCTATTTTTGGTGCTGATCAAGTCCGAGATTCTAGTATAGTTTGTTATAGAATGTATATCTTAGTGTATATTGATTGTAATCGAATCCTAGAATAACTAGGTTAATAATTTAGGCTTCAAGGACTATTATAAATAGTTCCTTACGAATTGTAAACGTACGTGTGTATTGTTCGAGCATATCAATATATATTGAAGCTTTTTGTGATTACTGTGTTCTTATTCTTATTCGTATTCGTTGACAGTATTCATTGTTCTTAATACATTAACAAGAGTGTTGATCCGCTGCAACTTCTCATTGTTAGTAGATCTTAGATTAAATAATCTGTTTGGATTAATCGATCCTGACAAGTGGTATCAGAGCTTTACGGTTCTAGATCTACGAATTAAGAACAGCAAAAAGTTTCATACTTTCGAATCCAAAATTGTTAATCATGTCTGATAACAATGAAAGCACACAAGCTAACAAAATTCCCATTCTCACTCCCAATAACTTTGGGATGTGGAAGAACAGAATCAAGCAATATATGCTTATTACTGATTACTCCATGCGGGAATTTGTTATTGAAGGCAACAAAACCATCCAGACTCAAGCAGCAAGTTCCTCAACTGAAGTCGACAAACTCAAGTGTGAAAAAGAGAAGAAAGACAGAGGAATTGAACTCGAAGCCCTAAGCACCCTTTTGCTTGCCATTCCTAATGATTATCGACATCTCTTTGTTGAATATGATGATGCAAAGAAGCTTTGGCAGGCTCTGGAAAAGAGGTTTGTAGGCACCAAAAGCACCAAAAGAAACATGAAATCCGTTCTGAAGCAAGACTTTGAAAACTTCAAAGGCCAGAAGAATGAATCATTATCACAAGTCTTTGATAGGTTCAACAAACTTATTGGTGAACTGAATCAAGTTGGTTACAAACCAGACAATGATGATGTAAATAGAAAGTTTCTTAGATCTCTTGGTGAAGAATGGTCCATGTATACAGTTATATATAGACAAGGTGATGCTTTGGAAGAAAAAGAGATGGATGAATTATACAATGAGTTGAGAGTGTTTGAATCTGAGGTAAGTACTAAAACTCCCAATTTACCTTCAAACAATGTTGCTTTTGTGTCTAGTACAGGAACATGTCAAGAGGCTATAAAGAATGCAGACATTGAAGATGTAGCAAGAGAATCCTTTTTCACTAGTCATGTGCATACTGCATTGATTAGTGAGGATTTGGAACAACTCAATCCTGATGATCTGGAAGAGATGGACATCAAGTGGCAGATGGCAATGCTAAGCTTAAGAACAAAAAGGTTTCATAAAAGAACTGGTAGGCAAAATCTGACCTACAACAAAGGTGATCGTGCTGGATTTGACAAGACCAAGGTCAAATGCTACAACTGTAGCAATCTGGGTCACTTTGCCAGAGAATGTCCAAACAAAGACCAAAGATCAAACTACAACAAAAACAACACTTCAAATTCAACTGCTTTCAAGAAGGACAAGGATATGAATGGAGCTTTCAAGCAGAGGAACATGCTCATAATCAAGCTCTCATGGCCTTCACATAGTCTACTACTGGGGATGAAGATGAAGAAATACCATAAGTTCTTGAACGTGAACAGGTTATAATCATAACAAAACCTCCAACTCTAGAACAACCACTTATCATACCTGACATTGATGATAATGTAAATTGGTATGAGGTTGATGAATGTGAACTTCTTCCACACCCTAAAATACTATCACAGAATAAGATTCATTTATTCTCTTCATCAATTATATTTACTCCTGTTCTTGACATGAAATATACTCCACCTCCACTATCAGCCTGTATTGGAAAAGGAAAGGAAAAGTTTGATGATGATTATCCAAACAGAGCTCTAGGTCACTACATGGTAAACAAAATGAACCATGTCAGACCTGCAAAACAAGACAAATGGAAGGTGAACAGGATAAGGTATCTAAGAAAAGTTGCAAAGACTCAAGCTCTTGAAGACAAGAAAAAGGCTGAAGAAGAAAGACTGAAAAATCCAGAAATTCAAGAAGCTGATGTAACAATTCAAGTAGTCCTGGTAGATGATCAAAAGGCAGAATTTGAAAGACAAAGAAAAATAGAAGAAGAACATCTAAATTGCCTTGAAGATCTAGTAGCAGAATGCAAAAGAGAAAAGGCTGATCTACCAGATGCAATTTTTGAACAAAAAGCAAAAATGACTGACAACTTGAAATCTAAAGGTCATAGTGCTAAGTCATTTGGCAGAATGAAAATGATAACATTAGTAGACAAATATTGTACTGCCAAAAAGAGAGAATTAGCATAAATGGAAGTAGAAGAAGAAAGAGAAAAAGTTTTGGTTGAAATAGATCCAACAATCATTCTCTCCAGGACACCAACAACTGGTGAATCTTCAACACCTTCTAAGAAGAGGAAAGGAACTGAACCTGAAACAGGATCAAAGAAGAAAGGAAAACAAGAAATACAAGTATTTGATGTTCCTGTTGCTCCTATTGAAGATAATCTTGTTAGTGATTTACGGTTTAATCAAAGTAAAACGCAGCGGAAATATAACATAATGAAGCAATTATGTGCACAGTCAGTCAACCTATGATGATACATCCATGCCTACGAAACACTTAAGGGTCACACCGGTGAGTACATGTAATACGAGCAAGATAAGCAATGATACTATGAAGAGGAATGATTCATAATAGTTATTATGAATCAGTTAAGTTTTAAGTTAAGTTTAACTTATTACTAGATTAGTTTAACTAACTAATTGATACAAGTAGTTGTACATTTACTAGTTGAGTAAATATACAATGTGTTAATTATAGATTATCCATGATATGATTTAAAGCTATTAAATCATATAGTAATTGGATAATATTGTTGTATAAATTATATAAAGGTTATTATATAATTAATTATTGAAAGTATAAATACAAGTATATAATTAGTGTATATGGGTACCGAATTATTAGTGTATTAATACTAGACATTTAGTAGTTAAGTGCAACAATAATAAACTAGTTAAACTATAAGGGATGGAAGTGTTAAAAGGAAGTTTAATTAAAGTTCTAATATTAATTAAACTAGAAGGTAACTAAGCGTAACTTATTTGTATATAAATAAGAGGCTTAGGGTAACCCTAAAACCCCTTACACACATCACGAAATCACTTCCCTCTCCTCTCCTAGTTTCGGCCGAGAACAAGCAACAAGGGAAGAACACAAGTTTGTGTTCTTCGTGTTCTTCGTTCTTCGTGTTCTTCGTGTTCTTCAAGTATTGAAGATCCAAGTTCATTGCTTAGAGCAACTAGAAGATCGCTCGACTTGTTCATCATCAGTGGATCTATCTTAAGCAATCAATAAGGTATGTTTTGGGAAACCCTTTTCTCCCTTCTCCCTCTTGGACGAATTTCGGCCAAAGAACCCTAGGGTTCTTTGGTTGATGGTCGATGAACACACAAGTATGTGTGTGTTCGAGTTCTTCGTACAAGGTTTCTTTCTTGTTAACCTAATCTAGTTCTCCAACATCCCAATCCTTTAGGGTTTAGGGATTAGGTTTAATCCCAGTTCCGCATTTAGGGATTAAATCAGCTAGTTGGTTTTAACCGGTCAAGAACAAGTTCATGTTCTTGGTCAGTATGGTCGAACCAAGTTTACTAGGAGGTTGACCCAAGTGGTCGATCAGTCATGTGAAACCCTACACATAAATCACTAATCGAGGATCTACATATTGACGAAGTAATTAAGCATAAAATAACAAATAGTTTAGTATGAGAAATCCATACCCTTGAAGCCTTTGATTACACCATCGAATAAGGATGACGAACTCCAAGAATTCAATATAGAATTCCTCTAATGGTATCCACACGACACCTTGTCTAGAACACCAATTGAGATGTTAGTCCATGAACAAAGAATCAAAACTAAGAAACCCTTTGTTAATTTTGATTCGGACGTAAGTTATTCTCATAAAGAGAATCTCTTTACAAAACCACAAAACCAAAACAAATGATGAGGCACGTCTATAAACAAAAAAAAGGAGGAAGTATTTTGTTGATTACGTGCGTGGGATTACCAGCCACAAATCACAACTACCACACTTTTTTTTCTCTTGGTTTTTGGAGATGCGGCCGTAGGTTGGGGGAGGGAGAGATTAGGGTTAATCTATCTTGCTTCCTAAGCTAAGTATATATTCCCTAATTACAAGTTAGGAGATATGACACTTAGCCCCTTGTACTTTTGATTCTTTATGACTACTTACTAATACGTTTTAACTTAACAATTAATTAAAACATAACTAGCCAAGTAATCATACTTTATATAAATAATATAATTACCCTAATTATATTATATATATTAAATGGTGCTTGGTGTATAAGTGTGTGACCCTTTAGGCTCACATACGTCTAGCCATATAACTATATGTCATGAACGTAAAGCATATTCCAACAAATCCAATTATCAATTGGAGGGTTGTTGATAATGTCCTAGAAGTCATAAGAGAGGACAAAACCACTCAGAGATTTACTGGATGGAAACCAATGGTTATGTCATGTAGCAGAAGTTATATTATTAAAGTTCTGATCATTGGTAAGCCAAGAATGGCTAAGAAATCATGGAAGAATTCAGGAGCTGGATACTTAACTAAGATGATTGATGCTGCTTTCTATCCAGACAACTATCCTGAAATATTTACAAACAAAGAAAATGTTTATGCATGGAATGTACTCCCCGCAGTAAACATGTATTTCTTTGAAAGAGCCAGTAGAAACTGTGAATTATACTTATTTGAAAAAGAATATCCACACTCAGAAGAAACAATGTATCAGATATTCACAAACACCCTCATGAAACCTTATGATGTTGTGATGTTTTAAGAAAAGTTCAATTACTTTGTAAAAAGAAACAGCAAATATATAATTGTGACAACCCTCGCGATCGGGTGTTCGACCCGACACTTATCATAAAAGAATTACTTAAAGCTTTTATTAACATTAAAATAAGTACTCATTTTGCGTGTAAGTCAAACAAAAACCATGTACAAATGCAATATTATTAGTGCACATCTAAATGATATATGTAATTCGTTGTCTAAGAATATATCGTGACAAAGTTAATTATAGCTAATTAGTGACTAAACACAAATATAAGTTTATATTTTTATAATAACTTATGAGCAAAACGAAAGTAATCGGTATGTAAAACTAAGACGTGAATCGTCCCATACAAAAAGTTATACAATTATTAAATTATACGACACAGTGAATACAAGAACATCAAAAGCAATAAAATACAAATATGATAGAGTACATCTTTATCAGTAAAGAATTAATGTCTTATAAAACAATAGGCAACTCCTTTGTTACTATAATAAAATCTCAAAAGAAAACGTCAACATGCATGACCATATTTGTACATACACATGCATGACTAGCTATTTAAATTTGATATTCACCCTTATCATCTGATTTGGTATCCAAAATGTATATACCGAAATCTCCTATTAGTACGTACACAATCGAGAGAATAAATCAAAATTTAAAACCTTATCCTCCCATCACCCCACACGTCCAAATGCAAACCGAATTCCCAAGAATCACGTACACTATCTTTAATATGATATTAATTTCAAGTCTATCAGCTATCACCTCTTAACCCTACTTCCATACCCTATATATTACCCCTACCCTCTTTCTTTTGCTCGTTTACCACACCCAGCAAAACAAAAACGGTTTCGAATAGCAATTACGATCCTTCACAGCTTTCCGGCGATCAGACCTCATCTCCGGCGATCGTTTTCTCATTCTCGTTTTCTCCACTCGATAGGTATAGTACACCGAATCTTTTTGATCTCTTTTGTATCATGTTTATTCGATGTTAATCCTGGGTTTTTATCTTCCGGTAAGCAGAAAGTGGTCCGGCAATACACAGCGTCATCCGGCGATTCAAGGCTTTCACCGATCACCTTTCTCGGTCTCTCTCTCTCCCGTTCGATAGGTATAAACTTCTTGTAAGCATGCTTGAACGTGAGTTTGTTCCTTCCGTAAATGGGTTTTCTTTTTTTTTTTCCGCCTTCAACTCCGGCGACACACATACTGTGTGTGTTTATGTCGGTATTTTTACGAATATAATTATGAGTTTATGTTGTTATTTAAGTTTGATAAACTATTTTTGGTCTGTGTGTTTCGTGACTGTTCTCGTTTTTCTTTCCGGCCGCCGCCTGGTTCTGCCGGTGATCCTTTGTTGACCGGTGTTTCGGTTCTGTTTCGGTGGTATTGGCCGATGACTGTTTTGTAGTTTTCTTTCCTTTTTGTTTAAAGTTATAAACCCAGCAAATTGCCATTTTGAAAACGTCATTAAATTCAGCCCATGTTATTTAAAAACGATAGCCCAATTCGAGTTAAGAAGTCTTTTAGCCCATCAATCTCTTTTAATGTAAACAACCATTTTGAAACCAGTAGCTTTTTAAAAGGGAATTCAGTTTCTAAAATAAGTTATTCTTGTTAATTAAATACTTCTCATAAGTGTTCGAAATAAACATACATATCTATTTTAAAAATATTAATTTATTTATTAATTTACTTATTCAATATTCAATTATTTGTTTATTTGACAAGTTAATTATTTAGTAATTATTTAAGTATTAAAAATCAATTTCCTTAATTATTTAATGAATAATTAATTATTTATAATTATTTAAATGTAATTATTCGAATAACGAATCGTTTATTTCAATTTAAGTGGACGTATATTTTTTAAGTGTACTTAATCTATACAAGCATATTTAAGAAACACAAGTCCAACCCTCGAGTCACCAATGTATCACTCATGTCTAGATTCGAGTCGAGAGAATCATTTATGCATCATATAGATTAGGTATGTCATTTGAACCATCGCTTATTATTTTTCTATGCATTTAGGGCGCTAGGACTGTTTTGTTGGAAACCCCAACACTTGTGATTGCAAATTTGGTAGCTACGCTAAGGTGAGTTTCACGGCCCCACTTTTACTGTTTTTAGAAATATTTTACCTGGGGGAGAAAACATATAACTACTCAACTATTTTGTGATAAATAATCTTTGTATAATCATTGTTGTGTACACGTACCTAACAATGAAGGACAAAGGACCATGCTACGAGTCCACGTTTAACCGTAATCATTAACAGTTAGCCTGGGAATTTATAGATAGTACTATTCGGGTTGATCACCCGCTCATGGCTAGTTATGCGCTAGCCCAATTGGGTTTGAGATATATATTCTTTAGTTTTGAGATCTTGGATTGATTATAGGCTCAGTGATTATACATTTACTTATAACGCTTAGGCCGAGCTTATAAGGGATTATGAATTGCACCTTAAAACTAAATTGTTCAATATTTCAGAACAACAATACAAATCGTACAAGTTTGTACGTAACGATTTTTAAACGATATGACTTTTGAGTCATAAAACCTGTTAAGGCAAAAAGCCTTGCTCCTTTAGATCTTAAGATAACAAAACAACCTAAACTAGCTTTGATTTAAATGTAGAATAATATAGCTAAGTTTAGGTCTGATACTGAGTGATCAGTATTGGAACTCAGTATCAGTACTCAGTATCAGATAGTGATACTGAGTAGAAGGACTGAGTGATACTCAGTATAGTAACGGACTAAGATCAAATCCCTTGATCTTAGTCATTTTCCTTGCTTAGTCCTTCGGTTACTCCTTTGCTCATTATGTAAGATCTCTATAACATTATAAATAGAGATCATCTTGCAAAGGAGTACTTACCAATTTACTTTACACATTCACATCTTTTGTAATTGATCAGTGGTCTTGTTATTCCGCAACAAGCCACACTTACTGGATTTATACATTGACTATATTCTTGTGTTATCACTCTAATATTTCTCTAAGTATAATAATCTATCAATTAACATTATAAACCAGGGTTGTTGTGACCTAACAACTGGTATCAGAGCAGGCTAAATAATCTCTTATTTAGTCGATCTATAACCCTGGCAGCCATTTCCTACATCTATCCCTCCAACACTCAAAAATCCAAAATGTCTACAATTATTGCACCAGTCATGTCTGGAAAGGGAGTACCCATCTTTGATGGAAAAGACTTCCATCAATGGAAGCTCAAAGCTCAGTGGTATCTTGAATCTATTCATCATGAAATGCTCACTGTGCTAAATGATGGTCCCATCATTCCACAAACTGTGGAACCTGTTGCTGCTACTGATGATGCTCCTGAGGGCATAAGATCTGTACCTAAACTAAAGCACAACTGGACTGATACTGACCGTCAGTTGTATGCTTTAGACTCCAGAGCTAAAGGGGTGATTGGTAATGCTGTTACCAAAGAGATACTTAATGCAATTATGAAATTGCCAACAGCAAAGGCTATGTGGGATAGCCTATCAGTCACCTATGAAGGTACAGCAAAGGTGAAGTTGCAAAGAAAAAGCAACATGAGAAGGAAATATGAAAATTTCTTTTCAACTCCAAATGAAGACATCACCACTCTCTATAACAGGTTCAATACTGTTATCCATGATTTAATCAGTGTAGGTATTGTGAAAGAGGAAGGAGAGCTTGTTCAAAAATTTCTGGATAGCCTTCCTCAACAATTTCTTGACATGACAAACTCTGTCAATGCTGCTAACAACATTGAGTCATACACTCTTCAAACTTTGTATGGTCTAATGCTGAATCATGAGGAGAATAATGCTGCAAGATTGATCAACTGGAAGAAAACTGACAAGTCTTCCACTGGTATGGCTCTAGTTGTGCAACAGGCTTATACTGTGACTGAGCCAGATGAACCAGAAGTTGATCTTGCTGATGCTGAGGCAGAAGAGCTTGAAACTCAAATGGCTCTCATGTCTATGAAGCTGGATCAGTTGAAGAAGAAGAGGCTTGGTGTTAGCTCTTCTAATACTGACCCAAGATCAGGTCTGTGCTATAGGTGTGGAAAGCCTGGACATATTGCTGCAAATTGTCATACCAAGTCTTCTGAGACTGACCAAAATGACAAGATTGCATATCGAGCAAAAAGATATAGAGACAAATATGTCAAGCTGAAGAATTGGAGCAAGGGAAAGAGGGCAGAAGGAAATGGAGCACCTCATCAAGCACTTTACTCGGAAGCCTTGATGGATGAAGAGTTAAGTGATGATGAAGAAGAGATTGAGAATAAAGCCTTTATGGCTTTCACTGAAGATGATTTGAAGAGTTCCTTTGAAAAGGATATCAAAGAGGCTGAGAGGATGAGTGTTCATACTGATTGGGATTCCACTCAGTTGTACAAGGTAAGTTCCTTTCAAACTTATTCAGTGAATGAAAAAACCAAGATTTTTGAGTATATGCTTGTTGATCTTAAAACTTCTGTACAAAAAGAAAAAGCTTTAAAATTAACAATTAAAGAACTTGAAAGGGTAAATAATGAAAACTTGGACAAATTAGCAAAATATAAAGATTTAGAACTAAACTTTTCAGATTTAAAAGACATCAACCAAAGATTAGCTGATAAAGCTCACTTACACAAACTTGAAAAAGAGAAATTTGAAAAACAGTGTAAATCTTGGGGAAATGCTTCAATAAAATTAAATAAATGTTTAAATGAACAATTTCCAGAAAATGTGAGGGCTGCACTTGGTGTTGATCCTCAATTTAAAAACAGGAACAATTTTGCTGATTTATTTGAAGAGTTTTCTACTATGAACCCTATTAATTTTGTAAAAGCTAAAACTTTATGTGAAGTTGGATGTCAAACTGAGTCAGATGATGAAGAAAATGAAATTTTAGAAAAACCTATTGGTCCTTCCATCTGCTCAAAGTGCTATACTGAGCTACAAGAACTCAGTATTGAATTTGAAATAACAGAAATTTCTGATACCGAGCTACCAATAGTTCAGTATGACACTTCTGCTGTTCCACCTTTTGAATTATTATTTAATACAACAACTTTTGAATTATATAATGATAATAAGACAACTTCTATTTCACATGTTTCATCAAATACAGAAGTTGCAGGAACAGAAACATTATATACTGAGACATCTAAAGAACCTGTTAAAGTTGTTCCTTTAAAACATGATAAACAAAAGACAACTTCAACTAGGTCTTTGGTTGGTAAAGACAAGAAGTCTACCACTAATAATATTAGAAAGACTTCTCTGTCAAATAAAAATAAGCAACCAGATCCTCCATCTCCTAAACCAGTTAAAAACAATGTTAATACATCTATTAGAAATAACAAAATTAACATTTTAAAAACACTTGGTGATCAGGTCAAATCTTTAAGTAAACAATTTGCAAAACTCGTTCATACTGACCTACCAAAAGTGAAACATTTTTCTAAAATACCATATGAAAATATGTTTAGAAATAGACCTAGAAAATGTTATAGATGTCATCATACTGGTCATCAGGGAGATGAATGCTAGACTGATCTCTCAAGCCCTAGGTACTCAGTACCAAAGAAAAGGAGAGAAACTAAGTCAGTATCACCAAAGAAAACTTCTAAAGTTACTCCTGACGTGATACCGACCTCTCCACATAAAGAGATCAAGTCAAATTGTGTTTATCCCACCAAAGGTCCCATTCAAAAATGGGTTCCTAAAAAGAACTAACTCTTATTTTGTGTCTTGTGCAGGGTGACAGAAAGTTGTACTTAGATAGTGGCTGCTCAAGACACATGACAGGCAGTATGGAATACCTTCTTAATTATACTCCAGAGAAGGGTCCTTCTGTCAAGTTTGGAGATGACTCGGTGGGAAAGACAAGAGGTTATGGTGTGATCAAGGCAGGCAACATAACTTTTAAAAGAGTTGCCTATGTAGAGGGTCTAAAACACAATCTGCTCAGTATCAGCCAGATGTGTGATGATGACAATGAAGCTCGATTCAGAAAAGTTGCAGGAATCATTTACAATGATAAAGGGCAGCCTGTACTCATTGCTAGAAGAGAAAAAGACGTATATGTGGTCAACCTATCTGAAATAGACCCAACTATTCGAGTATGCCTGCTTTCTAAAGTCAAGCCAGAATTACATTGGCTATGGCACAAGAAACTCTCTCACATCAATTTTAGAAATATCAATGAGCTCGGTATGAAGAAACTGGTGAGAGGATTGCCCACAATTACTTATTCAAAAGATAAGTTATGCTCAGCATGTAAAATGGGCAAGCAGAAGAAGAGTTCATTCAAATCTAAAGTCAATCATTCCATCAATGAACCTCTTACTATGATACATATGGATCTTTTTGGCCCCATCAGCACACCATCTTTGGCCAAAAAGATCTATACTCTAGTCTTAGTTGATGAATTTTCAAGATATACTTGGGTCATCTTCCTCAAGACTAAGTCAGATGCAACAACAGAAATCATTGCCTTTATAAAAAGAGAGGAACTTCAAAAAGGCAACAAGGTCAAGCAACTTAGAAGTGACCATGGTACTGAGTTTAAGAACTCAGTATTAGCAGATTTCTGTGAAGAAAAAGGAATCATTCAAAACTTCTCTGCAGCCTACACACCACAACAAAATGGTGTTGTAGAAAGAAAGAACAGAACACTGATTGAAGCTGCAAGAACTTTATTATGCCATGCTGGACTGGCACTGAGTTTCTGGGCTGAAGCTGTAAACTGTGCAAACTTCACTCAGAATAGAGCCACTATAGTCCAAAGACATCTGAAGACTCCATATGAGTTATACAACGGCAAGATTCCTAATGTGGAATATTTCCACATCTTTGGGAGTAAATGTTTTGTACTCAGTACAAAACAAAATCTCAATAAATTTGCTCCCAAAGCAAATGAAGGTGTGTTCATGGGCTACTCTCCACACTCTAAAGCTTTCAGAGTGTATATCATCTCAACTAAAATGATTGTAGAATCCATTCATGTCACATTCGATGAAGATCAGAATGAGCATTCTACCTCAGCAAGTGAAGACATAAGTGGCATAGATATTCTATGCAATCCAGAACACTCCATTGCTGAACAGCCTAAGTTTCATCCACACTTTATTCCTAATAAGTTTAATGAAACTGATCAAGTTCAAACTCAGTATCACTCAAATGAGACTAATACTGAGGTTCCCATATCAGAGGACCTCCATACTGAGTTTCCAACTAATGATCTGAACCACTCTATTTATGAAGAAGGTGAAACATCCAACACTTCACAAGAATCCACTTCAACTCTGCAAAATGAAGATGTACAGCAACCTGCACTGTCTAATACTGATCAGAATTCCACTCAGTATCAGACAGACAACACACCAAATCAACAAGAAATTGTTGATCCTATTTCAAATGCTCCCTTAGGAAACAATTTAAGGGAACACAGAGACCATCCACACTCAAACATTATTGGTCCTATTGAAGAAGGTGTCCAAACAAGACGAAAATTAGAATTTCCAACCCAAGCAACTGCAAACTTTTGTTTCTTCTCAAGTTTTCTATCTACCATTGAACCAAAGAAAGCTGATGATGCTTTATTAGATGAAGATTGGGTAGAGGCTATGCAAGAAGAGCTAACAGAGTTTGAAAGAAACAAAGTTTGGAACTTAGTACCACCTCCTCCTGGCAAAACTATTATTGGTACTAAGTGGGTGTTTAGAAACAAGATGGACAAGGATGGTGTTGTCATCAGAAACAAAGCAAGGTTAGTTGCTCAAGGTTACAGGCAAGAAGAAGGCATTGACTATGATGAAACTTTTGCACCAGTTGCAAGAATTGAAGCTATTAGGTTGTATCTTGCATATGCAGCCTTTAAGAATTTCAAAGTTTATCAGATGGATGTCAAAAGTTGCTTTTCTAAATGGAAAACTACAAGAAGAAGTTTATGTTAAACAACCTCCAGGTTTTGTTGATCCCAAATTTCCTCATTATGTTTTCAAGCTTGATAAAGCTCTTTATGGGCTCAAACAAGCTCCAAGAGCCTGGTATGACACCTTGTCTGAGTATCTTATTGAAAATAAGTTTACAAGAGGTAAAATTGATAAAACTTTATTTTCAAAAAGGAAAGGTTCTGACATCTTACTCATTCAGATATATGTAGATGATATTATCTTTGGTTCCACTGACAAGTCAATGTGTGACTGGTTTGCTAAGATAATGTCAACTCAGTATCAGATGAGTATGATGGGAGAACTTACTTACTTTCTTGGTTTACAAGTTGAACAAAAGCCTGATGGCACTTTTATAAATCAAAGTAAGTATGTGCATGACATGTTAAAGAAATACAAATTTGAAAATTTATCTTCCATGCACACTCCTATGGGTACTCAGGATAAGATAAGTAAGGATGAAACTGGTAAACCAGTATGTCAATCCACATACCGAGGTATGATTGGTTCCTTACTTTACTTAACTGCTAGTAGGCCTGATATCATGTTTGCCACATGTTTGTGTGCTCGGTATCAGGCTGATCCTAAAGAATCACACATGAAAGCAGTTAAGCGCATCTTTAGATATCTTACAGGTACTCCTAACCTGGGTCTTTGGTATCCCAAAGACTCAAACTTTGACCTTGAAGGGTACACAGATGCAGATTTTGCAGGTTGTAGATTGGACAGAAAGAGCACAAGTGGAGGATGTCAATTCCTAGGTGGAAGACTAGTTGGCTGGTCATCCAAGAAACAAAATTCGGTAGCAACTTCCACAGCAGAAGCAGAATATGTTGCTGCAGGAAGTTGTTGTGCTCAATTATTATGGATGCAGTATCAACTCTTAGACTATGGGTTCAACTTTCATAAGACTCTTATTCATTGTGATAACAAGAGTGCTATTGCTATCACAGAGAACCCAGTCTATCATTCCAAAACCAAGCACATTGATATCAGACACCACTTTATTCGAGATAATGTGGAAAAAGATAAGGTTGAAGTAGATTATGTACCAACAAATGAACAATTGGCTGATGTGTTTACTAAACCTCTTCCTGAGGAAAGGTTTATGTATTTACTAGGGCAATTAGGTATGTTGAATCCTTAATCTTTATTAAATTTCTTTAAAAACTGAGCGCTCAGTATCACTCCTGTTGATACTGACCACTCAGTATCACTAGTCTGTTATCATCAAAATTTAAAATTTTTTATTTTTTATTAATTTCAAGAGTAAATTAATTGTTTTTATATTTATTAAAATTTTTTTAAATTAAATTTTTTTTTACTCGGTATTGGGGTATGACGGCTCTTACACCGAGCTTAATCCTCATACTGCTCAAACGGTAACCTTTCTTAATAAGAAAGTTACCGTTGGCAGAGGATAAGGCAGTCAAATCAGCCGTTTTTACTTCCCAATACCTTAATTATCTTTCAAATCTCCTATAAATAACCGTTTTTTTTTTACTTCAAATTTTTTTTAACTGTTATTTCTTTCTTTCTTTTTCAATTCTCTCTGCGATTAACAATTTCACTTTCTCTTAGCAAGCAAAACATTTTCAAATCACAATCACAGATGGCGAATTACACTTTTGTTGCTCCAAACGTTGAATCGGAAATCCAATTCCGAAATAATGAAGTACCCAGGTTTGCGAGGAACAACATCACAGCAAATTTTAATATTCCTCAAGCTTGGGTATGCCAAGAATTCACGAACATCGTGACTTTTATGAAGCATTGCCCAATTGCTCGTGCACTGATATTAACTCCTCGAGCAATCTACCCAGAAATGTTATGCGAGTTTTGGTACTCTGCCACACTCGATTCTCCAGATATGATTGCTGGATGGGTAATTAGGGATCAAAGGAGAGCTTTTGTTTCTACTGCAATCATTCGTGAAGCACTCAGACTTCCAGCCCAAGCTCAGTATGACCCATTTGTTGATAGATCAGAGGCACGCTCTGTACTGCCCTTTCTGGGTCGAAGAGGAACAACGGGCACAATCAAAAGAAATGAATTTGGTCCTATGTGGGGTATTCTTATAACAACAATTATTCGATGTATGACCCACAAGACGGGAGCTTTGGACCAAATAAACGAATTTGGGATGCAAATAGTACATGCTCTGTACTATGGAAGAAATATTGATTTTGCTCGCCTAATTTTCAATGAATTAGCTACTCTGGTCCGAGCAAACACAAGGGAATGCAATGTCCCTTTCTGCAGATTTCTATCACTCATCTTTCAACACTCAATGCCCACACACATTTATGATGAATTTCACAGTCCAAGAGTTGATCTTCCCCCACTCAGTGAGAAGATTTTCTTTTACAGACCAAGAGAAGGAGAACCTCTTCTAAGTCCTCCTATGTGGGCCATTGTTCAAGAACACATTGATGATGTAGAAGAAATGTCTGATACTGAGTCAGACAATGATGATGATGATGATAATGATGATAATAGTGGTAATGGAGCACAGGCCGGTCAAGATATTGTGATGCAGGATGTTCCACAAGTTCAAGAATCGACTCAACAACATATCTCTCCACCTGCACAGGTTCCTGATGCTCCTCATATTGCAACAACTCTTGATACTGAGTCCTCAGAAGACACACCACTGGTCCTTCAAAGAAGAAGAAGGAATGTTTCTCCTATCATTATGGGCAACTTATCATCTGAGGAGGTGCAGCCTGCAAATATTCCATCATTAACTGCATCTATTCAAGCCCAAAGCTTTGTTGCAGCCACCGCTGACCTTCCAGGTCCAGAACTACCTCCACCTGCTCAACCAATTGAGGAACCTCATATTCCTCTTGATGTGGAGATTCAATATGCACAAACTGCACTGGAAGGTGCTCAGCATGACAGAGAGGTCGGTATTGAAAATGTTGGTGCTGCACATCAACAAACACATGATCCTGCACCGACCTCTGCAGATGCTCGAAGGGAATCTGACAGAGTCTCAGGTATGAATTTCTAAAAAGCCCTTAAACTTCTATATATATATTTCATTCCCAAATAGAGACTAAGTATTGGCCAGTACCAACTCAATACTGACCAAAGTCTCAAACGATCTTTCAAATATATATCCTTTTATGGCCAACATAGCTAGCCCACTGCTGCTATGCAATATTCATATACTGAGCACACTCAATTGGTCATTGTCAGTCTACAGTTGTCTCCACATTTAAAGGGACAATGGTGGTTGATGTCATACTGACACCCACTGGTGCTGCTTGAATCATGTCCAACTTATTTTTGAGTTGGGTAGCATCATTCAAGAAATGATCACAAACCTTTAAGCCACAAAATCCAAATATTTCCATGGGGTTTAGCCACATTTCTGTTATCACTCTCATACCGAGTGATAAACATTGAAAATAACAAGAAGCACATCCCAGGCTTCGAATTCCCACACCCAAACCTTTTAGTAAATGTGACTTATCCTATACTGAGCCACTTAAATTTTCACACTCACCTTTACTAAAATCTTCTTACACATGCTATGCACAAGTCCACAATATTTCATCCTATACCAGATGAAATACAGACTTCCCAAACTCTGTTTATATGATTGTAGAATTAAACAACACCACAATTCTATTTGATAAACCTTTCTTTCTAACCAGTTTTACATTTTTGTTTCTTTAGCACCAACTGTGCAGGGTATTCAGGCATCTCAAGCTGCAGCAGACCAAGTGACTCTGCAAGCAATCATGCAGCACATTTTGGCCATCCAACAAACTCAAAATGTAATACTAGCCAGAATGGACAAGATGAGTGGTGATATTGATTTAATAAAACAGTCAGTATCACTCCTTCAACAACCACAGCAGCCTCCACAAACTCCACCAGGTTCACATGGTGACCACAATGAAGAAGGAGAAGGAGAAGGAGGTGCTGGTGATACTGATGCTGCGACTGAGCCCATGCCCTCCCCTACTCTTGAACAACCTGAAGGGGACATGGGTGGTGATACTGATCCTCTTCCCTCCTCATCAAATGATAACATAAGGGGGGAGAAGAGACAAAGAGATACTGAGGTTGATCAAACTGAGCCTTCTGCTCAGGGGGAGAAAAGAAGAAGATTGAATGAAGATCAACCTCCACAACAACAACATCAGCAAAGCCCTCATACTGAGCCATTTCGCATTCAGTATGAGAGAAGAAGACAAAGAACAAGGTCAGAATTACAAGTTCAAGACCCACTTGAGCCATCTGCTCAGGGGGAGACTCATACTGACCAACCACAGCAAACTTTTGAAGAGAATAATTTACAAATTGTGGTCTATAGGCCTTTCATCTGGCCTATTGCTGATGATGAAGATGAAGAACCAGATTTAGTAAACTATGCACTAAATCTGGTAGAACAAGAAAGTTCTTCATCATCATCCTCGGATGATGAAGAACCAGAAAATCTGGTGATTAGAAGAAGGAGTTCCTTATCAAGAAGACCTATCAATGCTGTTCTCACTTCTTCTGAATCAAGTGAGGAATCTGCTCCTCTGGTAACAAGACAAAGAAGACCTGTTCTTACAAGGGACAGTGATACCGAGCAGGCTCCAAGACTGACTCCTCAACAACTCTGGGCAGAACAAGAAAGATTTTTATATGAGCAAGAGTTGGGAGTCAAAACTGAACCAGAATCTGACCCAGATACTGATACTCCTGGTCCTTCACATAGAATCTCAAGAAAGGGTCCAGACCATATTCAACATTATTGGAATATGATTGCTGCTAGGACTCAGTATAAGGAACAAAGAAAGGAGTTCTTGAGGACCAAAACATTTCAAAATGTAAGGGGGATACATTGGTTAAATCTGGATGTCAATAAAGTAAAAGTGAAGCTCAAAGAAGGAAGAATTACTATCACTTGTACTGGCTTAACCAGTCCCCCCATGAAGATATTTATTAATGATATTCAAAGAATTGGTCTTCAAGACTGGGTGAAGATCACAAGACTGATCAAAGAGCTTCCAAAGAAATCAACCTATGATCAAATAGTCTTGGATGAGATCTGTGCAGTAGCTGCAGTATGTTATGAGAAGGACTTACTTTATGAAATAGAGTACAGAACACTCAGTGTGATGACTGAGGCTTACTCAAACAACAGACCAGAATGCCTTCATACATACAAGTATCTTAGAAAGTACCCTCTTCCTCCTAACCTTGTATTTCAGGATCAAAAGAGTGTCATATATCCAACTTCTGGATATATGTATACTGACTCAGAGGATAGAGAGTGCTTCATTTCTGAAGAAGATCTACCAAGAGCTCAAATCAGTCACCTTGTTGGACTGAAATGGATGATCACCAAGAAAGAAGACTCTTGGTTCAGAAAGAAGATTGTTGCAGTACTGAATAACAGAAGGGATGAACTCAAAAGCAGAGAAGAGTTTGTCCACATCAAACAAGAAGTCTTCTATGAGAATGAAGCCATCAACAGCAAATGAAGAAGACAATATTGTTACCTATGCTGTTGTAATTTTTGTTTATCTCTTTGTAATTGTTTTGTTATCATTAGATAGGGGGAGATTGTTAAGGCAAAAAGCCTTGCTCCTTTAGATCTTAAGATAACAAAACAACCTAAACTAGCTTTGATTTAAATGTAGAATAATATAGCTAAGTTTAGGTCTGATACTGAGTGATCAGTATTGGAACTCAGTATCAGTACTCAGTATCAGATAGTGATATTGAGTAGAAGGACTGAGTGATACTCAGTATAGTAACGGACTAAGATCAAATCCCTTGATCTTAGTCATTTTCCTTGCTTAGTCCTTCGGTTACTCCTTTGCTCATTATGTAAGATCTCTATAACATTATAAATAGAGATCATCTTGCAAAGGAGTACTTACCAATTTACTTTACACATTCACATCTTTTGTAATTGATCAGTGGTCTTGTTATTCCGCAACAAGCCACACTTAGTGGATTTATACATTGACTATATTCTTGTGTTATCACTCTAATATTTCTCTAAGTATAATAATCTATCAATTAACATTATAAACCAGGGTTGTTGTGACCTAACAAAACCTGTGAACTCACCAACCATTGTGTTGACACTTTTTCTAATATGTTTTCTCAGGTAACGGAAATTAAACTTTTAAGCATTGCATAAGTGGTGGGTCGTCAAGCTTTTCTCAAGAAATAAGTCTATTAGTTAAGACATTAAACGTTTTGAAACTTATTCATTTAGATTATTTCAATTTTATCATTCGGTTTTTGTAAACAATTGTTTTGGATATTTACTATGATTGCGTTGTGTTTGCTATATTGATGTGTTGTGATTACTAATATTGTCGCACGCCGTTCTTCCGCAAAACCATTTTTGGCGGGGTGTGACAATAATAGCTCAAATAAAATTGCAAAATCAGAGAACTCTTGAAGGTAGGCAAAGAAGAGCAAAATTATTAGAAGAACAAGAAAAGAAGAATGAAGAAGAGAAGAAACTTGATTAATTAAAAAGTGAATTAACAAGTTTAGGGGGAGATTGTTGGGATATAAAACAAGATATAAACATTCTATTACTGATGTTGCAGTTAGTACTGATCAATGTTTATTGAAGATTAGTACTGATAGGGCAGAAACACTGGTTACTACTGATGATGCTGATCAACGACTTACTACTGACGATCAAGAATACTACTGATTCTATTTTTGGTGCTGATCAAGTCCGAGATTCTAGTATAGTTTGTTATAGAATGTATATCTTAGTGTATATTGATTGTAATCGAATCCTAGAATAACTAGGTTAATAATTTAGGCTTCAAGGACTATTATAAATAGTTCCTTACGAATTGTAAACGTACGTGTGTATTGTTCGAGCATATCAATATACATTGAAGCTTTTTGTGATTACTGTGTTCTTATTCTTATTCGTATTCGTTGACAGTATTCATTGTTCTTAATACATTAACAAGAGTGTTGATCCGCTGCAACTTCTCATTGTTAGTAGATCTTAGATTAAATAATCTGTTTGGATTAATCGATCCTGATAACAACCCATTTGTTTTACGCACCATTAACCTTGTTAGTAGTCGAACGAAATCCAGTTGCCACAAGTCCTATGTGTACCTACCTAAAAGTCTCTTAAAGCATTGTGGGTGGGATAATCATGAGAAGAACGCCTAATCAAGCCTACGACATTTGATGTGGTTAAATGCATTGCAATTTAGAAAATGAGTTGTCAAGTCGCTCACATAAGAAAGTGTTGGATCCCAAGTACACTTAATGTGTTGCGTTATGGCTAAGTAAAGACAAGAAAGTAAAGAACGCACAATATTTTCAATGATTAAGAGTTTATTAAAACAAATTAATGCGGTATAAAGTTTGCGAAAATAGATAGTACAAGCTAACTAAAACTTTATACTGAAATGACACTTTTGTTCGCTCAACTAAGACCCTATGCAATGAGAGTTATCAGCTGATACTGACGGTGATATTTATTGCTTGAGCATTAACTATGGAGAAGTTAATTTCAAACAATAACAAACTCTCAGAAAATGTTCTTGTGCTATTAATGCTATTATGCTAAAAGGTATGTGTAAATGCAAGCATTTACGTCTCTATATATAGCCCAAGAACCATGTTTCTTTGTCCACAAGTTAATCCACGTGTAAACATATTATTCGACGATCTAGACTTGTCCACGGAAACATTAAATGTACATAGGTTAGAGTCCCGATTGTACTTTGTGTCAACTTCTTTTACCACCTTTTCTGACGCACAGTGAAAAGGTGTACTAGGATACTACAAAAGAAGTTGAATTTCCATTTTTATGTTTGGAGGGACAAACGATGAAGTTCTAAAAAGTATCTTCTATTCCAAAATAGAAGATCTTCATCGTTTTCTTCTTCTTTCAGCGGGAAAGGAAAATGTTCAAAGTGTCAAGAACATTTTCCAACAAGTCTTTATCTGCAGCAGAGACCCTCAGCTGATTCCACATCATCTGAGTGGTCTTCTTCGGGTTTCTGTCATTCGGCCATAAACTCGAATGATTATACTTATATAGCTGCTGATGTTGACTTGATTCCTAAAGCTAAGTACGTACTCAGTTGAAGGTTTATGAATAGACTTGCACTTCAGTTGAGATACATACTTCAGCTGATTTATTCTTCTTGGCTATTTGATCAGCAAATCATACTTACTTAGTCTGGGGATTAACAATCTCCCCCTATTTCCTCAGCTGAATGCTTATGTACTTTGACCCTTTGGGTTCTTTTAGTTATTTTTGCCTTTTACAATATTTTTACAAGTATATTACAAACAATGATTTTATATTGATATGAAGCTGATGAGGTACAATAAAAACATTCAAAATTTTACAAGTCCTAACTATTTATTCATTTAGGACTTTCTGGTATAACGAGCAGATGGCTGAGTTGATTAATTTCTTCATTTCTTTTCCTTCATCAGTAGAGGAACTCAGATGCTTGTGATAGATCATAAGATGTTCAAGATCGCACATATCAAATTCATCAACTCGTTGAAAGCATTGCCTCCTCTTGGCATTCAGATAGCAAAAGCCGTGAATAGGTTCTTTCACAATTTTCCCTGGGACAAAAGTAACTCCAACGGGAACGGCTATTGAGAAGTTGAGTATTGGGCGTTTTGCAGTGAGTATTGAAGACCCTCCTTCTGCTAATCTGGGTTCTGTAAGGGTTCAGGGAGAACAGACTTACGTTTCTCCTTCCTTGCCAGATCAGGAGCATATCTCTTGACCTTATCGCATAAAGTCTTGAAGGAGTAGATGGCGAATTTTACCCCAGCTTCCAGTTCTACTATGGTGGGCGATTGTTTTGCAGATCTGGCAGCGTTTAGCAACTCATTCCATTCATCATAGTTGAAATGAGTGCTGAATTTAATCAGCTGCAACCTTTCAGCAGCGAAGGGCCTTCCAGCTCTGTTGATAATAATTTCTTGTGGGGAGCTGGAAGAGGATTTAAGGCACCTCACGCTGGTGATTCTTGCTTCTTGCCTACGTTTATTAAGAATCTTGTTGAACAGTCTAATGTTCTCAGCTCTTTCTCCTTCGGCTCTCTGATACAGCTCTTCTTGTTTTTGTCTTTGGAGAGCAAGAGTTGCTTCAAGATCAACAGAGGTTCCATCAACTTCTATAACAACAACTTTAATCGTGTCAGAAATTAACTCCCCCTCAGCAGGTTGAGGATTAACCTGTATGATAGGATGAGGGATTTGGATTTACGGGACTTGGATGAGGGTTCTTCTATCCTGAGACCTTCAGCAGGGGTGAGTGTTGATTGCGATGTTGTCTCACATGTTCAAGCAATTACCTCAGGTGTTTCAGTAGGGACGAGTGTTGTTGGAATTGGAGTCTGGTCTACTGAAACGTCTTCTTCATCTTCTTGTACTCCAGTAGAGATAAGTGGTGGAGAAATTGGAGTCTCACCTGCTGGAATATCTTCTTGAACATTGGCTCCAACAGGAGAGGCGACTATTTGTTGTAAATCAAGAGGTTCACCTGGTTGTTCACCTGCTGATGTAGTTTGCTCTTTCTCCCCTTAGAGAGTGCCTGAAGACGTTAGGGACTCTCTGGTGCAGCAGTAGGACGAACAGCAGCGGCACCCTCATTTAACTTTTGTAGAATGAGGTCAAGGGTGCCTTGGAGACCAGTGACTTGAGAGACCAACGAACCAACCTCAGTCTCCAATTTGTCCATCCTGGTGAACACAGCAGTAGCAGAGCCTCGATAACCTTAGAAAGGTGACTATGAGTGTCGGCCAGCAGAGATTCTTGCTTTGATTGTGCAAGGCCAATACGATCAACAGCTGACACAAGTGGAGAGACCTTAGAATGTAAGGTATTCAACTGTCAATCAACTTCTGCTTCAGTTGCCCGGGCTTCAGTGAGAAGCCTATCCTTCTCGATTCTGTCAGATTCTCAAATTGAGTTCAGCTCTCGATGAATGTATTCTTTGAGAGTTATGAACTCTCTGGTCTTGCATCGAATCTAATCAAAAAGAAGAGTCGGCTGAGGAGTCTGAGTATGAACCTCAGTGTGCAGAGAGGCAATGATGGATGATAGTTTATCAGCGGTATCAGCAAACCTCTGTGGAACATCCATGCGAAGGGTGTTCATCTGATGCCTCAGCATGGCCATCCCAGATCAAATCTGGGATGATACAACTCTAGATACCAGAGCAGTCACAGCTCTGGTGGGAATGCTTCCTCCAGCTTTGATGGATTCAGCATGGGACACTTGGACAATTGGGGGAGAGGGTCCGGTATGTCTCCAGCTGAGGGGGTGACCTCAGCTGTGGGAGTAGGTGTTCCTGAGTTAGGAGGAAAAGCTCCTATGGGATGCTCAGTAACAGTAAGGGGTGAGTTGGGTCCAGCTGAAACTTCTGGGTTTATGTCAGAAGGGCCGACATCAGCTGTCAAATCAAGTTGAAGCCAAGGTTCATCTGTGGCGTCCATTTCAGGAGACGAAACATATGGACTGATGGTCTCATCAGTGGAATCAAAGAATATATTGTATGCTGTTTGAGTAACTTGAGCTTCAGTCTCACCAGTCGGCTGATCTAGTATAGAGACATGAGGAATAAGTCCTCTGGGTGGTGGATCAGTTGCCTCACAGCTCAGTTGGCGCAAACGTTCGCGATCACTAGCAGCTTGGGTTTGTGCCTCAATAACAATTGGGTCTACAGTTGTCTCTTCATCGGCGGTGGTGGTTTCCTCGATCTCCAGCTGGTGTAAGCTGGTGACATTGTGGGAAACAAAAAGAATAGTTTCAAGAATGACTTGGTTTCCAGTCAATCTATCGTCAACTGCTGACTCAGGTAGTGATGAAGAAGTTGGTGGTGGTGTGTGTGCAGCTGACTCACGGGTGGCTTGGGATGAGCCAAAAACTTCACCAGCAGTCTGTCGAGAGACTGAGGTTACTTGTGGAGTTTGTTCCCTTGTTACAACGACTGATAATGAATCAGCCGAGGAGCTACGCAGAATGTTGGAGCCGGCACTAACTCCTAAAGAACGAAATTGCCGATTTGAAGGCTCCTGACTTGTTGAGAAATCAGCAGGTGGAAGAGAAAGAGGAAGAGAAAGAGAGAAGTGATAGCCAGGAGTGTTTGACTAGAAACTCCGATGGGTGGAGTTCCTGGAAAAACACTGCAAAAATTGAAAATGAGAAGGATCAACCCAGACGCTGATATAGCTTTTGATCGTAATCCTCCCAATCTAGGACTTAAGTGAGTACCTAGAGGATCCTGGCTGAATCCTTATGATGCTGCAATTTCCACATAAGCACCATCAGTTTCCACATCACCACCAGACGTCATCGTCCCTGCTCCGATCGGTGGAGAAGAAGAAGGAACACTAGGGCCAGGAGATGAGGGCGGAGAGGAGGGAGAGGGCGCGGGAAGACGACGAGCTAGTTTCTTAACTCGTCTCTTCTTTACAAGAGGAATGACTTCCTCAGCCTCTTCTTCCACATCAGCAGGGGGAAGATCATCATTCGAATTCCAGTTGAAGGTGAGAAACCCGTGTATGTGTATGGAGAAAGTAGAATGGAAAACAAACGATCTTATGCCTTAAAGCCCATAAATTATTGTTTCGTGGGTGGTCTTCTTCTCTAGTATATGTTTTAATATCGTGGTAGAAATATAGAAAACGGTAAAAGATGTCTCAATTGTGAAATTTTATGTCTCGCGCGTAAACCTAATGAAGTTGCAGATGCTTTAAGTCGGAAAACATATCACCCGAGTGTATCTTACACAATGACAAATATAGTAGTGAATTCTGTTATATTTGATGATTTAAAGAAGTGGAATATCAAAGCCTTGAAACCCGGAATTAATTAGAAAAAAAAAGAATTTTCAAATATGAAAAGTTTGGATGAGTTAGGAACTATTGCAGGATTAGTCATAAAATGAAGTGTGACTTTGATTATAATAGTGAATTTGACTATTATGTTGTTATGTGGTTGTTGATTATGACGATAGGAAGAGTTAGACCCGTTTGGTAAAATAACTAGTTAAATTTAATTGGTCATTGTTTGAAGTCATGACATGCATATAAAATGAGTATTTGAAATTTATCCATGGTACAAATTGGGAATTTGGTAGTGGCATGAAATTTGACTTGTTTCAGGGTAATTTGGAATCTAAGTACTTGTAGTGCGAAGGTGTCTTTAGTGATTCATGTTATTTACGAGAGTCGAAGCTCAAATATACTTGATGGAACGGTCCCTTTGACCGAAGTCAAAATGGTTGACAAATGGTAATAAGTAGAAGAACCGGAAGAGATAATTGATGTGAAGTCAATCAAATTAAAGAAGAAAAAGGTGCAACTAGTATTAGTCAAACAGAAACATCATTGGGGAACAAATTGGACATGTGAAAGAAAAGAAGATATGGTCAAGAAATACCCGTATTGTTTAAATCAACATGATTTCAAGGATGAAATCCTCAAAAGGAGGAGGTAATTGTAACATACAAGTTTTCGATTCATCTAAAATATATCTGTACACGTAAGTAACTCGGATTATGTGTATTAAATGCTCAAAACATGTTTGCCATGCTTTAGTTGTGTTTTGTGCAAATATGGTGGTAATATAATAAGTATACAATGATTAAGAAAAACATGTATGAGCAAATAATATAACATTTGTAACACCCATTTCCGAAGCGTCAACTTTGGGAACAAGTATCCAAGAATAAAGTTGAGAATTTATAAAAATATAATCTAAATGGAGTTGTAGTACTCCTTATGATGTTTCAAACGATATAAAGAACGTTTCAAACGATGTAGTAATGTCACCCCTTTTTAATCCTTTATCGAGTTGGATGGCCGAGAGGGTGAGAGTCCCAACCTTGCCCCGCTCTAAAGGGACGACATGGGTTGTCGAGCCTTGAGAAAAATGCAAGCTTTCTTCTATGATAGAGCAGGGACACACCTGATCCAAGAATTCTATGCCCAGCACCATGGGGTAGTCGTCCATCAGCACAATGGTTAGATTTATCTTGTCCTCCCATCTTCCGATCTTGACAGGGACCGAGTGTGCCACACCGAGAATAGGTCGAGAAGGGGAATTAACAGCTTTCATCCATCCTACTTCGCTGATATATTGTATCCCCAATCTCTTAGTTTCGTTCTCGGCAAGGAAATCATTTGACGCACATGTGACTAACAGCGTTTTGGTGGTTTTTCCATGGATCTTGGCAGTGACAAACATTAATCTGCATCCTTGCTTATCGGGCCCCTCATCTTTGGCGAAGGCATTGAGAATTTGTATTGAGCTAATTTGAGCATCCCCTCTTTCTTCTTTATCTTCTTCGAGGATCATTGCGTTGAATGTCTTTTTCTTCGGGCAGTCTCTAATTAGGTGCGGTCCATCACATAGATAGCATTTAATCTCTCTTCGGGAAATTACCTCAGGTGCCTTTCCTTTCTGTATTGCTGGTCTGTCCACGTTCTTATCATCTCGTACCAGCAATCTGTTTGGCGGTTTATCTCCCCCACTAGACCTTCTATTCATTACATCTCTTCGGAAGTCGATAAGGTCTTCTGCTATGGCAATCGCCTCGTCTATATCTTGGACGTTCCTTCTCTTGACTTCGTGGTAGGCCCACGCTTGCAGTCCGTCCAAGAAGTAGAACAACTTGTCTTTCTCTTGCAAATCAGGCAGCTCGAGGATTAAGGCGGTGAACTCTGCAACATATTCTTTGATAGCTCCCGTGTGCTTTAATCCTCGTAGCTTCTTCATTGCTAATTCTTCTGCATTTTGAGGGCAGAACTGCTTCTTGAGTTGCCTTTTGAATTCTTCCCAAGACTCCAAGGTACATAGACCTTTCTCGATGACAGCACACTTTCTTCTCCACCACAAGGCATCATTTTCAGTCAAGTACATAGCTGTCGTATCGATCTTGGGTTTGTCTTCCTTAATTTCTGTGGCCTTAAAGTAACATTCAAGCGACCAAAAAAACACATCAAGTTCTTTAGGGTTACGCTTACCTCCATATTTGGTTGGTTTAGGAGCGTCGGTTATCGGTGTGACCCTCGCAACTGTGCCTCCTGCTATGGCTGCTTTGCAAAGATTTAATTCGGCTTCTTGGGCTACCATTCTAACATTGATCTGGGCGACTTCCTCCCGACATTCGTTTCGAGTATTGTTAATGAGTCTAAGGAATTCCTCTTTTATCAAATCGAGGGAGTCTCTGACGGCTTCACATGTTTCCTTCGCACTATCGATGGTCTGCTCGGCATTATCTTTCCACTCTAGTATTTCTGCAACACGTATTTCTGTTCTGGTCAGCTTGTTCTCGAAGTTAGACAAAATGTCTGACGAAGAGCCCCTTCCGCCCTTCTTGGTTCTGCTACCCCCTGCTGCATGAGGGATCTTCGGTGCATCGCTGGATACTTCAGTTGCCATGATCCCTTGCTATACGAACTAGGCTCTGATACCACGTGTCACGGGGTAACTTCTTTGACAAGTGTATCACGAGTTCCACTTAGCGTACTTCTAGGCTAAGTCAGGCTATGAACTCCGAGATTGATGATTAAGCGACAAAGGAAGCAAGGAACACGAGACCTACTTGATTAGGGATGCAAGAGAACACTTCTATAAAGCTCTTCTTTTATTAGTTCACAAGTGATTACAATACTTCTCAATGGTTTGGAGCAAATGAGCTCCATGCCTATTTATAGGCCCTTAAGGAAATATCTAGACTAAAGATATTTACATGGTTAATTCTAGACTAATCCTACTTAATATCTAAGATATTTAACTACTAATAATATCTTAGATATTTTACATGGTTAATTCTAGACTAATCCTACTTAATATCTAAGATATTTTACTACTAATAATAGCTTAGATATTTTACATGATTTCTTAAGACTAATCTAGAATGTTAAGATATTTTAAGCCTTAAAATATCTTGGTGGATTAGTAGCTCTTCCCCGAGTACTCCGGAATCTTCTAGAGACCGTAACACCCTCTCCCACTTGGTTCCATGACGTCCTCGTCAGGGTTGAGCCTTGTATTCCTGAATTTTGTTTTGATATTGCCATAGATCTTGTTCTCATTCCCAGCTAGCTTCACTGTCTGGCAACCCTTTCCATCTTACATAATACTCGGTCCATTTTGGCGTGCCTCGTTTACTGACTTTTCTTTCGGCTAGGATCTCATCGACTTCTTTCTCAAATGAGACTACATTTGCTACTGGGGCTCCATGAGATTCATTTCGACTAGTGTCCTCCTCGTCCTTATGGTACGGTTTTAGTAAGCATACATGGAAGACTGGATGGATCTTTAAGTGTGGTGGCAAATCTAACTTATATGACCTCGTTCCGACCTTTTGTAACACTTGATATGGCCCTTCATATCTCCTCGTTAATCCTTTGTGTACTTGTCTGGTAGCTTTAAAACTTCTTTGTGGGATTTTCACCAATACTTCATCGCCCACAAGAAATTCTCGGGGTTGTCTCTTCTTGTCGGCCCATTTCTTCATCCGTTTGGCGGCTTTAATAGGTTCTTGCTATGTCGAGTTCTTCCTTCCATCCTTTAACAAATTTGAACGCGGATGGGCTGTCTCCTTTGTATCCTTTGGCGAGTTCTTGGGGAGTTAACGGTTGTTGGCCGGTTACCAGCTCGAATGGACTTCTCCCTGTAGCCTCGCTCCTCTGCAGGTTGTATGAGAACTGGGCCACATCGAGTAACTTGGTCCAATCTTTCTGATTTGCACTAACAAAGTGCCTTAAGTATATTTCTAACAAATGACTTACCCGTTCGGTTTGTCCGTCTGTCTGCGGGTGAAAACTCGTAGAAAAGTGTAAATCTGATCCCATGAGTTTAAACAATTCTTTCCAAAATTTACCGGTAAATCTGGGATCTCTATCACTAATAATATTTCGTGGGAGGCCCCAATACTTTACTATGTGTTTAAAGAACAATCTTCCAGCTTCCTCGGTAGTACAGTCTCTTGGGGCGGCAATAAATGTTGCGTATTTTGACGAGCAATCAACTACTACAAAGATTTAACCACAACCATCTGACGTTGGTAACGCAGATATGAAGTCCATGGATACACTTTCCCATGGGCGTTCAGGAACAGGTATTGGTTCTAATAACCCTGCAGGTTTTGCATGTTCGATCTTGTCTTGTTGACATACAAGACAAGTCCTTACATATGCGTCAATATCGTCTTTCATGTTGGGCCAATAGTAAGATCGTTCTACGAATGCTTTAGTACGATGCGTACCTGGATGTCCGGCCCACTTTGAATCATGGCATTCCTTTAAGATCTCCCTTCTCAAATTTCTCCACCGGGGAATGTACATTCGATTGCCGCCTGTTAGTAATACGCCCTCTTCAACCCAGAACTTTCTAGTCTTGCCGTTATTAGCCATTTCAATTAACCTTTTAGCCTGGGGGTCTTGGTTCAAACCTTCTTTTATTCGATCGCCTAGGTCACAGCTGACGAGCGTTATAGCTGCTAGTTCTGCCTTTCGACTTAGAGCATCAGCGACAAGGTTGCCTTTTCCTGGTTTATATTCCAATATGTAGTCGAACTCGGCCAGGAAGTCTTGCCAACGAGCTTGTTTAGGGCTTAACTTTTTCTGATTTTGGAAATAGCTGGTTGCGACATTGTCTGGTTGAATTACAAATAGTTTGCCAAGGAGATAGTGCCTCCATACTCGTAGGCAATGAATGATTGCCGTCATTTCTTTGTCGTGAACAGGATATTTTCATTTTCGTTCTGTGTCATTCAACTTTCGACTTTCGTAGGCTACAGGATGATCGTCTTGTATTAAAACTCCGCCAATTGCAAAATCAGATGCATCGGTTTGGACAAGGAAGGGTTTCGAGTAGTCGGGTAACTTCAAGACTGGTTCCTCCGTAACTGCCTTCTTTAGATAATCAAATGTTTTCTGACTCTTCTCCATCCATTCCCATGGGACGTGTTTCTTTAGAAGATCGGTTAATGGGGAAGCCTTTTCAGAATATCCCGAGAGAAATCTCCGGTAATAATTGATTAGGCCCAAGAATGATCGTAGTTCGGACACATTTTTCGGGGGCTCCCATTCAGTAATTGCTCGAATCTTTTTTTCATCCATGTAAATCTGTCCTCCTGCCACTTTGTGCCCTAAGAACATGACTTCGGGTTAGGCGAATGAACATTTCTCCAACTTTATGTATAGATTATTTTCTCGTAGGGCCTGGAACACTAGTCGTAGGTATTGTATATGATCGGGTAGTGTTTCAGAGTATACTACAATATCATCCAGATATACTACGACAAATTTATCTAAGAATGAGTGGAAGATTTTGTTCATTAGGTTGCAAAATGTAGCAGGGGCGTTGGTTAGGCCAAATGGCATAACCAGAAATTCGAAAGATCCATACCTTGTGACACAAGTCGTCTTTGGTTCATCCCCTTCTACGATGCGTACCTGCCAATATCCGGATCTTAAGTCAGGCTTGGTGAACCATCGTGCTTTGGCAAGTTGATCGAATAGATCGGCTATGAGTTGAATGGGGTATTTGTTTTTTATCGTTATCTTATTTAGTGCTCGATAATCTATACACATTCTTAGACTCCCATCTTGCTTTTTCTGGAATAACACGGGGGCGCCATATGGAGCTTTTGATGGTCGGATGAGTCCATCGTTCAACAATTCTTTTAGTTGCTTCCTTAGCTCTTCTAGTTCGGGTGGCGCCATTCGATATGGCCCCATGGCAGGAGGTCTTGCACCCGTTTCCAACTCGATCTCATGATCTACTTCTCTTCGTGGAGGCAACTTCTTTGGCAACTCAGGCGGCATTATATCTTGGAATTCGGCTAAGACATCCCGTATATTTTCTGGCATGTCTACCGTGGGAGGGACGTCCAAGTCTTTTAAGGATACCCGATATGTTCTGTCACCCCTTTTTAATCCTTTATCGAGTTGGACGGCCGAGAGGGTGAGAGTCCCAACCTTGCCCCGCTCTAAAGGGACGACATGGGTTGTCGAGCCTTGAGAAAAATGCAAGCTTTCTTCTATGATAGAGTAGGGATGCACCTGGTCCAAGAATTCTATGCCCAGCACCATGGGGAAGTCGTTCATCGGCACAATGGTTAGATTTATCTTGTCCTCCCATCTTCCGATCTTGACAGGGACCGAGTGTGCCACACCGAGAATAGGTCGAGAATGGGAATTAACAGCTTTCATCCATCCTACTTCGCTGATATATTGTATCCCCAATCTCTTAGCTTCGTTCTCGGCAAGGAAATCATTTGACGCACCTGTGTCTAACAGCGTTTTGGTGGTTTTTCCATGGATCTTGGCAGTGACAAACATTAATCTGCATCCTTGCTTATCGGGCCCCTCATCTTTGGCGAAGGCATTGAGAATTTGTATTGAGCTAATTTGAGCATCCCCTCTTTCTTCTTTATCTTCTTTGAGGATCATTGCGTTGAATGTCTTTTTTTCGGGCAGTCTCTAATTAGGTGCGGTCCATCACATAGATAGCATTTAATCTCTCTTCGGGAAATTACCTCAGGTGCCTTTCCTTTCTGTATTGCTGGTCTGTCCACGTTCTTATCATCTCGTACCAGCAATCTGTTTGGCGGTTTATCTCCCCCACTAGACCTTCTATTCATTACATCTCTTCGGAAGTCGATAAGGTCTTCTGCTATGGCAATCGCCTCGTCTATATCTTGGACGTTCCTTCTCTTGACTTCGTGGTAGGCCCACGCTTGCAGTCCGTCCAAGAAGTAGAACAACTTGTCTTTCTCTTGCAAATCAGGCAGCTCGAGGATTAAGGCGGTGAACTCTGCAACATATTCTTTGATAGCTCCCGTATGCTTTAATCCTCGTAGCTTCTTCATTGCTAATTCTTCTGCATTTTGAGGGCAGAACTGCTTCTTGAGTTGCCTTTTGAATTCTTCCCAAGACTCCAAGGTACATAGACCTTTCTCGATGACAGCACACTTTCTTCTCCAGCACAAGGCAGCATTTTCAGTCAAGTACATAGCTGCCGTATCGATCTTGGGTTTGTCTTCCTTAATTTCTGTGGCCTTAAAGTAACATTCAAGCGACCAGAAAAACTCATCAAGTTCTTTAGGGTTACGCTTACCTCCATATTTGGTTGGTTTAGGAGCGTCGGTTATCTGTGTGACCCTCGCAACGGTGCCTCCTGCTATGGCTGCTTTGCAAAGATTTAATTCGGCTTCTTGGGCTGCCATTCTAACCTTGATCTGGGCGACTTCCTCCCGACATTCGTTTCGAGTATTGTTAATGAGTCTAAGGAATTCCTCTTTTATCAAATCGAGGGAGTCTCTGACGGCTTCACATGTTTCCTTCGCACTATCGATGGTCTGCTCGGCATTATCTTTCCACTCAAGTATTTCTGCAACACGTATTTCTGTTCTGGTCAGCTTGTTCTCGAAGTTAGACAAAATGTCTGACGAAGAGCCCCTTCCGCCCTTCTTGGTTCTGCTACCCTCTGCTGCAGGAGGGATCTTCGGTGCATCGCCGGATACTTCAGTTGCCATGATCCCTTGCTACACGAACTAGGCTCTGATACCACGTGTCACGGGGTAACTTCTTTGACAAGTGTATCACGAGTGCCACTTAGCGTACTTCTAAGCTAAGTCAGGCTATGAACTCCGAGATTGATGATTAAGCGACAAAGGAAGCAAGGAACACGAGACCTACTTGATTAGGGATGCAAGAGAACACTTCTACAAAGCTCTTCTTTTATTAGTTCACAAGTCATTACAATACTTCTCAATGGTTTGGAGCAAATGAGCTCCATGCCTATTTATAGGCCCTTAAGGAAATATCTAGACTAAAGATATTTACATGGTTAATTCTAGACTAATCCTACTTAATATCTAAGATATTTAACTACTAATAATATCTTAGATATTGTACATGGTTAATTCTAGACTAATCCTACTTAATATCTAAGATATTTTACTACTATTAATATCTTAGATATTTTACATGATTTCTTAAGACTAATCTAGATTGTTAAGATATTTTAAGCCTTAAAATATTTTGGTGGATTAGTAGCTCTTCCCCGAGTACTCCGGAATCTTCTAGAGACCGTAACACGTAGCTTAGTTTGTTTGAGTTTTATGAAAATAAAGTTATGGAATTGGTTGTGATTTTGGGAACATTGTATATGTTGAAATTATAACACTTGGTTCTATGTGTTGTATCTAGTTTTAGAATCCGGAAGGCAAGATCAAAGTTTTGGAAGGTTGGAGTTTTGTCCGTCTACATCTACGCCAAGGTGAGTTCATCTATGTACAACTGTATACTAGTAGTTATATATCTAAATGTTATGTGTTTATTTGTTATTTGGTTTATTGTATCACATATGCGATGCTTAGAACATTGGATTGGTATTTCTAGTGATTTGAATATATTATGATTAGATGAAGATTGGTTCATTAACAAACTCTTGTTAGGTGCATTGAACTGTAAGAATATAGTGATTATTTGTGATATGCCTTGTTTATAATCTTTTGATAAATGTCTTGATTGTTGGAATATCTTTGTAATGTCTCGTTTGACACGATTTAAGTTGTATGAATTCCTTGTGTTGTGTCTCATTTGGACTGTCCTTGTATGAGATTCATTTGATATTGATTCGGGTTATGATAATCCTCTTGTTCCGGTCTCGTGGAGTTACCTTTGTTATTGTTTCGTTTGATATCGGTTATGATAATCCGCTTGAGTATTAGTTTGTGTGATATGTCGGTAGTGGACGCGGGAGTACCTGGCAGAGGAGTGGTATAGACCATGGTGGTGAAGCTGGATTATGGACTCGGTTAGGGGTGTCATGGTCACCTTCACCAGCCTCATTCCCTAATGGCCTAAGGGGGAATGACGCACTTTGATTCGTTTGGATTGTATTGAGATCTCGTTGATTCATGATGTGGTATTGTCTGTCGGTTACGGTGGTTACATGATGATTCCCGTGGAGTGTTGATTCGGTGATTGGTTCTTGATTGAGTTTATTATCTAGCAAACTATTGTTGATTCTTGCGATATAGTTGTATTCTCAGTGGCATTCATCCAGTATTTCTTGTTGATCCCGGATAAGTGTTGATACTCAGCTATGACGGATTCTCGGTAAATCTCATGTTAGGTTGTAAAGCTTCTCAGTCAGTTATGTGTTGAGGTGTACTTGATATAATATGAATTACTTGAATTGTTTTATATCATGTATATGTTATTATTCCTTTGTATTGTATATAATGCTAGTATTATTTTGTGCTTTATGAACTCACTAAGCCCGTTGTAGCTTACCCGTTCAGTGGACAAACATTTTACACGAAAAGATTAAAGGGAAAGCATATAGTATCTTGAAGTTGATCAGAGGTTTAGAAAATCTAAATCTGGTAAATATTTAGATAAACGAGATTGGGGTAGTTTTGTATTTTGATTGTAGTTAGTTGATTTGTATCCATAGACATTGTTGGTAGTGAAATTTTGGCTCATTTGTTATCTTATGTATAGCCGTTACCGAATCTGTAAGGTTCATCCTAATTACATAGTTATTGGAATGTTGAAAGTTTGATTGGCGGGTATTTGGACCCGGTCGTTACAGTACTACCCTAGTCTAAGCCAGTGAAAACAAGACACGTGACGGTTAATAATAAAAACTAATAAAAAAAAGTTTTTGTAACATGTGCCCCTAAGCATATGTTAAGGTGCATTAATTCAATTTTAGTTTTCTAATGAAGTCTCAGGTGTTGTTTGGTTCGCTGGAATTTGATGGAATCCGAGGAAATTGGAATCCAATTCCACCACATTCCAGTATTTGGTTCAAAAAAATAGAAGGAATTAGATTCCTAAGGGGGCGTTTGGTTCGCTGGAATCTTTGGGAATTTGAAGGAATTGGAATCCAATTCCTATGGATTTCTATGTTTGGTTGGACGGAATTGGAATCATTGGTTGGAAAACATTCCATCAAACAAGGGAATGTGAATTCCATCCAAAGTTGGAAGGATTTTGAAATCCCATGAATGAATGAATGTGTAGATTGCCATATTACCATCACCACCCGCCGCCCACCGCCGCCACCATCCATCACCGCCACCCGCCGCCCACCGCCACCTACCATCACCACCCGCCGCCCACCATCGCTACCGCCACCCACCACTACCGTTGTCGCCACCCACCACCTCCACCACCACCCACCGCTGCCGCAACCACCACCACCCGCCAACACCGCCAACCAGCACCCACCGACTACCACCGCCACCCACCACCATCACCGCCACCCGCCACCACCACCACCCGCCACCACCACCTCCCGCCACCACCACCCACCAACACCGCCACCCACCGCTACGACTACCCTCCACCGCCACCCACCACCACCCGCCACCACCACCACCTCCCGCCACCACCACCTCCCGACGCCACCACCCACCAACATCGCCACCCACTGCTACGACTACCATCCACCACCACCCACCAACACTGCCACCCACCGCTGCGACTACCCTCCACCACCACCCACCGCCACCGCCACCGCCTCCACCACCCACCCATCACTACCACCGCCACGACCGCCTCGCCTCCACCACGTTGTCGCCGCCACCACCACCACCATCACTACCTATACTAATAAGGGCAAATTCGTATTTTTACAGAATTCTAATTCATTTCCTAGCGACCAAACATAATATTGAATTGAATTTCAAATCCATTTCCTGCCAACCAAACACAATACGGAATTGGAATCCAATTCCTGACAATTCCAAATCCTTCCTAGATTCCAATTTCCATCAGAAGCATTCCAGCGAACCAAACGCCCCCTAAATGATGAAAACATTTCACAAAATTAAGGATTCTCATTTCCATCCAAATATTGATGGAATTGAATTCAAAGATTGGATGGAATGCTCATTTACCTTTATACCCTTTATACCCACCAGCACAACCACCATCATCCATCACCACCATCGCCACCACCACCACTCACCGCCGCTACCACCGCCACCACCCGCCACCGCCGCCACCACCCCCTCCCACCGCCGCAACCACCAACCGCCGCCACCAATCGCCACCGCCGCCGCCACCACCACCCACCCATGTTGCTGCCACCGCCATCCACCCATGCCACCACCGCCACCCACCCATGCCACCACCACCACCCACCGTCGCCGCCACCCACCCATGCCACCGACCACCACCACCCACCGTCGCCGCCACCCACCCATTCCATCGACCAACGCCACCGCCGCCGCCACCCACCTCCACCACCACTCACCCATGCCACCACAACCACCACCGACCACCACCTCCGCCACCAGCCACCACCACCACCATCACCACTACCACCCACCGACCGCCACCACAACCACCCACCACCACCAACCAACCACTACAAGCAATAAGGGTAAATTCATCATTATAGATAATGAACTTCATGGTTTATATGTTCAAGAGATGTGTTAAATGTATTTTCTACTTATAATGAAAAGTTGTTCGTTAATTGATGCTTCTTAACATGTGTCTAGGAGGCACATGTTACAAAAAACCTAAGAAATTATTATATATTGCAAGTAGACTAAAATGAATTTTAACACATAAACTTTTACTGGTGAGGTGGCATGTCAATATTAAAGTGAATGTAGAATATTACGTGAGCAAAACCTAAATTAAGATGCAGCAACCAAAACAAAAGCCATAGCCATTAATTAATATCTGATCACAAGGCAAACACGCATCCAATGAAAACGTTTAACACCTCATCATATCCAAATACTAAATCGAGAAATGTAATCAAAGTTTTTTTAAACCATTCCCTTTGCATTTGCCCCAATAGATCACACTTGATACCTACAACAGTTTCATCATTAATTAGACTATAACTGTAATAATATGCTTTTCCTAGAGTAAATTACATAAATCGTCTTCGTAGTTTCTATCAAATTATAGATTTCTTCCCTCAACTTTTTTATTATACAGAATGGTCCGTACTTTTAAAAACCTGTATCAATAGTCGCTAATTTTGAAACTAGTTATATCAACGGTCCCTAATAACTTTACATCTTTTTATTTTAGGTAGCATTGCCCGTTTGTGTTAGAAAATTTTAAAATTAGGGACTATTTCGTGTAATAGAAAAGAAGTAGAGAAACGATATACATAATATCATACAAACCACTTGAAAAAATTATGTGATTTACTCGAATATTAATTAAATTGGGAACAGGTCAAAGCTTGAAAGTTGAAACTCTCCCAAAGTGCATCAAAGTTGTTTTTTTTTCTTTCAAAATCTACATTCTCATTTTAAATTTGTAAATTGTAATACATTTCTAGATTGTAATAATACAGTTTTTACAACATGTTAATTACTTATAAAAGTGGGAAAAAAAAAAGATAAATATTTGCAGATAGCCTGACATAGTCCAAGTTGACCCATTACCCGACCCACCCATTTGTCAACTCTATTTAATATAAACTACAAGGGTAACCACAAAATGAGCTGGCTGGCGGGTACCCTGTAACTATATTTTGTGGCAACCGGATGGTGGTTGGTGGTGGCAGTAATGATGGTGGGTGGTTGTGGTGGTGGTCGTGGATGGTGGGTGGTGTGTGATGTGGTGGTGGCAATTTTAGTCGGGTAATGAACATAAATTCTGGTAACTCGGTTGATTAGGACTATGTGTTACTAACTCAGAGGTTACAACTTCAAGTCTTGCATGGTGCATATTTTTTATAATCACAAATGTGTTCTAGCGAGTGTGTTGGCTAAAAATTAAGGTTTGCTAATTTGGGAAGGTCTCAAATGCATTATATATAGTAAATATGAGTAGCAACTTACCCGAAATGACGTTTTCACTTTCTGTACAATATGTCATAATGACCGGGTCGATAAAGCAAGACAATAAACGGGTTGGTTTTAGGCACACTTTCGGTTGCACTAGTATTAGTATTAGTTGGAACAAAATCATGATGATTAACACTAACACCACCTTCCTTATCACACGAGCTGCGGTCAAGATACACAACCCGAATAGGTACACCCAATGCGTCAGACAATGCTGTTATGTGAACATGGTCACTTTCTTCACCCATGGGTTCCACTGATGTCTTGCAAAACTAATTATATAAAAGAAATCAAAAAATAAAAAAATCATGCGAAATAAACAAATATTAATTGGAGTTGCTGGTGTGGAAGTGGAGGAAACCTGTTCTACAGTTGTGTTTGATAAACCGAGTATGAACGGTTCGAAGAATTCCGACCGTTTTTTTATCTCCCCGGAGCTCACGAATATGAAAAACATTACCACTGTACACTAACTTCTGTTAGTAAAATTACATAAATAGTCCTTCTGGTTTGTAGGAAATTACGGATTTGGTCACGCGACTCACCATAGTCGGATACTGACTGATCACGACTTCTGAGAATAAGCTCGTCATGACTGAAAACAAGAAACATATCATACAAACTAGAATTAAACCTTATTATATTCAGAAAAATAGACATTTCACTTTTGATTTTTCTTAAAAATAAGTTGAACTCAGTTATCAAACAAACCTTATAGAATCTTCATTCCCTGGAATAACACTTTCCAGCTGCTCGATAAACAACTGTATGGCACAACTTCTAGAATTACAAACCAAATAAAAATAGCACAAAAAAAATACATCAAATAAACATGGATAAAGTTAAAACCACTTACTGAGAAAAAATCTTCAAAAGTAAAGTCAGCATAACCTAAACCCTGAAGTGTTTTTCTGCAAATTTCCACACTGGCTTTAACACGGTCAACCTCTGCCTTATCTTGTGATTCCAAAATATGTTCCTTTAACATAAATAAATAATTGTTTTTAAAAAAAAAAAAAACCCTTAAAACTGGTAAGCAGTGTAGATAACTAACTAGTCAAAAGGTTAGTTAGTTAAGTTAACATACAAGGTAAGAGAACATAAAACTTCTAAAGAAACAGTTTCCATCTCCACGTGTTCGTCTGATTGCACCATATTCTTCACTTAGCACCTGCATCATATTTAAACCTTTATTTTCTTCAAAAAATAAATAAGGAATTAGTACAAAGAAGGAAAAGTAAACCTTAATTTTCTCCAGTAAAATGGGGCTTCCAGACTTATATTCAGCTTCTAATGAAGACAGAGGTTCCTGCAGTGCCATAAAATAAATTTTAATCTATAATATATTTTTAGATAAAAGACCAAACATTACAATCACATTATGCATTTAGATAAAAGACCATAAACCTATGACTGTAAGTCTAAAACAAAGAACAGACTTCTTTGCAGGTGCAAAGAACACCTAAATAAGAATTCAGTTTGGCAGTGGCCCAGAAAGTAAATTAGAGTAAATTACAAAATCGGTCCCTGTGGTGTGCTCAAAATACTTTTAGGCCTTAAACTGGTAATCGTTTTTTCTTTTGAACCACACTGGAAGAAGAAAAAAAAACATATAGCACAACGTTAGGGACCACAACCGCAAAAAGTATCGAACAGGGACTAAAGCGACTAGTTTTACAGGGACGATTTTTGTAATTTACTCTACAAATTGTAAACTGAAAAAGGCATTTGAACTTTGAAGCACTAATATTCTGTTACCTTATCACCAACATATGGAAACTTTGATGCATCCTGTTCCCATATAGAAAACTGTTGTTGCATGACATCACTGTCCTTGTAATTGGACCAATCATCATCAGCTTCATAATCAGTTATGAATGTTGTGGACTCTGTTTCTGGTTCCACTGGAATCTCATCCTGGTTCTGCATCTTTATTGGTAGAAATTTAGATGTTCAATTATATTGTTGCAATCTTTTAACCAATAACAATAGTATGTTCAATTATGCTGTTGCTTTCACTTTTCCTAACAGCCTGTTTTAAAAGATAAAATAGGCAAGAGGGTGGTTAGGTTAATATTTAAATAAAAAATTTATGAAGCTAGGATATAGATAAGATGATCAAAACTGATTGTGTCACAATGCAATAGAGCAGATAAGTTGTGGTTATATATATAACCACAACTGCAGGATTTGTGTCCTTATATTTACTTATAAGCTAGAGTTTCAAACCCTAAAATAGTAGTACTTCTCATAACAGAGATCGGGTATGAATATTTCATGCGTTATAAAAACAAACTTAGTTCTCATATATGTATTTTTCAGAATTTGTAAATTCGATTTACAGAAGACCAGAGAGCAGTTTTGGCATATATCCTGAATACATGTTGAGAGCTCACAGCCACGAGTCATGAGTGGCTAACTACTTGACATTGAATTGTCTGTGAGTTATTAATCGTCTTACTTTTTTACAGTATCAATTGAATACATACACGATTGTTCTTGACCTATTTAATTAATGGTTCTTCACGGTTCCAGTAGAGTTTTGACTCTCGCAAATGGAATAGTACTAAATTAATATCACATTCATACGCATGTGATTCCACATTTCATTTTGTTACCATGCCTCATCAGATAATTGCATCGAAAATTTATAAGGGTTGAAAACTATTGAAAGGGCGCATAACAAATTGAATGAATCGAGAGGGCAAATTTTTGCTGCGGTAACTGATACATTGAACTATAAACAATAGAGATTCTTAGTTGCCCTAATTTTGAGCAAAAAATAAAGAGATCAACTCAATTTTAGATTAAACAAAGAACTGGAATGTACAAAACCCTAATTTCAGTTAAAATTAAGAGAAACAACGAACCTGTAAGGTGAAGATTTGTAGATTGCAACGATGAAATGATGAGAGATTTGAGAGAATCAAGAAGATCGGGAGAAGGTGAAGGTGTGAATTTAGACGATGCGTGAGTTGGGAGTTGAGCGAAGAAAAAGAAGTGATGAATGTAGGTTTGGGCGGCTTTTTGAACACGCTGTATGAGACAATGGGAATGAGGAACTGCTTTGCAGATAACTATTACTCCCTCCGTCCCTAAATAAAGTTCCATTTCACCTTCAAGTTTTGTCCCTAAATAAAGTTCTCATTTCTCAAACTTAAGGGACCCACTTAATATAATAATATTATTACCAATACTTTCACCACTAACTATCTCTTAAAACACTTTCTCTCTCCAATCAAACCTTATATTTTAATCAAAAGTAATATCAAATACCCCACCATTAACTATCTCCTAAAATGTTGTGCCCAACACAAATGGGAACTTTATTTAGGGACGGAGGGAGTACATCTTTCTTAAATTAATTGTTTACTTTTAATTTATGAGTTTTGATAACGACACTCTTTGTTATTTTGTTACTGTCATAAGATAAGAATAAAACAATTGCATATTCATCTATCACCGACTTCTGAATTTTAAAAGTTACTCATCCATAAATGCATTTATTCATCTATAACCGACTTCTAAATTTTAAAAATTACTCATGCGTACCATATTTATTGCATTTAGAAAACTCGTAATATATAACCAATTAAAAAGAATTTATGTAAAATAGAAATTTTGATTGGTGACACAATATAATTAATGTAGTTTTTTTAAATTGTGTTTTGGTCTCGTACACAACAATTTTGGGCCGGAGGGAGTATTTTATTATTTAGAATTTAAATTAAGTTCCATCATTCGGTCCACCTTTGTTAACGCGAATCGTTAGTTTCTTTCGTTGGTTAACCGAATAGCGAAGGAAGATAGGTGGTGGGTTTTGAAGCATGTAGGTGGGGCCAAGGAAGAAGGTTGAGAATTTAAAGAAACAAATTTAATCATTCAAACTATTTAATAAAGTTTTGATAATAATACTCTAAGGGCTGTCATTATACATCCATCATAATCTTGTACATTAATCTATAAATACTCCACTAATTTTATGAACTACTTCTCTACATGAATTAATGTACAACTTTTATAAGTTTAGAGACAGCCCTAAGGATCAAAACCCTTTAATAAATAGTTAAATACACTCGTTAACCAATATATTATCTCGAAAATACAGGACACACAAATTATCATCCATCTCAAACAATCCAAACAGGCTAATTCCGTACACCATGAGCCGCGGAAACGAGCTATTGCAATCATACGATATGAATCAACAACTATATCACTCGGATCCCATCACTGCCAAATTCTTCAAATGTCGGGCAAACGAGCAACCGGTTACCTAGCAACATCACTTAGATTCCGCATCCGGTTATGGATTCAACCATACTTTCAAAACGGTTCCGGTTATGGATTCAACCCTACTCTGCCTATGATTCCGGTTTTGCATCTAGTGCCAGTTTTCAGCAAGTATGCTTTCAACCAGGTATAGAATTGATAAAAAAAACACAATCATAAATCAAATAGAAATAAGAAAAATAATAATAAAGAATCGCTTCCAAAATTTTAGAAAATATTAAAAGCCAGTTTCAAACAGGAGTGGAAGACGAAACCGAGGGCTCGGCTGATGAACATATTGACGCCTTTTAAAATAGATGGAAAAGGGTACAAGGAAATTGGTCAACTTGTGGAATTTGACCCGTTGTCAGGTTGAACCCGATATAATAAAACCATGCGATTTTTACTTTGTTTCATGATGCTTAATATGTTATTTTATAAGAGAACCAAATATTTTCTAGCTATGTATAACTAAATTCACCAAAATAAATAAAAAAACCTTTTTATTGGTTAAAACTTAAATGAAAAGGTTTTATGTAAGTTGTCTACTATGTAACCTTAAGTCTTAGTTGAGATATAATGTAGTATCTAATAAACTAATAGTGTGAGTATTTGGATTAGTTTAAAATTTGTTAAAAGTTCTAATTAGAAATGTTGTGCGCAATAATAGTAGGTCCCATAATAGTATTGGCCAGCAGATAACTTCACTATTCAAGATTCACCATGAAATTTAAACTCAAAATCCTACAAAAAGAAGACATACGTAGATGGAGTTTGTGGATTGTAATCCAATGATTAAACTAATGATTAAGTAATAACAAGTGATAATTTGGAAGATTGGGATGGATAGAGTTGAGAGAAAACTAAGAACACTTTGCAATAGATGGGGAGGTTACAATTAGGCAAAGTTTAATGGTAATTAGTTTAGACCAAGATATTTATACCTAGACCTAATTTCGACTAATTACACATGTCACACCAGAGTTAACTTTAACAAGTATAATAATGTACCCTCCCTGGAAAGCAAGTATGCAGCTAATAACTAGAGATTGCATTTTCGACCCGTTTACTTATAAATGGGTCGAGTCACATTGTGCTTTATTTTTAGCGGGCCAAATGTGTCAGCTCGCAACATTTAGCTACAAGGGAACTCTACAAATGTGTTTAGGGTTTAGGTACCCCAAACTCAACTCACCCTTCAAATACTTAGAAAAATAAAGGTGGCAAAATATAACATAAACCAAAAAAAGCAGGCTTTTGAAATAGATTAGCTGCTCACATTAGGTTTAACCAAATGCGACAAAAATGTGGAGTTGTACAATTGCATCAACACAGTTCAAATCAAGCAATCTAATCGACATTTTTCAGAACGGGTTGACTTTAACATGTATTATGTACATCTCCAACAATATAAATGAACAAGTTACAACTTTTTTTTTTCTTTTTTTAATATCATTCTCCAAAAAGATTTTAGGAAACAATAAGTCACTTTCATCCCTCAGTGTCAATACTGTTGTTGTTGTTGTCATCATTTGTGGGAATTTGTCTTCTTTCTGGGGAGATATTTAACGGATCACTTGTTGATGATGAACCTAACAATCGGCCAACGGTTGAAGTTGTTGTAGAGATATTGTAAGCGAAAACTCCCATTGGGTGGTCAAACTTGCAACTTGGACCAAATTTGCATATACCGTAACGGGAATAGAATATGCATAAAGGCTCTCCCTGAATTATTAAAGACCAAAATACATTTTAGTACCCTGAATTATTAAAGGTGAAACATCGTGCACCAAACTTGACAAAATGGCCGATTCAGTACCCGACTCATTAATTTGATCACATTTTCTTACTTGACTTACTTTCCTTTGAACTTTTGGCGGACTAAAAATATACTTTTGACTTACGTGAGAAAACAATACCAAATTAATGAGTTAGATTACTAAATCGACCATTTTGTCAAGTTCAGGATACCACATGCTACACATTTAAGTGTTCAAGGTAGTAGAATATCTAGTCAGCCAAGTACACAGTACTAAAATGCATGTTGGCCAAAAATTGAATATTGTTTATAACTTCTAGACTTCTAGTCCATATAATGGATTCAAGAATGATGAAGTTGTTAATGAAATTTATGTAATATGGAAATAATGTAAAAGAAAAAACTAACCGGACGTAACGGAAGGCCCATTGGGCTAAGAACACAATCAGGAACAGGAATTATTCTTTCTTTGGGATGATGAAATCTACAAACTGCACCAAATTTACAATCACCAGTTTTCATGTAAAATTGGCATTCAGGTTGACCAGGTCTTTCTGGGAAAACATTTTCATTTGCTAATGCATAATATCCCGTACGATACGGTGAATACGTTCCTTCAGTTTGGCGGGAAGTTGCATACATTTGACTGTTGTTTCCGCTTGTTTGTTGTTGACTTTCTGAAGACGAAATTGAACCTATTTGACCCTGAATAAAAGATTTATCGAGTGAGATTATAAAGCATTTCTGTACTAAGTCGTCAACTGTTACATCCAAAAATATATTAACAAATAACAAGTATACTAGATCCAATTTGTTAATTTATTATGTATTACTTAAAGTAATAACTTTTCGCATCACAAGTATTAAACTGATTACAATGGCCATGTCTAGAAAGAAAGTTATTAAATGCTTGGAACATCTCATAATTAGTTTTCATTCGAAACACTTAACGTTATTATGATACTATGTTTTAAAAAAAGGCAACATTATTGTAATGCTATGGTTGTTTTTAATCAGATTTAATACTTCATTTGCGTAAAAAATTCAGAGAAAAAGGACAAAAAAGGTGTTAACAGGTCAACTCATCCCAAACTTACCCCTTTCGAGTTTCAACCCATTCTATTTTTTTAACACTTTTATACATTTTAGCCCATTTGGTCCCAAAAAAATCAGACTTGAGGCCGTTTGATAGTTGCTGGCTGAGTTCTGAGTCCGACTCTTTCTATAACTGGATCAACATAATAATTTGGACTGAGTCCAAAGAATTGTGTAAACAACATGCAGACTCGGACCGAGTCCGGAATTGGACACGGTCCGAACAAAAAATCAAACGACCCCTAACATTAAAAAATAACTAACCTACTTTAAATCATACATAAAAAGTGATAAATAAGAAAAGAAGATATATAAAATCTCACACTGTATGCACTCCATCCAGGAACTGGGACTACCCCTTGTGGTAAAATCATAGGTGCATAATTAGGAGTTTGCCAGCGAGGACTAATAAACGAAGCTCTAGACATTGACCAATTTGGGTATGACTGTTGACCAACAGGACTAGTTGGCGATTGGACAGCTGGATACCCACGAAACGAGACCATCATATTAGACTGTGTCGGTTGAGGATGGTGGAATTTGCACGTGCTACCAAATTTGCATTGTCCCGTTCTTAAATAATAAGCACATTCAGCTTCATTCTGCATTAAAAAAATATAGAATTTAGTTCCCTAACATAATAAAAAAAGTTGAGGGACGGAATCTGTAATTTCATACAAACCACAGGGTTGATTTATGTAATATAGTCTAGTAAAAAAAAGAATGAGAATATAAATGCAAACCGTTCGAAGTGGATAACCTAAGACATTAAGTGAAACTGTTCCAGCAATCCCGGCTTTCTCTCGGGGATGATGAAACTTGCATGTTGCTCCAAACTTGCAAGTACCCGTTTTCAAGTAGTACTGTCAAAAAATGTAAAATAAATTAAAACACAAAATCATAATATGACACTGACAGATATTGTATTTATATCAAATAAAAAACATGTAGATTCATTAGATGATATTGTGGATAATAGATACTTGCCTGACATTCAGGCTGTCCTGCTCTTTCTGGATATTCTCCTCTCATTTTGGCAGTTGCAATTGCCTGGAAAAGTGAATACTATTTAAATTTAAATGGCCAAAATGCATTTTAGTATCCTGAACTTGACTGACCGGGTCTTATACTACCCAGAACAATTAAAGGTGTAACATGGTACCCTGAACTTGACAAAATGGTCAATTTAGTACACTAACTCACTAATTTGGTATTGTTTTCTTACTTGACTTACTTCCGTTGGAGCTTTTAATAGACTAAAAAATGTACGTTCATCGTCATATATTGAGATTAGAAGCAAATCAAGTGAGAAAACAAGACCAAATTAGTGAGTGAGGGTACTAAATTGACCATTTTGTCAAGTTCATGGTACCATGCTACACCTTTAATAATTCAGGGCAGTAGAAGACCTAGTTAACCAAGTTTATGGTACTAAAATGTATTTTGGCCAATTTAAATTGCTCTCAAGGAAGCTATATTTCATGGACAATTATGAACAGGAAAATAACTAAAAATTTGTTAATTTTTTTGCGAATCAATGAAGTGATGCAATTAGAATTTGAATAATTAATTACATTTGGTTGAATATTTACCAATTTCCGGTTAGGAGGATGATTGAAACGACATGTTGCACCAAATCGACAAAGGCCTGTTCTGATGTAATAAGAACAATCTGGCTCTCCTTCACGAACAGGATAAGGTCCTGCTTCCATTACTTCCATTGATCACAACTTCAGTACATCTGAAATAATATTTAAAAAGATATTTTACAAATTTTGTTATCTGTACATGTAAAATTCAATCATATTATTGACTTATCTAACTTTTTCTTCTTTATTAATTACATGTGCATAATATCAGATGACTATTTTTCTAAGTTCAGGGTACTATGTTGCATATTTGACAGTTCAAGGTAGTAGATGATACAGTCAGCCAAGTTCAGTGTTCTAATATGCATTTTGCTGTGTAATTGGTGTAACAATTGTAAAGAGACATTATCAAGTTCTGAAGCTATATGAATAAAATTCAATAGTTAATGACATATCATATCATATAATAATAATAATAATAATAATAATAATAATAATAATAATAATAATAATAATAATAATAATAATAATAATAATAATAATAATAATAATAATAATAATAATAATATACTCTTTACATCAAAAGAAATGAAAAAAAAAGTAAAAAGAACAAAAATTTATTATTTAATGGAAAATTATAAACAATTGCATTAACAGGGCCTACAAACATAATCAGGAGTACCGAAATTTTATGAATTATATGTGAAGCAATAATTATGAACATAATCCTGACAGACGCAAACAGAAACATAAGTACAAATTCGAAATTTAAATCACAATCGAAATCACACTGACATTTGATCATATTAGAAAAGACATTAATCAACACAAGCGTAACGATATCATAACCCATTGATTAAACTCGTAATAGCAGAGTAATAAATATATAAACAAATGGATTGAAAAAATTTAAAAAGAGGAGGATCTAATGACAGAGATAAAGAGAAAACCTCGGCTTTGACAGTCGATCGTGACATCGGAATTCAGATATAAAGTTTATACCACAACAACCACACTGAAACGGCGTAAAACACCGCCGGCGAAATTGTGTCTCCGGCAATCACATGCGTCAATCTCTCTGAGTGTCGCCGGTGTCCGATCAAATGGGTGTATGTGTGTGAGAGAGAAAGAGAGAAGAGAGAGAAAGGGAGATTTTTGGTTCGTTTTCTGCTCTCCACAAAACAGTAGAAGAGAGAGGATGAAAACCAACCAACCATTTTCCCCAACGAAACCCCCAAAAACCAAAGACACACTCACACAAGTCATCTCTTTGCTTTTTTTCCTTTTTTTATCACACGCGCGCTAACAAACATGTAATTTTGCTACGAGGGAAATGTGCTCCACGCGCGCATTACTACCTTTGTGTTTAGTTAGCCTTAGGCTTGGCGGTATAGAACTACGGCAAGGGTGGCGTGGGGTGAGGTGGACGGCCACGCCGTGGCATGGCAAGGTAACACCGCCCCCCGAACGGTGTTGGGGTGCGGCGTGGGAGGAGGAGGAAACGGTCCTCGGGCGAGGGCGAGGCGCGGAGGGGTCGAATTTGGCCAATATAGCCGTTGGCAATGGCTATATAGCCGTTAGAATTTAAAAAAAAAAAAAAAACTTTTTTTTAATTATTTACCTATATATATTTACATACTTTCACTCATTTTACACACACAATTAACCCATTTTACTCTCTACAAACTCCAATCTTCATACCTCTCTACTTACAATGGATCCACACAACAACTCTCCACAAACACCCAACCAACATTCACAACAAAATATACCACCGAACCTTGGATTTGGTAGCTACGAGCCGTATGTCAACATCCTAAATTCCGGTGTTGTCCCACCTCAATTTTATCCACAAACCGCACCTCAATATCAACCTCAATTTCAACAACCTCAATTTCAACAACCTCAATATTCACAAAATGTATCTCAATTTGCACCCACCGGCCAATATTTTCAACAAGGAATTCATCAACAAACCCAAACACAAGAACCACAAGCGGGGGGAGCAAGCGAAAGGGGAAAGGGAAAGGGAAAAGGAAAGAAAAAGAGGTTGTTGAAGAAGTTGGGGAAGAAGATGTGGAAGAAGACACACAACTTCCATGGACGGAAAAGGAGGAACTTGTGTTGTGCCGAGCTTGGTGTGGCACTTCTAAAAACGAGAACGACGGGAATGGCATGAGAATTAAAAGCTATTGGGAAGCCATTCTTTCTAAATTTCATAGCTTCATGGGAGTCCCGCCATACCGAAAAGACAATAATCTTATAGCAAATGGTGTGACATAAACAACAAGGTTATAAAATTTAATGGTATATACAACAAACTCTCGTCGGAAAGAAGTAGCGGAATGGCCGAGTTTGATGTTTTGGAGGCCGCCAAGAAACAATACTAAGTTGAAAAAAAGGGCCATAATTTTGAGCTAGATCGACATTGGTTGATTTTAAAAGAGGATCCAAAATGGATCGGCACAATTACTAAAGATCAACAACAATCGAAGCGCTCAAAAAGTTCACAATCGGTTGACGTTTCTGATGGTCGTTCTCGTGTCGACCTTAATGCAGGGGACGATGAATTTCCAGATGACCTATTCGACGACATTGATGAAACCCCAACTCCTCTTCAACGACCAATTGGAAGAGACAAGGCTAAACGAGCGGTAGGCATGCGGCGGAAAAGGAAGCGAAGAGCAAGCATAGGGAAGATATTCAAAAACGATTAAACGACCACGTTGAGGCAACGAAAGAGCGCGTAGAGATGCGTCGTCTACAAGTTCAAATGGAGAAGGAGAAAGATGAAAGAGATAGGGCGCTTGCAACCGAACAAAGAATGATCAATAATTTGAATATTTTGAGTATGCAACCACCGCCATGCTTGCCGCAAGAAGATCTTCATCATTTCCTAGCCGCGAAGGAAAGAGCCCGAAAAGCGATGAGCGATTTAGGATTGTAGTTTTTTTATTTTAAGTATTTTTAATTTTAAGTATTTGTATTTTTAATTTAATGTATTGTTATTTTAATTTTAATGGAAGTTTAATATTATGTTTAAAAAATAAATGGAAAAGAAATGATGAGATGGAAAATAAAATGGTATGGTGTGGTGTGGTGAGTATTTCCACCAAATGATGTGGTGTGGTGGTGGTGTGGTTGCTTAGGTGACGGTGATGTGGCAAAAAATATGGGTACCACATGTGGTACCCATACCTAGTAGCCTTAACACGTGCAACACATTATTCCTGTAAACTACATTAAAATTATGGGATTGCTAACCATTATTTAAAAATAAGTTATGATTAGGAATAATACTATACAATTGCTAAAGCATAACTACCATGAGGTGGTTATTAAATTTTATGGGGTTAGTTTTTTTTATGGTTAATGTACACCTAATTTAAGCCCTCGTGTTTTTTTCTTAACTATTGAGCTAAGAACTATGGTCAGCAAAATCCAAAAATAATTTCGAAGTAACCAAAAAAAAGGTAAGAGCAAAAGGTACAGTGATTAGTGAAGGTGTTAACATGTTAAAGACATATTAAAATGTATTTTCAGGTTTTAAATCGTTTAATATACCATCATGGCCACGGCGTGAGAGCTTTAACATTTATATAACGTGAGTCATGATGTGATATAACTCATGATATAGAGCATTGGCGTGGGTTTAACATCCCACATCTTGTGCTCTAATAATGATAATAAGATTTGTTCAAATAAAAAACGTTCTTATAGTAATACCTAGACTACCCGTGGTGAAAAAATCGGGTTTGATCAGCGTCGTCACATCAGTATTACATCAACATTTTCTCCTTCCGACCAAATACATGATAAATTCCGACTAAACCTATGTACCAGATTCGTACCATTTCCGCTTCGAAATCAACCATTTTCCCTTCGAAATCAACCACTTTTGCCTTCGAAACGTGGTCGCCAATGGGGCTTGGGGACGCATCGCGCTTGAGGGATGTAAGGGGTGGGATGCGTGTGTAAAGTGGGTTTCCAAGATAGAGAGAGATGTTGATGGAAAAAATATTGAAACACAAGGCGCAATTATTAGGTGACTTCATGATTATGATTTTAACAATGTTTTTCTTGGACAAAAACGAACGTTTAGGAAAACGAATTACAGATGCAGGCAATGGCTAAATGGTCAAAACCAACAAACTTTGGTTGTTGCATTTCTATACCGGTTAAAAAATATAGGTGATTATCAACATCGTGTGTTTTGTCTCTATTAGAATTCCTCAATCCGGTTATAAAAATACAACTTTGTCTATAACCAGGTTAAATTAAAGATCATCTTTACTCAATCTGATATTAGTGGAGATTTCAACCCGATTGACGTGTTTTTAACGTTTGACCTATTTGACATATGATGATGAGATTTTGGTTAATTGTATTGACGGTCTTCTATGCTCTTTTAGAAAAAAAGCGCAACCATATAACATTTGTTTACCGCAAAACATAATTACAAGTTACTCACTTCTGTATCACATGGGTACACTGCTAATTAATACTCCCTCCATTTCAAAATTATTGTCCACTAGATAAAAACACACAAATTAAGAAAAGTACATTAATTTCACTTTTTCACCAATCAGATTTTCTCTTTCCCGCTTAAATTCTTTTTGATTGGTTGTAACTTAAAAGTAGACAATTAATTTGTGCCCAAGGCTTGTAGTCTGGTGGTATTTGAGAAGGGTGTAAGGTGATGCTATTGGTCATGGGTTCACGTCTTATTTGAGGCGAATTGAAGTAAATTAGTTGCCGTTTAAAAAAAAAAGACAATTAATTTGTCACATACAAAAATAGAAATATGACAATAAAACTAGGACGTAGGGAGGACTAGGGAGTAGTAATATGAATAAATAATATCCCAAAACAGAAAACAGCCATTCACTTTCTCGATTTTACATAAGCAAATTAAAGATGGCATCCAAAGCAATTACATGTTTTTGGAGTGAATGAACAGAATCCAAAAGGTCGATTAGGGATGTTGCAATTGAGTTCATAGCAACAATGAGATGGCAAGCAATGCTTACCACCACCGGTGCAACAAGTACAAAGTGAACAAATTTTAAATCCGGCGTATTTCCGGCTGTCATTTAATATCAAACCCACCATTTCCCATTCTCCAGGCTCTGTTAATGGCACCAATGATTCCTCCGTCGTTGACCCTTTTGCCTGAACAAAAATCAAAATTATGTGAAAACAAGATCTACAAATTAGTGAGAGACAAAATGTAGCAAAGACGCTGAAATTCAAGAGAAAGAAAGAATTACATGGGAAAAATGAATTGGGTTAAGGAGAATGCAGAAGAAAAGGGGAAAGAGGGAGTGAAGAATCACACTAGCTGCAGCAGGATGCATGTTTCTGTGTTAACTTGTTTTGTATAGAGGTACAAAACTTTGTAACATTGATATTAGTATATCACTATCAAACATAAACTCTTCATTGAGTAATTAAGAGAGATTATATTGCTTGCTTTATCAATACAACACAATACAAGTCTTCAAATCAAATAATAAGATTAAAATAGAGAATTAATGAATTACACTATATTACAACATGCACATGTCTATGAATAGAATGATGAAATAGAAAAATTTAGTATGAATCAATATAACTTTTCAATTATTAATGTGGTATTTGGCTAACTTTATTTAAAGTAACTTATTAACTTTTGTTGTTATCAAAAGTATTAAGCTTAAAAAAGTTTTTGAATATTACCCAAATGCTTTAAGTAATTAAATTATTAGTTTAATGTCTCAAAACAATTTAAAGTAAAAACATAAATTTTATATATACAAATAATTGATTATATGTATTAAGGATAAGGAAAAATATTTAAGCTAATGGATCTATGTAAGTATGTAATCCATGTCCTTTTTTAAGATAAAAATTAGTAGGGTATCCGTTCAAAATAGCGTGTAGTTATTATGGTTGATTATTACATAAGCGGCATAAGTTGGATTTGTAAATGTTTATCAGTTTTGGTAAAATTCTTTGGATTTATCAGTTTGTGTAAATGTTATGTGGCTTTATTGCTTTGGAAAACGTTTTTCGAATGTATCTAGCGTTATATGTGCTTTCAGAATATTTAAAATTAAGAGATTTTATCATATGAGCTGAATTTATAATGTTATGTGTAGTATAAATGCTATCTAGCTATTTGATTTTGATTAAATTTATAATGTTATGTCTAGTATAATTGCTATCTATTTGATTTTATACCTAATAGGTTATTAGGAAAATTAATTTGCTATAACTTGCATTTTAAAAAGTATTTTTGTATTATATTGAATATACGTGCATTCATAAATTCAAGTTCTTAACTTTTAAGAATATAGATTATTAACTACTTTATAAGCCTAGAGATAGTGTTTAAAATAGTTCTTAAAATTTGTGTAGTTAAATGGGACAAATCTCAACCATTGATTAATAGTAATTAATGGTCAAGATTATTTATGTATTTTATAAATGAATGGGTATTTTGGTCATTTTTACAATAATTTTTTTTATATTATTTTATATTTTACTTTTTTATTTTTAAATTTTTTATAAATAATTTGATAGTCACATGTGATTGTACTACAATCTAACATGTGATCAAATATACACAGTAATATCACATGTGGTTATCATACGTAATCACCAGAAAATATTACTATTATTTTTTAACGAAAAATAAAGAATTTAAAAATTAATAAGAAAAACTAGAAGAAAAAAATTATAATTGCCAAATGACCAAAGTACCCCTTCATGTAAAAATATGTGATTAATCTTATTAATCAATGGTTGAAATTTGTCCCTTAAGACTACATAAAAACTAAAGACTACTTTGAACATTTACGTTCAAGCCCATTCTAAAATTATATATACTTCCTCCGATTTAAAATAAGTGATACATTGTTGGTTTCATGGTTTTTGAGGCAAAATATGATAATGATAATTAAATTAGATTAGATTAATTGGATGGTTAGTGGGGAATGAGTCCCACAAATTTTGAATAAAGTGAGGTTAATGATGTTTCAAAGTAAAAATAAGGGTAAAGATGTCAATCTGTCATTTCACTTTATTAAAGTAAATCGTTAGTAGGTATGAGTCCAACTACTTTTTACTAAATAATGTAAATTTTCAAAGTGTATCACTTATTTTGATACACCCAAATATGAAAAGTGTATCATTTATTTTAAATCGGAGGAAGTAGTAAAATTCTAATTTGTATTTAATCTCATAATGGGTTACAATTTACATGAGTATAAATCTAATAAAGAACTTGGGCCGCTAATGGACATATACATTAATAAAATTTAGGCTCTATAAAATGATAGACCGTGTTCATGTGCACCTCGTGAATTTAGGGCGTGAGCCTTGGTATATCGATTTGTTGAGTAAAGTATAAATAGATTCTCGATGTTAGATTATGCTATAGTTCCACGTATATGGATAAGGATCGATCCAAGATTCATCTTCCTTTGCAGCTTCCTGCCATCTCCTTTTGAATATTTTGTATTCTTGATGTGAATGCCTTCTCACCTAAATTAATTAATAAATAAATCAATCAAATTCCAATTTAGTTCATGGCAATCTTAGGAAATGGCTGAAAAGCCTACTCAATATATAATAAATCAAATTTGAATTTTCTGTCCGTTTGTCTTTTTAGGCACATTCGAAAATCTAAGCCTATTTTGGGGTTTCATTGAGACAATGGAACGTTCAGTTTTGATTTTTATGGTAGTGAAATTGATAAAAGAAAGAGTAAATTACACGAATAGTCCCTGTGGTTTACACAATGTTTTGGATTTGGTCCCTAAGTCTCACTAATTACACCCGTGGTCACTGTGGTTTACACTTCGTATTGGTTTTGGTCCCTAATACTAACAGTCGTTAAAATTTGCTGTTAACTTTTTTTAATTGATAATTTTACCCTCACCATCTCTTTCCTCTTTCCTTCATCTCTGCATACAAAAACACACCCAAATTAAAACCCTAACCCCAATTAAAAAATCAGTCAAAATCAAACATAATATTTAGAAAATCATCCAGTTTATCTTTTGAAGTCAAACACTGTATCAAACAAAAACACATCCAGATCGCACACCACTTTCTTCAAATCAAGTTTGTTTAAAACAGTATTTTAAATGTTTGTAGATTCTTATAGCATAATATTTGGGAATTAGGCATGGTGTTGTTTAGATAAGGACTTGAGTTAGGGATTCTTCGCTGAGGAAGAATCTGAGTTGTGAGGCGTCGAGTTTGGAGACGGCGGAGTTGATGGAGATGGAGGAGATGGATACGACGGCCACGCTGTGGCTTGTAAATCTGAATTTCTCGAAGAGGGTCATTGGACGGTTGTCTGCTTTGATTTTTAATGATTTTATTTCTGCTGTTGATGGAATGGTGAAGAGAGATAGTATGATGAGGAAGACGATGAGCCGAGATCATCATTTTGGGGATTTGCCGGCGGCGGGAGGTGGTGGCGAAGCAGAAATACGGCGAAGCAGAAAATTGATATTTATGGTGGGAGAATTTTTTAGAAAAATACAGGGAAGATTGTAATGACCACCACCATTGACGCCTTAAAAATTGACAAAGATTATACCCCTTTCAAGATTTATCAACTTTATCTCGTAGCTATACAGCAAACTGCAAATGTGAAGAATAAGATAACCTTTATCCACTCACAAAGATTAAGGGTATTTTAGTCAATTAAAAAAATATAACAGCCATATTTGACGTCTGTTAGTATTAAGGACCAAAACCAATACGAAGTGTAAACCACAGTGACCACGTGTGTAATTACTGAGACTTAGGGACCAAATCCAAAACATTATGTAAACCACAGGGACCATTCGTGTAATTTACTATAAAAGAAAACTTACTTCCAGTCTAGCATTTGGTTCAGAAGGATTGTGTTCTCCCTGTAAATACACATATATAAATAAAATTAGTTAACCAAAAATACAATGTAATGTTTATTTGTCCCTAGAATTTCAGATTTGTGATCAAACAGTCCTTCACTTATGCATGATGGCAAAAAACAACCCTCAACTTTCTGAAAGTATATGAAAATAACCTTGTTTTGAGGCTCTCCAAAGGTTGTGAAACCATAGTGAACAATGTATTCAGCATCCACAACCCCAACAGTTTTCGTTCTATCTCCCTGCCAAACACATCATTAACAAACCAGATTAATTACAAAACATACATGATGAGGTGGCAATTTTAATCTATATAAAATGTTTCATCAAACGGGCTGAAAGTTGCCCTAAAAAATTATCTGATTAAACCCTAACTTGTTTTAAATCGTTGCCCAACCCGCCCATTTTGCCACTTCGGGAGGTAGGGGTGAGCATCCGGATCGAAAATCGACCGAAACCGAACTGAACCAAAACCGATAACATGTTATCGGTTCGGTTTTGGTTTTGAAAATTCATCGATTTCGGTTCTATCGGTTACCGTTCGGTCCTATCGGTTTCGGTTCGGTCCGGTTCGCTTTCCGAATAAGAATGAGCATTTGGCCTAAAAAAACCATACCAAAACCGAACCGAACCAAAACTAGCATGTAATCGGTTCGGTTTTGAAAATTCATCGATTTCGGTTTCGGTTCTATCAGTTTCGGTTCGGTCCGGTTCGATTTTCGAATAAGAATGAGCATTTGGCCTAAAAAAACCATACCGAACCGGACCGAAACCGAACCAAAACCGATAGCATGTAATCGGTTCGGTTTCGGTTTTTGGACCGAGCTCACCCCTATCTGGAGGTAATAACAAACAGCTAATGGAATAGAAATTACTTGTGCGCAATAACCGAAGAGAATATCGAGCCCCCATGCATGGTTCAAGTCACTCTGGTTAATAAAAAATAATATTAGTAACAAAGATTTGATCATATAAAGTAAGAATAATCAAGTAAAATAAAATAAAATTGATGACAATATTTTTACTGAATTAGAGGATTAAATGTAGCTCACTTGGATCATATGCCATATACATCTCCAAGCAGCTCGGGAGAAAACAGGAGCCATCAATTCTATCCACCTGTAACCAAACACCAGATATATTCATGATCAAACCTGGTACAGCTCCAAAAATGGCAAATTGCAATAAATTGAAAACACACTTTCGGTTTACTAACCATTCAGCCACATCATCAATTTAGGGCCATTTCCAGAAACAAACCTAGGGACTTCCAGATTTTCCAAAATATACCTCATTTTTATTTTTCCTAAAATAGACCGTGAGACTATGCGACTACACAAATAATTTGACAAGTGTCCACTTTTTAGTAGGTAGAAATTTTTTGTGGCATTTAAGTTGATTTTTAGTGACTGATGAACAGTTTTTTCCTATACGAATTTTGACTATTTTCGTGCGACCTTTTGTCTTGTTCAGAAAAAAAAAATCTCAAAAAACTATAAAAAAGGAAATTAATTTTTTTAGTTTTTTGAGAATTTTGTCTTTTTCAAGAAAGATGAAATTACCTTGAAAAACTAAAAAAATTTGTCTTTTCCGAAAAAGACAAAAAGTTCAGCCGTCAGTTAGGACACTTGACAATATTTTAATGGAGTCTCACAAAAACACCGAAAGCGTAAGTCTTTTTTTCGGGGGAATGGTCCATTTTTGGTGTATTTTGGTAATTAATTTAAGGAATTTATATTTGCCCTTCAAAATAATTAAATTTGTAGAGTATTTTAGTACCTTGTGACCAAATTAGAAATGAAGTGCAAATACGTTGCAATTTGGCATTTTATGAAAAGTTGAGTAAAGAATGTGAAAGTTTTACCCTGTGCAAGGAGGATATTCACTTGACCATTCACATCCGTGCTTGCAATTAGCCCTCCTAAAGATGCACCAAACCATTATTATTTACAAAATTGCCACCTGATCAAACAAAAATTTGAGCCACAAACATAGCATAACTATACATCTTAGCAAAACACACATCAAACAGCTATATTTTGGGAGTTATTTGCATTTTAAGTTTTTCTTGTTTAATTTTTGAACTTTGTTTTAGGCCCAGTTCTCAGCCCGTTTGTCTTTTTTGGCCTACTCGAAAATCTAGGCCGAGACACTGAATATTGAGTTTATGATTTTATAAAAGTATAATTTTCTCCCAAATTTGTGTTCTTGAGTTGAACCAATTTGAAGACTGAATCCACATAGTTTTGGATTACATATTCCTATCTATTGTAAGAATTAACGGTACCAATCTGTGTTCTTGTTTTTACTCTACATCAATAAAGCATCAAGAACTAATTACAGTACTACTCAAATTTATAAAACATTCTATCACAAAAAGGTAAAGATTTCATACTGCAAAGATTTTAGAGATCAGATAACCTGTGAACAGTTGAGTTTTTCATTCGTGCAGTAATTGAATGGTGAACTATTTCTGATTTTGTTGTGTCAAGTGCAGGTTGTGAGATTTCAAGCCCTTCATCTTTCACTATTGACAAATATCTGGGAAAAAAAAAAAAATTAAAAAAAAAACAATAATATCCCACTACAGTACTAAATTTTAAATTGTAATTTGCAGTAACAAGATTTAAATAAAAGAGCCTACCATACCGGTCAGGGTCAAAATCGTCAACTCCAAGATCTTCATCCCAAAGAAAGATATAACTGTACTCGGTAACTATATCTGGATGTAAAAACCGCTTGGCAAACCACCTGTTTTTCATAATTAATAATTACATAATTAAGCAAGATTTAAGAAAAAAGATAGAAAAAAAATTTGGTTTAAGTTTGACCATTTAGTTTGATTAACTGCAGATACATGTACCACGTTGTTTGACCATTCTAAGTCCTTCCATTCATCAACAACACCATCATAATGGAAAAGCATCACACTGAAATCACTTGATAAAAACTGCATTAGAAGAAAGAGATTATATTAAAATGTGTTTAATGTAATTTATAATTAAAACAAATCTATATATGTAAATTAGAAAAATAAATTACCTTTCTAACCATTTTATCTACTGTTTCCTTTTGTTTTATACCAACAGCAGCCGTAAATAAGCTCGTTGTAGAATTTACTTTCTGTTGATAATAATACACGTCCATTAATAATTTAATATAAATACTAATTAATCTAATCTTATTATGAAGTATGAACATAAACTAATTTTCAAAGCTACAAAGCGAGTCAAGACCCTGTTACAAAAAAAAAATTAATAATAAAAATAAAATTTCAAAAAAAAACTAACTTTGAAAACATACCTTACGACGACCCCAAAGAGGTTGCATTTGCAAATCAGTAGTATTGGCAACAAGTCCTTTAGGTAACGCCTCACTTCCAGGTGGCCGCCATTCACTCTTTAACAGAAAATAAAAAAAACAACTTCATATAATAAATAATAAGAATAGATATAAAAACACACATGATAACTGACTAACAATTCACGGATAAGACTGAGACCTGAGATAGACACATCTGTTCCTGTTGCTGCAGTTGCGGTTCTGGTGATTGCTGAGGTGGCATTTGCGGTTCTGGTGATTGCTGAGGTGGCGGTTGTTTGTCAGTTTCTGGTTGCGGTTGTGGTGATGATGGTAGTTGTTTGTCGGTTGCTGATTGTGGTTGTGGTTGTGGTGATGGTTGTTGTTGTGGTTGTAGTTGAGGTCGTGGAGCTAGCTGCTGTTGCGGTTGCGGTTGTGGAGATCGCTGAGGTGGCAACTTCTGATTGGAAGGAAAGGAAAGAGTTCTTAGTAAGGGTATTTATTTTTTGAGTAAATTACAGAATTTATGATTTTATCCATAAACTTTATTTTTCGTGATTTTTGCCCCTCTGGTTGTCAAATTTCATGCTTTTCGTTCATTTTGACATAAAATGACCAAAATACCCTTATTTTTATTTATTTATTTATTTTTTAATTTATTTCCTTTTTCCAGTCATCTTCTCCAACAAATTCCGGTCATTTTTAATAAAGATATGAAGGAAAAACAAACCTCACTTATTATTTTTGGTAAGGCAGAACTTCTTATAAAGTCTATTCCCCATCTTAAAGATTTCTGCAATTTTGTTGGATGAAATGATTAAATATTTATAGTATTTGTAAGAAGTATATAATAGATATGAATACCTCTGTCTGATCTTTACCAACAAATATAGTTCCAATACATAATGCAAGGCACAGTAGAAAAGCAGCAGGTAGAAATACGCCATAATACGCTCCTGTATTTTTTGACCTTTTCAGCCATAAGATCTGCATTCAAAATTCCCAAATTTTTTACTTCAGCAACATATAAATAATAGAACACTTTTCTGTGTTTTTTACCACAAAAGCAACATATTAAAAATTGAGTTAATTCCTAAAATTCAGGGGTTGGTTATAGATTGATGTACAAGTTTCTGATACATCTCTTAACATTTTGTTATCATTTTCTTTTAAAAATTCACCCCTACAACAAAAATAAGAACCGACTGTAAATTCTACATCAAAATCAATAAGAAAATCTCGTAAGCGCATAAATCCTGTGTTTTCTTTAATTACTTTTCTGCAAGTTTTTATTTTGTGGTCTCATTGTTATATATAGTGCGTTTGTGCGATCACATAACCATTAACATCCATTCCAAACATCTCATATATTTACTAAATAGCCTCAAAAGATTCAAAGTTTATCTGTTTCTAACAAAACATCTTCAAACACTTCCTAGGAGAACGAACCAGCAATACATAAACAAATTTATTTCCCTACATTTATATGAGAATTACAGAATAAAATTATAAATGCCTAATTTAAGCGTGTAGGTATGAGAGACAGAAAATTGAAGCTTACAAATCTTGTAAACATTTTCTTTCATAGAAATCAAGCGTAATTACAAATTCAGACATGAAATTGTCTGACCTATAGTGAAAAAGACGCGACTAGAAATTATGAAAAAATAGAACAAAATGTACGAACCGGAAAGATAGAGAGGAGGGACGGAGGATCTGCCGATATGCAAGCTGAAATAGAGGACACAAATGGAGGGTTCAAATCTGTCACCGATCTCTGTTGTATTTGTTCTGTTAGGTTTTTCATTCTTTTGAGTTTTCTTTTTTGGTTTCGTTGAAGATGTAACTATGGTGTAAACGTGTTAAATTAATTCCGAGTAATCCAACTCGATTAAAGTCGAGTCGAACTCGAGCTACTCGAGCAGAGTATCGAGTAGAGCTTTGATGACTCAAATATGATAATACAGCGGTTAATTCTATGAATACCGAGACAATCTAACTAAAAACCACATAAATTTAAGCATACTGTTGATTTTTAAGTTTTCATAACCTGTTCGACTCAAGAAAATAATTTTAAGATAAGAATATCATACTCCCTCTGTCCCTAAATAAAGTTCTCATTTGTGTTGGGCACAACATTTTAGGAGATAGTTAGTGGTGGGGTATTTGGTATTACTTTTGAATAAAATAAAAGGTTTGATTGGAGAGAGAAAGTGTTTTTAGATATAGTTAGTGGTGAAAGTATTGGTAATAATATTATTATATTAAGTGGGTCCCTTAAGTTTTAGAAATGAGAACTTTATTTAGGGACAAAACTTGAAGGTGAAATGGGAACTTTATTTAGGGACGGAGGGAGTATTTCATAAAAAGTACTCCATCCGTCCCACAAAAAAGTTCCCATTTCTCCTCTAAATTTTGTCCCACAAAAAAGTTCCCATTTCTCAAATGGTGAGGGACCACTTAATAAAATAATATTAAAACTATGGACCCCACCACTAATTATCTTCTAAAAGCACTTTCTCTCTCCAGAAAACCTTATATTTTAATCAAAATATAACCATGGACCCCACCACTAACTCTCTCCTATATACTTGTGCCCATTAGAAATGGGAACTTTTTTGTGGGACGGAGGGAGTAAGTAATAACTGAGTCGAATCGAGTCGAGCTCGAGCTCGAGCTCAAGCTTGAATAAAAAGTCTCGATCGAACTCAAACAATTTTAGGATAGGAATATCATATTTCATAAAAAGTAAGTAATAAGTGAGTCGAAGCGAGTCGAGCTCAAGCTAAGCATCATGTCGACTTGGCTCGGTTCAATCACACTATTAGCTGGAACGTTTGAGTAAATCTATATAATAATAAAACAAGGTTAATGAGTGGCCACGTGGACCCCTTAAAATCCAAGATAGACACGTGTCAATTTCTTAGCTTTTTGATTTTTTTTTACCGGAAATTAATTATTAAATCCCATAAATGACTGCTTAATATAACAATCTTTCCTAAAATGCAGCGCCAAATACTACAATTCGAAAATGCAGGTCCAAATTAAAACTTTCCTAATCTCCAGAAGTAAACACTTCAATTCTGCAAAAAGAAAACAATAAAATCAATATAAATTCTCTTAGTACGTTTATTATTCCTAATGAAAAATAAAGTCTATAATCGACCCATACTAAAAAAAAAGTTCTTTATAAGTCTTCAAATATGCAGAAATAATATATGAAGTATGCAATGTTGATTTTTCAAGATTAATAACATTTAATCTGGCTGCAAATAACAAACTTTCGAAATATGTGTTTGAATTAAACACTTCAATTATGCGAAAAGAAAACATTTAATCTGGATGCTTTCAATACAAAAATTAAATCCTTTTATATTAATAGCAATTATACCTTTAATTGAGTCTGCAATCAAACCATAATTTTTTCCGCAAAATTTGATTCACCATATTCTTCTTTAAATTTAAGTTGTAATTGATTCCCGCCAATTCTTAAAAAAACTTCAATTTATATGCTTTAACAAATCCCTGCAAATATCACAAAAAAATTAAATAAACTCTAAATTATATTGTTTCCACATATTTCACAAATTCAAAAACGTAAAATAATATGGTATTTGAACTTTAATTTCATAATAAGTAAAATTAATATCATGAATTTTGTAAATTTCGTGATATATAATATTTCTTTCTGTTAATAAGAAATACAATTACCATATTTAAAAAATATACACATAAATTATAGGGATAAACGCTAACTCCCATTTAAACAAATCCGAGATTTACGAAATAGATTAACAGAATATTTAAAACTAACATCCTATATAAACAACGTCTACCTTATAGTTTCTTATTCAAATTAATAATAGCCAAGTTTTGGGTTACCTTCTTCACACAGTTTTACAGGTATGTAATGATCCGTACTCATTCAAGCTTTACAATATTCACCTTTGACGAAATAGCCTGCATAAATCTGAATACTATTCGAATAGATTTTATTTACAGAAGAATTTATGATCAATTGTGCCATGTTTAAGTATGCTGCATATGGCACCCTGTCAATAATATCTGAATACTATTCGAATAAATTGATGCTCCAAACAGATTTATGATCAATTGTATCATGTCAATAACATATGCTCCAAACAGATTTATGATAAATTGTATACACGTTGTCAATAACATATGCGAAAGTATCCTGCATTAAGCACCCTATTTTAATACTATTCGAATAAATGTTATTGACAGACAGATTTCTGATCAATATTGAGTAATGTTTAAATATCCTGCGCTTTGCATGCATGTAAATTGTATATACAACTTATTATCCTGAATACTATACGAATACAATTTATTAAATTTTATTATCCTGGTTTTTTTTTAAATTTAATAGAATTAGTAAGAGTTTTAACTATGTTGTAAAATATAAACAACCAAACAGGGCCCTACTATTTTTATTTTAATTGAATGTCCATTTTTACATTTAATTGTATAATTTTATTTTTGTTAAACTGAGACTTCATAACTCTGTTTTATGTTTAATAGGTATCGTGGTTAAAGATGTCTTCTAGCGAAATTGTGCTGATCAGTCAACTCCATGATAACAAAGATTGTTTTGCACTCAAAGTGCGTGTAATTCGTTTATGGCTCCAATATGACCGCTATGTTAAAACCAAAATTTATGCAACAGAGATGATTTTAATGGATGAGGAGGTACATACCGGAAATTATTTTTAATATAGACCTTTAATAATGTTACTTCAGTAAGAAAATAAATATAGTTTTTCATCCATTGATCATCAGAACTTTATAAACAGTATATAAAAAGTAATGTTAATTTTAGCAAACTGTTTTAAAAATGAAATAAATATAAATACTTTTGTAAACTGTTTTAATACTATTGTATAAGTTTTAAAATTTCGAGTTTAACTGTTTATCAATATACAGAAACTGAAAACTGTTTTAACTTTCCGATTTTAAACTAATAAAATTGTAAATTTACATAAACAGTTTACAATTAATTTAAAATTTTCGAAATATTTTACTGTTTCATTAAAATTAATGAAACATTTTATGATCATGGATATAGATTTTAGAATATTACTGTGAAACAACATTTATTTATACAATTTTTTTTTCTAGGGATCCAAAATCCAGGTCTATGTGTTGAACAAAAATCTAGGATATTTGAAAACTACACTCAAACAAGACAAAGATTACTACATAACTGATGCATCTCTTTCTACAAATCCCGTGTCATTCAAAATAACCGAACACCATCAAAAGATATGTTTAGGAGCAAACACAAAAGTGAAGGAATGTACCGACTTTATTGGAATGAACCATGGTTTTCAATTTGAAGAATTTGAGAAAATTAATTCCAACCAGTTGATGGGTGATGTATCAGTTGGTAACTTCATACGTTCAAAATCTATTTATTATAATTTAAATACTTAAGTATTAATTTATTTCGTAAACTAACTATTATTTTTATGTTTACTAGACATCATCGGAGAGATTTTTGAGGTTGAAACGTTGGATAAATCCAACCCTAATGAATCTAAACACAGACTTACTATGACTCTGCACAACATAGAGTATGTACATATTAACAGTTTATATATTAATAATTTGTATCCAACTGTTATCAAATTTAATTGATTTATTTTTTAATTTTATTTAGTTGTACACCGTTAAAGCTTACTCTGTGGGGAGAAACTCGTATAACATGCTGAAATACATGGATGATAACAAAAGCAGTAGAAAGGTAACCATGATTGTTCAATTTGAAAAAATTAACAACTATCATAGTAATCTTTTTTTATTTACGTTATAAAAATGATAACCATCTTATATTTCTTTTCGTATTTACTAAAAATAAATTTTTATTGTAGATTTTATCAGCGTTGGGACCTACTACGAAACGTCAAGGTTATTTATCGACGCTGAAGTTGATGAAATTAAAGATTTTAAAGCCAAGTAATATATTCATTCAATTAACAGCAATATTTGCATTTCTAAAATGTTCAAACTAAATACTTTATCATTTTATTTAACAGAATGACAACAAAATATGGACTGCAGAGCACCACGATTACGTATAGCAAAGTTCATACGAAAACGTACTCTATGAATGATGATTTTTTGAAAAATCATGAATGTTTGAACATTGCTGACATTTTGGTCCCTTATGAGGTAATTTTTACACTAAACAACATTAATCATTCCATATGTTCTACTTCAGTAATAAAATAAATATAGTTTTTCAAAAATTGATCATCATAACTTTATAAACACTAAAGTTATGTAACTTAGAAAGGAAAAAGAATATCGGGTTCTAAAGATGAAAATATAAGATCAGATTTATAGTCAAACTTATATAAAAAGTAATGTTAATTTGTGCAAAGTGTTTTAAAAGTGAAATAAATATAAATACTATTGTAAACTGTTTTAATACTATTGTATAAGTTTTCAAGATTCTTAACTGTTTTAATACTATTGTATAAGTTTTAAAATTTCAATTTTAAACTGTTTATAAATATACAGAAATTGAAAACTGTTTTAAATTTCCAATTTTAAACTAATAAAATTGTAAATTTACAGAAACATTTTACAATTAATTTAATACTGTAGTAAATTGTGTTAAAAAGAAAAAAAATATAAATATACATAAAATGTTTCATTAATTTTAATGAAACAGTTAAATGTTTCGAAAATTTTAAGGTGGACATAACTAAAATCCAAAAAAAAACCTAAGTCGAAAAAGAATATAATTTTCAAAATTAAAATATAATTAAATCCGAATAAATTCGAATTTCTAAAAACAGTAAGATCTGGGTTACCATGTTAGGTCATATCAATTAGGGTTTAAAATTAATATAACTTTTTAATAATATTAACTTAGTTATTAAATTGTAAAATAGACATAATATTGTAAAATAGACATAAATTGTTTCATTAACTTAGTAAAATAGACATAAGTTGTTTTTCGTCTTTAACAGATTTTACGTCTTTTACAGGCTAAGCAAGTAATCATTGTTGCTACTGTCATTGGATTTTTCAAAGCTGATAAAGATACAAAGTTTTTCTACAATGCATGTGGCCATTGTCGTAAGGGTTGTGTGAAAATAAATTTAATAACTGATAATAGTGATGGGACTGGTGATGTTGACTCAACTGAAATGTATGAATGCAAGAATGAGAATTGCAAAAGTAAGAAAAAACCTGTTGGCCCAAGGTAAACAATTGGTATCTTGGTAAATTAAATAGTTGTATTTTTAGTGTGCAATATATATGCTCACATCTTACTTTTTAAATGTTTTTCTTATAGGTACAGGATCCCTCTTCGTGTAAGGGATAGTACTGGATCTATCACCATCACATTGTTTGATGGCCATACATACAACTTTGTGGGAAAGACATCAAATGTAACACACCGATTTTTCAAAACAATTTAAACTTTTTAAATAATAAGTTTAATACTTAAAAATCCATAATATCCGAAAAAGTGAATTAAACAAACATTTGAAATAATTGGAAGGTATCAAAACCGGTGTTACAATACATATCATAAACAATAGTCTAGGGAATCAAATGGTACACCGAGCCAATCATCCAAACGCTATCACTACGGGCCGCCTAATCTTTAGCTCCCGAACCTGAGTACATAGACATAAAGGAAAACGTAGTACGTGAGACAAAATTGTCTCGTGAGAAACATGGGTTTTAGACCCGGTCATAATTAAATGCAATTAGGTAATAATAATAAAATGGTCATCAAATTGCACATAAGTCCAACATAAACTCGAGCTTGCCCTAAGCTCACACATACGCAACGGGTCATCCCGAAGCAACTCCCCCGATGTGGGTTATCATCAAAAGATCTTATGGTAATTGGGGTTCTCCCAAACTTACCGAGATCATCACTCCCCCGTCCCGCGGGTTATCGTAATCCCCCTTTTTATCGGGTTATCATAGTCCCCCGAATTTCGGGTTATCGTTCACTTAGATGTACTACTCTTGCGCAGGGAGGTACCGCCCCAAGTAGTAATCTCTACTCCCCCACGAATGGGTTATCGTTTCCGGATCATTTGACTAACACATAATTGGTCATCAACATGAGCCTTAGCTCCATCAATTTAACGGGTCAATGTCACAAATCATTTCATGGCATATAAACATTGCAATCAATTTCTTTATCAAAACGTTTATTCAATAAAGACTCTTTTAAATCATTTTAGTCATTGAAATCATTTTCCTATGTACTCGTAAAAGATCACATGTACTCACCTTAGCAATGCTATCCAACAATTGTGTTCAACAACACAACTCTTACTTCCAAATTGAGGAAATACTTCCAATCTCAAGGTCTTCTTGACCCTTGATGCTTAAATCCTTCAAGATGATGAAGATTTGAGCTCCTTAGCTCCAAAAACCGCCCAAATGCTCTCAAAAACGGCTGCTATAAGTCTAGGGTTCGTAGGTGTTATGAGCCCTAGCTTCTACACTACTTTATATACTCCAGACAGACCTCGCGCCCCGCTCGCGTTTGCCTCGCGCCGCGAGGTGACGCGGGTTGTCCTCTTGGTCGCCGCAGGAACACCCAACTCGCGCCCCGCTCGCGCCTGGCTCGCGCCGCGAATCTCAACGCGAGATCGACGCGAGTCTCTCGCGACTGAGCTCTGAACCTACTGTTCGCTCTCGCGTCTGGCTCGCGCCTTCCTCGCGCCGCGAGGGCTGTTCCAGTCAGATTCTTGGCCTTTAAACTTGTTTCCATCCAAGTTTTGACCCATACTTGGTTATACCAAGTCCCAAACATTCAATCATTCGATAAAACACAAACCGAAATGAAAACTAACATAAATAATGAAAATTCACATAAATCCCGAATAATTACACGAAATGAAAAACGTAGAATTACGGTCGTTACAGCAAAATACTTTGTTGATAGAAGTACTAAGGTGATGGAATATCATGTTAATGTTATCTTATTATTTATTTATGTATGACTTACTAATCCAGTGCTATACTTAACACTTTAACATGATTCAGATGGGTGTTGGTCTAGAAGTATTCCCGGAGGAGTTGAATGTAATCAAAGATCGAAAGATAGCTTTCAAAGTTACAATCGGGAAATTCAACGTTGACACAGGAAATAATTTGTATTCCATCTCCCAACTAACTGAAGATGTAGGGATTATATCTAGGGTGAGCACAACAGGGTACCCGCCGGTTCCGATCGGAACCGGAACCAGAACCGGAACCGCAGGTTCCTAAAATCTTGGAACCGGAACCGGAACCTGGAAGACAGGTTCCTAAATTTTCGGAACCGGAACCAGAACCGCCGGTTCCAGAACCGGTTCCGGTTACCCTGCCTCTAAATTCATAAAAATTTAAGTATTACAAACTAAATAAACAAGACAATAAATCACACAAACTAGCAATTACATATATCGTTTAACGATTATAAATACCATTTAACGATTTTAAATATAGTGAACGAGTTCAAAATAGAAATAAGTGAACGAAAATCACTTTCTGGTACTTGACTTCCATATTCAACGAGTTTAAATATGGCTCAATCAGTGATAATGAAGATACCCATTTTATTTAGACTATTAAGTTTGTGAGGTATTTTACATTTAGGTAAACCTCTTAAATTTAATATATATTATCTTATATATTATTATATTCATTAAAAATATACCGAAAAACCGCCGGTTCCAGGGTATCCACCGGTTCCAGGTTCCTTGATTTTGAGAACCGGAACCGGAACCTCTTAGGGCGGTTCCATGATTTTAGGAACCGGAACCGGAACCTCCTAGCAGGTTCCTCGTCCGGAACCTCCGGTTCCGAGGCGGTTCCGGTTCCAATTCCGGTTACCCTCTTTTTCTGCTCACCCCTAATTATATCTGAGTTGGAAAAAAAATTAGATGTTCAACAGGTGAGTAAATAATTATAAATCTATTATAATATGATGTATATTTTATATTTTTTTAATTTTTGTTAATTTCATCCATTGATCAGATTGAGAAATCAGAATCATTTTGTGATGGTCCAACAGCTCAATCCTTCGATCGATCAAACGTTGTTAAGGTTAAAAATTTGTTAAAAATTTATTTAAACATATAAGATGAATTATTTGTTAACAATTAATAATTTTCATATGAAATGTAGGATGGTTTTTCTGAAACCGGTGACAACATAACACCGTTAGCTGTCGATACATCAACAGCAACGAGTCCGAACAAAAAACTCACCCCACCATCGATTTTGAAAAGGAAATTAGTAGATTGCTTTGAAGAAGGTGAAGATGGACACGGTTCATGCTCAAAAGACAAGAAAATGGACAATGGAGAAGGGAAAGAACATGATGGAGAACTTTTGATACCAAAAGTCGAGAAGTGATGAATTGTTCGTTTCGAGGTGCAATGTTGGTTTATTTCAAAAACTATTTCAGACTTTTGAATGAGTTTTTTTTTCGTTTATTTTATTTTCGTAAGACATAATTTTATTTTGATGGATGTTTTCCTTCTTTTACGAATATTTTTTCAGTATGCTAATACTTATTATTTTTGGTTATACTTGCTTATTTTAGTTTTATTTCCTATTTAATACTATGTTCGAATATAAATCAGATCGTTTAAATCACTGATAAGCGCTATTTGATTAGTTGTTAATGTTATTATGAAATTACTTATGAGGTTTGTTAACTGTTACATTCACGGTGTTATTACTTATTAACACGTATATGCTACCTTTTAGTAAAACAAGTTTGAAAAAATATAGTCTATAGTCAAATTATATAAATTCTAAGTAAATTATATAATTTCCATAAACGAAAGCTATGGTAATTTTAGTGTATTTACTATGAAAAAAAAAACATTCATTCGGTTTTTACACATTAATTATATATGGAAATGATAACTATTTCAATGATGTGGAAATTATAACTATTTTTACGCACAATCTTTAAATAAAATAAATACATAAAATCATTTATTTCCGAAATTAAATCTATTTAATAATTTCTAAAAATATACCAATCCAATGATATGGTATTTCATAATTTGTCATTGAATGTTGGACTTTTTTTTTAATCATAATTTGATATTTTGTTATTGAAAATATGTACGTGTTTTGCAACCCACTTGACTCTCTTATAAAATATGTACGATAAAAGTTTAATACAGGTCAAACTATATCTGGTAAAAAACTTTGTATTATATATTCTTAACGATCAGTATAAACAGTGACAGCCCGTGATTCTTCACGGGTTATAACCTAGTTACCCAAATATGACAATTAAAAATGCCGATATCTCATGAAAAAATGAGTGCTATTTCAGTAACGTCACCATATAACCACGATAATATTCTTTTATCATGATACTTTGAGGGATGTAAATGTCTTTTTAGTTCTAATAGGGTCTCCAGTTAAGGGTAACAATTCATGCTAGATTCAGGTTGACAGCTTCAGATTGACAGATTGGTCACAAATATGACAAACTGTTAGCTGATGGGCCATGTAACACATGCACATCACCAAGAGAGCAACATACTCTCTAACAAAGTATAAACCAATTTCCACATTGTATTTCTTTTTCTTCATAGCAAAATTCATTATTTTGATTGTTTTTACCATTGAATAAATGTATTATCATTCGTTCCCATGTTTTTACCTTTTAAAATCATAAGTTTTATTTCGTTTTTTTATAACGGAAAATCTTAAAGTACTTCTAATTACTACTTATGTTCACGACAAGACTTGAACTTCCGACTTCAAAGATGAGAATAAATATTGTACGGCTAAATTAAATGTTCTTTGATTTTTTTTTTTCAAATTTCGCATATCATTCAATTTAAAATAGTTTTTTACATGGATAAAGAAGGCAAACGGGCAACAAGCTGCGCCGCTATCCCTTTTTGAATGGCAAAACTAATTCTTTTAAAAAAAACATTTGTGGATCTGGGTGTAGTAACATTGCTATGCATAACACGTTGGACTCTGTTAAGAAGCTCCACCGCCTCAGGCGCAAGGAAACCAAAAGTATCAAATGCAAAAGGAATGAACACATGTTGATTTTCAATGCATGCTTTCTCGTGTTTTGTCACTTTACACGAGGCGGCTTTCAAAGCCGCTTGTCCCACTGTAACACCCCGACTACTCAAACCCACAAGAGGAGAAACTCCAGTTAGGTCCACGCACGCGTGCTTCCCCCCAACCCATCCAAAAACCAAAATGTCGGCAGGTCTAAGTGTGGATCTTCTATCCAACGGGTCAGTCAAAAAGTTCACAGGTGCTTCTTTCTTTGCGGAGATCCCGGCACGCCTACATATGTCAAAAAGGACGTCTCGAACCATATCGTATCGGTACTTGAAGCCCGGGAGCTCTTTACAATGAACCGCATGTTCCCCAAATGAATCCAAACCTGCCTTGCGACAAACAGGGCATAAAGCATCTACTGGAAATAGTGGAATCATGAGACGATACTTAAGGATGGCACGATATTCCACAGGAGACATATGTTGACCTAGCCCGTCTATGGGAATAACTAGAAGAAAATCCTGAGCATGAGGTGCCCGTAAACAATCAAAAACCGCTTTCTGTCTCACATTCATGTCAAAGCGAACTTCCATATCCTTGACCGTTTCACTAAAAAGGGCACTCGCCAAAGTTTGTTGAGCTTTAGAGGGGGCGGTTTCCTTATTAGTGAAGCCGCTAAAATCAAAGCTCGGAATCATATCACGAAGACAAGCCAAAGCACAACCATAATCGTCGTCCATACAACATATCCCACTGTCACGTAAGATGTGATCCTGAAGCACCCACGATTGGGCCCTCGAAGCCACAAAAGCATAAGAGGAAACCATTTTTGCCGAGTACAAACCCAAACCACCTGATCGAATGGGTAAAGAGGCGAGTTGCCACTGTAAGTCTCCAAAGAAAGGCCCTCCACATACCACAATATTCTCAATCGACACACGCAATCCTTTGTCAAAGACCAAAGATGCCTCCTCCATGTGTACAGGTTGACAAGTTCTTAAACCAAAAAAGAGTTTGGCAATACCCATACATGATCGAAGTAAAAGGAGTTCACTCTGCGGGTCATGTAACTGTGGAAGGAGTCTCATCAAATCAACAGCATTTGCAGCTCTCCTCATAGCCAACCCACTAATAAAATTTGGGTCTCTACTAACAGCTCCCCCAAGAAGCTTCACTCCCAAAGATGGCCTTCTAATATCGACAGGGAATAAACCCTCACGATGTTTCATACCATTACACGAGGGCCAAAATATTTCTTTCTTCTTGATATTAAGTTCAAGGCCCAAACTCGGCCCACTAACCCTTATAATGTCTAACACCCGGGCCACCTCTTGAGCACCTCCAATAACAGTCTCATCATCAAGATACCAAGCATGAAGAAGAAGCTTGCAATTGTCTCTGATCTTATGTATTAGCGGGTGCAATACGAGAGCAAAAAGAAGGGGTCCCAAAGGGTCACCTTGTTGCACCCCAGTAGCAGACCAAATATGAGAGTCTCCTATATACAACCTCGAAGCCTGCCCATATAAGAAATTCACCCATAGTGAAATAGAGGGACACCTCACTCTAACCTCATGGAGCAAGGTCGATCTATCCACAAGGTTAAAAGCATTCGAGAAGTCCACTGTAAGCATGGCAAGAGACCCATCCGTGTGATATTCACTAAGCACCCTATTGGCACTGTGTAAAACTGCCTCAGCCCCACCTGACACTCCAACTCCAAACTGAAAATCACCGAGGTACTTAGACATTTCTTTACCCACACATTTCATAGCAACCTTGGAAACCAAACGCCTCCAAATGGTGCCTACCGCAATAGGTCGTATCCCGTTATCTGGTTTAAGGAGTGGCGTGAGAGGGGCAGAAGCAATAAACTCAGCTAATATAGGCGGACACCTGCCTGCTAACCACAAATTAACGACTGAGGTGATTGCTTTCAATAGGTCTGTGGCAGTAACAGATCCCTCACCACATAAAGCATCTAAAATATGTTGTGCCCTCAAACCATCTCTCCCACATGAAGTACCTTTGGGGAAGGATTTAATGCAACAAAGGACATTATCAAACTCTGCTGCAAGGGGAGGCTCAGAAAATGTGTGGCTCGGCATGGAAGGGGGTGGCTTGTAGGGATGCTTAGCCTCTAAAGCTTTAATGGTATCAACACAATATGGAGCAACGCCGGAAGAGGATAACACTTTCACTGCTGCTGAAAAATGGCCATCGGCAACCTTGCGAAGACACTGCCTAACATTGGTGGTACTCGTTGTGCCCTGCTGCAAAAAATCACCTCCTCCCTGACCCAAAAGCCCTGACCCAGGAGCATCCAACATTTTTTTAACTAACATTGTAATACCGTCCTCTTTCCCCCATGTAGCCAGAGATTCTAATATAGAATTTTGTTGCAAGTATTTTCTATTACCAGACCTGCGTTCTTGTCTATTATTGGGCCTACACACCTGAAGCGTGCAACGTGGAAAGAGAAGCAACCGAACCCACGCCTCAACAGAGTCGGGGTGGGCAACCACCTTGTAAAGAACGTTTTTCAACGCTAAAGAGAAGGGGAGACGACAGCCATGAGGAATACATTTGACGGTGGTAATAGGCTTTTTTAAAAACAATATCAAGAAGCATACATTTGACGGTGGTAATAGGCTTCTTTGATTAAATTTTATTTTGTAAGTCGGTAAGTTTTACGTTGCTAATTTTATGAAATTCTACTAAGATAATGAAAAAAAAGCTGGATTAAGTTTAACTAGAAATCTTGTTTTAAATCAAAACAAACCGAAACTGATTGAAGCTCTGATTCATAATTTTGTTGTGGAAAACAGTGTTCATTAATTGGTACTGCCCTGATTCGCATGCTTTCTCTATTACAAACTCTGAATATTCTTGTAAACAATGAATATTCTTGTCAGAAGATTCACCTCTACTCCAATTACTCATTCAGACTCCAACTTCATAATCAAAATCAAACATTTAATCTCACAAGGACGACATGATGAAGCTCTTCAAATTTACAGAAACCAACGACATCTTCATGTACACACTTTTACCTCCATTCTTCCCTCGCTCATAAAAGCTTCTTCTCTCTCTAAATGCCTCCATGAACTCGGTCTTAACCTTCATTCACACTCTTTTAAAATGGGTCTTGATTCAGACCCCGTAGTTTCAAATTCGTTCATCTCTTTTTACGCTAAATCGCAAGACATTGAGTCTGCACGCAAGGTGTTCGACGAAATGCCTCAACGAGACTGCATATCGTGGAATTCAATGATAAATTGTTTTGCTCGAAACGGAAATTGTGTGGAATCTTTAGAGATGTTTAAGGAAATGTATGAATGTGGGTTTGTAGCAAAACCAGAACTGATTGCTAGCATTCTTTCTGTATCTGTTCGGTTTGGGTATACAGCTGTAGGGAAAATGATTCATGCTTTATCCATTGTTGATGAGAGATTTGAGAAATCAGTGTTTCTATCAACAGCAGTCGTGGATTTGTACTGGAGATCTGGTGATTACGATATGTCTTTTCGTGTGTTTGATGCAATCGAGGATAAAAACGAGGTTTCTTGGACTTCCATGATTACTGGATATGTTGGACTCCATGATTATTCAGCAGCACTTGATTGCTTTAGACAAATGCAAATTAAAGGAATTAAACCTAATAGAGTGACACTAATTACTGTTTTACCAGCATGTGTCGAATTAGCCTCCATTAATCTTGGAAAAAACATTCACGCATATGCTTTTCGTCATGGGTTTAATTCAGATATACGTGTATTATCGTCATTAATACATTTATATTCAAAACAAACAGATTCATTACCTCTTGCAGAACTAATATTCAAAAAGTCAACACAAAAAGACGTTGTACTTTGGAGTTCTATAATCACAGGCTGTTCTCAGCATAAACAAAGTGCCAAAAAATCAATTCAACTTTTTAATCAAATGCAAAAAGAGGGAATTCAGCCAAATTCTGTAACCATATTAGCGGTTATAACTGCTTGTACTAATATTCCATCACTAACACTTGGTAGTACAGTACACGGGTATGTGATTAAATCGGGATTTAATTTTAATTTACCGATAACAAATTCTCAAATTAATATGTACTCAAAATGCGGTTCTTTTAAAGACTCACATAAAGTTTTCCAAGAAATAATTAAACCAGATATTATTTCTTGGAGTGCAGTTATTAACGCGTATGGTGTTCATGGTTGTGGTGAAAAAGCTTTACAAATCTTTTATGAAATGAAAGAAAAAGGGATAAAATATGATTCAATCACAATGCTTGCTGTTTTATCAGCATGCAATCATTCTGGATTAGTTGAAGAAGGACATAAATTATTTTCTGAATCTATAAAAAACGATAAAATATCGGTTAATATGGAGCATTATGCTTGTTATATTGATCTTGTTGGAAGATCAGGAAAGATTGAATTAGCTAGTGAAATAGTAGGAAAAATGCCTATGGAACCTAGTCCTAAAATTATGAGTTCTTTGGTGTCAAATTGTAAAATTCATGAAAGATTGGATATTGCTGAAAATATGTTAAGTTGGTTTGTGGAATCAGAACCGGATAATGCTGCTAATTATACGTTGTTGAGTATGATTTATGCTGAATTTGGTAAATGGTTAAATGTGGAAGGTGTTCAGAGGGATATGAAATTAAGGGGATTAAGAAAGAATTATGGGTTCAGTAGAGCTGAAAATTAAGTAATAATTTAAATTTATGTAATGAATTTAAGTGAAGATCCAAAATATAATGTTTCTCCTGATGATGATCCAATTTCTCCTGATGAAGAACCAATGTTTCCACCAAATATATCATGATAATGTTCTAGTATTTCTTAAACGATTGGTTAAGAATTTTCCTTCCAATCGTCACCAATTTTTTAGTTCTCACGGGATCCTAACCCTATTGAGCTAATATTTTTTTTTATAGGTGACAATCTCAACCTAATTACTTGATAATGTGTTAATTTGAGTTATGTTTTTATCTCTAATGAGTCAAAAAGGAAATTATGTAGCTAAAAAGGTAACGGGTCAAATGGCTCCAAAATGTATTTTAGCATGTCAAAATGCTTACTTTCAAAAACTATATTGTTACAAAATATCATTAAAAAGTTGTATTCTTACAAAATTAATGTATATTTTATCTGAACTTGGCTAACTAGGTCCTCTACTACCCTGAACTATAAAAGGTGCAGCATGGTACCCTGAACCTGACAAAATTGTCGATTTAGTACCCTGACTCACTGATTTGATCGTGTTTTCTTACTTGAATTACATTCTTCGGAGCTTTTGACCTTTTGACGAACTAAACAATATACGTTCATCTCAATATATTGACAATAGAAGCAAATCACGTGAAAAAATACGATTTAATCAGTGAGTCATGGTACTAAATCGACCATTTTGTCAGATTCAGGGTATTATGCACCTTTTATAGTTCAGGGTAGTAGAGGACATAGTTAGCCAAGTTCAGGGTACTAAAATGCATTTTAGCCTTTTATTTAAGAATGGAATCTTGGAGGTTTCTATCTTTCTGTATATCTGAATACATGTTGGATGACTTTAAACCATTTGACCTGATAAAGATAACAATGTAACATTTTTTTCTTTGCAACATGATTACAAATGAAGAAGCAGCAAAAGATGCTGACATTGTCTGTATTCAGTTAAAACCTGCATATTTCACCATCGGTTTTTTAACACTGGGTATGTAAAGGAAAAAGATGCATAAAAATTTATGCTTTGTTTTGAACAGATTTAGATGTTAGTTTGAGGATAAGACAAGTTTCTTATTACATTATAGCTGATTAAAAGTATGATAATTACTTTAGTTCATTAATAGATATTTATAATTGTTAATATTCAAGGCTTAGTTATATCATTATTCGTCTTCTCGGCCTAAGCAGAAAACTGGAACACATTTAACTAATAAAAATAACAAAAACTAAAGATATCATTGTTGAGACTAAGAGTGTACATATTTGTGGTTTTTGCCTAAAACCAAAACTCAAATTGATATTTCATTTTTTGAAAATGTCAAATCATTTGAGTTCAGTTTTTTGCAGTTTGGTTTTTCGGTTTATGGGATCGGTTTTTTCTCAACAGAAAATGATGACATGGCATCAGTTACAAAAGAAAGACGTTGAAATAATCCAGTAGTTGCACGGCGTATGATTGCTCACGCACTTGGTAAAATAATTAAACAAGAGATACATGTGAAGGACCATGAAAAGTCAAAGGGTCAACAACATATGAGATGTCTATTATCCCAGGTATATATGCTAATTAATACTTTTTCTTTTGGGTATACAACTAAACATCACCTATCATACATTAATATGTACATTAAACTTGTTTTCACACACAAAAAAAAAAAAAAAAAAAAAACTTTTATTAGCGTTGAGCACCTAGAAAACATCTCGATTCAAAGTTGAGTTATGATCTCATAGAGGAATGACTTGCACATCGAGTGATTTCACCTCTTGTGTTGCTGTGAATGACTTCATCTCCCTTTTTGCTCGCTGTTTCAAACCAAAATTACATGCTTTACACTTACTATTATCGACATAATAAACAAATTAAAAATAATTATTTTTTTGGCAATAAATCATTTAAAATGATTGTTGTGTGAAATATTGATAGACACTTACCATATCTGCTACTGTGTTTTTCCATGCTTTATCCATTTCCCCAAACACAACGTCTATCGTTGGCCTGCCTTTGCTTGATTTTGCAACACACAACACTGCAACTTGTAGTATGGAATCAAAATCAACAGTGTTCAGATTCCCGTTAAGTTTTGGATCTTCCATATCTGTCAATGGACGCCTTCCCATGCTCACATCCTTCGCCTTCAAAAATTCCAAAAAAATAAAATAAAAATTATATAATAAAAACATGGCAAACATGTGGGAAATTGTGCATGACCAGGCATAACCTTTATATCGAGAGGAAAATAAATAAAAATTAAAGTAAATTACACAAATGATCCTTTAGGTTTGTACCATTTCACATATTTCTAAAATTGTTGACACGTTTGGTCCGTTATCTAAACAAATGTTTATTTTCTCCATCAAGTATGGCACGTGTGATGCACGAGGGGTAAATTTGTCTTTTTCCCTTTTCCTTCACCAATTTGAAACCCATAAAAACCCGATTGTTTTACGGGAAAAGTTAACGTCTGTTTAGGTAAATGATCAAATGTGTCAATAGTTTAAAAAAAATAAGGACTACAAATGTAATTTATGAAACTAAAGGACCAAATATGTAATATAGTACAAACCTAAAGGACCATTTATGTAATTTACTCTAAAAATTAAAAAAAAAAAAAAGAAAAAAAAAAAGAAAAATATTTCATACCTTCCTGACGAGTTGGTCTCTAGCTTCAAGATCGAGCTCAATGACTTTTTGACCGGAAAGAAGTTGAAGAGCCACAATGCCAAAACTATAGATGTCACTCGCGCAAGTTAATTTGGCGTTGCTCATATATTCGGGGTCCATGTAGCCTATGGTCCCCCGAACGTCTGTAAAAACTTTGCTCTCTTCCATCCCTAGAACTTTTGCCAATCCAAAGTCTGAGAGCTTCGGTTCTAAGTTCTCCGTTAGAAGGATGTTTGTAAGCTACAAACAAAACCATTTATACAAAAGTCACACTTTCTAAACATGTGTTAATAATTAACGGGGTTGGCGGTTTGACCCATTCAAATTATCATCAACCCGAACTGAACCTGGTTAATAAACGGGTAAGTTTAATCAACGCAAGACTGGTCCGAAACTTCTTTTCCTCAACCCTAACCTCTTTATTCTTGTGTCGGCGGGTTTACTTTACCTTTTCATGTCAGCTTTGTTTTCATGAGTTATAGACTTATATCAAATGGATTAAGATAGCCATAAGGCTAAGCAGGGTACTCATTACTCACTAATAACCATTAGAATTACACCACATATTGCAAAACTAAACACTGCTAACTATAATAACTGAAAATGGTAATTACCTTAATATCTCTGTGAACGATGCATCCATCTATGTAATGATGGAGAAATCGAATCGCAAGTGCACAATCTCTCAAAATCTTAACTCTTTTTTCCCATGTTAAAACGCTATCCCGTCCTGCCAGAATTAGACACGGGTATCAATATATATGAATTCATATCCGTGTATGTATTGTATCAGGAATTGGCAATTTCAACCCATTTACTTGTTAAAAATTTGTCAATTATGGTTATGTTCGATCTCTAATGGGTCAAAAGTGGAAGAATAAAAATAGGTTAAAAGGAACCATGATGAAAGTCTAATACATAAAACCTTACTCAAAAAAATTGATAAAAAAGTGGTTTGGATCCAACCCGACCCGACTCTTTTCCACCTTACAAAAATCTTGTCATTTTTACCCGTTACCCAACCCATCTGTTTTGCCACCTCTAATTATACACGTATTATACAAGATTTATACGAAATAGTTACTCAAAAGATGGTGAGCAAGATTTCCGGCAGGACAATACTCATAGACCAAATACTGTTCCCCATCTTCAATACAACAACCGAAAAGACAAACAAGATTCGGGTGACGAATCCTAGAAAGACCTTCCACTTCACGAGTAAAAGAATCCGCGTTATTTCTGTTACTTATTTGCTTGATAGCAACCGCTTGTCCACTTGGCAATATCCCTTTATAAACCTCACCCGCACTTCCACGACCAAGACATTCTTTTTCATCTGAGAAGTTGATGGCGTGTTCTATTTCGGCTTTTGAGAAACTATACAAACCCGACCATGCTGTCGGGATTTCTTTGGTGTGATTTTCGTAAGTCGATTTGTTTCGTTGCATTTTCTTTCGTGTGACGTATTTTACTAAGGTGATGACTAGCATTAACCCCATGCTTGCGAGAACAACGCCTAATAGTGTCTGGAATATGGAATCTGTTACAACAATGTAAGCAATCTAGTGAATGAGTGTTTGATGCAGGCCCAAATATGGAGGAACAGACCGTTTTGTTCCTTGAAACCCAAGACCGTGTGAAGAAAGGGTCTGCACTTAATTGAGCATAACTTTTGATTCGGGTCTCCGCTTCAGGCGTTCGACGAGTCAAAAGTTAGCTAGTGACGAGGGCTTCGTGCTAGTAAACCGCCGACAGAACTTTCAGGGACTAAAAACACCGTTTTTCAGTAGTTATTTCCAATTTTATTTATTTTTACTTTGTTTTAGGCTGTGTTTTCGGCCCCGTTTGTGTTTATTGGCCCGTTCGAAATTCTAGGGCTTATTTAGTGTTTGTTTGAGACTCTCTCAGAGTTAGTTGGTAATTTTGTGAAAACTGAATTTTCTCCCAAATTTTCTCCCAAAATTCGTGTTCTTGTGTTGAACAGGTTTTGAAGATCAAATCACGGTATTCTTTGAATCAATTTAGTTTTGGATTAGATTGTCTTGGTATTCTAAGAATCAACATGACCGACCAATCTGTGTTCTTATTTTTTAGTGTTCACTACTGTTATTCAAACAAGATGTAAAGTTGAAGTAGCAAATACGAAGATTAACTTACGTTTGAGTTTGATGTAGCCTGGATCTGTGACAAAAATAAGATGGCAAAAGAAATTCGAAATCAGGAACAGAATGTTAAATGTTAAATTTGTAAAATTTTAACGATTACGAAATTACTAACATACCCTCGTACTGGTTATAACTTCCATAAACAAAATAATATTGAAAAGGGAAAGTCAATTTAAATTAAGCTTCCGTCTCTAAAGAATTAGATACAAATTTAAATTCAAACTCAATTATTATTATTTTTATCTGTTAATTAGTAAGAAATTATATGCAAAGGCACCAATAAACTTGAATAATGTGTAACCCCAAATGAATGGGAAAAAAACCACATTGTCAATTTAAATGCATATACTTAAATGAATCAGTATGATCGATAGTTCGCTATTTTGTGTAAGTATCATGGTAGTTATCTTTAGATGTATATTCTTACCATGCACATCCAATACACGCAAACACCCGTAAAGATCATTAACAGCAGCCAACGAGCTCTCGTTCCATTTCTCGGAAGCAAGTCCAGTCACAACCGCAATTCCACAAATCTCACTCTCCGTTTCATTCCCTTTCACTTGCAATTCCTTCACCAACGAGTCACTAGCCTTCAACACCGCATGACTACAATTCTTACAAATCTCATCAAACGAGTTGTTAGATTGGTCAAATTGACCACATATCGCACTTGCATCGTTGAACTCATGATTCTTTTTCATGTAATCCATGGAGATTGCAGAACAAGAGCTCGATCCTTTGAAGAAGTTTTGGAAGTTACAGTCTTTGAAATTGACGGAATCCTGTTGGGGTTGGAAGATAGATGTGTTGCTACATGTTGACCATTGGTTGGATTCGAGGAAGATTGAGGCGTTTGATGAAGGTGATGATAATCGAGCTAGCGATTTTGAGACTAGGGTTAGAGGGGGTTGGCAACATAGGGTGGTTGTGAGAATTCCCCATGATTTGATTTTGAGTTGGCTTTTATGGTCTATGCAATCTCCATTTGGTTGGTAGGGTAGTGATGTGAAGTTTAACAAACATCCTGCAACAATACATATAAAGGTTGAGATTGTCGTGAGTTCCACTAAATTTTGCAAAGGGGTTGAGATTGTGAGTTTTGGGTTAATTCATATATGAATAAGTATTATTCACGCATAATTATATAAGACAAGATTGTTTTATTCATATATGATTATTCTGAATTATTGTTAAGATAAGTGGCTGAGATTTATTATGGTATTATCTGCCTTTGTTTTCAACTCAATGAATCCAACTTCTATTATAGCATATGTATTATCCTATCAATTTGGCTCTATAACCCGCGTTCAATCTAGTAACTTTGTTATCTTTTTCGCCTTAGCTTCTTTGTTAAAAAAAGAACTATCGTATCAATTCGACATGATAGTTAATCTAATGAATCTTATTAGTTTTGTGCATTGCAAGTTGATTTATTCTATATAAACAGTTTGTGCATGTTATTTATGTAAGATTAATACAATTTATATTCACTTTATAATATAAATATTAGATATATACTATATTCTACTCAAAACATGAGTTCACATCAAATACCGATCAAGATATGAAATTGACAGATCAATAGCCTAACGCACTTAACCATCTGATGATGGATTAATGGTAAGGGTTCTTAAACACGCCTTCGATCCCTCCGTATGTAAACATTATCAAATGACATGAGAAAGCTTCAGAAACGGTCACGACAACACTTCGGTCACGTATATCACGATTAAATCTCGGCCACCTCGGGGAAGTCCATATTATAACGAAAAGACTCTTTTAAATATGTTGATGGTTAACAAATACTCTTATCCCACAAAAAAGTTCTCAATCCTTTTTATATTTTTGTCCCACAAAAAGTTCACATTTCTTAAGTTGATAGGGTCCACTTAATAAAATTATATAATTATCAACGAGCTCACCACTAACTATACTAACTATTTTTCTCTCTCCAAATCAACTTTATATTTTAATTAAATTTTTTATCAATGACTTAACACTAATTATTTCCTTAAAACTTATGTTCGATAAATAAGAACTTTTTATGTAAAACATAGAGAGTATTTATCCATGGAGATACATATGAAGTTTTAAAGTGTACCTTCATCATCTCCTTGTGTAGGTGAAACATAAAACAGAAACAAGAAAGCTGATATATACAAGAGGAAAGTGGACCCATTTAAACATTGCCATGTTTTTTCCATCACGGGAGAAAAACAAATTCTCTAAAGAGTTGGTTCAAATGGTTGTATATATAGTGGGAACGAGATCGGATATTCTTGGGAATTTTGAATAATTTATGCAAAATTATGCCATGTTTAACTATGATTAAAAAACCGCTAGAAATATTTTACAATAAAGTTTATCTTTTGGTTTTTATTACTTAATTATAATAAGGGCAATGGTTATGGTGGATTGAGTCATTTTGTCAAATCAGCATCACATCAGTGTTATATTATCATTTTACATTCAAATCCTCAAATACGTACCCCTTCACTCATAACTCAACCTAAAATACCCCTTTAGGACCTACTAAATATCTTTCACTCACAAAATACCCAATAAAAACACCCCAAATTCTTTATCTCTCTTCGTGACTTCCGCCAGCCAAATGGCTAGCCCTCATACACATCATAACGATTGTGGTGTGGTGGCACACATGAATTGAATGCCACATAGGCATAAAAGGGGTTTTCCGGGGGTTGGGGAGGGGGGCACAGTACCTAGCCCTCTAAAGATATTCCAGCTAACCATCTAGTGATTACATAATGGTAAGTTATAATAATAAATTTTAATATGCTTCATAAATTTTGGTCAAGATTGGGTATCAAAGTTGTCCGAATATGCTCCATGATCAGAAGATCATGACGAAAATTATTATGTATATCTTCATCAGTTATTTCCTAATTCTTTAAAATATGTACTTCACATTGATGAATCTAAGATAAGCAATCAATCCTTTGCTTGTTGCAAAGATGATGATTTTGGATGAAAACTTGGTAAGAAATGAGGGTTTTAGTGAGAGAAAGTAGAGAGAAGGAGGAGGGTTTTGCTTGGAATTAAACTTTGATTAATGGCAAAAACTTGGGAATTAAGGATTACAATTTGGCTTATATACCTTTGCCTTAATTCCTTTAATTAATCCTAAGTGACTAACTAATACAATATGCAATGTTACTAAATACCCCCTAGACTATTATTTACAACAAATAAGTCCTAACAATCTCCCCCTTTGTAACAATAGTCTAGGTTGCATATCTTTGAAGTCTTCTTCGATGGTAAAGCTGGAGCTGAGTGATTAACCGTTGTGCAGTTGTGTTGATAAATCAGCTTCGGCTTTTGATGATCGGTGATAACTATACTTTTAATTGGCTTTTCAACCAATATAAAGTATTCCAGCCAATATAAAGTATTCCAGAAGACTTCAAGCAAATCGATGAATTGTAGACCCATAGATAGAGCAGTTAGCAGCGAAAGTCCTTTCTTGAAGTTGTGGCTTTGTCGATTTGCTGATGATCCTCGGTTTCTGATATTTGTTGAAGTCGTAGAAGTGCGGTATATTGATTTGATTTGGATTTTCTGACCGTTGTTGATAATGTTGGAGTACGGTCATAGAATCCCTTATCTGATGTATTGCTGTTGTTGATAAGAGTGGAGTACAGTCATCAGATCCTCTATCAGACATAGTGACTGTTGTTGATAAGAATGGAGTACAATCGTCTGATCTTCACACAAGAAAGTATCAGGGTAACCCAGGATCACATAGATTGCCTGTTAGCACAATAGTTACATAAACTCTATGACCTATGTTCAGTGTTGGCTTTGATGTTAGCACTGGTAGGATTTCCATTCAATCATCGTGGAATACCAAAATTTTGGTATCACTATGAATGTTCCGGCAATATCACAAGGATATGCTTGGTGGAATGCTTGTGTCCCAGAGAAATTTAATTCGGTTCTAGACTCTATATGTGGACAAACTAAGGCGAGGACTGGAGGTGGGTCCTCTTTTTCAATATCAACAATCTCCAAATGAGATGTCGATAGTAGATGTGGTAATCTCCGTGATTTTGAAACAAATACTTTTTTTACTTGAGTGGTCAGTGGGGGTTGTGCATTACATCACTGGGTCCATGATGTCTTAATCAGAAAGCAACTTATGCAGTCTGATATAGATGTGGTTACCCGGTCTTTTGTTCGGTTTAGGGAGGGTTTTTTCATTTTCTTTAACCCTTTCTCACACACTCCTCACTCAACTCACTTTTTCATTTTCAACCACACCCTCATTTTTGTGTTACCATGTGATAAGTTGATTTGCACCCCATACTTCATACCCCATCTCAATTTTTACCTTAGCGCACCCCAATCAAGATCCCACGATTCTTGATTCTGCTCACCTAGACCTAGGACCCTCACTTTTTAGTTCCTATATTGTTGGTGGCTCTGGGGAAGATCATTCTGGATATAGCAGATCATAGGAGTAATTTGAGAGTGGTCTATTACGCTCAAGTGCAATTTAATCAGCTTTCTAAGATGTTTCATTTTAAGAGTTCACATGGATTTTTCTTCAGAATTTTATGTGTTTCCGGTATAAGTTGTTGCCTGAAAGATTGTTTGATGTTAAGGCACAACAACTTGTTCTTTTTGGATAACACCGGACTCACATAGAGTATCCGTTAGCACACGATATGAATCGGTAGTCGTTTGCACAACCGTTGATTCAAATGTGTGACCTGAGTTTAGAGTTGGCATAATTTTAGCTCTAGCAGGATTTCCACTCGATCCTCGTGAAACATCAGATTGTGATGCCACTACGAGTGTTCCGATGGATTCACGGAGATCCATTTTTGTAGTGCAAGTGTCCTATATTGGAGGATTCTTGAGGGTGAGAACTAGACACACTGTGCATACAAAGAGACTTAACCCGGGGCAGGAGGTTATTATGTTTTAATACCGACATACTCCGAATGAGTAGTCAGTAGTTTTTGTGCTACGTCCCCTAATGAAATGAAACAAATTCCTGTTGAGAGGAATTTGAGTAGTTGGTGGTGGCGTGCATTTGCTTTACTGGGCCAGTAAAGTCTAGTGAAACATTCAACGTATGAATGATTAACTTTTTGTGTGGTCGCCCGGTTTATTGACGGTTTGGATGCACTCAAAGGTGTGTTCTCTTAAATTTATCACGTTTTCACATCACCTTGCACTCAACTATTTCTATACCCTAGACGTATACCCTCACATTTACCAGTTGGCTGAAATATTTCCCTGGGAAGGTAAGGCCGGATCTGGCAAACCATGGGAAGGTATTGTCTTGCTAAAAGATTTTGGTTTGATTATCTAGTTGGGTATTTTTTGTTTTGAATTTCTATATTTTCTCCCCTAGAAATAATAATTCTCCCCCTAGAATTAATATTTCTCCCCCTCGACAAAACAAAAGTATGAATAAGATTTGAGGACGTACCTTATACATCGTCAGAGGGTTGAATGAGAGTATTTGCATTGAAGATTGATTGAGCTTCATGCTTTCTGGTTATGAGCGGGTTCTGAATCTGAGTTGATCAGAAACCATTGTTCAGAATTTTGACACTATTGACAGGTGGAGTACCTCCAGCAATTGATTATTAACGCGGGCCACCCCTCTGGTTTAGTCTTTTGAGAGCAACTGCTTCGTCCGGCCATCGGAGGCCATGATACTGACCAAATTTTCGTGGTGGGTTACTGACTTCAGTCTCGTACCCCAGATGAACCTCACAGTGTCTAATCACTATGCGCCAGTTTAATCTGCCATCAATGACAGTGATTAGTTTGTCGATGTTGCTTCGTAGGTAGGTGTTCTCTGGGTTGCTGGGAAGCCTGTTCAAGTGTCTCCCCATTTTCTTCAACTTTTTCTTCAGGAGTTTTAGTGTACCGTCACAGAACTTGGCAGTGTCTGAAACACGGAAGAAAAGTCTTTCATTGAAGAGGTTCGTGTAAGTCATTCCCAAGTTAGGTTCACCCAGAACAACTGTTCGCCGAGTTTGAATTTCAGAGGGAAGGGATCTGTATGGTGCAGCTAGGTGAACCTTTTTCTGTGCCATTTTCAAAGGCCATTTGTACATCTTCCATCCGAGCAGCAAGAGATTTGACAAGCATGAAGCACCTCAGAGCAGCTTGAGCGAAATTTCTCGCATGATTTTTCACTGGATGTGGGCTGTCTGGAAGAACTCGTACTTTGTTGTATAGACATTCTATATCTCGAGGTTCGAGGATATAGAAGTCTCCTTCATCAATTGTGTACACTTGATCGTCTTCTCTTCAAATCTTGAAGATGGTGTACCAGTAGTAGCCTGAGAAGTGGTTGGTCGTTATGTCCAGAAGCTGCGTGGTCGGTGATTTGTTGTATCGATTTGTTTTGACCCTTAGGTAATGCATTGTGAGATAGTACATTCGCTTTTCCCGTGGTGGCAGAATCACCTCTCTGTACAGATCTTGATAAATGATAGGCAGCTCTTGTTCCTGGAAGATAGCAGAGAATCGGTCTTCATGAAATGGTAGTTTAATTTGTTGGAATAAGAACTTTTTGGAGATTTTTAAACGACGTTTATTAGCTCAATCCGCCGCCCTCTTTTCACTATTTGATAAGACCGGCACATCATATTGTGGAGAAGCAGTTGGTTGTTCCGGTTCTTTATTTCTAGAGGCAACCAGTGAATCGTAGTTGTAGAAGAATTTATGATAATTTTCTCTGGTGAATGGGACTCTTTCTACCTCCACTCGTGCCTCCTCCATTCGTTCATCGCTGTCAGAGTTGTCATCTGGAGGAGAGTTGTCAACTGGAGGTGGTTCGGTGAAAGCCTCATTCACAATATTATCTTCATCTGAATCACTTTGTAGATCAATCACGGTGTCCGCCTCCTTCCTTAGAACCCGGTGAACGTTTCCCATGCAGTTATGCTCAACCTCGACATTTATAGATAGGAGATGACGCATAGATTCTAGTTTTTGTTCTTCAGTCATCTTTTTTGGAGCAAGTTTGTTTTGTGGTAATATATCTTCATGTTCTTCCACGCGCCACTGGTTGAGGGGTTCAACGTGTAACACCTGAGAGCAATCGAAATCAACAACTGCCCAATCATCAATATAGTCCTCGTCTTGTGGGCCTCCTCCCCGTTCATGATGAGAAGAGCTGGGGTGTTGTAGTGATTGACACCCCCCTGCTTGATATTGAGAACTGGATCCTCCTTGCTCCAGTCTTCTTCTTTTTCCTCCTTCCTGAGGATCATCCTCAGGGTCCTCCGGCCTCCATTGAGGTGGAATGGCTGGTGAGCAGGGCTCCAGAAGTTCTTGTAGGCGAAGGTTGAACATCTCTTTAATTTCGTCAATAGAGAATTGACGAGATGCTATCAGAAGCTGCTCTTTGGTTCTTTGACCATGTGCAGGAGGAGGAGGAGCAATAGACGCCATTCTACTCTCAAGGTTTTCCAGCCGTGTATTTACCGTTTGTAAAGCTGAGGCGATATAAGGTATGATTTGTATATCTGGGGTTGGGATTGGGATGGTGGTGGTTGTGGTAGCCTCTGATATTGGAGTTTGTTAAGGGAGGGTCATAAAAATTGTAGACGGTGGAGTTACAATGACCCTCGAGGCACTTCCGGTGGTTATGGAGATGGTGTGAGGAACGATGGAGGTGGTGGGTGTGATGATGGTTGAGAGTGGTGGTATTGTGGTTGTTGCTGGTGTAGTGGATGAGATTGGTGAAATGGCGGTGGTTGCTAGTGGTACGGTGGTTGTGGTAGTTGGAATGGTGAATGTGAGTGGTGGTAGGGTAGTTGTGGTAGTTGGGATGGTCGATGTGATGGGTGGTATGGTGGATGTGATTGGATGGATGGTGGAGGGGATTGTTGATTGAACGGTGGATGCAATAATGGTGGAAGTCAAAGGAGAGTGAGGTACATATGAGGGTGGTGGTTGTGTGTGTCTTGGTGAAGATGGATCCAAGAAAAGAGGATCATCGAAGGGATTCAGAGATCCTTGTGGTTGTGGTGAAGGTGGACCATGTGGTGATGGTGGTGAGTCCGGGCGATCAGACTCTGTGGCAGTATCTGATGATGATGAGGAGGAAAATTCAGTTGGTTGAACGGGTGATGTGACAATTGGTCGCGGGGGTGGATGTAACGACCCGAAATTTGTAAATAAATAAATTGTATAAAAATGTGATAAATAAGGATAAATCGTTTAAAGAACGTAGGAATTGGTTTCGTGTCGTTTGGAGACCGTATGAGAAAGTTATGGGTGAAACCGGGTCGAGACCTAGACCGAAAAGTGCAGCCCTGCTGTACGAGGGAAGTTCACGGCGTGAACTTTATTTCATGATCGTGAACTTCCTCCAGGGATTGTTGTATCTGGCGATTGTAGATCACGATCCGTTAACGATCGCGAAGTTCGCGTGCAAGGGAGAGTTAGCGACGCGAACTTAGTTCGCGCCGTGAACTCTGGTCGACAGCATTTAGCTCATTAAATGCATTTCCAAAACCCTAGTTTTCTTCTTGGCGATTTTGGAGCTCTAGTGCAGATTGTGGTTGATCTCTTCACAAATCTTTGGTAGATTTCACTCCTAAGTGAAGATTAAAGGTATATCTTCACTCCTTGATCTTTGTAGCTTTAGATCTATGTATTTGATGGTTGGGTTGAAACCCTAGTTATTGGGGGTTATGGGTTATGGTGAATAAATGATGTATACACTTAATAGATGGTATATTAACAAAGGAAACAAGTGTATGATTTCGATTGGTAAGAATCTTAAGGGTTGGTTAAACCTAGGGTTTGGTAAATTACCATAATTGGGGGAAAGTGTTAGTTGATGGTATCTAGTGATTAATGGATACATTATTAGTAGTATGTGGTGTTGAACATTGTATGATTGTTGAATTAGGCTTCCGGTGAAGTCTTGGAGTTTGACCAAATTGTTGGAACGAGGAAACCGGCGGAAAGAATAAGGTTGGAGCATTATATTGCTAAGGTGAGTACGTGTGGACTTTAACGAGTACATAGCCTTGAAATACATTTTTTTTATACTTGTGTTACGGTCAAATTGCTTAATTGAGTAGACTTATAGTTGTCTAGTTAATTATGTATTATCGATAATATTTAACTAACTGGTTTGATGATGAATGTGATAGCTGAGAGCTAGATTGACATAACCTTTGAGTTATGGTGAGAAAGAGATGACGTGATGCTAGTTAGTTCGGGGGCAACCCGATAACTAGACATGGTGATGTTTCTAACTAGTTCGGGGGCAACCCGATAGTTAGATAGGATAGTGTTTCTAGCTAGTTCGGGGGCAACCCGATAGTTGGATATATGGGTGCTTCTAGCTAGTTCGGGGGCAACCCGATAGTTAGGCACGGTAGTGTTGCTAGTTAGCTCGGGGCTACCCGATAACTAGATATGTGTTGCTAGGAAAGCAAGGTTTGGAGTCACCATAGGGTGACTATATAGATGGACGAAAATACGTGTTTGTTGATTACTTGGATAAACGATTATTATTATTAATGGGTCTAAACCCATGTGACTCACGAGACGTTTTTTGTCTTACGTACTCCTTGTGTTTTGCTATGTACTCAGGTTCGGGATCGAAGGTTTAGGTACGCATGGATAGAGATGCGGGGCCTAGAGTAGGAGAACTTAGATTGGATTAATGCTTAGCTTTGGTTTTGATCTATTTTGTAACACCAAACTTATTACTCTGATTTTCATACCAAAGGTTTTTGTCAATCCATATTTTTGGAATAGTTCTTCTATTTATGAAAAATGATTTATTTTGGGCAAATGTTTTGTATTAAAATTTGAGGTGTTACAGTGGAGTTGCTAGCGGTTGAGAAGATGGAGTGGCAACCGATCGACCTCCGGAGTCACCGCTGGATGTAAGACGAAGTCGTTTTGCACGTCGGTGAGTCGGTGGTTGATGTGGTGGTGGTTGTGGGTTAGATGGTTGTTGGTGGTGAGGTGCTTGTTGTTCTTTATGAGGTTGTTGTTGTTGATCCTCTAGTCTCCATGCAGGATAGTGAACATCCCGGTATTGTCTGATAACATCAAGGTTGATGTCACCAATTTTAAGCAGTTCAAGAGGGACTAGTGCTGCATCAACAGCGGACGTACCACTATCTTTTCGAAAGAATGCAACACGAGCTGGTCTGAATGGATTTGCAGCATCCCGGATGTGAATGTTTGGATATCGGTTCATGAAGTGTTCGATTAGGATTGACCAGAACAGGTAGATCAAATATTTCGGATCCTTCTCTCGGGCTGTCGTGAATTCTTCCCCAGATATGCAGCATAGTCATAATGTCTGTTGTAGCAGAGGGCATGATAGGCGTGATGGACGTTTATGGGGGCCCTATCATGACCAGATGACTTTCCTGTCAGGCATCTGTTGAAAATAGTGAAGACATGGGACCAGCACCTTGCCATATTCTTCTTTTTGAGATTTCTGTGATCGATATTATCCCAAGGAAGGTTAAGACCAAGATCGTGAATTCCTTCGTACACGTCCCTAAATGGTAGCTGAGGTTCATGGGTAGTGAATGGTGGTTGTGAATCACCACGAGGAAGCCTGAAGATGTCATATAGATCATCTTTTGTGAAGAGCACCGGTTGATCGTCAATCATTGTTTCAAATTTATGTGGGTCGGTTGATGTCACGAGAGTGAGGTTGCTGAAGAATTGTTGAACATATATCAGTGGAACTTCTGGCCTAGCATTTATCATGTAGAATATCGGGTGACGTTGAAGAACGTGGGATAAGACCGGATATTCTATGCTGAAGGTGACCTCGTCCTCCAGGGCCCAGAAGTAGTTGTTTTCTTTTAGTGGCTTGATCTCGTACAGTGGAACAAAAGTGTTTTCGTCTATAATTTGTTCTTCGGCCATCTGAGAGTTATACAATAAACACAAGATGACACAAACAACAAGCAAAGTAAGTACACAGTGTTTAGAAATAATAATACGATGACAATATTCACTGATCGAGACGACACAATGTTAAGTAATTGTAATAATATATATATATATATATATATATATATATATATATATATATATATATATATATATATATATATATATAAGAAAAAGACTTAGAGAAAAAAAAATGTGAAAAGAGTTCGGCCCGGGAACAGTGAAAGTTCGAGTCGGGAACAGTGAAGGAGTTCGGGCCGAAGTCTATTGAAAGTGTTGAGTCGAAGTCTATTGAAAGAGTTCGGGCCGAAGACTATGGAACGTGTTCGAGCCGAAGTCTAATGAAGGAGTTCGGGCCGAAGACTATTGAAAGTGTTCGATCCGAAGTCTAATGAAAGAGTTCGGGCCGAAGACTATTGAAAGTGTTCGAGCCGAACTCTTTTGAAAGAGTTCGGGCCGAAGACCTGTACGATGTTTGTGATTTTACAAGTGTTGTGTCTGTTCAATCCTAGATCGATAAAAACGTTGTAAAACTGACTAAATGGGGATCCATTCTGCTAGACGCCTATCCTAGTTATCGTATTATAACCATTGAAGCCGTAGATCGACCGATTTCACCATATGGATGAACCATAGAAAACGTCGGTCCTGAAGAATCTAAATTAGAACAAATCGGAATAAAACAAATGAAATTGATGGATAGAACGTACCGAAATTGGGTAGAAGTGAAGTAGAGAAGATTTATAACGGATTTGAGGCGAGTTGTTGGAGAATCAGAGAGATCGGGGTGATATCGAAGATTATCGGTCACTGTGTGTATTGTGTGGTGTTCGAGTGTGTGTAGGTGAGAGAGTTTGAATCGGAAAGAGTAACAGTGGAACGGAACGAAGTATTTATACTCGGGTAATGAGTTCGAGCCGAAGACATGTAAACCGACTGCGACGCCGAGCCGGGAACAGTGATGTGTTCGGCTTGAGGAGTTTTGTTGGACAAATTAAATTTTTAATTTTTAAATTTTATAGTAAAATAAATGAAAATTAAAAATTAAAAATTAACAATTAAAAATAAAAATTAATGAAAACTTATATCATCAGCTCCCCCTTGACGGATGAGTACTTGCCCCCCTTGACCGATGACGACTTTTGACTACCGGGTTTCAAGACAAAGTTCTTGAAAGCCATTGCGATGATACGAAGAATACAACGACTAAACAAATTGATAGATAAGAATTGAAAGACAATTAATTTTTGAGATTTAGCATACCAAGCTTTGAGACCAGATAATTAAAACATTTTTCGTCCAAAGCCTTGGTAAACAAATCTGCGAATTGAAAGTCGGTGGATACGAAGTACAATTCAACATTACCCAGTTCAACGTGGTCTTTGATAAAATGATATCGAAGATCGATATGTTTGGTTTTAGAATGTTGAACTGGATTGCAAGATATTGCAATTGCACTTCTGGAATCACAATATAAAGGAATGCGGCTATATGAAAAGCCATAGTCCTTTAATTGTGATTGCATCCATATCACCTGGGAAAGACAGCTAGCGGCCGCAACATATTCTGCCTCAGCAGTTGATAGTGAGACACAGTTTTGCTTTCGTGATGACCAACTGACTAGCTTATCTCCCAAAAATTGAACTCCTCCAGATGTGCTCTTCCTGTCCAGCATACACCCAACATGATCGGCATCCGAGAAGGCAGAAAGATCAAACGAGGTTTCCTTAGGATACTGCAGACCAAGGTCTCTGGTGCCTTTGAGATAACGAAATATGCGTTTGACGCCCAGAAAGTGAGATTCTTTCGGTGCAGCTTGATATCGGGCACATATGCATGTTGAGAACATGATGTCCGGACGGATGGCTGTTAGGTAAAGTAAGGATCTAATCATACCCCGATAGTTTGTGACATCTACCGGTTTACTATCGAGATCTGCATGTAGTTTCGTGCCAGTGGACGTTGGTGTTGTAATAGGTTTACAGTCTTCCATGAGATACTTCGTCAGCAGATCAGAGATATACTTTGATTGATTGATGAAGATGCCCGTTGGAAGTTGACGAACTTGAAGACCTAATAAAAAGTTCATTTCCCCCCATCATGCTCATTTCAAACCATTTAACCATGAGATCGGAGAAACGTTTGCAATATTTTAAATTTGTAGAACCAAAGATGATGTCATCGACATATATCTGAATTAATATGTTATCTTCCCCTTGACGTTTGATAAATAGAGTGGTATCGACTTTTCCTTTTGAAAAACCAGATTCGACCAAGAACTTGGAAAGAACATCATACCATGCCCGAGGGGCCTGTTTTAAACCATATAGAGCTTTGTCGAGGACATAGACATGATTTGGAAATTTGGGATCTACAAACCCTTCTGGTTGATGGACAAACACCTCTTCTTTCAGAATACCATTTAAGAATGCAGTTTTTACATCCATCTGATAGATAGTAAAATTTTTGTGAGCTGTATATGCTAGGAAAATGCGAATGGATTCAATACGGGCAACATGAGCAAATGTTTATTCATAATCAATCCCTTCTGGTTAAGCGTAACCCTTAGCAACCAACCTTGCTTTGTTACGAATGACAATTCCATTTTCGTCTTTCTTGTTCTTGAAAATCCACTTAGTTCCAATGACAGATGATCCTGGACTCTTGGGAACTAAGCGCCAAACTTTTAATCTTTCAAATTGATTAATTTCTTCTTGCATTGCAATTATCCAGTTTGGATCGGAAAGAGCTTCACTGACTTTCTTAGGTTCAGTGGAACTTAAGAATGAAGCGTATTGACATTCGTCCGCTATAGCCCTTCGAGTTTGGACGGATGACTCTGGGTTTTCGATGATGAGATTCAAAGGATGTTCCTTTGTCCACTTAGTAGAATGAGGAAGTGGAAGTTGACCAGGGTTAAAGTTGGAATTATCAGTGAAAGCAGGGTGTGGTAATATTGCAGTTTCAGGATTTGGGGGTCGAGGAGGTGGTTGAGGGTCAGCCCTTGGTAGATGAAATTTAGAGAAATCAATCACCAGTGGTTGAGGGTCAGCCCTTGGTAACCCTTAGCAACCAACCTTGCTTTGTTACGAATGACAATTCCATTTTCGTCTTTCTTGTTCTTGAAAATCCACTTAGTTCCAATGACAGATGATCCTGGACTCTTGGGAACTAAGCGCCAAACTTTTAATCTTTCAAATTGATTAATTTCTTCTTGCATTGCAATTATCCAGTTTGGATCGGAAAGAGCTTCACTGACTTTCTTAGGTTCAGTGGAACTTAAGAATGAAGCGTATTGACATTCGTCCGCTATAGCCCTTCGAGTTTGGACGGATGACTCTGGGTCTTCGATGATGAGATTCAAAGGATGTTCCTTTGTCCACTTAGTAGAATGAGGAAGTGGAAGTTGACCAGGGTTAAAGTTGGAATTATCAGTGAAAGCAGGGTGTGGTAATATTGCAGTTTCAGGATTTGGGGGTCGAGGAGGTGGTTGAGGGTCAGCCCTTGGTAGATGAAATTTAGAGAAATCAATCACCAGTGGAGCAATAATAATTGACGGAGGTTGAGGGTCATTAGGTGGTGATTGAGTTTCCATTGTTGCTGTTGAAGGACCGACATTTGCTGTGGGTATTGGTTGGTTGGAGCAGGAGAGGTGGGTGATGGGGATTCATTGGTGGATGGAGTGTGGATTTCCGGAGCAGTGATGGATTTGAACGTCTGCCGGAGGTGGAGGTGTGGGTGGGGGTGGGGGTGGGGGTGGAGGTGGATGTCTGACGTTGTGATATTCATCATATAAATGTTCAAATAAGATTTCAAGATCATTCAGAGATGTTGAATGATCACAGGAGGTTGTGGGAAGAGGTCCTTCAATTCCACTCGTCAATGAATCAAGCGGAAAAGTTTCATTGAATGACACATTAACACTTTCTCTGACCAATCTTGTAGATCGGTTGTAGACTCTGAATGAAGCTGATTCCTTTGAATATTCAATAAAGACTCATTCATTAGCTTTTTCTTCAAAGTTGTTCAGTTTATCTTTGTCGTTTAGAATGAAGCATCGACTACCAAAGATTGTTGATGAGCTCATAGGGAGTTTTGTTGTATGTTTTGTTGATGATTGATTGGTTTTGAGTAAAACAGGCAGTGTTGATGGCTTCTGCCCATAAAGACAGTGGAAGTTTTGAAAATGAAAGCATTGTACGAGCAACTTAAACTAAAGTACGGTTTCTTCTTTCAACAACACCATTCTGTTGGGGAGTTCGTGCAGCGGAAAACTGATGAGTGATGCCAACAGATTCAAGATAAGAGTCAAGAACTCGATTTTTAAATTCCGTACCATTGTCAGTACGAATTGTGTGAACATTAAACAGTTCTTGATAAATGAAATGATGATCTCTGCGGCTTCATCCTTAGAACGAAGGAAATGGACCCATGTGTATCTTGAATAGTCATCAACAATAACTAGGACATATCGTTTACCAGCAAGACTTTGAACGCTCATTGGACCACAAAAGTCCATGTGTAGTAATTCAAGAGGTTTAGAAGTACTTGATGCTGGTTTAGGTTTGTGAGACTTTTTAGTCATTTTTCCCATTTCACATGATGAACTTTTATGATCTTTGTCAAAGGAAACATCAGGTAATCCAGATACATGACCTCCTTTTACGAGTGTGTTCATGGTTTTGAAGTTAAGATGAGACAAACGACGATGCCATAACCATGACTCATTGGAAGTAGCTTTTGATACGAGACATACTTCTTCCAGTGGAACAACATCATTAAGATTAATGGTGAATAGGTTTGTATCACGGGTTCCGGTAAAAAGTTCTTCTCCATCATATGTACGTATAACACACTTTTTTGTGCGAAAGTTGACTTCCAGAATTTTATCACAGAATTTACCGATGCTAAAGAGATTATGTGAGAGACCTTCGACAAAAGCAACATTTCTGATAATAAGATTTGGACGAATGATGTCACCGAGTCCTAAAATAGCAGCTAAATGATCATTTCCAAATTTGACCGTTCCCAGATATTTGTGACGAAAATTGGTCACTAGATTTTTGTTTCCTGTCATGTGCCTTGAACAACTCGAGTCAAGGTACCATATATTCTGCATAAAACAAATAAAATATTTTAGGTACCCAAAGATGTATGGGTCCAGAACGATTAGTGACAGATGTTTTATGCAGATTTTATGTGATGATCAAATTAGAGCTTTGGGGAACTGCTAGGAGGCAGTTCAGATTTGATTACCCATTTGAGAGATTTTTCAGAGGATTGAATAATCCAATGAGATTTTTCGTGTTTAATCCAATTATATTTCACATGAGTAGACGTTGATGGTTTGTCGCATTTTGAGGAAACTGACGGTTTTGACTTTTGTGCAAAGTTTCCTTGAGAAGACGTGCGACGAGAAGACATATGGGAAACAGAAGTTTGTGGAGTTTGAGAAGATTTCTTCGATTGTTTGGAAGTTATCTTGTGAGTTTTTGTTGGAGACTCTGAGTTTGACGATGTTTGTTTAGAAACTTCCCGATACACGAGCCGACGATGAGATGAAGATTTTTCGGAGGTTGGTTTGAATGAACGTGTAACGATAGATTTTACTGGTCGAGAGTTTATTGTTTTGCATGGATCTGGATAGCAAGTTGTGCAAGATTGAATGATTTCACGAACGTTACCAAGAACATCGTGTCGTTTACCACAAGGAGCATCTATTTTAATAAAATATCGTTCATCGTACTGAGAAATTGGTTTATCGGTCTTTCTATCAAAATAAACCTTTTTGCCATTTTTATCAGTTTTAATAATTAAATTTACGCCATTAACAGTGTAATTAACAGGACGATAAACTGCAGAATCATACAAAATACCATAAGCTTCTTTCGGAGAAATAAATTGTGAAGAGTCATTACATTTATTTTTAACAGAAAAAGATGAAACTACTGACTTAATTGGACTAGACTTCTTAAGTAGACTAGGCTTCTTAAGCATACTTGATCCAGTCTGAATAGACTTCTTTGACTGCTTGGCTCTTTTTGCTTCAACCGGCTTCATGGACCTCTTCCTTTGAGACTCTAATTTTTGATCTGCAAGATTCAAAACAGGTGGATTAGAACTTCTCTTCAAGATGGTTAGAACTGGATTAACTGGTGCCGGTGCTAATAAAGAGGATTTAGAATTTTGAGAAACAGTTTTGTTCGTTTTAGGTTTTAATTCTAAAATGGTGTTCTCTAAATTATGTATTTTGTTTTGAAGATTTTCTTTTTCTTTATCAAATGCCTTTTGAGTTTCATCAATTTCAGATTCTAATTGGACAATTTTCTTTTCTAAAATTAATGGTGGAACATAAAGCTTTGGCTCTTTTGTTAAATTTCATTTTCAGGAATGGAAAATTCAGCTGGTGTGATGATTGGGAAGTATTCGTTGTGTTCGAATTTCGCTTTCTTCTTTTCGTATGTTGAGTTTAAGGCATCATAATTGAAGCTAATTTGAGCATTTTCTTCCTTTTCCCTGTTGAACTTTTCAATTTCTGCTTCTTCATCTGGCATATGAAGGAAGCTTTGCCAGATTCCCAAGTTCATGTAATCGTAATTGTATAGTGTAGGAAGAACATCAACAGCTTTTTCTAGAGGACGGGTGTTCTCTGCTCCGAGACCCACTTTTGACTTGTATGATCTGAATTCTTTTGGCTCATTGAATTTTATTGTTTTTTCTGTGTGACCAGCTTTGACGATCGTATGCTCCAGTTTAGAAATATGTTCTTCAGCATTTTCTTTTCTGACAGTGAGACTGTGTATGGTTGTTGATTGTTCATCGATTTCCTTTTTAAAACCGTTTGTTATATTTTTTATTTGTTCATTTAATTTTTGAATTTCGATGTCAGCCGTCTTCAACTGATCTTGGTAGTCTTTTATCTTGACGTCTGCAGTCTTTATCCATGTTTGTTCTCTATGAAGTTGAATCGCCAAATCATTGATCAGCTTCTTAGAGTCGTCGTTCTCACTTGACACCATTTTCATGTTTTTAAGGTTTGAAATTTCAAGATTTTTTGCATTGATAATTTGATTTAGTCGATTGACCTCACTGGTGTGAGCAACATGAAAGGATGACAAATGTTGTTGTAACTCTTATGTTTTTTGATTTGAAGCATTATTTTGATTAACTTGAGGAACAAGTGTTTCAAGCTGACGACGAAATGTCAAATTTTCTGCCTTTAAGTTTGAGATTTGTGCATTTGATTCACTAGTGGTGCTTACTTGTTTTTGTAGACTATTTTGTAATTCAGAAATTAGAAATTGATAAGCAGATTTTGACTTTGACAGCTGATTTTGTAATTCCTTGTTTACTTGTGTTAATTGAAGAGAACATTGACTTAAATCACTTAAATCATTTAAAAGCTGTACTTTTTCGGATTCTAAAACAATAATTTGTTTAGTTAATTGAGATTTCTCATCAATTTTAAGTAAAAGTTTATCATTAAACAAGGAATTTTCTGATTCATCAGTGTCTGAGTCAGATAGGAATTTTCTGCTTATCATCGTTTACAGGGATACCCAGCTCAGCTCTTAGTTCGTTTGATCTAGCCATAAGAGCCAGGCTGGCAGTGCATTCCTCTTCCTCTTAATCATCCGAGTCTTCTAACCACTGCATGTCCTCAGCTAGAAGGACTTTGCCGTTTTCAACCTGCTTCGCCAGGAGCATCTTTCTTTTAAATTCAGAGTCCTTAACTTTCGGCTTTTTTGCATTCCTTGGCGAAGTGCCCCGTCATGCCACAGTTGTAGCATTTTTTAGGTGGCTCAGTGGAAGAAGAAGATGTTTTGTTGGTAGGGGTTTGAGAAGAGTTGAATTTGAAGTTGGAGGAAGATCGGAGGTTGTTATTTGTTGGCTTGGTATAGTACTTTTTGTTGTAGCTTGATATTAAAGCTATGGCCTGACGAACCGACTCAATTTCTTCGTTTGTCCCCTCAGGGATCAGAGTCTCTGGTTCATCTTTAACTACCTCTTTTGATTGTGCTGCCATCAGTGCTTCATTGATTCCTTTGTTGAGAGCTTGGTTTTGTTTGGCCAACAGTGCAAGTGTGTCAGCATTATCTTGCCTAGATTTGGCGATTCCTTTCACCATAGGTTCATTCTGATGAAGATATTCATATAATTCATGAACGTCTATGAGGCTTAAGTCTTTGTGCTGCATCGCACTGTTTCCAAACATTTCCCATTCGGGAAGTATGGATTGAATAAATTTGATGTTAATTTCAAGATTCCCTTTGTTTAGGTTGTTCTTTTTGAGATCATTGAGCATGTTGCAGAATCTGTGGTAGGTTTGCTCCAATTCTTCTCCCGAGATAGCTTTAAATTGACCGTAAGTGTTTAGGGTGGATACCATCTTAGCTTTGTTTCCCAGGTCAGTACCTTCCATCTGCTTGCCGATTTCATCCCATAGTTCTTTACCCGTACTGAAACTGTCAAGACTGCTGTAAATTTCATTTGTAAGGCCCTGTAGCATATAAGAGTGTCTGCAGGGGGAATTTCAATAACACCACCACTTACCGCTGGTTGAGAGTTTGGGGCTGCTACCACAACACGGTAGAATTTTGTGGGTCCGGTTTGAAGAGATTCGAGGATTAGAGGACCGGATGTTTGACTAAGGATAATGGCAAAAACTTGGGAATTAAGGATTACAATTTGTCTTATATACCTTCTCCTTAATTCCTTTAATTAATCCTAAGTGACTAACTAATACAATATGCAATGTTACTAAATACCTCCTAGACTATTATTTACAACAAATAAGTCCTAACACACATATTTGAGCAAAAGTTCAGTGTGCATTCACGTTATTCAGAGGTACGTAACATCACTTTTTTCAAAAGGGTTGATCTTATATCCTTGATCTTCTATAATCATATTCGGTAATATGATATGGTAATGTGAGTATGTTCATTTTTATTTTTGAGAAACTACAAGCTAGGTTTAGAGATTTTATAATGTTACAACAGTCGTGGATGATGCAGGCTCAAATATGAAAGAACGGGCATATTTTTTAACTCAGGTCTCCGTTTCAGACGTTCGACGAGTCAAAAGTTCCGTATTTTGGACTTTATTTTAGGTAATTTTTTTGAGCATGACATTTTTAGAGTTATTTGCATTTTTAGTTTTCTTTTTCTTCTAAATTTTGGACTTTGTTTCAGGCTCTCAATTTGTGCTTTTTTGTCGTTCGAAATTCTTTGAGTTATTTAACGTTTGTTTGATACTCTAGAGACCGAGACCGGAAGAGTTAGTTTCATTTTAAAAAAATTGAGTTTTATCTCCTAAAATTCTTGCTTTTGTTTGAACAAATTTTAAGGATCTAAATTATTTGAACAAATTTTAAAGATCTAAATTCACTGTATTCTTGAATTAACGTGGTTTTATTTTAGATTTGTCCTGAGTATTTTTTAGATCATCAAAACCAATATGTGTTATCGGTTTTGAATCTACATCTCTCGAGGTTAATGGAAGCTCGTTCCGCATCCCTTCTTACCTTTGCAAGGATTCTTTTTTGTATTTCAATTCTTCTCAAAATAGATCGTGCGACCGTACTACTCTATTTGAAAGCCACCACGTGTCCGAGTTAGTGCTGCACAACCTTGATACTACTGCTCGTTAGTACTGCTCAACCTTGTTACTACTGCTCTCAACCTTGTTACTACTGCTCGTTAATACTGCACAACCTTGTTACTACTGCTCGTTAGTACTGCTCAACACTTAGTATTGCTCCAGTTAGTGCTGCTCATCAGTTAGTGCTGCTCAAAGTTACTGATGTTCTATGAAGTCTCCCAGTCGTACGTGGTATTTTGGGAAGATATTGAAATTTATCAGTCTTAAATGGAAGTGTCCCGTTAAAATTGGTTTATTTCTGAAATTAATTCTTCTTTTTTTAACTTCTTCCTCTTCTCTACTCGTAGTCGAAATGAAAATATTTTGACAAGTAATTCAAAAGATATAGCTAATCTGCAAAACTATACCATGTCTTGTACTTTATATCATTGACATTTGATGGAAACTTATGAGTGTTCTCATTTATAATATCGTTAAGAGAAATGATATTTATTTCAATCATTTAGACATCTTCATAAGTTTACTCATTTGATAGAATGATATGTATATTCCATTTATTTTCTCTCGTAATATTATCCCTTGATTTTGACACGTGTCTTCATCTAATGAATAGGCCTATGAATAGGTCTAAATGGTAGACCTAAATACCATTACCCTATAGCTAAACAATGAAGATTGATTGACGTTGATGTCATTAAAAATATTTGACCGTTGATCAGATTTTTTTAAAAAGTCAAATATAGTAAGCATCAAACAAAACTCAAATGAAGAATGATTTTACTTTAATTTACAGTTTGAAAATAATTTGTGTGCTTTCAAAATTAATTTTAGATCAAAAAGAAAATCAATACTATTATTTACTTCCTCCGATTCAAAGTAAGTGCTACACTTTCATTATATAGGTGATTCAAAATAAGTGTTACACTTTGAAAAATTACATTATTTGGCAAAAAATAGTATGATCCACACCCAGTAACTATCTATTTTAACAAAATAAAATGACATATTTACCCTTACTTTTTACTTTTAAACATCATTAACCTCACTTTATTTAAAAGGTGTGAGACTCAATATCCACTAATTATTCAATTAACCTACTTTAACCATCATTTGAATCTTTTGCCTTAATAATCGTGAAATCCAAAGTGTAGCACTTATTTTAAATCGAAGGAAGTATATCTTACTAAAGAATATTTAAGAAAATAAATCTTTTGTACCACCAGGGATATGTTTAAGAAAGTTTATTTAAAAAGTTTTAAGTTTATTAGTTTATATAAATTTAAATAAGTTTGAAAATATATATTAATTATATTTAACTCAAGAATATATTGTTTTAGGCAGTCTAGTTTATTATCAATGTATTTTGACTAGAGAAACAATATCAACGATGGAGAAAGAGACGTAGTATTTTTCTGTCGTCCAAATAGAATTTTTATTTTTCATTTTTGTATGATTTCATTATATTAAGGAGTATTATTAGGTAGTTGTTCAAAAAAAATCTTTATTTTTTTATAATTTTAAGGGACAAATGTTAACAATTAATCAATAATAATTGAAATATAGTAATGGTGAATGTTATTTGTATCTATTTATATTACTAATCATTTGATCAAGACAAATGTCAAAATCAATATATAATATAAGGAAAGAATTAGTGAATTATACATGTCTTCTTGTATTGAGTATCCAAATAAATTAAACCCAAATAGTAGGCATCAATGTCATTTTTCCATAATAATTAATGGTCAGCATTAATCACATAATTTATATAGAAAGAGGTAATTTTGTCATTTGACAATCATATTAATTTTATTTATAAAATTTTTTGTTTTTAAAATTTTTTGTTTTTAAAATTTTTTGTTTTATTTTATTCAAAAGAAATATTCTGTTTTTACGTTAAAAAAATTAATACTTGATCGCATGTACTTAACAAAAAAAAATCACATGCGATTCAATAATTGTATATTTGATCACATATGATTATACAAGTATATCACATTTGATCAAATATACAGTCACATATATTGTTTTTAATAAAAACAAGATTAATAAATAATGATAATAATATTAATAATAATAATAATAATAAAATTAATAAAAAGTAAAAGAAAATTGGCTTTAAATTTATGTGATTGTCAAATGACATTCGACAAAATGTCCATTTATATATAAATAATGTGTCTAATCTTAACCATTAATTATTATTGATTAATTTTTTAGATTTATTCCTTTGGATTAAAAAAAAGGCTTTCATTGAACACATTTATGCACTATTAATATATTTAACAAAATATTCATTCTAAATTATATTATTATTAAGACGAACTAATTAGAAAAATGCAGTTACTTAATTTGTTAAATTTTTTTAAAAATTAAACTCAATTACGAAAAAAACGTTTATAATATATGTACCGGCCCGAAAGTATTTCTCAAAATTAATCTTGTGAGAAAAAAAAAAATATCTTGTTTTTCTTAATCAATGTATAATTTTATATTGGACATAGTAATGTGCGGCCCTTACGAACTTAAAACTTAGGCATTGACGACAAACCTTTGTATTTATATGCCACCATATGTTTTCTTATAGTTTTCCTCGAACAAAGTACTATGAGATACAATCAGCTGTACATAAAATAATGGTTAAAATATATTCATATTTTGAACTTTGACAGATTGTAATATCTACTATTTTGAAATCTTTAAGGTGTGGTATAATATACTGCACTTTGAAAAAATGACAAATTTAGTATCTTGACTCACTTAGGGGTGTAAATCGGATTGCCGGGTCGGGTTAAGGATCTTATCGGGCCAGGTCCCTCAGGTTTGAGTAAAAAAATGCTTACCCGAAACCCAACACTACAAGGAATCGGGTTAGTCAGGTTAATCGGGTTGACCCGACCGGGTTAGTCGGGTTACTAATCAGGTTACCTCGAAACCAGATAAAGGTAATCAATTTAAGCCTGATACCCTAACTGGTGCTAACGTCGGGTTTGCCAGGTCGAATTAAAAAACCATATATTAACATAAGACCCAAAACACCCTGCTAGCATAATTGGGTTCGGGTTCGGGTTAGTGTCGAGTTGATTCTTTTGATATTATTTTTGGTATTTTGCTTCTATTTTCAGTTTATCAGATGAATATCAATATTTTATAGTCCATTAAAAGCTTTAACCAAACTATAAGGTTATGTAAGAAAATATGACAAAATTAATCAACTAGGGTACTAATTTGACCAAATCTTATGTTCAGCGTATCATGTAATACTTTTTTAACAACTTAATGTAGTAAATAATCAACCCAGTTCAAGTAATATAACACATTTTAACCTAAAACAATCTAACACAAAATGAAAAATAACACTGCCCTTGACTTTGTAAAACTAGCCAACAAGGCCTAGGAAAGTAAATTTTTTACATATGTGCCCTTAAACTTAACATGGACTACATTAAAAAAAAAGAAAAAAAAAGAATGGATATTACCGTTACAAGGGTCCCTCGAAGGGACGAGATTATACTCGTGACGTACGTTAAATGACTGATGCGTGGACCGTTTTCAAACCTTTCTTTAGTCGAGAGATCGAAACATAATCTCTATAAAATTATTTAGAAACTCTTACCAATAAGTCACTACCACATGGTTAACATAAATAACATGCGTTTTCATTTGATACATTACCCTCCTATGGGTATACCAAAAAATCGCAACATAGACTTGGTCAATTTTCCCAATTGCACGCAAAAGACAATGTATGTACTTGTGTGTTCCGAAAAGCATGCAAATACAATAGTTTAACTTCCATATACTATGATAGATACAATACAATACGAAACACATAATAATCGATCACCATTTAAGTACAAAACTAAAAAAAAAAACATGACACTTATTTCCCATAAAAAAGAAACCTAAGTTGCCTTTGGCCTAATCTCAATCCCTTGAACAATTAAACCACCTTTCCAGTTTCCTCCTTTTACCTCCATTACACTCATCTCAACCTCCCCTTCTTGCCCGTTACCGTTATAAAACTCCCCCAATTCAATCTCCAACCACCCGTCTTTCCTCCGTTTCGGCCCGTTTGAAGGCGGGCCCGCATCGGGTTGACTTCCCATACGCCTAAAAGGACTAAACATCCCCAATCGTCTTCCTGGTAGTTGACCGCCATGCTCGTGTCGTTGCCTCTGGACCGCAGGGTCAAGAAAAACCGTCTTGGTTTGACTTTCGGTTTGACTTTCGGTACCACTTAACCCGACAAAAACTTCAGCAGGATGGTACTCAAAACCGTAAGTGTTTGGTGTTGTTTTGTACACAAGGTAAGCTGCATAACGAGTTTCGGGTGATAACATGGAGGTGTTGATTGTACCATGGAGTTCAAGCCAACATACACTCATCAGTTCTGCCACGTCAGCAAACCTGAGGTTGAGGACAAAACCGTAATTTTAGTGATTTTGCGTTGACCAGAAACAAAAAGTCAATTTTTTTTAAAAAAATGTGAAAAATATAACCTTGATTCGGGTATGGAATACCATCTCCAGTACCTAGGGGTATCACCCCAAATGATCGACAGATCTCGTGCAGACAACATATAACAGTTTTTCCCGGTACATTTATCTAATGAAAAGCTCTGCACAAGAACAATATATTCTTATTTAATGCACTAATATCACTTGCTATAATCAGTTTATTTAAAAGGTTTGAGACCCATCCCCTAGTAACTATCCAATTTAACTATCCAATTTAATATGTAAGTTAGTGGTTCGACATATGCAGTGACATCTAAGCGGGCAGTATGCATTCCTCGAATATATCTTCTTTTAAGGGGAATAAACCCCAACTCCTTTAATCTCCCGAGGAATGCTCTCAACAAGTCTTGAACCCAAGACCTTTTGATGTCAATCCTTGGTGGCCAATTGATCTAGATCAATTGGTTAAGTAACAAAACTGGTGACATATCATTTAATTACCAAAGCTCATTAAAAAAGTTGTAATTACCAAAATAGCCTATTAAAAAGTTGTAATTACCAATATAGGCAAAAAAGTAAAAATTACCGAAATGGACCACACCCGAAATTACAATGTTATTCTATGACATTTGCCCTAATAAGAAAGTTAAAGAATGTAAGAACTATATGCAAGGAAACTGTTTGAGGTTAATGTATAATTATCCAACTATTCCCAACTTTAAACACCATCCAAACACACCCTAACTTGGTCGCCAAATCTAAGGCACAAGACTAGATTTTCAAATTGCATCCCTTTCTAGAACTTTTTTTATACATAATTTTCTCAAAGGTAAAGTTTTCAATTGGCTAGAAAAAAAAAGACAATTTCCTGATACGAACCGGTAATTAAAGACACTAATAGAATGCTTTATTGATAATCCTGGAATTGGAGAACCAGGTTTCTCCCTAATAAAACAGTAAAAACAATATGAAAACTCTCTTTCTCGATGCCTCAAAGAGGGGGGCGGCCAACTCTTTAAATAAACCCTAAACCAACAAACCTAATCCTAAAAGGCAACCAATTCAAAATAAGATAAATCCTAAATATAATAATATCCTAATAAATAATACTTAAATAAATAATAATACTTATCAAAATCCCATTGGGGAATTAGGATCGTATCATTACTCCGCCCCAAAAAACACACCTTGTCCTCAAGGTGTGGCTTGTGAATCTCAATCAATTTTGAGTCCTGGATCCCATGGTTCGGCTTGGGACTCCATCGCATCCTCCTCGTCAACCAACAAAACTTGCAAAGTGCGATTAGCACACTTGTGACCCGGTGTAAATTTCTCATCACATCGAAAACATATTCCCTTAGCTCTTTTGTCGGCCCATTCTGTTCCAGTCAATTGTTTGAACTGTCCTTGTCGGTTTGAAGAACCAGTTTCAGCTCCACTAGCTTTGTTTGTTGGCTCTGATATGATTCCTTTATTTGTTTCATCAATCATAAGTGCTAGTTTAATGACTTGATTTAACCCCACCGGTTGCAATACTCTGACCGAGCTCCGCAGCTCCGATTTCAAACCTTTAATAAAGGTTCCTTCTAACACCCGTTCAGAAATACCATCCAATTGAGCTGCCATAGATTCGAATTGACTAACATATTCTCGAGCTGTGCCGGTTTGACTAATATTCAAGAACTGTTCGTGCAGATCGCCGTCTTGAGACGGTTGAAACCGATCCAGTAATTGGACTTTCAAGTGATCCCACCCCCTAAACGGGTCTCTTCCATCGGTCCATCTATACCAGGCAAGTGCCGGCCCTTCGAGACAAATAACGGCTGCCCGTAGTCGATCGACAGTGTTTGCGAAGCCCTGTACATCAAAAAATATTTCTGCACGATATACCCACCCGTACACGTCTTCTCCGTCAAACACGGGCATCTTCAGTTTGCGTAATCGGTGATCCGCGCCGGGCGGCCATCCCCGATTTCCTGAAAATTCTGGTCCGTTGCCCGATCCATTAACCCATTGTGGTACCCCGCGCGTGGCGTAGTATAGGTTGGGTCGGGGCTGTTCGGTCTCGTAGGACTGTTTGCTTTTGCCGTTCGACGTGTTTCCCGCCCCTTCCGTTGAGAAAATTGGGAATCCTTCATCATCAAAAAGGTATGGACCCGTGGTGTTGGGCTGTGATGCTACTGGTGGCGCCCGTAGGGTTTGATTGGAGGTAGCGGCTGGATTGGCGGACTGTGGTGTTGGCACCGTTAATTTTGGTTGCAAAACAGGTTTCGATACGGGTACCGTTACTGGTTGAGGTGCTGATTGTGAGGACTGCACCTGATTCATAAGGATACTCATGATTTCAGCATGTCGTTTTTCCAACTCCTCATGACGCTTTTGTGCCGCCTCATCCCTCTGTCGGATTTCGTCCCTTAATTCCCCAATTGATTTTTCGATCCTATCAAACCTCTGTTCTAATTCAGCTTTGTACTGGCTCAAATCCGCATCAACTTCTGCCACTTTCTTCGACATTATGGTCTGGTAACAGATTGCAGGTAATTGCGAACAGTAATTCGCGATGAACAGTCGCCGGATGAACAGTGATCACGATGAACAGTACCTCGTAAATAGTACTTTTTATTTATTTTTTATTTTTTTTGTAACGATTGATCCAGAACCGAACAGCTCTGATACCAATTTGATACGAACCGGTAATTAAAGACACTAATAGAATGCTTTATTGATAATCCTGGAATTGGAGAACCAGGTTTCTCCCTAATAAAACAGTAAAAACAATATGAAAACTCTCTTTCTCGATGCCTCAAAGAGGGGGGCGGCCAGCTCTTTAAATAAACCCTAAACCAACAAACCTAATCCTAAAAGGCAACCAATTCAAAATAAGATAAATCCTAAATATAATAATATCCTAATAAATAATACTTAAATAAATAATACTCCCTCCGTCCCACAAAAAAGTTCCCATTTCCCCTCTAAATTTTGTCCCACAAAAAAGTTCCCATTTCTCAAATGGTGAGGGACCACTTAATAAAATAATATTAAAACTATGGACCCCACCACTAATTATCTTCTAAAAGCACTTTCTCTCTCCAGAAAACCTTATATTTTAATCAAAATATAACCATGGACCCCACCACTAACTCTCTCCTAAATACTTGTGCCCATTAGAAATGGGAACTTTTTTGTGGGACGGAGGGAGTAATACTTATCAAAATCCCATTGGGGAATTAGGATCGTATCATTTCCCTTTCTAGAAACCCGAGGGCAAATGACGCCATAGATCATAAGTCGTAAATATCTTCTAGTGTAAGATGACGTAGTAATGCCGCACGTGATATACGAAATTAAATCCGAACACGTGATTTACTTTTCATAATAAAATAAATTCCTATTAAAGGAAACCTTCCTTACGAACACAAGTGACACATAGGAAGTGACTCCGTAATTTTATAAATTAAAAACAAAAATTTCAAGTAAAGGTACTATACTCTAACCGTAACCCTAAGAAGGTGTCGTCATTAAAATAATATTAAGTTAGTACCATTAACCTAACTCCATATAGCATGCAAAATAACCGATTTCCTCTCATGCAAAGCCCCAAGATCATCTTGTTGATTGTTCAAAACATTATGAGGGTTAACTATGTGGAAGTTAATCAATAATCAGGGCGGTTATACTAGAGCTCTCATGAACTTGTGTATTCTCCTAACTAATATGAAGAATCTCATTTAATATGCAAAAAAAATGATTATGTATAAATTTTCTCTCTAGAGTAATTTTAGAGGCTAAAACCAATACACATTTAAATGTGCTCTAATATACTTTACGACTTGATCCCTTTTACCCAAAAAATTACCCAAAAAAAGTGTGGTAGATCACCCCTTTAACTATGGCGATTTGAAGTACATAATATAAATCTGATCCTAACGTTTATAAGTTACAACACTAAGCAAAATATGAATAAAATTTTGATTATAAGTTCATATATTAAACATGTTTCAAGATAAACCACATCACATACCCATCCAAATGCAAATCCCACCAAGTAAAACAAACACAATTAGCAAACAAACTTACATAGTGCTCTAAGTTGACTATATCTAATATATGAAGTTGCTTTGTTAATTACACAATTACTAAGCATATATAATTCTTGTATCAGCAAACAAAATACTTAAAAGATCAATTCCGTCAGACATAAATCATAGGAGCAAATTTTCGAATTTCTATATGAAGTACGAATAAGCTAGCAATAATATAAATGATTAATTAAAAAAATTAACCTTGTTGCCACCGTCGATGATAACAGGCTGATCACAAAGTCGTAGATATAACTCCTTCTTCGAAACAGATCGTACGGAACCACCGCACCCGCCACACGCCGCCGCAAAGATATTCTCGTAATCCGGCGGCAAAAACTTCTCCCACACGGCGTCCCATTCCGCCGCCGATCGGAAAACAGAACAAACCAACGATAACCTACACACATCTCTAGGGCTCGTAAGTCCCAACGCGTTCGCTACGAACCCTTCCGGTAACGATTCGAAGAAATTCCCCATATCAATTTCATCATCTTCCGGTTCGTTTATCTCCAATTTCAACAACCCGCCTCCCATTTCTCGGTTCCAGTAGGAGATGTTGAGCGTGAATTAAGTGTATATATAGAAAGATGGTAAGTTAACAACGTGAGATAGCTTAACGGTGAAGAATTTTTCTTTTGGGTGTTGATGAAAAGGGGGGTGTGTGTGTGTGTGTAAAAGGGAAAGCAAAGGGGCTTTTAAGTGAAAGGTGTCGATGAGAGAGAGAAAAAGCGGCTGGGAGTCGTAGGATACGACGTGGATCATTTTCTTTTTTGTTGAGGTGTGGAATAATGTTAGATTAAATACGTGTCATATTAATAGATATCACATATGAAAAATAGCATGCGAAAGCATGCATTCAAAATCATACTTATTTATTCTTTTGGCATTTGATATTTTTAGTTTTTTTATTATATTTACTCAACATCAACAGAGTTCAACATTTTATGTATAAAAATTTTATAATACTTAGATTCACAAAATTTAATTATAAATGAATTAGTTTTAAAATTTAAAAAGAGATAACGGACCAATTTCGTTTATCTTTCTTTTCTATGTAAAAAAAATATTTATCTATATAAATGAGCATATAACGAATATAATTCACCTATAAAAAGAATGAGTAAATGTCCTGTTGTTAAAGCTGACATGTAAATAAGTATATGAATTATTGAGTTTTAATCTTTTAGTGACATAATGTTTTCTAAAAAAGTTAAGTAAAATCTACATTTTTTTACTTTTACCACATTAAAGAGTATGGATGAAAATCGGAAGTTTTTATCGCAGTTTTGAAAAGCTATTATAATAGCCGAATATATTGTCATTATTATTATTTGTAGGCTTAATTTGTGTATATCAAATCTCTGTAAATTAGGTATGATTGTAGTATTATTGTATTCATATACCTTCCTATGTAACCACTCAATTCATTAAGGAAAATATCATTCCATACATGGTATCAGCCTAAGAAAAAATTCTTTCCTTGAAACCTATTCTTTTCCATCAAATTTCTCTCCCTGTTTTCTTCCATGGCCGGCGATAGCAGAGTCGATTCACCCCTTCCCCTTGCTACTATTCTCCATATGATAACCTTCAAACTCTCTTCCGCAAACTATCTCTTGTGGAAGAATCAAATGCTACCCTTATTAGCGTACCAAAAACTCACCGGCTATATCGACGGCACCATCCCGCAACCACCTCTTCTGTAACACCTCAAATTTTAATACAAAATATTGGCCAAAATAAAACATTTTATAAATAGAAGAACATCCTCAAATTTGGATTTACAAAAACCTTGGTATGAAATCAGAGTATAAAAGTAGGTGTTACAAAATAGATCATAACCAAGCTAAGACTAAATCCAATCTAGTGTTCTTCTAATCTAGGTCCCGCATCTCTATCCATGCGTACCTAAGCCTTCGATCCCGAACCTGAGTACATAGCAAAACAAAACAAAACAAGGAGTACGTGAGACAAAAACGTCTCGTGAGCTACATGGGTTTAGACCCGATAATAAAATGAAATGTCACGTTTCATATAACCAATCAATTTACATATATATATCCAACTATCCAATCTAGTCACCTTAGTGTGACCCTATCAACCTTGTTTACCTAGCAATCACGTCTAACTACCGGGTTGCCCCCGAACTAGCTAGAATCACATACATATCTAGTTATCGGGTCGCCCCCGAGCTAACTAGAAACAAGGTATCGGCAAAAGGATCGCCCACGCTACCGATACCTGCCTTGCCCACCGGAATACGTCCAATGAGTAAGACCACTAACGTGGAAGAGTCGATGGGAAATCCATCCCAACTGCCCCTCAATCCACACCTCATGACCGGGGAGTCTCCCGTATCATCACATCATCTCAACCTCATCATAACCCTATGGTTATGTCAATCTAGCTCTCGGCTATCACGTCTATCATCAAACAAGTTAGTTCCATACTATCATCGGTATAACTAACTATCAACTACTAGTCTACACAATTAAGCAAATAGACCATAACACAAGTAATAAAAATGTATTTCATAGGCTATGTACTCAGTAAAGTCCACACGTACTCACCTTAGCGATAAAGGTGCTTTAATCGTATTCTTTCCGCCGGTTCCTTGCTCACAAATTGTCCACTTCAACACTTCACCGAATGTCTAAAACAATTATCACAACAAGATTATCATCACAAACTAAAACCAATGTGTTCATCTACCTCTAGATAACACCCATCAATCCATTTCCCCCAAATATGGTGATTACCAAACCTAGGTTTAACCAACCCTTAAGATTCTTACAAAATCGAAATCATACACTTGTTTTCCTTGTTAATATACCATCTATTAAGTGTACACACCATTTATTTAACCATTAATCACCAACCCAAGAACTAGGGTTTCAAACCCTAGCTTCAAGATCCATAGATCTTGAGCTACAAAGATGAAAGAGTGAAGATTTACCTTTAATCTTCCACTAGGAGTGAAATCTACCAAGGATTTGTGAAGAAATCAACCAAGAACAGCCTTTAAGCTCGAAAATCGCCAAGAGAGAAAACTAGGGTTTTGATATGCCATAAATGAGCTCAAACCCGACTTTAATGCAGTCGTCCAGAGTTCACGGCGCGAACTTAGTTCGCGTCGCTAACTCTCCATACTCGGCCATACATAGCGATCGCTAACTCGACGAGATCTACCTCGCGACCCATGGCCAAACTCCCTGGCCCGACTTCCCGATCGCCATCTATAGTTCGCGACGCGAACTCCTTAAGGCAGCAGGGCTGCACTTTTCATCAAGTGTCTTGACCCGGTTTCGCCCATAACTTTCTCGTACGGTGTCCAAACGACACGAAACCAATTTCCACGTGTTTTATATGATTTATCCATAATTATCATATTTTTACATAATTTATTGATTTACAATTTCGGGTCGTTACAACTATCTACCCCTTAAGAAGATTCCGTCCTCGGAATCTCATCATAGTTCACGAAATCCGGGTACCTCTTCCGAATCTCGTCCTTGACTTCCCAAGTCAAATTCGGCCCAAGTGAATGCTTCCACTTGACCAACACCAACTCGATCTCCTTATTCCGAAGCTTCTTTGTTTTCGTTTCTAATATAGCCTCGGGCTCCTCAATCAACCGGTTCGGGCCGTCAACCCGCAACTCTTGCAATGAAATAATATTTTCAACTTCCCCGATAAACTTCTTCAAATAACTCACGTGAAAGGTATCATGCACACCTTGAAGCTCGGGTGGAAGTTCCAACTTAAAAGCTTGAAGCCCGACCCGTTTCAATATTTTAAACGGTCCAACATACCTTGGACTTAACTTCCCTTTCTTACCAAACCGCATTACACCTTTCCAAGGTGACACTTTCAACATGACCGTATCACCGACATCCAAGTCGTATGGCCTTTTCTTCAAACCCGAATAACTTCGTTGTCTATCTTGGGCGACTTTCATGTTAGTTTGAATAATACCGATCTTTTCATTCGTCACTCTCACGATCTCGGGACCCGTGAGTTTCGTCTCTCCCGCTTCCAACCAACAAGATGGAGTTCTACATTTTCTTCCATACAACGCCTCATAAGGCGGCATCTTGATAGTCAAGTGATAACTATTATTATATGAGAACTCGACTAACGGTAAATGTTCATCCCATTTACCACCGAAATCTAATACACACGATCTCAACATATCTTCAACCGTTTGAATCGTTCTTTCACTTTGACCGTCGGTTTGCGGATGATAAGCCGTGCTCAACCGCAACTTTGTACCCAACTCTTCTTGTAAAGATCGCCAAAATCTCGAGGTAAACCTCGCGTCTCTATCGGACACAATCGATAACGGAACCCCGTGGAGTCGAACCACCTGATCAACATACAACTTAGCCAGTTTCTCAAGGGGCAACGTTTCCCGAATTGCTAAAAATAATGCACTCTTGGTCAACCGGTCAACTATGACCCAAATGGCATCGTGACCTCTACTCGTCTTCGGTAAACCTACTATGAAATCCATAGTTATATCTTCCCACTTCCCGGCCGGTACAACCAATGATTGAGCTACCCCATATGGTACTTGATGCTCGGCTTTCACTTGTGCACACGTGGCACACTTAGAGATATACTTGGCCACTCTCGCCTTCATTCCGGGCCACCAATAAGCCCGTTTCATATCTTGATACGTCTTTGTACTTCCCGGGTGAATCGAATACTTCGACTTGTGCACATCATACAACAACTCTTTTCGGATACCCCCGAACTTAGGAACCCAAATACGACCGCCTACGGTCTTCAACCCTTGTGCATTTTCGAGAAAGTGTTGGTTCTTTCCTAACCGTTCTTGTCTTAACTCGTCCTTCCCCATAACTTCTCGTTGGGCATTCTTGATCCTTTCGATAATACTCGAGACGACTTCTATACGTGTTAAAATTCCCCGGTTCGGGTTCTCATAAACTTTCCGGCTCAAGGCATCGGCCGCCACATTCGCCTTCCCCGCATGATACACAATCTCACAATCATAATCGGCTATCAACTCGATCCACCTTCTTTGTCGCATATTAAGATCTTTTTGAGTAAACACATATTGTAGGCTTTTATGATCCGTGTACAACGTACACCGAGTACCATACAAATAATGCCTCCACAACTTCAAGGCAAAAATAATCGCCGCCAATTCCAAGTCGTGTGTCGTGTACCTTAATTCCGCATTCTTCAATTGTCGCGAGGCATACGCGATCACTTTTCCTCTTTGCATCAACACACAACCGAGCCCTTGATTCGAAGCATCACTATAAACCACAAAATCTTCCATACCATCCGGTAACGTAAGGATCGGCGCGTTACATAACTTTTCTTTTAACAACTTAAACGCCTCTTCTTGCTTCTTCTCCCACACAAACTTCTCACATTTTCTCGTTAACTTCGTGAGTGGAATCGCGATTCTCGAGAAATCTTGTATAAACCTTCGGTAATAACCGGCTAATCCAAGAAAACTTCTAACCTCGGTAGGAGTCCTCGGAGGCTCCCAATTTGACACCGCTTCAATCTTGGACGGATCAACCTTAATACCATCACACGTCACCACGTGACCTAAGAATTATACTTCCCGCAACCAAAATTCACACTTTGAAAATTTTGCATACAACTTCTCCCGTTTCAACACGTCTAGAACAAGCCTCAAATGACCTTCGTGTTCTTCTTCGGTTTTCGAATAAATCAAAATGTCGTCAATAAACACAATCAAAAACTTATCAAGGAACGGTTTACAAACCCGATTCATCAAATCCATGAAAATAGCCGGCGCGTTTGTAAGACCAAACGGCATCACTAGAAACTCATAATGACCATAACGTGTACGAAAAGCCGTCTTCTCGGTGTCGCCTTCTTTCACCCGAACTTGGTGATAACCCGACCTCAAATCGATCTTCGAGAAATAACTAGCACCTTGCAATTGGTCGAATAAGTCGTCAATTCTCGGCAACGGATAACGGTTCTTAATAGTTACCTTGTTCAACTCTCGGTAGTCGATACACATTCTCATCGAACCGTCCTTCTTCTTAACAAATAACACCGGTGCACCCCACGGTGACGAACTCGGACGAATAAAACCTTTATCTAACAAATCTTGCAATTGAGTCATCAATTCCCGCATCTCGGTGGGAGCTAAACGATATGGAGCACGAGCAATCGGCGTCGCCCCCGGCACTAAATCAATTTTAAATTCGACTTGTCTCTCCGGTGGCAAACCGGGCAAGTCATCGGGAAATACCTCGGGAAAATCCCGAATAATTTTGACATCATCCATTGACTTCTTTTCTTTTCGACCATCTAATACATATGCAATAAACGATGCACAACCTTTCGATATACTTTTCCTCGCCTTAATGGTGGTAATCACATTAGGCATGTGATGTCGTTTCTCCCCATACACATACACCTTCTCATTCTCGGGTGTCCTAATCGACACTATTTTCTTCCCTCACAAAATCTTGGCTTGGTGCATACCCAACCAATCCATACCGATAACCACATCGAACGCCCTAATTCCCATGGGCAACAAATCCACCTTAAATTTTCTACCGTCTATTTCTATTTCACAATTTCTATAAACACACTCAACCATAGACGTTTTCCCGTCGGCTACTTCTATCTCATAAACCTCGTTTAACATCTCGGACGGCACATTCAATTTACAACCGAACTCATAGGACACAAACGAATAATTAGAACCCGAATCAAATAAAATATGAGTTGGCAAGGAGTTAATGAATAGAATACCTGACACCACATCGTGTGCCTCCTTCGCCTCCTCTCGGGTGAGTTGGAAGGATCGCCCCTTCACCTTTGCCGGCTCCACTTTCTTTTGAGCCGTGGACACCATCGATTCGGTCCCCTTCTTCGGGCATGCATTGCTATAGTGCCCCTTCTCGTGACACGAGAAACACTCCACATCGGCCATCGACTTGGCCCTACAATCGCGGGCTATGTGCCCCGCCCTCCCACAACTAAAACAAGATTTCGGCTCCCCCCGGCATGAGCCGGTATGATTTTTCCCGCATTTCTTGCAAGAACCTACACTTCCTTGCTTAGAGAAGCTCGAAGTGAACTTCCCCTTCTTGAACGAACTAGAGCCGCTCTCGGCTTTCCTCTTCTCGCCCACATGGCTCTCGGCAACCCGTGCCTCATTTACATCCTCAACACTCCGGGCGGCACTAATAGCCTCATCGAGTGAGACCGCCCTCTTAACCTCCAACTGGTAATCCCACGGTAGCCCACTTGCATACCGAACTACTCTCAACCTCTCATCCGAGTAGGTTTTAGCAACAAACGGGAGTAATCCCGTGAACTCCCTCGAATATTCCTCCACCGACATATCACCCTTCTTAAGGGTCAAGAATTTCTCATGCATATTCTCCAAATCCCTTTCGGGACAAAATTTCTTTTTCAATCTCGTGGTGAATTCATCCCACGTCATTTTCTCAACCACCTCCCTCCCGAGGGTCTCATACACGATATCCCACCACACCATGGCATCTTCTTTTAGCAATTGTGACGCATACGTCACCATATCGGTATCCTTACACTTGCTAATTCCGATAACCCTCTCGGTCTCTCGGATCCACCTCATTGTTATCTTCGGGTCCGAACTACCCGAGTACACATTTGGCTTACAAGCCATGAAGGATTTAAATGAACAACCTTCTTTCACAATGGGCCTAGCCCTAGCATCACTTTGGCCACCCGTGGAGGACTTCCCTTCCCCGGTGCCACTACCTCCGGTTTTCTCATCCGACTTAGCCTCGGATTCACGGTCCCCTCCCGACCTTTCACGGTCCCCAATAATACGGTGCACTTCTTCGGCCACCGTTCCCTTAATTTGATCGATAATAGTTTGGAGATCCGCCATAGTGACCGGAGTCCTATTAGCTCCAACCTCCGACTCATCAACCCGATGCATTGACGGTTGACTTTCTTGCTCAACCACCCTCTCGACAGGAGGTACTTCCTCCTCACGGCCCTCCGGGGCGTTACCACTTCTACGTGTGGTCACCATTTCTTTTAATCAAGACTATACGAAAGACATTAAACATTTAGTACCTTGTGTACAACCCATTAGTCACATAAGACTCAATATCCAAAATCACATCAAATTTCATCGGTCCCCTAGGTTCAACCATAAACTTAATATAAAGTCTCAAGGTCAACCTATGATCTTAAGGAATCTTATATTCCTAATGCTACAGTCTAAGACTAGGATGGTCATCCAACCTAATTCACTTAAACTATAGCTCTGATACCAAGTTGTAACACCTCAAATTTTAATACAAAATATTGGCCAAAATAAAACATTTTATAAATAGAAGAACATCCTCAAATTTGGATTTACAAAAACCTTGGTACGAAATCAGAGTATAAAAGTAGGTGTTACAAAATAGATCATAACCAAGCTAAGACTAAATCCAATCTAGTGTTCTTCTAATCTAGGTCCCGCATCTCTATCCATGCGTACCTAAGCCTTCGATCCCGAACCTGAGTACATAGCAAAACAAAACAAAACAAGGAGTACGTGAGACAAAAACGTCTCGTGAGCTACATGGGTTTAGACCCAATAATAAAATGAAATGTCACGTTTCATATAACCAATCAATTTACATATATATATCCAACTATCCAATCTAGTCACCTTAGTGTGACCCTATCAACCTTGTTTACCTAGCAATCACGTCTAACTATCGGGTTGCCCCCGAACTAGCTAGAATCACATACATATCTAGTTATCGGGTCGCCCCCGAGCTAACTAGAAACAAGGTATCGGCAAAAGGATCGCCCACGCTACCGATACCTGCCTTGCCCACCGGAATACGTCCAATGAGTAAGACCACTAACGTGGAAGAGTCGATGGGAAATCCATCCCAACTGCCCCTCAATCCACACCTCATGACCGGGGAGTCTCCCGTATCATCACATCATCTCAACCTCATCATAACCCTATGGTTATGTCAATCTAGCTCTCGGCTATCACGTCTATCATCAAACAAGTTAGTTCCATACTATCATCGGTATAACTAACTATCAACTACTAGTCTACACAATTAAGCAAATAGACCATAACACAAGTAATAAAAATGTATTTCATAGGCTATGTACTCAGTAAAGTCCACACGTACTCACCTTAGCGATAAAGGTGCTTTAACCGTATTCTTTCCGCCGGTTCCTTGCTCACAAATTGTCCACTTCAACACTTCACCGAATGTCTAAAACAATTATCACAACAAGATTATCATCACAAACTAATACCAATGTGTTCATCTACCTCTAGATAACACCCATCAATCCATTTCCCCCAAATATGGTGATTACCAAACCCTAGGTTTAACCAACCCTTAAGATTCTTACAAATCGAAATCATACACTTGTTTTCCTTGTTAATATACCATCTATTAAGTGTACACACCATTTATTTAACCATTAATCACCAACCCAAGAACTAGGGTTTCAAACCCTAGCTTCAAGATCCATAGATCTTGAGCTACAAAGATGAAAGAGTGAAGATTTACCTTTAATCTTCCACTAGGAGTGAAATCTACCAAGGATTTGTGAAGAAATCAACCAAGAACAGCCTTTAAGCTCGAAAATCGCCAAGAGAGAAAACTAGGGTTTTGATATGCCATAAATGAGCTCAAACCCGACTTTAATGCAGTCGTCCAGAGTTCACGGCGCGAACTTAGTTCTCGTCGCTAACTCTCCATACTCGGCCATACTTAGCGATCGCTAACTCGACGCGATCTACCTCGCGACCCATGGCCAAACTCCCTGGCCCGACTTCCCGATCGCCATCTATAGTTCGCGACGCGAACTCCTTAAGGCAGCAGGGCTGCACTTTTCATCAAGTGTCTTGACCCGGTTTCGCCCATAACTTTCTCGTACGGTGTCCAAACGACACGAAACCAATTTCCACGTGTTTTATATGATTTATCCATAATTATCATATTTTTACATAATTTATTTATTTACAATTTCGGGTCGTTACATCTTCCCCAAACCCATAATATTCTGCTTGGGTTGCCGGTGACCAACGTGCCCGGATTTTAATTCAATCCTCTCTTTCGGAAGAAGCTATGGCCGAAACCCTTAGCCATACTACTTCTAAAGCAATCTGGATTGCACTCGAATCCTCTTACAACCATGTTTCTGTTGAGAGGATGCATACTCTCCGAGATTCTCTGTGTGCCATAAAGAAAGGCACATCATTAGTTTTCGATTATGCCAAAAAATTTAAAGGCATATGTGATCAGTTGAGTGCAATCGGTCACAACCTTGATGAATACGATAAACATCACTAGTTTCTATGCGGCCTTGGTTCCACGTTTGAAACGTTATCTACCACACAACGTTTACTTCAAACCCGTCCCAGCTTTCGGGATCTTGTGTCATAGGCCGAAAGTCACGAATTGTTCCTACTTTCTATTAGTGACTCTGTAACCACCCCTATTGCTTTCACCGCCGACACTCAAAATTCTTCTTGGGGACGTGGTGGCCGATCTCAATACCGTGGTAATTCTGCCGGGGACGTGGTCGTTTTAATCGCCGTCCTCCGCATTGTCAACTATGTCGCAAGGATGGACACTACGCATCTTAGTGTCCGGATCTTCAATCCTTTGCTCATCAACCACACAAAATTGATGCAAATCTTGCACAAGCCTTCACGGCTCAATGCAACACTACGACACCCGATTGGTTTGCTGATACAGGTGCGTCATCTCACATGGCTCAATCCCCTGCTCATTTGGATTCGGTTACAACCTACAATGGTAATGAAACCGTTTTTTTTTGGTAATGGTAATGATGCATCTATTTCCCATATTGGAAAATCTAATTTATACCTAAATATTGCTCTTAACGATGTGCTTGTTGTACCATTGCTTACAAAAAAATTGCTCTCGGTTAGCAAGCTTACGCAAGATAATTTTGTTGATGTTTTATTTTCTGATCCTATGTTTTTTATCCAGAAACGCCGTTCAAAGGAGACTCTAGCAACCGGTCATCGTAAACATGGATTGTATGTTCTCGACTCCGGTCAACATGCATTTTTAGCCAAACTCTCCTCACGACGTCTTCAAGCTTCTTTTGAATTATGGCACAACCGATTGGACATGTGTCTCATAATGTTATTTCTTTTTTAAATAAGTTGGGTTGTTTAAAAATCACATCCGTTTTACCAACTCCAACCGTATGTTCTTCTTGTCAACTATCTAAAAGCAAAAGATTACCTTTTGATACTAATCCCAAACGAGCTTTACATGTTTTAGATTTAATTCATTGTGATTTGTGGGGTCCTTCACCAATTAATTTTATGGATGGTTATCGTTATTATGCAATTTTTGTTGAAGATTTTTCAAGATTCACATGGTTTTATCCTTTAAAGCTTAAATGGATTTTTATCAAGTACTTGAAAATTTTGTTGCTTTGGTTCAAACACAATTTACTTGCAAAATAAAAAAAAAAATTCAATCCGATGGTGTTACGGAATTTACAAACTCACGAGTTCGTAATATTTTTACCAAAAATGGTACTCACCATCAATTATCTTGTCTTCATACACCACAATAAAACGGTCGAGCCGAACGAAAACACCGACACATAACCGAAACGGGCTTGGCAATGATGTTTAATGCTAAAGTTCCGGCTTCTCTTTGGGCTTATGCCTTTGCTTCCGCCACTTACATTATAAATCATTTACCAACCAAAATACTTGATTATAAATCTCCTTATGAACTTTTATTTCATGTGGAACCAAATTATAGCAATTTTAAAGTGTTTGGAAGTTGTGTTTTTCCTTATCTTCGAGATTATTCCATTCACAAGCTTGCTCCCCGAAGTTCTGCGTGTGTGTTTATTGGGTATAGCACTCAATACAAAGGCTATAGATGTCTTGATCTCCAAAAAAATCGCATCTATACCACATGTCATGCAAAGTTTGATGAAACCATATTTCTGTATGCGGGTTTACCATCGGCTCATCTATTACTCACTACATATTGTGATGATATACCCATTCCCTAAACCACATCTGCACCACCTGCTACCACCCAAATTAACCCCCCAAATCCATTACCTTGCGGGACTTGTGATCACTCATCACACCTACCACCCACACAAACAGAATCTCCAATAATTACTCAATCTCCGCCACCCACCCCACCACCACAATCCGCACCACCCTCGCCTGTTAACTCACCACCACAACTAAACCGAACAACTCCAATCTATCCCGAACCTCCTGTTGTTCCTCCACCTCAATCGATTCCTATAAATAACCAACCCCTAGATCAGCCCCCACCCCCGGATCCCGCTACACAATCCACTCACCCTATGACAACCCGATCCAAACAAGGTATTTTTAAACCCCGCCACCGAGCCGATTTATCTTATTTGGGTTTACATCAAGCTTTATTTGCTACCAAAGAACCACGGGGATTCAAATCGGCTTCTAAAGATCCTAAATGGTTTTCCGCCATGCAAGATGAAATGTGTGCTTTACATACCAATAATACATGGCAACTTATCCCAAGACCTACTCGTTCCAACATTGTAGGTTCCAAATGGGTTTTTCGAACCAAGTTTCATTCGGATGGCACAATTGACAAATATAGAGCACGTTTGGTTGCTCAAGGTTTCATTCAAGTTCCGGGACTTGACTACTCGGCCACTTTAAGTCCCGTTGTTAAAGCATCTACTATACGTACCATTTTGTCTATTAGTGTGCTAAACAAATGGTCTCTTCGTCAATTGGACGTTAAAATGCTTTTTTAAACGGGGATTTATCCGATGTTGTTTATATGGAACAACCACCGGGTTTTGTTGATGAGAAATACCCAAATCATGCGTGTAGGCTAAAGAAAGCTCCGTATGGCCTTAAGCAAGCTCCAAGAGCATGGTTTCAACGTTTAAGCTTGTTTCTCATCACTCTTGGATTCACTTGTAGTCGAGCCGACACCTCACTTTTTATTTTTAAAAAGGGATCATCACATCTCTACTTATTGGTTTATGTAGATGATATCATCTTAACCGGTAACAATGATGAACTTCTTCATAAGTTTATTTCTAGACTCAACCAAGATTTCTCAATTACCGATCTTGGAAATTTGAACTACTTTCTTGGTCTTGAAGTTCAACATCTCAAAAATGGTCTATTTCTAAGTCAATCAAATATGCTCATGATGTTCTTACTCGGGCCAAATTATTAGATGCCAAACCGGTTGGAACACCTCTCTCCACATCCACATACTTCACGAGTCACAACATTCCATATTCCGATCCAACACACTATCGGTCCTTAGTAGGTGCTCTCAAGATCAAGTTGTGAATCGGAATATCGAGCCTTAGATAACACCGCTTCCGAGATTATTTGGCTAACCCATCTTCTATGGGAACTTCATGTCCTTCCCGCTGGTCGGCCTACTCTCTTGTGTGACAAGCGAAGTGCACTTTTCCTAAGTCAAAATCCAATCTCTCAGAAACGGGCTAAGCACGTTGATATAGACTATCATTTTGTTCGTGAACTTGTGTTATCGGGTCAACATCACACCAAATATGTCTCTACTCGCTTACAACTACCGGACATATTCACCAAGAGTCTTCCTCGTTCACTGTTTGAGGACTTTCGATCCAAGCTACGACTTGGACCATCCCCCTCTTCGCTTGCGGGGGGTGTGGGGGGGGGGGGTAACAGCCGAATATATTGTCATTATTATTATTAATTGTAGGTTCGATTTGTGTATATCAAATCTCTGTAAATTAGGCATGATTGTAGTATCATTGTATTTATATACCTTCCTATGTAACCACTCAGTTCATTAAGGAAAATATCATTCCATACATATTAACTAAAACCCAGACTCTTGTATGTTAAAAAAAAAAGTGATGATGTAAAATTATTTTTGGATTTCCAATAGAATTGAGTGAAGTTGAAACCAAAGTTCTGCATATTGATCCGATCCGGCAAATGCTTGCCAAAGAAGCTTTGGCGGCACTAAAACTCGCCAAACAACATCATGTCATGCGCCAATATCTCCTCCGCCATGGGTTTCAGGGGTGTCTTTGAGGAGTTGCAGGAGGTGCAGCCGCACATGGCCCATATTTTATAGGGCCTAATTTATACATATATATTTATATTTATATTTATATATATATATATGTATATATATATATATATATATTGTATATAAAATATTAAAATTTAAGACAATTAATAATTTAATAGATTTTTTTTTAAAAGTCCAGTGGACCATTTTTGTGCTTTCGCATATGATCTTCAAAATCTTAGAAACGCCCCTGGTGGGTTTAACGTGTTCTAAAATTTGTTTTTTTCTTAATTATGAGTGGTTTGAGGTAATTTTGTGGGTCACAAAAGGATGTTATAAAAATATAAATGGAAGAGGGTAATTTTGACGTAAATGTTAAAATCATGATAAATAGGCAAGCATAATTTTGACACGAATTTAACACGCAACAACCACACCTTAGTGCTCTAGTATTTTTCTCTTTGTAGTACGTGCGTGGGCAATTTGCCAGAAATTTTTGGGCACTTGAGAAATTATTATATTCGTCTAATCTACATACTTGAGAAACATCGAAAATCGGTTTCCAAAGAGTAAATATTTTCATACTTTATATTTTCAAAGTACTTTTAAAGAGGAAATACATCTAGTTAGAAAATATATGTCCACACAATCTCCACAAATTTCTCCATCCAAAAAGCTTTGTCAAATTAACAATTTCGCTCTTCTCTTCTCTTCTCCTTTCCTAATCTTTTTTATTGAAACAATCTTGTTCTCTTCGGTTTGGTGTATTACGGGTCCTTCAAGTCCCCGTGTTCGGAGTCTGGAGGACCCTTTTCATCATCATTTTTTCCATCGATCATATCCCTCCTATTGTCAGGATATACGTTGTGTTTTTCTACATTTCCTTCACAATTAATCTTACGTTTTTGTCCCCATGAGAAACTTTCCACGAACTAAAGTATGTTTCGACGGGCGTGGATAAAACACTGATATTGTTTTCGCTTTGAAGAACATCACGTATATTTACGGATTTCCTTTTTTTTTCTTGGCTAGACGAGATTATTTGTTAATTCTTCGTGTCGATCTTTTTTTTCCTTCTCAACATAAATACATTATACAAACAAACAGTAGTGTAAAGAATGAATTGTTTGCCATGCCTTAGAAAGAAATCAGAAGAAAAGAAATCAGATGAAAAGAATTCAGAAGAAAAAAAATCAGATGGAAAGAAATCAGATGCAAAGAAATCAGATAAGAAAGAAGACGAGAAGTTGCCTGTGGCACAACCTAAAGAAGTTCCCCTTTCTAAACAATCTTCTGGTATGTTTTTTTCTAAACAATATATAATGTTTTTAGGAGAACACGAATTTGGGAGAAAAACTCGAATTTGCATAAAATCAAAACTAATCATTCCAGTCACACAAACACGCTCAAAATAAGGCCCAAAATTTTGAATAGGCCAAAAAGTCAAACGGGCAAAAAACCAGGCCTAAAACAACGTCCAAAATAATAAACAAAAATATGCAAATAAGTCCCGAAAACAACGTTTTTTGGCCCGAAAGTTAGGTAAACCACCTACGACGTTTACCAACATGTAGCCCTCGTCGAGTCATAACTTTTGACGCATCAGTGGCCTGAACCAGAGACCTGATGCAAAAGTTATGTTCTTTTAAGTAGAGTCTTGAAACGATCATGAACTTCAAGAAATAGAAGGGCATGTTCCTCTATATTTGCGCCTATATAGGGGCTGCAGCACCCCGACTGGCCTATTTTGGCCTACCTCTAAAGAAAATGAACATTCAATTATCTTTGTCGCAGTGAAAATTGCTGATTCAAATAAAAATAAACAAGACGGAAATAGTAAAGACGTTGGTGGTGGTGATTATGTTGCTGTTACGGTTACTGATACTAATACTACTGCTACTACTAGTGTTACTACTACGAGTGCTAAAGATGTACCCCCAGAAGGTTCAAGCGGTACATTCAAGCTCCTAGAGTTGGCCTCGGCCACTAAGAATTTCAAGCAAGAATGTCTATTAGGTGAAAGCGGTTTTGGAAAAGTTTATAAAGGAACTCTGGCCAATGGCAAGGTTAGAAATATACTTTTTAATAATTTAACGAGTCCTAATAAAAATGGATATATACCTCAAACATCAAGTTTTCTAATTCACTAAACGGAAGTGTATGATCATAATTTGATAACATTTTATGTACATGAACGAATGTACGTAGGTTGTGGCTGTGAAGCAACTGGCGGGACTTGGAACAAAGGGAAATGAGGAGTTCAAAGAAGAAGCGGCGAGATTGAGTGATCTTCGCCATCCAAATCTTGTTGAACTTATCGGATATTGTGCACATGGCGATCAAAGACTTCTGGTGTACGAGTACATGCAGAAGGGTTCGATTAGCGATCATCTACATGGTATTTTTCTCTTTAATTTGTCCTTTTTGTTAAGAAAATGAGTAACTCAAACTGCATTCGTACAAATAGAAAGTAGTCAAATATCCTTAGTGTTGGAAATAGGTGCCAACTTCATCACATAACTAGTCAAACGTAAAACCTTTTTAGAGTCCTAATTACATTACTTTAGTTTTATACACGTAACAACTCCTTATAGATCTCATATCTATTAACTAGATATTAAATTGCTTCCGCTATATGATTATGAATGTGACAATTAATGCGAATAAAACCTAACACTTAGTTAACAAATCATATATTCCCTCTCTCTCACAAAAAGTTCTCATTTGTTCCTTAAATTTTGTCCCACAAAAAATTTCTCAAATATAAGGGAGCACTTAATAAAATATTATTATTATCATGTAATACACCACTAATTATATCCTAAAAACATTTTATCTCTCCAAATAACCTCATATCTTAATAAATAATATTACAAATATCCCCACCAGTACATATCTCCTAAATAATTGTGCCCAAAAGAAATGAAAACTTATTTGTGAGACGGAGGGAGTATTTTTCACGCTTGTAAATGAAAACAACTTTTACAAATCTATAAATGTGAATAACTTAGACAAATGTTTATGTAAGTTGTGAAGAACAAAGGTGTACAACTTAATTGGGTATTTTTTTTAACTATGAATTGTTTCAAAAAACGATTTTATTGTAATGCGAAACTTTTTGCATTGGTAGCAGTAGAAAATAGTGTCACTACAGGGAATTATCCCTATACTGACGATATTTTCTAAAGTATTGAAATCAAGAATCAATGGTACTAGTGTATGAGTTGTAAATGTGTTTTTCTTGAACATGAATATTGGCAGACCTTCCTCCAGGCAAAAAACCACTAGATTGGACCAGAAGGATGAAAGTTGCAGCTGGAGCTGCAGAAGCTATGGAGTATCTACATTACAAGGTTAATCCACCGGTTCTATGTCGCAACGTTAAGTCCACAAATGTTTTATTGGATGATAACTTTGAAGCCAAGGTCACAGATTACGGGCTTTTTAATCTAGAAAGTTCCTCTGGTAGCAATATGCAGCAAAAGGCGGTTGGATGTGCTCCAGAGTATGAATCTACGGGTAAACTAACCCTAAAGTTCGACGTCTATAGCTTCGGTGTTATTCTTTTGGAGCTCATAACTGGACGAAAAGCATTGGACACCTCTCGCCCCAAAAACGAGCAAAATCTAGTGTCTTGGGTAATCTTTTTTTTTTCTTCTCTTACATTTTGATGAAGAATTTGTTAACCGAGTCCAAAAGATCCGCATTTGTTTCTTAACGGAACCGTGGTTTTAAGCCTACGAGAATCTTGTCGTTAGGGTTTTCCTGTCTATTTCAAACTAATTAGCAGTAGCTGTAGGGCTGTTCAAAAATTGGATATCCAGATTTTTGAATACTGATATTTACTATATGGATCCGATATCCGGAAAAACATATTTTTCATATATGTTTCAAATATTTCTAATAGTTTTCAGATATTATTAAGATATTTCAGATATTTTGGATAATTTTTGATATTTTAGATATTTTTTCGGATATGGGGTATCCTAAAATTTTGTATACACTATCCAATTCTGGTATCTGAAATCCGGATTTTGGACACGGGATATTATTTTGGATACCCTGTTTTTTGGAATTTGTTGAACACTCCTAAGTAGCTGAGCTATTAAAAGGACACATCAGTTCTTTTATTTATGATCTGGTAATTTTTGAACAACTCTATTCACTAGATACGTATAAGCCCATTTTCTCCCCGTCACTTGGTTTTAACCCTACAAATTTTTGTCACTAATTATAAATCTTGATTAAAACAGGCACAGTCATATTTCAAAGATCCAAAGAGGTACCAAGAATTAGCCGACCCTATATTCGAAGGAGTGATCTCCGAAAAGCTCATAAATCAAGCGGTGGGAGTAGCGGCAATGTGTCTACAACAGGATTCGGATGTTCGGCCGCCAATATCCGATATTGTAGGAGCCCTTATCTTGCTCACCAAACCTCAACCAGAGGAATTCATACCCCAATCAGCACCCGAAGTCACACCCCAATCAGCACCCGAAGTCATACCCCAATCAGCACCCGAATTCACACCCCAATCAGCACCCACCACCACTGCTCCACCTAAGAAATACCCATCATCCTCATCCACGTCATCATCATCAGATTCCGAGTCTGACCAAGAGCTAGATATAAAGATTGAGCCGTTTAACGGGCCAGTGGTGCACGATCCAAGGGACGACGAACCTGAGCCAGAGTCAAAACCAAAACCAAAACCAGAACCAGAACCAGAACGAGAACGGGAGTATGAGTGGCAGCAAAAGCCTGATTGGGAGTCTGACCAAGAGAACGATAGTGACAGTGACACCGAACCAGAACCGGAACCTGAACCTAAACCTGCGCCAGAGTCAAAACCAAAACCAAAACCAGAACCAGAACCGGAACTAGAACGGGAGTATGAGTGGCAGCCTGATTGGCAGTCCGACCAAGAGAGCGATAGTGATAGTGACAGTGACAGTGACACCGAACCGGAACCGGAACCTGAACCTGAACCTGAGCCTGAGCCTGAGCCCGAGCCCGAGCCCGAGCCAGTACCTGATTTGACAGACTCGGATTCATCTTCGTCTTCATCTTCAGATTCAGAGCGAGAGCCGGTATACATGCCTGAACCAGTGATTGAACAAGAAGCATCACCTAGTTACAAAGATGAACCTGATTCAGACAGTAGTTCCAGCAGTTCATCAGACAGCAATGATGATGAAGCAAAAATGCAACCAAAAGGCAGCAAAGCAGAAGAAACCGACTCGACAAAACCAAGCACAAATAGGGTAGATTCCAGTTATAGAAAGAAAAGCGTTAAAAAATCTAAGGATGACGATCAAAGCACGCGTAATTCTGATTCGAGTGGAGACGATCAGTTTACAGATGGAAGTGATGACGAGTTTGAACCTAAAAGGTTTAGTAGTACAATTTCAAGGTTCGAAGAGGCAAGATCTAACAGCATATACCTGGATGATGTCTATGAGTTAAGTTCGGAAGGAGAAGAATAGAATCATATATAATTAAACCCGAATTTTGTTCTTGGTTTCCATTCATCAGATGGAAACATGAGAATTTCAAAAGATGGGAGTTCAATTTCTTCTATCTTAATGATCATAAGTGACAATCTTTCCCTAATGCTTTGTTTGGTCAAGTTTGTATTGTGTACAGTAACATTAGACCTTTTTCCCGTATAGTTTTAATGTTTTTATTACCACTTTACATTCTTGAAACTAAGTCCTCGCGATACAGATATATATGACACTCTTGTTCGATTACCATTGTTATCTCAACCCGATTTGGGTTTGGATGATTATGGTTTTGATCATCCATTTCGGGTTTGTTTTTCAAACAGTGTATGTGTATGTGACCGATAGAACAAGGAAACAATAATACAAATACATCTATATATTGAAGATTCACTATAGCGAAAACCCCATGCGGCGACAAATCACTTTTAATCTATCGCGACTTCGCCATTGGCTATCGTGACGACAAGTTGTCGCCATAACATACTCCGTCGCAACAGCCAAAAAGTATCGTCGCCACAGCGTATTCAATCCCGACGAAAAATCGTCGCTATGACGACCGTCGCTATATATTTTCCCTTTAAAAAAGAAAAAAATTATTATCACCTTGTGCCGACGACAAGTTGTTGCAATAGAGTTCGCCGGAACTTTTTCCAATAACACCTATGCTGACAACATGTTGTAGCAATAGAGTTCCCTAGAACCTTTTCAGTTCCACCTATGGCGACGTCGCGATAGGGATCGTGTCACAAATATCAGGTAACACCTATGGCGGCGACTTCGTTATTAATAACGTAATACCTCAAGGATTGACTAAATCCTTGAGTTAGTTAGATACACATGTTTAAATTGTATAGTATATCCTTTCCATAATACTTATCATGTAATTGTGTATATATATCAATGAATACAATATAACACCATTAAGGGTGATCATTCTAAAACCCTAATATGGTATCAGCCTCCTAATCCTGGCCGCCTACCATCAACCCTAAAATCCGTCTGCCTCTTTTCTCTTTTTCTTCGAACCAGCAGCCATGGCATCTACTTCCGATGCCACTGATTCTCCGCTCCCTCTCGCAACAGTGCTTCATATGCTTACCATTAAGCTATCATCAACAAACTATCTTCTTTGGAAGAACCAATTGCTCCCCATTCTCGCTTATCAACAGCTAACGGGCCATGTTGATGGTTCTGTTCAGTCGCCGGCAGGGACCATTACAACCGATGTCGTCAATATTCCGAACCCCGCCTATGAAAAATGGTTTGCTGCTGATCAGAGAGCGTTGCTTCTTATTCAAGCTTCTCTTTCTGAAGAAGCTATGGCCGAAGTCTTAGGATACACTTCCTCTAATGTAGTTTGGCGTGCCCTTGCCGACGCATACAGTCATGATTCTGTTGAACGTGTGCATACGCTTCGGGATTCTCTCCGCCAACTTCAAAAAGGTGTCTCCACTGTTGCAGATTATGGACGCAAATTTAAAGTCGTTTGTGATCAACTTAGTGCTATTGGCCATCCACTTGATGAAACCGACAAGACTCATTGGTTCTTGTGCGGTCTTGGATCGTCATTTGAGACGTTTTCTACCACCCAACGTCTCATTAGGCCGCGTCCTAAATTTCGTGATCTTACCTCTCAAGCAGAAAGTCACGAAATTTTTCTTGCCTCTATTAATGGGAATTCTGCAAACACTCAAGCAGCCTTTAACACCTCCACTGCTTCAAATCGTGGTCGTGGCTCTGCTCGTGGCCGTGGTGGATACTCATGAGGCCGAGGTCGTGGTCGACGACCACCTCATTGCCAGTTATGCCGCACTGACGGGCATTATGCCACACAATGTCTCGAGTTACAAAACTATGCCCGCCGCCCTCAAAACATTGATGCTAATCTTGATCATGCCTTTAATTCTCAATGCAATGTTAATGAATACTCGCCAGATTGGTGTGTCGATACGGGCGCCTCGTCTCATATGACGCCATCTCTCTCAACGATGGACACGGCTACTCCTTATTCCGGTAACGATTCTGTTGTTTTTGGTAATGGTAATACATAAAAAATTACTCATATTGGTAAATCTTATTTATTACCCCATATTGCATTACAAGATGTTCTCGTGGTTCCACAATTAACCAAGAACCTCCTTTCTGTCAGCAAGCTTACCTCAGATAGTCCTCTTGACGTTTTATTTTCTGACAAATTGTTTACTATTCAGAATCGGGCCACAAGGGTGCCACTAGCAAAGGGACGACGTAAGGATGGGCTTTACATTCTCGAGCGTGGTCAACATGCGTTTCTCTCGAGACTTACATCATCTAGATTAAAAGCTTCTTATGATTTATGGCATAACCGTTTAGGACATGTTTGTTTTGATACAATTTCATTATTAAATAAATTGGGTTGTTTATCTGTTACATCAATTTTACCAAACCCACGACTTTGTTCCTCATGTCAATTGTCCAGAAGCAAACGATTACCGTTTGATCTTAACCCTAAACGAGCTACCACTGTCCTTGACCTCATACATTGTGATTTGTGGGATCCATCACCGGTTACATCTACGGATGGATATCGGTACTATGTTATATTTGTTGATGACTTTTCTAGGTTTACGTGGCTATATCCCCTCAAAGTAAAGTCGGATTTTTTTGCCATACTCACTACGTTTCTCAACCTTGTTCAAACTCAGTTTTCATGCAAGGTTAAAACTTTCCAATCCGATGGTGGAACGGAGTTTGTTAATGATCGCGTACGGACATTATTATCAACTAATGGCACACATCATCGATTGTCTTGTCCTTACACCCCGCAACAAAATGCACGTGCTGAAAGAAAACACAGACACATTACTGAAACAGGGCTTGCTATGATGTTCAATGCTAATGTTCCGGCACATTTATGGACTTATGCATTTAGCTCAGCCACATATATTATTAATCGGTTGCCAACAAAATTATTAGGGAATAAGTCTCCATACGAGCTCCTTTTCCACTCGGCACCTAATTATGGCAATTTTCGGGTTTTCGGTTGCTGCGTATATCCATATCTTCGGGACTATGCTTCTCATAAGCTATCTCCCCGAAGCAAAGCTTGTGTATTTATTGGCTATAATTCTCAGTATAAAGGTTATAGGTGCTTGGACGTATCCACGGGGCGTATTTACACCACTTGTCACGCACAATTCGATGAAATTTTATTTCCTTTTGCAGGTAGCTCCTCAACTACACCCACAACAAACATGTTTATCTCCACCTATTGTGATGGAGATCCTCTCCACGCTACTGTTGAATCCGGGTCCTTACCCGCTGCATCACCACCCACTGATCCGGATCCGGTCGCATCTCCTTGTGACTTATGCTCATCTGCTCCGCATGTGCCCACTGCAGCCTCGCAACCCACTGCTGCCCCTGTGCCTCCGGTTGCACCTACTGTTGAAATACCCGACGCACAAACTGCAGCTGCAGTTCCCGAACCGCAGCCTGCCACTGCTGCCGTGCCAAGCCATCCCATGACAACCAGATCCAAAAATGGAATCTCAAAGCCACGTCATATTGCTGATCTTACATCCTTAGCATCTTCGGGTCTTCATAAAGCCTTATTTGCCACAAAAGAACCCCGTGGTTTTAAATCCGCTTCTAAGGATCCTAAATGGTATGCCGCTATGCGTGATGAAATGCATGCCCTCAATATAAATGCCACGTGGGAACTAGTTCCACGACCTATGAATTCAAATGTGGTCGGTTCTAAATGGGTCTTCCGCACCAAATTCCATTTAGACGGAACTGTTGATCGATTTAAAGCATGTCTGGTCGCTCAAGGCATTACTCAAATCCCGGGTCTTGATTACTCGGCCACTTTTAGCCCGGTTGTAAAAGCTTCAACTGTGCGCATCGTTTTATCATTGGCCGTTCTAAACAAGTGGCCCCTACATCAGCTCGATGTCAAAAACGCATTTTTAAACGGTAATATTACTGACACGGTCTTCATGGAACAACCACCGGGATTTGTTGACTCGAAATTACCGAATCATGTGTGTCGCCTTAAAAAGGCTCTTTATGGTTTAAAGCAAGCACCACGGGCATGGTTTCAAAGATTAAGTGCCTTTCTTATTAGCATCGGCTTCTCTTGCAGCCGGGCCGACACATCCTTGTTCGTTTTTAAACGTAATAACTGTGTTATGTATCTGTTAGTCTATGTTGATGACATCATTCTCACCGGAAATGATGCACCCACAATTCGAAATTTCATTACTAGACTCAACAAGGAATTCTCAATCACCGATCTTGGCCGTTTCAACTATTTTCTCGGTCTTGAGGTAACTTATCATGATTCGGGCATTTTTTTAAATCAATCCAAGTATGCACATGATATATTTGCTAGAGCACATCTTCTTGAAGCTAAACCCGCTGCTACACCTTTATCCACCAATGCGTATTATACTTCTCAAGGATCTCCATTCAACGATCCAACATTATACCGGTCTCTCGTAGGTGCACTTCAATATCTCACCATTACTCGCCCTGATTTATCGTATGCAGTTAATCAAGTGAGCCAATTTCTTCATGCTCATATGGAAGAACACTTTAAAGCCGTTAAACGCATCCTACGTTATGTTAAAGGTACGATGACTTATGGACTTACCTTTTCTCACTCTACAGCTCAGCATATATTGGGTTATTCGGATGCGGATTGGGCTCGGTGTATTGAAACTCGTCGCTCTACTTATGGCTATTCTATTTTTCTTGGTGGAAATTTGGTTTCATGGAGTGCAAAGAAACAACCAACCGTATCTCGCTCAAGTTGTGAATCCGAGTACCGGGCGTTAGCTAACACTGCAGCAGAAGTTATATGGATTACCCATCTACTTCGTGAATTACTTATTATGCCCGCTTCTCGACCAACCATACTGTGTGACAACAAAAGTGCCTTGTTCTTGAGTCAAAATCCCGTAGCACATAAGCGAGCCAAGCACATCGACATTGATTATCATTTTGTTCGAGAGCTTGTCTTATCCGGAAAAATTCACACCAAGTTTGTCTCCACTCACTTGCAACTTGCTGATATTTTCACAAAGAGCTTACCGAGACCGTTGTTTGAATCATTTCATACCAAGCTTTGTGTTGGTCCACCCCCACTTGGCTTGCGGGAGGGTAATAACGTAATACCTCAAGGATTGACTAAATCCTTGAGTTAGTTAGATACACATGTTTAAATTGTATAGTATATCCTTTCCATAATACTTATCATGTAATTGTGTATATATATATCAATGAATACAATATGACACCATTAAGGGTGATCATTCTAAAACCCTAATAGTTATAGATAAAAAATCAAAAATATCTAGGTTTTTTTCAGTTTCTCTTTTAACCCAGGTTTTACCCAATATCTAGGTTTTTTCAGTTTCTCTTTTAACCCAGCCAATAGAGTTTATCAAATGCAGAAAACACAAGCTAAATTTATAGAAATACTCAAATATAAACATAAACATAACTGTAATTGCAAGCTATATGTTTAAAACATAAGTGTTATTACGTACAAACTATTCATCATCTTCATACTCATCTTCCTTATCATCATTCTCACCCTCCTAATCATCATCATTCTCTTGTTCTTATTTAGGAGGAAAAGGATTAAGAATTGGATTAAATGCAAACATACTTGGGTCGAAATTTAATATTAATGTTTGAATTTGTGATGGTATTGGTGGTGGTTGGTAGTACGGAAACCGAGTCGCCAAAAACGCATTTTAGTGTTCATAATAGCTATAAATCAATTGTTTGGAGCTTTGGGTTAGCGATTGGGCCATTGTGGCTATTTGGAGATGTTTCCTTATTTGCAAATGATTGATCAATTGAAGTGTTGGATCCCAACAACATTAATGTGTTGCGTTATGGCTAAGTAAAGACAAGAAAGTAAAGAACACACAATCTTTTTCAATGATTAAGAGTTTATCAAAATAACTTAATGAAATACAAAGTTTGCGTAAATAGAGAGTACAGACTCACTAAAACTTTATACTTAAAATGACACTTTTGTTTGCTTAAACTAAGATCCTATGCAAAGAGAGTTATCAGCTGATACAAACGGCTGTATTTATTGCTTGAGTATTAACTATGAAGAAGTTAATATCAAACAATAACTAACTCTCAGAAAATGTTCTTGCGCAATGAATGCTAAAAGGTGTGTATAAATGCAATCATTTACGTCTCTATTTATAGCCCAAGAACCATGTTTCTTTGTCCACAAGTTAATCCACGTGTAAACATGTTATTCGTTGATATAGACTTGTCCACGGAAACATTAAATGCATTTGCATAGGTTAGAGTCCCGATTGTACTTTTTGCCATCTTCTTTTACCACCTTTTCTGACGCACAGTGAAAATGTGTACTAGAATTATACAAAAAGAAGTTGACTTTCCTTTTTTATGTTTGGGGGGACAAATGATAAAGTTCTGAAAAGTATCTTCTATTCCAAAATAGAATATCTTCATCGTTTTCTTCTTCTTTGAGAGGGAAAGGAAAGTGTTCAAAGTGTCAAGAACATTTTCCACTAAGTCTTCATTTGCAGCATGTACCATCAGCTGATTCCACCTTCAGCTGTATGGTCTTCTTCGGGTTTCTATCCTTCGGCCATAAACTCGAATGATCACACTTGTATAGATGTTGATCCAGACTTGATTCCTTGAGCTAATTTACGTACTCAGCTGAAGGATTATGAATATACTTGTTCTTCAGCTGATACACGTACGTCAGCTAAGTTATTCTTCTTGGCTATTTGATTATCAAATCTTATTTACTTAGTCTGGGGACTAACAATCTCCCACTATTTAATAATCAAATAGATGTATAAGTATGAACATGTAATGATTCAGCTGCTGAATGGAATTTCATGAGCTGAATGCTTGTGTGCCTTGAACCTTTGGGTTCTTTTAGTTATTTTTATCTTTACAATATTTTTACAAGTATATTACAACCAATGATTTTATATTGATGTGAAGCTGATGAAGTACAATAAAATCATTAAAATTTTACAAGGTCCTAACTAGTTATTTGTCATTTAATCTTCAATTAGGACCTTCATGGTTAGGATGCTAGTGGCCGAGTTGATTTTGCTTAAAATGTCTCTTCCTTCAGGAGTAGAGGAGCTCAGTTGTTTGTGATAGATGACAATATGATCAGTATCACACCTATCTAATTCATCAACTCGTTGAAAGCAATGCCTTTTTCTGGCATCCAGATAGCGAAGGTAACTCCCATGGGTACGGCTGAAGAGAAAGTAAGTCTTTGACGTCTTGTAGTAAGAATCGAAGACCCTCCGTCTGCTGGTCTGGATTCTGCAACTGGATCAAGGATAACTGACTTACGTTTCTCTCCTCTTGCAGAAGAGCTTTCACTAGCTGGTTGCCTAGCAGTGTTAGCATGAGGTTCACGTAAATCAACAACCTTGCGATTAGCCAGATCAGGAGAATTTTATCTCAGCTTCCAGATCTGTTATGTTGGGAGATGGTTTTGCGGATCTGGTAGCTTTTAACAATTCATGCCACTTATCATAGCTGAGATGAGTGTTGACCTTGCTCAGCTGCAACTTTTCAGATAGTGGAGTCCATCCAGCTCTGTAGATTAAATTTCTTGTGCAGAGCTGGAGGAATGTTTGGAACATCTCACGCTACTGATTTTTCCTCCCTGCCTACAATTGTTGAGAACCTTGTGAAACAATCTGATGTTCTCAGCTTTGTTTTCTTCTGCTCTCCGATAATGCTCTTCTACTCTTTGTTTCTGGAGAGCAAGAGTTGTAGCAGCATCAGCAGTGTTTCCCGCATCTTCTATAAGAAGAGCTTCAATCGTAGCAGTGGTTGATTCCCCCTCAGCAGGTCGAGGATTCACCTGAAAGATAGGCTAAGGGATTTGGATTTGCGGGGTTTGTACTTGTGGGACCTCAACTGATTGAAATGAATCAACTATATTAACATAATCAGTTGAGGTGTCTTCTGTTCTGAGAACTTCAGCAGGGATGAGTGTTGATTGTGTTGTTGTCTCACCTGCTGAAGAAGTTACCTCAGGTGTTTCAGTAGTGACGAATGTTTTTAGAATTAGGGTCTCGTCTACTGAAACGTCTTCTTCTTCTTCTTCTTCTTCTTGTCTTCCGGTAGAGGTGGGTGGTAGTGATTTTGGAGTCTCACCTGCTGGAATATCTTCCTGAACATTGGCTCCAACAGCAGAGGTGATTATGAGTTGTGAATCAAAACGTTCACCTAGTTGTTCACCTGCAGATGTAGCTTGCTCTTTCTCCCCCTCAGAGAGTCCCTGAAGACGTAAGGAACTCTGTGGTCTATCAGCATGACGGACAACAGGGGCACCCTCATTTAACTTTTGTAGAATGAGGTCAAGGGTGCCTTTGAGACCAGTAACTTGAGAGGTCAACGAACAAACCTCGGTCTCCAATTTGTCCATCCTTGTGGACACAGCAGCAGCAGAAGCATCAATAGCCTTGGACAGATGGCTATAAGTGTTGGCTAGCAGAGATTCTTGCTTTGTTTGTGCAAGGCCAATACTATCAATAGTTGAAAGAAACGGAGTTACCTTAGATTGTAAAGTAGCCAGCTGTCGATCAACTTTTGCTTCAGTTGCCCGGGCTTCCGTCAGAAGCCAATCCTTCTCGGTTCTGTCAGATTTACGAATAGAGTTGAGCTCTTGCTGAATGTAATTCTTGAGATTTATGAGCTCGTTGGTGTTGCACCGAATCTGATCAGAAAGAAGAGCCAGCTGAGGAGTCTGAGTGTGAACCTCATTATGTAAAGAGGCGATGCTGGATGATAAAGCATCAGCAGTTTCAGCAATCCTCTTTGGAACATCCCTGCGAAGGGTGTTCAACTGTTGCCTCATCGTGGCCATCCCAAAACGAATCTAGGATTTTACAACTCCAGATACCAGAGCAGCTAAGGCTCTAGTGGGAATGCTTTCTCTAGCTTCGCTGGATTCAGTATGGGGACACTTGGACAATTGGGGGAGAGGGGTCCGGAATGTACCCAGCTGAGGGAGTGCCCTCAGCTGTGGAAGTTATTATTCCTGAGTTAGGAGGAGAAGCTCATATGGGATGCTCAACAACTATGAGGGGTGAGTTGGGTCCAACTGAAACTTCTGGGTTTCTGTCAGAAGAGCCGACATCAGCTGTCAAATCAGTTTGAAACCAAGATTCATTTGTTTCGTCTATATCGGGAGACGAAACATATGGCTCTATGGCCTTATCAGTGGAACCAAATAGCATACTGAATGCTATTTGATTATCGGGTTTCAGTCTCACCAGCTGGATGATCTAGTATAGAGATATGAGGAGAAAGTCCTCTTGGTGGTGGATCAGCTGCCTCACAGCTCAGTTGGCGTAAACGTTCGCGATCACTGGAAGCTTGTGTTGATGCCTCATTAACATCTGGGTCTACAATTGTGTCTTCATCGGCGCTGGTGGTTTCCTCGATCTCGAGCTGGTGTAAGCTGGAAACGTTGTCGGAAACAGAAAGAACAGTTTCAAGAATGACATGGTTTCCAGTCAATCTATCGTCAACTGCTGACTCAGATAGTGATGAAGATGTTGGTGGTGGTGTGTCTGCAGCTGACTCACGGGTGGCTTGGGATGAGCCAAAAACTTCACCAGTAGTCTATTGAGAGACTGAGGTTGCTTGTGGAGTTTGTTCCCTTGTTACAACAACCGATAATGAATCGGTTGAGGAGCTACGCAGAAAGGTGGAACCGACACTAACTCCTAAAGAACGAAATTTCCGTTTTGAAGGCTGCTGACATGTTAACAGATCAGCAGGTGGAAGAGAAAAAGGGAGAGAGATTGATTCAGCCAGGAGTGTTTGACAAGAAACTCCGATAGGTGTAGTTCCTTGAAAAACACTGTAAGATTGAAAATGAGAAGGATTAACCCCAGACGCTGGCAGAGCTTCTGATCGTAATCCACTCAGTCTAGAACTCAAGTGACTACCTATAGGATCCTGTGTGAATCCTGATGATGCTGCAAATGCCACATCAGCATCATCAGATGCCACATCACCACCAGTGGTGGCTGTCTCTTCACCAATCGACTAACGCGAAGAAGGAGCACGAGGACCAGACGGAGAGGGCGAAGGGAGGGAAAGGGCGTCGGAGAACGACGAGCTGATTTCTTAACTCGCCTCCTCCTTAAAGGAGCAACGTACTCCTCAGCCTCTGCTTCAACATCCGTTGAATGAGATAATTCAGTTGATGAAGGAATTCTATCATCGCCATATGAGAAGAAGACTTACTTCCTTGTAGGGCAGATTTCTTCGATGTGTTGCCCTTCTGCTGATCCCTCCTAGATCTAGTATGATCTTCAACGATCTTCAGCATATACGAGGTGATGGGATTACCTTGAACATCATCGTTCTTGGCAGAGAAGATGGTGCTAGATAGAGTTCTAACATGAAAGTATTCCCCCTCCAGGTCTTCGTAGTCGATCCCCAAGTTCAACATCACGTGAGCGATGCAGAGAGTGAAGAATCGAACATAGGGAATATGATTTCCCTTTACTTTAAGCATTATTTTGACCTCCTCGAACACCAGTCTCCCATAATCAATCCGCTGACCGGTGATTAAGGCTTCAGCAAAAATCTGAAGCGTGGAGTTGCACTGGTTTTGAGACCCATGGTTGCCTCCGATGCATTGTATGATATGAGTGAAGAAGTAGGCCATGATCTCGATAGCTGAGACTTCTTGAAGACAGGAACCCTGTCATCAACTTTTTCTAATCGATATCCAGTGATATCGATGAGACTCATCTTTGCTTCCTCAGGAGATTTCATCTCATGAGGAACTTCACAGGGACGAAGAAAATCGAACCCGCAAGCAGTTTGGAAATCATCAACAGTTGTCCCCGGAGATGGAGGCGAACATCCAGAAATCACGCAAGAGCTCGTAAAAGCTCTTGGTGAACCGCAAAAACGAACCACCGACTAAACAGTGGCACAAGAACTTACCCACCGGGCGATATATTTCTCTTAGGTTTTCCGGTGGTGAGGTGTTTGCTACGAGGTTCGAGTTCTGAGCGAACTCGATTCCGGCTCTTGTAAGAGGGGTTTTGGAGGTTTTCTTAGAAGTGGACATTTTGGGAAGAGGAGAGAAATGAAGAACAATTAGGGTTTGAGAGGATTTTGGGAGAGAAATTTGAGGGTGGTGAAGAAGAAAATGAGGGCGAAATGGGGTATTTATAGGGGTGGAATGGACAAAATTGGGTATGGTTTTGAATTCCAATCTGTTCAAAAATGGATACTTGGATTCCAACTATGGAAGTTTAGGGAATCATGCGCTTTTTACGGCCAGATGTGACAGTGAGGGTTAGTGGAGCCGTTTTAGTGTCAGAGATGTCTTCTCCCTTATAAATGCCAAATATTTTCTACGAGTGAATATATTGAAAGAAAAACGTGTGTATAGGGATGAAATATTCCTTTTATTTGAAAAACCAAATGTTTTAACTTATAAAACTTGTAAAATATCTTTTGGAGATATTCTGTTCAGCTGATTCGTACATTTAAAAGAGGTTTTGTCAGCTGAAAGTACTATATGTGACAATGTGGAACATATGAGCTACTGATAGTACTTCAGCAGCTGACTTAAGCATTTAACATACCCAGCTCGCTGATTAGAAAATTGAATCATTTTTCATCTAAAGGTTTAGTAAACAAATCAGCCAGCTGAATGTCATTTAAAATAAAGTGAAGTCCTACATCACCTTGTTCAATGTGATCTCTAATGAAATTATACCTTATATCAATGTGTTTGGTTCTGGAATGAAGAACTGGATGGTTGCTAATTGCAACATCACTTGTGTTATCATAGTAGATTGACACTTTGCAAAAGTTCATATCAAAGTCAATCAGCTGATTCTTCATCTAATGGAATTTGGCACAGCAGCTTCCAGCAACACATATTTTGCTTCAGCTATAGAGGTAGAAACAGTGTTCTGTTTCTTGCTTGTCCAGTTGACTAGTTTACCGCCTAACAGCTGACATCCTCCAGTGGTGCTCTTTCTATCCATCTTGCACCCTGCAAAGTCTGAATCTGAATAGCCAATTAGATCAAACCCGGAGTCTTTGGTGTACCAAAGACCTAGGCTTGGAGTACCTTTGAGGTACCTCAAAATACGTTTAGCAGCTATTAAATGAGATTCTCTAGCATCAGCTTGAAACCTAGCACACATGCAAGTAGCAAACATAATATCTGGTCTGCTGGCAGTGAGATTGAGTAAGGACCCAATGATTCCTCTATAGAATGTGACATCAACTGATTTCCCAGTTATATCAGCATCTAAGTTGTTTGGAGGAGCCATTGTAGTTTTCGTAGATGATGATGAATTCATGTCAAATTTCTTTAAAATATATTTGATATATTTTTCTTTATTTATGTAAATTCCATTTATGGACTGCTTAACTTGTAAGCTAAGAAAATATGTTAATTCACCCATCATACTCATCTCATACTTTGTAGACATGAGTTTTGAAAAACGTCTACAAAGTTTTTCAGCAGTAGCACAAAAGATTATGTCATCCACATAAATTTGAACAAGAATGATATCACCTTTGAATTTGCGTATAAATAAGGTTTTATCAATCTTACCTCTGGTGAAATCATTTGCTAGAAGAAAAGTGGAAAGTGTGTCATACCATGCACGAGGAGCTTGTTTTAACCCATACAGCGCTTTATCCAATTTAAACACGTAGTCTAAGTACTTATATTTTCAGAACCTGGTGGTTGCTTCACATACAACTCCTCTTGCAGTTTTCCATTCAAGAAATCACTTTTCACATCCATCTGAAAAACTGTGAAGTTTTTATAAGCAGCAAAGGCTAGAAATATTCTTATAGCCTCGAGCCTTGCTACTGGTGCAAATGTTTCATCGAAATCATGTTAAGGCAAAAAGCCTTGCCCCTTTGGATCTTAAGATAACAAAACAACCTAGACTAGCTTTGATTAATATGTAGAATAATATAGCTAAGTTTAGGTCTGATACTGAGTGATCAGTATTGGAACTCAGTATCAGAGCTCAGTATCAGATAGTGATACTGAGTACAAGGACTGAGTAGAAGGACTGAGTTACATTTTACTATGTAACGGATTAAGATCAAATCCCTCGATCTTAGTCATTTTCCTAGATTAGTCCTTCGGTTACTCCTTTGCCCATTATGTAAGATCTCTATATCATTATAAATAGAGATCATCTTGCAAAGGAGAACTCACCAATTCACTTTACACTTTCATACCTTTTGTAATTGATCAGTGGTCTTGTTATTCCGCAACAAGCCACACTTAGTGGAATTATACATTTGACTCATATCTTGTTCTTATACAATATTTGTCTTGAGTTATAATTATCCAATCAATTAACCATCTAAACCAGGGTGTTGTGACCTAACAACTGGTATCAGAGCAGGCTAAATAAACTCTTATTTAGTCGATCTATAACCCTGGCAGCCATCCCTTATACTTATCCTTCACACACTACAAAATCAAAAATGTCTACCATTGTTGCACCAATTATGTCTGGAAAGGGAGTACCCATCTTTGATGGTAAAGACTTCCATCAATGGAAGCTAAAAGCTCAGTGGTATCTTGAATCCATTCATCATGAAATGCTCACTGTGCTAAATGATGGTCCTATCATCCCACAAACTGTGGAACCCGTTGCTGCTACTGATAATGCTCCTGAGAGCATAAGAACTGTACCTAAACTAAAGCACAACTGGACTGATACTGACCGTCAGTTGTATGCTTTAGACTCCAGAGCTAAAGGGGTGATTGGTAATGTTGTTACCAAAGAAATTCTCAATGCAATCATGGAATTGCCAACAGCAAAGGCTATGTGGGATAGCCTATCAGTCACTTATGAAGGCACACCAAAAGTGAAGTTGCAAAGAAAGAGCAACATGAGAAGAAAGTATGAAAACTTCTTCTCAAATCCAAATGAAGACATCACCTCTCTTTACAACAGGTTTAATACTATTGTTCATGGTTTAATTAGTGTTGGCATTGTAAAAGAGGAAGGGGAACTTGTTCAAAAGTTCCTGGACAGTCTTCCTCAACAATTTCTTGACATGTCAAATTCTGTCAATGCTGCTAACAACATTGAGTCATATACTCTTCAAACTTTATATGGCCTAATGTTGAATCATGTAGAGAATATTGCTTCAAGACTGATCAACTGGAAGAAAACTGACCAATCTTCAAATGGAATGGCCCTCATTGTGCAACAAGCATATACTGTGACTGAACCTGATGAACCAGTAATTGATCTTGCTGATGCTGAGGCAGAAGAGCTTGAGACTCAAATGGCTCTTATGTCTATGAAGCTGGATCAGTTGAAAAAGAAGAGGCTTGGTGTTAGCTCTTCTAATACTGACCCAAGATCAGGTCTTTGCTATAGATGTGGAAAACCTGGACATATTGCTGCAAATTGTCATACCAAGTCTTCTGAGACTGATCAGAATGACAAGATTGCCTACCGAGCAAAGAGGTATAGAGACAAGTATGTCAAACTGAAGAATTGGAGCAAGGGAAAGAGGGCTGAAGGAAATGGAGCACCTCATCAAGCACTATATTATGAAGCTTGGATGGATGAGGACATAAGTGATGATGAGGAAGAGATTGAGAATAAAGCCTTTATGGCTTTCACTGAAGATGATTTGAAGAGCTCCTTTGAAAAGGATATCAAAGAGGCTGAGAGGATGAGTGTTCATACTGATTGGGATTCCACTCAGTTGTACAAGGTAAGTTCCTTTCAAACTTATTCAGTGAATGAAAAAACTAAGATTTTTGAGTATATGATTGTTGATCTTAAAACTTTTGTACAAAAAGAAAAAGCTTTAAAATTAACAATTCAAGAACTTGAAAGGGTAAATAATGAAAACTTAGATAAATTAGCAAAGTATAAAGATTTAGAACTAAACCTTTCAGATTTAAAGGACATTAACCAAAGATTAGCTGATAAAGCTCACTTACACAAACTTGAAAAAGAAATATTTGAAAAACAGTGTAAATCTTGGGGAAATGCTTCAATAAAATTAAATAAATGTTTAAATCAACAATTCCCAGAAAATGTGAGGGCTGTACTTGGTGTTGATCCTCAATTTAAAAACAGGAATAATTTTGCTGATTTATTTGAAGAGTTTTCTAATATAAACCCTATTAAATTTATAAAAGCTAAAACTTTTTATGAAGTTGGATGTCAAACCGAGTCAGATGATGAGGAAAATGAAATTTTAGAAAAAACTATTGGTCCCTCCATCTGCTCAAAGTGCTATACTGAGCTACAAGAACTCAGTATTGAATTTTCTATAAAGGAAATTTCTGATACTGAGCTCCCAATAGATCAGTATGACACTTCTGCTGTTCCACCTTTTGAATTATTATTTAATACAACCACTTTTGAATTATATAATGATAATAAGACAACTTCTATCTCAAATATCTCAAATGGTTCATCTAATACAGAAGTTGCAGGAACAGAAACATCATATACTGAGACATCTAAACAACCTGTTAAAGTTGTTTCTTCAAAACATGATAAACAAAAAACAACTTCAACTAGGTCCACAGTTGGTAGAAATAAGAAGTCTTACACTAATAATATTAGAAAGACTTCTCTGCCAAATAAAAAGAAGCAATCAGATCCACCACCCTTTAAACCAGTAAAACAAAATGTTAAAACACCTATTAAAAATGACAAAAATAACATTTTAAAAACACTTGGTGATCAAGTCAAATCTTTAAGTAAAAAATTTGCAAAACTTATTCATACTGATCTACCAAAAGTACAACAGTTTTCTAAAATACCTTATGAAAATATGTTTAGAAATAGATCTAGAAAATGTTATAGATGTCATCATACTGGTCATAAGGGAGATGAATGCTGGACTAATCTCTTACATCCTAGGTACTTAGTACCAAAGAAAAGAACTGAAACTAAGTCAGTATCACCAAAGAAAACCTCTAAATTTTCCCCTGAAGTGTTACTGACCTCTCTAAATAAAGAGATCAGGACAAAATTTGATCATTCCACTAAAGGTCCCATTCAACAATGGGTGCCTAAAAGGAACTAACTTTTATTTTGTGTCTTGTGCAGGGTGACAGAAAATGGTATTTAGATAGTGGCTGCTCAAGACACATGACAGGCACTATGGAGTACCTTCTCAATTATACTCCAGAGAAGGGTCCTTCTGTTAAGTTTGGTGATGACTCGGTGGGAAAGACAAGAGGTTATGGTGTGATCAAGGCAGGCAACATAACTTTTAAAAGAGTTGCCTATGTAGAGGGTCTTAAACACAATCTGCTCAGTATCAGCCAGATGTGTGATGATGACAATGAAGCTCGATTCAGGAAGGTTGCAGGTATCATCTACAATGATAAAGGGCAGCCTGTACTCATTGCTAGAAGAGAAAAAGATGTATATGTGGTTAACCTATCTGAAATAGACCCAACTATTCGTGTATGCCTGCTTTCTAAAGTCAAGCCAGAATTGTATTGGCTATGGCACAAGAAACTCTCTCACATTAACTTTAGAAATATCAACGAGCTCAGTATGAAGAAACTGGTGAGAGGGTTGCCCACTATTACTTATTCAAAAGATAAGTTATGCTCAGCATGTGAAATGGGCGAGCAGAAGAAGAGTTCATTCAAGTCAAAAGTCAATCATTCCATTAATGAACCTCTTACTATGATACATATGGATCTTTTTGGCCCCATCAGCACACCATCTCTGGCCAAAAAGATCTATACACTAGTCTTGGTTGATGAATTCTCAAGATATACTTAGGTCATCTTTCTCAAGACTAAGTCAGATGCAACAACAGAAATCATTGCCTTTATAAAAAGAGAGGAACTTCAAAAAGGCAACAAGGTCAAGCAACTTAGAAGTGACCATGGTACTGAGTTTAAGAACTCAGTATTAGCCAATTTCTGTGAAGAAAAAGGAATCATTCAAAACTTCTCTGCAGCTTACACACCACAACAAAATGGTGTTGTAGAAAGAAAGAATAGAACATTAATTGAAGCTGCAAGAACTTTGTTATTCCATGTTGGACTGGCACTGAGTTTCTGGGCTGAAGCCGTAAATTGTGCAAACTTCACTCAGAATAGAGCCACTATAGTCCAGAGACATCTGAAGACTCCATATGAGTTATATAATGGCAAGATTCCTAATGTGGAATACTTCCACATCTTAGGGAGTAAATGCTTTGTACTCAGTACAAAACAAAATCTCAACAAATTTGCTCCCAAAGCAAATGAAGGCGTGTTCATGGGCTACTCTCCACACTCTAAAGCCTTCAGAGTGTATATCATCTCAACTAAGATGATTGTAGAATCCATTCATGTCACATTTGATGAAGATCAGAATGAGCATTCTATCTCAGCAAGTGAAGACATAAGTGGCATAGATATCCTATGCAATCCAGAAAACTCCATTGCTGAAGAGCCCAAGTTTCATCCACATTTTATTCCTAATAAGTTTAATGAAACTGATCAAGTTCGAACTCAGTCTTACTCAACTGCAACTTACACTGAGGCTCCCATAACAGAGAATCTTCACACTGAGTTTCCAACTAATGATCTGAACCACTCTACCTATGAAGAAGCTGAAACATCCAACACTTCACAAGAATCCACATCAACTCTGCAAAATGAAGCTGAACAGCAACCTCCGGTGTCTAATACTGACCAGAATTCCACTCAGTATCAGACACACAACACACCCAATCAACAAGATAGTGTTGATCCTACTTCAAATGCTCCCTTAGGGAACAATTTAAGGGAACACAGAGACCATCCACACGCAAACATTATTGGTCCTATTGAAGAAGGTGTCCAAACAAGAAGAAAATTAGAGTTTCCACCCCAAGCAACTGCAAATTTTTGTTTCTTCTCAAGCTTTCTATTTACCATTGAACCAAAGAAAGCTGATGAAGCTTTATTAGATGAAGATTGGGTAGAAGCTATGCAAGAAGAGCTCACAGAGTTTGAGAGAAACAAAGTTTGGAACTTAGTACCACCTCCTACTGGCAAAACTATTATTGGTACTAAGTGGGTATTCAGAAACAAGATGGACATGGATGGTGTTGTCATCAGAAACAAAGCAAGATTGGTTGCTCAAGGTTACATGCAAGAAGAAGGCATTGACTATGATGAAACTTTTGCACCAGTTGCAAGAATTGAAGCTATTAGGTTGTATCTTGCATATGCAGCTTTTAAAAACTTCAAAGTTTATCAGATGGATGTCAAGAGTGCTTTTCTAAATGGAAAACTACAAGAAGAAGTTTATGTTAAACAACCACCAGGTTTTGTTGATCCTAAATTTCCTACTTATGTTTTCAAGCTTGATAAAGCTCTATATGGGCTCAAACAAGCTCCAAGAGCCTGGTATGATACCCTGTCTGAGTACCTTATTGAAAATAAATTTACAAGAGGTAAAATTGATAAAACATTATTTTCAAGAAGGAAAGGTTCTGACATCTTACTCATTCAGATATATGTAGATGATATTCTCTTTGGCTCCACTGACAAGTCAATGTGTGACTGGTTTGCTAAGATAATGTCAACTCAGTATCAGATGAGTATGATGGGAGAACTTACTTATTTTCTTGGTTTACAAGTTCAACAAAAGCCTGATGGCACTTTTATAAATCAAAGTAAGTATGTGCATGACATGTTAAAGAAATACAAATTTGAAAACTTATCTTCCATGCATACTCCTATGGGTACTCAGGATAAGATAAGTAAGGATGAAACTGGTAAACCAGTTTGTCAATCCACATACCGATGTATGATTGGTTCCTTACTTTACTTAACTGCTAGCAGGCCTGATATCATGTTTGCAACATGTTTGTGTGCTCGGTATCAGGCTGATCCTAAAGAATCACACATGAAAGCAGTTAAGCGCATCTTTAGATATCTTACAGGTACTCCTAACCTGGGTCTTTGGTATCCCAAAGATTCAAACTTTGCCCTTGAAGGGTACACGGATGCAGATTTTGCAGGTTGTAGATTGGATAGAAAAAGCACAAGTGGAGGATGTCAATTCCTAGGTGGAAGACTAGTAGGTTGGTCATCCAAGAAGCAAAATTCGGTAGCAACTTCCACAGCAGAAGCAGAGTATGTTGCTGCAGGAAGCTGTTGTGCTCAATTATTATGGATGCAGTATCAACTATTGGACTATGGGTTCAACTTTACAAAGACTCCAATTCATTGTGATAACAAGAGTGCTATTGCTATCACAGAGAACCCAGTCTATCACTCCAAAACTAAGCACATTGATATCAGACACCACTTTATTCGAGATAATGTGGAAAAAGGTAAGGTTGAGGTATATTATGTACCAACAGATGAACAATTGGCCGATGTGTTTACTAAACCTCTCCCTGAGGAAAGATTTATGTATTTACTAGGGCAATTAGGTATGCTGAATCCTTGATCTTTCTTAATATTTTTAAAACTGAGCGCTCAGTATCACTCCTATTGATACTGACCTCTCAGTATCACTAGTCTGTTATCATCAAAATTTAAAATTTTTATTTTTTTTATTAATTTCAAGAGTAAATTAATTATTTTTATATTTTTAAAAAAAAATTTAAAATTAAATTTTTTTTACTCGGTATTGAGGTATGACGGCGTTTACACCGACCTTAACCCTCATACTGCCCAACGGTAACCTTTCTTAATAGGAAAGTTACCGTTGGCACAGGATAAGGCAGTCAAATCAGCCGGTTTAACTTCCCAATACCTTAATTATCTTTAAAATCACCTATAAATAACCGTTTTTTTTACTTCAATTTTTTTTAACAGTTATTTCATACTTTCTTTTTAAATTCTCTCTGCGATTAACGATTTCACTCTCATTTCGCAAGCAAAAACTCTTAAATCAAAATCACAGATGGTGAATTATACTTTCCTCGCTCCAGAGGTTGAATCGGAAATCAAATTCCGAAATGATGAACTGCCCAGGTTTGCGAGGAACAACATCACAGCAAATTTCACTATTCCTCAAGCCTGGGTATGCCAAGAATTCACAAACATTGTGACTTTTTTGAAGCATTGCCCAATTGCTCGTGCACTGACCTTGTCTCCTCGAGCTATTTACCCAGAAATGCTATGCGAGTTTTGGTACTCTGCCACACTCGATTCTCCAGATATGATTGCTGGGTGGGTAATTAGAGATCAAAGAAGGGCATTTGTTTCTACTGCCATCATTCGTGAAACACTGAGGCTTCCCGCTCAAGCTCAGTATGACCCATTCGTTGATAGAACAGAGGCACGCGCAGTATTGCCATTTTTGGGTCGAAGAGGAACAACGGGCATCATCAAAAGAAACGAATTTGGTCCTATGTGGGGTATTCTCATTACAACAATTATTCGGTGTATGACCCACAAGACGGGTGCTTTGGACCAAATAAATGATTTGGGATGCAAATAGTACATGCTCTGTACTATGGAAGAAACATTGATTATGCACGGCTCATTTTCAATGAATTAGCTGCTTTGGTTCGGGCTACCACAAGGGAATGTAATGTCCCTTTCTGCAGATTCTTATCACTCATCTTTCAACACTCAATGCCCACACATACTTATGATGAGTTTCACAGTCCAAGGGTTGATCTTCCTCCTCTTAGTGAGAAGATCTTCTTTTACAGGCCAAGACAAGGAGAGCCTCTACTGAGTCCTTATATGTGGGCCATTGTTCAAGAACACATAAATGAGGAAGCAGACATGTCTGATACTGAATCAGACAATGATGATGATGATGATAATGATGATAATAGTGGTAATGGAGGACAGGCCGGTCAAGATGTTGAGATGCAGGATGTTCCACAACTTCAAGAACCGACTCAACAACATATCTCTCCACATGCACAGGATCCTGATGCTCCTCATATTAAACCAGCTTCTAATACTGAGTCCTCAGAAGATACACCATTGGTCCTACAAAGAAGAAGAAGAAATCTTTCCCCTGTGATTATGGGAAATTTATCATCTGAGGAGGTGCAGCTTGCAAATGTTCCATCATTAACTGCATCTCTTCAAGCCCAAAGCCTAGTTGCAGCCACCGCTGACCTTCCAGGTCCAGAACTAGTTCCAACTGCTCAACCAATTGAGGAACCTCATGTTCCTCTTGATGTGGAGATTCAATATGAGCAAACTACACTGGAAGGTGCTCAGCAAGACAGACAGGTCGGTATTGAAGATATTGGTGCTGCAAATCCACAATCACATGAGTCTGTACCGACCTCTGCCGATGCTAGAAGGGAATCTGACAGAGTCTCAGGTATGAATTTCTAAAAAGCCCTCAAACTTATATATATATATTTCATTCCCAAATAGAGACTAAGTATTGGCCAGTACCAACTCAATACTGACCAAAGTCTCACACGATCTTTCAAATATATATCCGTTTATGGCCAACATAGCTAGCCCACTGCTGCTATGCAAAACTCATATACTGAGCACACAAAATTGATCATTTTCAGTCTACAGTTGTCTCAACATTTAAAGAGACAATGGTGGTTGATGTCACACTGACACCCACTGGTGCTGCTTGAATAATGTCCAACTTATTTTTGAGTTGGGTAACATAATTCAAGAAATGATCACAAACCCTTAAGCCACAAAATCCAAAAATTTTCCATGGCGTTTAGCCACATTTCTGTTATCAATCTAATACCGAGTGATAAACATTGAAAATAACAAGAAGCACATCCCAGGCTTCGAATTCCCAAACCCAAACCTTTTAGTAAATGTGACTTATCCTATACTGAACTGCTTAAATTTACACACTCACTTTTACTAAAATCTTTTTACACATGCTATGCACGAGTCCACAATATTTCATCATAAACCAGATGAAATACAGACTTCACAAACTCTGTTTATATAATTATAGAGTTAAATAACACCACAATTCTATTTGATAAACCTTTCTTTTTAACCAGTTTTATATTTTTGTTTCTTTAGCACCATCTGTGCAGGGCATTCAGGCATCACAGGCTGCAGGAGACCAAGTGACTCTGCAAGCAATCATGCAGCAAATTCTAGCCATCCAACATACTCAGACTATAATCCTGGCCAGAATGGACACTATGAGTACTGATATTGACTCAATAAAACAGTCAGTCTCACTACTTCAACAACCACATCAGCCTCCACCAACTCCACCATTTTCACATGGTAAACACAATGATGAAGAAGAATGAGAAGGAGATGCTGGTGATACTGATGTTGCCACTGAGCCCATGCCCTCCCCTACTCTTGAAGAACCTGAAGGGGAAATGGGTGGTGATACTGATCCTCTTCCCTCCCCATCCAATGATAACAACAAGGGGGAGAAGAGACAAAGAGATACTGAGGTTGATCAAACTGAGCCATCTGCTCAGGGGGAGAAAAGAAGAAGATTGAATGAAGGTCAACCTCCACAACAAGAACAGCAACATCAGCAAAGCCCTCATACTGAGTCAATTCGGATTCAGTATGAGAGAAGAAGACAAAGATCTAGGTCAGCATTACAAGTTCAGCCATCTGCTCAGGGGGAGACTCATACTGACCAACCACAGCAAACTTATTCTGAGCCACCTGCTCGTGAAGAGAATAATTTGCAAATTGTGGTCTATAGGCCTTTCATCTGGCCTATTGCTGATGATGAAGATGAAGAACCAGATTTAGTAAATTATGCACTAAATCTGGTAGAACAAGAAAGTTCTTCATCATCATCCTCGGATGATGAAGAACCAGAAAATCTGGTGATTAGAAGAAGGAGTTCCTTATCAAGAAGACCCATCAATGCAGTTCTCACTTCTTCTGAATCAAGTGAGGAATCTGCTCCTTTGGTAACAAGACAAAGAAGACCTGTTCACACATTGAACAGTGATACCGAGCAGGCTCCAAGAATGACTTTTCAACAACTCTGTGCAGAACAAGAAAGATTTTTATATGAGCAGGAGTTGGGAATCAAAGCTGAACCAGAATCTGACCCAGATACTGATACTCCTAGTCCTTCACATAGAATCTCAAGAAAGGGTCCAGACCATATTCAACATTATTGGAATATGGTTGCTGCTAGGACTCAGTATAAGGAGGAAAGGAAGGAGTTCTTGAGGACCAAAACATTTCCAAATGTAAGGGGGATACACTGGTTGAATCTGGATGTCAATAAAGTAAAAGTGAAGCTCAAAGAAGGAAGAATCACTATCACTTGTACTGGCTTAACCAGTCCTCCCATGAAGATATTTATTCATGATATTCAAAGAATTGGTCTTCAAGACTGGGTGAAGATCACAAGACTGATCAAAGAGCTTCCAAAGAAATCAACTTATGATCAAATAGTCTTGGATGAGATCTGTGCAGTAGCTGCAGTATGTTATGGGAAGGACTTACTTCATGAAATAGAGTATAGAACACTCAGTGTGATGACTGAGGCTTACTCAAACAACAGACCAGAATGTCTTCATACATACAAGTATATTAAAAAGTACCCTATTCCTCCTAACCTTGTTTTTCAGGATCATAAGAGTGTCATATATCCAACTTCTGGATATATGTATACTGACTCAGAGGATAGAGAGTGCTTCATTTCTGAAGAAGATCTACCAAGAGCTCAAATCAGTCACCTTGTTGGACTGAAATGGATGATCACCAAGAAAGAAGACTCTTGGTTCAGAAAGAAGATTGTTGCAGTTCTGCATAGTAGAAGGGATGAACTCAAGAGCAGAGAAGAGTTTGTCCATATCAAACAAGAAGTCTTCTATGAGAATGAAGCCATCAACAGCAGATGACGAAGAAGATTTTGCTATCTATGATGTTGTATTTTTGTTTCTTTTTATCTCTTTGTAATTGTTTTGTTATCATTAGATAGGGGGAGATTGTTAAGGCAAAAAGCCTTGCCCCTTTGGATCTTAAGATAAAAAAACAACCTAGACTAGCTTTGATTAATATGTAGAACAATATAGCTAAGTTTAGATCTGATACTGAGTGATCAGTATTGGAACTCAGTATCAGAGCTCAGTATCAGATAGTGATACTGAGTACAAGGACTGAGTAGAAGGACTGAGTTACATTTTACTATGTAACAGATTAAGATCAAATCCCTTGATCTTAGTCATTTTCCTAGATTAGTCCTTCGGTTACTCCTTTGCCCATTATGTAAGATCTCTATATCATTATAAATAGAGATCATCTTGCAAAGGAGAGCTCACCAATTCACTTTACACTTTCATACCTTTTGTAATTGATCAGTGGTCTTGTTATTCCGCAATAAGCCACACTTAGTGGAATTATACATTTGACTCATATCTTGTTCTTATACAATATTTGTCTTGAGTTATAATTATCCAATCAATTAACCATCTAAACCAGGGTGTTGTGACCTAACAAATCAATCCCTTCCTCCTGACGGTATCCTTGTGAAACTAGTCTTGCCTTGTTGCGAATAACCACACCATCTTCATCCATTTTGTTCCTGAAAACCCATTTAGTACCAATTATAGTCTTACCAGCTGGTGGGGGTACCAGCTGCCATACTTTGTTGACCTCAAATTGGTTAAGTTCTTCCTGCATCGCCTGAATCCAGTTGGAGCTTTCTAAGGCAGCTTTAATGTTTTTCGGTTCATCAGCTGCTAGAAAGCATGACCATAAGCATAAATTGCATGATGCTTTACTTATTGTGACTACACCCTTCTGTGGATCTCCAATGATCAGTTCAATTGGATGTTCTGAGGTCCACTTTGATTGAGGAGCAGCTGTAGAAGAAGAAAAAGACTCATCAGAATTTGATCCCTGTTCAGCAGTTGAGTGTTCAGCGGGATGAAAAACTTCAGTATGAACTAATCTTCTTGAAGTGTTTAAGGATGGCCTGGAATTGTCTCCAGCCTTAGATGATGCTCTTGGTGTTGGAATTTCTTGCTGAACAGCTGCAATGTCCACAAGATATGTAGGAGTATCATGAAATGTATCATCTGAATCATTTATAGGTACTTCAAATAAGTTCATTTCATCAGAGAAAGCTTCAACTGTATCATCAGAGGGTGGTACAGCTGTTCTCTGAAAAGAATCAGATGAATCAGCAGAGGTTGGATTTGAGGCCTTCGAGTGCTCTTCAAAAGTGACATGTATAGATTCTTCTAGCGTTTGTCTTTTTTTGTTGAAAACTCTGTATGCCTTAGGTACAGTGGAATACCCTAGGAAAATGGCTTCATCAGCTTTAGAGTCGAATTTACTCAGCTGGTCTTGTGTGTTCAACACAAAACACACACAACCAAATATATGAAAGAAACCAATGTATGACTTCCTTTAACGAAAAATCTCATAAGAAGTTTTCTTGTGTCTCTTCACATAGAGAGATCTATTTTGAGTGAAACAAGCTGTATTTACACCTTCTGCCCAAAAAGAAGGGTTTCATTGTTAAGGCAAAAAGCCTTACCCCATTAGGATCTTAAGATAACAAGACAACCTACACTAGCTTAGATTAGTTTGTAGAATAAATTAGCTAAGTCTCGGTGCATTACTGAGTAGGCAGTATTGGCCACTCAGTATTGGAACTCAGTATTGGAATCCAATACTGAGCGGAAGGACTGAGTTAAACTTTGACCAGATCAAATCCCTTTGATCTCGGTCACTTTCCTTATCTCAGTCCTTCTACTACTCCTTGCCACTTTTGTAAGATCTCTATAACACTATAAATAGAGATCACTTGGCAAAGGAGTATTCACCAATTCACGTATTCACTTTCTTATATTTGTAATTGATCAGTGGTCTTATTATTCCGCAAAAAGCCACACTTAGTGGATTTATACATTGACTCTAATATTGTGTTCTACACTTTAATTGTCTTAAGTATATTAAATCTATCAATTAACTTATAAACCAGGGTTGTTGTGACCTAACAATTGGCTGATCGACCCATTGGGTCGACCACCTAGTATACTTGGTTCAAACCATGCTGACAAGAACATGAGGGTGTTCTTGCCGGTTAAACCAACTAGCTAGTTTAATCCCTAAAAGCGGAACTGAGATTAAACTTAATCCTTAAACCCTAAAGGATTATAGGAACTTGGAAATCTAAACTAGATTAACAAGAAAGAAGCCTTGTACGAAAAACTCGAACACACACATTGCTTGTGTGTATTCGTTCGACCATCACCAAGAACCCTAGGGTTCTTGGTCGAATTCATCCAAGAGGGAGGAGGAGAAAGAGTGTTCCAAAACATACCTTAACTTGCTTAGGTAAGTACACTGATGATGAACATGAAGAGCGATCCTCTAGTTGATCACTTGTAACGACCCTTGATCTTCAAGACTTGAAGAACACGAAGAACGAACGAAGAACACGAAGAACACAAGCTTGTGTTCTTGTGTGGGTTCGGCCGATCGAAGGGGAGGGAGGGGGCATGTATTTCGTGTAGGGCAATCAACAACAATAAGGGAACCCCAAGCCTTCTATTTATATTAGAAGGACTTTCACTTAGGGCCATTCTAGTTTAATTAAGATTAATCTCTTAATTAAACTTATCCTTTTACACTTTAAACCCTTATAGTTTATCTAGTCTTTTATTATTGCACTTAACTATAAAATGTCTAGTATTATACACTTATATATTTCGGTATATACATACACGAAATATATACTTTTATTTATACTTTTAATAATTAACTATATAATAACCTTTATATAATTTAGACAATAATATTATGCAATCACTATATGATTTAATAGCTTTAAATCATATCATGGATAATCTATAATTAACACATCGTATATTTACTCAACTAGTAAATGTACAAATACTTATATTAATTAGTTAGTTAAACTAATCTAGTAATAAGTTAAATTTAACTTAATACTTAACTGATTCATAATGACTAGTATGAATCATTCCTCTTCGTAGTATCATTACATATCTTGCTCGTATTACATGCACTCACCGGTGTGACCCTTAAGTGTTTCATAGGCATGGATGTATCACCATAGGTTGACTAAGTGTGCACATAATTCCAACACAAAATTGTTTTGGCATGTTTGACTCAGCAAGCATCATTCTTGCAGCTTCTATTAGGGTTCTATTTCTCCTTTCAGCAACACCATTCTGCTGAGGTGTTCTAGCAGCTGAAACGTTTTGAGAGATACCTACTTCTGAGCAAAATTCTTCCAATGTATTGTTCTTGAACTCAGTACCATTATCTAATCAAAGCATCTTAACCCTTGACCCATTTAGAAGTTCCATCTTTTGATGAATTTGATAATTTCATCAGTTGCATCACTCTTGTAACCGAGAAATATAACCCAATTGTATCGTAAATATTCTCATCAACGATAACAAGAGTATACTTCTTTCCACCTAAACTTTCAGTACTCATAGGACCAAAGAAATCAATATGCAGCACATGTAGGCAGTTGTTGATGGAGAAACATTGCTTAGATTTGAAAGAGCTTTTATGTTGTTTGCCTTGTTCACAGACTGAACAAAGCTTATCCTTTTCATATTTGATTTGTGGTAAGCCATTCACCAGCTGACCTCGAGCCAGCTTCGATATATTTTTGAAATTTAGGTGAGATAGCCTTTTGTGCCACAACCAAATTAGCTCTTCAGTAGAGTGAGAAAATAGACAAACTTCTTGATTATTTGGATTCATGTCAAGTGTATAGATGTTGTTGTTTCTTGGAGCAATTAATACAGCCTCTCCACTTTTATCTGTAACAGATCCCCTATTCATTAAATTTCACTGAGAACTTTGCATCACATAGTTGGCTAATGCTGATGAGATTATGTTTCAGTCCCTTTACATAACCAACTCTTGTGATCTTTATAGTTCCATTTGAGATGGAACCATAACCTTCAGTTGAGCCTCTACCATTATCACCAAATATTAATGGAGGACCAGTACTCTCTTCGAACTCTTCCAAACATTCACCTTTCAGCTGATCAATGAAGTGAAAGTCACAGACAATAGAATTTCTTTAGCTTCTTTAGCCTCAACAGAGATTAAAGAGGTTACCTTTTTATGAACAATATTGACCCATTGATATGAACCAGCATCATCAGCTGTGATGTTTTCATCAGCACGAGCCATCAAACACATGGTGGCCATTGGTTCATCATCTTCAGGGGAGTTGTCACCAGAGTCAGCCCAATCATGAGTCTCAGCTACAAGTCCCTTTTCAGCAATTTTGCCTTCAAGAGCCTTCTTTTCTTCAAAAATCTTGTTGGTGAAGGCTTGTAGTTTCTTATATTTTTCTTCAATAGACTCACCAACTCAGGAGGATGAACTAGCTTTCTTTTGCTTGCAATCGATAGCATAGTGTCTCTTTTTATTGCAGTTGTAGCAAGTTATCTCTGAGATATCAGGTGTACTTCCAGAAGATTTGGAGGGTACAACTGACGAGATAGGTCAGCTACTTGAGCCTCTACTAAAGAGCCAGATTTACCTTTAAAGAATTTTCTGTTTTTAACAAGTAGAGCAAGCTTGGTTGTAACACCTCAATTTTCAAAACAATATTTAAATAACATTTAATCCAAAATACATAACATTGTATCGGTGTCAAATACCGGTTTCACAAAAACGAAAAGGTTTCTTGTTCGAGATTATCAGAGTTTACAAAAATGGTGTTACAAATTATATCTTAACCATAGGATAAGGACTGTAATCATCAACACCGAGATAATCTCAACAAGGCCTCTTCTAAATGGGCCTCCTATATCTTCGATCCCGAACCTGAGTACATAGCAAAACACAAACATAGTAGGTGAGACAAAATTGCCTCGTGAGATACATGGGTTTTAGACCCGATAAACAACTAGTCACATAATATCATTTATATTATAATAATATTATTAAATTTGTTTGGGTCGCTTCTTTTCATTCATCTTTGGCCAATGTCAAGATAATCGGAATGCCTCCAATCTATCAAGACCATCATATCCACGGTAAGCGGAATGCCTCCAATCTACCAGGACTCATAGGTATTGGGTAATCGGAATTCCTCCAATCTACCACTAACCTTAAGGTACCGTAATAACCGGAATGCCTCCAATTTATCACGGCCCTAGGGACATCATCATCATCATTACTTGTCTTTTATCGTTATGAGCTTATAGTTCCATGAATCAATCATTTCATCATCACATAAGCAATTCATTATAAATCACATAAATAACTAAATTATTTATAGACTCGATAAAACATTTAATCATAAATCATTTTCTAACTATGTACTCAGTTTTGAAAGTTCACATGTACTCACCTTAGCCAAGCTTAACCAATGTTGTGTTTCTTGAACACAAATATGACTTCCCAAGAATCGAAAGCCTCAAATCATTCAACCAATAACCTATTATCAAAACCAATACAATGGTTTACATCAATCATCAATACTAACTACATAATCCATGACTAGTTAACTACTAGCACCATTTTCCCCAAGTTACTAAACCCTAATTCCATAAGTCACCATATTTTTCATAGATCCATATTATGAACACATTTTCCTTGTTACAATATCATAGATCTAAGTTATACTACTTCCATTCAACCATTTATGTACAAACCCAAAACTACGGTTTGAGATTCAAGCTTTCCCTACTTGAATCTATGGCTTACAACACAAGAGAGATGAAGATTTCTTAAATCTTCAACTAGGAGCAACAATCCACAAGATTTGTTGAAGATCTAGCTCCAATCGCCACTTTGCACCAAAAATCCGTATACACAAGTTGAGAAAGGGTTTTAGGGTTTTGTTTCTGCATTTATGACAAAAATCTCGCATTTAATACAGCTGTCGTAGACTTCGCGTCGCGAAGTCCATGTTCGCGTCGCGAACTATCTTGAACGCGTGTTTCTCGCGATCGCGAGCCCAACACGAACTCATCGTGAATTCCATGCTTCAGAACCCAAAAACTCTGTCGAACTCTCGCGAACGCGAACTCCCAGTTCGCGTCACGAACTTTGCTGGCAGCTAGGGCTGCAGTTTTTCGTTCATGACTCGACCCGCTTTCGCCCATAACTTCCTCAAACGGTGTCCAAATGACACGAAACTAATTCCTACGCGTTTTAAACGAATTATCCATAATTATCATATTTTAGCACAATTTATTTATTTACAAATTTCGGGTAGTTACATCAGTTATTAGAGCTTCATTGTCTTCATCTTCATCGATCTCTTCGATGTTAACTTCATGCATTGTGAACAAATCAACAGCTGAAGTTTCCTCTACTTCATCATCTGAGGGAGGATATTCAATCTTGCTTGGTTTGTCTATAGAAACAAGAGCAGCTGAAGATCCTGAAGAACTTGCCTTTGAGTCCTTTGGCAGCTGAAACTTGTTGAGTACAGTCCTCTCATGGCTGAGAAACATACCATAGACAGAAGAAAGGGTATAATCTTTTAAAGTACCTGATGTACTCGTGCAAGTTTTGTTGGAATTATGTGCACAGTTAGTCAACCTATGATGATACATCCAAACCTACGAAACATTTAAGGGCCACACCGGTGATTGCATGTAATACGAGCAAGTTATGCAATGATACTACGAAGAGGAATGATTCATAGTAATCATTATGAATCAGTTAAGTTTAACTTGTTACTAGATTAGTTTAACTAACTAATTAATACAAGTATTTGTACATTTATCAGTTGAGTAAATATACAATGTGTTAATTAAAGATTATCCATGATATGATTTAAAGCTATTAAATCGTATAGTGATTGGATAATATTATTGTCTAATTAATTGTTAAAGGTATAAAACACAAGTATATATATTTCGTGTATATGGGTACCGAAATATATAAGTGTATAATACTAAGACATTTGATATTTAAGTGTGACAATAATAAACTAGTAAAACTATAAGGGATGGAAGTGTAAAAGGAAAGTTTAATTAAAGATCTAATCTTAATTAAACTAAAGGGTTCTAAGCGTAACTTATTTATGTATAAATAAGAGGCTTAGGGTAACCCTAAAACCCCTTGTACATCACACGAAAATCACCTCCTCCCTCCCCTCTCCTTGTTCGGCCGAATAGAGCCTAAGAACACCAAGTTTGGTGTTCTTCGTTCGTTCTTCGTCCGTTCTTCGTGTTCTTCGATTTCAAAGAACAAGTTCATTGCTTAGATCAACTAGAAGGTCGCTCGACTTGTTCATCATCAATGGACTATCTTAAGCAAGCAATAAGGTATGTTTTGGGAAACCCTTTTCTCCCTTCTCCCCTCTTGGACGAATTCGACCAAAGAACCCTAGGGTTCTTTGGTTGATGGTCGAACGAACCACACAAGCTTTGTGTGTGTGTTCGAGTTCTTCGTACAAGGTTTCTTTCTTGTTAATCAAGTTTGATTTCCAAGGTCCCATAATCCTTTAGGGTTTAAGGATTAGGTTTAATCCCAGTTCCGCTTTTAGGGATTAAATCAGCTAGTTGGTTTTAACCGGTCAAGAACACCACCATGTTCTTACCAGTATGGTTCGAACCAAGTGCTAGGTGGTCGACCCAATGGGTTGATCAGTGTTATGAAACCCTTCAGTGGTATCAGAGCGGTGGTTTAGAAATCTAAACAAGATTAACAAAGTTTCTTTTTGTTTGTTTAGTTTCCAAGTTTTATTTTTTCGTTCCTTCTTCTTTTTCTTCCCATGGATTTCGAAAAAGGGTAAAGAACCCTAGAACAAGAATGTTAAACAGTTTAGTTTAATTGGTCATAAGGATTCTAAACCCTAGTAATTTCGAAATCTAGAAAGAACCCTATGACCAAGAACATTAAACTAGTTTAGTTTAATTCGTCAAAAGGCTTCTTTCCCTAACCCTAGAAATTTTGAAATATGCAAGAACCCTAGGATTAAGAATGTCAAAATTCTTGGTCAAAAGGATTCTTTCCTTATTACTTGATCTTCAAAATCTTGGACCATAAATGTTAAACTAAGTTTTGGTTTATTTGGTCAAAAAAGATTATTTCCTTTTCCTCCCTAGATTCCGAAAATTAGGAGGAGACTTGGACATCAAGTTTGATTAAACTAGCTTAGTTTAATTGGTGGAAAAGTTTCTTAGGCATAAGGAAATTTTTTGAAACCTTAGATGTAATCCAGGACCAAAAACATTAAACTAGTTTAGTTTAATTGGTTAATAGGATTAATCAAGAACATAATCTAGAACCTAGAAAATTAAACAAGTTTATGTTTAATGAGGTTTGATTATTGTTTTAATGAATTTATTAAAACTAGCTCTTTAAATCTAGAAATCTAGACGAAGTTTTGTTTAGAAGATTTAAATGAATAAGTTTAAAAAAAAATTATTAAAGTTATAATCTATCCTAGAATTTAAACAATTGTTTGAATGAGATAAATTAGGATTAATCTTTAACTAAAAAATGTTATTGATCAAGAATATTGAAACCTAGTTTTAATTGATCAAGAACGAGATAAGTGTTTAATTAATTAAATTCAATTAAGGATAAAACAGAAGTGCTAATTTTAAAGTCTTAAAATTAACAAGATGTATTTATATTATATTATATATATTTTCGGAAATTTTTAAAACAATTAAAAGTGATTTTAAAAGATAAAATAGTTTGTACGTATTTTATTTAGTTTAAGTTTAAATACACATGTACAAATTAGGTGTAATAATCTTATTAAGAATGTTATAAGGTTTTAAAAGGTTATAAATTATATATATACATATATATATTAAATACAAGATTAAAATGGAACATTAAATATATATATATATATATATATATATATATATATATATATATATATATATATATATATATATATATATATATATGTGTGTGTGTGTGTGTGTGTGTGTGTGTGTGTGTGTGTGTGTGTGTGTGTGTGTGTGTGTGTGTGTGTGTGTGTGTGTGTTATTTTGATCATTTAAGGTGTAATATTAAAAAACTAGAAATTTGTATTAAGTTATAATTAAACTAGAAATGTACAAAATTGTAAACAACTAGAAATTGTACAAAGTAAGGTTTTATTATAATTAGATAATGATACGAAAGTTATAAATATTAGATTGTATAAAGTTATAAGTAATTATAACTAGTTATTTATACAAAGTATATTACGAGTTACGTAAAGTACTAGATTAATGATCAAGGGATAAATAACATAGGAAATTAAAAACCTATATTTAACTAAGTCTAAGTTGAATATAAGAATGGTTCAAACAAACTAAGATTATTATATATAGTTTTTATATAATAAGATTATTAGTGTTCACAAAGTTCAAACTAGTGATTGTGTTCATGCTCAAATTCCATCATGGTTGTTGGAATTAGTGGGAGCTACACAAGAAAATCGCATAGTTTGTAAATGTGTCCCTAGGACATATTTTGGAGAATCTAATAAGTAAATGTTTAAATAATATTATTAAACATAGAAAAACTAGTTATGTTAAATTAGAGTTATGACTTGTGTTCGTAAGTCATAAAGAATTAAAATCTTTATTTTAAAGTTTAACATAGGGTTTAAAGTTTTTCAAGGTAAAATAAAACAAGTACGTTTTATTAGGATAAGGTTTTTCACTAAACCTAGTAATATCTTTGTGTACACCTCGTTTTAAGGTATACAAGTAAAATCGAACAAATTTAAAACTTAGAGTTTTAAAGGTAATTTTAGAAATGCATTTTGTGGAATTAAGTACACAAATCGCAAGTCTTTTAAAATTAAGGATTAAAGTTGGAATAAGGTTTAAGTTTAGTTTAAACCTAAACAAACCCAAGAAATCTTAGATCGAAGTACTATCCACCTAACGGAACACCTCACTTGTTCAACGATATTCATATTGTAAGGAGAAAGAACCTTAGATATGGATTCAAATCATTGCGAGTGTTAGGGTGCGTAAGGTTCCGTGATAATCGGGAGTCCTGGCGCAGAACATCACATTGCCTTAGATGGTCTGATCTACTTTGGTGATAATCGGGAGTCCCGGCCCAAAAAGTACTTGTGTAAAATAAACATACTAGACTTTATCGCAACTTAGAAATGTATGATTAAATTCGTACAAGGTTGTAATAAGTTATAAGTCTAAAGATTCTACGACCCCTAGGAATCGTGTCAAGTCTGGATACGATCAGTAAGGATGTTACCTACCAGAAACAACATGTCTCGTCGGGAAGTGCCCAAACCTTGCGTCGAGAATGTGATATATGGATCCTAGGCCTAAAATATTAATTATGGGTTTATAATATATTTTAGAGAATGTTTATTGATGATTACTAACTAAACTGGGTTTGATTTATAGATGGCAGCAACAAACACAACGATAAGCTACAACAAACTCTCGCGACGTTTCTTTCTAGGAAAGAAAGAATTGACTGGGTCAAATTTCCTTAATTGGAGACGTGATTTTAAGATCATGATCGAACAAGAGAGGGATAGGATTGACCTAGAAAGAAATGTATTGAATTCCCCTGCCAAGGATGCAAAGAATGAACCAGGACAAGCATTTTACGCTTGTAAGGCGTTCACTTCTTGCAAGATGGCTAAGGGAACATCAGTGAGTGCACACGTCATGAAAATGAAAGTGCACGTTGATCACCTTGCTAGACTTGGTCACGTCATGCCATTGCAGTTAGCAATTGACATTATACTCAACTCATCATCCGATGACTACAAGTTCTTTGTAGCCAACTACAGCAAACACAATATGGATAAATCCATTTCTGAGCTACAATCCATGCTCGAGGTTGTTGAGTTGAATATTGGGACCAATTCTAAAAGGGATCTCACAGTAACTGATGATGGCGATAGAGAAGGGAAAAATGCTAAAGGAAAGGGTAAAACCAATCCTAGCCAAGAAATGCCGAGTGGTAAAAGTGCCAAACATAAAGGCAAGAAGGTGAGACCCAACATAGCGAAGGCCGAGAATCGGTGCTTCAGGTAACACCACCAAACCTCTAAATCGCTTTAAGTTACTTGTAAGGTATATTACGAGTAATCCAACCTTTGCAATCGTTTATTGCAGGAGGAAAGGAAAAGTGATGGTAGCCTACATGAGAGGATCCCACGAGCACCAAGATTTTTGATTCAGTATTTTTCATATGGATTCAGTAAAACAATTTTCGGTTTTTAGTTGTTCTGAACAAATTACATTTTTTCTATTCTATGATAAATTTTGGTTTCTAAGTTTATCATCGTTGAATCCATGGTTGAATTATATTGTGTGTGCATGTGTGTTGATTATACTAGTCAAGTTTATGACTAGATTATAAAGTCAAGTATTGACTTAATAATGATCTCATTGTTTATATTTGTTTGATTGTTGTGTAGATATCTTAATAGCTCAAATTACTTTGAAACTAGTAATTAGAAAGTTTTTCTAATGAAAGTATTTAAGAGTTTTTATGGAAAGCATAAAGTTCAAGGTACATTGAACTTATTTAAAACATCTTAAGTAATGGTTACTTATAGTAAGCTTTAAAGTATTAGTATTAATATAGTATGATTATATTGGATATAATCAAGATAGACTTTAAATAGTATTATTACAAGTCTTTAATACTTGTCATAAAGGAATTTAATGAAGTCATAATTCCCTAATAGGAATGATTGGATATTCGTATAATCCAAGAAATGACTTAGACATTAAATGAACTCTTAAAAGGGTAGAACTATATTAAAGTATTTAAGAATCAAAGGTATTATTGCAAGTCTTTTATACTTGTAATAAATACAATATTTGATCAAGTCATAATTCCCTAATAGGAATGATGGATATTTGAGAAATCCAAGAAGTGACTTCGGCATCAAATGAAGTTCTTAAAAGATACTAATACACTTAAGAATTGGAAGAATCGTTTCAAGTGTCTTATACTTGATAGATACGTTGATCAATGAAAGTCATGATTCCCTCCAAAGGAATGTTGGATATTCACAAATCCAAGGAATGATTTTAACTGACGAATTCTTAAAAGATTAAACTATGAGATTTTGACTAGGTCAAAGTAATAGTTTAAGTGATGCTTAAATTCCATAAATTTAGTGGGAGCTATGACTAACGTATTCATTAGAGGTATTAATGAATATAGTAAGTTAGTAGGATATTAACAACAAGGTTTTACCAAGTCGTTTGCCAAAGAGTTAAGAGAAATAATAAATGATCCTTAATTAGACTATTGCAAACCTAATAACGTGATCACAAGTCTTGTGATTAATTATTGCATGTCTAATAGGTTGTTCACACTCCAGTGGATAACATAATCATTTAAGGAAATTTATTTAACTAGCAACAAGATATCTACAAATCAAATAACTAATAGAGGCTTTAGTTACAAAGTGAATTTTATGTATTCAAGAAACTAAGGAGTTATTTCCAATACTTCTATGTTTACCGAATTACATAAAAGGCAAAGACTAGAATATGCTCTAGAATGTTGCAAAAGCAAAATCTAGCAAAGACAAAAGTAATAGTGTTTTTCCTAACACTTGTCTCATGTATTTAGTTTAATAGAAATGACTAGTTTAGTGATAAACTTACAAGTAAAATTGTAAAAGTCATTAAGTAATCAACATGAACGAAAGGAATAAGTCATGATGCAGTAATAATTCTGTATGTATGTCAAGTGAGGAATAATGCATGAGTTAGTATCATTGTTATTCAAGACTTTGTATGTTTTACAATATCCATGAATAAAAGTTTATTTATTCAGAAGATATAATCTGTGATTACTCGTCTTGGTGGGAACCTTGATGGGACGTTAACGTCATCGCGGTATTTGGTGGAGATTCGAGTTTACTCGAAGATAGCTACACAAGTTTGTTTTGGACCAAATATCTGTTGGAGCTCGACGAATATTGGATTGACCACCGTGACAATACTTCGTGGTTGAAAAGTTCAAAAGTATTGTTCACTAGAATTGTCCTTAAGCCTGAGTTATTTGGTTTGGGATACATTGACTAATGTACTTTGGTTCGTCTTAGACAAGCCTGAAATATGGTTGTCATACGAGGCCTTACTGGGTACAGAGGAATTTGTATTTTGAATCGAAATATACAATATGGTAATTGCACCTCTTTTTTAGGAAAGATATTTTGGGTCCTTTGACATGATGAGAAAACTGGTAAGTGCATGGCCATGCCCAAACGAACTGATTTGTTCTTTTTCGTTTATCACAACAGTTTGAACCAAGAAGTCATGACATGATTTCGAATACATGAGTTAATATTTTCTACCATGCTCGTATTCGTTATCACAAATATCGTGTTGCAAGGGATAAACCTAACAACGTTGCCCAAGAAGTAGAGACAGGGTGTTCTTTACTAGGAGACGCTATTAATAAAGAGTTTTTCGAAACTATACCTGGGTTACATAAGCTGTTTTTATGGGGTTGGTTACCTACATGCCCATCTAGAAGGCCACTGTAGCTCGTGTCATTAAGATAAAGGTTACGAACTTGCACAAGTGGGAGTCTGTTGGAATTATGTGCACAGTTAGTCAACCTATGGTGATACATCCAAACCTACGAAACACTTAAGGGTCACACCGGTGAGTGCATGTAATACGAGCAAGTTATGCAATGATACTATGAAGAGGAATGATTCATAATAGTCATTATGAATCAGTTAAGTATTAAGTTAAGTTTAACTTATTACTAGATTAGTTTAACTAACTAATTAATACAAGTATTTGTACATTTATCAGTTGAGTAAATATACAATGTGTTAATTAAAGATTATCCATGATATGATTTAAAGCTATTAAATCGTACAGTGATTGGATAATATTATTGTCTAATTAATTGTTAAAGGTATAATTATAAAACACAAGTATATATATTTCGTGTATATGGGTACCGAAATATATAAGTGTTCTTCGTTCTTCGTTCGTTCTTCATTCGTTCTTCATTCGTTCTTCGTTCGTTCTTCGTGTTCTTCGAGTTTCGAAGAACAAGTTCATTGCTTAGATCAACTAGAAGGTCGCTCGACTTGTTCATCATCAGTGGACTATCTTAAGCAAGCAATAAGGTATGTTTTTGGAAACCCTTTTCTCCCTTCACCCCTCTTGGACGAATTCAACCAAAGAACCCTAGGGTTATTTGGTTGATGGTCGAACGAACCACACAAGCTTTGTGTGTGTTCGAGTTCTTCATACAAGGTTTCTTTCTTGTTAATCAAGTTTGATTTCCTAGGTCCCATAATCCTTTAGGGTTTAAGGATTACGTTTAATCCCAGTTCCGCTTTTAGGGATTAAATCAGCTAGTTGGTTTTAACCGGTCAAGAACACCATCATGTTCTTACCAGTATGGTTCGAACCAAGTGCTAGGTGGTCGAACCAATGGGTTGATCAGTGTTATGAAACCCTTCAAGTTTTAATGGTAGCCCATTTAGATGGAAGAGCTGCAATAAACTTACACATTTTTTACATATCATCTTTTCCAACCCCATGAGATTTCAGCTCATTTAACAAAATGTTATAATGATTAAACATTTGAGCTATATTCTCACTAGGTTTGGCCTTAAACAGCTCATAGTCATGAATAAGCATGTTTTTGTTGTGTTCACGCACAACTGATGTGCCTTCATAAACTTCAGCCAACCTCTCCCACATTTCTTTGATTGAGTCACAAAATTGGATATTGTGATACACTTCATCACCAACTGCTTGAAATAGCATGTCTATGCCTTTATTTTCAAGATGGACAAGACGTCTATCAGCGTCTGACCACTGTGCTTCTGGCTTGACAACATAATATTCTGCTACGTAAGCAGTGCCAGGAATAAAGGTTTGAGGGATGTATCTACCTATTGTTATATTATCTTGAAGTTTTGGTGATAGGTTATCATGCGGGCCAACATACGTGATTTCCACATGGGGTAGTTGGTTTGAGTGAGTTTGGGAGGTTTTCCAGATGATGAAAGATCAGATGTAGGTTCGGCCATAACAAATGCTTAAAGTTGATGGAAAAGAACTTTAACACTTGCTCTGATACCAGTTGTTGGATCCCAACAACACTAATGTGTTGCGTTATGGCTAAGTAAAGACAAGAAAGTAAAGAATATACAATCTTTTTCAATGATTAAGAGTTTATTAAAACAATTTAATGTAATACAAAGTTTGCGGAAATAGAGAGTACATACTCACTAAAACATTATACTTGAAATGACACTTTTGTTTGCTCAAACTAAGATCTTATGCAAAGAGAGTTATCAGCTGATACAGACGGCTGTATTTATTGCTTGGGTATTAACTATGAAGAAGTTAATATCAAACAATAACTAACTCTCAGAAAATGTTTTTGTGCTATGAATGCTAAAAGGTGTGTATAAATGCAATCATTTACGTCTCTATTTATAGCCCAAGAACCATGTTTCTTTGTCCACAAGTTAATCCACGTGTAAACATGTTATTCGTTGATATAGACTTGTCCACGGAAACATTAAATGCATTTGCATAGGTTAGAGTCCCGATTGTACTTTTTGTCATCTTCTTTTACCACCTTTTCTGACGCACAGTGAAAAGGTGTACTAGGATAGTACAAAAAGAAGTTGACTTTCCTTTTTTTATGTTTGGGGGGACAAATGATGAAGTTCTGAAAAGTATCTTTTATTCCAAAATAGAAGATCTTCATTGTTTTCTTCTTCTTTGAGCGGGAAAGGAAAGTGTTCAAAGTGTCAAGAACATTTGCCACTAAGTATTCATCTGCAGCATGCACCATCAGCTGATTCCACCTTTAGCTGAATTATCTTCTTCGGGTTTCTGTCCTTCGGCCATAAACTCGAATGATGACACTTGTATAGCTGTTGATCCAGACTTGATTCCTTGAGCTAAGTTATTCTTCTTGGTGAAGGATTATGAATATACTTGTTCTTCACCTGAGACACGTACGTCAGTTGAGTTATTCTTTTTGGCTATTTGATCATCAAATCTTATTTACTAAGTATAAGGACTAACATGAAGGTTTTATTCCAACACATTGTGTATGCCCGCATCTTTCCCTGAGGGAATGCTTGCGGCATTCAATCTCATCCACCTCACCATTCGGACCAACATCTTTTGCATTCTATTTGTTGAAATTAAATTAACTTTAAGGTGTTATTTGTAATTAGTGTAAAGATTGTTAGTTATTAAAAATATTTATTAGTTAGCTATATAGAAAGGTTGTTAATTGCTTCTTGGGCAGTTGTGTCCTTACGATGTGTATATAAAGGATACATGTAAACATTATGAAGTATGCATTTCGTTTAATATAAAGCTTATCTTTATCACATGCATCAATATTTACGTTAAAGTTCCCTGGTGTTTTTTCCAATTTGTTCGTTAACAAGGATAGTAAAATTTGATTGATTACGAAATAGTGTTATACAATCAAAATGTACATGTTCGGTTACAATTCCTCACTATTATTTATCAAAACATATATTTAGGACATGTAACAAATCAAAAAATGTTATACATTTAAGATGAGTAAGCTACAAATGAAATAATAATGAAGCAAATCTAAATAGGAACTCTGATTTGTTATTAACTTTTGTATTATTTCTTCTTTCTCCTTTTTATGCCTTTTATCCATCCTAAAATTTTGACCCACACATTGAACACGATCTAAATTTTTATATTTCGGATGATTAAATTTACAATTTAAAATATTACACATTTAAATACTCCCTAATAGTTTAGTAAAGATATGCATTAAAAAGATAAATATAAAAATATCTCCATTAATGTGCATTAAAAAGTATGCCATATTTCTCTCTCTCTAAGAGAATTGTAATTAAGATCTAAAACATAAATGCTTGCCAGGACTCGAATACAGTGTTGGGAAGAGAGGGAACTTGCTAACCAATCAAGCTATGATAATTGTATATCTGTGGGTGGTGGATTCAATAAAAAGATATGTGTTGTGTGAGAAATGATGCACGTGGCATCAGTTGCAAAAGTTCAGCATTTTCTTTTCTTTTTTAGTTTACTTTTTTTTATTAGCAAATGGTGAATCAGTGAACAGTAAAACTGAATGTTATTTGTATAATAAGGGTAACTAGTGGTTTTTACCCTGCGCGATGTCGTAGGGGATTTCTTGATATCCAAACTAATGTTTATTGGTTTATTTACTACAACATTTTGCTTCTTGTACAAATCATATTCTCAATAATTTGGATAGTTTTAATAATTTGTATTGTAAAATCAAATTGATAAATGTTACATTATACTATACTAGGCTAAAACCCGCGCGATGCGGCGGCTGCGAACTATATATTCCCGGCTATTAAATGTCCATTGGTTACATATTTTTATAACGAATACAGTACATAAGCATGAAAACTGTGTAAAATAGATGTAAAAAGCAAGAATTAGCATTGCGTTGAAATGTTGTTCAATTACATGTTATGAAGTATAATAACACAAATGATCCATCTCAGTTTCTTGTTATAAAAACATAAACCTAGTTAAGTATAAAATAGATGGAAAAAGATATGTTTATGCGTATTAGTCATCATGTAAAAGCTCCCGATACTCCACGTTTGGTGTGTAACTCTGTCGAGATTAATTTTTTTTTTTTTTGCTGGAGTTACTAATACTTTTGTCATGTCACGTGAAATTCCTCTTGAAAAGGAAAATTTTCTAGGCGAAAATATAGTCTGCAATGTGACGGCAAGTACCCTATGCAACTATATCTGCGGCGAGCAAAAATTATCCGGTTACACATTTTTTGTAACAATAATAGGGTACCAACCCTATTAGTAAGTTTCGAGATGAAGAAGATAGTGATAGCGATATCAAGGTTTATAACAAATGGACTGATGATATAACTAATTATATTTTTCAAAAGCTTACAAGGTCAAAGGGTTTTTATGCTTCTACCTAAACCCAAGGATTGATGTGCAGTCACCCAACCTGAACCATACGAGCAACGGGCCACGATTCACAGCAATCATCGAATGGGTCCACTAACTTTTTGATTTTATGAACACCCAAATTACCTTTGCAATACTCAGCTATTGCAATACAAATCTACAATTTTGTAATTCATCAACTCTTGTTATTTATATACACTAAAAAAAAGATATAGCAACTAAAATGCATATTTTACATTTTTAAGATAATTAAGCTTGTCTAATAATAGGATTGAACCAAATAATCATGCTATCAAAAAATATTCTTTTTAAGTCAATTTTTTCGACCATACACCGACCTTCCTAATCTTGCAGTTGATCGCTGTAACATATTGTGCAATCAAGCCTGTAACAGATTGTGCAATCAAGCCAGTATGAATGTGATTATGTGATACATTTAGATAATAAAAAGCATTAAAGCCGATTGTGGTCGGTATCTCACTTGGAAATGATTACTTGAAATATCAAACAATGAGAAAATGGTCAAGATTTGACTAATTCAAATTCGAGCCCTTTGACTTTATCTTGATAAAAGAATCATTAAGTTGAAAATTTGTAAAACCAAGGTATCAAGAATCATTAAGTTGAAAAACTGTAAAACCAAGGTATTCATTGTTTAATTCCGGTTGGGTTTCAGTTAGAGTAAGGTAATTTTGGGTTCTAAGCCAGATACAACCAAACAATTTAGATTTCTATCGAATACCACAAACACAGCTCTATAATATGAGATTTCCTTGGATCGAACACCATTTATGACCTATGGAGCTCATAAAATTAGCTTGTGCTTCTTGCTCTTATGAATAATAAGTTAATATAATACAGTTGATATTGATATAACCGTGTACGACTATTAATTGGAAACTAAAATATCAACAAAGTTCCAATAGTAGCATTTCGAATATTTCTGTTTCGTTGTTATAGTTGATGTGAATCTACCACTCAAAACATACCCCACTTTTTCACTACAGTTCACTACTCCAATAGTCTAATGTTCTAAAATGCATTGTTTTAGTCGATCCGATACAATGTTCGGGTTAACCCGGATCACCTAAAACATCAAAATCAAGAAACCAAACATAATTAAACGTAGAGTAGAAACCAAAGAGATATCAAATCATGTCAATAAATATTAAACATTAATCAAAATCAAGAGACCAAACATAATTTAAGTCAGAAATTGACTCATGTAGTCTTGTATCTGTTGGTAGTTAAGAAATATATTCAGAGAATACACAGAAATATCCTCATTTCAGAAATCAAGCAGATTGCAAACGAATTAATTCGAAGATTACAAACATAGAAATAAACTCAGAGATTACAAACATAGAAATAAAATCGGAGATTACACTGGAGTCAAACCAAAGATGACCTTGACCGGTGTTGCCACTGGTAGACGCTGCTGGTTGATCAAATGGCCCCAAGCATTGACCCACCACTTATACTCTTCACAGGGGCAGATGGGGTGCATGTTTTGCTGCAATAGGAACATTGTTAGCATGAGATGCTAAAAATAGAGAAAATTATTATAAAAAAATGTGTTATAAAGTTGAGATTTCTGTAAGATTAAAATGGAGCTAAAGGGCTACGTGCTGGACCACGCAGGTGCAAACAGGTCAAAACGTTTAATTGTATCGAATGCCTCATTCACAATAAACTCGTTCTTTTATTGGTTGAAACAAAGGTCTTATTTCTGAAGTCTAGAAATATGTTGGAATTGTTTAATACAAGGTGAAACTGCAACTGCTAGACCACAAATGCTTTCCCAAGCACAAATAGATCCTATCAATAAAAATACAAACCAACATTTGGGGCAAATGCAAGAGAAATTCATGTCATATGCTTGAGTTGACCCTAATTTGATAAAACCCTAACCCTTTGAAAACTATACATATAAAATGTAGTCATAGCCCTAACAAAAAGGAAATTACCTGGCAGCTCAGCTACCTTTTATGAAGATAGTTGATTACCGTTGCAAATAGACTTAGTAAATATTGTTTCTAATACTTGTAGAGGTGAATCACAAAACAATACCCAGGTGAGATTAACACAACCCAAACCGACCCATTTAGAAGTAAATTGGCACCTCTAACTACATTTTTAATGGACGAAACATTAGACATATTATATAACAGTTCACTAAAATACAGTATAGTTACTCAGTTACATTATAATGTAGTTCACTAAAATACAGTATAGATACTCAGTTACATTATAGATACCCAGTTACATTATAAGCTGAACCTAAACACATAATTATGAATATACATTAGATGCAGTTGACTCTTTAAACTATTTTTATATTCTAATAAAACCTATTACCAAGAACCTAATGGGATTACTAGTTCTTGTTCTACTCAGTGCGGGTTATCAAACCACTGTGAATACTAAACACAATTTCAACTGTACAGGTTGATTCTAGTTACGTTTTGCCAATTCTAACGAAATACCAACCTGTGGTTTTCCAAACACAAGATTAATGATGGGAAATGAAATCATGTAGTGTGGAAGATCGTAGAGCAAAAGCCTGCCTGCAAACACACATCATATATGCATATAAGACGTAACAAAAATTAATCAGAAAAATTAAAATGTCCACCAGATACGTGGTAAGTAAGTTAAAGTGCAAAAGGCAATATTGATAGTTACTTACCAATTCTTTGTTGCTCCGTATTAGCTTTCAAAGCCTACAAATCAAAATAAAATAAAATGATCAGCTATTAATTGTCTCTAGCACAATAATAGTGACCAAAATTGAAAGCTATAAACCTATAAAGAGGAAAATAAAACTACAAAGGGGTATGATTTCATTCTAAAATCAATCTTAATTAAATGAGCAAAAAGATTAGGTTAATAGCAAACGGGTCAACCGACTCATCATATGTAATCACCTAAATTGAGATAATTTTTGAGTTTACTCTAAAGTCACATAACGTACCTCATTGGGTTCACATCAAAGTCCTCTTCGGTTATTTCACCTATTAAATCCCAAATAATCAGAATTAAACACTCAAACATCTAAAATAATTCCATCTTCAAATAGTTGTAATTAGATGCAAAACGTGTAGCCTTCAAATGCCCATTTAAATGAGCACCTACGATCACAAGCTGCATATATTATGAAAAATGTTAGACAAATATAAACTCATTTCATTAAGTCATTAGCTATTAATTAATATTATTTTTTTTTGCTATAAAAAGAATATATTACTTTGAATGCAAGCCTGCAACTCGGGTACACCATCAGGCATGCGCACAAGAAGTGTCAAACTTTTTCATCTTCAGATGTTGGTTACTCAGGAAGAGATGCTTCTTTTGCTGCTAATTTCATCCCAATTTTCTGCAAAAAAAATCATATTAGATACATCATCATCTTCATTGACATCATCATTAATAACGACACCACGGAGCCACGAGTTTCAGGCACATTTATACAAAGGCATGGCCCGAATATAAATACTCATAAACTCAATTACCGTTTAGTGACGCCCAAATTAAAGGCTGATTTGGGGATGTGTTGAAGATATGTTAGGAAAGGGGAAATGGAGAGGCTGATTTGTGGGGATTTGGGAGTAGGGTTTAGTAACGTTTGGTGAACTTAATGAGTATAGGGGACGCTAACTTAATGGTGAACTTAATGCGTTTTATGGGGGACGTTTACTTTATTATATTACGTATCAGGGATCTTGAATTTAAAATGGGTCAGTGCATATTCCTTACTTAATTAATGGTTATACTTATTAGAAAGAAATCAAACTTTTACAAATATCTATTGTAGTTGAGCTGGTTAAACTATTGGTTTCTAACCGCAAGGTCACAATTTATGATTTTCCTAGATTAAAACCCGTGCGATCTAACATTAATACCATTTTCCTAGGTTAAACGTGAACATTGAACCACTCAACTTTAAGTCACATGTTCAATTTTAAAACGCAAAACATGAAAATCTGTTTAAAATGTCAATTCTCTCTCACAGTTATTTTAAAACCCATGTTTTAATAAGATTACGGTATATAAGGCATTTTAAAAGGTTAGAGACGTTTTTTTAAAATAGGCCAATAAATGATTCTGAATTGGCATTCTCATAAATTCCAAAGTTTAAAATAGGCATTCTCTATAAATAAATGTTTAAAAACGTAAAATTTAATGGCTAGGATGAATTCCGTTCCCCATGAAAACATAGGGTTTTAATGTTTCGTTTGGTTACCAAATATTGGATGTGGTGTAGTGGTAAGGTTGATAAATGTGTTGGTAGAGAGCCCAAGTTCGAAACCTGTTAAAAGCTTCTTTTTTTTCCAATTATGATGTGGGTTTAAGACCTTCCAAAAAGGGAAGGCCTAGTTTAAGACCTGCTAAAAGTAGAAAGGCATTCCTCTATTATATATAGTAGAGATTATGAATTTGGTTAAAATATAAGTATTCAAACACTAAATTTTATAAAGTTAAAACTATATATAAAAAAATAGAAGTCAAACTTGCTGGCTAAATATTAAAAAAATAAAAAGAATTGAGCAGACTTTCTGACACTATTCTCCCAAATTGGTAAATATATTATACTTGTGAAATTTTCAAGTAAACAATAAGTTTAGGATATATTAAAATAGAATGATGGACAATAAAATTAAGATAGAGGGAGTATTTTATTATACTAAATGTGATAGTTAGTGGGTGTTAGAATACCCTAAATATATTATAGAGTAAGTTTTTAAAGCGTATCATGTATTTTAAAATACTCTAAATAGAAAATATATCACTTAAATTGGAAGAAATAAACCATTTAAACTTTTAAATAAAATGACAATATTAAAAAAGTGGAAGGACTTATTTGAAATTTTATGAAATACACATTAATTTGTAAATCATCAAATGATAGTGTGCATATTTAAGAGGTAAATTAATCATTCCAAAGTCAACATATTCGGCAGCATGAAAGCAAAAATAAAAAAAAATAAAAAAAATTGCAGTAGGGTGTCACTGTTCATGATCTTTGGCAATAGTAAATATAGTAAATGTACCACAGCAAATAGAGATTAGACCGCTGCCAACGGGAAGCGTCGGGGGGCGTCGACGGGGCGTCGAGCCACGACGGCGTTGGCACCGAGCCGTCGTGGCCGGCGTCGTGGCGAACACGTCGTCTTTTCGACGGAAGAGAGAAGGCGTCGTGGGGGTGGAGGTGGGTGCTGGCTGGAGAAGAAAGGGGGAAGGAGGGAGGGTGGGGTGTTTTGGGAGTTGTACTTCTTGCATTAAAACTTGTACCATTTGTATTTTTTAATAAAAAATCTTCTTTTTTTGTTTTTTTTTATTTTTAAACTTTTATATATATATATATATATATATCTGTTTTAATAATAAAAATATTACTTTTTTTCAAAAAATTTGGTTTTTTTTTTATTTTTAAAATTCTAATAAATGTAATAATTTTTAATTTAATATATATATTTTTTAATTTAAACAATGTATTTTTAAATTAATGTAATGTATTTTTTTTATAATTACTTTATTTTAATTAAAAATGATGATGTGGAAATGATGGGTTTAGTGATGGGTTTAGTGATGGGTAGGGTTGGCACGAACGTGTCAGTAGCGGGTCAGTAAGGATGCGATGACGTGGCGCTAGTGATGGGTTTAGTGATGGGTAAGGGTTGGGAGAGGCCTTATTGTTGTATGATTCGGTTTTATCTCAAACACTATTATACTCCTGTTCAATTATATCCTAAAGTAAATATAACTTAAATTAACTTAATAACTTTTACATTCACATTTAACTAATAATTTTTAAATAATAATAAAAATAATTTCTAACACATTAATTTTCTTTGTTACTTACCCAATTTTGTCGAGCTTTATCATTAGCCCACCCTCTTCCTTCCTTGAAATGCATTTGATACCACCCCTTGACTTGTTTTGCTTTTGTTTTTGTTTTTTTTTTTTTTTTTTTTTTTTTTTTTTATGAACCTATTAATAAGCTAAAATGCAATTAAATTTTTTTATACAAGTATTAATAAAGATTTTATATAATCCAATTAAATTTTATTACCACTTTGTATCGTGTTTGAGCGAATTATTGACTTCCATGAGACGACATATAGGTAAGTTGGGTCATGTTTGCTTGATTGGCCCTCGAATGTCGTCTATAACTCTCTATCATAATTAGGCGATCAATAGATTCAAGATAGTTTTCTTTAACCTACCGCGACGACATGCGATATGTCGTCACGATAGGTGTATGTACACCGAACGACATTGTCTATTTTCTGCAAACTCTAATAAAAGAGAATCAAAAAGATTTTTCTTTTTCACCTATATATAGCAACGCCTTGTGGTTGCATTAGAGTCTTGTCAAAGTTTTCTTTTCAACTAAAGCAGTTATATGATTGTAAAAGAAGGTTTCATTAGGTAGAAATGGTAAAATTTGTCATAATGTAGTTTTTAGTATAGACTACTTACAAAATTGATGTATCTGAAAAAAGTGGACAGTGCATTGTAATACTTACTGCAATTCAAAATAAGTTATACACTTTCTATATTTTGGTGATTCAAAATAAGTGATACACTTTGAAATTTTACCTTATTTGGTAAAAAGTAGTTGACCCCACACCCACTAACTACCTAATTTAATAAAGGAAAACGACTCATTTTATCCTACTTTTACTTTTAAACATCATTAACCGTACTTTATTCAAAAATTGTGGGACTCATTCCCTACTAACTATCCAATTAATCTAATTTAACTCTCATTATTATCTTTTGACTTAAAAACCATGAAACCAACAATGTATCAATTATTTTGAATAAGAGGAAAGTAATAAATTTTCTTAATCATGTTATAACGCACCATTTGTATGGAAAGTGTTTCATATGAATCTTTGTAGTAATTTGACAAACAAAAAGAAAAATGTAGACGTCTTGGGTTAAAAACCTTTTATCACCTGAATTAATTTGACAGATAAATAACTGACTGTATTTTCTTTTATATCTAAAAATGGTTCTACCAAAACCCGCTGCAACGCAGGTCGCAGGGTTAGAAACTTAAGCAATCTGAGGTAATGGCATCTTATTAATATTTGTACAGGTAGGCCAGATTAACCCAAAACACTTTTGAGAAAAGCTCCAATGTTTATAGTTTTTAATGGTTCGGCTGGAGTTTTTATCAAAGTAATTTCTAAGCCTTATATACACATGTACGCATAATAAAGTTTATAGAGTAATGGTATTTAAGCATACTATTTATACTTATCCATAGGCCTACTCATTAGATGAAGACACGTGTCATCCTATCAAATGAGTAAGCCTATGAGTATGTCTGAATGATAGGACTAAATATCATTTCTCAAGTTTATATATGTGTTCGAACTTTTTTGACAGTGTTTTTATCATAGCTTGTACACGTAATCCCTATATACTGTTTATCAAGTTTTCAAAAAATTTATAATCTATTAATTTATATAATAATACATACGTATATAAGTTCACAAAATGTGTTACATTTAAATTTATAATGATACGTATCATCATTTTTTCTAAAACATAAATCCAAATTTCATAACACGCCACAAAAATAACTCAAAGTAAGGCGTACTTTAGAACCATCTACTCAAAACAAAATATCCATAAGTTTGTAAGGTTACCCAGCACCAGAATCATTTGAAAACACAAATTAAACTACAACAAAATAGCCTGTTTTACAAAACTAGCAGTACTCAAGAACTTGTTGTCAAGATCATGCTTGTTGCAACAGATACTGATTTTAATCATTTGTAAGTCTACTCAACAAATGTTTGTTACAAGATTCTCCCACAATGTTAAATAAAATACTTTCAATAAACTAACTGCATTTTCAGTCGAACATATATGGAAGTGGTCTTACAGCCATGAATGCATCAACCATCTGCATCAAAACATTATATAATATTCAAAATACCAGTGACATCACTTGCATTAAAATAAAATATAAAAAAAATTAAAAATACCTCATCAGTGACAGCAGCCCTAGCTGCACGGTGTCTTTCAACTAATTCGGTTAAAACATCAATTAACCTCTTTTTAATTTCACCAGTAAGCATGCGTCCCGAGCCATATTCCTAAAAAGTAAATAGAAAAACATAAATATTAAAAACAATATAAAAATATAAATTAATAGTTCTCTTACCTTCCTGATATGTTCAAGTTCCTCATCATCCTCGAGGAAGAAGCTTAGGTATTTGAAAGGTATATCCACCTACAAAACTGAATATTAATTTCAACCCATTTATATATAAACGGGTTCAGTTGTTTTATTATATTCACATACCTCGAGATTCGCTCCATATTTCCTATGATTCTCAACAGAATCCTGCCCTCCTGAGAAAGCGTATCTGTTTACCTGTATATAATACATTTACATAATCAACTTACCAAAATGGTAAGTTAAACATTTAATAATAATAGACACTATGATTTTTGACTATGCTAGATGTGCTATTTCAACCAATTTAAAAAATTAAAAATTAAAAATATATATAGCAAAAAAGAAAAAGGATGAAATGTGTCGAAAGTCACTCAAACTGCGTAAAACTTCCTGAATCATTTTTCTTCAAAAAATAACACTATTATTGAAACAATATTGTCTGGTAATCATCTTTCACACACTAATTATCTATTAAGAAATTAAAAAGTTTTGGCAAATATTACAAATATCAAAGGAGCAGTTGGGACAAATAATGCAAAAGGCATTTGAATATTTAATATTAACATTCCAAATATACAATTTATGGAGATTAAGAAAGGGGGAATTTGTAAAACCTTGTTTTTAATATCATTGTGAGAATCAGTGACATATATAGCAGAATTTGCATCACTAGCAGACATTTTTCCAGTCTCTCCCTGCAACATTTACAAAACATATCATAAACAAATTGCAATGTTACAATATGGAGAAAAAAAAAGTTAAACAAAAAAGTACCTGAAGAGCTGGAAAGAATAATGACTCGATTAATGCAGGTTTGTTATAACCTAACCGAGGAGCAACATCACGTGTCATCCTGAAATAAGGATCCTAAACCAATAATAACTCAAATTAGCATAAATGTATTCTGTAAATAAAAAAGTAATGCACGCAATTATTTTTACTCTTGTCTGATTGCAGATCTAACCTGATCAATTGCACATGGAATCAAGCAGCGAAGTTTATCTTTTCCAGAAAACAAATGTGGAAATGAACTCGGGAATGATGGAACAGCCTGCACAAAAACAAACCTTAAATTCTTAAAAATTAAAAAAAAAAAAAATCATTCTAATGATCTAAATTTCTTATACATCTTCCAGAGAATGCAATGATTTCAATATTTTTCTACCAAACCATACATAGATTAAAGAAATGGAAAATTCTAACCTGCACAGGTGGAAAGCTAACTTTTCCAATATGATCTTCACCAGTAAACCCAAATATACCAACAACCTGTAAAACTTCAACAAACATCCTTATTATAATTCAACAAAACGAATTAAATAAATACCATTCCAGGAAAAATAAATCAATAAAGTAGCAACTGTTTCACTCATAAAAATAATACTTGCCTTATTGTACGTGACACATTTTGCAACCTTTACCATGTTCTCATAAAAGGCACTGCACAAAAGATCTATAACATCAGAGGCAAAACATTGTAATTTTTTTTATTTCTTTTTAACGCAGTTGAAATATACACACCCTGTTCGACTAAACTATGTTTTACATTTACCTTTTAATTCATTTATTCGAGAACCTCAGTTATATTAATATAATCAAACTTAACACACTAATTATTTATAAAACAAATCTGCATGTCAACAAGACCCGGCCCATTTCAATCAGTTACCCAGCTGACCTGACCCGTACATTGTGCTACTAGACCACTAAATTGATTTCAAACGTATGAGATAATCCACCTACCATATATAAAATTCTAAAAGAATCAGTCATGTGAATTTACTGTATATAATTTTGGTAACTTTTCCTACAATTCAGACCAACATAATTATATATTTATATATCATAAGCATAGTTTTGAGCTGAATTTATAGAAAACAAATTATGCATAAAATTACTTACCCACCAACATAATCAAAATCTGAGAAAATAAAGGTTCTAGAAACATCAAATCCACAAGCAATTATATCTTTTGCATTCTCGCGAGCAAGTCTTTTGCTTTCTTCAACTGAAAGATTCTTCCACATGCATTTTTCATCATCTGTTAGTTGTATCACTAAAGGAACCTTAAAAGCCTCCTGCAAATATCTGCAAAACATATCTTACATTTCTAATTAAGATAAGAGAAATATATAATTAACAAAAAAAAAGCTTACTTGGTGAACATAAAAGGAACAAGATGCCCTAAATGCAATGCTTCTGAAGAAGGCCCTCTGCCTGTGTACAGATAAAACTTCTCACCGCGTTCATAAGCATCCAAAATCTCATTGAAATCCCTGTTGTGTATAAATATCCGTACACATACATTTACAGTTTCAGATACGCTACTTTATAATCAGTAAGAGCATGAATTTATAAAATTACGACTACATTTGATACAAATACCTCTAAATTGAAAACTGAAATGAACTAAATTGAAAACTGAATCGATTATGTTGCGTTACCTGTGAGCGAAGAAAACGTTACGACGGAGGAAAATATGAGGAGAACGATTAGTGAGACGAAAAACTCGATCGACGAAGGATTGGTCGAGCCTTTGGCAACCAAATTGGTCAATGAGCTTGTCGTAATCAATCTTGCCTTTTGCTGATACTTCCCATGGATTCACAACTTGCTCTGATTTCTCCTTTTCAATCTCCATGGAGGTTTTGGACTTGTGTGACGGCTGAAATGGAAAACCTTGGTGGCTTTGGACTTCTTGTAGCGGCGTTATCACTACGCTTTAAAGTTTTCTTTTACTTAATTTACACTTGCATTAGATTTTTAGATTTTTATTTCTTAGTATTAATTAATAAAATATGAATGAATGAAATATTTAATTCTAGAGAAATGTACTTATTATTACCTACTTCTAAATGACATGTGTAATACACTATTTCGCTTTCTTCATATCATCATTTGATTTTCAGACTTGTCATGATTAGATTAGTACACACATTGGTAGGCACATGGGCACGACTGACGGTGGTTGCCGGCGGCAGTGGTGGTGGCTGTATATTGAATCACATGTGATTTGATGATGATGGTTTTAATCTAATGAATAAGATTTATCTCTTGAAACTATATAAAAATGAAGGACTACCTTTAATATAACTCGTTTTTATTTGAATTTCTCTTCTATTTCTTCAATTATATAATGAATTCTGGAACGAATCATGTTACAATACCAATGGATAATTGTGGTTTGGATCTATGATTGGCGGTCAACGGTAAACATAAACACACATCAATTTGCAGAAAACTCTCTAATACCGTCAGAAGGAAAGGATCCAAATAGGAACGTTGGCCTTTCGCCACAAGTCATCCCCATATTTTGCCACATGCACATTCGATACTACACGAATCAAACATGCAATTTGACCAAGTTTTGCCATTTTACTTTGAAATATATTTGCTGTTAAATAATGAGATTAACATCATCATAAATTGTATTGATGATTAGATACAGAGTCAACTTAACATGTGCAATTGTAGTATTGAGTCTAGAACTATAAATACTTCAAGAATGTATTTATCTACTAGAAAACGTTTGTAGTTGTTCAGGAATGTGCCCTTTCTTTTGTTTTCTATGGTCTTTTAGTTAGTTGTTCGAGTCAATCAGTAACATCTAAGCGCAAACCCTTCATAACCATAGAAAGTGTTGCTTTTTGCCAACTCGACTTGACCCACACGAAATATAAAGATTACCAATAATCTCCACACGAACATAACCCGTTAGCAAAATGATGAAACCGCTTTGTATCACGAATGATAATCACACGTTTCTCAACAAGTGACACAAACTTCACCATATTATGACAATCACCACAAATCCTCAAATTCTTTGTTATCATAATCGGCACGTTTTCATTATACACCAAAACACCAAACGCAATAGCCAACTTTTCGCTATGCTTATTTACCAAATCGCCCTTAACTTCTTCCTCTACATCATGAAGAACAAACTCAGTATTCGCTACATATCCCGCCTTCTTAATCTTTATAATAATTTCATCTAACTTATCATATATACGACCAATATCAGGATGCTTTTGCTCATTCACCAGAAATTGATGAATCTTATTATTATGTTCAATAAAACTACAACCAGGGGTTCTTACAAGACCTTGTTCCTTCATTAAAACTCTGACTTTAGAAAAGTCAACCCAACGACCAGCTTTAGAATATATACTCGCTAACATAATATAATTTCTCGGGTCCAAAGGGTTTAATGAAATTAGTTTTCTTGCAATTTCTTCACCAAGATTTACATTTCCATAAACTTTACAACCATTAAGAAGTGCTCCCCAAACACCAGAATTAGGCTCAATTGGCATATTATCTATTAAAATACGCGCATCTTTTAAAAACCCTGATCTTCCAAAAAGATCAACCATACACGAATAATGTTCTAACCTAGGTTTAACTCCATAAACACTAGACATTATTTTAAAAAACATTTTTCCTTCATTTACAAGACCCGAATGACTACAAGCACTCAGTAAATGAGTGAATATAACATGATCGGGTTTAACGCCTTTTTGAACCATTAAATTAAAATATCTAATCGCGTGTTTTCCATACCCGTGAATCGCGTATGCAGATAACATAGCAGTGTAAGCTATCATATCTGGTTCTTTTATTTCTGTAAATATTTTACATGAATATGTTAATCTTCCAGATTTTGCATAAACGTTTAATAACGCAGTCATTATAGGAATATTTATATTTAAACCAGAACATATAATATTACCATGAAATTCATCTACTAATTTCCCGACGCCTATATCAGCACAACCCTGAAGTATTGTGACAATTGTAGCTTGATCGGGATAAATCGCATTTCTACGCATTAAATTAAAATATAAAATACTTTTTTTCCAAAATCCCGCGTTGAGAATAAATCTTAATGATCGAGTTCCATGAAACTAAATTCGGTAAATTAATCATTTGAAATAATTCAGAAGCTGTATCCAAGTATCCATGTTTTCCGTACATGTTAATAAGAGAATTCATAACTTTTGTATCAGATAATAAACCGTTTTTCATAGCAAAACCATGAATGTAACCACCCTCTATAATCTCACAAGCTGAAATCAACGATATAAGTGTTATTTCATTAGGGCTTATTCCATCCTCGTGTCGCATTCGGTAAAATGCATTTAAGCTCAAATCCAAATCCCCCTTTTGAGAAAATAAGGAAATAATGGAGTTCCAGGATATTAAGTCTCTGTGAGGCATTTCATCGAACAGGTTGTGTGCATCAGTGATAAACCCTAATCTGACATAAACAGATACCAATCTGTCACCTATGAACCAATCGGTGTAATTTAAACACTTGATAACTTTTGAATGTATCAATCGGCAACTGGTTATGGAAGAACATGAGGTTATAGATGTTATTAGTGACTGAAGAAGTGAAGAAGTTGAGTTATATTGAGGTTGCGAATGATAATGATTAGAGAAAGAAGAACACCATCTTTGTGGGTTACTAAGATTATGAAGAAATTTAAACTGAGATTCTATCATTTGGTAGTTTCTTCACAACAGGGTCGGGTTGTTGAGCACATTTGGATCAAAGATTCAGTTGGTGTTTTTCCAGGGCAGATTGTAGTCAAAACTGTTTTGGTGTACGGCTTGGTGTTGGGTTAACGTTAATGATTGCATCATTATCAAGCAGCACACCTGTTATAGAGGTTTTCCGCGAGTTGAAACTTAAAACTTAATTCAACCAAACTAATCCAACCGTTTTTCTACTGGTCTGCAACGGAATTGGTTTTAAAATAAATATATAGGTTGAAGGGGTAAATACCAGAAGAATATTCAAAGGGGGCAAACCGGATACCGTTTTTAATATTAAGAACTTGTAAAATACAAAAACAGCAATAACAAATTAGTTGTTCAATTCATCCATAAAAAAGAAAAAATAGAAGACAATTTGTAGGTCACGAATAAGTGTAAGTAGAAGAGGACAAACCGGATTTTTTTTAAACTGGTAGAAGATTTAAAATAGTTCGGTTTCGGTTAACAAAAGTCAAAACTGGTTTGGGTGAAAACCAGTTCGGTCTTAGCCCGGTTTTGGGGAGTGGGGTATGTATTCAGTTCCGATCGTCTTCAAACCGGTTTTTCGTCGAAATCCGGTGTTTAAACTGATTTAACGGCTAAACCGATTCATCCCTCTAAACCTCGATCCGATTCCGGTCTGGCAATTCGTTAACTGAAGATAAAAAAAAACTATAGCTTATAACGGGTAAATGTGAGTCAAGTTGAGCCTTAGTATATGTCAAGCCTTATGCCAAAGATCTGGAACATGGTGTGACAATATTGTCAAGCCTCAAAGCTAATCTTTTTTAAAACCATGATTACAAACATCAGATCGCACTTGTTAGTTACATCTACCATACAAGAAAACTTTGAAATCAACAAAAATTCTTGTAAACAACCAGCACACTTAATACATGTAGCATACAAGAAAACATTAAAATCATCAAAACAGAAGTACCAAAAGATAAACTAGTTCAACCATCAAGTACAAAATCATAACAAATAACAAAAACTAGACTACTTATTACCAACTAAAAAACAAAACCCGACCCAACTCAACCTGTAACCCGATTTTGAACTTCCTCCCAAATCTTGACCCATTCAACCATATTATCAGCAGCATTAGCAACCTCAGGGTGAGACCGACCCAACCCGTTTTTTATAACACCCGCCATTTCAGTCACACAAGCTTCAACACTAATCGAATCAGCCGACAATTTCAAATCTTTAAAAAACGGCACCAAGTCTTCCATTAATTTCACTCCTTGCCATTCTTTCCTCAAACTCTCAATCGCACTCCCTCTTTCATTCCTATAAACATACGGAATTCCCGTTTTTACCCCTAACTGTAAATGATCACACACCACTTTCACCACAAGCCCGCACCAAATATCCTCCATTGTCTCCCATCTATACTTCCCTTCTTTCGCAAGCTTCAAACCCGGCAAAATCACCGGGCCCAAAATCTCGCGGTCAAACGCAATGTTGACCGCGCTCATCGGCATCATCGCGTTTTTCGGGACGGTTAAAACCGCGTCCACATAACGCGTGTTTCTCATCTCGGGTTTTAAAGATTGCGTTGGCGCGTCAAAATCGGCTAAATTTAACCATAATCCGCACGAGAGCACGCAATCGACCCCGCTTCGTAAGCTAAACGGGTACCCGCGAACGAAATCCGACCCGTTTCTATACGGGTCGTAAAGTGTGTTGAAGAAAAACGGTGTTGCGGGCGTTTTAAGGTTTGTTATATGTTGTGTAACTATATCTACTAAATCACCATTTTTATCTTTTGCGGGACTACAATCACCGTCGATTGATACTATGTATTTTTTCTTGGAAACAAGGTAGCCGAAATACCGACACGAGTAACCGGTAAACATTGCAGCATTTGCAGGATTTGTGAATAATTTGTCGATGTCGGATTTTGTGTAGATATCGGTATTGAAGCCTTTTGGGATTTTGAGTTGTTCTTTAATGTCGGGATCTTGAACGATTATTAAATGGAACTTTGAAAAGATTGGTCTCCATTCTTCCAAAAAGGAAGTGAGATCGGAATGGAAAGCGGCAATCACGATATCAACTTCATTGCTATCGACACTTACTTGTGACATATTTAATAAAAAATCAAAAAGATATTTCTTTAAATTATAGAGATCGAGGCTTTAGAATTTGTGTGACCATCCTGTTAATGTTAAAAAGGTTTAAATGAGCATTTTTTTAATTAAATAGGAAAATTAGATAACTGAAATATGATATAACTTAAACTTACTATTGGGGAGATGAGGAATTAAAATAAGTTGTGCTTGGATCAAAGAAATGATTTCTTGTTTTCCATTTGCCACAAAAATCTTCAAAGCGTTTATGCTTCTCTGACAAAATAGAGTAAAATCTTTAAAATTTCATTATCCCTATTAAAATATATATAAAGTCATATCAAACACTACGAGCATCTCCAATGGTAAGTTTATAAAGAGGTCCATGTTTTTGTGGAGTTTGTGTTTTATGCTTATGTGAGGTCTTACTGCTACAACCTCTTCAAAATTAGTTTATTTTGGCCTTGAAATTTAATGCATATAAATTTTAAATTCTACAATCACTAGAAGCCCTCAAAAAGAGATGTTTGTAAAAACACAATTACGAAAATAACAAACACAAACATCAATTCAAAATGTGAGTTTGTATACTAGGGGAATGTCTGTATATGTGTTTTGATTAATGTAAAGTTACCTACCTATCTCTGAGTTTATACACCAGATACGAAAGCATACATCTAGGTTTACGATCAATCGCACGAACAAAACATCTCTTACTTTTTCAAAAAAAAAAAAAAATACATTTCAGATTAGCATTCACCTAAAATTTAACAGTCTCTATATCTGTATTCTGCATCCTCTACTCAATAGAAACCCTAAGTTTTACAAGTACAAACATACTCACCAAAGTAAACTAACGAATTTTAGGTTAACGATCAATTAATCTCCATTCTCCACATTTTTATAATTAATTTCACCTTACAACTAGCATATTGATGCATAAAAACAAATAATCCAAACGTAATCAATTAAGTTGATGAGTAAGAAATCCAAAGATTTATAATCAACTTGTATGAAATAAACAAACAAACAGAAATTACCGAGAGTGTGCAGATGAGAATGAATTAATACCAGAAAGAGATCGATGAGAATATGTTGAGGAAGAAAAGAGAGATCTGAGATGTTGTGCAGATCGAAAAGTGTTGCATCGATTGCTCATTCATTACTTGCTACGATTTCTCCTATTATTTCTCTCAATTCGCCCTTTTCGTATTTCCTACTCCTCAGTTTTCTTTCTTTATTTCCTTTTTTACAAAGTTTTCTCAAATACCACTCGGTCACCTATTAATTTCATGATTGATTATTATCATCTTTGTTTACATACAAGCGTCATGATACCCAGCGGCGTTGCCACGGATATATACAATAAGTGATATACTTTCCAATTTTTTAGAGTTTCGAAATAAGTAATACACTTTAAAATTTATCTTATTTGATAAAAGGAAAATGAGATTAATATTGCACTAACTATCAACTTCAATACAATAAAATAATTTTTTTACCTTTACTTACAAATATAATCTTGTTTTTGCAATAATATAGAAATTTGCTGAAAATGGGCTGATGGGCTTGTCTGGGATTTAATGCTTTGTGGGCTGTGGACCCTTATTTTAAAGACACAAATCAGGAAAATTTGCGTAATTCTTGTCAAACACCATATTCATATATTTCTCCTATATATCAGGCCTAATTTGGCTTGGGTTTGACAACTAGGCAATTCCGAACTCTCTCATTGGCCGGTTTTGCCACGTGTAATTCCCCTATTGGCCACGAAATTCACCCTTGCATTCTATAGCCAACGATTTTAGGGGTCAAAAGATTTTAGGGTTAAATCTGATCATTGAACAAGCAGCTAACGACCTACCTTAACTCTATCGCTCCATTCTCCACTCTCCTTCTCCCAATTTCAACGCTAACCACTGTAGCCTCAAATCACCAATCATCCCACCGCCACTGCCAAAACCTCTACACAAGGTACTACCGCTGTCTTAATTTCAAAAATCTGATTTAAGTTTTTTGCGATTACCATCGCCGAGCAATTTGGATTTGCTCGGAAAATGGTATGATAAATAATTACAATTTCGATTATGGTAGTGTTTGTTTTCTGGGTTTTATGATTACGCCCGCAAACTGTTTGATGAAATGCTTGAATGAACTTCGTATCTGTAATTTGCAAAAAAAAAAAAAACAATTTTCTTTTACTTTGACTTTTGATTTGATTGGATTCAGGGATTTGTTAGTACTAATATGTTTGATGTTTGTTTGGAGATCAATTGTTTTTTCCATATTGTGTTTGTGTAATGTATTTAACTATGTAACATGAGTTGTTAAAGCAGGTGACTTTTATTTCTTCACAAGCAGAGAGGAAATCACCGTTTATGAAATGACTGATTAAGTTTTCAAAAATGGGTCGAACCGGGGGTTGGTTCGTGGTGGAAACCCTCCTGAGTTTATTGGGGACGAAGTTATGGTATTGCGTGCTCCCATTAGAGCATTGGTAAATACTATTTTCCTTCTTATTAATAAAGTTTTTTATGGTTTTCATTATCACGATTATTAATACATAAGATAATCATTCAAGGAGTGATAAAGAAAAGGAGAATTAGATCGCGCAATTGCACTTTCTTTAGCCAAAGGTTTTAAGAAACCAAATGGTAACATATGTTATTAATCTAAAACTTTAATCAATTTACTTTCAGTTTTTATAAACATTTTGATTTTTGAACTTTTTCAGGGTACAGTTGGCAACCGGAAAATGATGAAGATCTTGCAAAACCACATCACTATGATTTTCATCCATCATTTCCCGCATATGTACCTAATAAATATAATCCAATGGGATATAGGTGCTCATATTTTATTAAATGAGTGATCAATTTATGATATAAGTTTTTATTAATCTTTTTATTTATAATAAATTGCAGACTATGTGGCGGCTGCAATCGGGACATGGGTTTCAATAATTACTTAGGATGTAGTGGAATGTTTTTTCATCCAGAGTGCTTTCGTTGTAGGGCTTGTGCTTACCCAATCATTAAATACGAGGTAATTTTCTCTGTTTTTAGTACGGATCGGGCCAACCCGCAAACACTTTTTGATCAATATATATAGTTAACATGTTAAATATCGATTAGAAAATCTATATTACTAGAATAATTATACCTAATTATTTCTTTGAGTGACTTTTGACCTGTTTGACCCGATTTCATTATACCCAATATTTTAAAGTTAACTCAATTAACATGTTAGGAAAGATATCAAGTAATAGTTGAAAAAAGTCACATTTAACAGAAATACAGTTCCTTAAGTTAAGCTCATATCTCATTTGATATGTGACAATTTTCTTTTTGGTCAAATTATGGTGTTGACTATTATCGTGAGGTATTAGTTTTCTCTGTTGATTCCAATTCTCTTTACCAGGGAAAAAAGTCACCTACTAAGACCTGCTTCAAAGAGTTGACTAATCCCTAATGTGAAGTTTGCTTTCAATTTGTAAGCAAAACCATGCTTAAATTTAATTACCTCGATTTCATAAAAGTGACCAGATGAGTTATCATTTTTAAATGAGTATCACAATTATAAACAGGTGTAATAGCTTTCTTTTCATTATTTATTATTAAATATGTTTATAGATTCCCATAAATGGATCTGGATAACTAGATTGATTGAGTATCGTTGCCACCCACTTTGGTCCCAGAAATATTGTCCAGCACATGAGCATGATAATATAGCTTGATGTTGTAGCTGTGAACGATTGGAGGTATCATTTTTGTACTGATACTACAACTTACAAAATTTATCCTGGAAATTTATAAAATTACAAAAACTGAACCTAACTTTAACAAATTAAAATTAAACAAATAACAAAATATGAAATATTAGTTATACCCTTTTAAATCACTTTTAATAATATAAAGATGCACTTAGATTCACTTTTAAATATGAAATATTAGTTATACCCTTTTAAATCACTTTTAACTATTACCATTAGATTCATTTTCGTCATTTTTTTTGCATAAATTTGTGTTGACACCAAGTTTTAAGTTCCATCTATTTACACCATTTTCACCTTTTTTCTTTTATTTTAATTTTATTTTTCGACATTTTGCATTCTGTAAATGTAAGAGTTTATGCTTAGAATGCATGGAATCTGCAATAATGGATACATACGATTGCCAGCCGCTTTATCATTCAGTTAGAGATTATTATGAAGGAATGAATATGAAACTTGATCAATTAATCCCCCGAGAACAAAAAATATACGAGTCATTGGATTCGGTTTCTGCTGCAGATGAAGATTACTATGTTTAACCTTGATCTTTACACCACCGATTTCTTTAACAGTATAAATATGTCAGGTGTCCCACATCATAGGTTGAAGTTAAAGATCGGCGCTCCATTAATGTGTATGCGAAATATTGAACAGAAAGTTGGATTGTGCAACGGAACGCGACTTTAAATATTACGAATGGGAATAAATATAATCGAAGGTAAAGTCATATTTGGCGGCAAAGTTGGTACAATTTGCGCTATCCCTCGCATGGTTATTAGTCCTTCCGACAACAAGATGCCTTTCAAATTGAACCGAAGACAATTTCATGTTCAAGTTTGCTTTACTATGACTATTAATAAAAGCCAAGGTCAGACGTTGTCGCAAGTTGGTTTGTTTCTTCAAAAACCAGTATTTTCACATGGTCAAATTTATGTCATCGTATACAAGAACGGATTGAAGGTTATTTGTTGCGACAAAGATGTCAATTACACTAATTCAACAACAAATGTCGTATACAAATAAGTTTTATTTCATCTCTAAATTTCTGTAACATTTATTCATGTATCAAAATTTGTACCAACTTATCATTATAATTATGAATTGTTATGTCATTTAAACTGTATCAATATTTTTGTTATTTTTCTAAATATTTCTCGAAGCATGCCCGCCCAATCGGGCGGGCTTTGTAGCTAGCGAATTTTAGAAACCCTAAGTTTTACAAGTACAAACATACTCACCAAAGTAAACTAACGAATTTTAGGTTTACGATCAATTAATCTCCATTCTCAACATTTTTCTAATTAATTTCACCTTACAACTAGCATATTGATGCATAAAAACAAATAATCCAAACGTAACCAATTAAGTTGATGAGTAAGAAATCCAAAGATTTATAATCAACTTGTATGAAATAAACAAACAGAAATTACCGAGAGTGTGCATATGAGAATGAATTAATACCAGAAAGAGATCGATGAGAATATGTTGAGGAAGAAAAGAGAGATCTGAGATGTTGTGCAGATCGAAAAGTGTTGCATCGATTGCTCATTCATTACTTGCTACGATTTCTCCTATTATTTCTCTCAATTCGCCCTTTTCGTATTTCCTACTCCTCAGTTTTCTTTCTTTATTTCCTTTTTTACAAAGTTTTCTCAAATACCACTCGGTCACCTATTAATTTCATGATTGATTATTATCATCTTTGTTTACATACAAGCGTCATGATACCCAGCGGCGTTGCTACGGATATATACAATAAGTGATATACTTTCCATTTTTTAGAGTTTCGAAATAAGTAATACATTTTAAAATTTATCTTATTTGATAAAAGGAAAATGAGATTAATATTGCACTAACTATCAACTTCAATACAATAAAATAATTTTTTTACCTTTACTTACAAATATAATCTTGTTTTTGCAATAATATAGAAATTTGCTGAAAATGGGCTGATGGGCTTGTCTGGGATTTAATGCTTTGTGGGCTGTGGACCCTTATTTTAAAGACACAAATCAGGAAAGTTTGCGTAATTCTTGTCAAACACCATATTCATATACTAGCTACAAAGCCCGCCCGATTGGGCGGGCATGCTTCGAGTAATATTTAGAAAAATAACAAAAATATTGATACAGTTTAAATGACAAAACAATTCATAATTATAATGATAAGTTGGTACAAATTTTGATACATGAATAAATGTTACAGAAATTTAGAGATGAAATAAAACTTATTTGTATACGACATTTGTTGTTGAATTAGTGTAATTGACATCTTTGTCGCAACAAATAACCTTCAATCCGTCTTGTATACGATGACATAAATTTGACCATGTGAAAATACTGGTTTTTGAAGAAACAAACCAACTTGCGACAACGTCTGACCTTGGCTTTTATTAATAGTCATAGTAAAGCAAACTTGAACATGAAATTGTCTTCGGTTCAATTTGAAAGGCATCTTGTTGTCGGAAGGACTAATAACCATGCGAGGGATAGCGCAAATTGTACCAACTTTGCCGCCAAATATGACTTTACCTTCGATTATATTTATTCCCATTCGTAATATTTAAAGTCGCGTTCCGTTGCACAATCCAACTTTCTGTTCAATATTTCGCATACACATTAATGGAGCGCCGATCTTTAACTTCAACCTATGATGTGGGACACCTGACATATTTATACTGTTAAAGAAATCGGTGGTGTAAAGATCAAGGTTAAACATAGTAATCTTCATCTGCAGCAGAAACCGAATCCAATGACTCGTATATTTTTTGTTCTCGGGGGATTAATTGATCAAGTTTCATATTCATTCCTTCATAATAATCTCTAACTGAATGATAAAGCGGCTGGCAATCGTATGTATCCATTATTGCAGATTCCATGCATTCTAAGCATAAACTCTTACATTTACAGAATGCAAAATGTCGAAAAATAAAATTAAAATAAAAGAAAAAAGGTGAAAATGGTGTAAATAGATGGAACTTAAAACTTGGTGTCAACACAAATTTATGCAAAAAAAATGACGAAAATGAATCTAATGGTAATAGTTAAAAGTGATTTAAAAGGGTATAACTAATATTTCATATTTAAAAGTGAATCTAAGTGCATCTTTATATTATTAAAAGTGATTTAAAAGGGTATAACTAATATTTCATATTTTGTTATTTGTTTAATTTTAATTTGTTAAAGTTAGGTTCAGTTTTTGTAATTTTATAAATTTCCAGGATAAATTTTGTAAGTTGTAGTATCAGTACAAAAATGATACCTCCAATCGTTCACAGCTACAACATCAAGCTATATTATCATGCTCATGTGCTGGACAATATTTCTGGGACCAAAGTGGGTGGCAACGATACTCAATCAATCTAGTTATCCAGATCCATTTATGGGAATCTATAAACATATTTAATAATAAATAATGAAAAGAAAGCTATTACACCTGTTTATAATTGTGATACTCATTTAAAAATGATAACTCATCTGGTCACTTTTATGAAATCGAGGTAATTAAATTTAAGCATGGTTTTGCTTACAAATTGAAAGCAAACTTCACATTAGGGATTAGTCAACTCTTTGAAGCAGGTCTTAGTAGGTGACTTTTTTCCCTGGTAAAGAGAATTGGAATCAACAGAGAAAACTAATACCTCACGATAATAGTCAACACCATAATTTGACCAAAAAGAAAATTGTCACATATCAAATGAGATATGAGCTTAACTTAAGGAACTGTATTTCTGTTAAATGTGACTTTTTTCAACTATTACTTGATATCTTTCCTAACATGTTAATTGAGTTAACTTTAAAATATTGGGTATAATGAAATCGGGTCAAACAGGTCAAAAGTCACTCAAAGAAATAATTAGGTATAATTATTCTAGTAATATAGATTTTCTAATCGATATTTAACATGTTAACTATATATATTGATCAAAAAGTGTTTGCGGGTTGGCCCGATCCGTACTAAAAACAGAGAAAATTACCTCGTATTTAATGATTGGGTAAGCACAAGCCCTACAACGAAAGCACTCTGGATGAAAAAACATTCCACTACATCCTAAGTAATTATTGAAACCCATGTCCCGATTGCAGCCGCCACATAGTCTGCAATTTATTATAAATAAAAAGATTAATAAAAACTTATATCATAAATTGATCACTCATTTAATAAAATATGAGTACCTATATCCCATTGGATTATATTTATTAGGTACATATGCGGGAAATGATGGATGAAAATCATAGTGATGTGGTTTTGCAAGATCTTCATCATTTTCCGGTTGCCAACTGTACCCTGAAAAAGTTCAAAAATCAAAATGTTTATAAAAACTGAAAGTAAATTGATTAAAGTTTTAGATTAATAACATATGTTACCATTTGGTTTCTTAAAACCTTCGGCTAAAGAAAGTGCAATTGCGCGATCTAATTCTCCTTTTCTTTATCACTCCTTGAATGATTATCTTATGTATTAATAATCGTGATAATGAAAACCATAAAAAAAACTTTATTAATAAGAAGGAAAATAGTATTTACCAATGCTCTAATGGGAGCACGCAATACCATAACTTCGTCCCCAATAAACTCAGGAGGGTTTCCACCACGAACCAACCCCCGGTTCGACCCATTTTTGAAAACTTAATCAGTCATTTCATAAACGGTGATTTCCTCTCTGCTTGTGAAGAAATAAAAGTCACCTGCTTTAACAACTCATGTTACATAGTTAAATACATTACACAAACACAATATGGAAAAAACAATTGATCTCCAAACAAACATCAAACATATTTGTACTAACAAATCCCTGAATCCAATCAAATCAAAAGTCAAAGTAAAAGAAAATTGTTTTTTTTTTTTTGCAAATTACAGATACGAAGTTCATTCAAGCATTTCATCAAACAGTTTGCGGGCGTAATCATAAAACCCAGAAAACAAACACTACCATAATCGAAATTGTAATTATTTATCATACCATTTTCCGAGCAAATCCAAATTGCTCGGCGATGGTAATCGCAAAAAACTTAAATCAGATTTTTGAAATTAAGACAGCGGTAGTACCTTGTGTAGAGGTTTTGGCAGTGGCGGTGGGATGATTGGTGATTTGAGGCTACAGTGGTTAGCGTTGAAATTGGGAGAAGGAGAGTGGAGAATGGAGCGATAGAGTTAAGGTAGGTCGATAGCTGCTTGTTCAATGATCAGATTTAACCCTAAAATCTTATGACCCCTAAAATCGTTGGCTATAGAATGCAAGGGTGAATTTCGTGGCCAATAGGGGAATTACACGTGGCAAAACCGGCCAATGAGAGAGCTCGGAATTGCCTAGTTGTCAAACCCAAGCCAAATTAGGCCTCATATATAGGAGAAGATTTTAATACCTATACCTACTTCCTCCGTATCAAAATAAGTGACACAAATATGTTTACACGTTTTTTGATGTAAAAGATTAAAGTAGAGGTTAAAATAGATTAAAGTACATAGTTAGTGAATAATGGGTCCCACTTTTATTGAATAAAGTGATATTAATGAGTTTTAAAAGTAAAAGTAAGGGTATAAGGGTAATTTTTCTTTATTAAAGTAGATAGTTAGTGGTAGGGGTGCCCAACGGGTCAACCCGACCCGACCCGGCTCTTATCGGGTCGGGTCCGTCGGGTTTGAGGTTAAAAAATTCTAACCCGAAACCCGACCCGATAAGGATTCGGGTTTGTCGGGTTCGGGTTGGTCGGGTTTCGGGTTTGTCGGGTTGACCCGATCGGGTTGGTCGGGTTACACTTAAGTTACGAATTTTTGGTAAAAACTATAGAAATTAGTTAATATATTGAATTTTATGAGTATTTATTTAACACTTTTAATTATTAATTGATTTTTATTGAATACTTTATCATATAATTTGCTAATTAATTGATTTAATAGTAAAAATATATTAATTTTTATAGGAAATAAAATACTTAAACTTTAATCGGGTCTAATCGGGTCAACCCGAACCCGACAAAGGTAAGAAATTCTAACCCGAAACCCGACCCGATAATGAATCGGGTTGGTCGGGTCGGGTTTAAAAAACCCGATAATAACATGCAACCCGAATAGACCCGACCCGATAAGCGTAATCGGGCTCGAGTTCGGGTTAGGGTCGGGTCGGGTCAACCCTTTGGGCACCCCTAGTTAGTGGGTATGGGTCCCACTATTTTTACCAAATAAGGAAAATTTTCAAAGTGTGTCACTTATTTTGATACACCTCAAAATGGAAAGTGTGTCACTTATTTTGATACGGAGGAAGTATTTCTCAAACCCCGTTTAATAAACCTTGTTTTAAATGTAATGAACAGTACAATTCTGAATGGGAATTGTATCTATAGTACAATGTATCTATTAATTTAGGGAGCTGATTTTTCTACCACAGTTTTTGATAGATCTACCACAAATTTTTAGTTTTGACTATTATACCCTTTATTTAGATATTTAATAATTTACTTAACATTATCTTCTTCAAACTTTCTTTCTTATTTTGTTTAGTTCCTCTAAACCCTCCATCTTCCCTTTCTCACCCAATTCACCTGCTCACTCTTCCATCACAAGTCTAACTGTTCCGCTAGCTTCTATGGACACCCAGGTATATTTTTTCTAATTATCACAACTTACATTCTTGTTTAAGCCTGAAAGTAGTTTAGGGTTTAAGCTTGAAAGTAGTTTAGGGCTTAATTTTTACTGTACTTTTCATGGAGTTTACATCTTAAATCATCCAGAAGATTACAAAATTTTGAAAAGTTCGACCAGGTGATTATATTCAATCACTTTACATGGGTTTAATTTAACATTTATTTATATGATGCATATATTGAATTTTAAGTTCATTAAGTCCGTCACTTTTGTACAATAAACCAAATGAAGAAATATGTTGACTTACTTTTCATTCCATAGTTAATTACTTTTTTATTAATAAAGTATTTGAGTCATTATGCAGGTAAACCCAAACAAATCACTAAATGAAGAATTGTATCTAGCTAACTCTAAATTTGAATCATCAGACGAGTTAGTAAAAGGTGTACGGGCATTTTATTGTAGTAAAGGATATGCCCTATCTATTCGCAATTCAAGAAAAGACAAGTTTGTCATTTTTAAATGTGACCGTGGTGGTTCATGTCAAGATACAAGGTGTACTGAAAAAAGCACTTCGACTCGTTTGATCGAGTGCCCTTTCAAAATTGTAGGTAAAAAGGGAAATGATGGTGCTTGGGTATTTCATGTAAAAGACTTGACACATAACCATGAGCCGTCTTCTGATATTTCGGGGCATCCTTCATTTCATCGGTTACCATCGGATAAAATACAAACCGTAAAAGAAATGTCATTGTCTGGAATACCCCCAAGATAAATTATTTCTTCTCTACGACAACAAAACCCAAATCTTTTAGCAACCTCTAGAACTATATATAACTTGAAGGCAAAAATTCGTAAGGATGCTTTAGGAAACCGATCAATGATTAGTGCCTTATTTGAGGAGCTTGAAAAAGGTGGATTTACATATGATAATTTTATATGATTCAAAAGGGCATATAACAAGTTTGTTCATTGCACACCCCTTGTCAATTAGATTGACCAATGTCTTCTCTAATACTTTTGTGATGGATTGAACTTACAAAACCAATAAATATAACATGCCTCTCCTTTATATCATTGGCGTTTCATGTTTTAATACTACGTTCTATTCAGGTTTTGCTTTTTTAGAAAAGGAAAATGAAGATAGTTATATTTGGGCATTAAGTGTATTTAAAAAAATTCTTGGACTTGAGAATACACCATTTGTGATTATGTCAGATAGGGAGTTAGCACTAATGAATGCCATAAAGTATGTATTTCCAACCACGACAAGTCTTTTGTGTGTTTGGCATATCGAAAAGAATGTGTTGGCGAATTGCAAAAAATATTTTGGACCTGGTGAAGATTTTGAAATGTTTATGTCTCATTGGAACTCTATAATATATTCATCAACAGTTACAATATTTGAGGAAAAATGGGTTGATTTCGAGTTATTTTATACAGACAAGAAAGATGCAATTAAGTACATAAAGAACACATGGTTGCCTTGGAAATAAAAGTTTGTTAGTGCTTGGACCGATAACTACTTACATTTTGGTACTCGTTCATCCTCAAGAGTCGAAGGTGCTCATGCAAAACTTAAATTGTATCTACAAGTTTCCACCGGTGGATTTCAAGAAGTGAAAGATAAAATTTGTCTTGCTGTCGAACATGAATTTAACGAGATTAAAGTGCAGCTCGCAAGTGAAAGAATTCAAATTCCTCACAATTGCAATAAACCTATTTATAGGGAACTCTTGTCACATGTCTCAAAGTTTGCATTGAATGAGATATATAAGCAATTTGAAAGGATAAAAAAAGGTAATACATTGTAACACACTTTAAAATTTTATTTTAACCATAATTACTTATTTGTTTTCCCTAGGTACAATGAATCATTGCACCGGTCATTTTATGGCGACTATGGGTATTCATTGTGCTCACAAGTTAGAAGAATTACATGGAATGACACTTTCGTTGGAGCTAATTCATCCACAATGGAGAATGGACATGCTATCTCTAAATTCGGAAGATATTTCGCATAACGACGACAATACCTTTGATAGTTTACTTGACGAGTTAAATACAATGTACAAAATATGGCCCCTGAATAAGAAAGAATTTGCTACTTCGATGATTGCTAAGCTTCTCAACAAATCTGATACGTTTTTTGAGCCAGTTATACAACGACCCAAAGGTAGACCACCAAAATCGAAAAGGAAAAGAGGAGCAACTTCTACGACGAGAGACCCGTCAAGATTTGAGCTTGTGGGATCATCACAAACAAACAACCCCTCGAGTTCTACTTATGTATTCCAAAGTAACAATGAAGTGATTGATGAATTTGGTTACATCAACCATGACAAATTACTTGATCTAAATGATCCTTTTATGTTCTTAGAGTAGTATGACTATTTTAGCTTGGAAGTAGAAACATAAACCGCATATCCATTATTTTGAAAAATTGGGTTAGTGATCATTTCATATGCAATGTAAACTTTTATGGATTTTACAAGTTTTAACATTCTGATCAGATGGTAGTTTTGATCTACGATAATTTGGCTTTTAATGTAATTTTGTTTAGGTTCTATTACATTGCTTTATATAAAATAGAATATTTTGTTAGTATTTATAAATTGAATTTTAGACTCTTAGTTGTAAACTGTAAAAGAAAAATAGTACATATAATTATGGATATCAATGTTATTGGTCCCACCTATTAAATAAAATAAAAGGTAAATATGTAGTGGTAAGGGTATAATAGTCAAAGCAAAAAAAGTTGTGGTAGATACTTAAAAAGTGTGGTGGGAATTGTAACGACCCGAAATTTGTAATAAATAAATTGTATAAAAATATGATAAATAAGGATAAATCGTTTAAAGAACGTAGGAATTGGTTTCGTGTCGTTTGGAGACCGCACGAGAAAGTTATGGGCGAAACCGGGTCGAGACCTAGACCGAAAAGTGCAGCCCTGCTGTACGAGGGAAGTTCACGGCGTGAACTTCAGTTCACGATCGTGAACTCCCTCCAGGGATTGTTGTATCTGGCGATTGGAGATCACGACTAGTTACCGATCGCGAAGTTCGCGTGCAAGGGAAAGTTAGCGACGCGAACTTAGTTCGCGTCGTGAACTTCGGTCGATTAGCTTTAAGTCGGGTTTTGGCTTATTTGATGCCATATCAAAACCCTAGTTTCTTCTTTGGCGATTTTCGAGCTTGGGGACTGATTGAGGTCGGATCCTTCACAAATCTTTGGTAGATTTCACTCCTAGTTGAAGATTAAAGGTATATCTTCACTCTTTGATCTTCGTAGCTTAAGATCTATGTATTTTGATGTATGGGTTTGAAACCCTAGTTCTTGGGGTTATGGGTTATGGTGATATAAGTGATGTATACATTTAATAGATGGTATATTATCAAAGGAAACAAGTATATGATTATGATTTGTAAGAATCTTAAGGGTTGTTAAACCTAGGGTTTGGTAAATCACCATAATTGGGGGAAATGAGTTAGTAAGTGTTATCTAGAGATAGATGGACACATTGGTAGTAGTATGTGATGTTGATCATCTTGTGATTATTGTATTAGGCATTTGGTGAGGTCTTGGAAGGTTGACCGAATTGTGAAGCAAGGATACTGACGTAAAGAATACGGTTGGAGCATTTTATTGCTAAGGTGAGTACGTGTGGACTTTACTGAGTACATAGCTATATGAAGTATTTTGATTACTTATGATTGGTCTATTTAATGTCTGTCTAGACTTATTATGTGTTGAGTTAGTATATATTATTGATAATATCTAACTAACTTGTCTGATGATTGATGTGATAGCCGAAGGCTTTGACTGGCATAACTGATAGAGTTATGATTAGAGATAGATGGTGGTGTCGCGGGGGTGACCCCGGTCACTGAGACGGGTGTACATATGTTTGTACACTAAGCACACGGGTGCTACTAGTACGCATATGTTTACGTACTAGGCAATGCAGGGATCTATTGAATATATGTTTATGCCTTAGGTTCGCTTGTGTTCCAATACCTATATGTTTATGTATTGGATATGACTGTGTTCTGGTACATATATGTTTATGTACTAGATATGTATGCTAGGAAAGCAGGACCGATAGAGTCACCATAGAGTGACTAGGATGTGTCGGTAAAATATAAATATGTATTTATATACGATGTGATACTTGATATTATTGGGGTCTAAACCCATGTAGCTCACGAGACATTTTTGTGTCTCACGTACTCCTTGTTTGTTTTGCTATGTACTCAAGTTCTGGATCGAGGATTTAGGTGCGTATGGATTGCGATATGCGGGGCCTAGAGTAGAAGATCATTAGAGCGGATTTGTGCTTAACTTTGGTTTTGATATATTTTGTAACACCAAACCTCATACTCTGATTTTCATATCAAAGGTTTTTATAAATCCTTGTTTTGGAACTGGTCTTCTATTTAAGAAAATGAATTATTTTGGGCAAATGTTTTGTATTAAAAATTGAGGTGTTACAGGAATATCACCACCCATTAATTTAATCATGATAAGTGTTAAAATTAAAAGATTATATTGAGAAAATTTTTTAGTGAACTATACATATCAAGCTTAAAAGTCGATAAGACTAAAATACATGAAGAAATATCATTTCTTTATTATCATAGATAGTTTTACATAACTTTTGTTTTTTTAAATGTAAACTGGAAAGATGAAAATACCTCATGACATAAAATTTTAGTATCATTTAGCCTAAAGAATTGTCAATGTAAAATAATTTTAAAATAAAGACTATCAATGTCATTTTTGAAATAAGATAGTTGTATGCACATTTCTTTCTACAATATTGTAAGAATACATGTATATGAATGAGAAGATCATATGATTGAGCTATTTGGTTTACAACACGTTATCGGCACTTTGCTCCAAGTCGTTTCACGTCCGTCGCTCAAGAAGTAAGTAAAACGAGAAGTTTAATATCATTCTTCCCACACAATCCAAAGTACGTTTTTTCTTGAATCATTATACCTTTTTTTTAATAGCAAAAAGAAGGCAACGGGTAGAGCTTCGGCATTGCCATCACCCTCCCGAGGACCTCCAAAAAATTTTATAAAACTCGAGAATCTAGCAAAAAGCTAGACAACATTACAAAGGTTTTTTTAACCAATCATCCCAAGAAATCTTTAATTTAGGATTTCTATGGGATAACCACGAAAAAGAAAACAATCTAATACTATCAAACAAAGACGACTTCTTAAAGCTACCACTATCAAATAATACCGCATTACGATATCTCCATAAAACCCAACACGTAGTATACCCGATAACCCTAACATTCCTTCTACAATCTTTTGCAAATGGCATTTCTTCACACTTGGCGCACCATTGAGAAATCGAACTGCACTCCCAAACATCCACATTGCACCATCAAAAGATGATCCTCCAAATCTGCTTAGCTAAATCACACGTGAACATGATATGGGAGGACGACTCCAACCTGTCATTACATATCGGACACATAATCAAAGTGATCTCCATTCCCATCCGAGACAAATTTTGTCTCGTTGGGAGGCTATCAAGCACCAAACGCCACATAAAAACGTTAACCTTAATTGGAACCGATTTGCACCAATTAAAAGAATTACCCACACCTGCAAATAAACAGTTATTTATAATATTCCTAGCAGAACCAACTGTGTACATACCACTAACATCACGATCCCAACAAACACCATCATCTCCTTCTTCAATCGAAACCGAAGCAATCACCTCCATGAGATTATCAAATTGCTCTTTTTCAATACCATCTCTAATACCCCTTCTCCAATTAAAAGCCCACATACCATTCCGCCGCCGATTTTTAACACTACAAAACGGATTCATCTCCAAACGAAAAAGACGATTATAACTTTCAGAAAAAGGCATATGACCATTCCAACTATCCAACCAAAACCTAATCGATTCGCCATTTCTCACTTTATACATAAAATCATTCTTCATAATCATATTATTGTCATGTAGATAATTAATAGAACCAATAATTTTAAACCAAATACCTTTAGAAAACCGAGCCAAAGAATTACAACCGAACCCCTCGTCATCTCCATAAATAGCTTTTATAAGCCGACACCATAAAGCATTTTTCTCATTATAAAACCGCCACTTCCATTTCAAGAGAAGAGCTAAATTTAAAGCATCCAAACTAGCAAATCCTAAACCACCTTTTTCCTTAGAAGCCAAACATGTATTCCACTTAACCCAACTCATTTTTCTATCCTTATCATTACCACCCCATAAAAACCTTGCACGTAATTGCTCCATCTTCTTAATAACCGACAAAGGAGCTCGAAAAAAGGATAGCCGATAAATACCCAAGCTACCTAAGACCGCTTTGATTAAAGTTAATCGACCTCCAATAGAAAGCATACTTGCTTTCCACTTAGAAAGCTTATTACACATCCGATCAAGAATAACGTCCCAAAACCGAATCGAACGACCATTTCCAACTAGGCGAATGCCTAAATAATCGAAAGGCATGTCTCCTTTACTACAACCATTACGGGAACAAAGATAGTGAATTTGCTCCTCCGACACCCCAACACCGTACACATGAGATTTAGCCAAATTTACTTTCAACCCGGAATAAACAAAAATCATTTAAAACTTCCACAATGCCTTCAATATTATTTTGACTCCACTCCGAAACAAACATAACATCATCCGCATAAAAGAGATGAGAAATAGAAAAATTTGCACCCCCGATGATAACCCCGTTCATGCGACCACTATGTACCGCATTCTCAATTAACACATGTAATCCTTCCATAGCTAAAATAAAAAGAAACGGGGATAGCGGATCTCCTTGACGAAGGCCTCGGAACATATCAAATTCCTCCGTAGGACTACCGTTAATCAAAATCGACATTCTAACCGAAGATAAACAAGCTTGGATCCACCCACGCCATCTAGATCCGAAGCCCATATGAGCCATGATAACGTCTAAATACTCCCAACTTAAAGAATCATAGGCTTTCTCAAAATCCACCTTAAAAAGAAGAAGTTCCTTCTTTTTAAGTTTATACCAATCCATAATTTCGCTAATCATCAAAGGCCCATCTAAAATTTGTCTACCTTTTATAAACGCGGATTGAACATTGCTCACCACTTTATCAACCACTTTAGCTAACCTCATCGCTAACATTTTAGCAATGATTTTATAAAGTAAACCGATTAACGAAATTGGCCGAAAATCTTTCACGAGAGTCGGGTTAGGAATTTTCGGAATAAGGGTAATAAACGAGGCATTACAACCTTAAAAAGAGAGAAAAATCATTTTTATTTTTATTTTATATGATCATTAATAATGAATTACAATTCATAAGATTTTTTTTTCCAAACGTCCTAACATAAAGTTCGTATGAACGTATAATCAAAAGAGAGAAAAATGCAAATTTTTGTGGTTGGAAACAATGAAATAGAGGAATAAAAATGAGTGTACACGAAAACATCACCTTGCCCACAAACAAATTATATGTCAAGTCTTTTCTATTTTGCAGTAAAAGAAAATTTGTTTACTTAAAAGTTTCTTTGTAATGAAAAGCTCAAAAAATATTTTTGAAATGTCAAAAGATTGTAGGTTACAAAAATATTTTTCATACTTAAAGTTTCTTATATTTTACTATGTTTATCAACAATGTTATAATTAGCATCATTATATGAAAACATTTTAAGTTATGAGTTTTGTTAAATATGTAACGTACATATTTTGAAGATGTTAAAAGATATTTAATGAAATATTAAGTCTCTCATTTGATGAAGATTTTAAAAGTTATTGGGAAATGCTTCTTTGTCCTTGTTGAAACATTTTTTTGCTTTCGTTATTTAAATAAGTACATCAAGTCATCATTTATTTCCCAACTCATATTGCAACTTATTTTATTTTTAAAATGTTCATGTGAGTCTAATTTCATGTCGGTATATTACATTTATTTGGTTGCTTAATGCATATACACGTTTAACAAGCTTAAAAAAATTTAATTAGCCAATTGTCTAATTGTAAAGAGCTTATTTTTTTCTCATTAAAATTTATTTATGATATACATAAAAGTACAACGTTAAGCCTCATGAAACGATTGTGTGATAATTAAATTTGTTATTTTAATTTCATAATGACAATTCAATGCAGTTTTTTAAGTTTTATTTTCTTAGAATAATGATCCAAAACATTATTTTGAAATTATGGATCATTAAGTATGACATTAAATCAATTTATTTGATTTAATAAAATTCCTTTTGTGATAATTTTAAATCGTATATTACAACCAAACTTTAAAAAAAATCATTTTCATGATTATTCTTTTATGTTAAAAAGTTATGGTTCTTTCGGAATTATAAGCATTAAATGAGCATTGTATTAAAACTACTTAAAGTGAAAAATTATGAATCTTCCCCATATAGGCTCACCTATTCTTACTACAATGTCTAGGAAAGATGGCGGTTTTTCTGACTCCTAATCATGGGTGGTTCCGATACGCACAAGCGCTGTCTACCCTCACCGTCTTTCATGGTTGTATTCGAATAGAGCTACCGAAAAGGGTTGACTAAATAATCTTTCCCCCGAATGTGGTTATATACATATGATGAATTGGTGTCTATAAATCGACCTGTCATTCGATAAATGAGAACCATCCGCACTAGTGTTTTTCGAACATGCTGATTCGACACACAGTTTATACTAATACAAACCATAAGCATATAAACTATCATTTTATACGATAACTAAATCCAATATTTATCCTCCCGTTGTAGGAAAATATCGAAACAAACATAAATTCTTTGAGATCACCGATTTTGTGGCTCAAATGGAATATTAGAGCTATTGTTAAGCTTCTTAATTATGTTTTATTTGGATTATGCTTTCCCATTTGGATAATGGTTATCTTTTGGACTATGGTTTGTTCACATTGATTATGTTTCTCGAGATAATTTAAAGTTGCTTTATTCCTTATGAAATTAAACAATACGTGTGACCAACTTCAAAATTTTTTTTTTTTTTACTTTAAGGCATGTATATTGGGTATTTTGATAGTCTGGTTGATTGTGGTATTCATATACACTTTCATAAAACATAAGGACTACTTTATCAACATTACGCCTAAAAGTAACTTCATTGACAACCATTTCGGGCCCGTCGTCCCTAGGCTTTGGTATAGCCCAATATATGTTGTCAAATGGTACTATTTTAACCATAAATGAAGCCTTATATTATCCAAGTTCCAGTCGTAACTTGTTGAGTTTTAAGAAATATTCGAGAAATCATGTTTTCATCTCGAAACTGCTCGAGAAAATGGTACTGAATACCTTTACATTACCTCCGATACATACGACTAAAAACGTATATTGGAGAAGTTGAGATGTTTGTCAAACGGTTTGTACTTTACTACGATCTAAACCATTGAAAGCAATCTAATCTTTTGTCGAGCCCTTGCTGATGGCGGAACTTATATGTTATGGCATGACCGGCTGGGACGCCCGGGTCAAAATACGATGCTTCGAACTATGAATGCATCTCATGGGCACCCTATTGAAGGAATTAATTTCATGATTAATTCGAAAAGCCTATGCCAAACATGCTCGATTGTAAAGACACATCTCAAACTACTTTACGTATAATCTACAAAAGTGATATCCCATTTTCTTAAGAGAATTCATGGGGATATTTGTGGACCTATCCAACCAACATGCGGACCATTTAAAAATTTCATGATATTGGTTGATGAATAAACAATGATGGTCACACGTAGCTTTGTTGTCCACAAGGAATGAAACATTTCCTAAACTCCTAGCCCATATCATTAAGTTGAGGGCTAATCATCCGCATTATCCAATAAAGTCAATTAGACTTGATAATGTCGGTGAGTTTACATCGAAAAATGTTCGATGATTATTGCAAAACATTGGGCCTTGATATTGAACACCCTGTTGTGTACCTTCATTCTCAAATTAATCTTGCGGAAGCGTTTATCAAACGAATACAAATAACTGCAAAAACTTTGGTTATGAGCACCAAAACGCCCCATTTTTATATATGGTTATGCGTTATTGCACACGGTTGCATTGGTCCGTCTGAGGCCCATTGGGCACCCAATAACTTCCTGTGTACCAGCTGGTAACTGGATATGAGCCCGACGTTTCATATTTACGCATGCTTGGGTGTTTGGTCAATGTTCCAATTGAACTTCCAAAGCGATCGAAATTTGGACCTCAGAAACAACGGGGAATATATGTTGATTATTAATCCCCATTCATCATACTCTATTTAGAGCCCTTGACAGGCGATCTCTTTAACGCTACACATGCGAATTGTGACATTGATGATACAATCTTCCCGTCGTTAGGGGGAGATTTGCACGTTAATGTTGATAAGGAACGACGTGAAAGAACGTGGCTTGCACCCAATTTGTCTCATATGGATCCCCCGATTGCACATAGTGATAAGGATGTGAAAAAGGTTCTAAGTCTACAAAATGTTGCTAATCAGCTACCAGACACATTTAATGACTTAACAAATGTCACGAGATCAAATATACCTGCTGCATATGTGCCTGCAAGGATAGACGTCCCTGTGAGATGCCATGTTCCGTTTGAACATGTTGCATCGGTCGAACCCACCGAGCAAAGGACGCTACCATTGGTTGTCCAGTCCGCCGCTCTTCCCAATAAAAGAGGAAGACCGGTTCTGTTCCAAGGATGTTCTGCCTCAAAGGAGGAGAAATTCTGTTGTATACGTTTCGCCACACCGGATCATTAAGGATCACGGGAGTGTATTGGAGAAGCGTGTTCCTGATGAAACACCAATTTCTTATCATCCCGATAATCTTGAAATATATGTCGAGTATGCTATCTTAGACAACATTTTGAAGCAAAACGAGACTGTCATCGATGATTTGTTCATATACGCAGTGGCCACTGACATTATGAGCAATGATGACATGGAACCAAGTACCATTGTTGAGTACAATGGACTGGTCTATGGAAACACACAATCCAGGTAAAATTGGATTTCTTAACGAAAGGAAGAGTGTTTGGACATGTTGCTCCAAAACCACCTAATGTTAAACCAACTGATTATAAATCAGTATTCGTAAGGAAGCGTAATGAGAATAATGAGATTGTAAGATACAAAGCTCGTCTCGTGGCGCTAGGCTTCTCTCAAACGCCCTGGTATTGATTATGAGGACATGTATTCTCCCGTAACGGACGTTATAACGTTCCACTACTTAATCAGTTTAGTAGTTTCTGAAAAATTGAATGTGCAGCTTATGGATGTGGTCACAACCTATCTCTATGGGGATCATGACACAGAGATACACATGAAAGTCCCTGATGGACTCAAGTTGTCGGAATCAAGTAGTTCTAGACCATGGAACACGTTCTCGATATGACTGAGACAATCACTTTTTGGATTAAAATCCAGACGGATGTGGTATAACTGTCTAAGTGAGTACTTGATCAGACTGTGATATTTGAATATTTTGATATGCCCATGCGTGTTTATAAAGATATCCACTTCAGGATATGTTATTATCGCAGTCTATGTAGATGATTTAAATCTCATAGGATCCTCGAAGAGTTGTTTGAAACTGCTGAAATCCTGAAGAAGGAATTCGAGATGAAAGATCTTGGGAAAACACAGCATTAGCTCGGCATGCAGATCGAGCACCGTAAAGATGAGGGTTTTCATTTATCAAGAGAATTACACCTAAAAGGTGTTAAGACGCTTTAGTTGCCATGACGCAAAACTTCAATCTACTCCCATGGTCATTCATTCCTTAGACATTAAAAGGTTTCATTCCATCCAAATGAGGATGATGAAAAGATATTGAGCCATGAGTGTTCATATCTCAGTTCCATAAGCGCAATATGGTACTTCACCCAATTAATGTACTAAACTGGACATCTTCTTTATTGTGATATGCATGACTAGGCATAACAATGCGCCAACACGCCACCATTGAAATGGTATTAAAGACATCTTCCGTTATTTTAAAGATAGTACGGATATGGGCTTATTCTATCCCTGCGTGTCATCGAGTGGATCAAGTGTGACTGATACTCGAGATAGCGCGACCCTTATCGGCGATAGCGATGCAGTTTACTTATCAGACCTGCACAAGGGACATTCCCAATCTGGTTATGTCTTTACCATAGGGAATGTGGCGACATCCTAGAGTTCTTGTAGATAGATTCTAGTTGATACTTCGACAAGTCACTCCGAACTACTCGCGCTCGTCGAGGAGACTAGAGAGTGTGTATGGCTTTGAGATGTAAGAGACCATATTCGAAGTAAATGTGGTTTGGCTTATGATCCCAGTTAACCAGTTATCATATATGAAGATAACACTGCTGTTATTGATCAATTGAAACATGATTATATCAAAACAGGATAACACCAAACACATCTCGCCGAAATTGTTCTTTACACATGAACAACAAGCATTTCAAAAGATTGAAGTGCAAAATATTGCATTAGATAAGAATCATGCAGACTTGTTCACCAAGTCACCGCCAAAGTATTCTTTCCAAAACATATCAAAGCTATTTGACTTAGAAAAGTCTTTGAGCTACCTAAATAACATATACCATGCACCCAGTTGTGTGCGAATAATGTTTGCATCCTGATGTATGTCTTGCACCCTGTTGAGTGAGAATAATAATTGCATCCAGACGTATGCTTCGCACCCTGTTGAGTGCATGTGAGGGGGAGCATCCTAATGAATGCTTGTGTACTCTTTTTCCTTTAGTTCAATGGTTTTGCCCCATCGGGATTACCTTGAAAAAGTTTTTTTTAATGAGACACTAACATTTGCTCATTCTCACTAAGAATTGTTGAAGTCAGGGGGAATATCCAGTTGTATACTTATTAACCATTGTGCACTCTTTTGTCCTTCGTTAGAGTTTTTGTCCCACTGAGTTTTCTCTTAACAAGCTTTTAACGAGGCACATCATATATGGTTCCTTCACTCGCTCAAGACATCCTATCGTACTCTTTTGTCCTTCGGCTGAAGTTTTTGTCCCAAAAGGTTTTCTCTGACAAGGTTTTTAATGAGGCGAATGTTTGACGGATTGTCTGAAGATACAATACTTATTAACCATTGTGCACTCTTTTGTCCTTCGTTAGAATTTTTGTCTCACTGGGTTTTCTCTAAACAAGGTTTTAATGAGGCACACTGTATATGGTTCCTTACCTCACACAAACATCCAGATTGCACTCTTATGTCCTGCGACCAGAGTTTTTGTCCCAAAGGGTTTTTCTCTGATAAAGTTTTTAACGAGGAGAATGTCTGATGGATTGTCTGAAGATACAAGACGAAGTACATGTAGAGTTCAACATAAATCTAAGCAACCAAGGGGGAGTATTGTAACTCATATGACTATCTGGTTGCCCACATTTATGTGTATTAACACCATGACTCTTGGCTTGCATACCTTAGTGTATATAAGATAGTTGTATGCACATTTCTTTCTACAATATTGTAAGAATACATGTATATGAATGAGAAGATCATATGATTGAGCTAATTGGTTTACAACAGAACCAAAGTTATAATGTAGTATAAACCTAAAAGACCGTTTATGTAATTAACTATTGAATTATTAACCAAAATCAATAAGTAAGCTTTTATTTTAACAACAAATGCATTAAAAACTTGTAAGTCACTAGGAACCAAAACACAACAAAAACAGCAAAACAAAACACAAGAACGCAAAACGTTACAAGCAAGACAAACAACAATCGGACCATCTACTGCCTAAATTACAAGACATGTTTAAACTAGAAAAAGGGGCTTAGACTACTCCCATTGGTAGTATGAAGGTTAGGGTCACCAAATATTTTATTGGGAAATAAAGAGAGAGGGCCACCAAAAGTGGTGACCTAAGTTGGTGGAGAGAACTAGGGAATTTTTTTCAAAAATAGGCTTAATCGGACACATATTTTCACAAATAGGCTTGATTCTTTTTTGTTTTCAAAAATAGGCTTTCTGCCGTCCCCAAGGCCGGCTTCCAATTAAACCCGGACTCCCCGAGGCCGGCTTCCAATTAAAGCCGCACTCCCCGAGGTCGGCTTCAGCATGTTTGATGTGACCACCTGTTTGGACAACTCCCCGAGGCCGGCTTCATGAAGACACCCTCCCCGAGGCCGGCTTTAGGCCAAACCCCAATTATATATACAACACTGAAATACAACACTTCACACACCAACACAACAAAAAAAAAAGATCTTCACACAACAACACACCGACTTTCACCTTACACTTCACAAAAAAAAAAAAAAGCATACTTCACAAATCATAAAATCAAGAATGAGTTCGTCGAATAACGAGTCACCTCCATATCACCCCGTGTATGATTCGCCTCCTTTAGATGAGGCTGAGTTAGAATGTTTGATAGCTAGAGATTACAATGAGGTACATGCGGAAGAAATTGCAGACGAGGAGCAACTTCTTTGGCTTGATGCAGAGCAAGCTCGATATGAGCGACATATTGAAATGTTGCGTGAAATAGGACCACCGGTTGTTCATCTCTGGCAGTTAAAAGGGAGGTTTAAGAATTTTGACACGAGAAAGCAAAAGATGGTACGTTTAAAATTACAAGATAATATTTGTTCAATTAACTAAAATCATAATTTTTTGGTATTTTCAGCTTTTACCGCCTCGGTTTGTGAGGCAGCATAACCATCTCCTTCAGAAAAGACATTGCGTGATACGAAGAGGTGATTCTGTTGAAGTCATGGACCTCCATGCTACTCGATTTGGGGAAGTTAAAATGAGTGCTGATTTCAAGAATTTCATGCATGAAAATGAAATTCTACCTAATGAACTTTGTACTTTTATCATAAATGAAGACTATCAGACTAATGGTAGAAATGTGATTTTTACTGTTAAACGTGAGAATGAATGATATGTAATATAGTTTGATATATCATGTGAAATAAAACTGGTCTTATCATATTAAAAAGTGCATTAAAAAACTACTACATATTTAATAATACATTAACTTAAGTACCAAATAAATAACTAAAAAGCACACAATGCTTCTACACTCTTCTTTCTCCACTAAGATTTGGGCATCTGGTTCTGTTATGCCCTGTCCGGTCGCAAATTCCACAATGGTATCTGCCAGATTGCGTTGGATCTGCCTGGTCCATCTCCATAGGGAACCTATTCACCTGTCTCCTCCCTCTTATTGTGGAAATTCTTCCACTTGCGGCTCTCAATCCCCAATTCGGGTCGTTTCAGTAAAAGACATGGGCTAGCGGGGTAAAGGCTTTTCTATATTGACGTTGCCAATAGTGTGTTGTGTACACCCGATTCGCGAGAAGGTTCGGGTCATCACCTCTATGACGACAAACGGCAATAGCATGTGAACACGGAAATCACATCATTTGCCACTTCCCGCATGTACAAGAACCGTTTCCACCGTTGTAAGTCACCGTTTGATCGTTCCCACCACTTTGGCCCGGTTGAACCCTTGTCCTCACCCTGTACACGCCCTCCGTGTAGTCAAAGTTCACAATATCGTGCTGGCGTCCATATCTGTCGCGTCTGGTGAAAAGATCCCACATACGCGGGGTTAGTTGCGTGTTACATTTAGACGCTTTCTCAGCACGCTCTCTGAAGAGGTTGACAGTTTTTGTGAATGTGAAGTCAACCATTGCCTTAATTGGGAGAAGCCTAGCCCCACACAATACATTGTTGTAACTCTCGGCGATGTTTGATGTCGTGTTCCCCCAACGTCTATGGTCTGTGTCTCCCAAAAGAGTCCACTTATCAACCCCGATCTCCTCCAGATACGCCCCCGCGGACTCGTTGATAGATAGGAGTTCGTCTCTGGCTACCTGAAATTTACGCAATTCAGTCGTGGCACCCATCACCCAACATAGTTGCTTCATTCGGTGGTTTTTGAAACCCTTGTAGAGGTTGCTTCTGACGTGCCTCAGACAATATCTATGATACGCATTTGGCTCCTGCCACTCTTCAAGATTGTTTATTGCATATAGAAGCCCGTGGTGCCTGTCAGAAATGACACATAACCGACATAGCCTGCCAGATTTTTGACGTTGATTGCAAACGTACTGCCGTAGGTTATTGAAGAACCATGCCCAATTTTCGTTTGACTCCTCGTCAACAATGGCATACGCGAGAGGTAAAATCTGATTATTCGCGTCTTTTGTGACGGCAGTCAACAGTTTCGCTCTGTACGAGCCTTTTAAAAATGTCCCGTCCACACAAATAACAGGCATGCAATACGGAAAGGCAGCGATAGCAGGTCCAAAAGCCCAAAAAATAGATTTAAAAATTTGTCGGGTGTCATCAGCACTCTCCTTCTCCCTAATTGACCACTGAACGATTGTGGAAGGGTTTGCCGCCAATAAAGCCTCAATGTACTTGGGCAACTCTTCAAAGTTGCTTTCCCAACTCCCGAATAGCCTCTCTATAGCAATATGCCTAGCACGCCAAGCCTTGATGTAAGATATGTCAACGTGAATATTTTATTTGACATCTGCTATAATGTGTTTTAACGGGAATGCGATATTGATCCTTACGTGGTGGAGGATTTTGGTGGCTATGAACTCGGACGTCAAACATCTGTTGTTGTTTCCAGAAACCGTACCCTGATGACAATTGTGCATGCCTACCCATTTTCGTAGTTTCCACAACCCTTCCTTCCGCTTCTTAGTTGCACGAACATACCATTCACATGGGGCGTCCGAGTTCGAGGGGTTGCTGGTTGATGGGTTTTGGTTAGAGGGGTTGCTGGTTGATGGGTTTTGGTTAGAGGGGTTGCTGGTTGATGGGTTTTGGTTAGAGGGGTTGCTGGTTGATGAGGGGTTCTCATCTGGGTTGTTCCGTATTTTTTTTGGTTTAAGAGTAGAGCACCTAGCAACCCACCTTGTAGTTGAACTATCAACAACCCAAAGCTCTTTATTTTGGTCTATATTCCAAGACCTAACCGCATCAATCATCTCTTGCTTGTTAGAAAAGAACATATTAATTTGCAAGTGGTAAGGCCTGTTTGAGTTCCAAAATAATATTTCATCGTTTTCATCAGATATGGGGCCCTGCTCATCAACCTCAGTTTGTGCATTTGTTTGAAATTGGTTGTAGTCATACAAAGCCAATTGAGGTTGGTCAACGTGCGGGCCGCCTTCATCCGCCTCACCGTTGTCATAAAATTCGTCCATCGTGTCATCAGATTGTGGCTCGTCTTCCGATCTATCCAAGATGGCATCTTCATTGTTGCCAATGCCAAGATTGGTTGCTGGTGGAGGGTGTGAATTATCAAACGAGGGGGCAGTTGTCGATGGACCAGCCATGTTTGCGGACTCATAATAAGTTGGAGCTTCCGTTGCAGTTGGAGCAGTAACTACTTCTGATACTGACCAGTGTTGCGTATTCACATACTCGATTTGGGGAGGTTGTGAGGGACCCATATTTTGCATATCCACAAAAATATGACCCATGAATTGTTCAGTTACACCGGCAATAAAGTATAGTGTCTCTAAGCTTTCATCACTTGTTATTCTTGCAGTGTAACTTAAACCATTGTAGTCATAACATAAATAATATTCTAAGTTGTATTGGTCTCTCGTGACTCGAAGATGGCTGTAAGCCAAGTTTTCAAAACTTTCGTAAGTAAGTTTTTTTACAAAGACAATAGAACATTGCAGGTACGAATCACCTGATACTAAGCCGTTTGAAAAACCAAGGTTACCACCCCAATATAGAGTAGTAATGAAAGGTTTCGCCAAATCCATTTAAAGGATATGTATTTAGTGGAAGGTTTTTTTAATAATATTTGAAGAAATTGAAAGGTTGAAAGTTATGGTTGGTGATACTGGAATGAGTGTGTATGAATGACAAAATATAAGGCTTAAATGACAAAATATGAGTGCGTATTTATATGAGTTTATGAAGTTCGATTAAATTTTCCAACCAGATATTTGATGTTGACTACACTTAAAACACATCTCACTGAAAAGGCTGAAGTCTGAAAAGGCTGAAGTCTACAAAAAAGTACTCAACTAGATATCACCAGTGTTTGTCGTGTTTCTTGCCAATTCAATTCACGGACTCACTTTGACAACAGATGTCAACTTTATGTCACTTTTTCTTCCAATTTTATTCACGGACTAAAGAATCTCTGCAAAACCTGATACACATTTATTATCCCAACCATATAATTTACTTTCCTGTCATGGTCAAATCTGCCCCAACCACCCACTTCAAGTGAAGCCGGCCTCGGGGAGTCCGCCGGTCAGTGATCCCGGCCTCGAGGAGTCCGCCGGTCAGTGATGCCGGCCTCGAGGAGTCCGCCGGTCAGTCAAAGCTTTTAATTCAGACCTCTTTATTCACGGACTACTAACCACCAAAATTAAATTGATTGAAGCCGGCCTCCTGGAGTCCCCCGGTCAGCGAAGCCGGTCTCGAGGAGTCCGCCGGTCAGCGAAGCCGGTCTCGAGGAGTCCGCCGGTCAGCGAAGCCGGCCTCTCGGAGTCCATATACTTCCAAAAAACTGCAAAAGCCAAAAAACTGCAAAAGCTTTTAATTCAGACCTCTTTATTCACGGACGACTGCAAAAGCTCATACACATTTATTCCCAATTTATAATACCACCAAATGCAAAGCAGGCGTGGCTAATGACGCCGCCCTCCAAGAGGGAGTTTTCAGTCAAAGCCGGTCTCCAAGAGGGAGTTTTCAGCCAAATTAAACTTACCCCAACCACCATTATTTATTGAAACAGGTCACGAGGAGGCCCTCTTCACTTATAAAAAGACTGCATACCACACTCAAGATCAATCACACTCAAACTCAATTCCTCAAACTCTACTTCAACCAAACACTTCAAAAACGTTACCATCTATTTCGTTAAAAAATGAATAACATGCAAGTTGTTCCCGGTCCTATTAACCCGGAATTATTATATTTAGCTACTGAGCACAGAGCTTATGGTTTATTTCTTAATCGGATCGCTGATAATGTTTTTCATATTAGACGGGCTGATAAAACTTTTTTTCGCATTCACAAAAGTGTCAAAGAGTCACTTCCCGATGTCTTCTGGAACTACATCCGTGTGTCAGGTTTTGCAGGAGTGCTTGACTGCCAATTCAGGGAAATTAATCACGGTCTTGTCACAACACTCGTCGAGAGGTGGCGGCCGGAAACAAACGCATTTCACATGCCAGTTGGAGAGGTCACAGTGACCCTCCAAGATGTTCAAGCTATATGGGGGTTGCGGACTGATGGCGACGCTGTTACAGGTGTTGAACCGCAAACCGATTATGACCACATAATTGACAACTTTCAGCGGTTGCTTGGTTTCAGGCCGGCAAGAGGTGATTTTAAAGGCAGTCAGGTGAGAGTAACATGTCTTACTAATTTTATGGCGGAGTTTACCCCGCGGGATGAATTGGAGTGGCTCAAAGAGCAAGGCTATACGTACTGCTTCTACTGAACGGTACTATATTTACGCATAACACTGACAACTACTGCCATTTGTATTTGTTACACTTACTTGAAGATCTAGAGGAATGCGGTCGATATAGTTGGGGTAGTGCTGTTCTGGCCAGTCTCTACCGAAACCTCTCCAAAGGAACTGATCCTAAACTATGGCACATTTGCGGGCCTATGAGTTTGCTTCAATTATGGGCATGGACTAGGTTGCCCAATTTTTCACCGATTCTTACTGATAGAAATATAGCATTAAACGGAAAAACATTTGGTGCTAGGTACGTAATCCGGTATCATTATATTAAAATGATAATAGCCTAACTAATTTTCAATATATTAAAATTCAGGTGGAATCAAAAGCTATCGTACGTGCACCTACCGAAGAACTGTGTGACAGGGTATCGGTCATCGTTAGAAAATTTGACAAGCGGAGAGGTATTTTACTAGTTAAATCTAATCTACAAATGTTATACAAAATATTGAGCTATAACAAAATTTTGCAGTTCTTGTGGACTCCATATGAACAATTTGCCCAACTTCTATCCCCAGCGTGTACACACAACCCGCAGAGCTGGTTATGTGTAACATATGTTATTCATTGGGAATTAGTTGAGCAATACTTACCCAACAGGGTATTAAGACAATTCAACGTTTATCAAGGTATTCCAATGGCGCCCCTCTTTAATATAGCAGATCATAGGAGGTTACGTAAAGAGAGCCGTAGAGGAAACGCAAGTCGCGATTGGCGTGTGAAGCGTGCCGTTTATGTGACACATTGGAACAACCGTCTAAATAATTCCATTCATGTGGACCAATGGATGGACATGCCAACAACTTCAAATGATTATATGCCTTGGTACTTTCAGCGTACCATAGGCTTTATTAGAAATCCAAGGCCTGTTGGAGACAACTTATCACGTGGCCATAATCTGGGAGGAGCTTTAAATGTTGCGGTAATATTTCATAATGATGTTTATATGTACACTTAGTCATAATATATTAATATTTGATATAACATGTATGTAGGCTGATGGGTTAGCACATCTTCAATCGATGATGCAACCGTACCTGGGACAACAGGAGTTTCAGCCTGTTATAGGTGACATGTATCAATTGTCCCAGGATTACTTGTACCAGGCACATGAAGAAGAACGTCCAAGTTATTGGGCTCCTCGTGTGGCACCTATTCAGCATCAAGCGCCACAGCTGACACAAGAGGAACTAATGCCGGTACCGAGATGGATGCGGGGGGCTCGTAGGGCCCAACAAACTCATACAGAAGATGAGGGCCCATCAAACCGGGGGGAATCTAGTGCCCAACAAACACAAACTGAATATGCTGGTGGTGCCAGTACATCATACCAAATGGGCAACAATCCAAGTTGGAACTTACAACAGGGGGGTCTAGTACGCAATTTGAAAACCAAAATGAACTTAATATGGATGGAATATCTCAAAATGATTTTATCTCGGAATTGTTTACTACCCCCCCCCCCCCCCCCCGCGTATGCTCACCAGCAAATGACAAACGAATTCAGTTTCACACATTCCCCTCATAATTATTTCGCGAGCCAATCTTCTGATCATCCACCTAATAGAAACGTGAGTCCGATCCATCAGTTTGACATGAATATAGACCCAGCTCATCATGTAGAACAACAAAGGCCGACAAGAAACAGAAGACCACCGAATTGTGGGACAGGTGGAAAGGGGGCCACAATCATTAGCTTATATTTTTGGCCAAAGTTGTATTATGCAATTAACTTTATATGTATGTTTTTGGATTACAAAAAACTATTTTTTTTGCATTTCAGATTGTCATAACTCTTTCATTACTTATCTTTTTGCTATAATTATTTTTCATATGTTTACACTATCATCAATACTGCAACTACCATTTAGAAAGTTATATCTGAATAACTTAAAAGTGTACTATATCAAGCTCCAAAGTTAGACATTTAATATTTTTCAACTTTTTTTGAATACTTCATTTTTAAATGACAAATAAACACTAATTTTGCATTTTCATGGATGAAATTAACTTTATATGTATGTTTTTGGATTACAAAAAACTATTTTTTTTGCATTTTCAGATTGTCATAACTCTTTCATTACTTATCTTTTTGCTATAATTCTTTTTCATATGTTTACACTATCATCAATACTGCAACTATCATTTAGAAAGTTATAACTGAATAACTAAAAAGTATACTGTATGAAGCTCCAAAGTTAGACATTTAATATTTTTCAATTTTTTTAATACTTTATTTTTAAATGACAAATAAACACTAATTTTGTATTTTCATGGATCAAATTAACTTTATATGTATGTTTTTGGATTACAAAAAACTATTTTTTTGCATTTTCAGATTCTCATAACACTTTCATTACTTATCTTTTTGCTATAATTCTTTTTCATATGTTTACACTATCATCAATACTGCAACTACCATTTAGAAAGTTATATCTGAATAACTTAAAAGTGTACTATATCAAGCTCCAAAGTTGGACATTTAATATTTTTCAACTTTTTTTGAATACTTCATTTTTAAATGACAAATAAACACTAATTTTGCATTTTCATGGATGAAATTAACTTTATATGTATGTTTTTGGATTACAAAAAACTATTTTTTTTTGCATTTTCAGATTGTCATAACTCTTTCATTACTTATCTTTTTGCTATAATTCTTTTTCATATGTTTACACTATCATCAATACTGCAACTATCATTTAGAAAGTTATAACTGAATAACTAAAAAGTATACTGTATGAAGCTCCAAAGTTAGACATTTAATATTTTTCAATTTTTTTAATACTTTATTTTTAAATGACAAATAAACACTAATTTTGTATTTTCATGGATCAAATTAACTTTATATGTATGTTTTTGGATTACAAAAAACTATTTTTTTGCATTTTCAGATTCTCATAACTCTTTCATTACTTATCTTTTTGCTATAATTCTTTTTCATATGTTTACACTATCATCCATACTGCAACTATCATTTAGAAAGTTATATCTGAATAACTTAAAAGTGTACTGTATCAAGCTCCAAAGTTAGACATTTAATATTTTTCAATTTTTTTTAATACTTTATTTTTAAATGACAAATAAACACTAATTTTGCATTTTCATGGATGAAATTAACTTTATATGTATGTTTTTGGATTACAAAAAACTATTTTTTTGCATTTTCAGATTGTCATAACTCTTTCATTACTTATCTTTTTGCTATAATTCTTTTTCATATGTTTACATTATCATCAGTACTGCAACTATCATTTAGAAAGTTATATCTGAATGACTTAAAAGTGTACTGTATCAAGCTCCAAAGTTAGACATTTAATATTTTTCAATTTTTTTTAATACTTTATTTTTAAATGACAAATAAACACTAATTTTGCATTTTCATGGATCAAATTAACTTTATATGTATGTTTTTGGATTACAAAAAACTATTTTTTTGCATTTTCAGATTGTCATAACTCTTTCATTACTTATCTTTTTGCTATAATTCTTTTTCATATGTTTACACTATCATCAATACTGCAACTATCATTTAGAAAGTTATATATGAATAACTTAAAAGTGTACTGTATCAAGCTCCAAAGTTAGACATTTAATATTTTTCAATTTTTTTTTAATACTTTATTTTTAAATGACAAATAAACACTAATTTTGCATTTTCCCGGATGAAATTAACTTTATATGTATGTTTTTGGATTACAAAAAACTATTTTTTTGCATTTTCAGATTGTCATAACTCTTTCATTACTTATCTTTTTGCTATAATTCTTTTTCATATGTTTACACTATCATCAATACTGCAAATATCATTTAGAAAGTTATATCTGAATAACTTAAAAGTGTACTGTATCAAGCTCCAAAGTTAGACATTTAATATTTTTCAATTTTTTTTAATACTTTATTTTTAATTGACAAATAAACACTAATTTTGCATTTTCATGGATGAAATTAACTTTATATGTATGTTTTTGGATTACAAAAAACTATTTTTTTTTGCATTTTCAGATTGTCATAACTCTTTCGTTACTTATCTTTTTGCTATAATTCTTTTTCATATGTTTACACTATCATCAATACTGCAACTATCATTTAGAAAGTTATAACTGAATAACTAAAAAGTATACTGTATGAAGCTCCAAAGTTAGACATTTAATATTTTTCAATTTTTTTAATACTTTATTTTTAAATGACAAATAAACACTAATTTTGTATTTTCATGGATCAAATTAACTTTATATGTATGTTTTTGGATTACAAAAAACTATTTTTTTGCATTTTCAGATTCTCATAACTCTTTCATTACTTATCTTTTTGCTATAATTCTTTTTCATATGTTTACACTATCATCCATACTGCAACTATCATTTAGAAAGTTATATCTGAATAACTTAAAAGTGTACTGTATCAAGCTCCAAAGTTAGACATTTAATATTTTTCAATTTTTTTTAATACTTTATTTTTAAATGACAAATAAACACTAATTTTGCATTTTCATGGATGAAATTAACTTTATATGTATGTTTTTGGATTACAAAAAACTATTTTTTTGCATTTTCAGATTGTCATAACTCTTTCATTACTTATCTTTTTGCTATAATTCTTTTTCATATGTTTACATTATCATCAGTACTGCAACAATCATTTAGAAAGTTATATCTGAATGACTTAAAAGTGTACTGTATCAAGCTCCAAAGTTAGACATTTAATATTTTTCAATTTTTTTTAATACTTTATTTTTAAATGACAAATAAACACTAATTTTGCATTTTCATGGATCAAATTAACTTTATATGTATGTTTTTGGATTACAAAAAACTATTTTTTTGCATTTTCAGATTGTCATAACTCTTTCATTACTTATCTTTTTGCTATAATTCTTTTTCATATGTTTACACTATCATCAATACTGCAAATATCATTTAGAAAGTTATATCTGAATAACTTAAAAGTGTACTGTATCAAGCTCCAAAGTTAGACATTTAATATTTTTCAATTTTTTTTTAATACTTTATTTTTAAATGACAAATAAACACTAATTTTGCATTTTCCCGGATGAAATTAACTTTATATGTATGTTTTTGGATTACAAAAAACTATTTTTTTGCATTTTCAGATTGTCATAACTCTTTCATTACTTATCTTTTTGCTATAATTCTTTTTCATATGTTTACACTATCATCAATACTGCAAATATCATTTAGAAAGTTATATCTGAATAACTTAAAAGTGTACTGTATCAAGCTCCAAAGTTAGACATTTAATATTTTTCAATTTTTTTTAATACTTTATTTTTAATTGACAAATAAACACTAATTTTGCATTTTCATGGATGAAATTAACTTTATATGTATGTTTTTGGATTACAAAAAACTATTTTTTTTTGCATTTTCAGATTGTCATAACTCTTTCGTTACTTATCTTTTTGCTATAATTCTTTTTCATATGTTTACACTATCATCAATACTGCAACTATCATTTAGAAAGTTATAACTGAATAACTAAAAAGTATACTGTATGAAGCTCCAAAGTTAGACATTTAATATTTTTCAATTTTTTTAATACTTTATTTTTAAATGACAAATAAACACTAATTTTGTATTTTCATGGATCAAATTAACTTTATATGTATGTTTTTGGATTACAAAAAACTATTTTTTTGCATTTTCAGATTCTCATAACTCTTTCATTACTTATCTTTTTGCTATAATTCTTTTTCATATGTTTACACTATCATCCATACTGCAACTATCATTTAGAAAGTTATATCTGAATAACTTAAAAGTGTACTGTATCAAGCTCCAAAGTTAGACATTTAATATTTTTCAATTTTTTTTAATACTTTATTTTTAAATGACAAATAAACACTAATTTTGCATTTTCATGGATGAAATTAACTTTATATGTATGTTTTTGGATTACAAAAAACTATTTTTTTGCATTTTCAGATTGTCATAACTCTTTCATTACTTATCTTTTTGCTATAATTCTTTTTCATATGTTTACATTATCATCAGTACTGCAACAATCATTTAGAAAGTTATATCTGAATGACTTAAAAGTGTACTGTATCAAGCTCCAAAGTTAGACATTTAATATTTTTCAATTTTTTTTAATACTTTATTTTTAAATGACAAATAAACACTAATTTTGCATTTTCATGGATCAAATTAACTTTATATGTATGTTTTTGGATTACAAAAAACTATTTTTTTGCATTTTCAGATATTCATAACTCTTTCATTACTTATCTTTTTGCTATAATTCTTTTTCATATGTTTACACTATCATCAATACTGCAACTATCATTTAGAAAGTTATATATGAATAACTTAAAAGTGTACTGTATCAAGCTCCAAAGTTAGACATTTAATATTTTTCAATTTTTTTTAATACTTTATTTTTAAATGACAAATAAACACTAATTTTGCATTTTCCCGGATGAAATTAACTTTATATGTATGTTTTTGGATTACAAAAAACTTTTTTTTTGCATTTTCAGATTGTCATAACTCTTTCATTACTTATCTTTTTGCTATAATTCTTTTTCATATGTTTACACTATCATCAATACTGCAAATATCATTTAGAAAGTTATATCTGAATAACTTAAAAGTGTACTGTATCAAGCTCCAAAGTTAGACATTTAATATTTTTCAATTTTTTTTAATACTTTATTTTTAATTGACAAATAAACACTAATTTTGCATTTTCATGGATGAAATTAACTTTATATGTATGTTTTTGGATTACAAAAAACTATTTTTTTGCATTTTCAGATTGTCATAACTCTTTCATTACTTATCTTTTTGCTATAATTCTTTTTAATATATTTACACTATCATCAATACTGCAACTATCATTTAGAAAGTTATATCTGAATAACTTAAAAGTGTACTGTATCAAGCTCCAAAGTTAGACATTTAATATTTTTCAATTTTTTTTAATACTTTATTTTTAAATGACAAATAAACACTAATTTTGCATTTTCATGGATGAAATTAACTTCATATGTATGTTTTTGGATTACAAAAAATTATTTTTTTGCATTTTCAGATTGTCATAACTCTTTCATTACTTATCTTTTTGCTATAATTCTTTTTCATATGTTTACACTATCATCCATACTGCAACTATCATTTAGAAAGTTATATCTGAATAACTTAAAAGTGTACTGTATCAAGCTCCAAAGTTAGACATTTAATATTTTTCAATTTTTTTTAATACTTTATTTTTAAATGACAAATAAACACTAATTTTGCATTTTCATGGATGAAATTAACTTTATATGTATGTTTTTGGATTACAAAAAACTATTTTTTTGCATTTTCAGATTGTCATAACTCTTTCATTACTTATCTTTTTGCTATAATTCTTTTTCATATGTTTACATTATCATCAGTACTGCAACAATCATTTAGAAAGTTATATCTGAATGACTTAAAAGTGTACTGTATCAAGCTCCAAAGTTAGACATTTAATATTTTTCAATTTTTTTTAATACTTTATTTTTAAATGACAAATAAACACTAATTTTGCATTTTCATGGATCAAATTAACTTTATATGTATGTTTTTGGATTACAAAAAACTATTTTTTGCATTTTCAGATTGTCATAACTCTTTCATTACTTATCTTTTTGCTATAATTCTTTTTAATATATTTACACTATCATCAATACTGCAACTATCATTTAGAAAGTTATATCTGAATAACTTAAAAGTGTACTGTATCAAGCTCCAAAGTTAGACATTTAATATTTTTCAATTTTTTTTAATACTTTATTTTTAAATGACAAATAAACACTAATTTTTCATTTTCATGGATGAAATTAACTTTATATGTATGTTTTTAGATTACAAAAAAACTATTTTTTTGCATTTTCAGATTGTCATAACTCTTTCATTACTTATCTTTTTGCTATAATTCTTTTTCATATGTTTACACTATCATCAATACTGCAACTATCATTTAGAAAGTTATATCTGAATAACTTAAAAGTGTACTGTATCAAGCTCCAAATTTAGACATTTAATATTTTTCAATTTTTTTTTTAATACTTTATTTTTAAATGACAAATAAACACTAATTTTGCATTTTCATGGATGAAATTAACTTTATATGTATGTTTTTGGATTACAAAAAACTATTTTTTTGCATTTTCAGATTGTCATAACTCTTTCATTACTTATCTTTTTGCTATAATTCTTTTTCATATGTTTACATTATCATCAGTACTGCAACAATCATTTAGAAAGTTATATCTGAATAACTTAAAAGTGTACTGTATCAAGCTCCAAAGTTAGACATTTAATATTTTTCAATTTTTTTTAATACTTTATTTTTAAATGACAAATAAACACTAATTTTGCATTTTCATGGATCAAATTAACTTTATATGTATGTTTTTGGATTACAAAAAACTATTTTTTTGCATTTTCAGATTGTCATAACTCTTTCATTACTTATCTTTTTGCTATAATTCTTTTTCATATGTTTACACTATCATCAATACTGCAACTATCATTTAGAAAGTTATATATGAATAACTTAAAAGTGTACTGTATCAAGCTCCAAAGTTAGACATTTAATATTTTTCAATTTTTTTTAATACTTTATTTTTAAATGACAAATAAACACTAATTTTGCATTTTCCCGGATGAAATTAACTTTATATGTATGTTTTTGGATTACAAAAAACTATTTTTTTGCATTTTCAGATTGTCATAACTCTTTCATTACTTATCTTTTTGCTATAATTCTTTTTCATATGTTTACACTATCATCAATACTGCAAATATCATTTATAAATTTATATCTGAATAACTTAAAAGTGTACTGTATCAAGCTCCAAAGTTAGACATTTAATATTTTTCAATTTTTTTTAATACTTTATTTTTAATTGACAAATAAACACTAATTTTGCATTTTCATGGATGAAATTAACTTTATATGTATGTTTTTGGATTACAAAAAACTATTTTTTTTTGCATTTTCAGATTGTCATAACTCTTTCGTTACTTATCTTTTTGCTATAATTCTTTTTCATATGTTTACACTATCATCAATACTGCAACTATCATTTAGAAAGTTATAACTGAATAACTAAAAAGTATACTGTATGAAGCTCCAAAGTTAGACATTTAATATTTTTCAATTTTTTTAATACTTTATTTTTAAATGACAAATAAACACTAATTTTGTATTTTCATGGATCAAATTAACTTTATATGTATGTTTTTGGATTACAAAAAACTATTTTTTTGCATTTTCAGATTCTCATAACTCTTTCATTACTTATCTTTTTGCTATAATTCTTTTTCATATGTTTACACTATCATCCATACTGCAACTATCATTTAGAAAGTTATATCTGAATAACTTAAAAGTGTACTGTATCAAGCTCCAAAGTTAGACATTTAATATTTTTCAATTTTTTTTAATACTTTATTTTTAAATGACAAATAAACACTAATTTTGCATTTTCATGGATGAAATTAACTTTATATGTATGTTTTTGGATTACAAAAAACTATTTTTTTGCATTTTCAGATTGTCATAACTCTTTCATTACTTATCTTTTTGCTATAATTCTTTTTCATATGTTTACATTATCATCAGTACTGCAACAATCATTTAGAAAGTTATATCTGAATGACTTAAAAGTGTACTGTATCAAGCTCCAAAGTTAGACATTTAATATTTTTCAATTTTTTTTAATACTTTATTTTTAAATGACAAATAAACACTAATTTTGCATTTTCATGGATCAAATTAACTTTATATGTATGTTTTTGGATTACAAAAAACTATTTTTTGCATTTTCAGATTGTCATAACTCTTTCATTACTTATCTTTTTGCTATAATTCTTTTTAATATATTTACACTATCATCAATACTGCAACTATCATTTAGAAAGTTATATCTGAATAACTTAAAAGTGTACTGTATCAAGCTCCAAAGTTAGACATTTAATATTTTTCAATTTTTTTTAATACTTTATTTTTAAATGACAAATAAACACTAATTTTTCATTTTCATGGATGAAATTAACTTTATATGTATGTTTTTAGATTACAAAAAAACTATTTTTTTGCATTTTCAGATTGTCATAACTCTTTCATTACTTATCTTTTTGCTATAATTCTTTTTCATATGTTTACACTATCATCAATACTGCAACTATCATTTAGAAAGTTATATCTGAATAACTTAAAAGTGTACTGTATCAAGCTCCAAATTTAGACATTTAATATTTTTCAATTTTTTTTTTAATACTTTATTTTTAAATGACAAATAAACACTAATTTTGCATTTTCATGGATCAAATTAACTTTATATGTATGTTTTTGGATTACAAAAAACTATTTTTTTGCATTTTCAGATTGTCATAACTCTTTCATTACTTATCTTTTTGCTATAATTCTTTTTCATATGTTTACACTATTATCGATACTCCAACTATCATTTAGAAAGTTATATCTGAATAACTTAAAAGTGTACTGTATCAAGCTCCAAAGTTAGACATTTAATATTTTTCAATTTTTTTTAATACTTTATTTTTAAATGACAAATAAACACTAATTTTGCATTTTCATGGATGAAATTAACTTCATATGTATGTTTTTGGATTACAAAAAATTATTTTTTTGCATTTTCAGATTGTCATAACTCTTTCATTACTTATCTTTTTGCTATAATTCTTTTTCATATGTTTACACTATCATCAATACTGCAACTATCATTTAGAAAGTTATATCTGAATAACTTAAAAGTGTACTGTATCAAGCTCCAAAGTTAGACATTTAATATTTTTCTATTTTTTTAATACTTTATTTCTAAATGACAAATAAACACTAATTTTGCATTTTCATGGATGAAATTAACTTTATATGTATGTTTTTGGATTACAAAAAACTATTTTTTTGCATTTTCAAATTGTCATAACTCTTTCATTACTTATGTTTTCGCTATAATTCTTTTTCATATGTTTACACTATCATCAATACTGCAACTATCATTTAGAAAGTTATATCCGAATAACTTAAAAGTGTACTGTATCAAGCTCCAAAGTTAGACATTTAATATTTTTCAATTTTTTTTAATACTTTATTTTTAAATGACAAATAAACACTAATTTTGCATTTTCATGGATGAAATTAACTTTATATGTATGTTTTTGGATTACAAAAAACTATTTTTTTGCATTTTCAGATTGTCATAACTCTTTCATTACTTATCTTTTTGCTATAATTCTTTTTCATATGTTTACACTATCATCAATACTGCAACTATCATTTAGAAAGTTATATCTGAATAACTTAAAAGTGTACTATATCAAGCTCCAAAGTTAGACATTTAATATTTTTCAATTTTTTTTAATACTTTATTTTTAATTGACAAATAAACACTAATTTTGCATTTTCATGGATGAAATTAACTTTATATGTATGTTTTTGGATTACAAAAAACTATTTTTTTGCATTTTCAGATTGTCAAAACTCTTTCATTGCTTATCTTTTTGCTATAATTCTTTTTCATATGTTTACAATATCATCAATACTGCAACTATCATTTAGAAAGTTATATCTGAATAACTTCAAAGTGTACTGTATCAAGCTCCAAAGTTAGACATTTAATATTTTTCAATTTTTTTTAATACTTTATTTTTAAATGACAAATAAACACTAATTTTGCATTTTCATGGATGAAATTAACTTTATATGTATGTTTTTGGATTACAAAAAACTATTTTTTTTGCATTTTCAGATTGTCATAACTCTTTCATTACTTATCTTTTTGCTATAATTCTTTTTCATATGTTTACACTATCATCAATACTGCAACTATCATTTAGAAAGTTATATCTGAATAACTTAAAAGTGTACTGTATCAAGCTCCAAAGTTAGACATTTAATATTTTTCAATTTTTTTTTAATACTTTATTTTTAATTGACAAATAAACACTAATTTTGCATTTTCATGGATGAAATTAACTTTATATGTATGTTTTTGGATTACAAAAAACTATTTTTTTGCATTTTCAGATTGTCATAACTCTTTCATTACTTATCTTTTTGCTATAATTCTTTTTCATATGTTTACACTATCATCAATGCTGCAACTATCATTTAGAAAGTTATATCTGAATAACTTAAAAGTGTATTGTATCAAGCTCTAAAGTTAGACATTTAATAATTTTCAATTTTTTTTTTAATACTTTATTTTTAAATGATTTCCCTGTTACCAGATAATGCATGAACTTACAAACAAACACAGCAGAGTCTTCTTCCCTTCCTTGAGGTATGCCTTTGGCGAAACCAAGATTCGCCTTAACTTGGGGGTTTCTTTCTTCATAGGAGAAACTCCTTTTAAAACTGGGCAAAACATCTCGCCAACGTTTTAGGGTTGCCTTAAGCACGTCATGGTTTATGGAACGACGACAACTGCAAATTAAACATGTATCGTTGCTAACAAGGTCCATCTGCACAAGCAACCAAACGTTATCATTTAAACGTAAAGGGATGTATAAGACATCCACGTCCCCCCAAGCGGGGTAAGGTGTCAAACTGCCGTCTGCATATTTTACAGCAACTGATCCGTGAGGTGGTAAGAGTAGAGACTCAAACTTGGTAGGCATTATTGTCAATCGCTTATATTCTCCAGTATTATAGCCAAGATACAACCGATAACGCATCCATCTTCTAACCCAACAATCTATATGCTGTAATGAATATACAATTATTTACATTTGAGATTCGATTAAAAATATGGATAATAACATAATTAAATTGCGTACCGCACGGAACAAAACAGAGCTGGAATTTTCATCTAACAGGGTACTCCAAAACTCCCTAGGTACCTGGGTACGACCTAAGAATACAATATAGCAAAAGGTTTCATTCCCACGCTTATCCCCGTTCAAGTAAAATTCCTCCACACTCCTGGCCCAACCATACTCCTCAACCAAGTCGATTGTTTCTGGTTGTTGATTACGTATTGAGGAGTTTTGAGTTTGCTGCTCCACAACCGTCTCCTCCAATGCCCCTTCATAAGCCAGGTTATCCATTTCACATATTGTACGTTGCATCTCGTCAGTGATAATTTGAAGTTCACGGGCTCGAGCTCGTTGACTCATTTGGTCAATACTCTCTTCTAACATCTCAACCTGTAGTTGAAGTTCCATGATTAAGACTTTTTGACTTCGCCACATGGTATTAGAAATATGTTTTTTTTTTTGAGTTGTGAAATATGTTTATATTTTTTTTTTTTGTGAAATGTAAGGGGAGAATTTTTTTTTCTTTTGTAGGTTGTTATTTAACCCGGAAGCGAAATATATATATAGGGAATTTGTATGGCTTAAAACCGGCCTCGGGGAGGCCATGAAGCTAAAGTCGGCCTCGCGGAGTTGTCCAAACAGGTGGTCACATCAAACATGCTGAAGCCGGCCTCGGGGAGTGCGGCTTTAATTGGAAGCCGGCCTCGGGGAGTCCGGGTTTAATTGGAAGCCGGCCTCGGGGACGGCCGAAAGCCTATTTTTGAAAACAAAAAAGAATCAAGCCTATTTGTGAAAATATGTGTCCGATTAAGCCTATTTTTGAAAAAAAATTCAGAACTAGGTCACCAACAAGGGTCACCCTCTTTTTATTATTATTATATTTTTGAATATGATGTGGAATATTGTGATTGGTTGATTTGATTAGGTTGGGTTGGGTTATTAATGAGTGTTAAAAATAAGGTTGGATTGGGTTGTGTAGGTAGAAGAGAGAGAAATTATTTTTTATTGAGAAAACTAGGTTGGATTGGGTTGCTAATGGAGAAATTATTTTTATAGCTCGTCACCCAACAGCCCACCGAACACCTTAGACTGTCGAGGAAATAAGACTTACTTCTTGTTTTTGATTTTTCAAGAAGCCAATAAATTAACACGTATCTTTTGAAAGTGTTCTCAAACACAAAACATTAGGTTGGAGAACCCGACTGAATGGTTTGGTTTGGTCCAGTTATATTGGATTTAGTAACAAAAATATGTTATCAACATAAACTACGTATATATACATCTTAAGTTAGACTTGAAGTTGTTAAATTTATGCGTGTTCTATAAGCAAATGCTACACATCTCTTATACTAAAAAAAAAGCTCCTAGATAAAAAAGAAACAACTAATTATATCTCAAAACCCTCGTAAAAATAACTTATTTTTTTTAAATTTGTTTAAAATGATAATATTACTTCTTATTCAATCATCCTATTTATTTGATTAATACAAAGTATCCACCAAATCTTCTAAAACAAATGATGAGTTTAGAAAAATAGAATTAATAGATTACACATATAAATTATTTATTTTATTAGAATAAAGTAAAATATTTAATATAAATAAATAATACAAAACGATATAAAATTTCTTTTTCTATGACTCACCGAAACACTTGACCATAAAAGAACACTTTCAAAGTCCACAACTTAAGTAAACATCGGATAGCAGGTCCATGTTATCTCAGCTTCTCGCTGTTATTTACATTTTTTAACCCCACGGCCCACACTCACAAAATTTATCTTTAGAGTTTTTAATCACACATCAATCCCTAAAATTAATTCGTTTGAGTAGGGGTAGCGTGTTACAGCAACCAAATTAAACCGAACCGAAACTAATAGAATTAAAAAAGAAAACTATAAATTTTCAAAACTAAAACCGGATCATTTACATATTTCGTTTTGGTTCAGTTCAGTTCAGTATTTCAACCCAAGTGCTTATCTTTATCCGAAGAACGAATAGTAGCCGATAAAACTGGAATTGAAAATAAGGAATTTCCAAAACAAAAAACTGAATCAATTACATGTTTACGATTTGATTCAATTAGGTTTCGGTTGGTTTTCGTTTCGTTCAATTTTTTCGCCCCAAATGTCCACCCCACATGGGAGGGAATAAACGATCATAACGAGCATACTATAAGGACCAAACTTATCATTTACCCTAAAAAAATTGTATGAAAAGGAAAATGCGTCTGATTTAGGTTCCATTACTCGTCAGGGTAACGAGTTGAATCAACCAGTCAACTCACAGCGCTCTCGCCGGTAGAAAAGGGGGAGATCCGGTATATCACCAAATCCCTACCAAAATGGAAGACAACAACAACAAATCCATGGCTGCTCAACAACAACAACAATTTCTAATGCTGCAACAACAGCAACAGCAACAACAACAGCAACATCAACAACAGCAACATCAACAGCAGCAACAACAATTCCTTTTGTTACAGCAAATCCAACAACAACACAAACAGCAGCAAGCAATCTCTCGATTTCCTTCTAACATCGATGCACATCTTCGGCCTCTACATCGTCCAATTAACAATCAACAACAACAACAGCTGCAGCAGCAGCAGCAGAATCCTAACGCAAACCCTAACCCTAACCCTAATCTGTTACAAAATCCTAACCCTATGTCTTTGAATTCACAAATTAGGCCACCTAACCGAACGCAAACTTATCCCTCTGCTTCTCCTCCAGCAAACCAGGCTGAATTGCAGATGGCGTATCAGGATGCTTGGCGTGTTTGTCATCCTGATTTCAAACGCCCTTTTTCTTCACTGGAAGACGCTTGTGAAAGGTGAGGTTTCCCCCCTTTCTTATTTTTGTTTCTATTTATTGTTCTTCATTTTCACTGCTATTCAAATATAGTTAATTCCAATATAATGTAGGGGTGTTGAAATATATGTTTAACCTCTATATGTTTAAAATGGTTGAAAAAAATTGATTGTAATTTCTTATTAGCTCATATTTTGGGGCAAAACAGTCAAATTTTAAACTAATTATACTTTAAGTGATTGAACAAAAAATTATTATGATTCATATGCTGGGATTATAATTATATTGGGTCTAAATAGTAACATTTGAAAATGTTGCTGTAATAAACCGGTTATGAAGAATAGAAAAATGTAAGATTCTCTAACTAGCTATGACTTGCAGATTAATTACCAATTTTAATTAGTACTTTATGCTAAACAGTATCTATAGAAATAATTAAGATTCATATCTATGCATCAATGCATGTGCAGAACGCTGCAAATTCTGTATGTCTAGTTTTAGGGGCTATTAATCTGATAATTAGTTTTCTTTTTTATCATCTTGCTGAGATAAAACTGGTCAGAATAATAGTGACTTAGTTGGAGTTGTATCACTTCATTTACATTGATTGAAATTTTGTTTATTCAAATATTTAATTTTTTAACTTTCATATTTATAAAATCTCTCCAGGTTGCTACCTTACCATGTAGTAGCAGACTACGAAGCAGAAGAAGACGATCGAATCCTTGATTCAGACACAACGGGCCAAGTGTTATCCCGAACCCAACAATGGGACCAGAGCATCGCCAACAAAGTCTCCGAATTCACCGCCACTTTTGAAAAACAAGTCCTCGCATTCAACATCATATCCCGAAAACGGGCCATTGGCGAGTTCCGTTCAGAGGAAAGATTACTAATCGAACAAGCCCTTTTGCAAGAAGAGAGACGGGCCTTATTTGAGACAAGGGCAGAAATGGAAAAACAGCAAAAAGCGGGCCAAGAAGCCCGTGCAAATAGCATGAGGATGGCGGCAATGGCCCAGGCGGAACAGGCTCGGGCTGAGATGATGGCCCGCGGACCCATTCGGGCTAGTGCTATGGGGTCCATGGGTGAGGATGTGAATCCGGATGAGATGATGAACGGGTGGAATAATAATAATAACAACAACAACAATGATGATAATGATAATAATATAAATAATAATAATAATCAGAGAGATGAGAAAGAACCGTCAGAGGATTTCTTGAATGATGAAGAACGAGAGAATGGAGATGCGGGTGTGCAAAGTGATTGGCGTGAAGGGGGTGAGTTTGATTTGAATACAAGATGAGGAAAGAAGGTGATGATTTTATGTTTGTATGTTGAAGTTTGAAATATGTTTCAGTAGTTAAATTTAGTGATTAAATCATGAAAATCTTAAATGTCAGTGTTATATATATTTGGTATGCATCAAGTAGTGTTAAGTTATTTAATAATGCATTTTTTTTTATGCTTCAAGTTTTGATTCTTGAAATTTTTTTAAAGAAACCCAGACAAATGACAGTTAGTTAAAAACTGTTTTAAGATTGTGTGAAGTAGCTGGTGGTTAATTTGACAAGAAACTAATTCATCGCTATTTGGTACTTGTATTGGACTGGTTACTTGAAACCATATGAAAGCTAAACGTGGATAAAAGTTTACCAACTTGGAAGCATACTTTTGATTAAACTTTAAAATTATGAACAAATCAGTTATCTAAAACATGGCGTAATTTGAAATATTATGATAAAAAAAAAGAAGATTAATAGCAGAGACATAATGTTTAATTTGAAACAATGTTGTTATTATAAGAACTGAAAAACATATACAAGATAATAAGAGCATACAGAGTGGCAAAACATTATAGATGATTTTCCAATGAAGATGGTGGATTTGTCGGGTGAGTTCTTGATATGAAGATGAATAGGGCTCTGTTGCAAGTTTTAAAGAGAAAAAAGAAAATAAGAATATAAATATAAAACTTATTAAAAAATTCAGAAAAATATTTGTAAAAGTATTTTAGTAGTTATATTTCAAAATGGACAAAATAATTAAATTTGTTTATTTGTTTGTAGTATAAGGAATTCAAGAAACAAAAAGTCAATTAATGTTGGCGAACATAAATAATAAAAAAATAAAAAAAATGTCTACTATTCATTCCTCTCACATTCAAAATGGTAAACGTATGTTAGTTACTTATTCTACATTTTAATTGGTAAACAACATTGTGGCTCATTATGGATAAAAATTGATATTAACGTGATTATTATGTAATATTAATATTAATATTATAGTCCTAATGAGGTATATCGAATACCCTCCCGACCTGCGATGGTCCACGATCACCAAAGAAACGGACGGACATAGATTACAAATCCCCATGACGGTAATCTAGGGTGGAACGGATATTGCAGTAAAGTAGTGTTGAGCCCAGAGCGCATTTAATGCGAACAAGTTCCCACGACGACGTTGGCGTGGCATCGTACTATGGCACGGTAGGTAAGAACTTGGTCTCGTTCCTTTGTCCGACGGACCTGACGGAGGACCGGTCCGGAGGAAGGACTCCCCTTTTCTCTGATCCTTCCGGCATGATTATAAATACCCATGCGTACTCAGCAAACGATCATCCAACACCCGGTACATTTACTACTTACTCTCCACATTGATTACGATCCTTTATGTCCTGCATTAATTACTCGATAGACCTCACGTCATTAAATACTAACTTGAGCGTCGGAGTGTTCTCACGAGGATCACCCTCGGGGAGCAACTGACCCAAGGCTTTCGGTTGATTTCAGGTTCTCCTTTCAAGCCCTCGGTACAGGCGACCTCTGGTTCAGACTCCCGGAGAATCGGTTTCAACATTTTGGCGCCATCCGTGGGACCACGAACAAAATGGTTCAAGAAGCAACGTTGAATGATCGTCATCAAACGACGCCTGTCCGGCCCGTAGAGCCGGTAGGAGGAGTGCTCACCCCTGCGTCGGCCTCCACATGTCCGCCGCCGGAAAACAGAGGAAACGAGCCCACTCAGGAAGAATTGGAAGATAACAACCTTTTCTGCAGATTCCGGAGATGAGGCAGATGGAGAAGACCCGGGCGAAAGCTAAGGGAGAGATACTCGGTGTGGAGAGAAGCTTAACGTATTCCAGCGATGACGAATCTGTGGAAATGGTGTATAAAGATCCCTCTCCCCTGAGGAGAGCCCGGAAGGAAGAAGTCGTCCGACTTGGGAAATCGGAGGAAGATAGGCGTCCCACGCAAAGGAAGGAAAAGAAAGATCTCAGTCGCCACAAATCATCGGAGGCAAGGGGCTTTCGTTCTCCGTTCACAGATGACATCAATGAGATGCCCATACCGCCAGGTTTGAAGGGTCCCCGAGTTAAATCATACGATGGAAGGGGGGATCCGGATGATCACGTGGCCAGCTTCCGTTGGGCTGTGAAGATGATCCCTATGGACCCGAAGCTATGGTGTTTATACTTTGCGGGGACCCTCGAAGGATCCGCACGATATTGGTTGTCAAGCCTCCCTCAGAGAAGCATTCCTAACTTCGAAGATTTGGTGACACAGATTAGTCACATTTTCATACAGCAGAAGAAATACCAACAGCGATCCCAGTCAATAATGGCCTGCAGACAACGAGAGGGGGAATCCAACTGGTCATATTTCAAAAGGTTTAACGAGCAGAGCCGAAAAATGCCCGTACGGGAGGATTCCCTCATCATCGCTGCATTTACGTACGGGTTAAGGGAAGGTGAGCTGTTTAGGGAGCTGTCGAAAAGAGACTTTGATAAGGCCGATGATATGATCAATGTCATTACAAAGTATTGAAGCAGGAGGAAGAGAGTGCGGAGAAGTTACGTTTCGAAGCACAAGAAAAGAAAGGGACCTTTGGTCCTGCCCCGCACCGGAATCTTGAAAGATCCAAAAATTCTTACCGGTCACCACTTCTAGGGAGGACACCCTTCCGGGGAAGGTCATCCGGAGGAAGACCTCAAGGTGAAAGGTATGAACCATATCGTCAGGTAGCGTTTGTAGCAAATGAGTCAAAGGAAGACAAAGAGGGAAGGCCTCTCCGGAAGAGGTATCCAAGAGACCCTAATGCTTATTGTGAATTTCACAAGATAATGGGTCACGCCACTGCAACTTGTGAAAGTTATAAGCGGGAAAAGGAGGCCAGAAGAAGGGTAAAGGAAAGGAGGTCTAGACGGAGACTCCCAAAATTAAAGAGGCTATATACGATACCGAAATCTTGGCGGTGGAGGAAGCATGCCCTTCTAGTTTCCCTTTAAAAAAAAGGAAAGAAGTGGCCATAGAATTTGGAAGGGACGAGCCGATCCCCGAAGGATACGTGGGGATGAAACCATTGGTAATCTGCGGGGCCATTGCCCGGACAATGGTCCGGCGGATCTATGTTGATGGGGGAAGCTCGGCAAATATCATGTACGATCATTGCTTCAATAAGTTTCCCCCAGATGTCAAAGCATTCCTTAAACCCGCCACCTCCTCGGTAGTAGGATTTTCCGGAAGATCCGTGTGGCCACGAGGAAAGATTCATCTTCCGTTGGTGTTGGCCGATTTGGAACACACCCCACAGCAAGACTATTGTAACAGAATTTATCGTCATAGAAGCGCCCTCTCGGTACAACGCCATATTAGGTCGCACCGGAATGTGGCAACTGCAGGCTATAGCTTCCACCATTCACGGCCTACTTAAATTCCCCTCAGAAGATGGGATACTTACCGTCCAGAGTATCCCCATGCCCATAACGGAATACGGAATCATTGTGCACCCGGATAGTTGGACGGAGCAGGAGGAAGTAAAAGTTGTGGTGAACGCGGAGTTTCCGGAAGCCACCATACGAATTGGCACAGATGTTCCCCTCCCGATCAGGAAAGAGCTAGAGGCTTTGTTGAAGAAAAACAAACACGTGTTCGCATGGGAGCCTAAAGATATGACCGGGGTATCAAGGAGCGTTGTAGAGCACAAACTAAACATCAATCCAGCGTTCACACCCGTCAAGCAGGCCAAGAGAGGAATGGCGCCGGATCGGAACATGGTGGTCAATAAAGAGGTGGAAGACTTGGTATCAGCGGCGGTTCTACGGAGCACCCAATATCCAGAATGGATAGCTAACCCCGTGTTAGTCAAGAAAGGGGACGGATCCATGCGGATGTGCGTGGATTTTAAAGATCTTAATAAGGCGTGCCCCAAGGATAGTTACCCTCTTCCGGAGATAGAACAGAAAGTGGAAACGTTGGGAGGATACAAGTGGAAATCCTTCCTGGACGCTTACAAAGGCTATCATCAGGTGCAAATGGCCAAAGAAGACGAAGAGAAAACAGCCTTCCATACGGCCAAGGGTACGTACTATTATGTTAAGATGTCGTTCGGGCTGCGAAACGCCGGAGCTACGTACCAACGATTGGTCGATAGGGCTTTCGAGAAACAGATAGGGCGTAACCTAGAGGTATATGTTGACGACATGGTAATTAAAAGTAGAGAGGATGGGGATTTAATCAAGGATGTAGAAGAAACCATCCGGCAGCTGCAAAAGATCAACATGAAGTTGAATCCAAAGAAGTGCTCGTTTGGAATGAGTTGGGGAAAGTTCCTAGGCCATATCGTTACCCCGTCCGGGATACAAGTTAACCCGGAGAAAATAGATAATCTGCTGAAGTTAAAAACTCCGCGAACGGTAAAGGATGTGCAAGCCCTAAACGGAAAGTTAGCTGCGCTCGGACGCTTCCTAGCTAAGTCCGCAGAAAAATCCATTCCTTTCATCAAGACGCTGCACGGTTGTATCAAGAGGGGGGAGGTAGAATGGACAGAGAAAGCTGAGAAAGCGCTCGTGGAGCTCAAACAGCACCTTCGGACCATCGCCACAATGGCCAACCCAAAGGAAGGAGAAGCACTGCTTATGTACCTTTCCACCAGCGAAGAGGCAATCAGTTCGGTCCTTCTTGCGGAAAGGGAAAGGAAGCAGATCCCAGTTTACTTTATTAGTCGAGTACTACAAGGGGCGGAACTAAATTATTCTCTAGTTGAAAAACTAATCCTGAGCCTCGTATATTCGGTCAGGCGTCTGAAGAGATACTTCCAGGCCCACCAAATAACGGTCTTGACCAATCAGCCAATCAAGAACATACTACTCCAACCCGAGCGGTCGGGACGCATGACCAAATGGGCGATCGAATTGGGGGAGTATGACATATCGTTCAAACCTAGGCCTAGCATCAAGGGTCAAGCCTTGGCGGATTTCCTGCTAGAGATGCCAGGAGAAGGAACAGCGACCGGAGAAAGTATGCAGGTAGAACAAGGTGCTTCGAAAGGAACCCCTTCGAGCGAAAGCCGCGCCTTATGGCGGAGGTACACGGATGGAGCCGCAGGGGCGGACGGATGCGGGGCGGGAGTCGTCCTGTCAGGACCAAATGAGGAAAAGGTGACGTACGCTTTAAGGTTCGACTTCGCCTGATCAAACAATGAGGCCGAATACGAGGCATTGGTGGCAGGTTTGAACTTAGCCAGTAACATGGAAATAAAGGAATTAGAGGCATTTGCAGACTCAATGTTAGTCGTAAATCAGGTCAACGGATCCTATGAAGCTAAAGAGAGTCACATGAAACGTTACCTTGAGCAAGTAAAGTCAAGAGTAGCAAATTTTGAAAAGTTCAGAATAATCCAAGTACCCCGTACCCAGAACAAGGAAGCAGATGCGCTTAGTAAGCTAGCATCCATGCTGTATCACCACCTCACCAAGGAAGTTTTGGTGGCGGTTCTCCCTAAGAGGAGCATAGAACGGGTAACGGATGAAGAAGCGGCGGAGGTGGAGGAAGACGAAAGTTGTTGGATGAGGCCTATCGTGCAGTTCTTGGTAGATAGAACACTTCCCGAAGACCCCGGTCAGGCAAGGAAAATAAGAATGAATGCGGGAAGGTATAGCATAAAGAACGGTTTATTGTATCGGAAAGGATATTCAACTCCTTGGTTACGACGTTTGAGAAAAATAGAGTCCGCAAGGGCCATGGAAGAGGTGCACGAAGGTTTCTGTGGGGCACACGCTGGCTCAAGGGCGTTAACACAAAAGGTCTTCCGAACCGGGTACTTCTGGCCTCAAATGTCGAAGGACATTCAAGAATACGTTAAAAAATGTCAAAAGTGTCAGGCATACTCCAACATTCCAAACCAAGCACCGGTGAACCTAACAAGCATCCATAACCCATGGCCGTTTTGTCAATGGGGCATTGACATAGTAGGGCCTTTCCCGAAAGCTCCCGGTGGTCTAAGGTTTTTGGTAGTTGCCATAGATTATTTCACCAAATGGGTCGAAGCAAAGCCGTTATCCTGCATCTCAGGATCTAACGTGGTAAAATTCGTTTAGAAACAAATTGTTTGTAGGTTTGGCCTTCGGAACACCATTATTAGCGATAATGGAAAGCAGTTCGCCAACAACCCTTTCAGAGAATGGTGCGCAGGGCTGTGCATTCGACAAAATTTCACCTCTGTGGCTCATCCTCAAGCCAACGGTCAAACCGAGGTAACCAACCGGACCATCCTTAAGGGAATCAAAACTCGACTGGATCGTGCAGAAGGGGCGTGGGCGGATGAGCTCCAGAGCGTCCTGTGGGCATATCGAACCACCGCAAGAAGGGCCACACAGGAAACCCCTTACAGCCTGGTGTACGGGTCTGAGGCAGTGATACCTTTGGAAGTCATTTTACCATCTCCCAGAACGGAAAACTTCTGTTTGGAGGGGAACGAAGAGGCGCTAAGGCACAACTTGGATCTTGTGGAAGAACGAAGAGAAAATGCCGCACTGCGGCAAGCCGCATACAAATATAGAACGGAAGGGTACTACAATATGAGGGTCCGCAAAATGGCGTGCAACGTAGGAGACTTAGTGCTCCGAAAGAATGAGGTCAGCCTACATTACAAACCAGGTAAGCTATCTCCTAACTGGGAAGGACCCTACAGGGTGAAGGAGGCGAGAAAGAATGGTTCGTACGTCTTAGAAACAATGGATGGGGTGAGCGTCCCGCAGACTTGGAACATGAGGAACCTCCGCAGGTTCCATTTCTAGAAGATCTTTTCCGCACGCATGGCATGGATGAATTTTGTTTGTTTCTATATGTTTTAAATATTTTTTGTTAAGGCAAAAAGCCTTGCCCCTTTAGATCTTAAGATAACAAAACAACCTAGACTAGCTTTGAATAATATGTAGAATAATATAGCTAAGTTTAGGTCTGATACTGAGTGATCAGTATTGGAACTCAGTATCAGTACTCAGTATCAGATAGTGATACTGAGTAGAAGGACTGAGTGATACTCAGTATAGTAACGGACTAAGATCAAATCCCTTAATCTTAGTCATTTTCCTTGCTTAGTCCTTCGGTTACTCCTTTGCTCATTATGTAAGATCTCTATAACATTATAAATAGAGATCATCTTGCAAAGGAGTACTTACCAATTTACTTTACACATTCACATCTTTTGTAATTGATCAGTGGTCTTGTTATTCCGCAACAAGCCACACTTAGTGGATTTATACATTGACTATATTCTTGTGTTATCACTTTAATATTTCTCTAAGTATAATATTCTATCAATTAACATTATAAACCAGGGTTGTTGTGACCTAACATTTTTGTCGTTTAACCAATTAATGATGTACCCAACGATGCGTGCAAATCAGTTAAGTACCTTTCGAGAAGGGTATTTTTTATCGAAAAAATGTTAATTAATGTTATAACAATCCTTAGCTAAGTTTGTTAATTAATTATCAATATCATAGCTATGACCGGAACACCCATACCAACGAATCAGCGTGTGTGTCCGTGGCAAATGAATAACGAATGAAATATCGAATCAAACGAATAACGAACAAGTAAACACAAACAAATTTTCTAAAGTAAGAGGGACGCCTCTACAGAAAATATAAATTGTTTCATTAAAAGTTGCACGAGGCAATACAATGCCAAATATACAAAAAAAAAAAACTGCGAACGAGCAAAAACAATCAAAAGAGGTGCGTTCGAGATATTGAAAGTACGGTGCAGAAGAAACATCCTCTCTGCGAGAGCTTTCACCAACATCCTCTGGCCCGGACGAAGACTTCTCCACCAATCTCTTTAGTTCGCTCAAGGGAACCGTGCCAGCCTTGATAGATTACAAGAGAGGATAGTCCGGAGTCACTAACTCACCAAAAAACCCATAATATTGGTCTGAGCGTCCGGAAAATCATACACGAAAGGAACATCCTTCAACAACTCAGCATACTCCTTATGAGTGACTATACAACCCCTATACTGCCCAAATTTAACACACTCCATTTGCAACTTGGAGTTCCTACTCACAAATTCCTCCGAATTCAATAACAACTCGCACAAACCGGGCCCCCCTTTCCTAACTAACCAATCCACATCTTCCTGACACGCTCCCAGCCGGTGAGATTGTAAGGCAAACTCTTCCTTAAGTTTGTCGTTTTGAACGTCCAGCTCATGATGGCAGCGTTCAACCTCGTTTAGCTGAGAATCCTTCTCAACAAGGGATGCTTCCAATTCAGCGATACGAGAAGAGAGGGAGCTATGTTCTGCATTTAACTCAACAATACGAGCATCCTTAACAACCAAGGAATGTCTCATATCTTCAGCACTAGCATCAAGATCTTTGTTTTCCTCAGATAAACACTCGTTCTATTTCATCAAATGCTGTTTTTCCTCGGCCTCCCGCTGATGCAGAACCCTCAATTCACCCATTAGATCTTCCATTCGTTTGAACTCCTCATAGTGAAGAGACGCAACCTGTCTATTATGAATTCCACGCATTTGTAGCTCCGACAGTAGTTCCACAGCATTCAAGAGGTCCGTCCGAGCACGCGAAAAAACTCCTTCATCAGACATATCCGCAACGTTAAGGACGGATGAAAGGGGTGCTGCAGAAACGTGTACAATCGGTGGAGCGGGAGTAGCCATTGCTTGCAAAACTTGCTCAGGAGGCCTCGAAGCTTCAACAGGAACAACATCACTTGCAAAGCTCGTGGCAGACGGTCCCCGAGTGGACTCAGAAATGGTGGTGCAAACTTGCCGAGCTACACAAAAAACTAATTTAGTCTTACGGTTATAAAATATATGAACAAGCACACACATTCGAACACTTACGACGGAAGGGAAAGTTGGGTAATGATGATTGTGGTCGAGTGGGTTGAGCGGCTTGGGTGGTCTTCTCTACGAGGGGTGTCTGCAGACCGGAGCTAAAGAGAAGACTGCTGAACAGAGCTATCGCTGACGGGTTGGGTGGTGTAGACTTAGACCCAAGAACGGTCGATAGTGCGGCAACGCTCGAGGCTGCGGAAGGAGGAATACCCAATGATGATGGGGTAAAAGAAATGACTAACGGAGCCTTTTCAGGCTGAGAGACAATCACGGAAGCTTCGGATGTAATTTCTGTAAACAAAATTAGAATCTTAGTAAGATAAGCAAGTAGAGGAGGAAGGAACAATTAACCTTATACCTTCGACTCTCAATCGTTTGGCAGAAGATGAAGTTGCTTTTTCACGAGTCCTCTTAGAAAGGGATCTGACAGACCCTACCTTGCGGGGCTCCAACAGGTCCGATTGGGAGTCATGCACCATAGTATCCTGCGTCCTAAAAACCGGAGACTCCACGACAGGTGTTGTAGCCTCGGAAGTGACCTCAGTTCCACGCTCCAAGGCGTCCAACGTTCCCTCAGAACTGAGGACATCTTCGGAGGGGGGAAGGAAGGGAGTTATAGGCCCCTCGATAAAGGACGCATCCCCTTGTACAGGCTTAGACATCCTTAAATGGCGAAGCAAAGAAACATCATTCTCATCAATTTGCCAGACCGGCCGAACTTGACGAATGAAGTAGTAGGGACTCAAATCGGCCATCCCAAGGAAGACTTTGTCAGGATCCTCCCACGCGACCTCTGAGGCAGACAAACAGTTAACATAACCATGTTCTTCGTCGGTCAGTTCGGGAGCCGGTTCAGATGTACGACCGGTAATTTTACCCCAAGAAAGGGAAATATCATTGAAATCCAAACAATCGGCATAAAAGAAGGCATATTTCCAATCCCGGATAGAATCCTTCAATCCGGTAATATGCTCACTCCGACCTGGACGGAGGGTAAAAACGGCCCAATTCCCCCTTCCAGTCACAACATACAAATGACGAAATACCTTGGTAGATAAAGGAATCCCAAGGGCGCGGCTAAGAATCATAAAAATAATAATCTTGCGAAAAGAGTTCGGAGCAAGTTGGGCAAGGTGAAGCCCAAGATCTTGAAGAAGCGTAAGGATGAAATCATCAATAAGAAGCCTTAGCCCTCCCAAAACGTATTGCATGTACACCGGTTCGAACCCATCTGGCGCGGAAAGAATAGTGTCAGATGGACCAGGAAGGAGAAGTCGGTAGCATCGATTGATATGAAAATCGTCGTAAATGGCGGAAATGTCTGGAGGGGTTAAGTTGGTGTGGGTGTTTGCGGCAGTTCGTTGAACAGATTTCTCGCTCTTATCTTTGGACGATTTGTCTTTCTTTGTCATGATTGAAGATTGGGCGAAAGAGAGAAAACGTAGAAAGGAAATTGAGAAGATTGGAAGTAATGAATCGCACAGAAGGAGAGGATATATAGGAAAGGAATCCCAAGAGTCCCTGCGGACCGCTAGGACAGCGGTAAAATTTAACGGTCACAAAATTGCAACGGTCATTTTTTCAGTGATGGGATGGTTGAACGTCGCCACAAGTAAAAATGAGCCTTCCCGCGTATAAACCTCTTTTTTACTTAAGGGACTTAATGAGGTATATCGAATACCCTCCCGACCTGCGAAGGTCCACGATCACCAAAGAAACGGACGGACAGAGATTACAAATCCCCATGACGGTAATCTAGGGTGGAAAGGATATTGCGGTAAAGTAGTGTTGAGCCCAGAGCGCATTTAATGCGAACAAGTTCCCAGGACGGCGTTGGCGTGGCATCGTACTATGGCATGGCAGGTAAGAGCTTGGTCTCGTTCCTTTGTCCGACGGACCTGACGGAGGACCGGCCCGGAGGAAGGACTCCCCTTTTCTCTGATCCTTCTGGCATGATTATAAATACCCATGCGTACTCAGCAAACGATCATCCAACACCCGGTACATTTACTACTTACTATCCACATTGATTATGATCCTTTATGTCAAGCATTAATTACTCGATAGACCTCACGTCATTAAATACTAACTTGAGCGTCAGAGTGTTCTCACGAGGATCACCCTCGGGGAGCAACTGACCCAAGGCTTTCGGTTGATTTCAGATTCTCCTTTCAAGCCCTCGGTACAGGCGACCTCCTGTTCAAACTCCCGGAGAATCAGTTTCAGGAAGTCCAATTTTCTAAGTGATTACATAACTATTTTGTATGCTCTAGGTTAACTTGATCCCTATTGATATTTGATAATAACAGGTGACGCTATAGCATGTTCTTAAAACTATCATTTATTCACAAAAGTATTGTTTATTTTCATGCAAATAAACACATGCTAAACTTATGCGAATATTTGATTTATATAACAAAAACGAATTACTATCATGTTGTTATTGATATAAGTAAGGTAAAAAGTTAAAACATAAATCTTTTATATAAAATTAATAGTTGCATGATTATTTTTTGGCAAACCTAAAGTGTAGGGACCTAGTTGGTCATTTTCTGAAAATTATTTAAATCAAAAGGAAATAAAAATTAGCATAAGAGCCTAGATTCGAACTTGAGACCACAAATAGCCCAATAAGTCAACAGCAGCTCAATCCCTATTCGCTAGGCTAGGAAGAGTATCTTACTCCTTTATAATGTGTTTAATATTACTAAATATAGAATTACTTAAACTTAAACTTATTTCTACTTTTAGTAACCTCTTAAACACCACAACAATAAAAAAATGTTGCTTACAGGATTGAAACACAAGACCTTTTTGTGAGTACTGACTGTGTGTTAACCGACTGATCTAAATGACACTTTGTTTAATCCCAACAACTAATATATATAACTTTTAGCTTCAACATAACTAAAAGACCCATATATTAAAAAACGTCAATTTTGGATTTAAGAAAACTTATGAGATATTCAACATAGCTAAAACGGTTCATATTTAAAAAAGATCAATTTCGGATTTAAGGAAACTTATGAGATGTCTTTATTAATCTTAACAAAATTAAAATTAACATCACCCACCATTCGCACGACCATAACCAGCAGCCACTATCACTACCGTCGTCACCACCCGGAACTTGATCGCCGTCAAATTTAGTCACAGGATACCTGCCGCCGCATTGCGCAGGTAACCTGCTAGTATAGATAATTACTAGTTTCTTTTAGTTGATATTTTATTTTTCTTTTAGATAAAAAATGGATGAGACTTATAAACTTCATTTGAATAAAAGATCATAAAGAGTGTATTAGGTATCTTAGGCAAGGTTCTAAAACACGTAAGACGTGGCTGGTGGCAGTGGCACTATCAAGCCTCAAGACATGGTAGTCATGACGAGCCATGACATTTCTCAAGACGTAACTTAAGGCGGCAATTTTATATATAATTTATAATTTTATATACATAATTATAAATTTATAACATAGTTAATCTCAAGTTTATTCTTCATTTTTGACATATTCAACGATTCTTATACCTAAGTACATGTTGGTCTATATGACTCAATACCTTTAATACGCTTAAAAACACAGCTTATAACGGGTAAAAGTGAGCCAAATTGGACCTTAACATATGCCAAACCTTACGTCCAAGCCTTGGACCAAGGCGTGACGGCATAGTCAAGCCTTAAGTCTTTTCGAGACATGACGAAGCCAATGCGAACTTTTTAGAACTATGATCTTAGGTCTTGCATATCAACCGATCAAAATGAAAAAGAAAAAAAAATAATACTGTAAAAAATGAAAGAATCAGATAACTATCCTCTATTTGAATAGCAATGATGTAAGGCTGCTGGGTATGGGCACCACATGTGGTGGTGCCATTTTCTGCCACATCACCGCCACCTAAGCAACCACACTACCACCACACCACATCATCTCTAGGAAATACCCACCACACCACACCACAACATTTTATTCCATTAAATTTTAAATATAATAAAAAAGAAAATACCCCTCAACCAATCACAAGCAAGCATTCATCAAAAAGCAACCCCCAACGCACGTTCTCCGCCGTGGCCCGTGGCCTCCTCCTCCCACGCCGACCCCCCACGCCGTTTGGGGGGGGGGGGGGGGCGGTGTTCCCTACCCACACCACGCCGTGGCCGTCCACCTCACCCCCCACGCCACCGTTGCCGTTGTCCCGTACCGTGAAGCCTAAGGCGGTAAGGTATGGTATGGTATAACGCCCATCATAGCCGTATAGTGGTGTATGTTGAACATTTAAAAGTAAGAGAAATGATACTTACATTACAAGAACTGTTTCACTCATCATATTAACATAGAATATTCAAACATATCAAAACATAGTATAATAGTTTTTGGGAACTATGAACTTAAAGAAAACAAAAATATACACAGCTCCTTTGTTTCTAAAAAGAAAATAAAAATATACACAGCTCCTTTAAAATGTGTATTTCTAGAATGAACATAAAGTTTGGGGGTTGCAAGTAAATGTTTTGAAGTCTGTCATAAAACCCAAATCTTAAACCCTCTACCATTGTTGCTCATAAGAAACCCAGTCTTATCCACTTCACTCTTTCATACAACAACATGCCTACTTCATCTTCATAATCACTGCCATAATTCAATTGATACTCGGAGATAGCACTGTTTCGAATTCAAATCCATGGCGAATTTGCTTGCTTACTCACAAATTCCTCTCCATTTTAGCACCAACAATGCCATTTTTGTCGGTAATTCACCCTTTTCCGGCGGAAATTACCGGAACACCTTCGTAATTCGAGCTTGTGCGGTGTCGCAGAATACACGGCGGAAGAAACAGTCGCAGCAGAAGGACGACGAGTCGTTGTTATCCGCAACAACGATGGAGAAAGGGCTGAGATTATTGTTCATGGAGGATTTGATGGAGCGTGCAAGGAGCCGTGATGTTGCCGGAGTTTCGGAAGTTATTTACGATATGATTGCCGCCGGAATTAACCCCGGACCTCGCTCATTTCACGGTTTGGTCATTTCTCATACGCTCAATGGCGATCATGAAGGCGCTGTAAGTCTCACTCGCTCTAGAATTCATCTCAATCTGTTTAATTCTATTGGTATCTGTTCTCATTTTGTTTAATTTAAAGGTATTTTGATCTCAATTTGTATAATTCAATGGTATTTTAGACTGTATGATCCTTATACACACATCCAAACACCCCCTAATGCTCCGTTCATTACTACAAAATGCAGATGAATGCACTGAGACGAGAATTAAGTGAAGGCCTCTGCCCTTTACCAGAAACCTTCACTGCATTGGTTCGTTTGTTTGGTTCAAAAGGCTATTCAACTAGAGGTTTAGAAATTCTTGCAGCTATGGAGAAATTAAACTATGATATCCGTCATTCATGGCTTGTTCTTATTGGTACAACTAATAACCAACCTTTTTCACCTCAAAAGATTATCATCATTATTATTATTATATTTTTTTTTACTTTTGTATGAAAATGTTGTTACCAGAGGAACTGATAAGAAACGACCATTTGGGCGATGCAAATAAAGTGTTCCTAAAAGGTGCTGAGGGTGGTCTTAGAGCCAGTGATGAGATTTATGATCTTTTGATTGAAGAAGATTGTAAAGCTGGCGATCATTCAAATGCTTTAACAATTGCTTATAAAATGGAGGAAGCTGGAAGGATGGCTACTACTTATCACTTTAACTGTCTCCTTAGTTGTCAGGTAAAGCAGCATTTTTGTCGGGAATGCTTGTTTTTTGTTTCAATTTCTATAATTTTAAACCTGTTTTTTGGAATGTAGGCAACATGTGGCATACCCGAAATTGCGTTTGCGACGTTTGAGAACATGATTTATGGGCAAGGTATAATTCTATATATTATCTCTATCTTTTGGTCATGCTTGTAAATAGTGGATCGTTCTGGTCTATAAAATATATATTAATCAATATTTATTTATTGGATAACAGAATATATGAAACCGGACACAGAGACATATAACTGGCTGATCCAGGCTTATACAAGGGCAGAATCCTCTGACAGGTAGTTAGAGATTTTTTTTTTTTTTTTTTTTTTTTTTATAAATATCTTATTCATGTTCCATGTTTCCTCTTAAATTAAGTATTATGAACTTTTAGGGTACAAGATGTTGCCCACTTACTTGGCATGATGGTTGAGGATTACCAACGTGTACAACCTAATGTAAAAACCTACGCGTAAGTCAACCATCCCACATTTATTCAACACTCTTAAATTCCATCATTATCATTTTGTACAAAATGTTCACTAAAGATTGTGAATTCCCAATTAATTATTAAATTTTTAACTTATGTAATTAATCATTTCAGGCTATTAGTGGAGTGCTTTACCAAATATTGTGCAGTAAGAGAAGCTATCCGACATTTTCGTGCCCTTATAAAAATCGAAGGGGGAATTAAAGTATTATACAGCCAAGGAAGTAATGGGGACCCACTTTCTTTATATCTTCGGGCTTTATGTAGAGAAGGTTGCATTTTTTACTAAATTACTCAGTTTTTTTTTTTTCCTTCATAAAGTTAGTTAATTTATTTCTGTAATTGTTATTAGGAAGGATTACTGAGCTATATGAAGCTTTAGAAGCTATGAGTAAAGAAAATCAGCAAATTCCAGCAAGAGCAATGATACTTAGTCAAAAATATCGAACCTTGGTTAGTTCTTGGATTGAACCAATGTCAACCGAAGCCGATGTAGGATATGAGATCGATTATATCGCCAGGTGTCAAATGGTTTATATTATCTTTATATATTTTATATTTTCGTTATATATTTTTATCGTTATGCAACACTTGAATCAGTTGGGATAAAATGCTTTTTTCATGAAGTATACACATGCATATTAATACAGGCCCATATGTAGAGGAACATACCATTTTATTTCTTGAAGCCCATGGTATTTTAAAATTTAGACTTTGTTTTAGGCCCAGTGTCGGCCCATTTGTGTTTTTTGGCCCATTTAAAATTCATGGGCTTATTTAATGTTTGTTTCAGACTCTGGAGGAGTTAGTTTTTTATTCTATGATGATATTCTTAAAAATTGGACTTTGTTTTAGGCCCAGTTTTCAACCCATTTGTGTTTTTTGGCCCGTTCGAAATTCATGGGCTTATTTAATGTTTGTTCGAGACTCTGGAAGAGCTAGTTTTTGATTCTTTAATGATATTCTTAAAATTTGGGCTTATTTACATCATGTTTTTTTTTAGTAGGATGATATTCTTTAATTTTTTTTTTTTTTTATGATAATATAAACCAGATATATTGAGGAAGGCGGGCTAACAGGGGAACGAAAAAGATGGGTCCCACGAGAAGGAAAAACATCCTTAGACCCCGATGTTGCAGGATTTGTGTACAAAAACCCTTTAGAAACCTCGTTCAGACAACAATGTCCAGAAAACTGGAGAAGATACCATAGAAAAGTGTTACGGGCCTTACGCAGAAGAGGCCCGTCACTTTTAGGTGATAATACTTCAGAAGCTGATTATGTAAAAGTGATCGAGTGGTTATTTCATGTTTTAAAAAAACCGAATAAAAACGCATTAAAACCTAAAGCTGCTAGTAAAATGCTTGTTCCTGAGTTAGTTGAAGAACTTGAAGCACAAGGTTTGCCTACTGATGGGACCCGCAATGTGCTTTATCAACGCGTTCAGAAAGCTAGAAGAATTAATAGGTCTAGGAATAAACCCTTGTGGGTCCCGCCTGTTCAAGAGCAAGAAGAAGAGGTATTTTAAAATATTTAAAATATATTTTTAATATATTTTCGACCTGTTTAATTATTAGAATATTTTAAGTTCAGTTATTAGATTATTATTGGAAAAATATAAAATTCAGTAGTCATATTTGAGGCACTATATATTTATGATTTTTTTTTTGACAAAAAGTGGTTGAGGTTGACCCAACTCATATCGACCCATACAAAATATTACCCGTTTTTGACCCGTTACCCAATCCAGTGCGCTCTTTTTGACACTATGTATCTTCAACTAGATTGGGTAAAGTTTTGGTACGGGTTGACCCAAAACATGTTTTGTCCATAATATTTGAATTTTTTTCTTTTATAAGTAACTAGTGTCAAATATGATTTCAAAATTATGTATTGCTTTAAATTTTTTTGATAAGCATAGTCTTAAGGACTACGCTTACCACATATTTTATGGTTTACTTTTATCTATTTATCTGAATATGGTTTAACTATAACTTTATGTGGTAATAAAAACCCATTTTAGATGTAGAAAAAAAAACTAGCCATAAAATGGTTGTTAAATGTTAACCATAGCCCTAAGTGATATAACATAGCTACCAAATTCCTTTTTTTTCTAATAATATAATATTTGAATAATCCAATAAACTGATATACAAGGTTTTATCATTTATGCATTAAATTTACATTTTTGGCAACTTTCAACCCGTTTGACCTGTTTCCTTGTTATCTAAATAATTTTCCTCATGTTTGACCCGTTTATAAATGAATGGGTTGAAATTACAAGAATTATATGTTTTTGGTCAGATTGATGAAGAGATACAAGAATTAGTTTCTCGAGTCCGACTAGAAGAAGGAAACACAGAATTTTGGAGAAAACGTTTTCTTGGAGAATGTTTGGAAGCAGAACTTGGAAAACCAACAGACATTGAAGTTGAAGCATCAGATGTTGTTGAAGATGCAACAAAACAACTACCAAATGATGATGATGAAGCAGAAGTAGAAGCAGAAGCAGATAAAGAAGAAGCAGTTGAACAAACTGAAAACCAATCTGGTGAAACAGAAGCGGTTAAAGACCAAACAGATCCCTTACAAATGATTGGTGTTCAGTTGTTTAAAGGCCTTCTTGATATCACACCAAGTAAAAACAAAAAATCTGTTAAAAGACTCGCCCGAATCGCCGCAATGGAGGTATAAATGCATTTTAGTACCCTGAACTTGCAAAAATGGTCAATTTAGTACCCTAACTCATTAATTTGATCACGTTTTCTTACATGATTTACTTCTATAGCCTATGACGAACTAAAAAATATAGGCCAAAATGCATTTTAGTACCTTGACTGTGTCTTCTACTACCCTGAACTATTAAAGGTGCATCATGGTACCCTGAACTTGACAAAATGGTCAATTTAGTACCCTAACTCACTAATCTGATCTTGTTTTCTCATGAGATTTACTTCTAATATCAATATATTGAGATGAACGTATATCTTTTAGTCCGTCAAAAGCCCAAACGAAAGTAAGTCAAGCGAGAAAATATGGTCAAATTAATGAGTCAGGGTACTAAATTGACCATTTTGTCAAGTTCAGGGTACCATGCTGCACCTTTAATAGTTCAGAGTAGTAGATGACCTAGTTAGTCAAGTTCAGGATACTAAAATGCATTTTGGCCAAAGATATAAGTTCATCTCAATATATTGAAATTAGTGAGTCAAATGTACTAAATTGACTATTTTTTCCAAGTTCAGGGTACCGTGTTGCACGTTTAATAATTCAGGGTACTAAAATGTGTTTTGGCGAATGCAGAATGATGATGATGAAGAATGGTTACCATTGGATATACTGGAGGCATTTAAAGAACTAAGGGAAAGAAAAGTATTTGATGTGTCAGATATGTATACAATTGCTGATGCTTGGGGCTGGAATTGGGAAATGGAAATAAGAAATACGGTTCCCAAACGTTGGTCTCAAGAATGGGAAGTTGAAATGGCTGTCAAAATCATGGATAAAGTAATCCTTGTTTCCAAACACCCCTCTATCAGTATTAACTTGTTAATTAACCGATTGATTAATTTCAGGTAATAGAGTTGGGTGGGAAACCGACGATTGGTGATTGTGCCATAATTCTGCGTGCAGCGATACGAGCGCCTTATCCTTCTGCCTTTTTACAAATTTTAGGAACAACGCATAAACTTGGTTATGTTTTCGGGAGGTGATTTAATGTTATATATTTAAGGTTTATTTTTATTTTTTTAATTTTGTGTTAAAAGTAATATATCTTTGTTTTGCAGTCCGTTATATGATGAGGTGATTAGCTTATGCCTTGATCTTGGAGAACTTGATGCAGCTATTGCAATAGTTGCTGACCTGGAAACGAGTGGTATCAAAGTTCCGGATGAAACACTGGATCGGGTTATTCAAGCAAGACAAACAACTCGTACTAACGTAAATGGTACGTTTTAGAATTTTTTCGTTTTCTATTGTATGTTATATTTGTTGTTTTAATAGAAACTAGATTATTGCAATAACAAGGTAACTCTATGTAGCAAATGAGGAGGTTTTGTGTATTTTAGTATGGTTTCCATACGTAGGGGTGTCATTCGGGTTGTCGGTTCGAGTTATGGCTCTTATAGGGTTGACTCTGTTAGGTTTGAGGTAAAAAAAATCCTAACTCGAAACCTGATCCGACAAAGATTTAGGTTGGTCAGGTTACACCTAAATTAGGATTTTTCTTTTCACGTGAGATTGAATTCAATATTCCAGTGTTTACGGTCAAACATAATGAGATTTAACAAAGATATTTAATATGAAATATTGATAAGTGACCATGTGTCTATTGTATAAACAAACTTTGTTCACTATATATCTATTAGTACGAGCAACATATTTTGATTTTCGTATCGTTGTTATTCAAAATACTTCCAAATATAACTAATCATAACACTATTAAATGGAAAAAAAATATCTTAAATGTTTAAGGCAAGAAAACTATAAACTTCAATTGGGTCTATCTAAAAACTGATAAAAGGTAAACAATCCTAACACAATGTTAACTTCGGGTTTGGTCAAAAAACCCGATTTCACATAAGATATGAATACACCCAACCTGACTAGTATAATCGGGTTCTGATTGACCTTTTAGACACCCATATCCATACATATGGGGATGATCACAAGGGAGAAACATATACAACAGTATCTTAAAATTTCATAATTGTAGACACGAGTCTGAAATTTTTGGCTAAATCTGCCTAACAGCTGTCAAGAAAACGAAATTCAAGTCTCGAGATGAAAATGCATTTAGCATGCACTTTCATATTATTTGATCGTAATCAAGATACAAACATTTAATGGTGCTACAAATGCAGCTACAATTTGACACAAAATTATTAAAAGTTCACAACCTATAATCACCAAATAAATAGTAAAAACACAATCAATATATCAAATTGAACTCATAAATGGTGGTCTCACACATTAGCAGCCTTATCCAATTCCATGATGGTGCTAAGATTCATGGGTGACATGTAATTGGTCGAACCACCTAGAATTTGTTGTACGATGATTCTGTTTGCTCGTTCTGAAGGATGGAAAGCATCCCAAAATGCGTATATATCTCTATTCGGGCACAAGTTCGATAACTGAGTACATAGCCCGAGTCCATTAAACGGCCCTTGCCCGCAACATGCTACCTTTGATGTAACAAATCCTGCTCGATCAACAACAATACGTCATGTATATATAATATATATATATATATATATATATATATATATATATATATATGATACTTTAGAAACATGTGAACTTACCGTATCTTACGGGGTCGGAAATGAAATCGATACTGGATTGTCGAATATTGGCACCGATAAAGACTGTGGCCCCTATCTCACTATTGAGACTATCAAGCAATGCTTGGAGTTGAGGGTTGAACAAACTTGCTGCTCTTTGCAATTCGGGTGCACAATTACCGTTTCGCCCTCGTTGAGCCAATTCTGCTGGCACGCAGCCCAACGGTCCCGTACCCGTGACCAAAACCCTTCGTAAACCCAATTCATAAAGCCTCTGAATTAATCGATAACACAAGATTAGCTAACATTATTTTTACTTTATATAATGCATCTAATTTGAGACCTTCCTAAATTAGCAACACTTCCTTTTCAGTTAAACAATTGCTATTTCGGTAAAGATTTATGTTTATAAAAAATATGCACCATGAACGACTTGAACTTGCGATCTCTGCATTATTAACACAATAATCTAACCAAGTGAGCTACTAGACCATATATTCATTACTTGACTATATAGTTAACTTTAAAAAGTTAAAATTATCACCACTACCACCATCACCCACCCTCACTACCACCACCACCACCACCCAACATCCGCAACCACCACCAGCCACCATTACTACCGCCACCATCAGCTACCAACTAGTCGATGCATAATATAGTTACATGGTATCCGTCGTCGCGCGAGTACCCTTCTAGTAATCATAAGGGAGTAATATAAATTAATCGAGTCTTTGGAACAGTCTTCATGAATTTGGTTCTCATTAAATGCATTTATTTTTCCATATTGAGGCACATGGGATAGTCGCATGCTACTTACTTTAGCAGTTAAGTGTGATATGGACATATACAACCACCCCTACCTTACCCATGGAAATTAATATCCATTTCATTATTTTCATGCATGAATTATAACCTAAAATACAAAGGGGACCAATCAAAATTTCATTATTAGGATGCATTATGGGCTATAAAATAATAATAATAATATCCATAGTAACACTTCGTGCATGCACCCCGTGAACAAGGAAAAAGCTATACTTTTTAGGTTTATTTATTGTAGCTAAACCCGCAACAGAATATTTATCTGTAAAAGATTCATATGTGTGTACGTACCGTTAGAACTTTACGGTATTCGGAAATCAAATAGACGACATAATCTGGAAGAGCAAATTGCCGAGATCTTGCGGAAAATGGGACTAGATAGTAGTTGTTTACAAAATCGTTGCCACCCAATGTTATGAGTGTCAAAGCTTGATTTACAAGCGTTTGAGTCTCCACAGGGCCAATTATATCACTCACCCTTTGTTGATATTGTTCAAAGTATTGCATTTGCTGTGTGATCCTTATGATGTTGACCTGCATAATATATATACAAATATATTGTTTTATGGTACTAATGAAACCAAAGCTATTTGGCGGTAGTAGGCAATGAGTTAAAAACTCTGTTGAACAAGGAACAAGGAAACAGGAAACTAGTTGGTAGGAATGAACAAATTAGACTGATGACTATAGCTCGGTTGGAACCGGCCAGTTGGACATAAAAAATAACTCTGCTGAAACAAAAACAACCGATTTTTATAAAACAATTAAATAAATAAAAATGGACCTAGGGATTTTTATGCTTCGTATATCTTTTGAACTAAAAAATGATAAACTTAGTTGAAAAATAAGCTTTTGGAATTTTTTAATTTTTTAAAGTATTTATTTCATATTATTCAAGATTTTTTTGGCATTTTACATTATTTACATAATTACTTCATCATAAATACCAAACATTATTATAATCCGGTTCAACCGGACGGCTAACCTGGTCCGATCGGTTCAACCGTATTTAAGAAATTGACCAGTTCAATGCTAAAACTGACTTTTAAAACGTTGGTAGTAAGTGAACTTACAAATTGGACTCCGGTGTCATTAAGTATACCAACACCAGCTGAAGCAAAATTGGCACCAACAAGTAAGTTTGCACCTCTAAGAGATGGACTCAAGTATGGCAATGTTGTCTCTTCACCAATGGCTTGACCTAATAATTATAAAAAACATCATTAATTCAATAATAATCGTAAAAGCGACAATATAATTAATATACCAATAGACTTAGAATGTAATAACTCAACTAATAAGATCAGGAATGTTATATCCATTTGAGAAGCGGCCCGTTGGGCGATGAGTCGGATAATCAATCCCGTAAGGTGGTGCATCGGCTCGTGCAGTGGTAGCCAAGTAGTTGTTGTTGCCATTATCGACTAACGAGTCACCAAACACAAAGAAAGCTCTAGCCTTGGTTTCAAGAACCACATTACTTAAAAGTACTAATACCATAAACAAGAAAATGGCAAGTGATGATTTTGAGCTAGCCATTATTGTCTATATTTGTATAGAAATAGTTACCTAGCTAGCTTTTGTATGTAAGTAATCTATAAAAGACACCTACAGAATGGTGTGTTTTTGGGTACTCTGAGGAACAAGGAAGGGGGATGGGCTCTATAAATATGCATTTTTAGAATTAATGATGACAATAATGTAATAGCAAAGTGGTAAGAGTTTCCCGAATAAATTTCTAGAAGTCACGGGTTCGATCCCTTCATGAGTAAACGTTTACCACATGATCAGGGTAAAGTTTGAAAACTAGTTGAACTGGTTGACAATACTTTTAGTATTTATGCTGCAATAATTATGTAAAATAGTGTACAAATGCTAAAAAAATTAGAACCACAAAGAATTTTTAAATAACACAAAACTTAGTTTTCAACTAAATTTAATATATTTAGGTTCAAAAGTCTATAAAAAAGTTATTTCTATTTTATTTACCTATTTTTCATTAAAAAAACCGATTTTTCAGTTTGACCGGTCAGTTCACCAGATTTTTATGTCCAACCAGCCAGTTCCAAACGATTTATAACCATCAATCTAACTGGGTCATTCCGGCGTACTATATTTGCATTTCCGGTTCGACTGGTTCAACCGGATTTTATAAAGCACGGCTTATATATAATGGGAAATACCCGAAAAAGAGTGTAATTAATGTACAGCCAATCCCAACTACACAAGGTTGTAGTGGTTCTGGTGTACTTAATTGGACAGTTATTTGCCAGAGATTGTTACACAAATATCAGTCAGTCCCTACTGCCATAAAATCTAAATTTTTGACTATATTACTATGACGTTTTTATTTTGTAAGAACCAAACTAGTTTCTGCAACATGGAAGCATACAAAACGAGCTCAATTTTGTATTTCTCCTTTTACAACCCATATGTCCTATGCATTTATGGTCACAAAAATGAACAGGTCAGGCATATTGTTGGTAACGGGTAGGATAGTTTTTAAAAGATAATTATCAAAAGAGTTAATTACGTCCTTTAAGTTGATACCAAATTTTAACTTTGATCATAATCTTTTAAAACCGACAAAGATAGTCCTTATATTTGAAACTTTTGTTGCGTTTGGTCCTTTAGGCCAAATGGTGTTACCTTTTTCTGTTAAATCTCCCCGTATGCAATTCACATAAGGGTATTTTCGTCATTTTTATAAGAACATAAAAATCAAAGCATATGTACAACTTTTCATGCATTAAGTACAGAACATACACACATCTTCTTCCCCAACATTAAAACCCTAGAATCTGAGAAAACCCCCAAACTTCGGTGCTAATGGGGTTCCGACGATGGTGGAACAGAACCAGCAGATTAAGAAATCCAAAACCCTAAAAAGTTAATAGCGGGAAACAGCAATGAAGACTTCAAACACTAATTTGAAAGAATCTAACTCGCAAAATTCGTCGGAGGTGGAAATCAAGAACAGACCTGGACTCAACAAAACTCGCAGGCAATGCAGAAGTTGTTCGTCTCGATGACGTTTTCCGAGAACCACCACCATCGCATCACCTCCACCTCCATAAGGCACATCGCCCTTAGTTAAAAGCCGATTTGTTTATTCCTAAATGAGTCTACACCTTAATAATAAAAATATATATATTATTTTTTCTAAAATTAAATGCAGTGCGAGTTATAAATGGATTGAATCGGTATTGATCCATACCGGACCCTTTTAATAAAAGGATTAATGAGTACGGGTTGTTAACGGGTAAACGAATCACAAACTTTGATTCAAACCCATTTAATTCACGCGAGTTCGGATCGGATCAGGGTTAAAACCCGCTCTATTGTTAGATGTACTTGTGGGTGGTGGTGGTTGTGGTCGCGGATATTGAAATCATTTGACAAATTCTGTTCTATGCTTGTATTATTGATTAGTTTAATCGTGGTTATAGTTATATTAGTACCCAAACTTGTTGTGACTCAACAATATCAAATCAATAGACTATTATACTTGTGAACAACTATGGATCGACATTGAACAAGATCGTCCATTCCTTTATTCACTCAATCCTTACGCCTTAAACAACAATTCAAACAAATTTTAATCAAATACACACGACACATGCTTCAAACATAATACAGAAAATACAACCTAATAACGACCATCAATAAATAAAGCTAAGTTCAAGGCACCATGCATGTGGAAAACTAATAATAAACCCTAACTTTCAAGCCTTGGAATCCATGGCCAAGATGGTGCTGAGGTTCATCGGGCTCATGTAGTTTGGAGCGCCCCCGATCATTTGCTGCACAATGATTCTGTTAGCCCGTTCCGAAGGATGGAAAGGATCCCAAAATGCGTAGATGTCTCGGTTCGGGCACAAGTTTGACATTGGGGTGCATAATCCCAACCCATTGTATGGACCTTGTCCACAACATGCTACTTTTGATGTTATAAACCCTGCAAAATATTTATTAATTAAGTGATCGTGAAACTTACATTGTCTTGTTTTTTTCTTTGTTCACATATATATATAAATGTTTAGAATCATATAAATAAAACTTTCATATAAATTCAACTTATATAATTAAAGTTATATCTCACAAAAGTGTAAATGCTAGTACGTGAGGCACGTACCAACGGGCTTTTAGCACGACAATATGTGAGTGTCTTATCAACCAAAGGATTTTAAATTTAAGTATATTCTTGCAAATAAATAAATTATGAAACCTTAAAACAGTACATAAAACAAGATTTCCTTACCATAAGCTTGAGGATTTGATATGTAATCCATATGCATTTTCATGGTATTAGCGGCCACGAAAATGTGGTCACCCTTTTCGTCGTTTAGACTTTTCAACATATCGTTAAGTTGTGGATTGAACAAGTCGGATGCTCGTTGCAACTCTGCCGAGCATTCTCCGGCTCTGCTACGTTGAGCCAGCTCAGCCGGCACGCACCCCATCGGTCCTGTCCCCATCACCAACACCCTCCTAGCTCCCGCATCATACATTTTCTGTATTTTAATAAAATAGATGTACACAATAAGCTAATTAAGCATTAATATGGTTTATACATATGGTCACAACGTTATTTAAATTATTAAGATTCATTCAGGCAGTCAAACTATGAAATGGTAAAACGTGAAATCAAGGATATATAATTGATGTATATGCAAAAGCATTAATATCCACATGAAGAGATGTAGCCATTTCTAGACCATCCAACCAACCAAAATGCACCATTAAATATAATGGCTATTGTCATCCACCACACTCCATTTAAAGCCATGCCCCATACAAAAAAGTTCAATACACTCAACGATAATTAATCGTATTCTTTAAAAACGTAACTTTGGTCGTTTTTCTTCGTTTTGTTTGTTTTGTTTATTAAGATCATTGTACTAAACGAGTATTAGTTATAAGATGCCAAAATTTGTAAAGACGTAGACTTAGGTTATCTATTGGACCTACAACCTACCAACAACAATTTACCAAAATTATTTGATTTTTTTTCCCGCAAAGTAGCAGAATAACGAAATTAAACTTTTTACGAGAAGTACAAAGATCTCAGTATTTTGATAATCATTATGATAATGAAATGTTATATGCGATTAGTTAATTTTAACGTGGCAGTAAAATACGTAACAATCGTACACAATGTCCTAATCTATTATTGTATTGTAATTTGAAAAATACCTTGTTCCTAACAAACTCAATGTGGAATAACTTGTTTGATTGAAATGTTGTAATTAACTCTTATGGTTAGCCATGTTTTTAGTTTGGTTGATAATGAAAAGAACTAGTTAATTGGGCATTCTATATAGTAAGAATGCATATGTATAAATGCAACACAAAAAAGAATTACCGAAAGAACGTTTCTGTATTCGGAGACTATATAGCGAACATAATCTGGTAGAGAGTATTCACGAGATCTAGCGGAGAATGGAACCAAGTAGTAGTTATTAACGAAGTCGTTTCCACCAAGAGATATGAGCACCATCCCTTCGTTCACTACTTGTCGAGCTTGATTTGGTCCAATGATGTCCGATAATCGAGCTTGGTATTGTTGGAAATACTCTATTTGTTTCCATATTCTTATTATATTTAACTGTGATCATATAGAAACACATTTATAAGTACAATACTCATGATTAGACTATTATTGACCATAATAATGTTATAATGCACATTAATTAAGTCATTTAGACTGTGCGTAATTGGTGACCAAACTAAGTTTGGTCACTCCTGCCACCTCTGCGCCACATCAGCCCGACCAAACACATAAAAAATCCCGAGCAAACACACGTAACCAGGCGACCAAATCATTCTCCTTTGAAAAAACCTTCCCCCTTTGAAAAATGATCGGTCGTCTGGACGACCGATGGACACCTTCGACGCGTCGAAGTGATGTGGGCGTAAGGGGGGACGCGTCTTTTGGTGGGATGTGGCAGGTCACGACCAAATTCTTGGTCGTGCGTTACATTGAGTCTTAGCATTGTCCAAAAAAGGTAAAAGGGTTAAAGGTAAATGGGGACATACAAATTGAATGCCGGTGTCATTAAGGATTCCAATTCCGGCAGAAGCAAAGTTGGCACCATGTAGAAGCTTCTTTCCCTTAAGAAAAGGATTTAGGTACGGCAATGGGGATTCAATTCCCATATGTTCACCTTTAGAAAATAATAGAAAAAAGTTATACTTTCCTAATTAAGATCAATTGCTTTTAAAATTAAATGTCTACCAATATTATATACATATATCTTAAAAACGACGGAATATGAGAATTAATAGCATGTTGATCTAACTATATTTTTTCTATATAAAATCACTAAGAAAAACTATGATATTGTAGAAGTTATTAATAATGAGAACGCAACTGAGAAGGTCTGGGATGTTAAGGCCGTTAGAGAAGCGACCAGTGGGACGATGAGTGGGAAAGTCAATGCCATAAGGTGGCGAGTCGGCTCTTGCGGTGGTGACTAAGAAGTCGTTGTTGCCATTGTCGACTAGTGAGTCCCCAAAGACAAAGAAAGCCCGAGCCTCGGCTCCAAGAGGAACAATGACAAATGTCGCCAACATTGACAACAAAACAACTAAACTACACCAAGAAAATGAACCCTCCATTGATCAAGCAAAACTAAGAACTTTTCACGAGTTAGTTTGTTTGACGAGTGTATGTATCAATGTGAAAAGGATCACGGTTTATATAGAGGTTAGCGATGGTGCACGATGGTACAAAATTAAATGGGCAATTCCTACCACCATCGGAAAGATGCGAAAATGAAGTTAAATATGGATGTGTAACAGGCATACTTTTGGGAATTGAGTGCTTGATTTCACTTTTTAGACATGCTGGAATGCAATTGAATTGTTGGTCCAAAGATGTGAAAAAGCCAAAGTAATTGATTAGGAATTGGTACAATTTGTAGGATAGAAATAGTCTACTCCTCAAAATCAGTACCAAAGTTGCCTTACTATCACCATTTCGTGGCGGACACATGGTGGCGTCGGTCCTTTAGTTTGGGCGGTATTGGTGTCATGGTGGATGATCTTTTCCGGTTTGTAGCGGTGTTTCCATGTATGTATGTATGTATGTGTGTGTGTGTGTATGTATGGATGTATCATTGCAGCCTTTAGTTACATTTTGCATCACTTTTGACTGATTTTGATTAGATTATGTTGCGGAGTATAACATGATAATTATTTTCTTATGAATTGTTGTTTGGAATTGGTACAATGCTATATGACATGTTGTATGGGGTTTGTGATTGATGAGCTGCCTATGTATTTAATTAATGGATTTCTAATTAAATGGCCCACGGCGGCCGGAGAGTAGATTGACGGCAAGTTTCCCGGTGTTGGTTGATCAGCTTATAGATGTGGTGGCTAGCCATGTGTACAGCCTGGTGCCACCTCTCCGTGTATATGGTCCTTTTATTGTCACAAAAGGTTAATAAATTTCTATGATTATCACTAGGGGTGGATTTAAAAAATTCCACAAGTAGTAGCACCTTACGGGGATATAAAGACGAAGATCAAGGGCAGAGGCGTCTCCGAGATTTTACATGCCCTGTGTGAAAATTCGAAAATGAGCCCCCTAAATACAAGATTTTTATAACAATTTGGACTTTCTAATTTCTTTTTCTATTAAATTATTAAGTTGATCTAAATTTTAATATTATATATATATAAGATATATATAAAAATTGAGCCCTTATAAAATATGGGCCTTGTGCGGCTGCAACTCCTGCACCTACTCAAAGACACCCATGATCAAGGGAGATGCACCATTTGCGGGGATCCCACTGCCTGCTCATCGGACGATGTCAGTGGGGGACGCTCTATCGGAGCTCGGGGCAGCGTCCCAAACAATAACATATTTAACACAATAGACTTTATTATTGAATCACTAAGTTTGATTGTATACAGCAATAAGTCCCCAAGAGCTAATTTGTTCGTACTAGATAACTACAAATTTCATAAACATAAAAGATAAAACCCTACAAAACACATACTTTGAGAAAAAAAACTATATGAGTTTGGACTATTTACTATTACTAATACCTGTTTTTTTTAAATATTATTATCGGCTATTGAGTATATTTTTAATCCGATAGTACAACCTTAATATTAAAAAAATCATAATACCAAAAAAAAAAAACTCTAAAATTTATGTCACGGAAAAATTTTTAGGAGAGGATCATTTTTTAAATATTATTATCGGCTATTGAGTGTATATATATTTTTTTAATTTTGTTAATAACATTACTCCAACAAGAAGATCGTTTCATATTTCCACCAATTAGGAGACTAATATAAACAAGCGGATGTTTATAAGGTTGGCAATTAAGACATATTTGTGAAAATTTATATAATATATTATAAGTTTATTAGCTTATATAAGTTTAATTATATTTAATTCGTAAGCTTAGTTAAATTTATATAAACTAATAAGCTTTTATACATCTTAAATAAGCTTTTCCAAACATACCTTTAATTTCATGTCGTACCAATACGAATAACTTTATTTTGACAATCACCAATTTCAAAATCCGGCTTTCTGAGATATTAAATCTAAGACCCGAAGCCTAATTTGAACAGTTGAGAATGTTCATTAAATTAACAATATTCTTGGCAGACCAAATTCTAAAAACAAAGAGTATCATCCGCAATTGGGGAGGGAAAATTTGACTTGTTTCAAAGACGAATGTGTTTTGTAATGATTTTTTTGCACTCTTCCAAAGTTATAATTTGAAGTGATTTCCCCACAAAAAGAAATAAAAAGGGAAAAGGGAAAACAGATTCCTACAAAAAAAAAAATTATATATATAGAACTATTTAATGTTAAAAAGTACTCATATTCTTCATTTCCTTTTACAACACTTTGCATTTTACCCTCATGTTGAAGGCATGATTGTCGTATAGCAACCAACAAGACATAGAGAACCATAATCATCAAGACCAATTAGATCCTTTTTTTTTCGTCAGAATTAAGACAATCAAAGAAACATTACATCCATTAGCATTTTTACCATTTACCTCAAAAAGTTAATACTATTGAAATCGGTTTTAATAAGATCCCAATAACTGTTCAGAGAAAAAAAAAATTCTTACCATCCGCGATTGGAGATTTGTGTTAGAAAACAACTAAGAAATTAAAAATGATATATTAATACCAATATAAAAAAATAGTGTCAATAAATAATTAAATATTGTGTTTTAATTTTTAAAATAAGAACTACTTGGACATATGTGTAAATTTCATATTTTTCAAACATCATTTTCTATACATCAATAATCCAAACATTATGAAAACTTTCCAACAAAGATATGAGATTACAATGGCAACGATTTCCATCATTTTCATTCCATAAATAAAATTGTTCGATAACTACGGGTTACGGCGGACATTACCTAAAGAAGAATGTTCCAAACACTTTAATGAATACCTAAATATAATATAATGACATTGGGAAATGACCTTGATTTTGACAAATTGATGGTAACATAAATACACAATGGAAAATTCTACATAGTCACGATTAGACCTACTATATTGTATGGATCAGAGTCTTGACCGTTATCGAAGGCACAAACAAGCATAATGGAAGTACGTGGGGATATGCGGATGTTGAGGTGGACTTGTGGCAAAAGCATGTTAGATATGATACCGAATGGAGCTGTTAAAACAAACCTTAATGTAATGTCTATTATTTCCAAAGATGAGGGAAGAACAACCGAGATGGTATGACCATATCAAGAGAAGACCACAAACAGAGCCAATTAGGAGAGTGAAAGCTCTCAGTCCTTGGCTCGAGGATAAGGGATAGACCGAACCTTAGGTGGATGTAGGTAGTCAGCCGTGATATGAAGGATTTTAGCTTGGCCGAGGACATAACCTCTGATAGGGACGCTGAAGGACTAGTATTAGGATTGTAGTAGTTTAGATAGGTATTAGGTAAGTTTTTTAGGTATTAGGACATGTCCTTTGAAAAACACGCTTGGAGGACTACAATCAGGTAAGGTGTTTGGTAGGTTCCATCGCGTCTGTTGGATAGTGACTTTTATGATCGCTAGGAGACCTAGGGGTTGTTTGATTTGTCTCTTACGGAATCTAGTTAGAGGTAATTTCTGACCCGGTTACAGGTCAGGGTGTTTGATAAATATAACTTTTACCTCTTATTCGGTCCTAACCTCTTATTCAACCTCCCATTACGTGACAAAGCTGACACATCATTTTTCATGTGGCTTTAGTTGCTCATGCGACCAGACTTGTTGTGAGAGAGATTTTTATTATACTATGCATAATGTGTTGTATCTTATGATAATAAATTGGGTGCAAATTTGGTCAGCAATATGAGATTTGATCATGTGTTTAGTATGACTAGAGAAACCTGATTTGACGATAATGTAGTACCAGTGACCAAACATAGCATTACGAGTAATCTTATAGTCATCTTGTAGTCCGAATACACAAACCCTCTTTCTGAGTTCTTCCCAAAATATTGAGTTGTATAAATGAAGTAGCCAAAGGACATGTTGTTTGTTACATTTGCATTCATAAATGTGTGGGGTAAAAGGGTTAAAGTTTTGATCTACTAAAACGGCTTTCAGGAATCTTTGAATTACTTGTGGCCTCTTCTTTATGTATTTTATGGCCCTATTTGTACCCCACTTTAATGACCATGGTAAATGAGACCCACAATCTCTCTACATGCTTCCATATTTATTTCACCTATGTAAACCAAAATATTCGGTCTAAATTTAAGACACTTTTCACACCAATAAAAGTAAAGTCGTATCTAAATTATGGGTTTTGATAAGAGAGATGATTTACTTAACACAACTTTTATATTTTATATTTTACATTGTGCAAGTTTTATAACTACACTAAGGCGCTAAGCAATAATTATGATAATTGAAGTAACATTATTTGTAGAATTGTAGTCACGATTTAAGATTAACACAAAATGTTTTACCATAAATGTTGGATCTCGTCTTTTCCGTTTTGAATGAAGGTGGTTTATAAATGAGTTTTTTGAATATATAAAAGCAAAACAATATGTAATGAATATATATTTTAAATAAAACTATATATTTAAATATCGATCCCTCAAAATATTTAAATTGAGTACCAACCCGTGGTGCTAATGCTTTGAATGCTAAAAGGTTAGACAAATCATTCATCTTACAGCAAATCATATTGTTTTAGATTTTTACTCACCTAAAGACGAAATTGTTTGAAAGACGCAAAAAAAAAAAAAATTGCATTTTAAACGCGTACACACTTGTGAATCTACTACTATAATAAATCAAAGCCTATATGGCACGTGGCGTCTTCTAAGCCTCCGATTGCCACATGGCAGCCTTAGAGACCACCGAATTTATAATTTAAAATTTTAAAGATTAATTAAATCTTCTAAGCCTCCTGAACTATTTTTTCGTTCAAATCATATATTCCACTAATTTAATTTAATTATTATTGTTTTAATAGTTTTCCTTAATTTAAGTCTTTAATTTCGTAAGGTTGTTTATCCCATAATTCCTTTCAAATTATTTAATTAAATTAACAAAAATAAAAATATTTTCAAATTCAAATTGATGTCATATAAACTGTTTTTATATTTGTTTGTTTTTAATATTTTTTTGTTTTAAAAAAATTATAACGCATTTAAATGCAAAAATATTTTAAAATTTTATCTGTTAATTATTATTCCTATTTATTCGTTCTTATTAAGTCAGAGATTTAAAATTAATTTCCAAAACATATCCGCCTTCTTAAATTTTATAGTTTAGATTTAATTTTTAAGTTTTTCTAATGTATGCCCTATGGGCATACCTTAACTACAATTAATGAATTATTTAGTTTCCTAATACATTTTGAATAGCATTAATAATCTTTAATTTTTAATTACCATTTTAGAAAATGTAATAAATACGATTCTTAATTAAAATGGAAACTTAATGTTCATTTATTGCACATAATATATACCCCTGGAGCATCTCTAAGTAAGTTTAATTATCCCCTATTTGAATCAAAACATATTGACTTTTTGAAATCAATTTGATTATAATTCTATTAATTTCAATATTGTATTTACAATTTATAATTTACTATTTTTTGTGATTTTTTAAAATTTCTTTACATTTACATAACATATTTGTCAAGTGGTAATTGTATATGATAACGTAATAAATTACCATAGATATGTGATAACATGAATTAGAGTAAGCAGAATATTAACTACATCTAAAATTCGAGTTATTATAAAATTTTGAGTAAACATAAGTGATTCAGTAATGGTCTATTATTATAAAAAGAAATTATGATAACAATCATAGCGAAACGTTCAACAAGATCCATCAATTTTGCAAAGTCTCGATGGATAAATCTCAAGCATTGATCAATAAGATCGAATAGTAAAGATTAATCACATATTTTATACATGAGGGGTATTTTGGTCATCTTGGCACTTAAAAAAATTTGATTTTTTTTTAAATTTTAAATTTTTTTTATTCTTATTAGTTTTTATTATTTTTCACTAAAAATAATATTTATTTGATAATTACGTGTAATACTTAATCTAATGTGATTTTAGTGTAAAATCACATGTGATTGAATATTTAATCACATATGATGTTTTAGTATAATTACATTTGATTCAGTACGCAATCACATGTGATTCAGTGCGCAATCACATATGAATCAGTATGCAATCACATTATGACTTATTAATGAAATTCTTTTAAAAAATTAATAATAATAAATAATTAAATTTAAAAATTTAAAAAGTAAATATAATTGAGTTTCTTTTTTTAATGACCAAAAAACTCCTCCATGTATAAAATGTGCAATTAATCTTGATTATTGCTTATAATTAATCAATAGTTGAGATTCGTCCCCTGAGACTTCATAAAAATATGTTTTGATTAAGTACGCAATCACATGTGATTCAGTGCGCAATCACATATGAATCAGTATGCAATCACATTATGACTTATTAATGAAATTTTTTTAAAAAAATAATAATTAAAAAAAGTTAATTAAGAAATTAAAAAAAATTAAAATTAAAATTGAAAAATAAATAAAAAAGTTTCTTTTTTTAAATGACCAAAAAACTCCTCCATGTATACAATATGCAATTAATCTTGATTATTGCTTATAATTAATCAATAGTTTAGATTCGTCCCCTGAGACTTCATAAAAATAAAGGATTTCCTTGAATGCAACCCAACAATCATAAGATAATACACCTTTCATCTAAATAATTATTATACACTGAATTTTTCAAAATATGTAATTTTTTTTAACAAATTTGGTTATGATAAAAAATGTTAAGTAGATATGCATTTTGACTTTTAATATTTTTATCAGGTTATAACTCATGAAAATTTATGCATGGTTAGTCATTTTATTCAAATTTTATATACTTCCTCCGTATCAAAATAAGTGACACAAATTGGCTTATACGTTTTTTGAGGTAAAAGGTTAAAGTAGATGTTAAAATATATTAAAATATATATTTAGTGGAGAATAGGTCCCATTTTTCTTGAATAAAGTGATATTAATGAGTTTAAAAAGTAAAAGTAAGGATATAAGGGTAATTTCACTTTATTAAAGTGGATAATTAGTGGGTATAGATCCCACTATTTTTACCAAATAAAGAAAGTTTTCAAAATGTGTCACTTATTTTGATACACCCCAAAATGGAAAGTGTGTCACTTATTTTGATACGGAGGAAGTAGTTTACTTAACCTTATATTTGACTTAACTATAGGTGAGTTGTTGATTTTGGTTGAATGTAACATTTTACTTAACATTAACTTAAATGTTTTTCAGATTAGTGAATAAAAGTTAGACTTTATTAGTAGTAGTGTTAACATATTTCACTTTAAATAGTATTGTGTTTAACTTGAGTAGAAGTCATGACTCAATTCAATATATTTATTGATTTTTTTAGATTGTTGATTTTTTTATTAGTGAATAAAAATAAGACTTTATTAGTATTCTTAACATAATTCGCGGGTTTTTGTATTGTGTTTAACTTGAGTAATAGTCAAAACAAAACTCAACAATTTAATTGATTTTTATTAGTTAATAAAAATAAGATTTTATTAGTATTATTAACATAATTCAAGAGTTTTTGTATTGTGTTTGACTTGAGTAGTAGTCAAAACACAAATTAATATTTTTAATGTTTTTTTTATTAGTAAATAAAAATAAGACTTTATTAGTATTCTTAACATAATTCACGGGTTTTAGTATTGTGCTTGACTTGAGTAGTAGTCAAGACACAATTCTCTATTTTTGAATTAGTGAATATAATTAAGACTTTATTAGTAGTCTTAACATATTTCACTTTAAATAATATTGTGTTTGACTTGAGTAATAGTTAAAACACATTTCAATATTTTTATTGATTTTTTTTTAAATATTTGTAAATAAAAGTAAGACTTTATTAGTAGTTAAAGTGAAATATGTTAAGACTTTTATATACTCTCTTTCCCTGCATATTCAAAACAATTGACTTTTAAAGTCAAATATGTTTATGATTTTATCTGTAAGTATACATGTGTCGGTTTGACATGTTTTAATTGAAACTCAACCAAAACTGAACCATTTGATCTATTTGTTTATGTTAACCCAAATATTACTAAATTTTCTTTAAGTATTGTAGAATAGAGTTTGGAATAAACCATGGCACGAACCCTTGGAGTTACAATAACAATGTACATTATAGATACACTTTATAATGTCTTATCTTATATGTAAAATCCTGCAATTAGCAATTCATATTTATATTTTATACTTCCTCCGATTCAAAATAAGTGATACACTTGGGGTTTCACGGTTTTTGAGGCAAAAGATTATAATGATGGTTAAATTAGATTAATTGGATGGTTAGTGGAGAATGGGTCCCACACCTTTTGAATAAAGTAAGGTTAATGATGTTTAAAAGTAAAAAGTAAGGGTAAAGGGGTAATTTCACTTTGTTAAAGTAGATAGTTAGTGGGTGTGGGTCCCATTTTTTATGTCAAATAAGGAAACTTTTCAAAGTGTATCACTTATTTTGAATCACCCAAAAAAGGAAAGTGTATCACTTATTTTGAATCGGAGGAAGTATAATTTATACTCAACAAAATGACGAGAATCCGTGATTTTTCACGGGTCATAAACTAGTTATTTTTATAAAAGAAAAGGGAAATGATTATAATCATATTTGACATAATTTTCTCGAAAAAGTTCGTAAACTTGAGACTAAAAGTGTTTTGGGTCTACCAAACCTAAACCATTTCAACCAGGGGTGGGCATTTGAGCCAAAAAAACCGAACTGAACCTAAAACTACCGAAACCGAACCAATAACAGAATTTGGTTCGGTTTTCGATTTATGAGAATTGGCTATATCGGTTTCGGTTCATTTTTTATCGGTTTTTAACCGAACCGAACCGAACCGATAAGTGAGCCTATTTAACAAACACATTAGGAGACTCCTTAACTACTTCTCCGTCCAATAAGCATCCTTTCGGTTCATATCTTCTTTTCAAATTATAATTATCTTGTTTCCTAAAACTCATTGGTTTCCAAAATTCAAACCATCGTAAATTGTTCACATCTTCATAACTTCTCCCCTGTCGTTCATACTTCAATCGTTCATCATTTTATCACCTTAGCCCTCATACATCATCGGTTCATACTACATCGATTGTACATCACAAATATTTGATAGAGAACAGTTCGATGACTTACCCATAATTAAAATATGAAGTTGATGGTTAATATGTGCTTGTTGCAGCAGGTAGTGCATGAATGAGGCTCTCTCAGCCTGTTGGTGTTTTATTTTAATTTCATTGTAAGATAAAATGATACAGGTATATGGTGTTTGGTTTGGAATGTGCAAATTGGTTTTGGAGTTTATTAGAAAGTGGAAGGAAAATTGCAAAAAAATAATTTTAGAGCTTATTGGAGCATATCGATTTGAGACCGAAAACCGAAACCGAAACCGAACCAAACCCGAAACCGAATAAGTATTATCGGTTCGGTTTTCGGTTTCGAATTTTATGTTTTAGCGGTTATCTATTCTACCTGTTCGATTCGGTTTTCGAACCAAGCTCACCCCTAATTTCAACCCGTACAATAAAGCCCCTTCATTTTGGTACTTTTAAATTGTGTATTCCTTTGATACACCTTTTCCCCTTGATGATTTTTAGTTTTGCTAAACCTAATTACTTTTTATTTCTGTTATTGTTTATAAATAGACTTGTGATTGGAGCTTCTTCAAAATGCATGCTTTAAGGATACGGAATTCATTCTACAGGTTTAGTCTTTTTGTAGCAATTGTAATTAGTTAATCTAATTAATCTAATTAATGTTTTGTGGATTTTTAAGATGTGAAATTTGCCATCAAGAATTTCAAAAAGCATTTCAAGTTTTTGTAAGGATTATACTATTTCAAAAGGGAAATAATCGGGATTCAAGTGGCTTTTGTATGTGTGCAGCTGAAGTTTTTGTTGTTATTAAGTGATGTAATAGAACTTAAAAGTTGTAGTTCGTTTTGAGTTATTTTTAAATTTTAAACTTTAAATTTTAATCTTGTGAATGATTATAACACAATTTACACAATTGTTTTTTTTATATTAAGTAGTCAATTCTCTTTTGGGATTATGAAAAGATTACTAAAATTTATATAAGTTGTCCGTGATTTATCACGGGTTATGAGATTGTATAAAATTATTATAAAATAGTAACCGGGCTGTATATTAAAAAAATGTCTGATTTTTATGCCTTTTTCGGGCTCTGAGCTTGGGCCGTATCGAGGTTTGATTAAAAATTTTAGGCATGTTTTAAGACTTTCATGATGGGCTTTTCAAAAAGCTGGATTTAATTAGATGTAATAAAGGTTGTCCAAAACCACAAAATAAAAGCCCAAAATGAAACAGAATCACGTCAAATGAATTTGCATGAAGACCGGTTGCCGGTCTGGGATATTATTCACCATGATCGAGAGCAAAATGGTTTTTGATCCAATTAATACCTTTTGATTTGATTGTTTTTCCATCCAGGGAAAATATATCTTCACGTAAAATCTTCTTATTTTCATAAAAATTATAGTTTCTCCAATTCCATATTAACCAATACTAGCAGGGTACCCGCGCAATGCGGCGGCGGTACCCAGAAACCATATTTCGTGGCGAGCAAGTGTTGTTCGTTTACACGGTAATAATTGTTGCTAGAAATAAATAATTAAACGGAAATGTGGATTTTGGTAAGAGTTGATGATTTACAGCGTCGTATATTTAATGTTATTGGGTAAAATGGTTTTCGAGTAACAGACTTTTGTTATTAAGTGTGGGTGGTGTTACCAAAGTGTAATGTATAGCAAGTGGTTAACACATAGTGATAAGTTAGGAGAGGTCTTGGGTTCGAATCTTATTAGCCGTGATTTATTTTTTTTAAGTTAGAGAACTAACTAACAAAAGTGGAAAGATCCTTAAAATCAAGTTTAAGGAGCTCCTTAAACTTGTCTAATGTGGTAGGCCTAAATGCTTTATATAGTAATAAGATAAAACGTAACGAATTCAAATACGAGATGCAGCTCTAATATTCATATTTGAGGGTGTCCCAATATATTTTGATGAAGTTAAAATTGAATTGGACTCGGCGCCCTACTCCAAATTACTTCCTTAAACTCGTCAATAGAAAATTTGTATTCTAAAAAGGATTGATATTTATGGAACATTTTTATAATAACATAGAACAATTTAAAGTAAAGAGACAATAATGCCCTTCCCCTTTCTCTTATAATGAAATTTGTGCAAGATAGTGAAACAGCTTCGCGATGTAACTGTCGTAGGGACTCCAATGAAAAGGGCATAACTTTTGACCAGGCACTCCGTTTCAGGCGAGTGACACGTCAAACATTCCGTGTCAATGAGGGCTACATGCTGGTTTTTGGACACATATTTGCGTTTTTATGTTTTTTTCTTATTATTTTAGACTTTATTTTAGCCACAATTAATTGAAGTTTTAAGATATTTAATTTTTTCTTCTAAATTGTGTTCTTGAGTTGAACACGTTTTGAAGACCCAAAATTCACGGTTTACTTAAATCAACGCGGCACCCTACTCCAATTTGCTTCCTTAATCTCCTCCATAGAAAAATTTGTATTCTAAAATAGCAACCTTCTCAAGGCTAAGTTACTGAAATAAGGACGTTTAAAATAATGGCATGTTATCTATTGGATCTTTTAAACAAACCATTGTTTCCATTTGGAGTCAGTAAGAAGTAACAGTCAAGTTCTCTCATCTTGCTTCGTTATATTAAATCTTCTTGCACCACGGTGAAAATCAATCAGATCTGCATTCTCTATAAAATTATTAAAATAGAGACTCCAAGCAATTTGATGTGTTTTCAATCGGAGTATATAGTTATATACTACCTCTGTATCACAATAAGTGATACATTGTAAGTATCACGTTTTTTAAGGCAAAAGATTATAATGTGAATTAAGATTCATTAAAATAGATAGTTAGTGGATGAGGAGTCTCACTCTTTTGAAACAAAGTAATATTACGATGTTTAAAAATAATAGTAAGTGTAAAAATGTCATTTCATTATATTAAAGTAGATATTACTGGAGGATGAGTCTCACTTCATTTATTAATTAAGGTAAATTTTAAAGTGAATCTGATGTAGGGTAAAAATACGATCGAATAGATTGACCCGTTGATTCTATGAATACCGAGAAAAATCCAACTAAACTCACGTTGATTCGAGAATACCGTGAAATGGCCTTCAAAACTTGTTCAAACACAAGAATAATTTTGGGAGAGAAATATTATTTTCTTAAAAGTTTCAACTTTTTTTTTCATATAACATTCAACTTCCATTACAATGATTGTAAATGGCTTATATAAGTCTAATGAAACATCACCTAACAATAATTATTTAAAAAAAGTTACTAAAATGAAAAGACAAATGGCTTAAAAAGCCTTCTTAAAAACTAAATTAAAATTATCACTTATTCTCATCACTCCCATTATAAATTCTTTAATTTCCCATGACTACATCTTTAATGAAATTGTCTTCATTATCTAACCCACACCAATCCACATCCATGCATGTATCAACAAGCATCCACATCCATGCAATAATCCATAGCCATATAATGCATGCATCAGTATCAGTTACTTCAAATTTATTAAAAATAAAAAATATATCACTTCTTGTAATATGAAGATAGTGTATTATTTTTTAAATCGAATTATGATGTACTATGAGAAATATGGAGATAAGCTTTGTTATTCTTTCAATTTCAATGATTTTGTAATTATGATTTTGTAATATATCACTATATAAGATAAATTATGCTAATCATCAGTCAATGGTTGACCTAAAGTCAAAGCTTTTCGCATAAACAAAAAGTTTTAAACTATGAAGTAAATATTTAGATTAGATCATCTCCAACCCTTAACACTATTTTTTACACTAAAATCTATAACTACAATGTAAAAGATAGTGTATACATTTTAACTCATTACACTATAATTAATATTAAAAGAATATTGTTTCTAATATTTTAGTAAAATCTTAACAATATTTATATTACTAGTGAATAATGTAACACAATATATGCTGTTACAATAAACACTAACACACATTAGGTTTAATGTGGTATTGGAGCCATTTAGTGTAAAAAGTACAAGTTTAGTGTTGAGTTGAAGATGCTTTTAAAAGTACATAAACAATGTGAATCATTTGTTTTTATATTATATTTTAATGAACAATCTGAAGGGTTTATGTGTAGGATTCATAAAGTGGAACTTGAATCTCACAACGATCCCTCCTAATCAATAAAATCACTATAACAATGAGATGGTTAGAATTATACCTTTAGGATTGCTAAAGATTAATCCACCACTACCGCACCTCCTGAACACGCAGTAAGACCACATTGGACCAATAAAGTAACACACAAAAAGCTTGTGTGTGTGAGATGTGTTCATCGAACACCAAATGTCGAAACCCCTTGGGGTTTTTCTCGACTTCGGCCGACGAGGGGGGGGGGGGGGTAATAAGGGTTTTGAGTGATAATAGAGATAAAGTTAATTATTGTAACACCGCGATTTTCAAGCTATTTAAAAAAAAATTATTTCGAGTTTTGAAATTGCGTGGTTTCGTTTATAGGTTGAACTTTTCCATAACCTGTTTGTTTCAAAATATATGTATATACAAAAGCAGCGAAAATTATATAATATGTGTACAAAAGAACTAAAGATAAGTTTTCAAAAGCCATATGGTGTTACCGGATTATATATCGACCATTACAACCTAGTATAAACAAAAGAACGCATTATGGTGTTCCCTAAAGCTATGTATATTATCCAGTATAGAAACCATTCTCACCGTCATTTACTTGCACATGGGAGGGTATAGGGAGTTAGCTATAAAAGCTAGTGAGTAACGATTAAACATAAATATCACAATAGAAACATCATATCATGTAGTAACAAGCAGTGTTATCCTAACACATAACGATGCACTGGTATAGTCAGTATGAGTCACATCTTGCAGGGTAGCTAGCTCGGCTCAATGATCCATACTGGGGAGTCACATCAATCGCGTTGGTGGGTGAGCAGGTAGCGGTCCACCATTACGTTACGGGAGCACTAACTCCTCGGGATCAGCTGGAAACTGAGAGCCCAAAAAATGTTGAGGGATGGCGGTCCTGCAGAACCTAATATTCGGATACCACGAATCATTATTAATCATCGTTGACGGCACAAGGCCCCAACCCGTTCCAGCCACGGTTGACCCCAATCAACAATAACAAAGTGTTGTTCCGGACACAACACATTTTGCCTACTCAAGCCATATCATCACATAACATAATTGGCCTACAAAAGCTTGTAACATCGTTTATCACAAATGACGTTCACAGCTCAGTTCGTCAAAATAACACAATTATCAATATCACATAACAAACCTGTAATTTCTTCATTATCTTGCTTCCAATTCATTGTTCTTATGTACATTCCAAAGCTCTTAAGAAGTTATACCTAAGAAATGGTATCATACATATATAACATTCTTACTTTGATAATTAAGTTAACCGGTACTCACCTCGGGTCCTAATTGCCGTTCAAAAAAAGAAACCCCCACAAATCTCTGAAATATTCATAAAGCAATCACAATCGAAGCAAAAACCTTTGAATTCTTCACTGGAGAAGAAGAATCCTCTATAAATTCGTACTTCTCCACTGTTCTTCTTCGCATATCGTCGTCGCTCCGCCTGTGGAGCCCTAAGTGACTGGAGAAGATGGCCGGACGAACCCTAGATCTGGTGGCGGAAGTTACTATAACGGTGAGAGTGAGAGAGAGAAAGAGAGATAGGTGGTTGTGAAGCCTTTTTAAAGTTTATACCAGTTACAAGCGGAGAGACGACGGAAGAAGAGAGGTTTTTCGAGGAGTTGGATGGCGGAGAGAGATGGATAAAGTCTGTGATGCTTCGCTCCTATTCTATCTCTTCCTGAAGGAATCGTCAATTTCGTGGTGTACTGTGATGCTTCGCACCAAGGGCTAGGTTGTGTATTGATGCAACATGACAAAGTGATCGCCTATGCCTCTCGACAACTGAAGAACCACAAGAAGAATTATACAACTCATGATCTCGACTTAGGTGTCGTTGTGTTCGCATTAAAGATTTGGAGACATTACCTCTACGGTACCAAGTGCACTATATTTACCGATCACAAGAGCTTGCAACATATCTTCAATTAGAAAGAGCTCAACATGAGACAACGTAGATGGGTAGAGTTGATGAATGATTACGACTGTGATATCAAGTATCATCCTGGTAAAACTAATGTGGTAGCTGATGCCTTAAGTCGGAAAGAGCAGCCTAAACCTCGTCGTGTTCGAGCACTTCCAATTTATTTTCGTTCTAATCTATCTTCCCAAGTTTATGAATTCCAAACTGAAGCCTTGAAGGTAGAGAACATCAAAAGTGAAGCCTTGCGTGGTATGGAAAAGCAGTTAGAAGCGAAGGTGGAAGGAACCCTTTATTTCATGGATCGTTTATGGGTTCCTAATTACGGAAGTGTTCGCGACGTCATCTTGAATGAAGCCCATAAATCTAACTATTCTATTCATCCGGGTGCTGACAAGATGTACAAAGATGTCAAAGAATTGTACTGGTGGCCGAATATGAAGAAAGAGATCGTAGTTTATGTCAGCAAATGTTTAACTTGTGCAAAAGTGAAAGCAGAGAATCAGAAGCTGTCCTGTTTTCTAAAACAGCCAGAGATCCCTGAATGGAAATGGGAAGAAATCTCTATGGATTTCATAACCAAGCTGCCTCGAACGTCTAGTGGTCATGATACAATTTGGGTAATTTTTGATCGATTGACCAAATCAGCTCATTTCATTCTTATTAAAGAAACTGACCAAATGGAGAAGTTAACAAGAATCTATCTAAAAGAAGTCATATCTCGGCATGGTGTGCCAGTCGCGATCATACTTGATCGTGATAGTCGCTTTCACATCTCGTTTTTTGGAAATCATTGCAAAAATCTCTTGGTACGCGCCTCGATATGAGTACTGCTTATCTTCCCCAAACCGATGGTCAGACTGAAAGAACAATCCAAACTTTGGAAGACATGCTAAGAGCTTGTGTTATTGACTTTGGTGGAAGTTGGGATTCTCATCTCCCTCTAGCTGAGTTCTCGTACAATAATAGTTCTTATACAACTATTAAAGTCGCACCATTCGAAGCCCTGTATGGAAGAAAGTATCATTCGCCACTTTGATGATTGAAGTTGGTGATCGTCAGATTACTGGTCCTGAGATTCTATAAGAAACAACTGATAAGATCTTCAAGATCAAAGATCGTATCAAGGCTGCAAGAGATCGACAAAAGAGTTATGCTGATAATCTTCGAAAGCCTCTAGAGTTCGCTATTGGCGACCACGTGTTGCTAAAGGTAGCACCTTGGAAAGGTGTTGTACGCTTTGGCAATAAGGGAAAGCTCAGTCCTCGTTATGTTAGACCATTTGAAATCATTGAAAGAATCGGTGTTGTTGCTTATCGTATTCGCCTTCCTAAAGAGCTCAGCAACGTGCATAATCAATTTCATGTGTCGAACTTGAAGAAGTTTATTCATGAACCCTCGCTCATTGTTCCTGCTGATGAAATTATTATCGAGAAAAACTCCATTTCACTGAGGAACCAATCGAAATCTCTAAATGGAAAGAGCAAAAGCTAAGAAGAAGCAAGATCAGAATCGTTAAGGTCAGATGGAACTCCAAAAGAGGTCCTGAATTCACGTGGGAACGTGAGGACCAGATGCGAAGGAAATATCCTCATCTATTTCTCGTTGTCCCTCCTGTTCGTTCCTTGTCTTAAATTTCGGGACGAAGTTTATTCAACCAGGGGAGAATGTGACAAGTCGATATTTCCGGTATGTAATCTCATTTCATTTCTAGAACTTTCCTTATTTAGAAAGTTTCTGTATTTAGACATTTCTATTTTTGGCATCCAAACACACAATAAAACATCTATTTTTACACCATACATTAGTGTTTGACTATTTTAGTCAACACAACATATTATTTTTCTTATGGTGACACATTTGAGCTAAAACACTTCTTAAAATAGTAACTTTATTATCGGTTACACAATAAACGTATTTGATTAATTAAACGTGACTCGAATTGAACGATGGTTTGAACCCGACACCTTGGTCTTAGACCAACCACCTTGTGGCCGGCCTCCCCTTCCCCCTTGTGACCTATTCGGCCGAACACCCCTTGGGTGTGAGGTTGAATTGTTCTTGATCTTATCCTTGTTCCACATGTTTATCTCCATCTTATTTTGAATGAATCCTTGTACCACTCAATCTCTACCATCTAACCCTAATTCCCCCCTCTATATAAACCCACTTAAATCCTCCTTTTCTCTTTTGTTGAACTCGGCCAAAGCATCCCCAAAACGGTCCCGAGTTCGAGCAGTCACAAGCAATCCCGAACCTCCTTCCGTTCGTCCGATCCCATGAGCATCTCCATTCGGTTTTCTTTTTTGTTTGATCCAAGGTATGATACTGTAACTCTTCTTTTTATTTCCTCCTTCTTTGCTCGTGTTATGATTCGAACCCGAGACCATGGCCCTAGGCCATATGGTCTCGGTTAGCCATAGAAATCGTAGCATGCTTGCATGCATACGTTCGATCGTGTGCATGTGTATGATTGTTGTTTAATCGTTTCGTTATTCGCTTGATCTATAGTCTTAAACCCTAGAATTGTTATTGTTTTGACCAAAAACCCTAGATTTAGAAGTATTACTTGTGCCTAACCCTAGATCAAGCCTTGTATGACCAAGATACCGAAAACTAGCCAAGTCTAGCCATTGAACTTGAACCCTAGACCAAATCTAGCACCAAACCCGAATGGTTTTGGCCTTCGGCTAACCTTAGACCGAACCAAACCCTAGAAACCGAAACCCTAGAATTTTGTTGACTATTTTGACCAATATTGACTTCTAGATTGGACTAATTTTTACCCATAAGTCAAACCGGGTCAAGGCCGGATCTTGACCTAAATCGTGGACCCACACCCTAATACCTAATCGGGCCAAGGCCCGTACTTGGCCCATTCGATCTATCTTAGTCCATCGGGCCCAAACTTTAGTTGGCCCATTGGAATCCAAGCCCATTTGGACCAAAGCCCAAACCTTTATCCCAATACTACCCAAACCGAGCCCAATTAGGCCCAAGTCCGATCCATGACCCAACCTAATCGGACCTAAGCCCAATATTGAAGCCCAAGTGGCCCATTAAGCCCATCTAGGCCCATTAAGCCCAATCTTGGCCCATTAAGGCTAACCCAAGCCCATTTCATTTCCTTTCATTTCAAAGCCCATTTCAATGCTACTATTTTACTATGACTGTACAACATCTATACATTTTCATTATTGCGTTGGCATGACAAACAATTATTATACTGGACTAAGGTTACCAGCAATCATTAACTAGTGGATCTAGACCATGGATATGCAGATATTTATTGGCTGACACTCATCCTCCCAACATTATTTGATCATTACTTGGTTATCCAAGACATCTTTCGGGAGTGTATATCCATAAAAGAACGATAACATACTGGAGTTCAAGTGTTGATTGTGGACTTAGGGGTTGGTATATTAACTCAATAGACTAGCTACCTGTTGGGGATAACAGTCGTGCGATGTCAAACATAACAACTTGTTCAACACTTTTTCATAAACAAAACTAGTAATTATAGATATTCTACAATTACACTTCACTTTTCATATTTATTTTTCATATCATATGACTGTTGAACCTTATACGTTTTCAGTCATAAAACTATTTTCATAACAAACATTTTGGGTAGTAAAGACTTTACTCTTATCATAAACAATAACCCTGTGGATTCACTCAACATTATTGTTGACCCTTTTATATTTATGTTTTTCCAGGTGATTAGGTGCAGTGGAACTGGAGGATACGAGCAGTGGGATTTTCATGAGCCATGAATAAAACATTAAGTTTACGAACAACCATTTCATTTTCAAACAATTTCTATTTTAGGAAACTTTTTGTTTTTTGGAAACTTTCTATTTTTATAAAGTGGAACTATTTTTGTTTCGTTATTGCGTGGTTGTTTGTTTACTTAATTTTTGCTATGTTGTCATGAACGTTACACCTCCGTTGTTCCGCAAAACATTTTAAATGAGGTAAAACTCATTTTTGGCGGGTTGTGACAGATTAGTATCAGAGCTTAAGTTATAGTGAATTAGCAAGCCTAATCTATAACTACAAAAGATTTTTGGGAAAAAAAAAACTTTTACAAAACAAAAATATTCATGGCACGCTGAGTCTCATATCCTGAAGTTTCATTGTTCTTAGATTAGAACAATTGCCCTAGTTAGTATTGCCTTAGTGTAATATTTAGCATTCATCAGAGAGCCCAAAATTTAATAATCTAATAATAATTTCATGCGTCGTGATAAGTAGAATGTCGCCTACGAGTGTCCTCGATATTTCATCTGATTCCGATAGTGATCGTGGTGCTGCTGTTCCAGTAGTCCCAGCTCCCGTTGCTCCAGTGCCAGTGGTGGTACAACCTCCTGTTGTGTCATGGCATCGTCGCCCAAGAAGACGTCCCTTTCCCATTATTCCTAATGGTCCTCCGACGCCAGCTCGTGGTCAGCGTCCTATTGTCTATCGTAAGCGTCAGGGTGGTCTTATATATGTATATATATATATATATATATATATATATATATATATATATATATATATATATATATATATATATATATATATATATATATATATATATATATATATATATATATATATATATATATATATATATATATATATATATATATATATATGTTCGCCTGCGAAACCAAAGCGTGACATTGCTCCAAGCACTCCACGACGTCGAGAACCAGAACCATATGTGATATCAGAATCAGAGCCTGAGGAAGACTCTGAGCCAGAAGAAGAATCAGAACCAGAGGAAGAACCAGAAGAAGAGTCAGAGCCTGAGGAAGACTCTGAGCCAGAGGAAGATGATTAGTAATCTACATTTCGTCTATATTTGTTTTTGTTTTTCTATTACTATTATTAGGTTTTATGTTTAGCTATTTTAAAAAGTTATTATTTTCTTTTATTCAGTATTGGCGTATGTGCCATACTTTCTAAGACTATTATGTATTAGGAATCACTACAACAAAACGAAGCTAATGCAACCCCCATAAAAAGTTGCATTATCTATCGAAAAAGTTGCATTAGGACTAATGCAACCTTTTAGCAAGGGCTGCATTTGGTGGAGTTGCATTAGATCTAATGCAACCTTTTTGTGAGCTAATGCAACTTTTTATAAAGGTGTTGCATTTAGTGTTCAAATGCAACCTTTTTAAATAGCAACCTTTTTTATATGCAAATGCAACCTTTTTTAAATCTTAAATACAACCTCTTTTAAACACATATGCAACCTTTTATAATCACAAATGCAACTTTTTTAATCATAAATGCAACTTTTTTTATATGCAAATGCAACCTCTTTAATACATAGATGCAACTTTTAAACACACAAATGCAACCATTATTAACGAATCATGTTTAAATCTAAAGAAACAAACTTAATAAATAAAACATTTAATTCTAGTAATTAATTCAACAATGCCATAACATACAAAATGGTTCTTAAATGTGATCCATTTTTCAAAAGGTTACTCAAAAATCAAAAAAATACATAAAAAAGTAGTTTCAAGCTTGTTCCATAAACTTTCGCATCTTAGCTTCCAAGTTGTTTTGTTGGACTAAGATATCTTTTTGCATAGCCTTCAAGTTCTCTTGTTGGTTGTCAATATCTTTTCGCATAGCTTCTAACTCGGCCTTTTTTCTTTCATGGTCCTCTTCAATCTCCTTTCTCATTTCAAGCAACTGATCTTTTTCAATTTCAACACTTGCTTTGATTGACTCTATAAGCCCTCTTGGAATCATGTATGATGTATCACCACCATCCACTTTTTTTATCAACTTGTTGGTAACACCTTTACCATAATGTTAGGGTAGAAAACCCGGTCAAACCTATAACTTTGTGAATCTGATGAACAAAGGAATACATAAGTTTAACTTATATAAATAATCTTAGTGAAACTCATCTCATACCGAGTTGGTCGGTATCTGGTCATACTAAGTTGGTCAGTATGAGGTGATACCGAGTTCACGGACCGAGCTCCACATACTGAGTTAGTCGGTATAGCTCAGTCTCATACCGAGTTAGTCGGTATAGCTCAGTCATACTGAGTACACGGACCGACCAGTCCGTGAATGGTGCATTCCTTATCTGAGTAATGAATCAAATCCCTTTAATCAAGGGATGCACTTATTAGAATTGGGAGTTACATATAGAATATGGTTAATTATAAAATCTCTATACATTATAAATAGAGGTTTAGTCTTTAGTTTTTAAGTATCCTTTTGGATCCCGGTTGATCATTTGTGTGGATCACCGGTAACCCAATTCTAAATGTAACACTTTGTGGAGTGTTCTTGGTTATTCCGCAACCAAGAACACATTTTATACGTTTGTGCTTAATAAGAATAATCGTATGACGTATATGATCTTGTCTTTATCGATGTTATTAACAATATTGGGGTTCGTTGTGACCTAACAACTGGTATCAGAGCGGTTCAAAGTTATCTACAACTTTGATGATCTTATAACCCTATATATTGTTGAAGATCAAGTCTTTTCATAAAGAAGAACTATGCAGAATTTTTGTCATATTCTGCGCACGGGTAGAAGAAATATCGGATCTCCTTCGTTAATGGTCGAATCTGTGTGAAATTTGAACAGGAGGTTCTCAACACACAGACACACAATCTGACCGTTCAGAATTGCAATTCGAGTTTCTGGTAGAGAGTTATGTATGGCGCAAAAAGTCAGATTCTATGCTTTTTATTCCTTACTTTCTGGGCAGCCATGGTAGAAAAATCAAATCTCTTTCTTCAACTTTCGAATAAGCGTGAAATGTGGACAGAAGGGTCACCATAATGTGTTTAACGTTTTCACCGTTCAGATCTTCAAAAGGAATCGTTTATTGAGAGATATATATTTTTGAAGATTATTGATGAATATTTATGGTATGTTTTTAATTCTGCACAACTCTGTTAAAACGGCTATTGTATCTTTTATAACCGTTGGATTTTCACAAATTTTGGATATTATATCCATAACGCATACATGTACTCGGTATCAAAATTTCATACTGATCAGAAACGTATACTGAGAGATACATATTTTCAAAGTTGACATTTTTCTGATACCGACTGTCTCATACTGAGTGGTCACTATGAGACTGCTCTGATCGTTTCAACCGTTGGATCAATATGATTTTTTGATATGATGTCGAAGACAGGTATATGTATGTCGTGTAAAAAATTTATAATGATCAGAAGATTCTACATGGAGATATGATTTTTTGAAGTTGCTGCAAAATTTGAGAAACGAAATTCTGAAAGCTGAATTTTACAAGTGAGTATGTTTCACATGTTTTTCTCTTTATAATCATATAAAATAATCTTAAACTGAGGAAATACATAAGTTGATTGATTCTTTGGTGGGGTTTCAAGTCAAAGATAAAATATACCGAACGGTTTAAGGTGAAAGTATATGATTCATGGGGAGAAAAACTCAGTGCGATATATATTTTCTCTTAATATGAAGCTAAAGTTCTTGAAGCTAAAGTGTTCATACTAAGTTATTCAAGGGGGTACATGTCACATATTATTTTACAATCATTTGAATCGTTTCAAACTGAGGAAATCTACTAGTTGAATGATTCTTGGGATACGTTTCATTTCAACTCAAATATACCGGACAATTTAAGGAGGAGTCAATGATTGTGGGGGAGAAAAGTTAATGTGACATATATATTCTTCAAGTACTTAGTGAATAAAGAATATGAAAAGATCTCAAAAAGAAGACCATACAAGACAAGATCGTTATTATTTATTAGGTTAAACATATTCATTTGTTATCATCAGATAGAGGGAGATTGTTAGGGTAGAAAACCCGGTCAAACCTATTACTTTGTGAATCTGATGAACAAAGGAATATATAAGTTTAACTTATATAAATAATCTTAGTGAAACTCGTCTCATACCGAGTTGGTCGGTATCTGGTCATACTGAGTTGGTCAGTATGAGGTGATATCGAGTTCACGGAACGAGCTCCACATACTGAGTTAGTCGGTATAGCTCAGTCTCATACCGAGTTAGTCGGTATAGCTCAGTCATACTGAGTACACGGACCGACCAGTCTAGGGGTGTTGATCGGGTAAATTTTTCGGGTTTCGGGTAGTTCGGGTCGGGTAGGTCGATTTTTTTCATATATAAAATATACCCAATAACCGAACCAAATTAAATTCGGATATTTGGGTATGGGTAGTTCGGATAATAGGTCAGGTACGGTTATATCCAATAATACCCAAGAATTGTGCTTAAACTTTTAATTAACAAAAATCCTATGTGCCATTCTTTAATCTGTAAACCAAAAAGTAAATCACGATAATCATTAGACTTTAACATGTATCAAACTTCAAATAACGGAAACTAAAAAACCAAAATGCAATAAAAAACACAAAAACCAAAACCAAGTTCAAAATCAACCTTAAAAAGTCGTAAGTTTCACAAAAAAATAATAATCCAGATTAACTATATGATAGAAAGAAAAGAAAAAAAAACTTACCTGGGACCATTCATGTATGAACTTTGACACAAATATGAGAAATTTGAACTTGTTTTTAACTAAAAAGAAGGAAATCATGGTATATTTACCGTTGATTCACCATATCACATTTTAGATTACAGGATATCACATAATTGTTTAACAAGAATCCAAAATTTACCTTTCAAAGTAACTCATTTAAAAAATTCGCGTATTCGGGTATACCCGCTTACTTAATATATTACCCGATACCCGATCCGTTATATTTTCGGGTTACCCGATACCCGAATGTTTCTACCCGATACCCGAACTACCCAACCCAATCTACCCGAATATGGAATGGTTCGGGCGGGTAGAATGGTTTTCGGTTATTTTCGACAGCCCTAGACCAGTCCGTGAATGGTGCATTCCTTATCTGAGTAATGAATCAAATCCCTTTAATCAAGGGATGCACTTATTAGAATTGGGAGTTACATATAGAATAGGGTTAATTGTAAAACCTCTATACATTATAAATAGAGGTTTAGTCTTTAGTTTTTAAGTATCCTTTTGGATCCCGGTTGATCATTTGTGTGGATCACCGGTAACCCAATTCTAAATGTAACACTTTGTGGAGTGTTCTTGGTTATTCCGCAACCAAGAACACATTTTATACGTTTGTGCTTAATAAGAATTATCGTATGACGTATATGATCTTGTCTTTATCGATGTTATTAACAATATTGGGGTTCGTTGTGACCTAACACATAAAGTCGACGATATCCATGATGTTCTTTATTCATCACAATCATAAAAGGATCTACCAAATCACTTTCAGCTTCTAAAGGTTTGTAGTTCTTCATTTGCTCCTACAAAAAGAAACGGGTTAAACGGGCCAGCTGAGCGTATTCGGGTCAAAACTGCACATTCAAGTCAAAATATTTTATTTGGGTCAAAACAACATATTATGGTCAATATTGCAGTTTCTGGTCAGACCATCAAGTTCTTAAAAAATAAACAGATTCTAAACAGCATGTAACGCAGATTCGGGACAGAAAATATCACATAATGAAGATTCGGGTCAAAACATCAAATTGGGTCAAAATAGCAGTCAGGTCAAAACAGCATATTCGTGAAAACATTGAATAACCGGGATAGGGGTTTTGGAGAGACCCGCTTCTCACTTTTTCCAGACAACATTGAATAACCGGGAAAATCGCTAATAGTCCAAGTTAAGGCTGCATACATTTTGAATGTCTCGCCTTTATATTTATCGTAGGTCTCTAACCCATTAACCCACATGTCACACCCCGCCAAAAGTGGTTTGCGGAAGAACGGGCGTGCAACTTCACGAGTATACATAAGCATATGATTACCGTAAACAATAAATGTTTGATAAAAAGTAATGTCACCATAATTTAATTTAAACAAGTAGTTGAACCAAAACATTAGTTTTAACTAAAATTTGGAGGTGACATCTTTACAAAACGAAAGCTTGACTCCAATGCATGCGACTCAATGCTTAGCTTAGATACCTGAAAAACATAAGTAAAAGTATCAACAAAATTGTTGAGTGAATTCACAGGTTTTAACGAGTTCAAAATAGTTCCATAGTTTTCGTATGCCATCCTTGGCAAAAATAGTGTGATAATATAAAACTTTAAAAATAGTCTGCTCAAAAGCAGTAGTAGAAACAACAGTTTTCGTATGCCATCGTCGGCAAAAATAGTGTGATGATAATAACGTTAATAATGACCTGCTCCGAGAGCAGTAGTACGATTTTTCTCGCGTTAGTAGAAATAATAGTTTTAGTATGCCATCATTGGCAAAATGGTGTGATGATATAGAAAGTTAAAAATGGCCTGCTCCGAGAGCAGTAGTAGAAACATAATAGTTTTCGTATGCCATCGTCGGCAAAATAAGTGTGATGATATAAACGTTAAAATGACCTGCTCCGAGAACAGGGGCACGATAAAATCGCAAGAAGAAACATGTGACGGTGATCCCCTAAAAGGTTAGCTATACCCTTTTAAGTTAAAATCTCGACCCTAAGTCCATAACCAAAACAACAACTCTAAAACGCATTTCCAATATGGATATACACTCCTCGTGGTCGGTAAACACCGATAAATGATCAATAACGTGTGGGAGGGTGAGTCTCAGCCAATAGTACTATCTGCATATCCATGGCCCAGTCGCAACTAGCTAATGATTATGGTATGTAAGCATATACGCACTTCCATGCACTACATCTAAACCTAGTCCGAGATAAGGATTCGTTGTCAAGTTTCCAAAAATAGTTTCATCACAAATAATAGTAAACGTTTAAAAATGTTGTAAACGTTTATAAAATAGTTGATATGTTTCAAAACAGTTAAAATGTAGTAAAAGAGAGGTTGTGAAATCACATTCACAATAAGGTTTATTAAATACACTGCAATAAATAATGTAAAGATTTGTAAAAGCAGTTGTTATGTTTTTCACCCCAAAGTTGTAAAACGGTAAATAAAATGCGGTAAAAAGTGGGGCTGTGAACTCACCTGATGCAATGCTAGCAAAATGTAGATGATAATGTGGTTTTCCAACCAAGTGATCCTAGCGTCCTTCAACTAGAGATAGAGAACAGAGAGAGAGCTACCGGAGCACGCTGCCTGGTCGTCAGACACATGCCGGGTTTCTTACTTCAGCTTCATGTTCGCCGGAGTAAGTCAAGGAAGATGGTGGTTTCTGATTTCTGCCAAAGAGAGAAAATCGCGAGATAGAAACTCGAGATGGGGTAGCCTTAGACGTCTGGTACGTGTGGAATAAGAATGTGGCGATGGGGTTTGTTGTCGCCGGAGAGATTGGTGGTTGCCGGAGAGGATGAAGATGGTAGTTGCTGGTATGTACGTCGAAGAGAGGCAGACCGGATTTGCTGTTAAAATCACCGGCGATATCGATCGGAAAAACGTAGAAGACAAGTGGAAGGGTGCCGTTTTTCTTTTGTTAATAGCATAGGTTATTAGGATTGTGTACAGTACTCCCGTTATTATCATAATAGCAATTAAATCGGAAAGTCCGTTTGGAAAACTGATCGTGGATGAGGAGATGCTTGGGGTTTTAGGATGTAAGTTTAAGTTTTATAGGATGGTCATGATAATAATTAAAAATAATAATAACTATCACATTTAATTCTTCAAAGAAAAACGTATGAATTTTTGAAGTATAAGTTTAATTATATTAATTTGCTTGTTAATAAATGTTAGGTTAGGTCCGGTACAATTGTCTGGTAAAATATTAAATCTGGTGTTCTAATCGGTTTACAACGTTGATCTTTTCTTGACTGAAAAATCTTGTTTCTTATATAATCACTTTCCATATTCTCATATCGCCAAAATATTTATATAATGTTATTTGTATATTGTATATTCAGTCACATACGATACCTATGTTTTTGTACGTTATTTTCATACTTGCTAGTTTGGTTGAGTTAATGTATCAATACAAATAATAGAAATGATAAAGATTGTATTTTCAAGTTCGATTTGAGTTTGTTGAGTCACCAACTCGCTAAATTTACAGTTCGAAATGTAAGAGACATTGACAAATTGACACGTGCCTAATGATGATATGCATTAATAACACATACTGAGTGTTTTAGCTAGACTTAAATGTCAGTTTGAATGTTTTTACTAATTATATAATTGTACTAAGACAAAATAAGTCACAAAAATTGTCAGGTCAAATACCGGATTTCGAGGGTTGTCACATTCTCCCCTTGTAAAAAAAAATTTCGTCCCGAAATTTAAAACGTTTCACTACTAGGTTGAGGGTCGGGAAAATGACATGAATGGACATTTCAAGTGTTTGCACTCAACGTGGTGCGGTTTATTCTTTTCGATTAAGTGTGTCGGCCATTACGTTTTGGCCTTCCCGAGATTATATTTTATTTCGCCAATCTGATCATTTAGCAACTTGAAGCAACGTCGTTGATTCATGTTAAGTTCTTTCTGGAAAAAAAATATATGTTTGATATTTTTGTGGTTGAAAATTGTGCATTTGGTACTGTATATGTAGTGTCTCCTGATTTTTATCGTGAATATGACGACAATTACTTTAATATCGTGAGTTGTATAATTTCTTTTTCTTTGCTTGATTTTTTTTTATTTATTATTATTGACGAGACGCGTAGACGATTACTTTTCCGTTTTGCATTAATACGCCACCTAATCCATGATGAGACGCGCCACAATATACGATGAAGTTTTTAGTTCCTTCAGGATGAGAAAGCATCGATGTGGTACAAAGTTTGATTTTTTTAAGGGTTGAAACACGGCTTCTTGTTTTTCATTATGAGTCAAATTTCTTGTCTTTTTAAGTTGGAGAAGTTAGGGTTTGGGATATGTTTTAATTTTTACAAACTGTTGGTTATAAGTAGCCGGCAAGACCAAGAAATTTACAAACTTTAGTTGGGATAGTCGGAACATAGATTGATATGTGAGTACAATTTAATATTTGTAGTAGGTTAGACAGAACGTCTATTTGCGGTAATAAATGTGGATTTCAGATTGTTAATTTCATTTATTATTAAAATATCGATATAAAGTGTTTTAAGCACTTATACACATGGCATAATATTTTGTTTATTCAAACATAGACATAAACTCTCTTATGCACTTACAAAAATAATATAATTTCTTGACCTCTTTGACTATATACAAATCATTTTATTTTCTGATGTAAAACTTTATGTAGGTTATATATATGTGTGTGTGTACCAAAAGTCGATTAACTATATATTTTATATGTATGATTGAAATGAATATGTTGTTGTTCATATAATTTGTACATATTCAACAATTTAAATTTCTTTAATGTAAAGTGTAATCGATTTTTTTTTCTTTTTGTATACATTATAAACCTGATACATTTAACTGGTGGTACATTGTTTCGAGTTTCTTGGTATACATTGTTTCGAGTTTCTTGGTATGATTCATATCAGGTTACTTTAAGTGGATTTAGATGGTAAAGTTGATGCGCGATCAATGTAGCTCTCGGGATTAGTTTACTTTTTAGTTCAATTTGACAAGGGTGGTGGAGGTATTAGTAAGTTCTTTTAAGTATATTTTCAAATAGTTTCGTATGATAGGTAGGCCTTCAATTTGTCATTTGACTAGATTGTAACACGTAAGCTAAGGATGATTTATTTACCACAAAGTATTAGTGTTTGTGTTGGGTTCTTGTCATGGTTTTTACACTTGGATCATGAGATTGTCTAGAGGTTGATTGGTTATTGTTGTTCATCTTTGACTCGGAATATTTTCTTTTTCCCGTTTTATTTTTGTTCTTCTCACTCCTTAAGTGATTTATTGTTATTGTTTGTTTCTTCTTTACTTGGGGTTATATTAGTTGCTTCTCAATATTATTATCGTGGCTCACATGTGATTAATTGTGTTATTCGACTTCTGGTTCTTAGTCAAGGTAGACACATGCCCAAAATTGATTCATTTCCATTTCATTTTCTATTTTAATACTAATGAGGTTGGTTGTATTCAATTTGTTTTATTCGGCGCTTCAATTCAATAGTCCATGACTTTGATATCTCTATATTGTACCATGAAATTATAAACACGCTGGCCAGACGATTTATAATATTATCGTACCATATTTCATCATCATTATCACTTCATATATTCATTTTAGGGAAATTTGGAATCTTCTCTCCATAATGTATTATACAAATTTAGAAGTTGTGCTTAGGATTTAATTTTGAGACGCCCTAGAGTGGACGTGTGATGTCTTTCGTGTTTTCGTTTCGTGGCGTTAAAGATTAGTGGATAGACATACATTTGTAAGTCATGCGAGGAATCTTTCGAGTTTTACGATTTGTTGAGTTGGAATTTAGTGTTGATTTGATGATAATCGGGTGACGTACAATATGTGAGATGATTATATATATTGTGTGATTAAGATACGCGGTGCACATAAATATTTGTTTATTGTTGAAGGTCGTCTGATGATGTGCCACCATGCTCGATATTCAGTCGAATAAAGTTGACAAAGTGTCCGCTGCTCGTAGACGTTCGGTAACAATTCTCGAATTCGTGTTTTTGTGTAAGTGATTAGTGGAGTGTAAGTAAGATATTCAATCTAGGCATCTGATGCAAATGTTCAGTTTGAAGTGTAATATCGTCAACTGGGGATTTAAATGAGTGTAATAGGTTTCACCTATAGGTTCACATGTAAGTATCTAATGGAATAAAGCACTATACCTAGGAGTAAGTGTAGGAAAATATAAAGCAAGTGATCTATTACTAAGGCAAGGGGTAAACGAATGATATGTAATGTATCTTTATATGCAATGCCACTCTATATGCAATGCGACTATATGAAATGAGACTCTTGATGTAATGAAAACGTTTTGACCCAAAAATCTTTTTGAAGTTATAGACTAGAATCGCTAGTTCACTATAACCAATAGCTCTGATACCAATCTGTCACACCCCGCCAAAAGTGGTTTGCGGAAGAACGGGCGTGCAACTTCACGAGTATACATAAGCATATGATTACCGTAAACAATAAATGTTTGATAAAAAGTAATGTCACCATAATTTAATTTAAACAAGTAGTTGAACCAAAACATTAGTTTTAACTAAAATTTGGAGGTGACATCTTTACAAAACGAAAGCTTGACTCCAATGCATGCGACTCAATGCTTAGCTTAGATACCTGAAAAACATAAGTAAAAGTATCAACAAAATTGTTGAGTGAATTCACAGGTTTTAACGAGTTCAAAATAGTTCCATAGTTTTCGTATGCCATCCTTGGCAAAAATAGTGTGATAATATAAAACTTTAAAAATAGTCTGCTCAAAAGCAGTAGTAGAAACAACAGTTTTCGTATGCCATCGTCGGCAAAAATAGTGTGATGATAATAACGTTAATAATGACCTGCTCCGAGAGCAGTAGTACGATTTTTCTCGCGTTAGTAGAAATAATAGTTTTAGTATGCCATCATTGGCAAAATGGTGTGATGATATAGAAAGTTAAAAATGGCCTGCTCCGAGAGCAGTAGTAGAAACATAATAGTTTTCGTATGCCATCGTCGGCAAAATAAGTGTGATGATATAAACGTTAAAATGACCTGCTCCGAGAACAGGGGCACGATAAAATCGCAAGAAGAAACATGTGACGGTGATCCCCTAAAAGGTTAGCTATACCCTTTTAAGTTAAAATCTCGACCCTAAGTCCATAACCAAAACAACAACTCTAAAACGCATTTCCAATATGGATATACACTCCTCGTGGTCGGTAAACACCGATAAATGATCAATAACGTGTGGGAGGGTGAGTCTCAGCCAATAGTACTATCTGCATATCCATGGCCCAGTCGCAACTAGCTAATGATTATGGTATGTAAGCATATACGCACTTCCATGCACTACATCTAAACCTAGTCCGAGATAAGGATTCGTTGTCAAGTTTCCAAAAATAGTTTCATCACAAATAATAGTAAACGTTTAAAAATGTTGTAAACGTTTATAAAATAGTTGATATGTTTCAAAACAGTTAAAATGTAGTAAAAGAGAGGTTGTGAAATCACATTCACAATAAGGTTTATTAAATACACTGCAATAAATAATGTAAAGATTTGTAAAAGCAGTTGTTATGTTTTTCACCCCAAAGTTGTAAAACGGTAAATAAAATGCGGTAAAAAGTGGGGCTGTGAACTCACCTGATGCAATGCTAGCAAAATGTAGATGATAATGTGGTTTTCCAACCAAGTGATCCTAGCGTCCTTCAACTAGAGATAGAGAACAGAGAGAGAGCTACCGGAGCACGCTGCCTGGTCGTCAGACACATGCCGGGTTTCTTACTTCAGCTTCATGTTCGCCGGAGTAAGTCAAGGAAGATGGTGGTTTCTGATTTCTGCCAAAGAGAGAAAATCGCGAGATAGAAACTCGAGATGGGGTAGCCTTAGACGTCTGGTACGTGTGGAATAAGAATGTGGCGATGGGGTTTGTTGTCGCCGGAGAGATTGGTGGTTGCCGGAGAGGATGAAGATGGTAGTTGCTGGTATGTACGTCGAAGAGAGGCAGACCGGATTTGCTGTTAAAATCACCGGCGATATCGATCGGAAAAACGTAGAAGACAAGTGGAAGGGTGCCGTTTTTCTTTTGTTAATAGCATAGGTTATTAGGATTGTGTACAGTACTCCCGTTATTATCATAATAGCAATTAAATCGGAAAGTCCGTTTGGAAAACTGATCGTGGATGAGGAGATGCTTGGGGTTTTAGGATGTAAGTTTAAGTTTTATAGGATGGTCATGATAATAATTAAAAATAATAATAACTATCACATTTAATTCTTCAAAGAAAAACGTATGAATTTTTGAAGTATAAGTTTAATTATATTAATTTGCTTGTTAATAAATGTTAGGTTAGGTCCGGTACAATTGTCTGGTAAAATATTAAATCTGGTGTTCTAATCGGTTTACAACGTTGATCTTTTCTTGACTGAAAAATCTTGTTTCTTATATAATCACTTTCCATATTCTCATATCGCCAAAATATTTATATAATGTTATTTGTATATTGTATATTCAGTCACATACGATACCTATGTTTTTGTACGTTATTTTCATACTTGCTAGTTTGGTTGAGTTAATGTATCAATACAAATAATAGAAATGATAAAGATTGTATTTTCAAGTTCGATTTGAGTTTGTTGAGTCACCAACTCGCTAAATTTACAGTTCGAAATGTACGAGACATTGACAAATTGACACGTGCCTAATGATGATATGCATTAATAACACATACTGAGTGTTTTAGCTAGACTTAAATGTCAGTTTGAATGTTTTTACTAATTATATAATTGTACTAAGACAAAATAAGTCACAAAAATTGTCAGGTCAAATACCGGATTTCGAGGGTTGTCACACCACAAATCTTTCAGCTCGTCAATCAAAGGTTGTAAATAAACATCAATGTTATTTCCTGGTGATTCAGGTCCTTGAATTAACAAAGACAATATAAAGTATTCCGGTTTCAATGACATCCACGGAGGCAAATTGTAGTTAACTAACACCACAGGCCAAGTGCTATGTGAAATGCTCATTGTTCGAAATGGATTAAATCCATCACTTGACAACCCTAATCTCACATTTCTAGTTTCTTTGGCAAATTGAGGATACAATGAATCATATTCCTTCCAACTTTGCCCATCCACGGGATGTCGTAAATTTCCATCTTTCGGACGTCCTTCGTCATGCCAAGTCATATATTTAGCTGTTTCTGAACACATAAAAATTCTTTGGAGCCTTGGTTTCAAAGGAAAATGCCACACCACTTTAGCTGGAACTTTAGAAGTTTGTTTCTCGTTCAGTTGTTTCCACTCAGAGGTATGACAAATGTCGCATGTTTCAACATGTTCATTCTCTTTCCAATATAGCATACAATCATTCGGACATGCAGGAATCTTCTTATAATCAAGCCCTAAATCCCTTACAATATTTTTAGCTTGAGTGAAACTAGCTGGAAATTTTGCCTCTGGGATCATCTCTTGTAAAAGTTGCAGTAGATCATCAAATGCCACATTAGTAAGCCCATGAAGCGTTTTGTAGAGAAAAAGTCTAACGATGAAAGATAGCTTCGAAAAATGTTTACACCCGTGGAACAACTCTTGCTTACCCTCTTCTACCAGCTTATAGAACTTTTTAGCATCTTCATTCAAACCATCTTGTACCGTACTTGTTTCCTCAAATGTATCTTTAAACATGTCATTCAATAACTCCTCAAAATTGTCATGTATACCAACTTCATTATCATCTACGATCGTATTTAATCGTATTTGTGATGGATCTTCTCAATGAAAAACCCATACATAGTAGTCTTCTACAAAACCATATCCTTTTAAATGATCGAATACTTCATCTATTCGATACCAATAACGGTTTATACACTGTTTGCAAGGACAGCAAATTTGACCTCCTTTTGCCGCCTTAGCAAACGAAGCATTAAGGAATTCAATAACTCCGGATTCAAACTTAGGTAACCGTCTAGGTAAGTACATCCAATCTCTAGAATTTCCCATGTCTCTCGAATCCTAATTATGTTTTACTAAAAAACTAACAACATTACATTAAGAGTGTATCTCAGTTAAAGTTTATAATTTTAGTTATGTTACACATTTGACTACAAATCACAGATTCAAAATTTTGAACTAATTTTCTGGTTTAGGTTTAAAAGAAGGACTGATTTTCGGGTTTAGCCTTAAAATAATGAGATGATTATCGTGTTTAGGTTCAAAATCAGGAGCTGAATTTCACAGCTTCGAAAATTATATTAGAATATGTTCGATTTTTACCCAAACATTCACATGTTCAAAATGGCGTTAAAAATTCACAGATATATTGTTTAACCTAAATATCACAGGTTCAAAATCTGGTTCAAAATTATTCATCAAATCAAATTTTGATGAAATTCGGAACTCGCAAATCAGTTATCGAGTTTACCTACAGTCAAAATCGAGAAACACTTTGAGTTACCTTCAAATCGAAATTGAATTTCAGGATTACAGGAAACGATGAAGGCCATATGCAGAAAATGGTTATCGAGTGGAGAAAACTATACCTGCGATGGGGGCAAGAACAGCAACGATGAGCAGCAAGTGATGGAAGCAAGTTATGGCAAAATTGAAGTGAAACAACAACTATGCACCAATCGATTGTGGAATTGAAGCCCTGGAAGGAAGAGATGGCTGCATCAAGCGGGATTGAAAGGTTCGTCGTCTTGAAGTCTCGAGCTCGTACGTGAGAAGTGAAAAGAAGGCAGAAATCGGTATAGGTAGGAAAAGGGGGTATTTTGACCTAATTTTTTAAGTACCCTCCAAAAAATGTAAAGTAAATTCAATTTTTTTCAATTGCCTCCAAAACATAATGTAGTAAAATTAGTGTGTAAATTTAACTATCAATTCAATTTATTTAAAAATATACCATTATTTCTATTATATCTTATACCATTATAATTTATATAAAATTAATTTCTATTTAATAATAAAATAAATATATTAGTATATATATTTAAATTTAAAACACAAATCTTAAATAACATTATGCCTTATGCAACCTTTTCAATTAAAAGTTGCTTTCAAGTTAGAGTAATGCAACCTTTTAAATTAAAAGTTGCCTTTAAGTTATAGTAATGCAACCTTTTAATAAAAAGGTTGCAAGTCTTAGTAAAATTTTGCAACTTTCAATAAAAAGGTTGCATATGCTACCTAATGCAACCTTTATATGAAACAATGTGATTTTATAATCAAATGCAACTTATTTAGAAAGGTTGCCTTTAAAAGGTTGCATTAGGCTCATTTTGTAGTAGTGAATGTGTTTAATAAAAGTGATATTTTAGTATAATCTTATTGTTTCTATAAATTGTATTTTCTATACGTCTCTACTACTACTATATCTACGTCTATCTCTACTACGTCTATTGTATATCTATTCCTTGATTCTTATAATAATTATATCTTTTCTTTATAATCCTTCTATAATATTCTTTTCTTAATTCTTTGTTTTGAATCGTATTACTTGTATCCGCAATTCATCAATGGCTCGAGGAGGAAATGCAGAAACTTTTGAACAAATGGTGGAACGCCGAATCGCTGAAGTGATGGCTCAAATGAACGCATCAAGAGGAAATGTCGGTGGTGCTACTAACAATGGAAACAATGGAAACAATGGTATATCATTCGACTCCACAAAGAGAAGATTCATTTATTTTCGCTTTATGTTAACCTAATTTTCCTTTTCTTTCTTTATTTGTTTAAACTTCAGAACCCAATGCTAATCGTCAAGGTCAGTCGTTTAAGACCTTTACGTCCTGTCAGGCTGTCATCCTCTGACCTACTCTGGATCTGAAGGTGCCATTGCTATCATCCACTGGATTGAGAAGGTGGAATCTATCTTCAGTATCATCCAATGTGCCCCTGAGAATATGGTGAAGTTTGCTGCTAGCACATTGTCCAAGGAAGCGTTGTCCTGGTGGAACTCCCAAGTGCAAGTCTTAGGTCGTGCTAATGCTGATGCTATGACTTGGACTGCGTTTAAAGACCAGTTAACTCAGAAGTTTTGTCCAAGGAGAGAGTTACAAAAAGTTGAAGTGGAACTATGGAATCTGTCCATGGTTGGATCTGATATTGTAACCTACACGACTAAATTCCAAGAACTCGCTCGTATCGTCCCTCATATGGTTTCCCCTAAATTTAAGCGAATTGAGAAGTATCTTTAAGGTCTGCACGATCTTATTCGTACTCATGTCATTGCCTTTGAACCCACGACTTTTGAAGATGCTGTGAATCGTGCTACAAGGTTGACTGATGATGCTATGAGAAGTGGATCGTTCAAAGACAAGCTAGTGGTGTCTAGCAAATCCTCAGAGACTTAGAACAATGAAAACGGGAAGTGTTCCTACGACAGCAAACGAGACTACAAAGGGAACAAGTATCAGAAGACTAAGAGCTATGCTTCCTCTAATCAGAACAATAATCAGTCTAATCCTGATTCTAAGCCTTATGCTGGAAGCAAGCCCAAGTGAAACAAATGTAATTGGCATCATGATGGTCAGTGTGAGAAGTGCTACAAGTGTGACCGCTGGGGTCGCAATTTCAGAAAATGTTCGTCCAACAATCCTCCTAAGAATCTTGTTTATTACGAGTGTGGTGATCCTAACCATTATCATAATCGTTGCCCTAAGCTTCAGAACAACAACAACAACCGGAACGATAACAACAACAACGACAATCATAACAACAATCTCAACAATAACCGCAATGCCAACAACAACAATGATCGTCTAATGGTCGTGGTCGTGCATTTGTTACGAATGCTCAGGAAGCTCGCGAAAATCCTGATACCGTTACCGGTACGTTTATCGTCAACAATCATTTTGCTTCTATTTTATTTGATTCGGGAGCCGACTTGAGTTTCGTATCGGCCAACTTTAAAATTTTCTTAAATCTAAATCCTGAACGGTTGAAAGTTAAATATGAGATCGAACTTGCGAATGGCAAAGTTGTTAGGTCTAGTGAAGTTTTTAAAGGTTGTAAGCTTGACATAGATGATCACATTTTCGATATAGACCATGTGCCTGTAGAGCTAGGTAGTTTGGATATCGTTATAGTGATGGATTGGTTATCTAAAAACCGTGCTGAAATTATATGCTACAACAAGTTTATTCATCACGAGTTTATCAGCAACGTACATAACACATTTCATGTGTCGAACTTGAAGAAGTTTATTCATGAACCCTCGCTCATTGTTCCTGCTGATGAAATTATTATCGACAAAAAACTCCATTTCACTGAGGAACCAATCGTAATCTCTAAATGGAAAGAGCAAAAGCTAAGAAGAAGCAAGATCAGAATCGTTAAGGTCAGATGGAACTCCAAAAGAGGTCCTGAATTCACGTGGGAACGTGAGGACCAAATGCGAAGGAAATATCCTCATCTATTTCTCGTTGTCCCTCCTGTTCGTTCTTTGTCTTAAATTTCGGGACGAAGTTTATTCAACCAGGGGAGAATGTGAAAAGTTGATATTTCCGGTATGTAATCTCATTTCATTTATAGAAATTTCCTTATTTAGAAAGTTTCTATATTTAGACATTTCTATTTTTGGCATCCAAACACACAATAAAACATCTATTTTTACACCACACATTAGTGTTTGACTATTTTAGTCAACACAACATATTATTTTTCTTATGGTCACGCATTTGAGCTAAAACACTTCTTAAAATAGTAACTTTATTATCGGTTACACAATAAACGTATTTGATTAATTAAACGTGACTCGAATTGAACGATGGTTTGAACCCGACACCTTGGTCTTAGACCGACCACCTTGTGGCCCGCCTCCCCTTCCCCCTTGTGACCTATTCGGCCAACACCCCTTGGGTGTGAGGTTGAATTGTTCTTGATCTTATCCTTGTTCCACATGTTTATCTCCATTTTATTTTGAATGAATCCTTGTACCACTCAATCTCTACCATCTAACCCTAATTCCCCCCTCTATATAAACCCACTTAAACCCTCCTTTTATCTTTTGTTGAACTCGGCCAAAGCATCCCCAAAATGGTCCCGAGTTCGAGCAGTCACAAGCAATCCCGAACCTCCTTTCGTTCGTCCGATCCCATGAGCATCTCCATTCAGTTTTCTTTTTTGTTTGATCCAAGGTATGATACCATAACCCTTGTTTTTCTTTCCTCCTTCTTTGCTCGTGTTATGATTCGAACCCGAGACCATGGCCCTAGGCCATATGGTCTCGGTTAGCCATAGAAATCGTAGCATGCTTGCATGCATACGTTCGATCGTGTGCATGTGTATGAGCGTTGTTTAATCGTTTCGTTATTCGCTTGATCTATAGTCTTAAACCCTATAATTGTTATTGTTTTGACCGAAAACCCTAGATCCAGAAGTATTACTTGTGCCTAACCCTAGATCAAGACTTGTATGACCAAGATACCGAAAACTAGCAAAGTATAGCCATTGAACTTGAACCCTAGACCAAATCTAGCACCAAACCCGAATGGTTTTGGCCTTCGGCTAACCTTAGACCGAACCAAACCCTAGAAACCGAAACCCTAGACTTTTGTTGACTATTTTGACCAATATTGACTTCTAGATTGGACTAATTTTGACCCATAAGTCAAACCGGGTCAAGTCCGGATCTTGACCCAAACTGTGGACCCAAACCCTAATACCTAATCGGGCCAAGGCCCGTACTTGACCCATTCGGTCTATCTTAGTCCATCGGGCCCAAACTTTAGTTGGCCCATTAGTATCCAAGCCCATTTAGATCAAAGCCCATACCTTTAGCCCATTACTACCCAGACCGAACCCAATTGGGACCAAGCCCAATCCATGGCCCAACCTAATCGGACCTAAGCCCAATATGTGGCCCACCTAGTGGCCCATTAAGCCCATCTAGGCCCATTAAGCCCATTAAGCCCAATCTAGGCCCATTAAGCCTAACCCAAGCCCATTTCATTTCATTTCATTTCTAAGCCCATTTCTTTTCATTTCATTTCGGCCCATTAAGGCCCAATGATCCAAGTTCATTCGATGTCACAAAACATAAAACATAACATTAATCGCATATCTTATATCATAACTAGAATCGCATGTGTTAGCTTAGTCTAATTAGAAAGTTATATCGTTTAGGAAGCTAGGAGTTTGTGAAGGAATCCTCTGTCCTAATTGTTGCTAAGCTTTGCCCAAGTGAGTCCACAGACCCCTTTTTACTCTTTTACTGTTTTATAAACTATTGGGGTGGAAAACATAAACAATGCTACTATTTTACTATGACTGTACAACATCTATACATTTTCATTATCGCGTTGGCATGACAAACAATTATTATACCGGACTAAGGTTACCAGCAATCATTAACTAGTGGATCTAGACCATGGATATGCAGATTGTACTATTGGCTGACACTCATCCTCCCAACATTATTTGATCACTACTTGGTTATCCAAGACATCTTTCGGGAGTGTATATCCATAAAAGAACGATAACATACTGGAGTTGAAGTGTTGATTGTGGACTTAAGGGTTGGTATATTAACTCAATAGACTAGCTACCTGTTGGGGATAACAGTCGTGCGATGTCAAACATAACAACTTGTTCAACACTTTTTCATAAACAAAACTAGTAATTGTAGATATTCAACAATTACACCTCACTTTTCATATTTATTTCTCATATCATATGAGTGTTGAACCTTATACATTTTCAGTCATAAAACTATTTTCAACTATAACAAACATTTTGGGTAGCAAAGACTGTGGATTCACTCAACATTATTGTTGACCCTTTTATCTTTATGTTTTTCTAGGTGATTAGGTGCAGTGGAACTGGAGGATATGAGGAGTGGGATTGTCGTGAGCCATAAATAAAACATTAAGTTTACGAACAATCATTTCATTTTCAAACAATTACTATTTTAAGAAACTTGCTATTTTTAGAAAGTGAAACTATTTTTGTTTCGTTATTGCGTGGTTGTTTGTTTACTTTTCATGAACGTTACACCTCCGGTCTTCCGCATAACATTTTAAATGAATAAAACTCATTTTTGGCGGGGTGTGACACCAAAATACCCTCACACAAGGTTAGTTAACATCCAAATTTGGACGGAAAGACATAAAAACCGAATTTTAAAGAGTACGCGGACAAAAATCCCAAAAAAAAAAGTTTAGGGACAAAAAAAAGAAAATGCAAGATCACAGGGACAATTTCTGACAGTTACCTTATAATAATACTAATTTACTAGTCAAAGTCACTTCATGTATGTTAAGCTAAAATCGTACTTTCGTGCATTTATTGACTATTTATTTATACCAATACTTTAGCACATATTAGACTCACTAAAATTACTTTAAAAGTGTAATATTCTCCCAAGAATTCTGATCTAAAATTAAAACTAAGTATTTGGCTCATTTTGACCAAACAGGTCCTCACCGAAAAAAGAGTCCTCACAGGATCCCACTTATATATATATATATATATATATATATATATATATATATATATATATATATATATATATATATATATATATATATATATATATATATATATATATATATATATATATATATATATATATGGCCGAGTTATATTGAGAACTCTGATTTCAAAAAGAACTCTGAGAACTCCTATTAACCAATCAGAATTTAGTAAATTAATTTTGATTTATTTAATTCATATTAATTATTCAGGGGCGTTTACGACATTTTACCGAAAAAAAAATTGTTTCCTTTTTTCAGAATTCCTAAAATTAAGGAGTTATTTTCGAGAATTTATTGTTATTTTGTCATTATGGTAGAGCCGGTTGTGCATATATGTTTTTTTTTTTGTAATTAGTGTTACATATAGGTTGTGCATATATGTCAAGACGGTTTTGCATATATGTTATCTTTCGGTAATTTATTTACATTGTGTTATAAACCAGTTGAGAATACGTGTTTGAGAGAACATAGATGTATAAATCCCTAAAGTCAAAAAGGGTTTACCGATAACATAGTTGTAACAAAAAAAACATCAATGTATAAAATTGCACAAATAACCTTTACATATCAAAAAAATAACATAACATATATGCAAAGAAAAAAAAAGAATAACATATATGTCCCAAAGCTAACTGCATCTTCCAATTCCCTTTATTGGTATAAGAGCTGAAATACAACACTTGATTTCATCATCTGCAATTTCAATAAAATTTTACTTAACACAAAAAAACAATGGTTTAAAACCCGAGTTTTTAGTCAACCCGTTACCATGATCGGGTCAAGGGTCAACCGGTTCAACCGCTTGAACCGGAAGGTCAATCCGGATTACCTAAACACATAGAAAAATATTTCATAAAAATCACTTCAAACATCAAACATTGTATAAAGATCTATACAACATCTAATCCAAATTAACAAAAACCTACGCATAATTAATTCAATACATAATTGAATTCATATAGCCATATTATCAAATTGCCGTTTAGCCATATTTAGTCAATACATAATTGAATTCATATACTTCTATGAGCCACTGGAATTTAATACCATTCTAATTAAAACCAAACACATTAAAATTATTAAACTCATGTATCAATAATCAAGTCATAATTGAAATAGACAAACCATGCAGTGATGTAGTCGACTATGGTGATGGTAGACGTGGAGAGAAACTTGAACTGTGATTAGGTTTAGCCGTTTTGAAGGGGTAACCGTAAATTAAATATTTTCAATCATGGCAATGAAATATCTATTAACAAACATACGGAAAAATTCGATTTAGTTTGTTACATACATAATAGTGAATATTTAGTAATTATAAATGCATCTATTTCAAGTTTAACAATCATGTAATCAAAGAGATTTAACATAATGAGTTTAGGAAATTTTGCCAGCAAGCGTTTCTTGTTTATTTTACCGATGGCACATCCGGCGACAGTTCTTTGAACGCAACAAATCGGAATAAAATTTTAGTGCAAGTTTGCAAATTGGAGATTAGAATTCTTCTTTGAGATCTTGGGGAAAAAATTAAAATGAGATCTTTTGTGTGTTTCTTTTGGGGAGACATATTGATGATTTAAAGAAAAATATGGTTAAAAGAGAGAGATGATTTACACGATTAAAGATAGAGAGTTGATTTAGAGATAAGTATGGAAACAAAACAAGAGAGAGGGGGCGGATTTCAAGGGATCCATGATTCTAGCATATTTAAGTAACTTCTAAAAATACAATATAGAGAACACCTATATTACCCCCTACGATTTTGTTTTTAATAAATTAAATGAAAAAGAAATTACTAATTTGTGATTGGTCAATTAGAGTTCTCAAAGTTCTTTTAAAAATCAGAGTTCTCAATATAATCATTGACTATATATATATATATATATATATATATATATATATATATATATATATATATATATATATATATATATATATATATATATATATATATATATATATGTATATGTATATATATATATATATATGTGTATATATATATATATATATATATATATATATATATATATATATATATATATATATATATATATATATATATATATATATATATATATGTATATATATATATGGGGTTCCTTTGAGAATTGCAAAAAGTGTGAGAATGTGAGAATCAGCCTAAAAGACACGCGGTGGCATTTTTGTAATTAAGTTGAACTTTTATGTCCCACTCGCTGGTTGAAGGGCAAAATCGTCAAAAATTCTAAATGCAGTTTTGAATTAGATCTTCCGTCAAAATCTTAGCGTCAAAAAACATCAAAATCGTTCTCTCTCTACCCAATCGATCGATCTATCTTCCAAAACCCTAAGTTTGCAGTCAAAATCTATAAGAAAATGTCTACCGATGAGCAAACAAAGCAACCGCCATTGACAAACAAAGGTATTAGTTGAAAACCCTACGATTAATAGAAATTATGTTGTATGATAATAAATGTTTGAGATTTTTGAATACTGAAACATCGTCAGATTATGTTTGAATCATGTATAATTAAACTAGTCAAAGTTTCACATAAATTAGTGATTTTCATGTTCATCGATGATTTTAAACTATTCTGTCCAATAATCACAGATGCTGATCAATCATTTGTGATTAAAACCTAGTGTTTTTTATCTGTTTCAAATTAATCATCGATGATTAATCATTTGTGATTAATCATCGATGATTAATCATTTGTGATTAATCATCGATGATTTTAAACTATTCTGTCCAAAAATCAAAGATGCTGATCAATCATTTGTGATTAAAACCTAGTGTTTATTATCTGTTTCAAATTAATCATCGATGATTAATCATTTGTGATTAATCATCGATGATTTTAAACTATTCTGTCCAAAAATCACAGATGCTGATCAATCATTTGTGATTAAAACCTAGTGTTTTTTATCTGTTTCAAATTAATCATCGATGATTAATCATTTGTGTGATTAATCATCGATGATTTTAAACTATTCTATGCAAAAATCACAGATGCTGAACAATCATTTGTGATTAAAAACTAGTGTTTTTTATCTGTTTCAAATTAATCATCGATGATTAATCATTTGTGATTAAACAACATCTTTGATTTTAAAAACACAATTGTTTTATTAACCATAGATGATTAAACACAAAAAAAGAGTTTAGTCATCGAAAATTAAAAAAAATCATCATATGTATGTTTAATCACGAATGATTAAACTAAAACTGTGATTTTACTTCACAACAAAGACTACCAAATGCACTTTTTATCATAAAATGATTACACAGAATACTTTAATCATCCATGATTAAACACACCATCTGATGATCTTACGAAAACATCGTAACCACATACTAGGTTAATCAAAAATAAGAGATTAAAAACGTTAATCAAAACTGAATGTATAATACCTTGAAGAGCATTCGAATTTTCTGTTGAATTCTCAAAATTGTGAAACGAACTGAATTCAGAAGCATTCACAAAACTTGATGAAGACGCCATTTCAAAAAACCAACCTGCAATAATTAAATAAAAAAAATTAACAATTAAGCTGGAAAAAGGATTTCATAAAAACAAAATTAAGTTAAACTGCGACAATTATCGATTGAGTTGATTTGCGATAACTGATCAACTAAAATAGTTTTATAAGCAAAAAAACCTAAAAAAAACGAAATCAGATTAGACAATTTGATTCATTGCGATGATTTGATACATCGCAATGATCGATTGCGTTGATTTGATAAATCGCAATAATCGATTGCGTTAATTTGATTCGGCTAAAACTATGAAAACGACAACTAAATTAGAAAGAATATAATAGATTTTGATTAAGTTTACCTGAGCGATTTATGATTCAAACTAAAAAAAACTTGATTATGAATCCTTGATTAAGAGAGCGATTTATGATTCAGAGAGCGATTTGTGATAAGAGATCGATTTATGATTCAGAAGAGCGATAATGAATCTTTGACGCAACTAACAGAGTATCTCCAGCACGGCAAATTACCATCTTGCCCTTGATCATTTAAAAAGTGCGAGTGAGGGATGTTTGGAGATGAGAGGCTGAGATCTATTCTCACATTCTCACCTAATATATTAATTCTCAATGGAACTCACTTCTATATATATATATATATATATATATATATATATATATATATATATATATATATATATATATATATATATATATATATAAGTGGGATCTTGTGAGGACTCCAAAAACGGTGAGGACTCGCGAGTACACCTCAGAAACATTCCAAACAATTACGAAAAAAATATATATAACTCCCCATGATTATTACTACATTTGACCAAAAAAAAATTTTGAAAAAAAAATTATGATCTACTTTTTTTTGCGGATCATAACAATGATCCATATTTTTTTGTGGATCATTATTATGATCCATATATTTTTTTGGATCTTTTTTTTTTTAATTTTTAATTTTTTTTTGGATCTTATATGCTGCGATTTTAATGTTTAAAAAAGAAGGTTTCTGAAAAAATTTTGTTTTGGATCATTTTTAGAGTTTTTATAGAGTCCTCACAGTCCTCACCGGGAAAAGAGTCCTCACAGGATCCGGACCTTATATATATATATATATAGAAGTGGGATCCTGTGAGGACTCTTTTTTCGGTGAGGACTCGCGAGGACACCTTATAAAAATTTCAAAAAATTCCGTAAAAAATATATATAACCCACCATGATTATTACTACATTTGACAAAAAAAAAAATTTAAAAAAATTATGATCCACTTTTTTTAGCGAATCATAACAATGATCCAGATTTTTTTGTGGATCATTATTATGATCCATTTTTTTTTTTTTTTTTGATCATTTTTGGATTTTTTTTTTTTTTTTTTGGATCTTATACATAGCGATTTTAATGTTTAAAAAATGAATTTTTTGAAAAAAGTTTGTTTTGGATCATTTTTAAAGTTTTTTTTAAAGTCCTCACAGTCCTCGCGAGGAAAAGAGTCCTCACCGGATCCGGACCCTATATATATATATATATATATATATATATATATATATATATATATATATATATATATATATATATATATAGGGGCGAGCTATTACAGAACCCATTTTTTGCGTAGAACCAAGCAGAACTCATCTATGAATATTAGAATTTAGTAAAAAAATATGCAAAACAATAACATTTAACCCAAATCAAACATATACTTTAAGAAAATCATCAAAAATACTGAAAAACATATATGTTCAAATAATGCAAAAATAACTCTTATGTATATATACATGAAAACATACATGCACAAAAACATATATGTTTTCGTGCATGAATAACATATATGCATGGGGGTCCCTCGTTAAATCACTTCATTTATCTTCCATGATCATTTCATTTTGAAACTCAATAACGTCCCACTTTAGTTACAACACAAAACTTAAGTTATTACATAACCAGACATAGTTTAAATTAAAAACAGTTTTACTACCGTTATGGCTAGGGGTGTAATCGAGTCGAGACAGCTCGTGAGTTACTCGAGACCGACTCGAAAAATACTCGAAATCGACTCGTTGTGAACCGAGTCGAGCTCGAGCTCGAGCTACTCGAGTAGGGTTTCGAGCCGAGTTCGAGTTCTAAAATACACAGCTCGTTAGGCTCGCGAGCCTTATCGAGCTTTTATTTAATTACCATTTTACCCTTTTTCCATATACATAATTACCTTTTACCCTTTTCCATGTACATATTTACAACAAAAAAGTTCATTTTTTAAAAAAATATGAATTTTTCGAGCCGACCCGAGTATCGAGTCGAGTTTCGAGTTTTCACCGAGTCGAGTTCGAGCTTAAAAATGGAAGCTCGTCGAGTATCGAGTCGAGTTTCGAGCTCGAGTTTTATTTGGCGAGTCGAGCTCGAGCTTGGCAGAACTCGGCTCGACTCGACTCGTTTACACCCCTGGGTGGCTTAATTACAAATTATATCCAAAAATCAAAGCCACGGTCAACCATACCAACAAAACACCCCTTGACCCGCCCAACTATCAAACCTGCAAAAGAATCAACGAGGTGGGGGATTACCACAAAGCTAAGTGAATGAATAAAACATCTAAATTGTATAAACACAACAGATAAGACTCACATAACTAATTATAGTTAACCACAAATACAGAGGACGACGGTTCGGCTGAACCCTAAACCATTGTTGGCCCAACAACGATAACCGAAAGGCCCCTTTACTACATTGGCACGGTAAAGCCTCCTTCAAATGCAACGAATGCATCCAAGGTCCAAGAACGCGTTATCCAATAGTAACCGATGGCCCAGTAGAATTCACCCATTACTGACCTCTATCCACCCGAATGAGCATTCAATCGAGTAATTAATAATTGTCATTAATTACTATACCAAATAAACAATCATTAAAAATAACGTAGCGAAAATCTTGCTAATTAACAAACACCTAAACAAAAACCAAATCGAAAAACGATTTCTGTAGCCAAACAGCCAAGTTCGTGTCACGAACAAAAAGCTTCGTGTCGCGAACAAAAGTTCATGCTGCACAAAAATGACTTTTTGTTCGTCTTCGCGACACGAACCCCCCAGTTCGTGACACGAACCACCTGTAGATGTCTAAAATCCGGCACTTTTCAACCAAATGTGAAATACCATCTACACCATTATAATCCATACAAGTTGTAGGCTAAACCCACTCACCTTAGCACCGCAACTTTATCAAAACTCAGTATTCTTATATTACTGAGCTTGCTTCCCTTTTCCTGTATAAAATGAATACCGAATTAGTCACTAAATTCCACCGAAAATGACAATTATATAAACTTATGACCATAGCATATATTGCACCATCTTTAAGACCATTTACTTGCAATTCTAATTGACACCAACTAATGCAAAACTTACATATACTAAGTTTGTAACATCTATCAAACCAAACTTGCACATAAACAAGATTAGACCATTTAGGCCCAAACGGGTCAAAACTGCACAATTAGCACATCATTTCCAATATCCAAACTAACATGTCATTGAGCATCTAAATATCGTTTTTTAAAACATACATTGTCATATAAAGCCAAGTTAAATTCCAGATTTGACTAAGTCCCCAAAATATCGCAATTAAGTTACTAGTTTTATACCAAAAATCACTACTTAGCCAAACACTATCAATTTTCTCCAACAATTCTTCATATTCCATGACTTTCACTTTTAATAAACTAGTTAACACTTTATAAGCATACATTTAGCATAAACACAACAATTTCAAGAATTTGGGCAAAACCCATCTTCTTCCTCAAGAACCCTTCAATGGAGAAATCATGAACCCTAACTAATCCAAGTTTCTATAAGTGAATTTCACCCCTAAAACACTTAATAAACAGAAAGAAACCATAAAGATTCATCAATTAAACATTTTGAGTTAAAACTTCACAAAACCCATCAAAGCTTCAAGAACCCTAACTTTTCTAGCAAGAACAAAGAAAAATAACAACACTTATAGCATAAAACCTTGTGAGGAGATTAATTCCGGAATTTAGAGAAGAAGAAGGAAGAGATTCACGCTAGTTCTTCAAGCATGCAATAGTTCTTCAAGAAAAGGAGTTTGTGAGGGTGTGTGTGTGTGTTTGTGTAGATGTGTGCAGGGAAAAGAAGAGAGAAGAGGGTTTTTGGACACCTCTTAAAAAAATGTGGCAAGCAAAGAGGAAGGCTGTCAAATTAATTAAACACAGTATAAATACCTGTTATCTGATTCATAATCGATTTATTTAAAATAGCTAACTAACTCAGATTTTCACAATGAAGATATATATGGAATTGAAATTTAAAAATGATCCCGGATATGTAAAAATCATATTAATATCTAATAATTCAATTTTCACTAATTTTAACCCCTTGGTTAAAATACAATTAATTTCAATTAATTCAAATAAAATCCAATAAATATTAAACAATTAGATATTATATACCGAAAGCAATAAAATATTCTAGGTCGGGTCTCGGGGTGTTACATTTTTAGTTCTCTTATCAGTTTTCATAATTTTTATATATTTTTAATTATTATTATTTTAAATTATATATATTCTTTATTAAATTATTAGAATAACTACGTACCGATCACTCGCGACTAGACTCGATTTGAGGATGTTACAATTATAATTAAACTTCCTTTTGTCACTTATAACTCTTACACACAAGAAACACTCGAATTAAAATCGACTCAAAAGCTCGAATCGTACAAATTTTGTAGCATGCGTATGTTCCACCAAAACATGCCTAACTCCTATACCGTAAGCCCGACCAATCCCAAATTCTTACAACAAGTAAATAAGACATCACTCTACATTTCATCAGAAGGACTCGTAACCTGAAACCTACCAGAAGGGTCCCGAACAGTCCCGCAATAGAATTGTCCAGTGCTGAAATTCAGCATCGCAGTCTCTCACGTTTCCGCCCGTAACTCTTAAACCGTATTTCGGGTCACAGTGCACATTATATCAACGGAAAGACAAAACTCAGAACTACAAAAGTCGTGAAGACTCGAGGTTTTGACGTCCCGGCCCGTAGGTTCGATCGTTAGGCTCAACGGACTACATAGAAACATACAGGTTTTGATGGAAATCATTATTTTAAAAAAAACTATAGATATCAAATATTAAAGTTCACGTGTGAATTGTCATTTCAGAAAAAATTAATTTAGCAAAACTTGAAATAAATAGCTTCCGGTGGGGATCGAAGCCGGGGTTCTGGCAAAGGGGGTAAATGTGAAAGGCGCGCGACTATCATTCTCAATTGAAAACCAAGAACCCATAGGGTTCGGTTTTCTCCCTTTCGATCACAACAAAACCCGGTTAAAGAAAACGTTTAACAATTTAATCAGAAAGAAAAACCACGCTTTAAACCATAAAACTCGACAATCCAAACAATCAAAATTCAGAACCCGGGAGACCCTGGTCCTTGGCTCGGTGATTAAACAACCCCTCTTTTATAAAATGATAACAACCAGAACATTAACAGAATAAAAAATTAACAAGAACGAACATCCCGACGTCCCAGCGACTCATCCCGACGTAGCAGGCGACCAAACTCATTCTCCTTTGAAATCAATTATTCGCTTTGAAAATGAAGCGACCCACAACGGTAGCTCCAACGACCGAATGGTGCTAGCGACGCGTCGGGGGTGCGAGAGACATAAGGGAAGGAACGCGTCGGAGGGGGCGACCAAATAGCGATCAAAGGATGTGACGTTGCCGTTACGCATAGTCTAACAGTTCGTATCGTTGACAATGTTAGCTTATGAGAAACGTAAAATGATTAGACTATGGTTTAACTTAACATGTTTTGAAATTGCGCCATTTTTCTTTTCCTATCAAAAAACATTAAAAAAAATAGTTTTGATTTCTTTTCAAATTAGTAAAATGATTAATGAGTTCACTAGTTTCTTTTGAAACAACTAAATATTCATATTTTATCACTTTACTCGTAAAATGATTAATGAGTCTACTATTTTTTTTTTATAATCCACCTATCTTTTAATTTTAACACTTTCATTATTCAAATGAGTATAAAGCAATATCATTTCCTCTTTCAAGTTAATCCTAATATGTACATATTTTTAAAAATATATCGATACTTTATCAAATGGGATTATGCTTAAATTGCAAAAATACCCATGTAAAATGCATTGTATTTAGGGTAAATTACAGTTTTTGTCCCTGACCTATGGCCGATTCGGGGTTTTTTTCCCTAATCTTTTTCCTTTCGTTTTTTTTCCCTTAAGTTTTTCAAATTCTGAAAATTTGTCCTTCCGTCCAATTTTGGCCGTTAAGTGACGGTTTTTTTTGTCCATTTTACCAAATTACCCCTATTTTAACTCTTTTTATTTTTATTTTTTTAATTTTAATTTTTTTTATTCCTCCTTTCTTCATCTTCACGCTTGAAGGAACCTAATACCCCAATTTTAATTCTTCATCACCACCAATTCTTCGTAATAAACAAATCCAGAAATTCAAAATCAAAATCACAATCAAATCAGTCATCTATTACAAAGCAAATTGCGATAAAATCAAACCTTATTTTTCAAGCTTCCTCAAGCTTCACCGTTGCCCGGAGATAGTAGCGATGTATAAATCTGGGTTGCGATGATAAAATCAAGCAAATCGCGATAGATATGGGTTTCGATTTCGATTTGGGTTTCAATTTATAAATCTGGGTTGCGATGTATAGATCTGGTTTTGATTTGGGTTTCCATTTCCAACCATCATCGACCATTTCATTCTTTCATCTTCGGATCTTCATTCTTCAATTCATCGCAGCGTGTTTTCATCTTCAGCTTTCAATTGGACTAGAAACTTGGGTATGTTTCCATCTTCATAAACACGATTGATTTGATTTATTTGATTTCTTCAGTGTGTTTTCATCTTCAGCGTGTTTTAATCTTCAACGTGTTTTCAGCGTGTTTCCATTAATTTGATTTATTCAGCTTTTAGTAAAACCTAATCTCAGGTATGTTTCCATCTTCATAAACACGATTGATTATTAATTGGTGTTTTTTATGTTTTTTTCGAATCCCTAATTGTTAGAATTGATAGTGCGCTTTACGTGTTTTCAATCGCGTTTGTAAATCGGACCACTGTTTGACGTAATTTCCTGATTAAGACTAATTCCTTGCGAATTTAGCTAGTTACTGATTTCAATTGGACTAGAAACTTGGGACTAGACTTTGAAATTGTTGAAGTTGAATATTTGAAGATGGATGAACTAGACTGTGATGAGGCTTGTTTGTTTTAATGGTACATGAGCAAGTGACGATTTAAACAATATGTTCTTGGTATCCTTGTAGGGGGTTACGGTTTGTGGGTGTTGAGGAAGAAGATGAAGAACATGAAGAGCGAGGAAAAAAGACGAAAATACCCTTAATTTTTTTGCATTTTTAGTCATTTAACGGCCAAAATTGGACGTAAGGACAAATTTCCAGAATTTGAAAAACTTAAGGGACAAAAAAACGGAAGAAAAAAGATTATGGACAAAAACCCCGAATCGGCCATAGATCAGGGACAAAAAATGTAATTTACCCTTGTATTTATATGTTAACTAACTTATCTTACACTCTGGTTAGGCAAGACAAGTTGAGTGTTGTGGATTGGTAAGCCTTCCCTTGTACATTAATTCCCACCTTTTCCTCCATACGTAAATTTGAGGCAAAGAAACCTAATATCATCACCGGCAAGCAAAGAAATTACGCCATAAATGTAGACGTGGAACTAATCCACATAAGGTAGCATAGAGATTTGGTGCACTTATTGAACGCAAAATAATACTCCCTCCGTCCCTAAATAAAGTTCCCATTTGTGTTGGGCACAACATTTTAGGAGATGGTTAGTGGTGGGGTATTTGGTATTACTTTTGAATAAAATATAAGTTTTGACTGGAGAGAGAAAGTGTTTTAAGAGATAGTTAGTGGTGGAAGTATTGGTAATAATATTATTATATTAAGTGGGTCCCTTAAGTTTGAGAAATGGGAACTTTATTTAGGGACAAAACTTGAAGGTGAAATGAGAACTTTATTAAGGGACGGAGGGAGTATTAAATACTAGCAACTTGTACATCGTCCTCGGTTTCTTGAAATCGAAACATCTGATTTTGCACCTAAAAAGATAATATGAAATTAATCAATTAAAGTGTCTTCTTATGTTTTTGTGCATTATTGGTAATCGTAGAGTTATTGCTCATTTATATGTATATTTATATAATTATATGTGCATTCTTTCTTGAACAGTTCCTAATCCGCTGATCTACTCATCTGCAACACATTATATCAAAATTCCAATACCAGTAAGCTATAAACCTTGGATATATTTATAGAGAGTTAATTTTCATACTACAAATATTGATGTCTATACCACACTGTACAACTATTTCCGGAGACTGTACAACTACAAAAGCATTTGTTGTTGTACATGAGTTAAAACATGTTGTACAAAAAGCACTACCTATATGTATATGTACATACACGTACGTTGATACTTTGTACGCAAGGTTTGGTTGCGAATATATAAAAAGAAAGGGTTAATTAGGTGTTTTTTATTTTGAATCTGTTAAATATCTATAATGTTTTCTATGTCGGGAGTAAAAGATGTGGTCATATCATCTGTAACCAGAAGCTACGAGACTTCTTGTTTTGTGAATAAAAATAATATCCGAATGAGTTTAATTCTCGATATTCATATAAGAATTTTAAATTGTTAAATTAACATAATATAGCAAAAAAAACATATAACACGACCCATTTAGCTAATTGTGTTGACGGGATCTAGTGTTTCGAGTTGATGAAGTGGTGTCAAGTCAAAGTGTAACACATTATTTGAATGGATCAAATGCGGTAGCGAATTTAATATAGTGGCACGGGTTAAAAGGTTGGTGGGTTGTAAACGGGTTCATATTCGAACCTAATCCGTTTTACAACTGAAAAGAAAATCGATTATAAACTTAAAAACCAGTTAATCGATCCGAAAAAATTAAAAACTAAAACCGCTAGAAACTGAACTCGAATGGTTTGACAATTTGAAAAACCAAACTTACAGTTTAGATTGTAGTACTAGATATAAACCGATCCACATTCATCCCGACTTTGAAGCATTAGAATAAAAAGATCACAATATTGATTGTTTGCTTCAGTTTCATATTCATATGCATCTTTGTCAAATTAGCTCATCTAGCGCATATAAATCAACTTATATTCATCTATATCATTACATATTTAAGAAATCAAAATGTCAACTTTGTAGACTTGTCATTTATATATAAATATAAATGGGTTCTGAAACTAATTCTTCACTTTATTATAATTTTCGTTTTATGAGATTTTCTAATATGTACCACATAGAAATATTATAGATTGTCTTATATGTCATGCTTTTAATTCATTAAAAATCTTTATTCTCAATTATGATAGGGGTAAAAAACGGTATAACACAAAAGTATTAATAACTTATAAATATTATATTATTTTAATTAATAAAAAATTGGTTTATTAAACGTTCGTTATTGTATGCCCATGTATCACGCATTAGCAAAACCCTTGGCAGTATACTTAAAAGTTGAAAAGTATAAGAAAATGAAACATTAATGGCAAATATAGAGAGGTGGATAGAGGCAGATGCTTGTATTCAAGTATTCTATGCTTAAATATAAATGGTGGGTAGGTTGAGTTTTAATTACACCCAATTAATTCACTCTTCTTTTTCTATATCTATTTTCCATTGAGATGCATGCCATTAATTTCTTTTTCATTCAAAAAATCATCATAATGACAATTACATTAATTCACACACACTCAAACACACACACAGATACAGGTCTTATGGAGTTTTCAGGAGTACAATCATGATAAGTGTTTGAGCTGTATGCTCTCTCATCTGCACCAAATTAAACCAGCCAACCTTTCTTTCTTTGCATTTACACCCCCCACATATACTGTCATTTTCCAACTTCCTTTCTTTCTTCCTCAACCTTATAATTACAAGGTCCAATTCTTGGCCCTGAATTCTTTTGTGATTTTTCCTAGTTTTTAAAAGCTTTCTTGCTTTCTGGGCATGCATTGAGTTCATGAAAAATATGGTTGGATCAAGCAATCTGGTTTCAAGACTTGTACTTTTGCATATATGGGTTGTACTTTTATGCAATAGTGGTAAATCTGTTTGGTGTTTGAATTACACAAAGTATAGACAAGTAGGAGACTTGAGACTTGCAAGAATTCAGAAGCATTTGGATACTCTCAACAAGCCTCCTGTTTTCTCCATTCAGGTAAACTTTATCAGAGTTAAACACTCAACTTTCCCCTGTTACTTTGAACAGAGATCCCAGTCCGTTTACCTTAAAGATTAATGGTTTCCTTAACTTTGTTAGAGTTCAGATGGAGATATCATTGATTGTGTTCATAAAAGAAAGCAACCAGCTTTAGATCACCCTCTTCTCAAAAATCACAAAATCCAGGTAATTAATTAAGTTGCTTGTACGTTACACAATAACATGTTGTACATTTGCTTGATTAATCACAACAGCGATGCCCAGTCCTGTCAAAAAGATGTAGACACTCGTAACTCTACCCATCAATTCAACTTTCGACCAAAAAAAGACATATTCGTAGCTGTATTTTCATAAACTTTTAAAAATACATTAAATATTATACTTATAATGTAACTTTTATTTATGTACATCTTTTTATGTTTCAACTTTCAACTACCAACAACTGAACTTTTTGATCCTCATCCATATAAAGTTAATATTGCAATTATATATTTATTATATGAATTAATAAATAGATAATTTAATTAATGCAGAGAACACCACCGGAAATGCCAAAGGTGAGATCAATGGTAAAACAAGAGGAAGGAGATGGTAGTGGCAAATCTGCAAATATTAGCAAAAATGAAGGGTATATAAGAAGAGGTGCTTGGCAAATGTGGCATCAAAAAGGTGAACGTTGTCCCAAAGGGACAGTTCCTGTGCGGCGTAGCACCGTGCACGATGTTTTAAGAGCAGATTCGTTATATGATTTTGGCAAGAAACGACGTCGTAGTGCACCTCTTGCTCGACGGGCTGATGCCCCTGATGTTGTCAGTGGCAACGGCCATGAGGTATGTTATTTTCTACGAACGTATACATACATTATTATGTATGTATGTGTAATTACTAATTAATGGAATAATGACAGTTTTGAATAGAATTTGAATTCGTGTATTATTGATAATCTTTTTAATTAATATTTTTCTTTAATATTTAATTTTTTTTAACGGCAAATAGGGGAATATATTTAATGTTAAAATAAAATTTATGCTTTTAAAACATTGTTTAAGCAATAATTACAGGTATCTTAAAGTTGACCATGTACATGTGTGAGAAGCTTCCATATGAAAATGTGTATTACACACTCCACCAAAAACAAATGGACACTTTGTACAAAATAAAAGTAATTGACTTTCTTAAAGAGTTGAAGTAATACGTTGACCCTTTAACCTTTTCACACTTTGATATATGATAGGTATTAAATTTATGACCTAATTTAATATGATAGCAAAATCCATCATTTAGTTTTTCTAAATGTTTTGTAATTTATACCATATTATCGTCTCAATTTATATAGACTGTACATGATTAATTTAATTAAATTATAATAAAGTTTAAATAGTGTTCTACCTAGGTTACTCAAACCATATTTTCACTATATAATAATAACAAACTTTTAAAAGTATTCATATCATGTGAAATTATTTTATATTATAGATTACCATATCATCTACCCAAGGCTTGTAGTCTAGTGGTATTCAAGGAAGATTTAAGGTGTTGCACATGACCTACCTATTGGTCATGGGTTCAAGTCCGGTCGTGGACAAAAAGGTGGAAGGTTCGAGGGAAGACATACTGCCCCTTGTGGATGTCACTGTCTAGGCTCGAACCACTAACTTACTAACTTGCCGTTCAAAAAAAAAAAAAAAAGATTACATATCATCTTATTTAATTTAAATTTATATATAAAAACTAATTAATAATCTAAAAAAGGCTAATATATTCATTTTCGTTAAGTGTGGGTAAAATATTGTCTTTTTAGTTTTTGGTGACAATTTATATAAAAATTTGTGTTACAAATAGCTACACAAACTACCATTACACAATTTGTGAATTTATATATATGTACTTGCCGTTCAAAAGAAAATATGTTGATATTTCTCGACAACTCCTTTACTCATATTTCTTATGTAAGTAAAACTAAAAGTGTTACAATTTATTCAAGTTTTTTTTATGCATTTAGATGCTAAGACGATACATGCAATAGATGAAAACATAATTTGAAACAATATTAATTAAAAAATAAGAACCTTCGAAGAATCTTAATTAAAAGTTAAGACTCCAAGTATATATGCATTATATATTTCAATGTAATTTGATGATAAAAATGTATTTGTGGGTTTTGATAGCATGCGATAGCATACACGGGAACATCAGGTGAGATTTACGGGGCAAAAGCGACAATTAACGTGTGGGACCCGAAGATAGAAGTTATAAACGAGTTCAGTCTTTCTCAGATTTGGGTTCTTTCCGGGTCTTTCGATGGCTCTGATCTCAATAGCATCGAAGCTGGCTGGCAGGTACCTTAATTGATTTTTAATTATTTTTTTCATTTTCTAATTTTAAAAATGTTTTTCTAATATATAGCCAGAAGAATATGTATTAAAAATAAAAATATTTAAAACTTTCATTAAAATTAAATAAATTGCATAATACATATCAGAAGATTAAAAATAAATTGTTATTTTTAACAGCGAACACACACTTTATAAACTACTTATAAATCTAAATCATTGATCCTAACTGAACTTAAATTTAAAATCACATGTCACACTTTCTAACACCTTATAACATTCATCTACAAGTCATTTCGTATTAAAAATAAATTGTTTGACATTAAGATTTTGAAGTGATGACTTTTTTAACATGATAGAACTTTGGGCTTAGTGTACGTACTTCTCGACTTCTGATATTTGAATATTACTAAATTCTTGAAACTGTTAACATCACACGTTCTGTGTCAAAGTAATTCTAGAATTCATAACTAAACAATTAAAAAGAGCACTTAATTTTATATAAAACAGCAGATCAATAGTCGATTAATGTATAAATGAAAGATTTATAAATGCTAAAAAATCACAAAAATGTACATATGGATATCGAATATCTAAAGCTTTGATTCTTCTACTAGTCAGGTCAGTCCGGAGCTTTATGGTGACAGTCGACCCCGATTATTCACTTATTGGACGGTAATTTCTTTATTTCCCTCTTTTCATTTATGTGTATGTGTGGGCACACATTCATACTTCATATACTCAGTTTAACAAATTGATGAGTTGTTTATTAACTAAAAAGTAATTTAAAAATGGTTTTTGAGGTTTATATCAAATATGTATAATTTTTTGTGTTAAAAAAGTTTTATTTATTTATTTTTTATAAAACCTTTTAAATTTTCAGTTATTTAGCATAATGTTAGTTAAGGGCGAACAAGATCATGGGCCATGGTTCTCCCTGCAGTGGCACACACATTTAAGAAGAACATTTAAATTTGGAGAACAGTCCACGTTCTTCCTTTAAAATTCTTGGTGGTCCGAATATTCATTTTAATATCTACCTCAACATACAATAAAATATTTATTGTGGAAGTGATGATGATCATAATAAATGTAGTCTTAGTTTTAGATTCAATCTTCACCATTGATTAATTATTTTTTTATATTTTTATCCTTGGATCTCTTTATTATGAATAAATTACGAAAAGGTTAAATAATTTTCGGTTTAAATATTGTACAGAGTGATGCATATCAAGCAACAGGATGTTACAATTTGCTATGTTCAGGGTTCGTCCAAACTAATAGTCGAATCGCTATTGGGGCTGCCATCTCCCCGTTATCAGAATTCCAAGGAAATCAGTTCGATGTTACCATAGTCATTTGGAAGGTAGTTAGTACTTCTTACAAACTTTTCTTCCATCGTTTTAAAATAGGTGATATACATTTTATTTTTGAATATTTCAAAATAAATGATACATTTTAAAAAAGAAAAATGATATTTCTTCATACATTTTCGTACTACTCTTATTCCTACTTATTTTTCAAACTTAACATGTGTAATCCACTAATTGTCTTTCCTTATATTATACCTTGATTTTGAAACTTGTTATGATCAAATTAGTAGACATATTAATAGACACAAATTGTGAGAACCAATACCATTTCTCTTGGAAAACTTATTTTAATTGATAAAAACTAGGGTGGTCCATACCACTAACTATTTCATTTAATAAATTGAAATGATTCATTTACCTTAATTTTTACTTTTAAATACAATTAGTATCAATTTAGTTATAATACGTGAAACCAATCCCACTATGTATCAAATTTAATATCATTTAACATTTATTATAATCTTTTACCTAGAAATCGTGAAACCAATAATGTATCACTTATTTTGAAACGGATGAAGTATATTATCTGAAACAATATCGTGTTATACATGTGATATCGTGTTATACATGTGTAGGATCCGAAAATTGGGAACTGGTGGATGGGGTTCGGAGAAAATACACTAGTGGGTTACTGGCCCGCTGAGCTATTCACACATCTAGCGGACCGAGCCACCATGGTGGAATGGGGTGGCGAGATTGTGAACTCACGGGCCAATGGCGAGCACACATCGACCGCTATGGGTTCGGGCCATTTCGCGGAAGACGGGTTCGGAAAAGCTAGTTATTTTCGAAATCTTGAGATCGTGGATTCCGATAATAGCCTTATCTCAGCCCATGACATATCAACTCTAGCCGAGAACACCAATTGCTATAATATTAAAAGCTCTAGCAACAACCAATGGGGCACTTACTTTTACTATGGTGGGCCTGGGAGAAATCCACAATGCCAGTGATTGTGACAATATCTTTTTCTTTTTTTTAGAAGAAAAAAAAAAATTGAAAATTATCAAAATCTAATTGTTTCAAGAGTAATGTTATGTTTTTCTAGCAATTATTTTAGAATATAACTGATGAAATACTAAATATCATATGATAATATGTGCAAAGAATTAAACATTGTATGGTTTAGTTAAATGTTTTTTTAAACTATTTTAAGAGAAATTGGTTGAATAATATAAAATTATTCTGATTTTTAAACTAAGTATGTGAAAATGCGTGTGCTACTTCAACTATTTCTAATGCTTATTCATGTATTTTTTTGTTACACTCACCCTGGTCTTATGCACCCAAGTTCGATATGTACTCCTCATTTTAAATACTTTTATATATTTATCAGTTTTTATACAATTCTTATCTGAAAAATAATTCAACTATTCATCATTTTAGGTGCTGTTTGGTTCGCTGGAAAATAATGAAATCTGAGGGAATTGGAATCCAATTCCACTAGATTCCAGTGTTTGGTTCAAAAAAATGGATGGAATTTGATTCCTAAATGATGGAAACATTCCAGCAAATGAAGGAATCTCAATTCCATCCAAATGTTGATAGAATTGAATTCCAAAGTTGGATGAAATGTTCCTTTACCTTTATACCCTCCACCCACCGCCACCACCTCCACCCACCGCCACCACCTCCAACCATCGCGTCCACAACCACCAACCGCCACCACCCACCGCCTCCACCACCACCACCACCAACCACCACCAACCGCCATCCCAACCACCACCCACCACCAACTACCGCCACCGCCACCACCTCCACCACCACCAACCACCACCCACTACCATCCCCAACCACCACCCACCACCACCCACCGCCACCCACCGCCACCACCTCCACCCACCGCCGCCACCACCACCAAACGCCACCACCACCACCACCAACCGCCACCGCCACCACCACCACCCAGCGCCGCCTCCGCCACCACCGCCACCACCCGCTGCCACCACCACCATCACCCACCGCCGCCACCATCTACCATCACCACCACCCACCGCCACCACAATTTTCCAAAAAAACCAACACAATAGACTTTTAGTTTTTACCCCATATTTATTTACCAATGACTAAAAATTTGTAATTATCATCTTAATGTAATTTCTACTTAGATGAAACAACATATTTATTTTCTACAAAGATTATCATTTGAAGGTTTATTAAAATATGATTAAAATGAAACTAATATTTATAAAATAAATATTACATATGCCTAATTAAAAACAACCTAAACTTAGGCAGAAGAATATGGAGTTTATTTTATTCTGTTACAATACTTATATCATTTGTATTATTTTATAAAGCGTGCAAGTACATAAAATATCAAAAATGTTAGTTACTTTGGTAAATCTAATATAAAGTAGAGTTTATACTTCGTTATTATATTTTGGTTTTATACATTAATAAAATGATAACTTAGCATATCAGTGTTTTTAACTTTTTATACTCTCTTTTAGTTATAGAATTCCATTAAACATCATTGTCATTGTTGTACCATAGTAACAAATATCAGACATTTTATGTATTTAAGCATTTCTCATTAAAGTATAAAACTCCAACAAATTATCAACAATATTATTTTTATTTTATTCTTAATAATGTTATTGTTATTGATATAAAATATAATCTTACAAATTTTTATATAAATATAAAATCGAATCCTCATAAATACAAAATAAAAAAAGTAGATTATACATAATTGAATCTTAATCTTTTCTTAAAAGTATTTGATAAATGCAACTCTTAGGATTGTCATTAAGGCTACATAGTACGGGTCCAACGCCCAGAGGCGTGGGGTGTGACATGGCCGGCAACGGCGTGGTGGTAAAAGGGAACATGCCCCCCCCCCCCCCAAAGTGGGGGGAGGGCGTGGTGGAAACATGCAATGGGCAACGGCTGGGCACGACTTGGTTTGATCGATTTTGAACGTAAAAGTAGCCGTTGAACGGCTAAAAGAGCCGTTGGAGATTGAAAAAATTTTTTAATTAATTAATTTAATTTATTTAGTTCCTATATAAGCACACTCAAACATTATCAAAACACTACCAAAACACACCACAACTCTATCAAAATACCCCAACTCACAAATAATGAATTATCTTGGTTCATCATCTGACGAGGATGATACGTTTATGCTAACAATATACGAAGAACTCCTCGAGGATGATGCGTTTATGCTTGGTTTGATGATATTAACGTGCTTGATCAATCACCAATATTCAACGACTTGTTATCAGGAAAGGCACCCAATGCTACTTTTACGGTGAATGACAATCCATATAGATTCGGTTATTTCTTTATCGATGCTTTTTTTCCCGACATGCTTTATATGTACCGGGAAGTGCAGAATATTTGCACAGGGTTGTCGACATTCGAGACGAAACAACATACGAACGACTTCGACGGGACTTGGCGGACCATCTCTACAACAACGCACATGCCGACGATGAAGAGTAATAATTTATTTTAATTATTTTAATTTTTAATTTAATGTTTAATTTCTAGTATTTTCATTTTAATTCAAAGTATTGTCATTTTAATTTTATTTAAAGTAATGTAATTTTAAATTATATAAAATATTAGTTGTGTGTAAAATAAATGGAAAAGAAATGATGAGATGAAAAATAAAATGGTGTGGTGAGTATTTCCACCAAATGATGTGGTGTGGTGGTGGTGTGGTTGCTTAGGTGGCGATAATGTGGCAAGCAAAATGGGTACCACATGTGGTACCCATACCTAGTAGCCTAAGAGGTAGTTGCGTGTGTAAATTATCTGGACTTTTATTAGTGGAATTAATTTCCAAAAATACAGAGACATTTATTGATTATTGTACAAATTTTTTATACGGGTCTTAACTTCATTATCTTTTTCCTTTCTTAAAAATTGAACGCTTTTAAATTCTGATGGAACGAAAATGGGCCGGACACAGATCTACTTAATATCAGTCTGGGCTTTCAAGCCCGTTTCTCACTAATACAATACAAAACCCTACTCATTTTCCATGTTCACTTTTTCTCTTTACCACTGAATCTCGAGGTTTCTTCATTTGAGGTTAGATTTTTTCCTGCAATTATTTGATTCCTTCTCGCTGCTGGTAATTCATTAGCTTTCTGTGTTAATTGTTCTACTTTTACTTCTTAATTGATGAATATCTGCTTGCAGTGATGTTGAAGCCCTCTTTTTTTTTTTTTTGTCTGTTATCTGATTAATTGATGGTACGAGCTAGGGTTATATATGACCTAGTTATTTGTACGTTTTCTAAGACGTACAATTTAAGTTTGATAAATTAATCCGCATTTTTTGAGGTTTAATCTGTTACAGTCCTTAATTGATGGTACGAGCTAGGGTTATATGTGACCTGCTTCTTTGTTCGTTTTCTATGACGTCTAATTTGAGTTTGATAATTAATCCGCGTTTTTTTGGTTTAATTTGTTACAGTCCTTAATTTTTGTGTATTCACCTAGAGTTATCATTCACGAATTAGAGGAAACAAAATGGTAGTGTTCATGCTCAGGATATGATGTTCTGATAATTATAAAGTCAGCATGATTCTGGATGGAATTGATGTTAAATTGATAGTTGAGGTAATTCATATACCACCTCCTAACATGTAAACATAATCTTCAGGTAATGATGAAGAAGAAACAAAAAGGGGCACTTGCCACCATTTCTGTTGACCTCAAAGCCCTAGTCCATGAAAACACTCAATTCTTTGACAAATTAGTCGAATTAATCCCTGCAAAATTCTACCTACTAATTGATGAAGACTCAAAACCATGGGTCCAAGGTCTTAGTAAAGTCAAACGGGCATCTCTTAAACAACAAACACGTGAGAATATTAAGAAATCCCGTAGGGACCGCCTTGACCCTGAGAAATCACAAACCACAACCCTAGATCTCCTCAAGAAAAACATATATAAAGCTGAAAATGACAATAAATAAGATTCTGATGATGAAGATGATGATGAAGAGGTAGAAATTGAAATTAAATTTAAACCAATTACAAACTTTGATGGTGAGACCAGCAGCAAATCTGTTACTTATGAAGAGTTACAACAAAGATTACATGATAAACTTGAATCGCTTCGGTCTAATCGAGGTCAAGGTAAAAGAACAATGAGAATGAATGAAATAAGAGAAAGCGGTGATTTTACTCACAAAAAACGAAAACGCGAAGAACAACGTGATGACGGTAACAATACCAGAAAAGCTGCTAGTGATAGTGGTAAAGATAAAACAGAGGCTGATTTTGAATTTGGGAAAGTGAAATTAGGCGATGAAGATGGTAACAATAATACTTCCTCCGATTCAAAATAAGTGATACACTTTCCTCTTTTGGGTGATTCAAAATAAGTGATACACTTTGAAAAATTATCTTATTTGGCAAAAAATAGTGGGACCCTCACCCACTAACTATCTACTTTAAAAAGGTGAAATGACCCCTTTACCCCTACTTTTTACTTTTAAACATCATTAACCTCACTTTATTCAAAACGTGTGGGACCCATTTTCCACTAACCATCCAATTAATCTAATTTAATCATCATTATAATATTTTACCTCAAAAACCGTGAAACCCAAAATGTATCACTTATTTTGAATCGGAGGAAGTAATAAGAAAATGAAAAAGGGTTCAAAAGTGAAGGAATTAGAGAAAGCAAAGAAGTTAAAAGAAGCTAAGAAAGAAAATGTGGTGGTTGCTACAAAACATTCATGGAAATCAGCAACTGAAAAAGCTATGGGAGTCAAGGTTCACGATGACCCGAAGCTTTTGAAAAAGAGTTTACAAAAAGATAAAAAAAAAGGCGGGAAAAAAGTGCGGGAAAATGGAAAGAGAGATTTGAAACTCAGGACAAATTGAGGGAGGAAAAACAAGCGAAAAGAAGAGGGAATATTGAAGAAAGGGCGAATCAGAAGAAAATCAGGAAAATTAATAAGAGAGAGAAGAAACTTAGGCCTCTCCCAACCGTGACGCGTCAGTAAACCCGTCAGTAGCGCCACGTCAGCACATCCTTACTGACATGCTACTGACACGGTCGTGCCAACCATACCCATCACTAACCCATCTCTAAACTCATCATTTCCACATCATCATTTTTAATTAAAATTTTAAAAATAAAAATAATAAATTTTTTGAAAAAAAAAGTAATATATTATTCCTATAAAATAAATATATAAAAAAAAAATAAAATTAAAAAAAATGAAAAGAAAACAGAGAATAAAGAGATTTTAAATTAAAAAATACAAAATGTACAAGTTTTGATCCACAATGTACAACTCCCCAAAGCCCCTTCTCTCTCTTCCCCTTCCTCTCTCTCCCCCTTTTCTTCTTCCTCGCACAACGACGCCAGCCGGAACACGTCTTCACCCCGACGGCATCCCAACGACGGCACCCACGACGCACCTGTGCCAACGGCGTCGTGGGGAACGGCGAAAAACAGGCCACGACGGGTCCGTCACAAGGACCGTTGGCAGGGGTCTTATGAGGCCTGGGTTTGAAGGGAGAAAAGAAGGATATATTGGCACGTGTAAAAGTTTCTCCTTTTTTCGATTTTTATAACTAGTTACTGTCTCAACTTGTATTTCACGTTATGTAGAATTTTGATAGTTAGAGCAAAGGGTGTGGGTGGGTTAAAGTCCCGTTATACAACTTTAACCTCGGCAATGCCGAACCACTGTCTTCACTATATGCTCGCTAAACATGTTTCGCCAAACCCACAACGGATAGCCAAAGCTCGAAAGGTGAGGGGGAGGGGTGGGCAACGGTTACTTTTTTTTAATTTAACCCTTTCAGTGGGACCCCTATAACACCACTTTAACTATAACATCAGGACCTCACTTTTATCTCCTTAAGTTATAGCTAAGTTATACGTCAAAAAATGCTATAACATGACTATAACTACCCTTCCACACATTGTGCTCTTAGAGTTTTATTTTTTGATATAATGTGGTTTTGAGAATTGGTGTGGGCGCTGTGATTTTACCTCAATGTGTAATCTAAGAATTTTTTTGGTTCAATAGTTGAGACAATTCACCTGAATTTTCTCGGAGTCGTTGATTCAAATTCTATGAGAAGTTAGAACAGTTAACTTTGATGTTATAAGTGTGATATGTATTATCAAAGATACAAAGTATTGAACATGTATATATAAAATGATTTCATTTAGAGTTGTTACTGAATAAAAACTCCTAATCAAAAGTTACAAATATGACCGGAGGGATTGATTGGTCTTAATTTTTGGATCGCCTAACATCGGTCCGTGTACTCGTCTTTATTTTGTTTATCAGATTCACAAGATAAACAGTTTAACAAAACAAAATATAGAGTATAATAATATTCGCTACTTTGTATGATTAGTGATTACGATGTTAGTTTTCTTGCAATGTTATTTAGAATTAACGAGTGTATTACGTCCGCGCGTTGCTACGGTTTTTCATATTTCTTTTAAATTAGTAAGTATTATGAGAAAATATACAATCTATTAAAATTTAGGGGTTAAAAGAAGTTTGACTTAAAAAATATAATCTTGTAAAACAAAAATAAATAAAAAATGGATAAAGAAAGATGAGCTGGTACTGCCCCTCAACATTATGCCTTAATATAGTTAGGTAGACCACCGATCCATATTGCAAACATCTTATTTTCCAGTTTATATATTTTGAAATATTACTAAAAGGAAAAGAAAAAAGAAATGAAAATAGTTACAGAAATGTGCACCATTAAAGAATCAGCGCTGGACCATGGCTTCAACATCATTCAAATGTGTTAACCAATATGATACTTTAGCTAACTTTATATGAAAATACATTATTTTATATTTTTTTTAATCCTATAATATAATCTTAATTATGTAGAAATTGTAAATAGCAATAAATTTGAGGGGTCAAAATAGAAATTAATTATGAACATTAATCTAATTTGCAATGATCATTTTCCCTTTTCTTGAATTGTTGTCTCGAATTTTTTCTTTTTTATCTTTTGTTCCAGGTTCATCTGCTATATATTAATAATATTAGAATAGTATAACCAAAACATCCTTATATAACCAGATAAAACTGAGTCTTGAAAATGAAAGTAGTTAACCTTTAACCTGAAAAATAGATAGTAAAAAAAAGCTTCACATTTGATTTGTCTAGCAGTGTTTTTATTGATTATAAATTGACAAAGTTGTTTGCTATACATTACTAATAGGGTTTTGGGGCTATATACAGATGTCTATGACCTTAAGGTTTGTGATTATCCTAACTTGTAGGGATAATCAATACTGAAGGTGAAAATTTTCAGTCGGATAACGGGTCAAATCAATTCCTAAACAATTTAGTTGAATGAAAACACTCCCTGTGTAGAAAATTCAGATTTTTTATCACTAACTTCCGGTAGCTTCAAATTTCCCCCAAATGCATTTTTATTTCCATCTTCCCAGGTTTATTTCTTTCAATGAATCATATTAAAAAAACCTTAATTCATAATTCTTTCCATTTTTTAGCAGGAAGGTGAAGATAAAATGTTGACGTAAAAAATTGAAACTTCATGTCATTACCAAAACCTAAATGATAAGAAACTTAATTTTAACTAAATTGAAGAGTATATTGAAGCAACTTTTTTATGACCCAAAAGAGTTAGTCTTGAAAGTAAATTAACCAACCTTCAACCTAGAAAATTAATTAAGCTCAAATTAAAGAATATTTATAATCTACGGATAGCAAATGTAGATGTTAATTTAGGAATAAAAGGGGCAAAAAAGTTACCAGTTGTTTCCATTGTCAACGAAAGCTGCGCATGAAAAGTTGAAAACCCTTGGACTGCAAAAGAGGGTTCAAGTGTCATGGTAAAAAATTGAAAGGGCAGGTAAGCATAAAACGTGTCAACATTAGAATAAGTTAAAGACAAATACTCTGCAAAACACTAATTCACCATTTATAAGCCCCAATTAAAAAAAATGCTAAAAAGGAAATACACAGGGGTTGAACCTTGGTTTGAGGTATCAGTAATGAAAGGAGTTACCATCTCATCTAAACAACTTTTGAAGAAAACTTGCCAATAGCGAAATAAATAGAAGTAAACATTTTGTTGGTAAAACTCTTATGAACAGTAATTTGGGATGATGAATGTATTATAGATAGAATTAATAATTTTGAAAAATATTTTAATGAAAAAACTATTAAATGCTAACGATTATGGGGCTAATAAATATGTCTTAAAATAGTCAATAAACTTATGTGTAAAACATCCATAGTAGGGGTGATTAGAAAAAAGGGTAACTGGAATCGGAACCGGAACGGAACATGTTAGGAGGTTCTGGTTCCGGTTCCTAAAAATATGGAACCGCCCTAAGAGGTTCCGGTTCCGGTTATCAAAATTAAGGAACCTGAAACTGGTGGATACCCTGGAATCGGCGATTACACGATATTTTTTTGTTAAAATATAAAATATATATTAAATATATATTAAATTAAATTGATTTATGATTTATATAAATGTAAAATACTAGTCCAAGTAAAAATATAAAATTTCCCTTACTCGTTATAATTGAGTGAGACATACATTCGTCGTGAGGTCGTATCTTTGTGACTGACTTTCACACATTTCACACATTTACTATGTTTTAATCATTATTATTCACTTATTTCTATTTTGAACAATATTCGTAATCGTTGAACTATATTTAAAACTATTAAACGATATTTGTAATCGTTAGGTCGTGTGATTTATTGTCTTGTTTATATAGTAAGTAATGTTAATTTTTTTTGAATTTAGAGACAGGGTAACCAGAACCTGCCCTGGAACCGGTGGTCCCGGTTCCCAAAATTTAGGAACCTGTCTTCCAGGTTCCGGTTCCGTTTCCAATATTTCAGGAACCTGCGGTTCTGGTTCTGATTACAGTCGGAACCGGCGGGTACCCTGTTATGCTCAACCCTAATCCATAGAATATATATTATATAAAATGGAGAAATTATATTGGTGTCTACTATTTTGGTATAATCCACTAATTCTCTTTCTTCATATTATCTCTTGATTTTGACAGCAGTGATCCTCAAGTGAGTAGACACATTAGTATGCATAATAATAGACACCAATACCACTTCGATCTCGTAAAAATAATAATATTAAAATGTTAAGACATGTATCATGAACTTTTAAACCAACAATAACCAACCTCTACATTTTAGTAACTACCACTTCATTAGTTAAAGTATAACTTTTTTATGCATCTTTTAACATATTATTAATAGCTTAGAAGTGTCATTAACAAAGAAATTCAAAAACTATATCTAAAAATAAATTTAATGAAATGTTAAGGATAGATATAATAAACAAATCAATTTGACCTCTTTAGAAACAGTAATCTATAAATTAGAATTGAAGAATCGAATTTATGTAAATTTATTACTAAATTAAATTAAACATAACCATCTCTATAAAAACCATATTCAACAAGAGTCAATTTGCACTGCTTCACTAGACAAGAAAAACTAAATTTGCAAAAACGAAAAATCATGAAGAAAAATATGCATCTCGTTAAACTAATCATCGCAATTGTAATTTTTGCAGCAACAATTGCATCCGCTAGGGTAACATCAAAGGGTACGTACATAGTATATTGATTCATTTTATAAGTAATTATACCTAGAAGTTTAATTAACCAATTCGTTTGGTTTCAAACTTTGATCGTATTTTAATTTGTGTTTGTATTTTTATAGTTGTTGGGATTGATTGGGATGGAAAGAAGTATTGCACCGAAACTATGTGTGATCCATTTAACCAAATATCGGTGACTCAATGTCAAAACGATTGTCGGCCCCGTGGTTGGAAGGTTGGAGAGTGTATATCCCCACCTGATTCTAGTGCTCTCGGTCATTGTTGCTGCTATACACCTTGATCTTCATTATTGACGAGGATTTGGATTTTTAACTAGTTTATTATGCAATTAAAATTAAGTATGGAAATAAAATCTAAAGATAATATACAATATATAACTTAGGGGTGTTGATCGGGTAAAATTTTCGGGTTTCGGGTAGTTCGGGTCGGGTAGTTCGGGTTTTTTCATATATTATAAATACCCGATACCCGAACCAAATTAATTTCGGATATTTGGATATGGGTAGTTTGGGTAATAGGTCGGGTACGGGTATATCCAATAATACCCAAAAATTATGCATAAAGTTCTAATTAATATTCTCTAATATGCAAACAAAAAGTAACCATGTAAATATTGTGTCATCAACATGCTCCATTGTAAGTATTGTAACAATTATGTAATTAACTTGAATATTCATTAAAAGATTGGAAAACATAAAAGAAGTGTACATTAAATATGATTAGTGCAAACATGATTAGAATATATAATCGTAACTATGCACTATCAATAATTTTGATATGTATAAAAAGAAAATTGAAACACATTTATCCTTGATCCCCCATATCAACTTTCAAACTGTAAGATTCCACTTAATTTTGTTACCAAAAATCTATGATTTATCTTCTAAAAAACCCCTTTTAAAAAAATTCGGATATTCGGGTATACCCGCCGACTTAGAATATTAACCGATACCCGATCCGTTATATTTTCGGGTTACCCAATACCCGAATGTTTCTACCCGATACCCGAACTACCCGACCCGATCTACCCATTTTCGAAACGGGTCAGGCGGGTAAAACGAGTTTCGATTAATTTCGACAGCCCTAATATAACTTGTTTCTGAGTTTTTCTCTATCAATATTCGGTAACACAATGAGTTTGTTCATGATTATTTTCTGTTTTGAGTTTTAGACTTAATGTGTTACAATTCAGCCAAAATCAGCTTTGTGTATAATTCGGTGCATTTTGGTTGCAATATTTAGTTCTCGTTACATGAGGGGCCAAGAAAACAAATATAAGTGTCGAACTTAAATCTCTTTAAATACTTAAATTTTTTTTAATAATCTCTACATATATGTTTTATAATAACGGCGAATCAACAATTTGGTAAACATATTACATACAAAATAATGACACACTTTCCATATTTGGATGTATCAAAATAAGTGATACGTAAATTTACTTTATTTGGTAAAAAGTAATGGGTCCCACACCCACTAACTACCAACTTTAATAAAGTGAAAAGATCATTTTACCCATACTTTTACTTTTAAACATTATTAACCTTACTTTATTAAAAAATGTGGGACACATTCTCTACTAACCATCCAATTAATCTAATATAACTTTCATTATAATCTTTTGCCTTAAAAAACGTGAAACCCAAAGTGTATCACTTATTTTAAATCAGAGGAAGTATATATATATATAATAGTGTGGTACAAAATTTACTGTTCACAAGCAATATATTAAGATTATTAATAAATACTAAATATATCAAATGATAATCAAAGTTTTAAGTGCCTTAGTGGCATGGAGCATAGCATTAAAGGTAGACATGCACAAACCGGATAAAAAAAATGCGAATCGGTTTAAAAGCTTGATTGGATTCAGTCAAAGATGGTCAAAATTGGTTTGGGTTCAAACCGGAATTGGGTCGAATATGTAGAAACTGGTTGAAACCGTATCGGATCGGATCGAGACCGGATTGGATTCACTTTTTGTACACTGTTCACCCAAAATCACTAATACATACATTAATCCGGTTTTGAATTCATTTGAATCTGGTTTTCTCCAAACCGGTTTCCAATAATCTGGTTTCCCATAATCGGGTTTTCAAACTGGTTTCCCATAATCCGGTTTTCAAACGGTTTTCCAAAGGATACTCAAACCGATCACAATCCACCGGTTCCGAATTTCATCCGATCCGGTATGCTTCAATCCGGTTACGAACCGGTTTTGAAACTGATCCGGATCGGGATCCGGTTTTGATGTGCACCTCTAATTAAGGGCATTCAAACTTAGATTTGTTATTAGTTCGAAATCCCGACCAAATTTTTTTTCTTTTTGCTGTCTATTTAATAAACCATATTAAGTTAAATTTAAGGATTAACTATCATTAATCTATTGGAACATCCCTAGGTCACACTTACTCGATCTCTCCATAAATGCACTGTCACCCACACACACTTTTTCTTTCCTTTTTGAACGGACACATTTTTCTCATCTCTATATTTTCAACGAATTGTATTCTCTCTCCACACAAACATCACCCAACACCATCTCCATCTCACTCATTCTCTCTCAGCGTCACATCATCACCGGAATCAGACACCACCTCCTCTGCCGCTCACTACCGCCACCGGATCTCATCTGCAACTCGAAAAATAGTGAAGAAAACCCATGTAAACTGGTGTGAATCTTCTCAACATCCCACCACTGAAATCAGAAGACTACCACGGGAAGCAGCCGACACCATGACTGAAAATCCGCCACCTCTGCCTCCGCCGCTCACCACGGCTGAAAATCCGTCACCGCCGCCTCCGCCGCTCACCACCACCATCGTCGACCACCGCTCATTTTTCTCTCTCTATTTTTTGTCTTTTTTGTGTGTTAACCAGATCATGGTAGGGGTGTCACATCAGCTCAAAGGTGATGATTGGTGGGTTAGGGTGTGGGTGGCGGCTTTCGTTGGTTGTGGTTGTGTTTTAGTTGTCCTCTTTGAGTTCTTTCTTTCTTAGAAGTAAGTAAAAATGCATCTTTTCGCTGCTATAAGGCACTTTCAGCGCTCTGGTTCTTTTGGGAATGGCTGCAATTCTTCGTTTCAGGCCTTAATTCCGAAGTGCAATTCGCCTATCTCCTTTTCTGACTTCAGACCCATTAGTTTCAGACCCATTAGTTTCTGAATTCCGAAGTGCAATTCCCCTTGATCAACAGTCTATATAAAATTGTGGCAAAAGTCCTTGCTAATCTCCTCAAACTTGTGATCAGCAGTGTTATTGGAGAGGAACAATCGGCCTTCATTTGTAACATACCCAAGGCTTGTAGCCTAGTGGTATCCAGGGTGGATTTAAGGTGTTGCCTATGATTTATTGGTCATGGTATCAAGTCCCGTCGTGGACAAAAAAGGTGGAAGGTTCGAGGGAAGGCATACTGCCTCTTGTGGACGTCACTGTCTAGGCTCGAACCACTAACTTACTAACTTGCCGTTCAAAAAAAAAAATAAAATAAAATAAAATTGTAACATGAGTATTTTGGATGGTCCTTTTATTGTTAGCGCAGTTATTTCTTGGCTTAACAAGAACAAGAGGAAGGCTTTGTTCTTTAAAATCGACTTCAACGAGGCTTTCGACTTGGTCAATTGGGAATACCTCGATGAGGTTATGAGGCAAATGAATTTCGGTGACATTTGGCGTAGATGGATAACTGGCTGCCTTTCTTCGGCCAAGGTCCCGGTTTTGATCAATGGTTCCCCCACTAGAGAGTTTAGTATGTCTTGCGGTTTGAGACAAGGCGACCCTCTCGCTCCTTTTCTCTTTATTATCGCGACTGAGGGGTTCCATATTGCGATGAAGAAGGCTTGCGAGGTCGGTATTTTCCATGGCCTCCGTCTCCCGAATAATGGCCCTCTTATCTCGCATCTTCAATACGCGGATGATACGATCGTGATTGGAGAATGGTCCGATTTTAACGTCACTAATTTTATCCGTATTATGAGATGTTTTTATCTTTCTTCAGGTTTAAGAATCAACATGGGCAAAAGTAACATTTATGGTGTTGGTGTTGATGATTCCGAGGTTATTAGGTTGGCGGCGAAGCACTTTTGTAGGTCCGGATCTCTCCCTTTCCCTTTTCTTGGTATGCCTATCGGTGGTTCCATGAACAAGTGTGAAGCATGGGCCCCCATCATTGAGAAGTTTCAATCTAAACTCACGAAATGGAAAGCTAACTCCATGTCTATTGGCGGTAGACTCGGTTTGTTAAAGTCTGTGTTGGGTAGCCTCGGGAACTACTTCTTCTCGATCTTCAAGGCTCCGGTGAAGGTTACTTCAAAGCTCGAAAGTAAACGAGCAAACTTCTTTTGGGGCGCCTCGGATGAAAGCAAAAAAATATCGTGGGTCGCGTGGAAACTTATTTTGAACGATAAAAGTAGTGGCGGTTTAGGGGTTGGGCGCCTTAGGGCTTTGAACTTGGCCCTCTTAGCCAAATGGTTGTGGCGGTTCAAGACTGACCTCGGGTCTCTTTGGAAGCGCACGATTCAGGCTTTCCATGGTTCTAATGGTGGTATGACGGGCATTTATGCGGTTGGTAAAATTACGGGGCTTTGGAGAAACGTTCTTAAGATCAATAAGGAGCTTTCTAAGTTAAATATCCCCTTGGATACTTTGATGATTGAGAATCCGGTCGCTCCTGGCCTTGGTCCCGGGTGTAAATGGGCGCTGGATAGCAGCGGGTTGTACACTGTCTCCTCTCTTAGGCATGCTACCGATGATCTTAGCTTGCCTAAGGCTCCCATTGAGAACTTTAGTTGGAATAAGTGGATTCCTATTAAAGTTGGTAGTAATGCTTGGAAAACCGGTCACCGTCATATGCCTAGGAAGATCAACCTCGCCAGACGGGGTATCACTTTTTTATCTCACTCTTGCCCGATGTGCAATCTTGAGGACGAAACTGAGGATCACCTTTTTTTCTGTTTGCCCGTTCGCCCGGGATCTTTGGCGCAGAATTGAGGGCTGGTGGGGGACGGCTGCTCCGGTCCCCGACTCGGTTGCTTCGGTGCTTAATTGGGGTCCTAGAAACGGCTTCTCCGGGTGTAAGTTTAAGGCATTCACCGGGGTTGTTTTTGTCTTTCTTTGGAAGTCCCAGAATCACCTTGTTTTTAATCGTTCCAATGGTGCTTCGGTGGACTTGGCGTTTTCCGATATTCAAGCCTTTTCCTTTTTATGGATAAAGAATAGGTCTAAAGGCTCTAGCTGCGGGATTTAGTGGCCGTTTTGGATCTCAAGCCCTGGAGATTGCTTTTAATTTCTAGTTGCCTCTGTTTTGTTGTTAGGTGTTTTGGTGGTTCTTTTAGTTTTGGTGTTTGTAAACTTTGGTTGTACTCTTCTTTGCTAGATTCTTGCTAGCCTTTAATTTTATGTCATTTGTGGGTGTCCCGGAGGTGATGGCTTTGCCGAAGCTCTTGGGATCTCCCCTTTGCCGTTTCAAAAAAAAAAAGAGTAAAAAGGTATCTGCAGTTTATTAATTAATTAATAATGGCTACAATGTTTCCAAGGTTAAAGTTGACCACCATGCTCAAATTGTAGAAATGGGCTATTATAATAGTACGACCATAAATTTATAACAAAAATATAAATTTATCTTTTCCATGGTGTACATCTATCCTCCCGAGGTTCGATCCTGGGTTTTTTTTTTAATTTTAATTTCACTTAATATGAAATACAATGTTTATATTACTTCTTTTATTTATTTATTTATCTATTATTTTTTTTGTTGTAAATCTTAGTTCTTTTACTTCAATTTGTGTTTATTGTTTTTTTAAGAAATTTAATTAAAGAAAAAGGTTGCATAATTCAAAAATCAATCAAACATCATCTTGAATGAATTCATAAATCTTAAAAATAGGCTTAGTTCTTCACAACTCCATGTATTTTCTTTGAAAGTGAAACTTTCCACTTTTGAGAGACTTAAGCATGTGTTTCTTCAACTGATAAAAACTTCGAATGAAACTGATAAAAACTATCTGTTTTAAAAGTTTGGATACTTTTTTAAGTTAGGAAATGAAACTCATGAATATAGGTTTCTTCAACTAATTTTATTAGGTATGGATCCTATGTGTTTGTAACTAATCGTTCATTAGACAATTATAGAAAGACGATGTCTCATCAGGCCTTCAATACTAAAATTATCATTGTCGCAACTCCTGCTTCTTACAACTTTTTTACTTTGTAAAATTTTTTATAAACTGAGAGTTAATTTAATAAAAGAGTTTAAACCAAACAATTAATAATATGACTTTGGTCCACGAAAATATGAACGACAACCTTAATACTTTTTCCCAGAAAATTCATAACTAAATAACTGTTATAGTTTAAAAGTCATAGCAAACAAGGTAAACAATAATTTGTTAGGAATAAGTTTTGAGCTTAATTATGTGTTTAGGCTTAATTAGTCAAGTTTAGAGGTGAGGTATAAATACATGTATGATGACTTAGAATGTAAGCTTTCGTCATTATTGAATAGAATCATCATTTGAAAGCTACCTACTTCCCTCCATCTCTCTCTCAAGAACATACACACTTTACACACACTTGATTCTTCAATCTTCACCAAATCACCATGAATTAGCTTGATGTCGATCTCATTAGCTCTCTCAATTGGTATCAGAACTTAATCCTTTAAGGAATAGATCCAATTTCGTGGTGATTCGATCAAGATCTGAGAATTTGAAGAAAATTTTTGGTACGTGAGCTGTGAAATTAAAATGAAAATTTTTTGGTTTGAATTGATGTTTTGATTGACGATTCATGTTTCTCCAGTGATTCTAATAAGAATAGAAATAAATTTCGTTTCAATCCATCAACAAATCACCTCAATTTTGTGAAAAATCAAAATCGAGAGTAGATGTGATATGTTTTGAGTTGTTTGATTGCATCAAAATGTTAGAAATTGAATTTCGAACGATTTGTTATTGGAATCACTGGATTTGGTCAAGTATTGAGCAAGATTGAATAAAAAAGATGAGTTTTTGAACTTACCGTCAAAGTGTTCGGCTCCAAGAACACCTCGGCTCAAGGTGTTCGGCTAAGTGTTCGGCTCAAATAGTCTTCGGCTCGAACTTCCAGGCTTGAAAGACTTCGACTTCGGATCAGTGTTCGGCTCGGCTCGAAAGTTCAGAAATAGTTTGGCCTTATTGAATAGTTCGGCTCCAACGACTTCGGTCTCACAAAATCAAAGAGTTCGACATTCAACATCATCCATCTATTGAGAACAATATAAGAACACACAAAATATAATAAGAATAACTCTCTTATTAGCTTAAGGTTTATAACTCAAACCTCAAGAACATAAAACTCACACACCATACACAACTCGTACGTGTGTATATATATATAGCTAAAACAAACAGAGTCCTAAACTAACACAAACTAATAACTAGATAACTCCTAATATTAGAATATGGACTCATAATTATCTTCTACTTCAAGCTTATCTCAACATTCTCCCCCTTAAGCTTGAACCTTCCTTCTCCTATGTCTTGAACTCCAATAAGACTCCTCATTTCTTTGAACTTGATTCTTCCAAGTGGTTTCGTCAGAATATCAGCCTTTTGTTCATTCCCCGGTACATGCTCTACTTCTACTTGTTCATTCCCAACGCATTCTCGGATGAAATGATATTTTCTGTGTATGTGTTTGCTCCGCCCATGGAACACTGGATTCTTGGTTAGAGCAATCGCTGATTTGTTATCAACTCTTATAGTCACTTTCTCGCAGTTTTCTTCAATGATTTCACTTAGGAGTTCTTGGAGCCAGATGGCTTGTTTTGCAGCTTCTGTCGCAGCCATGAACTCGGCTTCACAAGATGATAGAGCAACAGTTTCTTGCTTCTGAGAACACCAAGTGATTGGTGATTCGTCAAGATAAAATATATGACCAGATGTACTCTTTCCATCATCTGGATCTACATTATGCGAGCTATCACTATAACCCACTAATATAGTCTTACTGCTTTTCTTAAACACAAGCCCATACGAGGTCGAGCCTCGTAAATACCTCAACACCTGTTTTAGGGCTGCACCATGTGATTCTTTTGGTTCTTGCATGTATCGACTCAATACTCCAACGCTAAAACACAAATCCGGACGCGTATGGAGAAGATATCGAAGGCACCCTATAACCCTTCGATACTTATTTTCATCGATGCTCCTTTCATGTAGAGCTTTGGACAGCTTTATGTTCATCTCCATCGGTGCATGGGACATATTACATTCACTCATCCCATTTTCTTCAAGAATTTGTTGTGCATATCGTTCTTGTTTTAACACAATGCACCCTTCGGTTTGAATTACCTCAATTCCGAGGTAAAACGTTAACCTCCCAAGGTTACTCATCTCAAACTTGGTTGCCATATCTTGCTTAAAATCAAGTATATATTTTAACAAAGATCCAGTAACTAGCAGATCATCTACGTACACCACAACAAGAAGAAGGTTACCGTTTCGTTCCTTTTGATACAGAGATGGCTCCTTTGAACATTTGCTAAACTTCATGTCTAGAAGGATTTGGTTTAATTTTGTGTTCCAAGCTCTTGGTGCTTGCTTTAAACCATAGAGGCCTTTATTCAATTTATACACTTTGTCTTCTTTTCCCTTGATCACAAATCCTTCTGGTTGAGTAACATATACTTCTTCCTTTAAGTCTCCTTGAAGAAATGCGGTTTTTACATCGAGATGATGTATTTCCCAACCATTTGAAGCAGCTAAAGCAATGACAAACCGAATTGTCTCGATACGAGCCACCGGGGCAAATACTTCGTCATAATCAATACCATGCTTTTGAACATACCCCTTAGCTACTAGTCGTGCCTTGTGCTTGTTGATGCTTCCATCGGAATTTCTTTTCACCTTGAACACCCACATTAAACCAATTGGTTTTGTTCCGACGGGAAGATCGACTAGGCACCATGTTTTATTCTTCTCAATAGAAGACAACTCCTCTTTACAGGCTTCTACATATACTTTTGACTCTTTTGCCTCATTATAGTCCCATGGTTCATCACTTATTGTAACCAAGAGTCTTTCAAAGTCTTCCTCGAGAAAGAGGACATAATCGTTTAGATATGCTGGCTGCACACTTTCTCTTGTTGATCTTAGTAGGGGTGGTGACATAGTCTGCTCTTGCTCTTCATCATCAACACTTTCACCTTCTCCATTTGCCTCATCGTGAGATACACTGTCACTCATAACTCGAGTGGTGTGGGTATACTCAGGCATGCCGAACACGAGGTGATCATCACCATTACCGATTTCCTTTTGTTCGGTATTCCAATTCCATCCCTTTGTCTCATCAAAGACAACATCTCGACTCACTATAATCCTTTTATTCTTAGGATCTAGTAGTCGATAGGCCTTTGATCCGGGTTCTGTACCCAAATGGACCAAGATTCTTGACCTATTATCTAGCTTCTTTCTTCCAACAGAGTCGGTTTTAGTGTAACCGATGCAACCAAAAATTCTCAGATGTTCGACATTAGGTTTCCTTCCTTTCAAAACTTCATATGGAGTTGTATCACCTAACGAGCGTGTTGAAACTCTATTGAGTAAATACGTAGCGTGTCTGACTGCTTCTCCCCACAAATAGTTTGGTAGGCTCTTGTGTTTTAATATACTTCTAGTCATCTCTAGAACTGTTCTGTTTCTTCTTTCGACTACCCCGTTTTGTTGGGGAGTATAGGGAGCAGTCAGGTGCCTTGTGATACCGTGCGTATCACAGTATGAGTTGAATAATTCCGATACAAACTCCCCTCCTCTGTCAGTACGGAGGGTTTTGATCACAGCCTTCGATTCTTGTTCAGCAACTAACTTGAACCTTTTGAACTTCTCGAAGGCTTCACTCTTTTCCTTTAACAGAATAGTCCACATATAGCGTGAGTGATCATCAATCAACACAAATACATACCTCTTTTGTCCTGGTGTGGCAGGTGTAATTGGTCCACATAAGTCTCCATGCACAAGCTCAAGAGGTTGGGTGGCTCGGTATTTAGACACTTGTGGGAAGGGTTGTCTAGCCTGCTTTCCAAGCATGCACGATCCACATGTTTCTTTATCTACTTGGATGCTTGGTATACCGACAACTAGTGACTTGTTGATCATGGTTTTCATCATATCATAATTAATATGACCAAGCCTTGCGTGCCACTTTGATGACTCCACATTACTCGTGGTTTTTAGGCATTCTATGTTTCCTTCATCAACATAGACTTTGACTTTGTATAACCGGTTTCTAGATCGAGTGGTTTTCATCATGACTTGTTTCGCACGATCATAGATGATCAAGAAATCATCTTCCATTATCACACTACAACCTGCCTCAGTTGCTTGCCCTAGACTCACGATATTACACTTCAAATTTGGTATGTAATATACGTTGTTTAACAGTTTTTTCTCACCATCCTTGAGGACGAAGCAAATAGAGCCTTTTCATTTGATATCAATTCGAGAATCATCACCAAACCTCACTTTGCCGGTGATCTTTGTGTTTAGATTCACAAAGAACTTGAGGTTTCCACTCATGTGATTACTGGCACCATTATCGAGATACCATACATTCTTTGTGTCTAAGTCGGTATCAAACAAGTTTGGGTTTACCTTGTCTTCGTTGAGGTACACCACCTCATGCATCATCAACTCGTCGGCTTCTTGGGTATCTTCATCCTTCTTCTCAATGGCCTCAAGGAGTTTAAGCAAGGTTTCCACTCATGTGATTACTGGCACCATTATCGAGATACCATACATTCTTTGTGTCTAAGTCGGTATCAAACAAGTTTGGGTTTACCTTGTCTTCGTTGAGGTACACCACCTCATGCATCATCAACTCGTCGGCTTCTTGGGTATCTTCATCCTTCTTCTCAATGGCCTCAAGGAGTTTAAGCAAGCGATCAGGACAGTCGGATGCATAATGACCAACTTTGTCGCATCGATAGCACGTGATCTGAGAAACATCACGTCGCATACCATTCGATCTTCCACGTCCTCTTCCTCTCCAGGTAGAACGACCCCCTCGTCCTCTACCTCTGCTAGACGTGTAATTTTCTTATTGTTGGTCATTATTGGCAAACATCAGCTTCTCTTGATCCTCCGGTTGCTCTTCCTCTTCTTCTTTAATTCGTTCCTCATAGGCTTTGAGTCTGCCTACAATGTCTTCAAAACTAGTTGTTTTGAGATGTAGAACTTGCTCGAGAGATGCTACAATAAGTATATATTTTTTTCTTGGTAAGCTTTTCAAGAATTTCTTTACGAGACTTGCTTCTTTTATCGATTCTCCAAGAGAGGCTGCCTTAGAGGAGATCTCTGACAGTTTTCCAACAAACGAATCAATGGTATCATCTTCCGCCATCTTGATTCTGTCAAAGTCCGCCATTAGGGTTTGTAGTCTCGCCTCTCTTACTCTTTCTGCACCAACATACCGCGATTTTATAGCATCCCAAATCTCTTTTGCAGACTCGAGATTGCCGACTTGCAGTATCAAAGCTTCTGATATGGACTGGAACAGTAAAGCTATCGCCATGTTATTCTTTTCTTCGCTGCCGTTTCCTGGTTCGATGGATTCCCATACCTTGTTGACCTTCAGTGCGATCTTCATTCTCATAGCCCAAACAGTATAGTTTGAGGAATTGAGCATAGGAAGCTTGACAGTCGACGTGGATCCGCCGTCCTTGAACGATGTCTCGCCTTCATCTTTATTCGATTTGTCGCCCATGGTTGATCTTGATTTCGCAGGCTCTGATACCAATTATTGAGAACAATATAAGAACACACAAAATATAATAAGAATAACTCTCTTATTAGCTTAAGGTTTATAACTCAAACCTCAAGAACATAAAACTCACACACCATACATAACTCGTACGTGTGTATATATATAGCTAAAACAAACAGAGTCCTAAACTAACACAAACTAATAACTAGATAACTCCTAATATTAGAATATGGACTCATAATTATCTTCTACTTCAAGCTTATCTCAACACCATCATCATCCATCATCATCGATTCTGTCAATAATCAATATCATCGAACAAACAAAGATTGAATTTTTGAAGATTTCAAACTTCGAGTTCAACAAAACACTGTTGCCGACTCGAATTAATTGAAGATCTCGGCAATTGAAGACCTCTGATTGTTCTTGACTAGTGATTATTTGATCAAAATTAATTGAAGATCTCACGACTCGAATTGCAACAATTTCACAATCAAAATTTTTTCTTGTCCAGCGATTCATCTCAACTAGACTTCAGAATGTTCGGCTACATCACAATGTTCAGCCTCCCTGTTCTCTTGATCAATTCGACCTACAATTGATTACTGAATCGATCAATTAAAACAAACCAGGAAACATTGACTGATTAAAACGATGGAAATGTTCAATTGATCAATTGATTTTGCCTGATTCCGACTCAAGAACATCATATTTCCATCTCGATCCCGTTCTTGACTTCCTGGTCCAACGTTTAAAAGCCCAAACTGAATTTAAGCCCAAAAACCTTATTCAAGCCCAAAGTCATTTAAGCCTAATTCAAATCTCAGCCCAATAACCACATCTTAATTCAACCCAAATAAACAATTAAAATCGTGAACTCTCTGAAACGTAAAGCTGTATACCTTCAATTACGATCCAATTACGATCTTTACCCTCTGAAACGTAAAGCTGTAAAGAGATAGAAACGTAAAGCTGTAAAGAGATAGAAACGTAAAGTTGTATACCCTCAAGAATCAAGAATCAATTCTGAAACATACCTGGATCGTAAACCCAATCCAAATTCCTTAATCGTAAACCTGATTTCACCATCCAAATTCCGTAATCGTAATCGTAATCTGCATCCAAATTTCGTAACTTGCAAATCATAATCGTAATCCAGTGAATCATCAATCGTAAAGTGATCTTCAATCCCGATACAGACTTTGTAATCGTAAAGTGAATCATTCATCGTAAAGAGTTAACAAGTCGTAAAGCTGTATCTTGCACGATCGTAAAATTTGACTCTCGATCTCAGCTTCCGCTTTCTGACCAACGACCAAAGACGGTCTCAATTGTTTGATTTCGGCCCAAAACCATCTAAGCCCAAAACTATTTTTTTTTTTTTAAAACCAATACGAATTTTCAGCCCACAATTTGTTTTCAGCTCAAATCTCAATACTTTTAAGCCCAAGACTCAACTTTGTTTTGGACCATTACTCAAGTTGGCTCAAATTTGATATAAGCTCAATAACCCAATCCAAATCTGCTCAATTTTTCAAATTAATTGGGCCATACATAAAGATCCAACTAACTCTCGACACCTAATTCTTAATCAAAACGTTTCAATTAAAACAAAACCAAAATTACAGTTGACTAAAAACAAAAATATATTTCTCGTCATTTAGACAACAAACTTTTTAAATATTTTTTAAACACGAGACCGAACCTGAAAATTTTTACACTTTTGGACCCAAAATACTTTCAAACCCGGGAACCTGGTTAACACAAGATTTTATACTTACCAACCCGAGAACTCAATCAAACCTAATAATCGCAAAAATGGAAAAACCTACACCAGATATAAATGATGATTTGGAACAAGAACTTCAAAAAGTACTACATACTATGTCACTTATTTCAAACTATCAGAAGAAATGGTACTCAAAGTCTACAAACAATAATCAGAAGTCCTCATCAAATTTTAAGCCTGTTATATCACCTAGAATCTCAACTAAAAAGCCAACCATGACATCTTTGGATGCTACAAAGAAATCAATCGTTCGTGATTCAGAGTATTTTAAACGTAAGATGTTGATGGCTAAACAAACTGAATCTGAACAAGTAGCAAATTTGTGATGTATGGCAAGAGAGAATGCTAAGGTTTTCGATCGTTTTAATGAAGAAGCCAACAAAGAAATTAAGGTAATTCGTTCTCTCTTATCAAATTCTGATAATTCCATTGGTTCTGATACTTGTTTTGTTAAAACTCAGATATCTGAAGTTGATTATTTAAAACATTTAAATACTGAACTTCAAGAACGTGTAAACGATTTGGAAAAATAAAATGAACAAAATGCTCATTTAGGTGATCAACTTGTTCATTATATTAACCAAAATAAACTTTTCAAATAAGAGAATCTGGATTTACAAACTCAAGTATCAGAATTGACGGCTAAGCATGATCACAATCATAAACAATACACTAAGACATGGCATGAATATCAAAGTACTAAAACGATAAATCTTTTCAACAAATAATACCTTCCCATGGTTTGCCAAAACCGGCCTTACCTTCCAAGGAAAATACTTTTTAGCCGATTGGTAAATGTGAGGGTATAAGTCTAGGGTATAGATTTAGGTGAGTGCAAGGTGATGTGAAAACATGATAATAACAAGAATACATACCTTCGAGTGCATCCAAACAGCCAATAAACCGGGCAACCTCACAAAAATGTGATCATTCATGTGTTGAATGTTTCACCAGACTTAACTGGCCCAGTCAAGCATCTGCACTCCACCACCAACCACTCACATTCCTCTCAATATAAATTTGTTTCAATTCATCAGGGGACGTAGCACATAATCTATCGACTACTCATTCAGAGTATGTTGGTATTGAAATCATTAACATCCTGCCCCGGGTTACGTCTTTATTCAATGCACAAAGTGTCTAGATCTCACCGCCAAATATTTCCAATTTAGGACACATACACTATTGAAAATGAATCTCCGTGAATTCATCGGAACACTCATAGTGGCATCACAATCTGGTGCTTCACGAGGATTGAGTGGAAATCCTGCTAGAGCTAAAATTGCGCCAACTCTAAATGCAGGTCACACATTTGAATCAACGGTTGTGCAAACGAATACCGATTCATACGGTGTGTTAACGGATACTCTATGTGAATCCGGTATTACCTAAATTGTTCAAGTTTCTGTGCCTAAACTTTTCCATCATAAAGGCAACAACTTATGCCGGAAACACATACAGTTCCGATGAAAAATCCATGTAATTCGATCTTACAACGTAACATCATAAATGCTGATCAATTGCACATGAGCGTTATAGTTCACTCTCAAATAACTCCTATGATCTGCTATAACCGATATGATCTTCCCCAGGAGCCACCTACAATATAGGACATAATGTGAGGGTCCTTAGATCTAGGTGAGCAGAATCAAGTATCACGGGATCTTGATTGGGGTGCGCTGAGATAAAATTTGAGAGGGAGAATGTATTATGGGGTGCAATTCAGCTAAACACATGGTAAAATGAAATGAGGGAGTAGTTGAAAATTGAAAAAGTAAGCTTGAGTGAGGAGGGTGTGACAGGGTTAAAGAAAACGAAAAACCCTTACTAAACCGATTAAAAGCCGGGTAGCCACGTCTCTATCAGATTGCATATGTTGATCTCTGATATTGAAAAAGACATCATGGACCCAGTGATGCAATGCACAACCCCCCAAGCCACTCAAGTATTTCTTAAAAAGTACTTGTTTCATTTTCACAGAGACAAGCTCATATGCTATCGACACCTCACTTGGAGATTGTTGATATTGAACAAGAGGACAAGTCTCTCCAGTCCTCGCCTTCGTTTGTCAACATCAAAGCCAACACTGAACGTATGTCACACAGTTTTTTGTAATTGTTGTGTTAACGGGTAATCTATGTGATCCCGGTTTACCCTGTTCGATTACATGTACATATCTGATGACTGTACTCCAATGTTATCAACAACAGTCAGTATATCAGATGATAAACACGAGATTGTTCTTTTATATCATCAGCAACGGTCAATGAGATTAAACGATAAAAGATTTGATCGTATTTCTTCATATTCAACAACGATCTGGTTTAACTGATAAAATGTGTTATATATTGATTCATTCAAAATATGAATATATCATTATTCAACACATTTTAATCATTGAGCTTCGAAGATCCTTTTTAATTCCACCCCGCAGAGCTTCATATTTTACATGATGACTCAGATAGATCTTGTTCATCATGAGGGGGAGAATATATTAGCTCAATTTACTCTGCACTAAAAAGAGATATGCACCGGTTAAGGGGGAGTAAACAAGAAAACTAAGATCCATTAAGAAATAATTGTTTGTTTGAAGGGGAGCGTATACTTTATCAACATTTTGCCCTAAGAACAATTATCAATGATCATAAATCGACAAAGCCACAACTTCAAGAAAAGACTTCCGCTATAAAACAACTCTATCTATGGGTCTAAACTTTCGTCGATTTACATGAAGTAATTTGTGAAGAAAAAGAAACTGATTCATCTATAGAATTTTCAAATCACAAATTCTCAAACCATTTCAACCCAAAACATCCATTTCAATTCAAAATTTTATCGTATAAATCATTCTTTCCAAATTCCATAGCAACCACATTCATACAAAAAATTAACTGTTCAAATCTTTCTTTCCAAACAAAATACAAATCATCCACATCAAATCAAATCCTAAAATGTACATATCATTCTTTCCAACATACAAAACATTCACATTTCAATTTAAAATTTTAATCGATACAAATCATTCTTACCAAAACAAACACACACATCCAAAACTTTAACTTTCAAATCATTCTTTTCATCATTCAAAAACATCATTATCCTATCCTCACAAAAACCACTACCACAAACTTCAAAACAAAATCTCCAATTTCTGAAAATCCCAGACTAATTCCGTACCAAACTGTATTCCATTTCTTGAACCTTCAAATCTTTAGTAAATCAGTTTTTAGATCTTCCTTACTCAAACAGATTGAACGAAAAATATATTTTCTTTGAGTATCTGAAACTTCCAAATTTCTGCAATGGTATGTTCTTGAAATTTAGAAAATATTTTCTTGCCAAAGACAGAGATCTTAATTGCTTCTCAGGCTGCTCAGATGTAAACATTGTTCAGTAATTCAATAGTTTGACGCACATCTGAGAGGTTATAAATATCATTACGGATCATGAGAAGAATATGAAGTCGGAAGACTGGGATCAGGTGCTAAAAGCTCAAAAAGGGGGAGATTGTTAGGACTAAGTTTTGAGCTTAATTATGTGTTTAGGCTTAATTAGTCAAGTTTAGAGGTGAGGTATAAATACATGTATGATGACTTAGAACGTAAGCTTTCCTCATTATTGAATAGAATTATCATTTGAAAGCTACCTACTTCCCTCCATCTATCTCTCAAGAACACACACACTTTACACACACTTTATTCTTCAATCTTCACCAAATCACCATGAATTAGCTTGATTTCGATCTCATTAGCTCTCTCATAATTTATATTTACAATTTATCCAAAAATAATATATGGAATACACAATAACATAACAAGTCCAGAATATGAACATTTTGGTCTTTTATACATAGTTATAATTTCTAATTCCACTTCAATGTACCATTTTCTTCTGAAAATAAAGATGAAATGAGTTAAACCCGAAAATAAATATGAAATTGTAGTCTACACAACAACGTTGTTTGTTGACCCGTTGTCGAGTGCAGGACTAGCACCCGATGGTTCAACCCTTCTCATCATGAACCCGGCTGGTGGGTGAGAACTAAGCTCTTCATCATGATAAACATACGCGAATCCACCATGTCGAGTCATGTCCATTCCCGCCATTTCGTCTTCTCTTGAAACCCTCAACAACTTGAGTCTCTTCAAGGCGTAGAAAAGCGGGCCCATGGTCGCACTCACCCAACCAATGATCACGAGTATTTGGATTATTTGAGCCGCGAATAACTTACCACCACCGCCCATAAACAATCCATACGGCCGCCCCGTTGCATATACCTCGTGGACATATTGTTCCTTGGCAAACAAACCCGTGAATAGTAGGCCCCACGCCCCACACCCCCCGTGTAATTGCGCGGCCTCGAGAGGGTCATCGTACTTGTACTTTTCCGCAAGCTTGTTAAGCCCTATTAAAACCCAAGATGCGATGAAGCCACACACGATTGCAGCCCATGGTTCAACCACCGCACACCCCGAAGTAATGGCGGCTAGACCTCCTAGCAATCCATTACAAACATCCGTCACATTCCAATGACCAACTAGTAACCGTTTGCTAAACAATGTGGTCAATCCGGCGGTACATCCCGCCAATGTGGTTGTGACAGCTGTCCTTCCAACCGCGCTCCATTGACCATAATAAACATGTGTAGTATCATCATATGATTTTAAGATTGTGAGGAAAGACCCCGGGTTGAAACCATACCAACCAAACCATAGAAGAAATGTACCCAAAACAACAAGTGAACCACTATGGCCTCGTAAGGCCACGGACCGCCCGGATCGATCAAACCGTCCAATTCTTGGACCTTCAATTATCGCACCCCAGAGACCCGCAATCCCGCCCACCATGTGGACCACACCCGAGCCAGCAAAGTCGATGGCTCCTGAACCAAACAGGAGGTCACCACTGGTTCTTGAGGCGCTAGCCCAACCATCTCTAGACCATATCCAATGTGACACTATAGGATACACAAAACCTGTAATGATCAATATTGTTAATTAGCTCCAACTTCTTTCACTTCATTACAAATGCTTTATAGTTGGAATAATTATGATAATGGATTTACATTTCATAATAATCTTGTCAAAGAGTTCGATATCACGGTTACAAACCATAAACTCTGTTTCAAAGTATAATGTGAACAGGAAGTGGTCAAATCTTATGGAATTGTTGTGGATTACCATTTTGAGATTAATTTCATATACAATATTCTTAGAAAAAACTGAGAGTTTCAATGATCATCTGCTAAATCGGATTGAGATTGAGGTAATTAATGTTGTCATTGTGTGCTGTAGATTATGAAAATACCCATTAAGGTTATAAGTCATATTAATGTAGGATATATAAGGTTACAAAAATATAGTATCTACACATAAGACCCTACACTATACATCGAAGTTAAGGATAACATACACATAAAGCTAACTATTTAACAATCACAAACAGAAAGAAAGAAAAGAAAAAAAAAAAAAGAGAAACATGTGGGGTATTCAAAGGAACCCATTTGTACTTTAGACTAACGGACCACTATTTATCCCAATTTGGGAGAATTTCAATATTTTACAACAAAAATCATATTTAATTTAGCTTTTTTTTTAAACACTATATAGCATCATATCCATCGACTTAGTAATAGCAGACAATTTCATTACTTAACAAAAACAACATTAATATGGTCTGAGATGACTCAGATAATCAGATTAACAATAATGATTATGCTTTTTTCGTTTAAATCAGTTAAACAAACTGCTATAATTAAATAATCTATTAGATTTACTAATAGGACCTCTCTCTATATACAGTATGTGATATTGAAATATCGAATACGACAAATACATACATAAATTTTTGTAAATATCTATCTGTCCTGTCTTTGGATAAAATAACCAATGAATTGGTCTACAACTATGTGCTAGGCATGTTTCTCAACTTGAATCGGTAAAGACAATTTAATGATGGGAATTTTGTAAGGACATGTAAATGCGTATATTATAATTTCTTTTACATTAGGCCAAAAGTGCATTTCAGAGTTTTAAATTTGGCTAACAGTCATCTTTAATACTATCTATAAAAAATATATCATGTTAACATAAACTTCATAAAATTATCACTTTAATCTAACTCATTAATTTAGTCTTGTTTTCTCAAGATATTTACTTTAGGCTTAATATATTGAGATGAACGTATATCTTTTAATTCGTCAAAATTTACAACGAAAGTATGTTAACTTGTTAAATAAGAAAACATGATCAAATTAATGAGTCAAGGTACCAAATCAACCTATTTGTCAAGTTAATGGTACTACACTGCACATTTAATAGTTTAAGACAGTAGAAGACTCACTACAAAGAATAGACCTTTTGCGGCGACCAAAAACACCACAAAAAGTCAAAATCTCGCTGCAAAAAGGTTTTAGGGGCGAGGGTTCGCCGCAAAATATTCACCGGAAAAGCTTCGTGGCTAAAAAGTTTTTGTCAAGTTTAAGGTATTAAATATATTTTAACCTTTAAATTAAACATACAATTTTGACGTCTTTTTACCTTTAAGTTACTAAAATATATTTTGACGTATTTTTTTAATGTAAGGTGTATATATATATATACACCACAAAAAGTCAAAATCTCGCTGCAAAAAGGTTTTAGGGGCGAGGGTTCGCCGCAAAATATTCACCGGAAAAGCTTCGTGGCTAAAAAGTTTTTGTCAAGTTTAAGGTATTAAATATATTTTAACCTTTAAATTAAACATACAATTTTGACGTCTTTTTACCTTTAAGTTACTAAAATATATTTTGACGTATTTTTTTAATGTAAGGTGTATATATATATATATATATATATATATATATATATATATATATATATATATATATATATTTTGTAACAAATCAAATACTTCGTAATAAAAATACGGAAGATGATAAAGAGATTGATAAGGAGATAAACCTGTCAAGAAGGAAGAGTAAATAAGGTAAGCCACAAATTGAGTTCTCTCTGCAATCGAACCACTGGTAATACCAGCAGCTGCTATTGCAAACGCCCATTGGTACAGAAAAAAACTATAATCATAATCACCCGATGGGATCGATTTCAGTCCGAAATAATGTTTCCCAATGAATCCATTCGATGGTACACCGAACGCAAAAGCAAACCCGAAAACATAGTAAGAAAGGCCTCCAGCGGCAGCATCCAAGACATTAGTGAGCATGATGTTCATGGTGTTCTTGGCCCGAACGGACCCCGCACAAAGCATGGCGAATCCGAGTTGCATGGCGAACACGAGGTAGGCTGAAAAGAGGAGGTAGGTGTTGTCAATGGCGTATGTGGTGCTTGTGAATCTGTCAGAGGCGGCGGTGAAGCGGCGGCAGATGTAGTCGGCTGCCGCCGTGGCATTGGCGGCAAGGCCGAGGAGTGGGGTTAGTTCTGTGGTGTTGCAGGTTGCGAGAGACTCCATGGTTGAGGGTGTTTGAGGATAGGGGAGTGATGCTGAGTAGTCACTTGTGATTTTAAACAGGAAAAGGGAAAATCTTTATGCTAAGTCTTGAGGCTGAGAAATAATTGAAGTCAACACTTTGTAAGGAAACAAACAATGTCCACCACATTATTACGGTGTTGCTTGAGGACCATTGAAATTGGAAGTTAAAAGATAAAGGAAAAGGGTAAGCTAGACCAAGTGAGATTTTTTATTTGAATTTCGACACATATTAATACTTTAAATTTTACCAAATCAGCGTTACATAAGCCGACACTCAAACTGACAATTATCTGATACGCTCATGCCAACAATATACTCTTATATTTAATATTTCATACATAAAATATACACACACGAAATACAAATACCCGTAAAAATTATTCTCCCTCGTCTCTTTACACTTCGCCAAACCAAAGCAAATGGACTCATGCAATAACCGACACCATTGCGCCAATGATGTCAATTTACCGAAGAGAAGTGACGAGCAACTAAAGTTATCGTTGGCACAAGTCCACAAGTCTTTTATAATTCTACACTTCAAAATCATATAGGTTGAATTCGGAAAGTAAATGTGTTAAATAATTTAGATCATTCAGGATCATGACATGTTTGTCAATTACATATGCTATGACTCTTATCTCAGCTTACCACTATTTCATGTTATTTATGACTAATCATTCATAATCATAATATGCAAAACTTAGGGTATTTGTAAAAGTAATAGTGACAGTACTGCCAGTGTTAGTTACAATATCAATAATGATGATGTAATTGAGTTCTGTTGATTTTAATTTGTTTTATTTACTTACTTTTTGATTATTTCAAATAATTGTGCCAAGTAAAAGTATTGACCGGTTATTTTCAATATCAATAATGATGATGTAATTGAGTTCTGTTGGTTTTAATTTGTTTTATTTACTTACTTTTTGATTATTTCAAATAATTGTGCCAAGTAAAAGTATTGACCGGTTATTTGGCATTTCCATATTGAATAGGAGATAGTGGTTTTAGTTACCTATTTTGTAGGCATACTATTGAATGAAAGTGTGATTTTCTTTCCTTATTACCCCTTTACACTTTCTAAACCAGTAAAGATTCTGTTAGTCGGGTGATAAGTGAATTACTACACACTTATACGCTTTCACTGACCAAATAAAATAATGGCAATACTCAACACTTTTTAAACTTTTCTTTATTAATCAATAATGATAAAATAAAGATGCAACTAGTTTGCGGAATAGCTAAGAACAAATTCTAACTAAAATACTTGCATGAGATAGACAATAACAGATACTATTTAAGACAAGTTCTGATCCACAAATGATCAGGCACAAGACCAGACACCTTTGTTATAGAGATTCAATTCTCAAATCAAGTAACAAAGGATTAACTGGTGGTTTACACTCTGCTAGAAGAAATAAAAGTCTGGAGTAATTTCAGCAGCGTGTAACCTTGTTGGGTGCACACCGAATTCGATCGCTACGACCTCAATTTATAGCATTGTGAAACGTGGTGCCAAATGAATGATCGATCGAATCCACGTGTGAGAATTTCGTTGGTGCAGATGATATTTCATGCGACGAGCACTACTAACGGAACTCTGACAGTACTTTTTGTCGTCATGTGATCGCCGATATCTTCTAGAAGATTTGCAAGATATTCCCTTTATCAGCGACACACTAACTTGTGCTTTACTTGTGTCTTTCTGTGACATTAAAACTTCAGGCCTTTGTACGCTTCAGATCGCCATAAGTCTTCGGATACTCATGTTTCTTCAGATGGCCTTCAGCTTCAGTGACCTTCACTAAGAGTTTTGCTTAGAGAGGTATCTGTTCAATGGTTCAGCGTTATCGTGAAGTGTGCGCTGAACCTGCTACAACTATTTGATCTGTTAATAAGTATCTGATTCCGCACGGGGAACTGATTGTTGTTTCAGATATTGATCAGATAGAGTAGCTGGGTAACTGAAATCCGAACTGATCAGATTAAGTTACCCACAATCCGAGGAACCGATCCTCAAATTGTCTTCTAACTATTTGCCTTTTTGTCTTCATTAAATCCCTTCTGTTGGGGATGCTTTTCAGTAACCCAACAATCTCCCCCTATAGGTGTAGACAAATAGTTAGGCAACTCCCCTGAATATGTGAATGTTTTATATTTAACCTTGAGTATTTTTCACAATTAAGAAGGTATTCAGCACACCTAGAAAATATTACAATATATGATGGTCTGATAGAATCGGATCATACTACAATTCAGTGACTCATATGATTTATTTTTGAGTTCTTTTAAGTATTTAGCAATCAATCAACTCAGGTATGTAAAAATTATTATCATTGACTGATAATATTCATTCATGATTGAGCAAACAGTAAAATAAAAAGTAAATTGTTTGGTGCATGCAGGAAAAGTAAAATATTGTTAGATAACAGACGATTGTTTTGAAAACCATAAACACAAAAAAAACTCCAAACACCGGCATGCCAACGCCGGTACCACCATCTTCCTTCGATCACTTCTTCTTTCCCTTGTGGCTCCCCACACTCATCCTTCTGCATTCCCCTTCTTTAGCTGCAGCAAGTTCTTCTTCGGTCATTCCAAGCTTCCTTGCAGTTCTCCTCACTTCCTCTTCTTCAGGATTCATTGCTCTCTTGCGCTTTTTGATTTTCGTGGGAGGAGAAATGGCAGGACCTTTTCCCTTGTTAAGGGGGAGATTTTGAATTTTACATGCGTGAGCTTGAGTTGGAGCCCTTCCTATGACCAGGGGAGCTGCGGTAGGAGCAATTGGAATCCTGGTTGTACCACCAAGATGGATGAGATTGATTTCCAGGAATTCTTCAAACCTAACACTTGACCTCCTTTCGTGAGCGGCCATTGGATACCGCTCAGAGGTCATCTTACTCACATTTCCACCACGGACATTTTCACGAGCACCATCACGAACTGAACCCCTTCAAACATGACGAACTCTGTTATCTCGAGCTGAGCTCTTCCCACCACTGCTCCTGCCACCACTACCCGTTCTAGCTGGTTTACCTACGACCTTCTCCGCTGTGCGTTGTTGAGGCTCAAATTTCTCCCCTGAAAATGAGGAGTGGGTATGGCACATGTAGCATTTTCTTCATTTATCAGTGGCTCAACAAGGTGGTTCGAGATAAGAGTTGCCAATTCATCAATCCTATCACCGATTGATCTTTCTAGCTGATTGACCCTTGAAGAGAGATCAACATTACTAGATGTTGTTAGGGTAAAAACCCGGTCAAACCTATTACTTTGTGAATCTGATGAACAAAGGAATATACATATTCTAATAATATAATAAGCTTAGTGAAACTCGACTCATACCGAGTTAGTCGGTATAGCTTAGTCTCATACCGAGTTGGTTGGTATGAGGTGATACCGAGTTCACGGACCGAGCTGCTTGCATGATTTCCCATGATTTACTTAATTTGTCAAATCCTTTAATCATGGGGCGTCTTTATTAGAATTGGGAGTTACATATAGAATAGGGTTAATTGTAAAACCTCTATACATTATAAATAGAGGTTTAGTCTTTAGTTGTTAAGTATCCTTTTGGATCCCGGTTGATCATTTGTGTGGATCACCGGTAACCCAATTCTAAATGTAACACTTTGTGGAGTGTTCTTGGTTATTCCGCAACCAAGAACACATACTATACGTTTGTGCTTAATAAGAATAATCGTATGACGTATATGATCTTGTCTTTACCGATGTTATTAACAATATTGGGGTTCGTTGTGACCTAACAGATGTGAGATTTTGAATTGCGGAGATGAGATTGTCAATTTGGACAAGTTGTGCATTCACATTTCTTTGAATGTTTTATTGATTGGTTGCCAGAAAATCTTGCACACTATCCAAAATATTTTGATGGTTGGTAAGGTTCTTGGGATTGGTGTTGATCACCCCACAGAAACTTCTGATGAAAGCAAGTTGTTTGAAGGTTTCATTAAAATTCTCCACAAAACCAGGGAGATTTCTTGCAGCTGGCACACCCTGGTTCATCGAAACCTCTGGTGCTTCAGCTCTCCTTGGATGTGGGACTTGTTTAGTTGTTGGGATGGGGTATTCATCAGAATTGTCAGTCCAGCTGACTGGTAACTTATACACACTTTCAGACTCGACACCTTGGTTTGTTTTTGGAATGGGATCACCCATGGGCTCCACCGTTTGGTTCACACCAACACCTTCTTCATTATCAGATTCATAAATAAGTTCATCAACATTCACATACGCAACATTTGGGTTATCATGACCTGACCTGGAAACCTGACGGACAGGAGAAGGGTCCGAACCGACATTCTCAGTCCTTGGAGGGACTAGAGTGGGAGATGGTGAAATATTTCTAATTTAAATTGGGGTCGGGTTAGGTACAACTCCGGACCTTGAACTCCTAATTCTATAATGGTGAGACTGGCTTGTTGGATTTTCAGGTGGTGGTGGTGGTGAATGGTCAGATGATGAGTGGTTGTATTCTTCGCTTTCAGACCCCGTATCATCCTCGTGAGAGGAAGCTGATTGCGCAAATTGAGTGAAAGTTAACATACCTTCAGGTAATTCAGGAGCAGGCTCCACCTCCAGACTTGTGAAATTAGACCGACCCACCATTCCAACTTTGAAAGACGGTCCAACATTATCAAAGCAATCATGTTCCCCCACAGAGTGTAAAAAGATCATACATAAGAATCGGGGAAAAGGAATTAGTCCTAATGTCAGAAAACAGAGCAGCTCCGATAATCAATTCATGACCAGACATAGAGTCAAATCCTCCCGTCTTGCTTGTTAGGCATTGAGATATGGTCATGAAGAATATTGACCATAGTGGACCCATCTTTTTCTAGAAATTCCTCTGGAGTAGGATCCCTGGTATTGGATATGCGGCAAGATGATTTTCTTCGCTTCTTCTAACATCGGAGTTGGTTCATGGATTTGTGAAGGTCTTACATAGTCTAGTTTGGTTGCTGCTTTGAATGTTGAGAGGTTGAAGGAAACTGTGTGTTTACCTTGCAGAATGGTTCCAGTGATTACATCTTCTCCTGATTCATTTAAGGTTGTGCAGGTATACCAAAATTCTAGCAACCTCGGTTTTTATAATGGGATATCAAAATGTAGTGTGTCTCGTATCGGATGTTGGTCGAATAATTTGATGAGTTCTTTGAATTCAGGTCTTAAGTTCCTGAGACGATGATTTTCTTCGCTTCTTCTAACATCGGAGTTGGTTCATGGATTTGTGGAGGTCTTACATAGTCTAGTTTGTTTGCTACTTTGAATGTTGAGAGGTTGAAGGAAACTGTGTGTTTACCTTGCAGAATGGTTCCAGTGATTACATCTTCTCCTGATTCATTTAAGGTTGTGCAGGTATACCAAAATTCTAGCAACCTCGGTTTTTATAATGGGATATCAAAATGTAGTGTGTCTCGTATCGGATGTTGGTCGAAGAATTTGATGAGTTCTTTGAATTCAGGTCTTAAGTTCCTGAGATGATGATTGAGAAAACTTCTGGAGTTATTCTTCGTATAGCAGATATTTCTTTAGGAGTACGACACGTTTGGAGGTGGACGAATAGACTCAGGTAAAGTGATTATGAGAGGAATTCTCTTTGAGGTCGCCGTTGAAGACTGTGTATGATTTCGTGAAGAAGATGATGAGGTTTTTGATTTTGGGAGAAAAGTTTGCAAGTGAAGTGTAATGAAATGTTGAAGTGTAGAGTAATTTGGGGAAAACATGGGAGACGATTTTGATCGACGGTTAGAATTTTAACCGTTAAAATTGATCGTGTAGTGGATATGGGAAGATATTTATAGGTAGGCTAGGAATGATGGTGAAGGTCAATGAAATGGCAGGGTAGTGTGGCGGGAAATGACAGCGTGCAGTCAACATTTAATGTCAGTGAGCCAGACCTGTCCAATAGCACTTGAGTGTTAGTTTTGAAGATAGGTCCAATGAGATTGCTCCACCTAATGAGTATCTGATGAAGTCTAGTATCTGATCCTTCATCAGATGGTCATTAACGTCAGATAGGATCTGAGATCATGGACTATCTGAAAAATAGTATTAGCTGAAGTTTTTTTTTTTGAGGCAATAAAGATAATGTGGTTCGGAGAGACTAGATGTATTTAGTTGAAATAATTTGATTCTTAAACTGATAAAATGCATTGTTTCTGATCATAATGAGACACTAAGATATGGCTGATAAATTAGGTAACATGTTGGTAATTCAAGAGATCAGATCCATATAATACAAGACAAGGATTTTAAACATATCATTTAGAATAAAATTCTTACATGATGATGATCAGTTGAAAATAAAAGAAATTAAAATAAAACATACCAAATCAAAAATGGTCCTCAGACTTAGTACGAGAAAAAAAGAAACATCACCATAAGATGAAAATAGCTGCAACAATGGTTGGCTATGAGCAAGGTTTGATGAGACGAACTTCACTTTGCCTTATTGATGATTTGGGAGAATCGCATGGGCTTACAACTGATCATAAATCAGATGTCTTCATGTTGTCTGCCCTGCACTACCCTTCAGCTCAATCATGGATTTTTGAGTATCCACTGAGATATGGATACTTGTTGTCATCGAGGATAGTTATCTTTTGAGACATATTCTTCTCTGTATCTGATGACCTTTTTGAGTTTGAAACCATTCTTCTTTCAAAAGTAAGGTTGTGACTTTATTTGCTTTTATGATCAGCATTCTTGAGTTGAAAGACTTGATCCGTATGACTGTCATCGATCTCCATTTCTTTAGTTACCCCTAGGATAAGATTCTGTTTCACATATTATTCCATTGATAGACCTTGAATGTTTTGATCAGTATCGTCATCAATCTCCATCTCTTCAATTTCTTCTAAGATGACATTTTGCTTGATATAGTTCTCTACTGAGAGATGTTGGGATTGTTTGGGGTCATCCATCTGATTAAAAATTGTTATCAGATCGTCATCAGAAATTGGTTCGTATTGCATTTTATTCTCCCCCTGATGAACTGAAAAATGGTTGAGTAACATGAGATGTAGGATCATTTTGAACATCTGGTGGAGTAGTAGTGTTTTCTAATTGCTTGAGACAAGTTTTCAACTGACTTATTTGTGTGAACCCTTCATTCATCTCAGCCCGCATTTCAGATGTGATTTTTGTAAGTTCAGCTTCTGTATCGGCTACCTATAAGGCCAGACCTTTGATGTGAGCAATGAGATTTGCTGCTGTTTGATCATCTGAGCAGTCAGCTAATGTGATCTTTGCTACATTCTGATGAGAAGATAGTTTCATATTTTCAGTTTGAGGAGTAGTCTGAATCATCTCTTCACCCCGGATCTTGGATCCCTCTGATGAGCAATCATGGCAAGTGAGGCCAGATTTTGTGATGATTAGGTTTCCGTCAGCAGTCTGAAATACTTCTCTACCAGAGCGAACTTCTTGAGATTTGAACATTTTAGATTTATGAGTATGGTCATTTGATATTCCGAATGTGGGAGTTCTACAGTTTGGATTTGACTTAACTTCTTCAGAGAGAACTGGAGTCGAATTTTATTCTTCCAGGACCTGCTTGATGAGATCAGATGGCTTAGACCATGCGTTGCATGATTTCCGAAGGGCTTCATTTTTCTGAGCTAACGTCAGGTTGTCTTCTTTCAGAATATTATTGAAGTACTGAAGCCCGATTACCTTGAGTCTTGAGTCCTCAGCTTTTAAAGATTATTGAGTGAGATTCTCTAATTTCTCAGTCACTTTAGTTAGAGCAGTTTCTAACTTAGCATTTCTATTGTGAGTAAACATTAAATCTTTTGCAAGTGACCTGACTAACGGTGGATAATCTTCAGGAGAAACTTTGTCAGACATTTTTACCTTGTTTGGAATTTCGCCTTCCCAGTCCCTTGAAAGAAGGAAATCTGGAAGATCGAATTCTCGATATTCTTTTTCTACCTGATGCTCTTTAGTTTCTTCAAATTTCTCCATCAAACATATACAATCTTTTAGATTTTCAGAATCAGAAACAGATTCTTCTTCTATTTTTGCACATAGACCTTTTGTCTTACTTACAGTCACTTCTTCATCGCTTGTCTTTGAGTCACTTAGCCAAGTTTCAGCCGTTGCTTTCAATGCTTTTGCATCTTTCTTAGCCTTGGCTAACTGAGCTTTCAGCTCCTGGTACTTCTTCTCAGTGTCTTCATATTTCTTTTTATAGTTTGATGAAGAACTTGAACTTAATCTTTCAGACCCTGAGTTTTCTTTGACTCTGCAGTCAACTTTGATATGACCCGTTCTTTCACATTTAAAGCATACCATCTCTCCTCTATCATTTTGGCCTCCGGCTCTGTTTCGATTTAAAAATCTTTTGTATCTTGTGGCTAATAACGCCATACTTTCAGAAAGTTCTTTTATATCATCATTATCACACCCTTATGAGTTAGACTCACGCTCTTCGAGGTCACCATCCTCCTCATCTTCAAATCTTTCATCATCAGCATCATTTGGATCGACAAAACTTTCCACTTTTACTTTTAAAGCTCTTCGAGAGGATTTGGAAGAGCTTGCGATAAGAGCAGTGGAGGTGGTAGCCTCATTTAGATCATCGTACATCTTGTTTTCATTTTCAAAGTTCATCAATGTACTGTAGAGACTGCTCCTGTTCATATCTCTCATCTGACCAAAGGTTCTTAACACTGTGGATATAACATCCCAATCTTTTGGAAGAATTTCCACAAACTTGTACATTAGTTCTTGAACTTCCTTGTTGATTCCAAACTCCCTTAATTCATTTATGAGGATGGTGAATCTTCTGCACGACATGTTAAGTGTTTCACCTTTGATGACCTTGAACGCTTCATACTTTCGATTCAACATAGCTTTCCTGCTAGCCTTAACTTCGTCAGTTCCTTAATAGTATGTTATCAAAATATCACATATCTCTTTGGCGGTTTTACATTTTTCACTGTGATAAGAATGTGATTTGGGAGGGATGTTTAAAGGAGGAACCAGATTTCAGCATCTAAACCCGCTAGCTTCTTATCTGCCTCTGACCATTGATCTTTGGGTTTGGGTTCATGAACATCATACATATCTTCTTCATCTTCTTCGTCTTTATCATCTACTTCCTCTTCTTTTTCTATGAAATAGTTGTACTTGGAACGAACATTTTTGGAATGTGTGGATCATTGATAAGAATATCTGGTCCCATATCATTTTTATGCTGGACAAATCCCAGAAAACGGATTTTTCACATACCAAAATCATCATCGGTAAAAACAAGCGCATTTGTCTTTGAAACAAGGTTCATTTGAGATAGATTTTCACCCATTTTGATGAGTAAGTAAGTAGATCAACAATTATGAATTAATTGTCCTGCTCTGATACCAATTGTTAGTCCCGTGATAAGTGAATTAATGCACTTATACGCTTTCACTGACCAAATAAAATAATGGCAACACTCAACACTTTTTGAACTTTTCTTTATTAATCAATTATGATACAATAAAGATGCAAGTAGTTTGCGAAATAGCTAAGAACAACTCCTAACTAAACTACTTGCATGGGATAGACAATAACATATACTATCTAAGACAAGTTCTGATCAACAAATGATCAGGTACAAGACCAGACACCATTGTTACAGAGATTCAATTCTCAAATCAAGTAACAAAGGATTAACTAGTGGTTCACACTCTTCTAGAAGAAATAAAAGTTTGGAGTAATTTCAGCAGCGTGTAACCTTGTTGGGTGCACTCCGAATTCGATCGCTAAGTCCTCAATTTATAGCATTGGGAAACGTGGTGCCAAATGAATGATCGATAGAATCCACGTGTGAGAATTCCGTTGGTGCAGAGTATATTTCATGCGACGAGCACTACTAACGGAATTCTGATAGTACTTTCTGTCGTCTTGTGATCGCCGATATCTTCTAAAAGATTTGTGTAACACACCGATTTTTCAAAACAATTTAAAATTTTTAACTAAATAAGTTCAACATTAAAAATCCATAACATCCAAAATATGGTTTGAGTAAAACATTTGGAATAATTAGAAAGTACCAAAACCGGTGTTACAGTAATATCAAAAACAATAGTCTAGGGAACTAAATAAGTACACCGAGCTAATCCTTCCAAATGCTAACTATGGGCCGCCTAATCTTTGGTCCCGAACCTGAGTACATAGTCAAAATAAACGTAGTACGTGAGACAAATATTGTCTCGTGAGAAACATGGGTTTTAGACCCGGTTAGAAATAATTTGCAATAAAATACTAATTAATAAATTATCAAATTGCACATAGTCAATCAATCTCTAAGGCTTGCCATAAGCCAAACACATACGTAACGGGCCTCCCCGAAACAACTCCCCCATTATGGGTTATCTAGGTAAACTCCCCCGTTTCCGGGTTATCTATTTGCTCCCCCGATTTCCGGGTTATCTCAAACTCCCCCGTTTTTCGGGTTATCTATTTCTCGACACACTACCCTTGCGCAGGGTGGTACCGCCCCAAGTAGGTGTCACTAACTCACCCAACTTATGTGGGTTATCTAGGAACCAATCGATTAGCTACCACATAACAAATCATCAACTTGGGTCAAAGCCCATATCACAACTCAATTATACCAGTGGTAACTAAGCAATAAATTCACAATTCAATTCAATTCAATTCAATTCAATCAAATTCATACTCTATCAATTCAATCTTTTCTTTATTAAAAATATTTATCTAATAAAGACTCTAAAATCATTTCAATTCAGATGACATGGTTTACTATGTACTCAGAAAGATCACATGTACTCACCTTAGCAAAGCTATCCAATACTTGTGTAAATCAACACAATCTCTACTTCTCAATCAAGGAAGTACTTCCAATCTCAACTCCTTCTTGACCTATTATCAAAATCATCACAAATCTAGTCATAAACCATAACTAACTACTAGTTAATCCATCTTAACATTCCCAACCACCAAGTTCATACCACTTGGTGGAAATCTCAAACCCTAGTTCAATATTTCTATCCATAAAACCGAAATCCAACTTGTACACATTGATTACAAGCTTACCATGAGTGTTTTACACCCATGATAGATCATCTTCCCCATAGATGATGTGGCTGGTTCCCAAAACCACCATTAATACCCAAATAGAGCTCAAAATACCAAAGAGATGCATAAACTAACAAGGATTCTTACCTTAGATCAATAATCTCCAAGAAATATGAAGATTTGAGCTTAAGAACAGCAACAATCGTGCATTTCTTCCAAAATAACGGCTGGTAGGGTTCTAGGGGTGTAAGTGTCAAAACCCTAGCCTCAACCCGTTTTTATACAGACTTCAGGAGTTCACGATCGCGAACTTGAGTTCGCGCCGTGAACTATGCGTGTCGTGACCATTTCGCGATCGGTAACGGATCGTGAACTCTATGTCTGAAAACCCCAAATCCCTGGTCGGAGTTCACGATCGCTAACTCCACTTCGCGCCGTGAACTCCACTAGTCAGCTAGGCTGCACTTTTCGGTCCTTGTCTCGACCCGGTTTCGTCCATAACTTTCTCATACGGTGTCCAATTGACAAGAAACCAATTCCTACGGTTCTGAAATGAATTATCCTTATTTATCATATTTTTGTACAATTTATTTATTTACAAAAAATCTCGGTCGTTACAACTTGCAAGATATTCCCTTTATCAGCGACACACTAACTTGTGCTTTACTTGTGTCTTTCTGTGACATTGAAACTTTAGGCCTTTGTACGCTTCGATCGCCATAACTCTTTGGATACTCATGTTTCTTCAGTTGGCCTTCAGGTTCAGTAACCTTCACTAAGAGTTTTGCTAAGGGTGGTATCTATTCAATGGTTCAACGTTATTGTCAAGTGTGCGATGAACCTGCTACAACTATATGATCTATTAATCAGTATCTAATTTCGGAAGGGGAACTGATCGTTGTTTCAGATAGTGATCATATAGAGTAGCTGGGTAACTGAAATCCGAACTGATCAGATTCAGTTACCCACAATCTGAGGAACCGATCCTCAGATTGTCTTCTAACTATTTGCCTTTTTGTCTTCATTAAATCCCTTCAGTGGGGGATGTTTTTTCAGGACCCAACAAATTCTTATTTTTTTCTTCCGTATTTGTATATTACACAAAAGGAGACTGCCATTTGGTATTATCTCCAACAATTGGTATTAGAGCTTACGGGTCAATAAGAAGAAGGAGAGGTGATTTCATGTGAATCACTGAAAGAAGTGTAAAGACTGGATGCATGTTACTGCAACAAAGACCGAAATAAGACAGACACCGGTAGACCTAAATTGTCCGGTGGAGACTGTAATGACCGACGCCGTCGAGAAGACCGAGAAAGCTCCAACGTGTGACTAAATACCAAAAAGACCGACGTCGTTGAGAAAACCGAGAAAACTCTGGCGTGAGACCGAAGACCGAAAGACCGTTAAGCAACAACAAAGTTTGATAGCTAATATTAGACCGAAATATGTGACCAAAGACCTTTGACTCACCTAAAGAAGTATGAAGAATGGAAGGAGAAAATGTAGTCCATGAGCAAGGTAATTTGTCTCTACATCTTCCTAAATTAACCGATTTTAACTACACCACTTGGTCCATTTTGGTTGAAACTGTGTTGAGAGCACATGACCTTTGGAAGACAATAACTGGCGCAGATGATAATGGAAAAGAAACTAAACTACAAAAGCTATAAGATTTTAAACTCTCCCCGGAGATGTTATTATGCAGGTTGCCAAACACAAGGATGCACATGATGTTTGAGAATCCATTCGGATTCGGTACTTAGGTTCCAAACGGGTACAAAAGACACGGTTGTGGCTAACTCTAAGGAGTGAGTTGGAGAGGTTGAAAATGAAAGAGACCGAGATAATCGACGAATTTTCGGGTATAATAAGTGGTATAGCTGAAAATTTTAAAAGTCGTAGTGAGTCTCTTGATGAAGAAGCAACAATGAGAAAGTTTTTTAATTCGCTTCCAAATAAGTACTTGCCAATTGTAGCTCCAATTGAGCAATATTCCGACCTTGAAAGTATGCCATTCGAAGAAGCGGTTGGAAGGGTGAACGCTTATGAAGATAGGCTTCAAAGTCATGAAGTTAAGGAAGAAGAGCAAAACCAACTTTTGATGACAAGTGAACAAAAATATTGTGAAAGTAGTAAACACGGAAGATGTCGTGGGAGAAGCAATAAAAGAGGTCGCAGAAGAGGAACGGGACGAGGCGACAAGAGTGGAATTCGTTGTTATGATTGTGGATTTTTTGGGCACTCTAGTTATGAGTGCACAAAGTGGAAAGACGACGAAGCCAACTTGATCCAAGAGGAAAAACCGGCATTACTTTGATATTGGAATAAATCAAGATTAAGGGGGTGAATGTTTGTTTTAATTTGTTTTATTTACTTAGTTTTGGATTATTTCAAATAATTGTACCAAGTAAAAGTATTGACCGGTTATTTGACATTTCCATATTGAATAGGAGATAGTGGTTTCAGTTACATATCTTGTAGGTGTAGTTAATTTGTTTATGGTTTTTACTTTCACACGTCTAGTACTTGTAGATATGTATATATCCTTTTCAATTGAATAGAAGTGTGTTTTTCTTTCTCTATTACCCCTTTACACTTTTCTAAACCAGTAAAGATTCTCATTTCTTTTCTTTCGTATTTGTATATTACTCAAAAGGAGACTGTCATTTGGTATTATCTCCTTCAAGTTCCAGTTAATGAAATTGTTTTTCTGGTTATATTCTTGTTCAATTTATTTATGGAACAAATGGTTAGCTCACACTACCAATATTGAAAAATTGCAATATAAATGAATGACCAAAACAAACAATAAAGATTTTGAAAAGTGTGAAGCTTGTGTAAAATCTAAGTTTACAAAGAAGCCTTTTTCAAGCCTCAAAATTATTACATCATTACTAGAGTCGATCGATTCATGTATTTGTGAATTAAATGGAATACTCAAACGAGGAGGTAAAAGGTATTTCTTTACATTTTCTGATGACTCGATGGTTGTTCGTTACATGTTAACTTGTTGCAACTAAAAGATAAAGCTTTTAATGCATTCAAGCTGTATAAGGTCGAGGTTTAAAATCAACATGACAAACACATACCTTCCCTCAGACAGAGGCAGAGAATACTTTAATGATTAGTTTGACACATGTAGCAAAAAGAATGGTATCCAACATGAAAGAACTTCACCGTATACTCTTTACAAAATAGTTTGGCTGAAAGAAAGAACATAACTCTTGTTGAAATGGTCAAATGCATGTAGAATCAATCGAGTTTGCCACATAATCTATTGGGGAGCACTGTTTACTGCATGTTATGTATACGATAGGTTCATTAGTCGTTTGATTCCTTCCAGTCCTTATGAGTTGTGGAAAGGAAAAAAAACCTAGCTTAAATTATCTAAAAGTATGGTGAAACACCCAAAATTCCAGAAAAAATTTAAACGTTTTAAAATAAGATAATTAATATTAAAACCACCATTTATCAAAATGTCACATTTATCAAACCATGTTTAAACTATTAGAATGTATAAAAGTCACAGAAGCAATATATGTAATAAAATAATAATAAATAAGAATCTCAATAGTCTCTGTACCACGCGTCAGCCTATTGTTTTCCCTTCGAACTACTAGTACCTGCACATGATGGGAGTTTGGGTAAGATACTTAGTGAATTTCCAAACTAAATACATGGATTCATGATACCATCCATTATGCACCACACATACATAAGCAACCACGTCGCACAAACATCTAATAATTTAAATTATCTTTAAATTTTTATTAACAACAGGTGGCCGACCTAGTATAACGCAACAAATGCGCACAAGACCCAACACAAACCCTCCTCCGTACAAACCGCGCCCTGGGTGCCACGTCAGGTCTTCTCCACACCAATCATGAAAGTGTCTCAGCACTTCCCAAGAGGAGTAACCACAATTCATCATTTAGCAGCATAAACATATCACATATCATGCACATCATACCAATATCATAATCAACATAGCATAAGCATACCACATATCATGCACATAATATCATCATGATAATCAAAATATCATAATCAACACATATACAGTCTGAAATCAAATCGTAATTATAATAGCACATAAACAACTTCCGTTACGCTACTAATGTTGAACGGTAAGGAAAGCCTTATCTTTGCTATCAAACTGATAAACCACAACCTATCAAGTACCTTTCCGAGACACTTCATAACCTACTAACACATATGTATACGTGAAGGAATTATGTGCACAATTATTCAACCTATGATGATACATCCATGCCTACGAAACACTTAAGGGTCACACCGGTGATTACATGTAATACGAGCAAGATAAGCAATGATACTACGAAGAGGAATGATTCATAATAGTCATTATGAATCAGTTAAGTATTAAGTTAGGTTTAACTTATTACTAGATTAGTTTAACTAACTAATTAATACAAGTATTTGTACATTTACTAGTTGAGTAAATATACAATGTGTTAATTATAGATTATCCATGATATGATTTAAAGCTATTAAATCATATAGTAATTGGATAATATTGTTGTATAATTTATATAAAGGTTATTATATAATTAATTATTGAAAGTATAAATACAAGTATATAATTCGTGTATATGGGTACCGAATTATTAATGTATTAATACTAGACATTTAATAGTTAAGTGCAACAATAATAAGTTAGTTAAACTATAAGGGATGGAAGTGTAAAAGGATAAGTTTAATTAAGAGTTTAATCTTAATTAAACTAGAAGGGCCATAAGTGAAAGTCCTTCTATTATAAATAGAAGACTTGGGTTTCCCTTATTGTTGTTCTACAACCCTCGACGAAAATCACTCCCTCCCCTCCTCCTTGTTTCGGCCGAGAGCAAGCAACACCAAGTTTTGGTGTTCTTCGTTCTTCGTGTTCTTCAAGTCTTGAAGATCCAAGTTCATTGCTTAGATCAACTAGAAGATCGCTCGATTTCTTCATCATCAGTGGATCTATCTTAAGCAATCAAGAAGGTATGTTCATCATCAGTGGATCTATCATCAGTGGATCTAGACTAGATTACCAAAGATTGTTTGTTTACTTTAATTTAAGGTTTTTTTGTTTCAAGTATTCTTTCTTCTTCTTCATAGTTCTTGAAAAAGGGAAGAACCCTAGGACCAAGAATATTAAACTAGTCTAAGTTTAATTGGTCAAGAAGGTTTCTAGAAACCCTAGCAATTTTCAAAAACCCTAGGAAGAACCCTAGGATCAAGTATGTTAAACAAGATATGTTTAATTGATCAAAAGGATTCTTTCCATAATCCCTTGAATTTTCGTGACTTAGGAAAACCCTAGGATCAAGTATGTTAAACAAGATTTGTTTAATTGATCAAAAGGATTCTTTCCTAATCCAGTAATCCCTTAGATTTCGAAAATCTAGAGGTTACTTGGACACCAAGTTTATTAAACTAGCCTAGTTTAATTGGTGGAAAAGTTTCCTAGCCTTAAGAATTTCGAAACCCTAAAGAACCCTAGAACATTAAACTAGTTTAAGTTTAATAGTTTAAAAGTATTAATTAGGATAATAATCTAAAACCTAGTTAATTAGACAAGTTTATGTCTAATAGGTTTAATTATTATTTTGATAGATTTATAAAAGCTAGTTCTTTAAACCTAGAAATTTAGACGAAGTTTTATTGTCTATAAGGTTTAAATTAAAAAGTTTAAATAAATTTATTAAAAGTTATAATCTATCTTAGATTTTAAACAAAGTTTATTGTTTAATAAGATTGATTAAAATTGATCTTTTAACTAAAATAATGTCTTTGATCAAGAAAGTCAAAACCCTAGTTTTGATTGATCAAAAACAAGATTAGGGTTCATCTAATTAATTTAGGGAATTGATAAAGAGGATGTTAATTTTTAAGTTCTAAAATTAACAAGGTGTATTTAATTATTTATATTTATGTATTAAAATTTTTGGAATTTTTATTTATTAGGTAAAATTGAATTTTAAAAGATATAATAAGTTTATACGTATTTTAATTAGATTAAGTTAAAATACATATGTATAAATTAGATGTAATATTCTTATTAGAATGTTACAAGTTTATTATAAAATATACATATATACGAATACATTAAAATACAAGATAAAATGGGACAATTAAAAAGGGTAATGTTATTTTGATCTTTAAAGATAATATTATAATTAGTTATTGTATAAGTTATAATATAATTAAAACTAGAAAGTACAAAGTTATGATTTCATTATAACTAGAAATTGTACAAGTTGAAATTATATGATTAACTAGAAATATACAAAGTTATATATATATTATCATATATTAAGATGTATAAAGTTATAAGTTATTATAACTGGATAATCTTTATATATAATAAAGGAATGAATTTTTGAAATTTTATAGCCAGGTATAAAGCCACATAATGCCACGTATAAAGCCACATAATGCCACGTATAGTCCAGGTAAGCCCTTCATTTTGACCGGTCGCTCAGATTCTTCAAAGTCCCTAATTGCTGGTTACGTTACTCTTCCATGGTCATCAATCTGCCCTAATTGCTTAGACGTTTCTCAAATTCTTAATTTAGTGTCTTCATTGACTCTTTCTCTAACATTAAACCCTAAATTGTTCTGTCTTCTTCTCTCCCAAATTTAGTGTTTGCAATTTCACGTTGGCGCCTTCAACAACTGATTTAATCAATCGGGTTTTTCACGTATGCTTTAACACATGTTTTTGTTGGTTTATTTATAAATAACATTCTGATTTAGTTGTGTTCATCACTATACCATACTGTCTGATTTATTTCAGAATCACGATTCAACAATGTTACATTCTGCAATTTTATTTAACAGCTGCCCACCATGTGTTTGACGAAATTCCTTCACTATATTATTGATAATTACAAATAATTGGTGTGTCTTATGAGTAAGTATCTATTTCTATCTTCAATGAAATTGATTGTTAGCTTTGGTTTTGCTTTTAATTCCTCGCTTTTAATTCCTTCACTATAATTAATTATCAACATCTATATATGAGCTGATTTTAAGCACAATTTTGCCAAGTTTAACCAATGGGTGAATTTTGGTGTGTGTAGGTTTGTGGGGAATTTGCTAACGACAAAATGTTGGTGTAATTGGAGCTGATCATATTAAATCTACTTATGCTAGAATGGTGGTTAATTTTTGTTATCCAATATGGTCATGTTTAACCTTTGCAATATAGTTGTTTAAATATGATTATGGTCATGATTACCCATGATAATTCAAATCCTTTTCAAGGTATTGCTGTTTTTAAGGGATCTAAATTAATTCAATTTAAATTTTAGGATTACTCTTGATAAACATCTAACGTATATTCAGTTCTTGCTGATTCAGTTTTGATGGCAGCCATTTGTCCAATTTATGTTAAATAAATTTTCGTTTTCAGTTACAGGTTATAGAAATTTTCTTTCTAGGTGAATTTATGGAATTAATTAAAGATTAATCTTTTGAACCCTCATAAAGAAACATTCAAATAACCTTAGCAATCAAAACTCTGTTTCCAATAAAATATATCCATTAAAGATTTATAATGCATCATTAAATTTCTACAAATGCTAAAGTATGCAGTTGACCTGTTTCATGTGCACTCTAATTATTCGATGTAAGTACTATGAAGCCTAATTGATATTCGTATCTTTTTTTTGTGTTTCGTTTTATTTATTTTTGGTTAAAATGCAGGTTGGAACTATAGGGGTGTTCACTCACCAACACATGTTTTAATCTTACAACACTACTAATCAAATGCTCGATGTAACACTGTAAGAACTACAACCCTTTTCTCTAAAACCACAAATACAAACACTCTTTTATCTGAAAATGTATTACAAATACAAATCCGTTTCTATTTCATGTCCCCCTTTTCCTTCTTAATTTTGGTAATTTTGAATTTGACCACTTAATCATTTGTGCAGGTATATATTGAATGCAACAAAGTTAAAGAGTGGTTGCATGAAATATCTATTCTCAACTTACACGCTTCAATATCCAGAATGAAAAATTAAATGAAAAGGGAGTCATTATTATCAAATGTAACGAAATTGCAATTTTAATAATTATTTAGTACCCTGCATAAAAATAGTAGATGTGTTTATTTGACTTACAACCATAAAATTACTTTCAAAAGTCAAAATCCGTGTTAAACTACTATAACAATACTCGATTGTATTTAACCTCATTTTACCATGGATTCTGTTATGCCATTTGAAAATGGATTTTGACTTTTGGATTCTGGGAATGGTGAAGGGTCTTCTATGACAACTACAACATTATCAAGAAAAACCGTAACTAATGTATTATCAATAAATTTTGATTCTTTAATAGTTCTTACTAAAGGTGGAGATGGTGATCTAGAGTTCTAGACACTTTAATGAATGGTGCCGTTAAACAAAAATTAAGAATAATCTAAAAAGATGTAAAGTAAGTATTCACCCCTTTTTGTTTTTGTTTTAAGATAAAATAAAAAATAAATTTAGAAATTTTATTTTTCACAGATGGGGGAGGGCAATTAGATACTGTTTTCAGGCACTTATCACTTATCAGGCGTTTTTTTTTATGAACCCGAGGATTGACGAGGTGAGTTTTTCAAGTTTAATGACAAGCAGGTTATTCAATTTGAGTTAAGTTTTTAAGTTTTCATATTTTTTGTGTTAATTTTTTAGGTCGATAACTACTGAATGTGGGAGTAAATGTTAGCATATATATGGTCAACCTATAATCTGAGAAACTACTTGATGGTGACATGAAATCCTTGGCCCAAATTGGTTTTGAACTTAATTTGAGCTGTACAAATGTGGTTGGGTAGTCGTGCTCAACATCTTCTAGAAGCTCTTTTGCTTCCAGGCTAACACGGGTTCCCCTCCATTTTGGTTGGTTAGAATCAACAACAGTTAATGGCTTGTGGTCAATCATATGGTCAGTGCTTGTGGACATTTGATACTTATTACTTCAATTGGGTCGCGAGAAGGTCTCCTTTTGGTTGAGCCCGTTAATGCTAAATTCATTGGTCTCAAGTGGAGGCAGCCAAATTGCATTCCTCAAGACTTTCAGGTGAAAGAAAGTTAAGTTCAATCTTTATATGTGACTGTAAGGAGGAAATTTTATATAAACTTGTAGATATATAACAAATTAATAACAAAAATGGAATTTTGGATTGACCAGGAAGTTTCTTTCTGCCAATTTTTATTTTCTAATAAATACATATTGTGTGCAACATGATTGTAAAAATTGTATTGCTTTTATAATGTATGAATAAAATATTAAGAGGTTTTATGCACTAAAATACACCAACTTTTGACCCGTTCAACAAACTTAATGTTACCGGTCATGTATGATTATAAAATTTGTATAATGTTATCGGTCATGTATGATTACAAAATTTGTATAATTTGATGAACATGCGATTAGTAGGAGAAGCCAATGATTATGTTGGAAACGTCTTATTACGGATTTTCATCCAAATCTAATTCTTCTATTTTTTATTTTGAATTCATTTATATAAATTTCTATAAGCTACCTGTGATTTATCACGGGTTATAGGCTAGTTATACAAGTATAATATAAGTATTTTACAAGTCATGTAATAAACTAGATTAATGATCAAGTAAAAATAACAAGAACCTATATTTAACTAGTTCAAGTTAAATATAAAAAAGGTTTAAACAAACTAAGAATTATTATATATAGTCTTTATATAATAAGTTTATTAGTTTCACCAAGTATAAACCGGTGATTGTGTTGACTTAAGTTTCATCATGGTTGTTGAAGCTAGTGGGAGCTACACAAGAAAATCACAAAGTTTGTAAGTGTGTCATTAAGACATAAATTTTGGTTGAATCTAATAAGTCAAAACAAATGTTTAATTTCATTATTAGACATATGAAAAACTAGGTGTGTTAAATTAGATTTATGATTCAAGTTTATGAATTATAATAGAATTAAAAGTTTAACATAAGTTTTAAGTTTTTCAAGTAAGATAAAACAAGTAAGTTTTTTTTCTAGATAAGGTTTTTCACAAAATCTAGTAAAACGTTTTGTACACCTCGTTTTAGGTATACATGTAAAATCGTGCAAATTCTTGAAACTATAAGTTTTAAAGAATAGTTCTTAAGTTTTAAAAACGTGTCTTGTAGAATCCTTCAATTCACAAGTCACACATTTTAAACAAGGATTAAGATTGGAATAAAGGTTTAAGTTTAGTTTAAGACTTAAAGAAACCCAAGAAAATATTAGATCTAAGTACTATCCACCTAATGGAACACCTCACTTGTTAAACGATATTCATATTGTAAGGATAAAGAACCTTAGATATGGATTCAAATCATTCCGAGTGCTAGGGTGCGTAAGGTTCTGTGATAATCGGGAGTCCCGGCGTAGAGCATCGCACTGTCTTAGATGGTCTGATCTACTTTGGTGATAATCGGGAGTCCCGGCCCAAAAAGTACTTGAGTTGAATAAACATACTAGACTTTATTACTAACTTAGAAATGTACAATTAGATTGTACAAGGTTGTAATAAGTTATAAGTCTAAAGATTCTACGACCCCTAGGAATCGTGTCAATTCTTGATACGATCGGTAAGGATGTTACCTACCAGAAATAGCATGTCTCATCGGGAAGTGCCCAAACCTTGCGGCGAGAATGTGATATATGGATCCTAGGCCTAAAATATTAATTATGGGTTAATAATATATATTAGAGAATGTTTATTAATGATTACTAATTAAACTGGGTTTGATTTGTAGATGGTAGCAACAAACGCAATCGCGACAACAAGTACCAGCAATCTCAATCCTCGAAAAGGACAAGTTAACTGGGTGAAACTTTCTCAACTGGGAGCGCAATCTTCGTATTGTGCTCAGGCATGAGAGAAAGTGGTATGTCTTGGAGAGAGCAGTACCAAACACCCCTGTTGTTAATGCCAGAGCTGAAACGAGGTAAGCTTATGATAAGCATGTCAGTGATGCACTCGATGTGAGCTGTCTGATGCTAGCCACTATGAGTCCTGCGTTACAAGCGGGACTTATGGATGTGCCTGCATTTGAGATGATCCAGCAACTTAAGGATTCATTTCAAGAGCAAGCTCGCACTGAGAGGTTTGACATCAATCGAGCCTTCAACTCTTGCAAGATGGTCAAAGGAACGCCGGTGAGTGCCCACGTCATGAAAATGAAAGGATACATGGATCACCTCGCTAGACTTGGTCACCCCATACCGTTGCAAATGGCAACAAATACTATACTCAACTCGTTGTCTGATGACTACAAGTCTTTTGTGGTCAACTACAACATGCATAATATGGAGAAATCCATTGCTGAGCTACATTCCATGCTCAAGATAGTCGAGTTAAGTTTGGGGACCAAATCTAAGGACGTTCTCATGATTGGTAACAGCGGTGGCGGTGGGAAGAAGAGAAAAGGGCATGGTGGTAAAGGAAAGGGTAAAACCTATCCTAACCAAGGAGTGCCAAATGGTAAAGGTGTCAAACAAAAGGTCAAGAAGGTTAATCCTAACACTGCGAGGACCGAGAACCGGTGCTTCAAGTGTGGTGAGGCTGGGAATTGGAAAAGGAATTGTCCAAAGGGTGCAAGTGGTAGTGGAGGAAACGCAAGTTCCTCAGGTAACACAACCACACTTCTTAATCACTTTAGGATACTTGTAAAGTACATTACGAGTAATCTAACTTTTGCAATCGTTTATTGCAGGAGGAGATGGAAAGTGATAGTGACCAGCATGAGATAGTGATGATCCCACGAGCACTAAGTTTTATAATTCAGTGTTTTGTGGATTCGTTTTAAACAATTTTACTTTATTGTTCGGATAATTTTATTTTTGTTAAAACAAGTTTTATTTTGGTTTTAATTAAATTTTGAATCCATGATTGAATTATATTGTGTGCATGTGTGATAATTACACTAGTCAAGGTTTATGACTAGATTGTAAATCAAGTTTTGATTTACATATATTTCATGTTTATATATATTTGTTTGATTGTTGTTTAAATAATGTTTTGATAGCTCAAGGTATTTAGATGCTAGTAATTAGAAAGTTTTTCTAATGAAAGTATTTAAGAGTTTTATGGAAGCATAAAGTTCAAAGGTTACTGAACTTAGTTAAAACATCTTAAGTAATTACTTATGATAGAAAGTTTTAAAGTATTAGTATTAATATAGTATGATTATATAATCAAGATAGACTTTAAGAGTATTATTACAAGTCTTTTATACTTGTAGTAAAGGATTTAATGAAGTCATAATTCCTAATAGGAATAATTGGATATTCGTATAATCCAAGTAAAATGACTTAGACATTAAATGACTCTTAAAAGGGACAAACTATATTAAAGTATTTAAGAATTAAAAGGTATTATTGCAAGTCTTTTATACTTGTAATAAATACAATATTTAATCAAGTCATAATTCCCTAATAGGAATAATGGATATTTGAGAAATCCAAGTAATGACTTTGGCATTAAATAAGATTCTTAAAAGAATCCTAATGTGTTTAAGAATTGATAGTATCATTTCAAGTGTTTTATACTTGTTAGATACATTAATCAATAAAGATCATAATTCCCTAAACAGGAATGTTGGATATTCGCAAATCCAAAGAATGATCTTAATTATAGAATTCTTAAAAGATTAAACTACAATTTGTTGACTAGGTCAAAGTAGTTTAAGAGATGCTTAAGTTCCATAAAAGTAAGTGGGAGCTACGACTAACGTAATTCATTAAAGATGTTGATGAATTCAGTAAGTTAGTAAGACATTAACAACAAGGTTTTACCAAGTCGTTAGCTAAAGAGTTAAGAGAAATAATAAATGATCGTTGATTAGATTATTGCAAACCTAATAGCGTGATCACAAGTCTTGTGATTAATTATTGCATATCTAATAGGTTGTTAACCCTTCAGTGGATAACATAGTCATTTAAGGAAATTTCTTTAACTAGTAAGAATATCTACAAATCAAGTAACTAAAAGAGGCTTTAGTTGCAAGGATAATTTTATGAATTCAAGAAACTAAGGAGTTAATTTTCAATGCTCCTATGTTTACCGAATTGCATAAAAGGCAAGACTAGAATATGTTCTAGATTGTTGCAAGAACAATATCTAGCAAAGGAAAAAGTAATAGTATTCCTAAATACTCGTCTTATGTCTTTAGTTTAATAGAAATGATTGGTTTAGTGATAAAGTTACAATTAAGTTTGTAAGAATCATTAAGTAATCAACACGAACGAAATGAATAAATAATGATCCAATAATAATTCAGTATCTATGTCCAGTGAGGAATAGTACATGAGTTAGTATCATTTTTATTCAGACTTTGTATGTTTTACATCATCCATGAATAAAAGTCTATTTATTCAAAAAGATACAAAAATCCGTGACTACTCGTCTAGGTGGGAACCTTGATGGGACGTTAACGTCATCGCGGTATTTGGTGGTAGATTCGAAAGTTCTTCGAAGATAGCTACACAAGTTTTGTGTAAACCAAATATCGGTGATATTCTGTTGGAGGCTCAACGAATACTGGATTGACCACCGTGACAATACTTCGTGGTTGAAAAGTTCAAAAGTATTGTTCACTAGGATTGTCCTTCAGCCTGAGGTATTTGGTTTAGGATACAATGACTAATGTGCTTTGATTCAACTTAGACAATTCTGAAATACGTTTGTCATACGAGGCGATACTAGGTACAAAGGAAGTTGTATTTTAAATCGAAATATAACAAGATGGTAATTGCACCCCCTCTTTAGGAGAGATATTTATAGGTCCTTTGACATGATGAGAAACTGGCAAGTGCACGGCCGTGCCCAAACGAACTGATCTGTTCTTTGTCATTTATCACAGCAGTTTGAATCAAGAAGTCATAAAATGATTTCGAATACAGGAGTTGATAATTTCTACCATGCTCGTATTCGTTATCACAAATATCGTGCTGCAAGGGATAAGCCTAACATATTTGCCCAAGAAGTAGAGACAGAGTGTTCTTTACTAGGAGACGCTATTAAAGAGTTTTCATAAACTATACCTGGGTTACATAAGCTGTTTTTATGGGTTGGTTACCTACATGTCCATCTAGAAGGCCACTGTAGCTCGTATCATTAAGACATAGGTTACAAACTTGCACAAGTGGGAGTCTGAAGGAATTATGTGCACAGTTAGTCAACCTATGATGATACATCCATGCCTACGAAACACTTAAGGGTCACACCGGTGAGTACATGTAATACGAGCAAGATAAGCAATGATACTACGAAGAGGAATGATTCATAATAGTCATTATGAATCAGTTAAGTATTAAGTTAAGTTTAACTTATTACTAGATTAGTTTAACTAACTAATTAATACAAGTATTTGTACATTTACTAGTTGAGTAAATATACAATGTATTAATTATAGATTATCCATGATATGATTTAAAGCTATTAAATCATATAGTAATTGGATAATATTGTTGTATAATTTATATAAAGGTTATTATATAATTAATTATTGAAAGTATAAATACAAGTATATAATTCGTGTATATGGGTACCGAATTATTAGTGTATTAATACTAGACATTTAATAGTTAAGTGCAACAATAATAAACTAGTTAAACTATAAGGGATGGAAGTGTAATATGATAAGTTTAATTAAGAGTTTAATCTTAATTAAACTAGAAGGGCCCTAAGTGAAAGTCCTTCTATTATAAAAAAAGGCTCGGGGTTCCCTTATTGTTGTTCTACAACCCTAGACAAAAATCACTCCCTCCCCTCCTGGCCGAGAGCAAGCAACACCAAGTTTTGGTGTTCTTCGTTCTTCGTGTTCTTCGTGTTCTTCAAGTCTTGAAGATCCAAGTTCATTGCTTAGATCAACTAGAAGATCGTTCGATTTGTTCACATCAGTGGATCTAACTTAAGCAATCAAGAAGGTATGTTTTAGGAAACACTTTTCTCCCTTCTCCCCTCTTGGGCGAATTCGGCCAAAGAACCCTAGGGTTCTTAGGTTGATGGTCGAAAGAACCACACAAGCAATGTGTGTGTTCGAGTTCTTCGTACAAGGTTTCTTTCTTGTTAACCTAATCTAGAACTCCAACATCCCAATCCTTTAGGGTTTAAGGATTAGGTTTAATCCCAGTTCCGCATTTAGGGATTAAATCAGCTAGTTGGTTTTAACCGGTCAAGAACAAGTTCATGTTCTTGGTCAGCAAGGTTCGAACTAAGTACACCAGGAGGTCGACCCAAGTGGTTGATCAGTGACATGAAACCCTTCAATACGCCTATCAAATCTATTGCAACCAAACGCCTTCAAAACAAAATCTGCAATTCTGGACCACATTCCACTAGTCTGCCTGTAACTTCCAGACCATAACCGCGAATAAATCAAGCCCGGACATTTAGGAAAGTAGAATCAGATATGGACAAATCATTGGGATGACCCATCTCTAACTCGAACCATAAAGGTCTTAATAACGAGTTTCAACACATCCTATGAAACTAGTATACTTATATAATATAATACAAGTGATATAGTTACACCATATATTAAATATTTATAGTCAATTAGGCCTTTATTAATTTCTCATTTTGTTAGCTGTGGTGCTGAGACGATCCTCAAACGCAACGTCAACTGCCTATGCGCTCGTCTCAACACCCCTTCCAACACCCGTCCTCTAGGTGTCCCAAGCGCCACGCCGACAGTCGGAAATGCACTTGGCTCTCATGAAAGAGTTAGCTCTCGCCGTCGTCTCTTGCGACGCTAATTAATCTCATATAATAATTAGTTGGTTTTTAAAATGTGACTCTACAACATATACTCATATTAAAACCAAGTATCACAAATCTCAATCTCATATCAACTCAAAAGATATCTCAAGTACACAGATCAACACATAATGATACGGTACCGAGCTCAAATACTCAAGCACCTATTGACACACAAGCATATCTCAGTTCAAAATGCATACACATATCACATAATCACTAAGTGTATGTAAAGACAAGTTGTATAGTGAGATTGCTCACCTCAAATACGTAAGCTCCTAAAATGAATCCTCGACAAGTAGGTAGTCACAATCAGGTCCTTGAAGGTCATATGTCACATAATAAAACTCGTATTAAATTTTTTCTCAAAATCCGAACCGTCCGGTTTTGGCAGCACACGACGATTCCACCGAAACTGCCGTATCTCCCAAACCGTATGATAAAAAATTCTCATCGCAGCTAAATAACTCAGAATACAAAAAAATCTTTAGAAGGACCAAAGACCCAAATCTGATTAGAAGGGTCCCGAAACAGCTGCTCAAACAGAACAGTTAGGTGCTGAAAATTCTGCACCGCTGTCCAGTACGTTTTTGTGCGTAACTCCTAGACTGTTCATCGGCTCGTGACCCATAATATATCAACAGAAACCCAACAGAATAATCTACAGAAGTCGTGAAGTCCCAGAAGACTAACTCTGACCCAAAACAGGTCAAACAGTGCCCCGAAGTCTGCTGACAGAATCTGCTATAAAACATTTTAAATCCTTAAAATCACATTTTACATTTTAAGACCCGACACCAAAACCCGAGTGCCCCGAGGGAACACCCGACAGTCCCAGATCTTAGAAAAATCAGAATTTCATCATAAGTGAAAGAATATGATTCGTGATTATTCTCATTGATCGATCAAGTATTAATATACAAAGATGCCTTCTATTGTGGCAAGATTTATGCTATACTTAATTACCTACCATAAATCTACTTTGACTAAATATATTTATAATAAATACACATATATTCTAATGTATTCTAACACTCCCCCGCAGTCGAAACGGGAGAAGGATGAACACTAAGACTGGTGCGAGATTCTTTAAATAAAACCAGTGGTAGACTTTTGGTGAAAATATCAGCGATTTGATAACGAAAAGGCATATGTAAGACACGAACATGTCCTTGAGCGACTTTTTCACGGACAAAGTGGATATTCATTTCAATGTGTTTGGTCCGTTGGTGCTGTACTGGATTACCTGACAAGTATATGTTACGTAACCAGCAAGATTCGGCTACAACATTAGCGACCCCGCGGTACTCGGCTTCGGCACTAGAACATGAAAGTGTGGGTTGACGCTTAGCAGACCACGCAATTAAGTTGTCACCCAAGTATACAAAATACCCTGACGTGGATCGTCTAGTGTCCGGGCACCACCCCCACCCCCACCCCCCCAATCGGCATCTGTATATGACACTAGAGTAGAAATAGACGATTTAAATAATCATAAACCATATGTCTGAGTGCCCTGTATATACCGAATAATGAGTTTTAGAGCCGCCATGTGAACCTCACGGGGGTCATGCATAAATAAACACACCTGTTGGACAGCAAACAAAATATCCGGACGGGTGAAAGTTAAATACTGAAGAGCGCCGACTAGACTGCGGTAGAGAGCCGGATCTGAAAATGGGGAACTTGTTTTGGCGCTCAGTTTTGGTTGAGTGTCAACCCAAGGGGAAGAGGGTTTACAATTTGTCATTCCTGCCCGCTCAATAATATCCGAAGCGTATTTGGATTGAGACAAAAACATGCTATTAGGCTCATGTGTAACCAAAATTCCCAAAAATGAGCTTAGCGTGCCCAAATCCTTTAGAGCAAATTTGGCTGCGAGAGAGGAAATGACTTTATTGAGAAGTTGTTCTGATGAGCCGGTGAGAATGATGTCATCGACAAACAAAAGTAAATAGGCCACCTGATTACCCTTCTAAAAATAAACAACGAATTATCCGACACACTGTGAATAAAACCAAACTGAGAAACATAATCTGCAAATCGTTTGTACCAGGCTCGAGGGGCCTATTTGAGACCGTATAACGATTTCTTGAGTAAACATACGGAATTTGGATGAACCGAGTCTCGGTACCCTAAGGGTTGGTGCATGTAGACCGTTTCATTTAGATTACCATGTAAAAATGCATTTTTAATGTCAAGTTGTCGTATAGGCTAAGATTTAGATAATGCAAGACTAAGAACATTCCGAATTGTGGTGGGTTAACCACCGGACTAAATGTTTCACCATAATCGATCCCAACCTGTTGTGTTTTGCCATCCCCTACAAGTCGGGCTTTATGTCTCTCAAAAGAGTCATTCGCCCGTCTTTTATGCGTCAAAATCCACATACACCGCATAATATTAACATTTTGTGGTCGAGCTACCAAGACCCACGTCTTATTTTTAATAACAGCTTGGTATTCGTCGTCCATGGCCATTTTCCAATTTGGGTTCCTAAGAGCTTGTACGGGATTTTTTGGAATTGGAGAGGGTGTATGTTGGGTATGAAGATTAAGAATTTGTTTTGGTTTGAAAACCCCATTTTGGCTACGAGTCACCGGTCGTGACTGATCAGGGGGTTGGGGAATCACGTGTTCCGTGATAATGGGTGGTGTGGGAGTATTTTCGGTAGTGGGTGGGGAATTATGGTTTGGGCTAGGCTGAGATGGGGTTGTTGGATCATGCGACAAAGGGGTAGTTAGGCCGTCATTTTGGACAGTGGTGTTTTGGTTATGATGAGGCAGTGGGTTATCTTGTTGAAGATGGTATTGCAAATAAGTATTTGATCCACAATCTAAAAACATGTAATTAGGTGGGGGAGACATATTTGCAAATGGAAATTTGGACTCTTAAAAAATGACGTGAGGACAAATAACGATTTTATGAGAAAGCATGTCATAACACCTGTATCCCCGGTGGTTATCCGGAAAACCCAAAAAAACGCAAGGTTTTAACCGTGCTTGAAGTTTGTTTAGGGTGGTGGATGGTAAGAGTGGGTAACATAATGACCCAAAGACACATAAATTAGATAAATCCGGCTGTTTTTTATACAAAATTGATAGAGGTGTTTGAAAATTTAGAACCTTACTTGGTAAAACATTGTGAAGGTAGGTGGCCATATTTAAAGCAAAAGATCAAAAAGATGGTGGAACCGATGAGTGTGATAAAAGAGTCTGGCTTACATTGTTAAGAGAGCGAAATTTTCGTTCGGGTTTACCATTTTGAGAAGAGGTATAGGGACATGAAAAACGTAGACAATTCCATTTTTGTGACAAAAATTGTGAATATTTTGGTTGTCAAATTCCTTGCCATTATCACATTGTAAATTTTTGATATCACGCTCAAATAGAGTGCGTATAAAAGCATGAAATTTTGCAAAAATGGAGTATACATCCGATTTCCTAGCCAAAGGATAAGTCCACACAAAATTAGTAAAATCATCCAAAAACACAATATAATAACGATAACCCGAAGTGCTTAAAAACCGGAGAAGTCCAAAGATCACAATGAATAACATCAAAAGGAAATAACGTATTATTTGGAGAAGTGTGAAATGGTAACTTTGTTTGTTCACCTAACACACATGAATGACAAACAACGTTTTTATTTGGACCACAAGTAATAAGTTTGTTTTGTCTTAAAGACTCAGACACCGTAGGCCCGGGATGACCTAAACGGTCATGCCACAAAGTAGAATTCAAAATAGCAAAAACAGAATGTTGATTTTTCACCGGTTTCTTGACAGTAAATGGGTATAAATCGCCCTTGCTATCACATCTCATTAAATGTTTCCCCGTCTGAAAATCCTTCACATAAAAGCCAAAAAGGTCAAATTCAATTGAAACAAAATTATCAGTTGCAAATTTTCGTACCGAAACAAGGTTTTTTATAATATGTGGTGCATAAAGGATATTGTTCAAGGCTAAAGGTGGGTGTGGAGGTTTTTGTTTGGTGTTACCGTACCCAAGGATTGGAATATGTTGGCCATTTCTGACTAATATACCTTTATGTTTGCTCGAATTAAAAAAAGACGAGAGTTTACCTTTCTCGGAAGTGACATGAGATGTGGCGCCGGTATCCATGACCCACGGATTTGGTGGTTGGTTAAGACTCATGGTGTACATCGCGGCTTCAATGTCGGTTGGTGTATACTCGGTACCGGTCACGTATGATTGTTGTGGAGCCCGTGGATGCTGGCCTAACAACCCATCTTGACGGTTGTTGGTGGATGAGGACCCAGACGATGGTCTGTTCCAAGGCATACTTGGGTACGGACATGGAGGCACGGACCAACCCAATGCAGAAACCATAATGTACCATGGGTATGGTGGCGTAAATATAGACATATGATTATTGGAATTACGTTTCTGGCCACCACCCATGTTGTTGCTGCTGTAGTGCCCACATGAGTTGCTGCTTTTACCACGAGCACTTGGTTTTGACCTACGACCTCCCCCCTTGGAAATGTTATCACGCTGTTTGTGGTTAGACCCGGAACCACCACTATTTTGAGATTCCATTGTGGGTGCAAGCATTGCCGAATGAGATGAGGTAGCACTCTCTTTGGCCAAGTCGGCCTCTTCAAGGGTGAGCATCGAACGTGCGTGATGAAAGGAGGGCAACGGATTACTCTGACGGAGAAGAGTACTGACCCCGTTATAAGCGTCGGTAAGGCCGAAACCCTAGCCCCCTCTCCTCCATTCGGCCGAAACCAAGACACCAAGTCTTGGTGTTCTTCGTTCTTCGTTCTTCGTGTTCTTCGTTCGTTCTTCGTGTTCTTCAAGTATTGAAGAACAAGATCGTTGCAAGTGATCAACTAGAAGATCGCTCGTCGTGTTCATCATCAGTGGATCTATCTTAAGCATTAACTAAGGTATGTTTCATGGAACACACTTTCTTCCTCTCCTTATGTTCGATCGAACGAGAACACCAAGAACCCTAGGGTTCTTGGTGAGTGTTCGACGAACACACAGAAGCATGTGTGTGTGTTCGAGTTTTTCGTACAAGGTTTCTTTCTTGTTAATCTAATCTAGATTTCCAACATCCCAATCCTTTAGGGTATAAGGATTAGGTTTAATCTCACTTCCGCTTTTAGGGATTAAATCAACTAGTTGGTTTTTACCGGTCAAGAACAAGTTCATGTTCTTGGTCAGTATGGTCGAACCAAGCATACTAGGAGGTCGGTCCTATGGGTCGATCAGGTTATGCGAAACCCTTCAGTGGTATCAGAGCGTTGGTTTAGAAATCTAAACTAGATTAACAAAGTTTGTTTGTTTAACTTTTAATTACAAGTTTTTCTTTTTGATCCAATTTCTTTTTCTCCTTCATAATTTTCGAAAAGGGTAAGAACCCTAGGACCAAGAATATTAAACTAGCCTAGTTTAATTGGTCAAAAGGTTTCTAAAAGAACTCTAGAATTTTAAAAAATTGTAAAGAATCCTAGGATCAAGTATGTTAAACAAGATTTGTTTAATTGATCGAAAGGATTCTTTCATTTTTTCCCAAAGTGTTCGAAATATAAGAAGAACCCTAGGACCAAGTATGTTAAACAAGATTTGTTTAATTGGTCAAAAGGATTCTTTCCTAATTACCTTTAGATTTTCGAAATCTATGAGGAAACTTGGACACCAAGTATGTTAAACTAGCTTAGTTTAATTGGTGAAAAAGTTTCTTAGTATTAAGAATTTCGAAACCCTAAAGAACCCTTGAAGATTAAACTAGTTTGAGTTTAGTTGTTTAAAAGAATTAATTAGGATGATAATCTAAAACCTAAATAATTAAACAAGTTTATGTTTAATAGGTTTAATTGTTATTTTGATAGATTTATTAAGACTAGTTCTTTAAACCTAGAAATTTAGACAAAGTTTTATTGTTTATAAGGTTTAAACTAAAAAGGTTTAAATAAATTTATTAAGGTTAAAATCTATCTTAGAATTTAAACAAAGTTTAATGTTTAGATAGGAGTGATTAAAATTAATCTTTTAATAAAATAATGTCTTTGATCAAGAAAGTCAAAACCCTAGTTTTGATTGATCAAGAACAAGATTAAGGTTTATCTAATTCATTTAGGGAATTAATAAGATTAAAAGAAGTGTTAATTTTTAAGTCCTAAAATTAACAAGGTGTATTTATGTATTTATTTATGTATATATAATATTTTTCGGAATTTTAAATATTTAGAGAAAATGAATTTTAATAGATATAATAAGTTTATACGTATTTTAATTAGATTAAGTTAAAATACATACGTATATATTAGATGTAATATTAGAATGTTACAAGTTTATTCCTCAATAATATATATATATATATATATATATATATATATATATATATATATATATATATATATATATATATATATATATATATATATATATATATATATATATATATATATATATATATATATATATATATATATATATATATATATATATATATAGTAGAGAGTTATATAGAGAACCCATATACCCTTATTAGCCAATCAGAAATTAGATAAATATTTTTCATTTATTTAAATGTAAAGGGTATTTCCGGTATTCCATGTATTTCGGATTCTATGGAAACAATTAAATTAATTCCTATAATCATGGAAAGTGGAGATTTTCCATATATTTCGGTCTTCCTTTTGATAACCGAATTCCCCCATATCTTCCACATTAATTTCGGATTTTATCACCTACAATTCATATTTTTTCCCTGAAAAAGAGCAATGTTTCTTCTTCTTCTCCATCTCCATCGTTCTTGAGTAAAGATCTTCATCCGCTTGACAAGTTAGATACTTTATTCCTGTCAGAAAATGTTGAATGAACAAGACCTCAGAAGTAATCAAGATCATCGAATATGTTTTTAATCCCAGATTTGAATGCCGAATTTAAATCTCGAAAACACTTCAATCCTGTAAATTCATGTATTTTTAAGGTATATTTTTTTAATAAAAATATGTTTTTAGATGAAGATGATCCGGAAGAAGATGTTGACGAGATGATCCGGAAGAAGATGATTTTTCTTCTGAATAATTTATTGATCCACAATACTAGAACAATTTTTTTTTTCATTTTCCAACTATATCATTACGTAATAATTAATTGCTTTGTTTATTTTTTTTCATTCAAGAACATATTCAGTATCATTAGAAAAAAAATGTTACATACTTGCTATTTTCATGATTATTATGCAAAGATGTTTTTTTTCCTCATTATAAACTAATCATACTTCATAAACTAACAGATCTTGTACATGTATGTATTCACTATGTTGTACATGTATGTATTTATCAATTCCGTACCATATTGTACATGTATGTATTCATCAATTCCGTACCGTATTGTACATGTATGTACCATAATTCATCATGTACAACATGTATGTATTCATCAATTTCGTTGTCATTAGTGAAATATTTAAGCAATCAGAAAAGAAATTTCATGACATACATGTATGTATTCATCCACATTCAATCAAAATAAAAACGTAAATTAAATGTTTCATGAGTAGTTTTGGGTGTGATCACGCAAATTAAGGAACAACAGTTATTGTGAATATAATTTCCATTTTTAAATGTTTCTTTGCTAAACAATAAAAACATAAATTAAAATGGCAGATTACAAAACTACCCTTTTTATTTAATTAGAGAGTTCTATATATATATATATATATATATATATATATATATATATATATATATATATACGAATATGTTAAATACAAGATAAAATGGAATAATTAAAAAGATAATGTTATTTTGATCTTAAAGAATAATAGTGTAACTAGTTATTATATAAGTTAATATATATTTAAGACTACAAAGTCCAAAGTTATGATTTCATTATAACTAGAAATTGTACAAGTTGAAATTATATGATTAACTAGAAATATACAAAGTTATATATTATTAATTATTATTATTATAAGGTGTATAAAGTTATAAGTTATTATAACTAGATAATTATACAAATATAATATAAGTATTTTACAAGTCATGTAAGATACTAGTTCAAGTTAAATGTAAGAAATGTTTAAACAAACTAAGAATTATTATATATAGTCTTTATATAATAAGTTTATTTGTTTCACCAAGTATAGACCGGTGATTGTGTTTGGTTAAGTTCCATCATGGTTGTTGGAGCTAGTGGAAGCTACACAAGAAGATCACAAAGTTTATAAGTGTGTCGTTAAGACATAAGTTTTGGTCGAAACCTAGTAAAACGTTTTGTACACCTCGTCTTAGGTATACATATAAGTCGCACAATTCTTGAAACTATAAGTTTTAAAGAAAAGTTCTTAAGATTTAAAAAGGTGTCTTGTAGAATTCCTAAATTCACAAGTCACACATTTTAAACAAGGATTAAGATTGGAATAAAGGTTTAAGTTTAGTTTAAGACTTAAACAAACCCAAGAAAATCTTAGATCGAAGTACTATCCACCTAATGGAACACCTCACTTGTTCAACGATATTCATATTGTAAGGATAAAGAACCTTATATATAGATTCAAATCATTGCAAGTGTCAGGGTGCGTAAGGTTCTGTGATAATCGGGAGTCCCGGCGCAGAGCATCGCACTGTCTTAGATGGTCTGATCTACTTTGGTGATAATCGGGAGTCCCGGCCCAAAAAGTACTTTAGTAGAATAAACATACTAGACTATATTACTAACTTAGAAATGTACAATTAGATTGTAGAAGGTTATAATAAATTAGAAGTCTAAAGATTCTACGACCCCTAGGAATCGTGTCAAGTCTTGATACGATCGGTAAGGATGTTACCTACCAGAAACAGCATGTCTCGTCGGGAAGTGCCCAAACCTTGCGGCGAGAATGTGATATATGGATCCTAGGCCTAAAATATTAATTATGGTTTTATAATATATTTTAGAGAATGTTTATTGATGATTACTAATTAAACTGGGTTTGATTTGTAGATGGCAACAACAACCACAACGACAAGTACCAACAATCTCTCACTTCACTCAATCCTCGAAAAAGACAAGTTGACTGGGTCAAACTTTCTCAATTGGGAGCGCAATCTACGCATTGTGCTCAGGCATGAGAGAAAGTGGTATGTCTTGGAGAGAGCAGTACCAAATGCCCCTGCTGTTAATGCTAGAGCTGAAACGAGACAAGCTTATGATAAGCATGTCAGTGATGCACTCGATGTGAGCTGTCTAATTGTCGCCACTATGAGTCCTGAGTTACAAGCGGGACTTATGGATGTGCCTGCATTTGAGATGATCCAGCAACTTAGGGATTCATTTCAAGAGCAAGCTCACACTAAGAGGTTCGACATCAATCGAGCCTTCAACTCTTGCAAGATGGTCAAAGGAACGCCGGTGAGTGCCACGTCATGAAAATGAAAGGGCACATGGATCACCTCGCTAGACTTGGTCACCCCATTCCGTTGCAGATGGCAACAGACACTATACTCTTCGTTGTCTGATGACTACAAGTCTTTTGTGGTCAACTACAACATGCATAATATGGAGAAATCCATTGCTGAGCTACATTCTATGCTCAAGACAGCTGAGTTGAGTTTGGGGACCAAATCTAAATATGTTCTGATGATCGGTAATGGCAATGGCGGTGGGAAGAAGAGAAAAGGGCATGATGGTAAAGGAAAGGGTAAAACCTATCCTAGCCAAGGAGTGCCAAATGGTAAAGGTGTCAAACAAAAGGTCAAGAAGGTAAAGCCTAACACAGTGAGGACCGAGAATCAGTGCTTCAAGTGTGGTGAGGCTGGGCATTGGAAAAGAAATTGTCCAAGAACTAGGGTTTCAAACCCAAACCTCAAGATCCATAGAACTTGAGCTACAAAGATCAAAGAGTGAAGATATACCTTTAATCTTCAACTAGGAGTGAAGAATCGCGAGATTTAATGAAGAAATCGGCTCCAAATGGTGTTTTCCACTCAAAAACGTATACAAGGTCGTATGGGAGAAAACTAGGGTTTTGATATGCATTAAATGAGCTTTTCCCGACTTTAATGCTGATCAGACAACAAAAATTGCGCCGTGATCCATAAATCGCGCCGCTATCTTCTGCCTGCGATCCAAAATCGCGATCCAAGACTTCGCTATTTTCGGGTTTCTGTGAAAATTTTCCAAATATCGCGTCGCTTTCCCGGGATGTGCAGCCCAGGCTGCACTTTTCGACATTTGCTTCGACACGCTTTCGTCCATAACTTTCTCATACGATGTGCAAATGACACGAAACCAATTCCTACGTTCTTTAAATGATTTATCCTTATTTATCATATTTTTATCAAATTTATTTATCTACAAATTTCGGGTCGCTACATCGACATACAAGACTAGGAAGATTACTATGCTCCCACTGAATTTTGTGTAGACACACGTCTCGAACTCACTCTTGACAAAATCAAATTCTTTGATTCTTTTGTCAAAGTGTAAGTTCCAACTTCTAGATGCTTGCTTTAATCCATAAATGGATTTTAGCAATTTGCATACTTTGTTAGGATTCTTTGGATCAGTAAAACCATCCGGTTGTATCATGAATACGTCCTCATTCAACTCCCCGTTAAGGAAGGCGGTTTTAACATTCATTTTCCATATCTCATAGTCGTAATATGTTGATATGGCCATAATAATTCTAATAGACTTAGGCATAGCGACTGGCGAGTAGGTTTCAGAATAATCCACACCATGTGTTTGCGTGAAACCCTTCGCGACTAGTCGTGCTTTGTAAGTATGCGCTTTCCCATCCATGTCAGTTTTTTTCTTGAAAACCCACTTGCATCCAACAGCTCGTGACTGTGGTGGCAAGTCTGATAACACCCAGACTTGGTTGTCATACATGGATTGCATCTCTGCTTGCATAGCCTCGAACCATCTTTCAGACTCTATGTCGTCAGCAGCTTCGCTGTAGGTCAATGGTTCTAGTATACTTCCATCATCTTCATCGATCATGAATCTAAGATACCTATCTGGTTCTTGGCGCGGTCTACTGGACCTACGCAGATTGCGTGTTTCTTCTTCCTCAACCGGTGGTTCTGGTTGAGGATCAACAATTCTTTGTTGAACCACTGGTTCGACTGAAGTCATCGGCGGATCTTCATCCTCTTCAATTTCTTGAAGCTCTATTTCTTTTCTTGGAGTTTCAGTTTCTAGAAACTTCTCCTGCAAGAAGACACCTTTCCGAGCAACAAAGACTTTGTTGTCTTCTTGATGATAGAAATACTATCCTAAGGTTTCCCTTGGATATCCAACGAAGATACACTTATCTAACTTGGGGTTTAGTTTGTCTGTGAAGTTACGTCTAACGTAAGCCTCACAACCCCAAATCTTGAGAAAAGGCAATTTTGGTTTTTTTCCCGTCCAATGCTCGAACAGAGTCTTTTATACCGACTTGGTCGGAACCCTATTCAGTGTGAATGCTGCAGTCTCGAGTGCATGTCCCCAAAATGATAGGGATAGTGGTAGGGGAGCGCGACACATCATTGAACGTACCATGTCTAACAAGGTGCAATTCCTCCTTTCTGATACACCATTCATCTGAGGTGTATACGGAGGTGTGAGTTGTGAAACAATCTCACATTCCTTCAAATGATCATCGAACTCTTGGCTCAAATATTCGCCTCCTCTGTCAGACCGAAGCGACTTTATTTTCTTGCCCAGTTGGTTCTCTACTTCATTCTGGTATTCTTTGAACTTGTTAAAGCTCTCAGACTTTAGTCTCATAAGAAAGACATAACCATATCTACTGAAGTCGTTAGTAAAGGTAATGAAGTAGCGGTATCCACCTCTGGCTTCTGGAGTAAAGGGTCCACACACATCTGTGTGTATAATCCCTAACAACTCGCCTGCCCTTTCATTGAAATGGTTGAAAGGGTCTTTTGTCATCTTTCCAGATAAACAGGCTTCGCATATCGCATATGATTCTAAATCAAATGGCTCTAGAATTCCATCATCGTGGAGCTTCTTTATGCGAGTCTCGTTTATATGACCTAAACGACAATGGCAAAGATAAGTTTGATTCAAGTTACTCTTGGATCTTTTACTTATATGATAAACGTCTCGTTCTATGTTATTTAGATTTAACGTATATAGACCATTATGAGAATTGGCATTATAATATAAAATGTCATCTTTTAAACACGAAATTGTTTTACCACAAAACTCATAATAAAAACCATTGTCTATAAGTAAATCAAACGAAATAACATTTTTAATAAGTCTAGGAACATAATAACAATCTTTAAGTTCCAAAGCTCTTCCTGAAGGCAACTTGAGAAGGTATGTTCCTACGGCTTCAGCTCCAACCGTGGAACCTTCGCCTACTCGTAATTCAACATCTCCTTGACCCAGCCTCCTTTCCTTCTTAAATCCCTGCAAATGATTGCAAATGTGATGACCACATCCGGTATCCAATACCCAAGATTCACTAGAAGTAACGAGACAATCAATCATAAAGATACCTGAATCGCTGACAAAGTCAGCGTCCAACAGTCCCACATCGGACGTGTGCTCACAAATATCCTTGCTGCCACAAGTTGGGCAACACAAATCAGCAAAGTCCTTCAACCAGTCATCGAAATCATGCTGCTGAACCTCAGGGAGAGATTCTTCCTCTAGCCTTTGAACATCACATATACACAAGAGATTCTCGTGTAGACCTGCGACACTCAGATCAAAGTTCCCAACTAAACATACTACCTTGTCCTGATAGTATTGAGTGAGAGATCCAAACAAGAACAAGACTTGTTCTTGCTGGTTTGATGTGCCAGTAACCAGGGTGAGACAATCTAGCAACCTTCTTATATTAATAAGATGGTCACTCAATGGTTGATCATCTTTCATCTTCGACGAGAAGATTTCTTGCAAAACGTGTGCTTACTTTCTTATGTACTATCTTTAAATGTCTCATCAAGATACTGGACAAACTCATAGCATGGTTTCTTACGTAGATTATCAGTAAGCTCTGATAATGAAGTAAGAATGAGAATCGACATAACTTGTGATTCATCAGCCAGATACTGATAATAAGCGTTAAGCTCATCATCCTGGGCATCTTGCCCTGGTTGTCCCTTGGGCACGTCGTCTATCACATACAGCAGATTCTGTGCTTTTAGGTAACTCCTAAAATGCACTTTCCAAACTTTGTAGTTTGGACCAGTAAGCTTCCATTTTCCAGTGATGAACTTTCGTGATTCGTTTGGTGAGTAAAACGAAATTTCTGACGGTACAGACATCTATAAGAAAAACAACAAACGGTTAGTATGATTAGATAAATAAATAACTTCTAATATTATTACCTTTTAAGAATAATAATTAGACTAGGATCCATATTTCACGCCCTCTAATGCAAGGTTTGGGCACTTCCCATTAGAGCCACGCTATTTCTGGTAGGTATAGCCATACCGATCGCCTCTAGACTAGAAACGATTCCTAGATGGTCGGGATATCAAGTTGAACAACAAACTTGTACATGTTTTAATCCCTCTAGTGCATTTTGGGCCGGGACTCCCGATCATCACCAAAGTAGATCGTACCACCTAAGACATTGCGATGCCTTGCGCCGGGACTCCCGATTATCACAAGACCCTACGCACCCTAACACTCGCAATAATTTTAATCCACATCTAAGGTTCTTTCTCCTTACAATGTGAATATCGTTGAATAAGTGAGGTGTTCCATTAGGTGGGTCGCACTCTGATCTAAGATTTTCTAAAAAGGATTTTCCTTTGTTCGAAAAATGTTAGCCAATTTTTTAACCTTTTAAAAATTACTTGGTTTTATAAACTAACTGTTTATAAATTCCACTTTTAATTTTGTCTTTTAAAACTTGGTTTATAAACAAACTGTTTACTTTGCCATTATTAATTTAAAACTTGGTTTCTATACAAACTGTTTATAATCACCATTATTAATTTAAAACTTGGTTTTCTAAACAAACTGTTTATAATCACCACCTTTTATTTTTAAAACATGGTTTTCTAAACAAACTGTTTATAATCACCACCTTTTATTTATAAAACATGGTTTTCTAAACAAACTGTTTATAATCACCATCTTTTTATTTCAAATAAAATAAATTAAAGAAATAAAAAAATAGATGCAATTTCGAAAATTGCTAAGCCATAACCCCAAATGCTTGGTTTTGTGTTTTGTATATTTAAAAAATAAAATTTTATTAATTTCCAAAAAATATATAAAAATTTGATTTTTTTTTAAATAAACACAATGTCACGACTTTTTGGGTTATGTCATACTAAATAATTAAATTAAACTGATAAGAATTTAATTACCCATAAACTGATTTCTTATTTCACCTTAATTTAATTACCCATAGACTATTAAAATCATTAGGTTTTAATTTAAATGTTTATTAAACTTATTATTATTATTATTATTATGTAGACGAAAAATTAAATAATCTAGTCAACTATATACTTATAGATTGACTTATAATAATAAAACCTTACATAATAACTTGTAGATTTTATTGCTCGATTTAGACCATATCTTTTCCAAAAACGTTGTTTTATCACATCAATTACATAAATGAAAATTTTACTTTATAAATTTTCTCACAAAATTTTCTCAATTCACAAATCTTTTACTCGTATAAACCTCGTTCAATTATTATCATTTTCCTCCTTTACTCAATTTAACGATTATGTATAATAAAATTCTTTATATTTAATTTGTTCTACATTATTGCCCAGTCGTTTTTGCTTTATAAATTTTCTCGTAATTCCAATGTCTTTTCGATCATACGAATTAAATTATACTTGATCATTCTTACTTAATTATTTTCTTAGGTTTTTTTTTTTTGACCAATTAGCTCAATTAGCTCAATTTATCATTAGTAATTCTCACTCAATTTGGTTTAATTCTCACTTGATTTGTTTGGATAACTCCTTATCAACTTAAGTTAATGATATCTTATATATTATTTATTATTTTCTTATAATTCTCGATTTAGTAATGTTTTCATCCCATTTACTCATATATTTGAACTTAACATTTTTTTATTTTCTTGTTTATCTTGCTTTAATAATTGCTCAATCGTTCTCGAGGTATTAACAACTCAATTAAATCATTTAACGAATTCAACCCAATTTGATTTACTAGTCTCTCTCTTGACATATTTTGGTAACTCTTTTGCCAATTCGTGTTTGATAATTCACTTATTCAATTGGTTTCAGTGTTTTCTCATAAACCTCTTTTAGTGATTTTATTATATCCTCAATAATAATTTTACTCATCCAGTTAGCTCGCATAATAATGTACTACTTATATATAAGAGTTCGAGATTTTTATGATACTTAGATGCTTGACGAATGGTCTCCTTGAATCCCTTTGAAAACATAAACACGAGTCATGTGCGTATAATAATAGGGGCCCTCAATTATTACCCGCACCTACTTCTGTCATGGTTTCGAGCCAGTTTCAAAAATTCCACGATCTCCCATCCTCATACCATCCACATAACAAGTAGTTCACAACAATAAGCGTAGTATATATACATATATATAGTCACACAATTCATGCTCGCCTCGTGTTAATTCTCTTTTATTCTCTTAGTAATCAATGTCACTCGCGACGTTTTTAATAAACTAAATAATCTCATAAATAAGTACTAGAGGCATAAGGTCGTAGTGATGCGCTGCTTCTCGATTTGGATTTGGACTCATTTAAAAAAAAACTTTTGAAAACTCATTTTGAAAACTCGTGCATGGACTTGAGTCTAGAATCCACCACTTGTGAACCCAATTCTCTCAAGCCAGAGCTCTGATACCAACTTGTAACATCCCAAAAATCAGAGAAAATTTAAAAAAAATTAAATAATAAAATATATTGATTTCCTCAAAGTACAAGTAACTCAAAGGTCCCAACTCATAAATAAATAGAAAAATCATCTCGTGGTTTAAATGCGGAATAAATAAACGTTTTAAAAACTAAACACGTTTGACTCTAAATAAACGTTTTAATCCAAATCCATAAGTATAAAAATAGAAACGCAGCTCATCAACGATTGACCTTCTCTTTGCCCTTGCTAGTACCTGCAACAAGGAGGGGAGTGTTTGGGGCCAGCCACCGCTGAGTGAATAATCGACACAATAAACGTACACATACAAACAATCCACACCACATAAGTGATCCCTAGAGACTCTACTCAATTCTCGTTTATTAGGCCTTTTATTAAATTTCAATTAGTTTGCCAATGTCGTGACGAATCCACAACGCGTGCCCCTGCTCTCGCGCTCGTCACTAACATCCCCTTCCAACACCCACCAGTGTCCCGCAGTACCACGCTGACAGTCGTGAATTGTACTTGGCCCCCGGGAAGAGTTGGCTACCTCATGAATCTCTAATATAGTTAGTTAGTTTTATTAACGTGTTGACCCATTACAACATGTACTCTTATAAAACTAACAGCTCAAGCTCAAGTATATCATCTCATAGATATATAACCACATAGCACAACCCAAGTGTATAACAACTCGTAATCAAAACTCAAGTACACATATCATTCACATAATGATATGGTATGTAGCTCGGTAACTCAGTATCCATATCTCATTTCAGAATACGAATAAAATAGATAACACATAACACATCAACAAATAAGAAGCTCTTCTCAAAGCAATAGCAGTTCATAACATATAGCACATAATCTTGAAGTGAATGTAAATGCAAGTTTATAGTGAGATCACCCACCTCAATAAACGTAAGCTCCTAAGGAATCCTCGGTACGCACAAGAGTCACAAGTCAGCTCCTAAAGGATCCTACAATGCATCACAAGACTAGGATGAAAACTCGGGTCCAAATTATTTCGAACAGAATTTGACAGTACTCAGCACTCTTACGGAAACAGCCATAACTCTCAAACCGCTAACTAAATGTGACCCAAATATTTACAGTAGCTAAATGACTCAGAGGACAACAATTTGTCAGGAGACCACATAAGCTGACTCCAAACAGAAGTATCTCAAAAAGACTCACAAGTCAGAAAAACTGAAACGAAAACTCTTTTGCGACATTTTACCAAAAAAAAACGGATATCTTTCAAACGAAAAATCAGATTGACGAAGCGTCAGCGTCAACGGAAAGAGGACTCAGAAAATTAGAGACTATCGCGGGCCAAAATTCCAAAAACGTATTTTAAGTGCGATAAAAATGCGCAAAAAACCAGACTACATTTTCTGCCAGAAATCAGCATGTTTGATAAAAACCCGTTTTGAATCCCGACATCAACCCGATAGTTTCCCGAGGCACCCCAACAGCCCCGAAAACTAATTTAACTCAGAAATAAGTATTAAAAGTAAATTAGCTCGTTATCTTGAAATCTTTTTCGGTTTAAGGAAACCAAGAACCCTAAGGTTCGGTTTCCGGGTCTTTCGGTTAATAAAATGTCTACTCATCAACAAAAGGTTTTACCCAACCCCAAACCCGACAATCATCAACTTTCAGCTGCTAAACTCGAACAACCATCTCAACACGTGACCATTTAAAACCCGACACCAAAACAATTAATTTTGAAAACATTTAGTACTTAAACAATACAACCCTAAAATATCGGAACGACAACGGTTCAAGAAACTAGACAACGACCAACACAAGATCCTATTATCACTGATCAAGAGTTCCTCGAGCTTGGTTCAGAACCAAATCTAAAACTAACAAGAAAATAAGTAAACGCGTAAAATCACCTTCCTGCTTGCTAGCTTAAATTAATTCAGCAGCCTGCCTGCTAGCTTAAATTAATTGACGAGCCAGTTGTTTGCTTGCTTCCTCAGGTCACCAATCAAGCAACCAATATTGTTCCTTTAATTTCTTGTCGGATGATTCCATAGTCAAGAATGCTCCACGCCTAAAATTGATGAAAAACACCACCATCTAATTTGTAGTTATCCCTCCACCGCTACATTGGAATTTAAAACTCTCTTGCTTGCTTGCTTGCTTGCTTGCTTGGTTTCTTCTTTGACGGTTGCTCAGCACAATATAGGATTTCTTTTTCTTGTACGCACCCAATGAATTTTGGCGACTGACTTAGCTTTCGCAGACAATGATCGAAAGAAAAGGAGTGCTATCAGGATGTTGTATGCGGCCGTGAGTCATAGGAAAAGATTGAGAGGAATTATTTAGGTTATACTCTTATCATTATTACTACAATAAAAGGCTCAAAGGCCCCTTGGTCCACCTGACCGAGCCCGACAACTTAATCAAATAATTATCTTCTAAATCCGACCCAATAAATTAAGTGACCGAATAAAACCCGATTTAACGGTTAATATAAACTATTAGCCCGAGACACTCACGCTCGTTAAATAACTATAACGTCCAAATTAATTTTAACTATCACAAGATCTTTTAATTGAATTACCTAAATAATGTCTATTAAATTACAAGACGTCTAACATTTATTAAATCGTCTAATTAAAAATAACCGTCTTAACCTATTAATTGAAAGCGTCCAATTAATACAAAATTAATTAGAAATAAAATAAAACGTGATTAAAATAGTATTATTCAATTAATATGAATTTCGGGGCGTTACTGCCCTAACCGAGTCTCGGTCGGTTCGGTATTAACTAGCGTTATATATATATATATATATATATATATATATATATATATATATATATATATATATATATATATATATATATATATATATATATATATATATATATATATATATATATATATATTAATTATTTCGTTTAATAATAATAATAATAATAATAATAAACAAATAAAACGGTAAATTTTATAAACGAAAAATTTAACATAACATTTTCTTAATTCTGTCTTAAAACCTATTTATTCCAATTATTCAAGAACTTCGAATAATATACTTGGATCAAACATACTAGGTTTTATTTTACTAAACAAAAGAAAGAAACCTAATTCTTTTTATCTTGAAACCTATACAATCCAATGCTCATTCAAAACTTGAAGAACACATGCTTGGTTCGAAAATTTCCAGGGTTCTTTTCTAGATAAAAAAAAACCTTAATATATATGTATATATGTATACGAAATCGGAAAAACAAGGGAGGAAAAAGAAACCTAATTTCTTTTTATCTTGAACACTATTCAATCCAATGCTCATTCAAAACTTGAAGAACACATGCTTGGATTTTTCAAAAATTACTAGGGTTCTTTTCTAGACAAAAAGACACTAAATTGAATCCTATTGATTTAGTAGGAAGCTATGATACCACTGAAGAAATACCTTGTAGGATTCACATGGCGGAACTTGAACCCCACATACCGGATCACTACTATACAATGGTATCACTAGAAGCAGATGAATAAGAAATTACCTTTAGATTGCTAAAGAATGATCCACCTCTACTGCACCACCTGAACACGCTGCAAGACCGCGTTGTACCAACAAAGCAACACAAAAAGGCTTGTGTGTGTGTGTGTGTGTGTGTGTTTCAACGAACACAAACCCGAAACCCTTTGGGGTTTTGGTTCGGTCGACGAACAAGAGAGGGAGGGAGGAAGTATTAGGGTTTTGAGTGTGTAAAGTGATTAGCCTCTAAACCCTCACATAAGCCCTTTATTTATAAGGCTAGATGTTAGAGTTTAGTCCTTGGAGTTTAATTATGATTAATCTCATAATTAAACTTCTTATTAACACTTTAAACCCTTGGACTATTACTAGTTAATTAATAGACTATTAATTAACTGTCCGTTAAATATTTAACTTAATATTTAACCATCCTCACAAATAATAATTAGACTATTATTATTTATTCTCTTCTTTATATTTAACTTAACTAGTTAATTATTCCACACAACTTACTTTATTCGGTTGTCCATTATTGGGTGTGTAGTGGTGTGACCCTTTAGTGTCTTATAACATTGGACACGATGACACGTGTGCTTCTCTGGGCACATAAATCCAAAAAAACCACCCCTATAACCCAAACTCATACCACTCCAGCCCAGTCGAATATTCCACCTCCAGAACCACCCATGCCAGCCGACCAAAACATGGACTCTATACCACCCGCACCTACCAATTCTCATCCTATGACCACGAGAGCTAAATCAGGCATTTTTAAACCGAAACATCAAGCCGATTTTTCCTCTTTTACGACACATCCTCTCCCTGTTGCTCTTATCACAACCAGCGAACCACGAGGTTTCAAAACCGCTTCCAAGGACCCTAAATGGATGGCCACCATGTATGATGAATTTCAAGCATTACAACAAAATAACACATGGAAACTAGTGAATCGTCCATCTTCCACCAACATTATTGGCTCAAAATGGGTTTATCGTATCAAATAAAATTCAGACGGCATGATAGAACGTTACAAAGCGAGGTTAGTTGCTCAAGGTTACACTCAAATTCCGGGGCTAGATTATTGTCACACATTCAGCCCGGTGGTTAAAGCTTCCACGGTTCGTATTGTCTTATCTATTGCCATTCTACAAAAATGGACTCTACATCCTTTAGATGTTAAAAATGCCTTCTTATATGGTAACTTAGATGAGACCGTTTCCATGTAACAACCTATGGGATTTGTTGATTCTCAATATCCAAACCACGTTTGCAAATTAACAAAAGCTCTTTATGGGCTAAAACAAGCACCTCGCGCTTGGTTTCAAAGACTAAGCATCTTCTTAACCTCTTATGGTTTCACATGTATTAGGGCCGACACGTCATTATTTGTCTTTACTCGTGACACGAGTATCATGTATCTACTTGTTTATGTTGACGATCTTATACTCACTGCAATAATGAATCTATAATTCAACATTTCTTCAATCAATTAAATCAAGAATTTGCCATCAAAGATCTTGGTCCGCTAAATTATATTTTGGGACTTCAGGTTGCTTATACGGAAAATGGTTTGTTTCTCAATCAATCTAAGTATGCTAGTGATATTCTCAAACGAGCATATCTTTTTGACTCCAAACCAGTCAGCACTCCTCTTGCTCCTCATGTTTCCTTTACTACAAAAGGAGAACCATATTCAGATCCCACTCTTTACCGGTCATTAGTGGGAGCTTTTCAGCATCTAACGATCACACGACCGGATATATCGTACACCGTTAACCAAGTCTCTCAATTTCTACACGCTCCAACTGTAGAACATTTTCATTTGTAAAACGCATTTTACGATATGTCAAAGGCACGATCTCTTTTGGACTTACATTTAGTCGTCCTCATACAAACACCATCACTTGTTACTCTGATGCTGATTGGGCTCGTTGTTTAGACACTCATCGTTCTACTTATGGCTACTCTATTTATCTTGGAGGAAACCTTGTATCATGGAGTGCTATAAAGCAACCAACTTTTTCTCGCTCCAGCTGTGAATCTGAATATAGGGCTATGGCAAACACTGCTGCTGAAATTGTCTGGATTACACATCTCCTACGCGAATTGCATGCTCTACCTCCGGATCGACTCACTCTGTTATGTGACAATAAAAGTGCCTTGTTCATGACACAAAATCCAATTTCCCATAAACGAGCAAAGCATATCGATATTGACTATCATTTCATACGTGAACTTGTTAACTCAGGGAAACTATATACAAAGTTCATTCCAACCAATCTTCAAGTGGCAGACATTTTTACTAAAAGCCTTCCGCGCCCTCAATTCGAGACATTCCGCACAATGCTTTGTCTCGGTCCACCACCATTTCGATTGACGGGGGGTAATAACGGATGAATTTATGATAGTAATTGTAATTACTTGTTACCATAGATATAGTTGACTAAAGAGTAAATCACTCCGTAACTGATGATTTATGTTTGTAAATGTTATAATGTAATTCGTATATATAATGCAATAGCCTCCTCATTATACCATGAGGCATTATAATATTTCCTTCTATAGGTAGTAAACATAAAATTTAAAAATAAGTGAAAATTTTTGTAAGAGCGGTGCCAACTCTCCGTCAACACCATCTGTCGTAGGGTTTACTTGCGCATCGACCAACGACACCGTTGGCACGCCCCCGACGTGGCCTGGCGTTGGTAAAACTCGTCGTGGGGAGGACGGGAAAGAGGTGCCGTCGAGGGGAGGTGGTGGGGCAGGAGAGAGAAGAAAGGAGGGGAAGAAGAAAAGGGGGAGGGGTTGGGACTTGTACCTTGTGCTTTTGAACTTGTACAATTTATGTTTTTTTCTTAGTTTTTTTTAATTTTATTAATTTGAATCTGTTTTAATAATAAAAATACATTATTATTTTTTTCAAAAAAATTACGTTTTTTCTTTGTGTTTTAAATTTTAATAAATGTAAATTTTTTTAAGTTAATATCATTTTTTATAAATTTAAACAATGTATTTTTAAATTAATATAATGTATTTAATTTATAATTATTTAACTTAACTAAAAATGATGATATGGAAAAAATGTGATAGTGATGTGTTATGGTTGTCATGACCGTGTCAATAAGGATTAGATGATGTGGCGCTACTGATGGTTTTACTGGCGCGTCATGATTGGAGAGGCATAAGAGCCTAAAGAGGTAGAACTCTATTAAAAATATAAGTTGGGCGGTGGGACTTAAAACCTAGTTTCCTTGGTTGGTGTCCTTAAGGAGTTAAAGAGTTCCGCTTGGGCAGATCCCATAATTGAGTAATGTTTCCTTATATCACTTTTAAATACGAAAAAAACCGCCTAATAAGACATAAAACCACTGTTCATTCATGTTGCTAAATGTATTATAGTAAGAGCATCTACAATTGGAGGTTGAAGAAGAAGTTGATACTATTTGAATAACCTCTAAAATGACTTTTTACCATTGGAATGGATGATTGTAACATCCCAGAACCCCGTAGCACAATATTGTCCGCTTTGCCCACCCGCGCACGGTTTTGTTCTTGGTATGGACCACTTCCACCCAAAAGGCCTCATGCTAAGAGAGGTATCCACACCCTTATAAGGAGTGTTTAGTTCCCCCCTCCAACCAATGTGGAACGAATCTTACAATTCCCCCCCCCCCCCCCCCCGGGACACAACGCCCTCGTTGTTCACATCGGCCCGGGTCTGGCTCTGATACCACTTGTAACATCCCAGAACCTCGTAGCACAATATTGTCCGCTTTGCCCCACCGTCGCACGGTTTTGTTCTTGGTATGGACCACTTCCACCCAAAAGGCCTCATGCTAAGAGAGGTATCCACACCCTTGTAAGGAGTGTTTAGTTCCCCTCTCCAACCAATGTGGGACGAATCTTACAATTTGTAACACCCCAAAAATAAGGGAAAAATAAAAAAAAAATTAAGTAATAAAATAAGTATTTTCCCAAAGTACAAGTAAATAAAAATCGGTCCCACTCATAAATTCATAAAATAAACCGTCACGTGGTATATAATGCGGAACAAATAAAGTTTTAAAAATAAGTTTCACTCGACAAACATTAAAGTGAAAATCCAAATCCATCAATAAAAATCGAGATGCAACCCATCAGCCATGAACCTTCTCTTTGTCCTTGCTAAACCTGAAAATGGGGGAAGTGTTTGGGGTCAGCCACACGCTGAGTGGATAAAATCAAAATAAACAAACACATACAAACAGTTCATGCCACATACATGTTCCCTAAAAGACTCTACTCATTTCTCGTTATTAGGCCTTTATTAATTCTCTTTAGGTTCGCCGTGGGTTGTGACGATACTCAACGTACGCCCACCGCCATACGCTCGTCACAACACCCTCTTCCAACACCCGTCCTCTAGGTGCCCCGCAGTACCACGCTGACAGTCGTGTAGTGTACCTTGGCAACTCAAACGGGAAGAGTTGGCTCTCGCCGTCGCCTCTTGCGACCGGTAATTAAAATCTCATAGTTATTAGGTTAGTTTTATTAACGTGTTGACTCATACAACATGTACTCATATTAAACAAACCATCTCATACTCAACACATATCATCTCAACATATATGTAATCAACTAGCACATCTCACATGCATATAACTCATAACATAAGTCATGTACATAGATCAACACATAGTGATATGGTACACAGCTCGGTTACTCAGTAACCATATCTCAGTTCAGGATGTATTTAAAATAAACAAGAGTTAGAACATCATCAAGTAAACAAGCTTGTCTCAAGCAATAACAGTTCATGACACATAGCACAAAATCATGAAACGAAAGTAAATGCAAGTTTATAGTGAGATCACCCACCTCGATAAACGTAAGCTCCTAATGAATCATCGGCACGCGCAAGAGTCACAACTCGGCTCCTAAAGGATCCTACAATGCATAACAAGAATCGGATTAAAACTCGCCTCAAAATTATTTCCAACAGAATTTGACAGCATGCAGCACTCTTACGGAAACGGTCATAACTCTCAAACGGTTTACGGGATTTTATTCAAATTTTTATAGAAGCTAAATAACGCAAAGGACTACAATTTGTCAGAAGACATCGGAACTTGAATCCAAACAGAAGGGGTTCAAAACAGACGCACAAGACAGAATAGCTGCGTGCTGTCACTTTTAAATGACAAGTCAGATCGACGAGCCGTCTGCGGCAACGAGAAGAGAACTCAGAAAACTAGACACTAGCGCGGGACAAAAATCCAAAAACATATTTTAAGTGTGTTAAAAACAGGCTCAACCATAGATAACAGATTTTGTCCAAAATTGGGTTTGGTATTTAAAAACCCGTTTTAAATCCCGACATTAACCAGCTCATTCCCGAGACACCCGACTGCCCCAAAAACCCTTTATATCATCACATAATCTCGTTTAATTTATTGAAGAAAATTATTTGGTTTAGGAACCAAGAGCCTAAAGGTTCGGTTTCCGGCTTTTCGGTTAAACAAAACGTTTACTTCTAATCAACAAGGTTTTTACCCAACCCGACACTTCTCAAACTCAGAGGTCGTAACCCGAAACCAAAACCATAAAACGATTAACCAAAAGCTCATCAAGACTAGACTAATAACCTAACCAACAATCAAAAACCCGAATTAACATAACTAAATCGAATCCACAACGACTCGGTATTTTATAACACCGCACACCTACACGAATGATCAGGACATGGGAAAACAGAACTCGGTACAAGGGACTACCAGATATCGCAGCAGCAATCTCGCAATTAAATCTCGAAATCAAAACCCGATTTGTATAACTAAATCCCATTATCTGCCCTGCCCGATTACAACGCCACCAGAAAACCTCAACTCTTCCTTTATTGCTGCCCACTTCGGTAACCACATAAACCCAACAACTAAACAATCAACACAGTCTTGCTCGAATACAACTCAACACTGGACTTGCTCGATAATCCGCTTGACCACCACACCCATTTCTGCACTTGTTCGGTGGTGATCACAGCAACAATCTCGGCATAAAAAGAATTAGGAATACATCATGATTGGCTAGAATTAAATAGAAAACAAAAACTTGGATTAAAGGAAAACGGTTACCGAACAATCGATCACAGCTTTACGGAAATGCTTGGGTCTCTTGGTTTGATTTTTGTTGGCGATTTCCTATTGTTCAGTCCCGATAACAGATTAAAACTTCACCTCAGATCATTAAACGAGAATAAGGATTACCAGATAAGGTAGACAAATGAAATTAAAGAAAAGAAAGAAAAGGATAAGCTTGCTACCGACAAACACCCATGAATTTTCGATCACCATCTCCTGCTTGCTGTCAACGGCTGATTGGAGGAGGAAAGGTGGAGATGCGGCTGGAAATAGGGATTAGGGTTAATCTGGTTAAAGTTTTTAACTACTTAGGCCTCAAGTCCTTAATATTTTCTTTTCTAATCGGGCCCAAACCAAAGCTGGCCACTCACGACCCAACTCAAAACAAAACACACTCAAACTTGGTCTTTGATCATTTAATGGAAACGATACTCGGGTCTCGGCCTTGGCCTTGGCCTTTGGCCGGCCTTGACCCGACACCAACGAGTCAAACTCTTTGCTCATTAAAATTTGGAATATAAGACGTCACCTTATATAATTAATTCGTGAACACATTAAAGTGTAGAAAAAATATCACTTAAAATTTAACGTCTAGAGAATTCTACAATCACCTAAGTGTGCATGGAATTAAGTATACTCCAATAAAATGTAATAGAAATTTAAATTAAATTAATATTTGATTATCTGAAAATTTCAGGGCGTTACAATGACTTTTTAAGAGGTCACTCCAACCACTTGATCTTCCCTAACCACTTGAACATCTTTCAATGTTTGATTCTTTTAGTCCATATATTTAACAATTTTACATTTTAAACTCATGTATATATTTATATGTGAATCATTTATGATTTCTATAAATATAAATTATAACTTTATCGTATTTCAATAATTTCTGTAACTATAAATTAAATAGTTTAGTAAAAGACATTTTAAAAAAAAAATGTTAAGTTTTGTAATGTTATAAGAATTGTTAAATTAAATAAGTAAGGGGTATTTATAAAACTTTTGATAAAGTTAAAGGTAAATTAGTAATTTGTAAGAAAAAGTCTTTGAAAAAGTTTACCATTAGAGAGGTTTTTAACTAATAGGTTATTAGATGATGTGTCAAAATTAATAAGTCATTGGAGATGTTAACCATTGTGGATGCTCTAAGACTGCTCCTAACCATTTCGTGAGTATTCCGTGAGTTTGCCGCCACTTGAGGGAAGCCATTGGCACGGGACCACCAGTGGTCCCGCCAGTTTATAGACGCCGGTTTAGAGACGGGTAAGGAGGGAAGTGTGAGTTGGTAAGTGGGGCCTAAAGAGGTATTTTGTGTGTGTGTTTTGTAATGATGGGTCCCAAAAAACTTAAGGGAAGATATATTGTTGACATGAGTACGTCAGTTTAGTGTCGGTTGAATGATGAGCTAAGGTGGCGCTAATTTGGCAACAACTGACGACGTCAGCTTCCACTACTGTTGGGAGTGGTCTAAGAATTATAGTAAGTAAATGAGTTGACGGGTATCATATCGTGTTATTAATTTGAAGTTTGTTATAATTTATTGTTCGATTAGATAAATGGAAAGAACTGTATTCAAATCTTCTTTTACACATTCTATGGATTAACGACAACAAAAGCACTGTAATAAATCCAACATCGGAATACCTATTTTCAAACACACAATCATCATTCATATGTAAAAGGTTGATCATCACGTTTATCTCGGGTTTATATCGGATCTCAAAAGCAACACCTTTGTTACCTTCGTAACCAAGTCTTTATGAAAATACGTAATTAATTATGGCTGGTTTTTTCGCGATTCTACTTTTAAAGTATAACATTTATCAACGGATATACAAACATAAGTAACTTAAACCCGACAAGAAGACACAAAAATAAAGTTTTACACAACAACATTCATGGCATTGTTATTTGGTGATGGACTTGCACTTGTTGGTTCAATCTTTCTCATCATAAACCCTGGTGGTGGGTGAGAACTACCATCTTCATCATGATAAATATATGCAAATCCACCATGTCTAGTCAAATCCATTCCTTGCATTTCATCTTCTTTTGATACCCGCAACAAATTAAGTCGTTTCAAAGCGTAGAAAAGTGGTGCCATTGTCGCACTCACCCATCCGAATATCACCAATATTTGGATAATTTGCGCCGCTAACAATTTCCCGCCGCCGCCCATGAAAAGCCCGTAAGGCCGCCCGGTGGCATAAACTTCATGGACATATTGTTTTTTAGCAAACAAACCGGTGAACAAAAGGCCCCATGACCCACACCCGCCGTGTAGTTGTGCTGCCTCTAGTGGATCATCGTACTTAAACTTTTCGGCTAGCATATTACATCCTATTAGAACCCACGCCGCAACGAACCCACAAACGATTGCCGCCCATGGCTCGACGACAGCACACCCGGAAGTAATGGCGGCAAAGCCACCAAGCAAGCCATTACAAACATCGGTTACATTCCAATGACCGACTAGGAACCTTTTACCGAACAAAGTGGTTAACGCCGCAGTGCATCCTGCCAATGTGGTGGTGACAGCTGTCCTTCCAACAGCGCTCCATTGACCGTAATAATCGTTTGAAGTACCGTATGATTTCGAGATCGTTAAGAAAGAGCCCGGATTGAAACCATACCATCCGAACCATAGAAGAAACGTGCCCAATACAACTAGTGAGCTACTGTGGCCTCGTAAGGCCACAGAACGCCCAGACCGATCAAATCGGCCAATTCTTGGACCTTCAATCAACGCACCCCAAAGACCCGCAATCCCACCCACCATATGGACCACACCCGAGCCAGCAAAGTCGATGGCTCCTGAACCAAACAGGAGGCTGCCGCTTGTTCTTGAAGCGCTAGCCCAACCATCACTAGACCACACCCAATGTGACACTATAGGGTATACAAAACCTGTAACCAAATAAATTAACTAGTTAGTTGCTAGCTTAATTTATGTGTCAATAATTATACATTTCAATCAATATCATATCTTAGTCGCTAGTCTAGTTTGTACGGAATGACTTTTTCCTAATTAATAATATGTGATCATAGATTTTTATACCTTGAGAACGCAATCAAACAACTATACTAACTTTAAATATTATTCATTATAGTATTATACTTAATTTTACTTTTAAACAAATATTCTCGTTAGATTCTCAGGACAATCGATCATATTTTCGTGATATATGTTACCTAGAGAATCGTTTAAGGAGGTCCATCATTTTTACAAAGTCCCAAGGAACAGATCTCAACCATTGATTAATAAGATCTAATAGTCAAGATTAATCACATATTTTATACATGAAGGGATATTTTGGTCATTTGTCACTTAAAATTGTTTTTGGTTTTTTTTGGTTTTTTTGATTTTTGATTTTAATTTTTTTTTATTTTTATACTTTTTATATTTTTTATATTTTTTCATTAAAAAAAATATTTATTAGATAATTACGTGTAATACTTAATTACATGTGATTTTAGTGTAAACTCACATATGATTGTATATTTAATCACATTTGATGTTTTAGTTAAATCACATGTGATTCCGTATGCACTCAAATGTGATTCGATATGCAATTACATGTGATTCAGTATACAATCACATTATGTGTTATTAATAAAAAAAATATTAGTTTTTTAAAAAAATAAATAAAAATAAAGATTCTAAAATAGAAGTTCTAAAATAAAAGATAAAAAAATAATTTTTTTTAGAAAATGACCAAAATACCCCTCAATATATTAAATATGTGATTAATATTAGTCGTTAGATCTTATAAATCAATGATTGAGATTTATTTCTCAGAATTTCATAAAAATAATAGACCTTCTTGAACGCAACTCATGTTACTTAATGTTTTCATGAAATTAAACGAAGCACTTGCGCGAGAACATGAATTGGACGAAAGGTATCGTACATAATTATTTTACAACTTGTAAGTTGTCAATTTAAAAAGAAATTTTTTTTTTGACCGGTCAGTTAATAAGTTAGTGGTTCGAGCTTAGAAAGTGACATCCACAAATGACAATATGTTTTCCCTCGAACCTTCCACCTATGGGGAATAAACCTCACGTCCACGACAAGACTTGAACTCGTGACATTGGCCATGGGCAACACTTTATCTTTTCACCAATACCACTAGGCTAGAAGCCTTGGGTAATTTAAAAAGAATTAATATATACATTATATATTTAAAGGCTTTGTTAGTGACAGCCCTAAGGGCTGTCACTAACATGCATAAAAATCTTATACATTAATTAAAAAAGTAATATTCTTAAAATTGAGGTTGTCTTTTGAGTATTTTGTCTTTTTAATAACAACCTTAAAGACTATCATTAACATTTTCCTATAAACATCAAATAGGCTAAACATTAAATATGTCGTTGTCATTGCTGATCTAATTAAGAAATTAATTATTTAGTAGGCCCACAACTATGTCTTTATTTCAACTTTTCTCAATACTGAATTTATTAACTATTAAGGGTTTTTTTTTCTAATAGGTGTACATAATATAAAAAGTTATACTTATGAGTTCAAGTCTAGTTGTAAATAAGTGAAATAGATTAATTACGGTTCAAAATATAAAATTAAGTGAACATGAATTTTCTTAATTACTATTAAATGTAAATTGTTATTAACGAGACATTAATTATTATTTTTAAAACAAATTTTACCCTTTTAATTTTATTAAAAGGAAGAAAAGTAAATTATTTATTCGAAAATGTACGAAAAAGATTGTTATTGTTACTTATGAGACATTAATTATTAATTGCAATAAATAAACCAAACCGGAAAAAAAGTAAATCATGTATTCTAAATCCACGAAAATGATTGTTAATTTTTGTATTTAAAAGAAAATTATGTGAAACTAAAAACTCAATAACATTATCGATGGTTTAAATTTGTTTCCAATATTTTTTAGATGCTTTATTTATCACGGACCGATTAAGGTACAATCAAATTAAACCATTCGATTAGAAATTTGAATCTATAGGATTATGGAGTGAAGGAAACCTGTCAAAAAGGATGAATAAATGAGGTAAGCTACAAACTGAGTTCTCTCCGCAATGGAGCCGCTAGTAATACCAGCAGCTGCTATAGCAAATGCCCATTGGTACAGAAAAAAACTATAGTCGTATACTTGCGACGGTATCGATTTCAGCCCGAAGTTGTGTTTACCGATGAATCCATTCGATGGTCCACCGAATGCAAAAGCGAACCCGAAAACATAGTAAGAAAGGCCGCCAGCAGCAGCATCCAAGACATTAGTGAGCATGATGTTCATGGTGTTCTTCGCCCGAACGGACCCCGCACAAAGCATCGCGAATCCTAGTTGCATGGCGAACACGAGGTAGGCTGAAAAGAGGAGGTAGGTGTTGTCAATGGCGTATGTGGTGTTGGTGAATTTGTCAGAGGTGGCGGTGAAGCGGTCGCAGATGTAGTCGGCTGCCGCCGTGGCGTTGGCGGCAAGGCCGAGGAGCGGGGTTAGTTCGGCAGCGGAGCAGGTGGGGAAAGATGCCATTGTTATGGTTGAAATTGTGTTTGATGGAAAGGAAGTGGTTAGTGAATTGGTGTTTTTATAGAGCAAATTATTATCTTAAGTCAACGGTTCCTCACAAGCAAATAATGTCTATTTGAATATGTGGTGTTTAATAATCATAGGGAAAAATTATAAATGATAACATATAAGATATTTATTCTCATTTTAATCACTAACTGCTTTTTATGAAAATTTATAAAAAGGGAATACATTTTTGTTACAATCACTAAAAGCAAAAGGTAATCAACTTTCATATAAAATTAGAAAAATAGAATACGTGACTTGTAAATGTGACTTTTATGGATTAAATAGCACATATTTGTCAAATAATGCATCATTGGATCACTTGTCTGAGTATGAATCTTAGGTCGCAGAGTAAAAATCACTCAGATGAAGATTTATAAATAATGTATATGAATAAGGATGGCACTGCAGATTAATTTCTCAAACTAATATGTTGATTATATATATTTTTTATTTTGTCCATTTGATTTGATTTTTATTATAATTGTAAAATATCCGATGTATAATCCATTAACCATTGGAGTTAAAGAAATCGGTCATATGTTAAGTGTACGAATTGTTTTGAAAGCTGATTACCCATTAGTGATTAAAACAAAAGTAGATACATTTCTTATAAATTGTTATAAAAGTTAGTTACCTTTTTGTGATCAAAACAAAAGTAAATACCCTTATTATAAACTTTTTTAAAAGTTGGTTACTTTTTGTTTGGATTTGTAATCGTAATAATAAATTTAGTGTCAGTTGGATAGATTGGCTAACAGACCATTTGTTGTAATTTTCTAGCTTCTCACTGGTTGTTTATTTAATGAAAGCAGATTAAAAAAAAAAAAACTTTCATCTAAAGTATATTACACTTTTATATATTTCTCCCTTCATATTGTAAATAATAGGTTTCAAAACACATAAATCATATGTAGTGATGAATTCGGAAACTCATAATGAAATTGTATGTAAATAATTAATTTACCAAAAAATTTAGACCCAATGCAACGACACAATCAAATTTTTCTTTCCAAACCAAACATGTGACAAATTCCAACAAACCCAATCGATGCAGGTTGTGATCAACCATACGACCACACCTTTTCTTTAAGAAAAACTTAAAATTTCAATAATAATAAAAAAAACATATTCCACTATTAACTAAAAAACATTACAATAAATTTTAATGTTTATTTGTTCATATAATCGATTTTTTGTTTTCTTCACCTATCTTCATGTATTTACTTGTAATTAAACATATGTTGTTGGTATTTATCATCAATTTCCTATTTAATATAATATTAATTTTATATGAATATATATTTATTGTAAATTAATATATATTTAAAGAAAAAAGAAAGAAAGAGAAAGAAAGAAAAGAGGGAAGAAAGAAAATAAAAAAAGAAAGAAAATAAAGAAGAAAGCAAGACTAAGTCATGTCGCTAAAGTGATCTGTAACGTCTAAAAATTTACAGTAAATTTAAACTTTTTAGATTGATTAAATAACAAAGAGAATCCTTTTATTAATATAATAGTAATGATGTCATTAAAAAGCATCTTATATAAAACCGAACGTATGTTTAATCGGAATAATAAATAACGACTAGTAGAAAATCCAATTACCCGTCTCTAGCAAAGCAGTGTCATATCTCAGCCTTCTCTTTATCCTTTTTACAAGTACCTGCACATGTGAGCGACTCAGTAGGGGCGGAATTAGAAAATATCATTAGTAGTAGCACGCTTTAGGGATAAAAAAGGCGGGATCAAGAGGGTTGCGCTCTCTTGTGGGGTCCTAGGGGCAGCGCCTTTAGTGGCGTTCAAGGGGTCAATACGTTGAAACAAAAACGAATTTTACATAAATGACTATATCACATAAATATCATGTTACGTTTGATTATTTATACATCAAGTCTTCAAGAACTAATTTCATAAACCTACAAGACAACTACTAATTTATAGACTTAAAGCTAAAAAAACTACACGACACACACTTTGTATTCTTTTTATTTGGTTTAAGTTTTTCTTTTGGGCTTTGAGTTTAGACCATTGATTAATACTTGAGGTTTTTTAAGATTGATTTGGGCTATTGGTAGGTTTTTTAATCCAGCAGAAGCACTGCACCGTGATACCAAAAGAAAAAATCTAAAAATTTGTACTATGGGAAAAAATTTGAGTAGTGTCGTCCCGTGCCACTACGGGACACATAACACATCCGCCCCGGTGAGGGAGTACGGGTAAGCAAAACGTTTCATAAATACCATTCATATACAGGGTACACATATCAATAATCGTGATCCCACATAAAGCGCATAAGTAACAAATGTTGCACACAAAAACATTTATTAAATATAATAATTAATAGCAAATGCCTATAGGATCGGACCAGTAATGCAACATATACGCCCAAGTACGGATCACACCGCCTCTAAGACTAAAGGGAATGGACCAACGGCGTGGAGTAAGGGGGTGATTTGGCAAGGGGCAACGCCGTGGCTTGGTATGGAACACCATTTCCCCCCAACACCGTGGGGGGTGGGCGTGGTGGAGCAAGCATGCAGACCACGGGAGGCCACGGTGTGTGAGGATTGCTTTTTGATAAATGGTGGCCTGTGATTGGTTGAGGGTATTTTCTTTTCTATTATATTTAAAATTTAATAGAATAAAATGGTGTGGTGTGGTGTGGTGGGTATTTCCTAGAGATGATGTGGTGTGGTGGTGGTGTGGTGTATGAGGTGGCGATGATGTGGCAGAAAAGGGCACCACCACATGTGATGCCCATACCCATCAGCCTAACACTAGTAGCATGAATACACGTGTCTCGTACTTGGCGAGGATCCTAGTCACAATAGTTTATAATTAACATTAACATCAATAATCATAAACCAGCCTATTCATTAACATGATATGCACACATCAGATCCCAGACAATCGACAATAACACAATTCAAACGATTAAGAATAATGCAATAGAAGGAGGATTAACAAATATCACACAATTGTAATAGCTACTGATGTGTAGTGGGAGAAACTCACCTGAGCTCTGCTAGCTTCCAAATTAACCTACAATAGGTTAATACTTTCTCAACACCCTTGTGATCCTAATAACAAATAAACAACCTCATATTACACTTTACCCAATTAGGCACTAAATACAGTTACTGAGCTCTCCCAACAAGTTTACCAAAATTCTCATAACTCTGAAACCGTATACTCAACTAACACCAAATTTGACTCCGAGGGATGCAATTCATTGTGAGACACCCTCTTCCCAATTGTGATGCTAAGGGTCTCGAAATCAGCTCACAACACGAAACAATCGCACACATACGCGCACTGCGACAACTTACTAAATTGACCGTAACTCACAAACTGCAGACCCTCTTGATGAGTGGTCGGTAAATTCGGAAAGCTAAATCAGAGGGCTACAACTATTTAGAAGACATATCGCCCACAATCTGACTATATCATCATCAAAAACAGACCCGAAGGCCGACACAGAAATATGCTAAAACCGAACATCGTCAACAAATACAAAAGGACTCAACCCGACACCGTTAACCGAATGTCTACAGATACATCCAACTTCATGGTGCTAGAGTAATCAGGCTATCAATTTTTCATTTTTGGTCTAACAATGATTTTAGGTTATGTGCTTAACCGCCGGTCATCTTGTAAGCAGTTCATACATGTGCAAGGTGAAATGTACTTTACTTGTTCATACTTGTGGAAGGTGAACTCGTGTATTATTCGTGAAGTTATGTTTCGATTATTATTGCTATGCAATTTGTTAATTATTTATATTTACTTAGCTTAGTGTTAGTCCCCACCTTATTCACTATTTTACAGGGTTCGTTAAGGTTAGCTTGGTTAGGTGAGGACTATTTTGGGAATGAATAATCCGGCTCTGATAATTGTATTATGCCGAGCCGCTTTTGTTAAGTAGCACCATTTTAGACAATAATGGTATTTCGGATATTATGTAATGAATATTGTTTTTATGTAAGACTTAAATGTACTATTTTAATTATTACACTTCCGTATTATAAAGGGTGCTACTATTTGGACACCCCTAACTACTAAATAAACACCCCAATTAAAATCAATACCTGAAAATTAAAATTAAAAATAATTAATTAACATCGTTATTCAGACTTTTTTTTAATATGAAATTGGTGGTCGACGGTGGTGGTGGTGGTGAGCGGCATATGCAATGGTGGTGGCGGAGTTAGTTGGCGGTGACGGAATGGACGACAAATTGAGCATCGAAGCGAGTTGGTGGTGGCGGAGCGAGCGGCGACGTCGACCGGCCGACTCCGATGCGAGTGACTTGGTAGCGTGGTGGTTAACGGCAGTCGGCATAGTTCGATGGAGGCTTCGAAAAAATTTATTAGTTAATTATTGAAGAATTTGGGGTATTCAAATAGAATTATGGGGTGTCCCAATAGTTAACCCCATTATGAAAAAAAGGGTTTATATCTACGGTATTAAAATTATGTGGACAAAGGATGAAAAATAGACAAAATACACATTTATTTAACTTTAAAAAATATATGGTCACATGTATTAGGCATTCTGGCTGCTCTTTGCTGAATTGTACGTGGCGAAATCCTCAAAAGTAATATTTGTTGTGTGACTAGATATTACAAAATGTCACACAAACATAAAATGGCAATTGGATGAAACGTAGTCATACAAAATACACATTTATTTGACTTTAGAAAGCATATGGTCACACTAATTGACAGTTTTTGCTACATTTGGCTTAATTGTACGTGACTAAATCCACAAAAAAATCATAGTTGTGTGACTAAGGTGTTGTTTGTTTTTTTTAGCAAAAATATATACGGTATGTGGACCACATCTGCCAAGTGTTGTAGCTTCTGAGGTGGACCAATGGTCTGCATGTAACACCTCAAATTTTATAATAAAATATTTGTCCAAAATATATCATTTTATAAATAAAAGAACGGTTCCAAAATACGGATTTACAAAAACTTTTGGTATGAAAATCAGAGTATAATGTTTGGCGTTATAAAATATATCAAAACCATAGCTAAGAAAAATCCCGCTCTAGTGTTCTTCTATTCAAGGCCCCACACGTCTCTATCTACACGCACCTAAACCTTCGATCCAGAACCTGAGTACATAGCAAAACAAACAAGGAGTATGTGAGACAAGAAAGTATCGCGAGCTACATGGGTTTAGACCCCAATAATAACAAATATCATATAACATGTAAACATATATATATAGTTATCGGGATGCTCCCGAACTAGTCACCCTATTGTGACTCTATCATCCTTGCTTTCCTAGCAATTATATCTAGTTATCGGGATGCCCCCGAACTAATTAGAACCACTTTAACTTATTAAACGGGGATCCCCCGCATAAATAAGCTTCAAGGTAAAGGCAAGAGAGAATCACCGAATCTACCTATACATGCCTTACTCGCCGGACTACCTCCAGTTAGCAAGACTACTATCATGGAATGGGTCGATAGGGATCCGCCCAAATGCTCCCCATTCCATATCCTCATGACCGGGATCCCTCGCATCATCACATCGTCTCATCCTTACTATAACTCAAGAGTTATTTCAATCAAAGCCTTCGGCTATCACATTAATCATCAAACAAGTTAGTTAACTATATTCAACAATATATAACTAACTCCATATACTAGAATCCTACACAATAATCAAATAGACTCAACATATGTAAACGAAATGTATTTCATGGCTATGTACTCGGTAAAATCCACACGTACTCGCCTTAGCAATTCTTGCACCAAATGTGTTCTTCAAACACAATCCTTTGCTTCAACAATTGAACACCCTTCCAAGACTTCTCCAAAAGCCTAATATAACAATCACAAGTTGTTCTACATCACATACTACTAATAATAAGCCCTTTTATCATTAGAAACCCTTTAATAACACTTTCCCCAAATTTTGGTGATTTCCAAAATCCTAGGTTTAACCAAATCTTAAGATTCTTACAAATCTTAACCATACACTTGTTTCCTTTGTTAAAATACCATCTATTAAGTATATACAACCTTTATTTAACCATCAATCAAAAACCCAAGAACTAGGGTTTGACAAATCAAGCATTTCATCCATAGATTCAAGCTACAATGAACAAGGAGTGGAGATTTACCTTTAATCTTCCCTTAGGAGTAAAATCACCTAAGATTTGATGATAAATCAACCTCAAACAGCCCTTGCACTCAAAAATAGCCAAAGAGAGAAAACTAGGGTTTGCAATGGTATTTAATGGTTGAAACCCGCATTAAATACAGCTATCGCAGACTTCGCGCCGCGAACTAGCTTGAACACGTGTTTTTTGCGATCGGGAACCCAATGCGAACCCGTCGTGAACTCCAAGTCTCAGAACCCAAAAATCTCTGCCGACCCTTCGCGTTCGTGAACTCCCGTTCGCGTCGCGAACTACTCAGTGCAGCAAGGCTGCAACTTTTTGTTGTCCAATTCGACCCGGTTTCGACCTTAACCATATCAAACGATGTCCAAATGACACGAAACCAATTTCCACGTGTTTTTAAATGATTTATCCATGTATTCATAATTATCATATTTTTACATAATTTATTTATTTACAAATTCGGGTCGTTACACTGCAGTCTGCAAGAAAACTGATGTTTTTTTTTTTAAAATCTGCACATTTGAGGACCATGTTTAAGGGGTGGTAAATATAGGGCCAAATTGACAACAAAACTGAGGACCATGTTTGAGGGTACAATTCGCCCGTGACGGAGAGAGGGAGGCGGCGGAGAAAGAGCGAGCGACAGAGAGAGAGAGCGGGGGGGGGGGGGGGGAGATAGTAAGAGAGACGGATGGAGATGGGGAGCGATAGAGAGAGAGAGAGAGAGAGAGAGAGAGAGAGAGAGAGAGAGAGCGACGTAGATAAGGGTTACCTTTTGTCTTTAACGGAGGGGGAGATGGCGACAAAGACTTCTCCGGTGAAGGAGGTGCCCGCCGGAGTTGGGCTAAAGTTGGAGAAACTCAGTGGGAGGAGTGCGGGAGAATTAACGGGAAGGACAGAGAACATCCTACTTTTTTACTTTTTCTTTTTTAATGTTAGAAGACCGAAGAAGCTACTGCCCAACTCTTCTTGGGGAAGACCTTTCCACCTTAGGCAGAGATAATAAGGTATGCGAGATTCCGAAAAACAAACATCTGTTGCAAGTCTTTTCTGCGCGTAGTCTGGGCCGCAAAGACAAAAGACCCAGGAATACCTTATAGCAAAAAACAAACAACACCTAAATCAAGGAAAGGCCACATGTATTATATATTCATGTGGTCAAATGACAGACGATAGTCATACAAAATACAAATTAGAAAATTAGAATAATTCAAACAAATATGAAAGCCGCACAAGATAGGCAAAAGAGTTATTCGGGTTTGAAAAAGCGACCTTATGATTTGAATGTTGGTGATATGGCGATGGTGTCGCCTTGGAAAGGCGTATATTCAATTAGAAAGGAAAGCTTAGTCCACGGTATGTTGGATCGTTTAGGATCCTGAAGAGGATTGGACTTCAAGCTTTCAAGCTTGAACTTCCACCGAGTTGCAAGGTGCTCACGACACGTTTCGTGTATGTTATTTGAATAAATTCTTGGGGGAGGTGGAAAATGTGATTCCACTTCGATATTTGCAGGTCGATGCACCCAATCGGTTGATTAAAAAACCCGACGCCATTTTGGAGTTGCAAACGAAGAAACTGAGGAACAAAGAGATCGAACTAGTGTTGCTCAAGTGGAAGCATTCCCTTGGACCAAATTTGACTTGGGAGGTCAAAGAAGAAATGAAAAAGCTCTACCCGTATTTTGTAGATTATGATGCGATTTCGAGGACGGAATCCTCTTTAGGAGTAGATAGTTGTAACAACCGGATATTTTTTTCGCATTTATATTATTAAAATTCAGGATATATGTGAATTATGTTATTAATGTTAGATTATATCTTTTGTTGTGTTATATTGAATAGTTGGATGTTTTTGACTCGTGTTAATCGGAAACGGGTCAAAACTTGAAAACTACCAGGTTTGGAAAGTGAGAAATGGTGCAAGAGGAAGTTCGTGGTGCGAACTAGGCATTCGCGGCGTGACTAAGTGGACAGAGTTTTGTTTTGGCGATCGCGAAGTTTTTGGTGGGGCGCGAACCCGAGGTCGCGCCAGGAGTCGCAGCGTGAACCAAGACGGGAAGTCCGGTGGGTTTAAGGATCGCGACTCGAGGTTAGGCACGAAGGGGGCAAGCACGCGCATCTTCGTGGCGCGAAAAAGGTCTAAACAGATTTAAATATGGGTTGGACTAGGGTTTATGCTAATTTTTTTCCTAAAACCCTAGCAGCTGATTTCAAGGAAGAAGAGGACATTTTTGGTGTTCTTGAGCTCAAATCTTCACCATCTTTGGAGGTTTAGACATCAAAGGTAATGATTCTTGATTGTTGATGTTATCTAGTTAGTTTATGAGTTTTATTTGGGGAAACATGGTGGTTTGGACAACCTACCATGAATCTTTGGGGAAGATGATTATGAAGAGTGTAAAACACTCATGGTTAGCTTAAGAACCCCGTGTTCTTGCTAGATTTGTGATTAGTTGATGAACACCTTGAGCTAGTGGTTTAAGATTCCACCAAGTTGGATGAACTTGGTGTTTAAGAATATTATTATGGGTTGATTAGTAACTAGTTATGGTTAATAACTAGATTATGTGGATATTATGATGATAGATCGAAAAAACCTAAGGATTGGAGGTTCTCCTATGCTCAAGGAGTAAGGATTCGTGTTTCTTAACATAATTTTGGATAGCTTTTGCTATGGTGAGTACATGAGACTTTTGCTGAGTACATAGTAAAATAATTTTAAATGATTAAAATTCTTAAACGAGTCTTTATTAAATAAATATTTTTAATAAAGGAAATGATTGAATTGTTTATATGCTTATGAACTGAATTGTTGATTATGATGATTAAGTTCTAGTATTATGATACGATGAATGAGTTGGAACTATGGCTCAAGATTGATGAACTGGTTATGTGTTAATTAAATATCTGGATAACGATAACTCATTTATGGGGAGATGTAAGATTACTACTTGGGGTGGTCCCTCCTTATGCAAGGGTGAGATATCTATGTGAATGATAACCCAATAATAGAGGGACTAGGATAACCCGATAAAAAGGGGGAGAATGATAACCCGTGATGCGGGGGAATTGATTACCTTGGTGAGTTTGGAGGCATTCCAATTACCTTGAAATCTTGATATCATAACCTACATCGGGGGAGTTGGCTTCGGGAAACCGTCGCGTATGTGTGAGCTTAAGGCAAGCTCGTGATTATGTTTGACGTATGTGCAATGTGATGATTATTTAAATACTATTTTATTGCAAATATATATTATCGGGTGTAAAACTCATATTTCTCACGACACTATTTTGTCTCACGTACTACGTTTGTTTTTATGGCTATGTACTCAGGTTCGGGAACGAAAGGATAAGCGAGCTGTAGATTACCTTGGAACTTTTTAGCTCGGTGTTCTTCTATAATCTCTTAGATCATGGAATAGATACGTTTTGTAACACCATTTTTTTATACTCTGATAATATTTCTGACGGTTTTTATGTAATCAAATTTTTGACATACTCGGTTTTGTAATATTTTACTTTTAATATTATTATAAATTGATTTGAAATATTGAAGTATTACACACACTTATTAGGAGTGTTGGCAACTCTTTGCTAAATTGCATGTGACAAAATACCAAAAAATAACATTTGTTGTGTGACTAATTATCATAAAATGTCACACAAGCATAAAATTTATGCGGTCATTGGACGAACAATAGTAATGCAAAGTAAATATTTACTTCACTTTATAAAGCATATGCTAACACTTATTATTAGTTTCGGCCACTTTTGCCTTAATTGCATGTGACTTAATCCCAAAAAAAATCGTTTAGTGACTAAATTTTCGCAAATGCCACATGTATTATATATTTATCTAATGCCGGGCAATATTCAAACAATATACACATTTACTTGACGTTAACATATCGTCACATATTTTAATGTTTTGGATAATATTTTTTAATGGATATAGTCACTAAATCACTAATTATGGTCACTCGACATTTAGTCGTACATACGCTGAAAACGCAAGTGTGATTATATGTATATCGTCACACTTTTTTGGTGTAACGAAATCGCAGATTTGTTGTTGTCATAGGAAGCCTAGGACGGCATGCGTACTATGTTCTCTTACGATTTCATGGCGTTTTCATGTAAAAGGACATACACTAAGGAATGTACGCACCTTTTCATTCACAAGCACAAATTTCTCTCATGTGTTTGTTAGAAAATGTTAATTTTGTGGTTCCATACTTCCATTAAAAAATCAACTCACTTGCTAAAACAATACATCTTACTCATGAAATTTTAAAATTAAAATATTTTGTTCCCTAAAACAAAGCAAACATATAAATAAAAGAAGTTGCATAACAAATAATATTAAAAATTGGATCATACGTCATGCTAGTTCCCATTGGCAGTTTAGACTTTTTGATTTCAGAATATTTTTGTGGTGGATATTTCAAACAAGACTAAGGAGATTCTAGAATCCAAATACCATTTTATAAAGAAGTTTTTTTTCAACTGGTTATAAAATATTACTTTTTCCGTTTTAAAACAAAACATACATTAGAAGTTTATATGTCTTTTAAAGAAAAAGATTATATTGAATATCAGATTAGATTAAACTAGATAATTAATGGAAGATAGGTTTCACATATTTTAACTAAAGTGAGTTTAATTATATTTAAAAGTCAAAATAAGAGTAAATGTGTTATATCACATTATTAAATGAGAAAATTTTATTGTCAAATAAGGTAAGTTTTTAAATTGTATTACTTATTTTGAAAAACCCCAAAATAAAAAATATATCACTTATTTTGAAATGAAAAAAGTACATAACTTTAATTTCATTGAACAAAGGGTTGTAAAAAGTGGTAACGTCAAGAAGTAGTGCCAACGGTGATGGTGCTAGGTGTGGTGTAATATAAGATATGATAAGATGTATTTTGTGGTTTTTTTTTTGTGTGCATATTATGAAAGTTGAGGTTTTAATATATAAAAATGATAATATAAATATTTATAAATTTAGGTGTAGCATTTTTTTTGTAAATTTGATATATGGATTATCATATAAATCAGTAAAGCTATATATTTTTAGAATTTCATATATATTTATATAAATTATATAAAAAATATTATTTTAAGTCATATTTAAAAAATATTTGTGACTCATCATAACTTGAGACTTTATGATACCGTTACATGGCACCTTACGTTTTTTATAAACTTGATTGAATGAAACATCTTCATTTTTTTATTATTGATATCAAGTGTATAAATATTAGCATTAAGATTAATTTCTCTTAATTTATATAACATAATCTACTGAGAAGGGCGTCTCCGAGATTCTGAATGCCCTGTACGAATATATGAAAATGGGCCCCCTAAATACAATATTTATATAAAAAGTTACAAATTCTAATTTTTTGTATTAAATTATAAAATTGGCTTAAAATTTTAAGGCTATACATAAGATACATAAAAAAATTGGGCCCCTAAAAATTGTGGGCCATGTGCGGCTGCACCTCATGCACCTCCTCAAAGACACTCTTGTCTATTGCTTTGGTGACAGTTAGACTATTTTCTTTACACTAGTAAGATATATAATCTCACAAAGATTTTTCGCACATAAAATTCTTCATAACATAATTTGAATATTAATAAAATTTGTATGATCCAACATGGAACAATACTTGACTAGAAAGAATAATCCTTTAAACCGGGTATAAAATGCAAGTAATTTTAGTGATAAAATAGTAATTAGTTCATTGCATTAATTAACTATATAAAATTTTAGTTAAGGTGAACAATGACTTTTTGTCATTTTGTGCTAAAATCCCGTATTGAATATATTATAAAACAATTCATTTAATAACCAAAAATCTTTCCTACTGAAATGGTAGTCGCGCGCCTTTCACATTTACCCCCTTTGCCAGAACCCCGGCTTCGATCCCCACCGGAAGCTATTTATTTCAAGTTTTGCTAAATTAATTTTTTCTGAAATGACAATTCACACGTGAACTTTAATATTTGATATCTATAGTTTTTTTTAAAATAATGATTTCCATCAAAACCTGTATGTTTCTATATAACTAATAAATTACTACATAACTAAATTATTATAATAATTTTTCTTTTTATACAATAAATTTTATTAATGCCTTTTATTTTTATTTTTATTAAATTATTAATATTATTATTAATAATTTCCTATACTAAATTAGTTTTAAAGAGGCTTAACTTTTTAAGATAACAAATTATATGATCTCATTTTAGCATAAAGTTTTTTGATTGGCATGAGTATCACAAAATCGTACACAATGTAATACTAATGGCTACGAATCGACATAATAAGTAATGTTGATAACAATGTAAATACAATCAGTAGAATAACCCAGACTACGCTTATAACTAAACGTTGTAACAATTGCAACATTTACTTATTTAAATTATCTTTTGGATGTTGTATAAAAATCTAAACGGCATCGCGCGAGGTATTTTACACTAGTTTATGACAATTTTGTTATAACTTAAAACATTTCCGGCTTCCAACCATATTAGAATTTAGAAGGGCTTATCGTGTAAAAAGTTAACTTATCAATTTATTATTAATGTTATAATCTTCATACTTTTTTTTCATACTTATTTCATATACCTTAATTTAAACTTATCATTAATGTTGTAATTTTGAGTTTATTAGCTTAAATAAATTTAAATTTAAGCTTATTAAGCTAATAAGCTTAAAAACACCTTCAGTAAGTTTCTCAAACATGTCCTTAGTGTTATTAATTTACTTTGATTTTAGGATCTCGCTCACTTAGCATCGGTGTTGTTAGACCGATCAGTTCTCCTTTAGTAGCTTTCCTTGAACCAACATGATTGGCATGATGGTGTCAGTTGGGGAGTTGGTCGTTTTAGTGTGCTGAAATGTAAAAAGAATATAGTGCCAGTATTGTCTATTGTATTGATATTCTGTTCTAATTTGTGTATATGTGTATTTTATGTGTAAAACATAAAGGTGATGTTTGTTTTTTAAGAGGAAATACGTCTGCAGTCTGCGGACCAAACTGCAGAGAAGATTTAGACCAAATGTCTGCAGTTTATAAGAAAAAGACGATTTGTTTTTCAATGTCTGCGGACTAAATATGTTTTTCTAGTGGCGGGATTGGTGGTGGTGTGTGGGGTGGGTGGTGGTGGTTGTGGTGGTGGTAGGTGGTGGTGGAGGCGACAGTAGGTGGTGGCGGTAGGTGGTGGTGGAGGAAGTAGGTGGTGTGTGTTGGTGGCAGGCGGTGGTGGTGGTAGTGGCGGGTGTGGTGGTGGTGGCGGTAGGTGGTGGTGGAGGTTGATGGTGGTGGTGGTGGTGGTAAGAGTGGTGGTCGTAGGTGGTGAGGGTGGGTGGTAGGTGGTGGCGGTGGCGGTGGTAGGTTGTGGTGGGCGGTGGTGACGGTAGGTGGTGGTGGGTGGTGGCTATGGATGGTAGTGGTAGTGGTGGTGAATAAACTCTTTTTTTTTGTTGAACTAAAATGTCTTCTAAATTTGGAAGACTATGGTATAAGTCTTTCACAGTAAACCACAAAAAGACTTTTCCTCATCTTCCGACTTCCAAAAAACAAACGCTCATTTTCCTAAATGTCTTTCGCCTGCAGACATAAGACCTCAACAAGACTTTTTGCCAAAAAATAAATGTAGTATAAAGGTATTATCGGCATCAATATGCCAGTTAAGTATTAACTCACTGACATTAAACTGATTTACAAAATAATTTGGACTGAGTTGTCCGAAATGGCTTGAACTCGTGTACGCCCGAGCGACCTGCAGACACGAATGCATCTCCAAAATTCTGGGCTTGTGCGGGTCAATTTTTGCACCTCATCGACACTGGAGTTGTCTCGTGCTGACCTCCTCAGTACTGATTTTTTCATACTAACCACCTCAGTACTGAACCGATCAATACCGACCTCCTCGCACTGAGTGTTCGACGTGTACTGCGCTGCAGTACTGACCTGCACTGAGCTGCTGTCTGATACTGACCTGCACAGCTGCTGTCTGATACTGACCTGCGCAGCTGCAGTCTCATACTGACCTGTGCAGACTGCAGTACTGAGCTGCTGCACTGACTTCCAATACTGAGTACGTATACTGAGTTCTCGTACTGACCTGCGGGACTGACCAGACGCTGGCAGTTACGAAAATACAGCAGTAAAGGTTGTTTACTGTTTTGATTTCTTGTTTAATTGTATTAAATGCAACTAATGTTTTGATTAATCATCACTTGGCATTCTAAACTATAAATAGAGACCTTGAATCTCATTTGTAGACACACCTTCACCCACTTCTCTTCTAAATCACAACTTTATTTCTTGAAAACACTCTATTTTCGGTGAGTGTTCGGGCTAGGATTATATCCGGTAGTGTAAAACTACTCGGTTATTTTACCCTGGGAGATAGACGACGAATCTATTTTATGGGGATCGTGAATTTCACGAGACTCAACCAAAACGTTTGTTACTTGTTTGTTCTATTTATTTTGTTTCAATCTTTTGTAAACGTTTTCGTCGATTTCCCTTATTTTAATTGTATTTTATTAATGAAAATTTGTATTAGCTCCTACAAACTTAAAATATATTTTTTTTCCGGATTTCGCTCGTTAATAGCATAGATTCGGAAAAAGTGGTGATTGAAACGTTTTATAGAACAAAAAGGTTCAATTGAGTTTTTTTTTTGTAATCAAGTTTGTTTTGGCTACTTGATTTTATCATACTTGTGAAAAGCTATAATTCTTCGGGATTTTTATCTATGGATTGCTTTGACATCTAGAATTTTGCTTTCAAAGTTTGAGAACTTTTGGAGTTTCTTATGAAACTTGTGGCTGATGGTTATAAAGTTTTGAGAGTTACAATAGTTGAAAAGATACAAGATATTCTTTGACTTCTTGAGTTGATTCCTAAAAGGATGTTACTTGAAATATATCTTTTAGCTAGTTGTATTTGAGAAACTTATATAACTTTGGATTAAGACTAATTTGTCTTATTTGTACTTTTCAGTTGAAAGATGGAAAGTGGAATGGATACGCCGCTAGCATCCACCGTGTTGACTCCACCTATTGTGAATGCTATTCCTTTGGTTGGAACCCAAGTAGCCGTGAACACCGTTGCCAACCATGCCGAAAGGCCCGAAAAGTTCAATGGGTTGAACTTTAAAAGATGGCAACAAAAGATGTTCTTCTACTTGACCACCTTGAACCTTGCAAGGTTCTTGACCGAATCCGCTCCTACGATCGTTGATGGGGAGACCGATGTTCAATCCGTGAATGCGGTAGATGCATGGAAGCATTCGGATTACATTTGTTGAAATGATGTCTTGAACGGCTTGATTGATTCTTTGTACAACGTGTATTGCAAAATAACGACGTCCAAACTCTTATGGGAGTCGTTAGATCGCAAATACAAGACCGAAGATGCCCGAACAAAGAAATTTGTCTTTGCCCGGTTCTTGGATCTCAAGATGATTGACTCAAAAACCGTAATGAGTCAAGTGCAAGAATTTCAAGTGTTGTTACATGACATACATGCCGAAGGAATGGAGCTTAGTGAGACCTTCCAAGTCGCGGCTATTATTGAAAAGTTACCTCCTAGTTGGTTGGACTTCAAAAATTACCTTAAGCATAAGCGAAAGGAAGTGTCCAACGAAGATCTTATTGTTCGTCTTCGTATTGAAGAAGACAATAAAGTTGCTCAAAAGATTAGTTACTTGTCCGAGTCGGCAAAAGCTAATGTTATTGAGAATGGGGAATCTTCTAGGAGAAACAAAGGCAAAGATGTGGTCAAGAAAAAGAATGGTCATTTGAAACCAAAAGATGGGATTGTGAAAAAGAAATTCCACAAGTTCAATGGTACGTGCTATAATTGTGACCAAAAGGGTCATAGGGCTTCGAAATGTAAGCATCCGAAACGGGAAAATGCACATGAAGTCAATGTGGTGGAGCATAGTGATGAACATATGCAACTTGTGGCAATGATATCCGGTATCACGGCAATGAACTCGGAAGTGAACTTGGTAGGAACTAATGATGGTGGTTTGTTCGTTGATACGGGTGCTACCCGTCATGTTTGTTTTGATCGAGCCCGCTTCACCACGTTCAAAGAGGTTGGCAATGGTGAAAAGTTGTTTATGGGGAACGCGGCGACGACCGATGTGAAAGGAGAAGGAAAGGTTGATGGGTTTCATAACAATGATCGACCACTTGGGTCAACCTCCTAGTATGCTTGGTTCGACCATACAGACCAAGAACATGAACTTGTTCTTCACCGGTTAAAACCAACTAGCTGATTTAATCCCTAAAAGCGGAAGTGAGATTAAACCTAATCCTTAAACCCTAAAGGATTGGGATGTTGGAAATCTAGATTAGATTAACAAGAAAGAAACCTTGTACGAAAAACTCGAACACACACACATACTTGTGTGTGTTCGTCGAACACTCACCAAGAACCCTAAGGTTCTTGGTGTTCTCGTTAGAATTTCATATATATTTATATAAATTATATAAAAAATATTATTTTAAGTCATATTTAAAAAATATTTGTGACTCATCATAACTTGAGACTTTATGATACCGTTACATGGCACCTTACGTTTTTTATAAACTTGATTGAATGAAACATCTTCATTTTTTTATTATTGATATCAAGTGTATAAATATTAGCATTAAGATTAATTTCTCTTAATTTATATAACATAATCTACTGACAAGGGCGTCTCCGAGATTCTGAATGCCCTGTACGAATATATGAAAATGGGTTCCCTAAATACAATATTTATATAAAAAGTTACAAATTCTAATTTTTTGTATTAAATTATAAAATTGGCTTAAAATTTTAAGGCTATATATAAGATACATATAAAAATTGGGCCCCTAAAAATTGTGGGCCATGTGCGGCTGCACCTCATGCACCTCCTCAAATACACTCTTGTCTATTGCTTTGGTGACAGTTAGACTATTTTCTTTACACTAGTAAGATATATAATCTCACAAAGATTTTTCGCACATAAAATTCTTCATAACATAATTTGAATATTAATAAAATTTGTATGATCCAACATGGAACAATACTTGACTAGAAAGAATAATCCTTTAAACCGGGTATAAAATGCAAGTAATTTTAATGATTAAATAGTAATTAGTTCATTGCATTAATTAACTATATAAAATTTTAGTTAAGGTGAACAGTGACTTTTTGTCATTTTGTGCTAAAATCCCGTATTGAATATATTATAAAACAATTCATTTAATAACCAAAAATCTTTCCTACTGAAATGGTAGTCGCGCGCCTTTCACATTTACCCCCTTTGCCAGAACCCCGGCTTCGATCCCCACCGGAAGCTATTTATTTCAAGTTTTGCTAAATTAATTTTTTCTGAAATGACAATTCACACGTGAACTTTAATATTTGATATCTATAGTTTTTTTAAAATAATGATTTCCATCAAAACCTGTATGTTTCTATATAACTAATAAATTACTACATAACTAAATTATTATAATAATTTTTCTTTTTATACAATAAATTTTATTAATGCCTTTTATTTTTATTTTTATTAAATTATTAATATTATTATTAATAATTTCCTATACTAAATTAGTTTTAAAGAGGCTTAACTTTTTAAGTTAACAAATTATATGATCTCATTTTAGCATAACGTTTTTTGATTGGCATGAGTATCACAAAATCGTACACAATGTAATACTAATGGCTACGAATCGACAAAATAAGTAATGTTGATAACAATGTAAATACAATCAGTAGAATAACCCAGACTACGCTTATAACTAAACGTTGTAACAATTGCAACATTTACTTATTTAAATTATCTTTTGGATGTTGTATAAAAATCTAAACGGCATCGCGCGAGGTATTTTACACTAGTTTATGACAATTTTGTTATAACTTAAAACATTTCCGGCTTCCAACCCTATTAGAATTTAGAAGGGCTTATCGTGTAAAAAGTTAACTTATCAATTTATTATTAATGTTATAATCTTCATACTTTTTTTTCGTACTTATTTCATATACCTTAATTTAAACTTATCATTAATGTTGTAATTTTGAGTTTATTAGCTTAAATAAATTTAAATTTAAGCTTATTAAGCTAATAAGCTTAAAAACACCTTCAGTAAGTTTCTCAAACATGTCCTTAGTGTTATTAATTTACTTTGATTTTAGGATCTCGCTCACTTAGCATCGGTGTTGTTAGACCGATCAGTTCTCCTTTAGTAGCTTTCCTTGAACCAACATGATTGGCATGATGGTGTCAGTTGGGGAGTTGGTCGTTTTAGTGTGCTGAAATGTAAAAAGAATATAGTGCCAGTATTGTCTATTGTATTGATATTCTGTTCTAATTTGTGTATATGTGTATTTTATGTGTAAAACATAAAGGTGATGTTTGTTTTTTAAGAGGAAATACGTCTGCAGTCTGCGGACCAAACTGCAGAGAAGATTTAGACCAAATGTCTGCAGTTTATAAGAAAAAGACGATTTGTTTTTCAATGTCTGCCGACTAAATATGTTTTTCTAGTGGCGGTATTGGTGGTGGTGTGTGGGGTGGGTGGTGGTGGTTGTGGTGGTGGTAGGTGGTGGTGGAGGCGACAGTAGGTGGTGGCGGTAGGTGGTGGTGGAGGAAGTAGGTGGTGTGTGTTGGTGGCAGGCGGTGGTGGTGGTAGTGGCGGGTGTGGTGGTGGTGGCGGTAGGTGGTGGTGGAGGTTGATGGTGGTGGTGGTGGTGGTGGTAAGAGTGGTGGTCGTAGGTGGTGAGGGTGGGTGGTAGGTGGTGGCGGTGGCGGTGGTAGGTTGTGGTGGGCGGTGGTGACGGTAGGTGGTGGTGGGTGGTGGCTATGGATGGTAGTGGTAGTGGTGGTGAATAAACTCTTTTTTTTGTTGAACTAAAATGTCTTCTAAATTTGGAAGACTATGGTATAAGTCTTTCACAGTAAACCACAAAAAGACTTTTCCTCATCTTCCGACTTCCAAAAAACAAACGCTCATTTTCCTAAATGTCTTTCGCCTGCAGACATAAGACCTCAACAAGACTTTTTGCCAAAAAATAAATGCAGTATAAAGGTATTATCGGCATCAATATGCCAGTTAAGTATTAACTCACTGACATTAAACTGATTTACAAAATAATTTGGACTGAGTTGTCCGAAATGGCTTGAACTCGTGTACGCCCGAACGACCTGCGGACACGAATGCATCTCCAAAATTCCGGGCTCGTGCGGGTCAATTTTTGCACCTCATCGACACTGCAGTTGTCTCGTGCTGACCTCCTCAGTACTGATTTTTTCATACTAACCACCTCAGTACTGAACCGATCAATACCGACCTCCTCGCACTGAGTGTTCGACGTGTACTGCGCTGCAGTACTGACCTGCACTGAGCTGCTGTCTGATACTGACCTGCACAGCTGCTGTCTGATACTGACCTGCGCAGCTGCAGTCTCATACTGACCTGTGCAGACTGCAGTACTGAGCTGCTGCACTGACTTCCAATACTGAGTACGTATACTGAGTTCTCGTACTGACCCGCGGGACTGACCAGACGCTGGCAGTTACGAAAATACAGCAGTAAAGGTTGTTTACTGTTTTGATTTCTTGTTTAATTGTATTAAATGCATCTAATGTTTTGATTAATCATCACTTGGCATTCTAAACTATAAATAGAGACCTTGAGTCTCATTTGTAGACACACCTTCACCCACTTCTCTTATAGAACAAAAAGGTTCAATTGAGTTTTTTTTTTGTAATCAAGTTTGTTTTGGCTACTTGATTTTATCATACTTGTGAAAAGCTATAATTCTTCGGGATTTTTATCTATGGATTGCTTTGACATCTAGAATTTTGCTTTCAAAGTTTGAGAACTTTTGGAGTTTCTTATGAAACTTGTGGCTGATGGTTATAAAGTTTTGAGAGTTACAATAGTTGAAAAGATACAAGATATTCTTTGACTTCTTGAGTTGATTCCTAAAAGGATGTTACTTGAAATATATCTTTTAGCTAGTTGTATTTGAGAAACTTATATAACTTTGGATTAAGACTAATTTGTCTTATTTGTACTTTTCAGTTGAAAGATGGAAAGTGGAATGGATACGCCGCTAGCATCCACCGTGTTGACTCCACCTATTGTGAATGCTATTCCTTTGGTTGGAACCCAAGTAGGCGTGAACACCGTTGCCAACCATGCCGAAAGGCCCGAAAAGTTCAATGGGTTGAACTTTAAAAGATGGCAACAAAAGATGTTCTTCTACTTGACCACCTTGAACCTTGCAAGGTTCTTGACCGAATCCGCTCCTACGTTCGTTGATGGGGAGACCGATGTTCAATCCGTGAATGCGGTAGATGCATGGAAGCATTCGGATTACATTTGTTGAAATGATGTCTTGAACGGCTTGATTGATTCTTTGTACAACGTGTATTGCAAAATAACGACGTCCAAACTCTTATGGGAGTCGTTAGATCGCAAATACAAGACCGAAGATGCCGGAACAAAGAAATTTGTCTTTGCCCGGTTTTTGGATCTCAAGATGATTGACTCAAAAACCGTAATGAGTCAAGTGCAAGAATTTCAAGTGTTGTTACATGACATACATGCCGAAGGAATGGAGCTTAGTGAGACCTTCCAAGTCGCGGCTATTATTGAAAAGTTACCTCCTAGTTGGTTGGACTTCAAAAATTACCTTAAGCATAAGCGAAAGGAAATGTCCAACGAAGATCTTATTGTTCGTCTTCGTATTGAAGAAGACAATAAAGTTGCTCAAAAGATTAGTTACTTGTCCGAGTCGGCAAAAGCTAATGTTATTGAGAGTGGGGAATCTTCTAGGAGAAACAAAGGCAAAGATGTGGTCAAGAAAAAGAATGGTCATTTGAAACCAAAAGATGGGATTGTGAAAAATAAATTCCACAAGTTCAATGGTACGTGCTATAATTGTGACCAAAAGGGTCATAGGGCTTCGAAATGTAAGCATCCGAAACGGGAAAATGCACATGAAGTCAATGTGGTGGAGCATAGTGATGAGCATATGCAACTTGTGGCAATGATATCCGATATCACGGCAATGAACTCGGAAGTGAACTTGGTAGGAACTAATGATGGTGGTTTGTTCGTTGATACGGGTGCTACCCGTCATGTTTGTTTTGATCGAGCCCGCTTCACCACGTTCAAAGAGGTTGGCAATGGTGAAAAGTTGTTTATGGGGAACGCGGCGACGACCGATGTGAAAGGAGAAGGAAAGGTTGAAGGGTTTCATAACAATGATCGACCACTTGGGTTAACCTCCTAGTATGCTTGGTTCGACCATACAGACCAAGAACATGAACTTGTTCTTCACCGGTTAAAACCAACTAGCTGATTTAATCCCTAAAAGCGGAAGTGAGATTAAACCTAATCCTTAAACCCTAAAGGATTGGGATGTTGGAAATCTAGATTAGATTAACAAGAAAGAAACCTTGTACGAAAAACTCGAACACACACACATACTTGTGTGTGTTCGTCGAACACTCACTAAGAACCCTAAGGTTCTTGGTGTTCTCGTTCGATCGTACAAAAAGGAGAAAAAGAAAGTGTGTTCCATGAAACATACCCTAGGTTAATGCTTAAGATAGATCCACTGACGATGAACACGACGAGCGATCTTCAAGTTTATCTCTTGCAACGATCTTGTTCTTCAATACTTGAAGAACACGAAGAACGAAGAACACAAACTTGTGTTCCAAGTTTCGGCCGAAATAGAGAGAGGAGGGGCAAGGATTTCGTGGTTAAGGAGGCAAGGATCAACATTAGGTTTAAGCCATAAGCCTTCTATTTATAATAGAAGATCTTACACTTAAAACGTACCCTTCTAGTTTAATTAAGATTAACTTCTTAATTAAACTTCCTTTTTACACTTCCATCCCTTATAGTTTAACTAGTTTATTATTGTTGCACTTAACTATTAAATGTCTAGTATTAATACACAAATAATTCGGTACCCATATACACGAATTATATACTTGTATTTATACTTTTAATAATTAATTATATAATAACCTTTATATAATTTACACAACAATATTATCCAATTACTATATGATTTAATAGCTTTAAATCATATCATGGATAATCTATAATTAAAACATTGTATATTTACTCAACTAGTAAATGTACAACTTCTTGTATTAATTAGTTAGTTAAACTAATCTAGTAATAAGTTAAACTTAACTTAATACTTAACTGATTCATAATGACTATTATGAATCATTCCTCTTCGTAGTATCATTGCATATCTTGCTCGTATTACATGCATTCACCGGTGTGACCCTTAAGTGTTTCGTAGGCATGGATGTATCATCATAGGTTGACTAACTGTGCACATAATTCCTTCAGACTCCCACTTGTGCAAGTTCGTAACCTTTGTCTTAATGATACGAGCTACAGTGGCCTTCTAGATGGGCATGTAGGTAACCAACCCCATAAAAACAGCTTATGTAACCCAGGTATAGTTTATGAAAAACTCTTTAATAGCGTCTCCTAGTAAAGAACACTTTGTCTCTACTTCTTGGGCAAATATGTTAGGCTTATCCCTTGCAGCACGATATTTATGATAACGAATACGAGCATGATAGAAATTATCAACTCCTGTACTCGAGATCATTTCATGACTTCTTGATTCAAACTGTTGTGATAAACGACAAAGAACAAATCAGTTCATTTGGGCATGTACATGCACTTACCAGTTATCTCATCATGTCAAAGGACCCATAAATATCTCTCCTAAAGAGGAGGTGCAATTACCATCTTGTTATATTTTGATTTAAAATACAACTTCCTTTGTACCCAGTATCGCCTCGTATGACAAACATTTTTCAGAATTGTCTAAGACGAACCAAAGCACATTAGTCATTGCATCCTATACCAAATACCTCAGGCTTAAGGATAATCCTAGTGAACAATACTTTTGAACTTTTCAACCACGAAGTATTGTCACGGTGGTCAATCCAATATTCGTTGAGCTCCAACAAAATATCACCGATATTTGGTTTACACAAAACTTGTGTAGCTATCTTCGAAGAACTTCGAATCTACCACCAAATACCGCGATGACGTTAACGTCCCATCGAGGTTCCCACCAAGACGAGTAGTCACGGATTTATATCTTTTTGAATAAAAAGACTTTTATTCATGGATATTATAAAACATACAAAGTCTGAATAAAAAATGATTCTAACTCGAGTATTATTCCTCACAGGACATAGATACCGAATTATTACTGGATCATTACTTATTCCTTTTGTTTGCGTTGATTACGTAATGACTTTTACAACCTTAATTGTAACTTTATCACTAAACCAGTCATTTCTATTAAACTAAAGACATAAGACAAGTATTTGAAAAATACTATTTCTTTTGCCTTTGCTAAATTTTGTTCTTGGAACAATCTAGAACATATTCCAGTCTTGCCTTTTATGCAATTCGGTAAACATAGGAGGATTGGAAATTAACTCCTTAGTTTCTTGAATTCATAAAATTCTCCTTGTAACTAAAGCCTCTTTTAGTTACTTGATTTGTAGATACATCATTACTAGTTAAAGAAATTTCCTTCAATGATTATGTTATCACTGGAGTGTGAACAACCTATTAGATATGCAATAATTAATCACAAGACTTGTGATCACGCTATTAGGTTTGCAATAGTCTAATTAATGATCATTTATTATTTCTCTTAACTCTTTGGCTAACGACTTGGTAAAACCTTGTTGTTAATGTCTTACTAACTCACTAAATTCATTAATACCTTTAATGAATTATGTTAGTCATAGCTCCCACTATCTTTTATGGAATTTAAGCATCTCTTTAAACTACTACTTTGACCTAGTCAATGACTTGTAGTTTAATCTTTAAGAATTCTATCAATAATTAAGATCATCCTTTGGATTTGCGAATATCCACTATTCATGTTTAGGGAATCATGACCTTTATTGATTACTGTATCTAACAAGTATAAGACACTTGAAACGATACTTCCAATTCGTAAATGTATTAGTATTCCTTAAGAACTTTATTTAATGCCAAAGTCATTTTTGGATTTCTCAAATATCTATTATTCCTATTAGGGAATCATGACTTGATTAAATAATGTATTTATTACAAGTATAAAAGACTTCCAATAATACCTTTTAATTCTCAAATACTTTAATATAGTTTGTCCCTTTAAGAGTTCATTTAATGTCTAAGTCATTTTACTTGGATTTTACGAATATCCAATTATTCTTACTAGGGAATTATGACTTCATCAAATCCTTTATTACAAGTATGAAAAACTTGTAATAATACTCTTAAAGTTTATCTTGATTATATCCAATATAATCATACTATATTAATACTAATACTTTAAAACTTTCTATCATAAGTAATGACTATTACTTAAGATGCTTTAACTAAGTTCAATAACTTTTGAACCTTATGCTTCCATAAAACTCTTAAATACTTTCATTAGAAAAACTTTCTAATTACTAGTATCTAAGTCTCTTCAGCTACCAAGACATTATTCATTCATACAACATTCAAACAAGTATGAAACATTAAATATAAAGTAAATCAAAGACTTGAGTTACAATCTAGTCATAAACCTTGACTAGTGTAATTAACACACATGCACACAATATAATTCAACCATGGATTAATTCGAATTGATTAAAACCAAAAACTTTGTTTTAACATAAAATAAAAATTATTCAAACAATAAAATAAAATTGTTTTTACTGAATCCATAAAATACTGAGTTATAAAACTTGGTGCTCGTGGGATCATCACCATCTCATGCCGGTCATCTCACTTATCATCTTATGCAATAAACGATTGCTAAAGTTGAGTTACTTGTAATAAACTTTTACAAGTTGGAAGCGAGTATCTAGAAGTTGGTCAAGTCAACGAAGGAGGAAGCATTGTCTCCTACCTTTTGACCCTTGCCACAACCAAGACACTATTTCTCGGTCCTTGTTTGGCTTTACCTTCTTGACATTTTTGTTTGACTCCATTACCCTTTAGGCATGTCGTTGCTGGGATCGGTTTTATCCTTTCCCTTTCCACTGCGCCTCTTTCTCTAATCACTACCATCATCAGTTACTGCGAGATCATTCTTAAACTTGGTCCCCAAATCAACTCAGTAGTCATGAGCATGGAATGTAGCTCATCAATGGATTGCTCCATGTTGACTATATAATGCTTATAGTCATCTGACAACGAGTTTAATATCATTACTGTTGCTAACTGCAACGGTAATGGGTATCCTATTATTTCAAGATGATCCATGTGCTCTTTCATTTCCATGACGTGAGCACTCACCGATGATCCTTTAACCACCTTGCGAGATTTAAACACCCTATAAGCATAATATGCTTATCCTGGCTCATTTCTAGCATTTGCGGCAGGAGTACTTAGTATTGCTCTTTCTAGGACATTTCCTTTTCTCTCACGCGTAAGCATAATCCGAAGATCACGCTTCCAATAGAAAAACATTGACCCAGTCAATTCGTCCTTTTTCTAGAAACAAGCGTAGTGAGAGATTGTTGGTACGTGTCGTTATGTTTGTTGCTGCCATCTACAAATCAAACCCAGTTTAATTAGTAATCATCAATAAACATTCTCTAAAATACATTATAAACTCATAATTAATATTTTAGGCATAGGATCCATATATCAAATTCTCGCCGCAAGGTTTGGGACTTCCCGACTAGACATGCTGTTTCTGGGAGGTAACATCCTTACCGATCGTATCAAGACTTGATACGATTCCTAGGAGTCGTAGAATCTTTAGACATATAACTTATTACAACTTTGTACAATCTAATTGTACATTTCTAAGTTAGTAATAAAGTCTAGTATGTTTATTCTACTCAAGTACTTTTTGGGCTGGGACTCCCGATTATCACCAAAGTAGATCAGACCATCTAAGACAGTGCGATGCTCTGCGCCGGGACTCCCAATTATCACAGATGCTTACGCACCGTGACACTCACAATGATTCGAATCCATATCTAAGGTTCTTTATCTTTACAATATGAATATCGTTGAACACGTGAGGTGTTCCATTAGGTGGATAGTACTTCGATCTAAGATTTTCTTGGGTTTGTTTAAGTCTTAAACTAAACTTAAACCTTTATTCCAATCTTAATCCTTGTTTAAAATGTGTGACTTGTGAATTTAAGAATTCTACAAGATACCTTTTTAAAACTTAAGAACTATTCCTTAAAACTTATAGTTTCAAGAATTGCGCGATTTATATGTATACCTAAAACGAGGTGTACAAAACGTTTACTAGGTTTTGCGAGAAACTTTATCTATAATAAAACTTACTTGTTTTATCTTACTTGAAAAACTTTAAAACTTATGTTAAACTTTTAATTCCTTTTTATGATTCATAAACTTGAAACATAAACCTAGTTTAACACATCTAGTTTTTCATATGTCTAATAGTGAAATTAAACATTTCTTTTAACTTACTAGATTCGACCAAAACTTATGTCTTAACGACACACTTACAAACTTTGTGATTTTCTTCTGTAGCTCCCACTAGCTCCAACAACTATAATGGAACTTAAGCAAACACAATCACCGGTTTAAACTTGGTGAAACTAATAAACCTATTATATAAAGACTATATATAATAATTCTTAGTTTGTTTAAACTTTTCTCACATTTAACTTGAATTAGTTAAATATAGGTTATAAAGTTTTCTTGTTATTTATTACTTGATCATTAATCTAGTATATTACATGACTTGTAAAATACTTATATTATACTTGTATAATTATCTAGTTATAATAACTTATAACTTTATACACCTTAATATATAACTTTGTATATTTCTAGTTAATCATATAATTCAACTTGTATAATTTCTAGTTATGATGAAATCATAACTTTGTACTTTCTAGTTTAATTATATAATAACTTCATACAATGACTAGTTATAATATTATCCTTTAAGATCAAAATAAAATTATCCTTTTAATTGTTCCATTTTATCTTGTATTTAATATATATTCGTATATATATATTATTTATAATAAACTTGTAACATTCTAATAAGAATATTACATCTAATTTATACGCATGTATTTTAACTTAATCTAATTAAAATACGTATAAACTTATTATATCCTTTGGAATTTATTTCCTTTTAAATATTAAAAAATTTCAGAAATATTACATATATATATAAATAAATACACCTTGTTAATTTTAGAACTTAAAAATTAACACTTCTTTTAATCCTTATTAATTCCCTAAATGAATTAGATAAAACCCTAATCTTGTTCTTAATCAATCAATACTAGGGTTTTGACTTTCTTGATCAAATACATTATTTTATTAAAAAATTAATTTTAATCAATCCTATCTAAACAATAAACTTTGTTTAAATTCTAAGATAGATTATAACCTTAATAAATTTATTTAAACCTTTTAATTTAAACCTTATAGACAATAAAACTTTGTCTAAGTTTCTAGGTTTAAAGAACTAGTCTTAATAAATCTATCAAAATAATAATTAAACCTATTAAACATAAACTTGTTTAATTATCTAGGTTTTAGATTATTATCCTAATTCATTCTTTTAAACTATTAAACTTGAACTAGTTTAATGTTCTAGGGTTCTTTAGGGTTTCGAATTCTTAATACTAAGAAACTTTTCCACCAATTAAACTAAGCTAGTTTAATATACTTGGTGTCCAAGTAACCTCCTTGATTTCGAAATCTTGAGAAAAGGAAAGATTCCTTTTTGACCAATTAAACCAAAACTTGGTTTAACATACTTGGTCCTAGATTTTGAAGATCAATCAATAAGGAAAGAATCCTCTTGATCAAGAACTTTGATATTCTTGATCCTAGGGTTCTTCCAATTTCGAAATACTAGGGTTAAGAAAAGAAGCCTTTTTGATCAATTAAACAAATCTTGTTTAACATACTTGATCCTAGGGTTCTTTACAATTTTTGAAATTTCTATGGTATTAGAAACCTTTTGACCAATTAAACTAGACTAGTTTAATATTCTCGTTCCTAGGGTTCTTACCCTTTTCGAAATCTAAGAAGAAGAAGAAAAAAAACTTGGAACAAAAAAAACTTTACATGAAAATCAAACAAACAAACTTTGTTAATCTAGTTTACATAACAATGATCGACCACTTGGGTCAACCTCCTAGTATGCTTGGTTCGACCATACTGACCAAGAACATGAACTTGTTCTTGACCGGTTAAAACCAACTAGCTGATTTAATCCCTAAAAGCGGAAGTGGGATTAAACCTAATCCTTAAACCCTAAATGATTGGGATGTTGGAAATCTAGATTAGATTAACAAGACAGAAACCTTGTATGAAAAATTCGAACACACACACATACTTGTGTGTGTTCGTCAAACACTCACCAAGAACCCTAGGGTTCTTGGTGTTCTCGTTCGATTGTACAAAAAGGAGAAGAAGAAAGTGTGTTCCATGAAACATACCTTAGGTTAATGCTTAAGATAGATCCACTGATGATGAACACGACGAGCGATCTTCTAGTTGATCACTTGCGACGATCTTGTTCTTCAATAATTGAAGAACATGAAGAACGAACGAAGAACGAAGAACACAAACTTGTGTTCCAAGTTTCGGCCGAAATAGAGAGAGGGGGGCAAGGATTTCGTGATTAAGGAGGCAAGGATCAACATTAGGTTTAAGCCATAAGCCTTTTATTTATAATAGAAGATCTTACACTTAAAACCCTTCTAGTTTAATTAAGATTAACTTCTTAATTATACTTCCTTTTTACACTTCCATCCCTTATAGTTTAACTAGTTTATTATTGTTGCACTTAACTATTAAATTATCAGTATTAATACACTAATAATTCGATACCCATATACACGAATTATATACTTGTATTTATACTTTTAATAATTAATTATATAATAACCTTTATATAATTTACACAACAATATTATCCAATTACTATATGATTTAATAGCTTTAAATCATATCATGGATAATCTATAATTAACACATTGTATATTTACTCAACTAGTAAATGTACAACTTCTTGTATTAGTTAGTTAGTTAAACTAATCTAGTAATAAGTTAAAGTTAACTTAATACTTAACTGATTCATAATGACTATTATGAATCATTCCTCTTCGTAGTATCATTGCATATCTTGCTCGTATTACATGCACTCACTGGTGTGACCCTTAAGTGTTTCGTAGGCATGGATGTATCATCATAGGTTGACTAACTGTGCACATAATTCCTTCAAAAGTGGTCTTGTAGATGACCTCGGGAAAAGAAATTGTGTTGAGCAATGTGTTGTATGTGCCGGAGATTCGTAAGAATCTTGTTTCCGGGTGGTTGTTGAACAAGTTTGGTTTTCGTTTAGTGTTTGAATCGGACAACGTTGTGTTAACCAAAAGTGGAATGTTTGTGGGGAAGTCGAGTTGTGGTGAATGAGATATCGACTCTCAAAGTAGGGTGTTTGAAACAAGAAGTCTTGGAAGTGGGGGAATTGGGAGAGTATCCCACATTGGAAAAATGACAAACCATTTGTTTGTTTATAAGGTTGGAAGTAGTATGGAAGATTAAATCCGTATACATGGGTTTTACCTGCACGCCTACGCCCGGGGGGGGGGGGGGGGGGGCAAATAATTTGGATTGAGTTGCCCGAAATGGCTTGAACTCGTGTACGCCCGAGCGACCTGCGGACACAAATGCAGATCCGAAATTCCGGGCTCGTGCGGGTCAATTTTTGCACCTCATCGACACTGCAGTTGTCTCGTACTGACCTCCTCTTTTCATACTGACTACCTCAGTACTGAACTGATCAATACCGACCTCCTCGCACTGAGTGTTCGACGTTTACTGCGCTGCAGTACTGACCTGCACTGAGCTGTTGTCTGATACTGACATGCACAGCTGCTGTCTGATACTGACCTGCGCAGCTGCAGTCTCATACTGACCTGCGCAGACTGCAGTACTGAGCTGTTGTACTGACTTCCAATACTGAGTTCGTATACTGAGTTCTCGTACTGACCAGACGCTGGCATTTACGAAAATTCAGTAGTAAAGGCTGTTTACTGTTTTGATTTCTTGTTTAATTGTATTGAATGCATTTAATGTTTTGATTAAACATCACTTGACATTCTGCACTATAAATAGAGACCTTGGGTCTCATTTGTAGACACACCTTTACCCACTTCTCTTCTAAATCACAGCTTTCTTTCTTGAAAACACTCTCTATTTCGGTGAGTGTTCTGACTTGGATTATATCCGGTAGTGTAAAACTACTCGGTTGTTTTACCCTGGGAGATAGACGACGAATCTATGTTAAGGGGATCGTGAATTTCAGGAGACTCAACCAAAACTTTTGTTACTTGTTTGTTCTATTTATTTTGTTTCAATCTTTTGTAAACGTTTTCGTCAATTTCCCTTATTGTAATTGTATTTTATTAATATAAATTGATATTAGCTCCTACAGTTATAACATATTAATATTATTGTATTAGTGGCGACAGGTTATTGATGATCAAGACTGATAATGAAAGGAAGCAGAGCATCGGATTAATTAAGTGTTGGGTTGCCTTCTCAATTAGCAAGAGGCTGCTTATCAAAGACTTATAATCTATTTAATAGTTTAATTATTTTTAATTCATATCGAATCTTAAAATTAAAGCTGGTCAAAATCGTGATCACTGTGTTTGTCTGTTTTTAACATTTAATAAAACAATAAAAAAAATTATTTGATATAATTTGATAAAAGAGATACTGAAATTAGTTATATGCAGTATGATATTTTGAACTTGACAAAGTTATTAATTTAGTATTATGACTCATTAGTTTGATCGTGTTTTCTCAAATGATTTATTTCTAATATCGATACATTGAGATTTCCTCATATTTTTAGTTCGTCAAAAGTTCTAACAAATACAAGTCATGTAAGTAAATATGAACAAATTAATGAGTTACAATATTAAATCGATAATTTTGTTAAGTTCGGATATCATATTACATCTTTAATAGTTCAGACTTCAGAGTAGTAAAGGATCCAGTCAGCGAAATCCGTATTTGGCAAACAATGAGTAGGAAAAAAAAGGCTTAAATGCTTGGATTTATTTCTCTTTTTATCTTTTCAATTTATTTATTTTATGGGACTAATCTTTTTTTTCAATTTTGATCGTCTATGTGCGGTTTCTTCCAATTTGAGGTAAAATCGAATTACAAGTGGAGTATCGAATTACACTAACCTTTTAGCCTAGGTGAGGAAATTTAGTTCACCCCTTTACTAGGAAAAGTGTGATTAATTGACTATTGGTGGGAAATTTTCCTTATAAGTTAATGGTTAGTTATAATGAAAAAGATCAAATAAGCAATGCCATAATTTAGTATTTACGATTTTGTAACATATAAAAAAACACTGGATCATAATTATACGTCCATTAGTCACGTGTAACTGTGTAAGTCTATTTTGTCATTATAAAAATATGTGATACTGAACTCGACTATTGCAAATGTAGGAAGTTAAACGCGGTTATAAAATTGAGAGGAAGACAACTTTTACTAATTAATTATTTGTAAATTGTTTTGACGGATGAAAAGTATCTGAGGCGAAGAATTCAATTTTTGAGGAAAAATTATTCTCCAAAGGGCAAGGTTGACCTTTAAATTAGAAAAACAAAGGATTTTTAGGATATTATAAGCCATCGTAGGCAAATGATGTCTAGCCTAGCTGGATTGATGCATGAGTTTTACTCTCATATAAAGCGTGAGGTCAGGAGTTCGATTCCTGTAAACACCTCTTTTAGTGCCTTGTATGGGGGATTTTTCCCTGGAAATCCCTATGGGGGCTGAGTTTGCCCTGTAAAGGAGCTCGAACCTGGGGGTGCTCGTTGGAATATTGCGAGTAGGCTTCCGTTGATATTATTTGCCGTTTCCAAAAAAAAAATAAAAATTAGCCCTCGTAGAAATCTAAGGTATTATTTGGTTTGCGAAATGGCTTTTATGTAATTAGAATTTAGGAAGAAAATCAAATCCGTCAAGATAAGATTTTCACTTTATATTTTGTTTAATCGACAAAAAACTAGAATGGAATTTTATAAAATAACGAATTTGCCCTTTATTTCTGGCGGTGGTTGGTGGCAATGGTGAGTAATTATGGTGGTGAGTTGTGGTGGAGGTGTGGTGGTGGTGGGTAGTGATTGGTGATGGTTGTGTTAATGTTGGAGGTAGTGGCGTGTAATGATGGTGGTTGGTGGTAGTGAGTGATTGGTGATGAATGGTGGATGGCAGTTGATGGTGATTAGTGGTGGTGGTGGCTGCTGATGAAAAGTAGTGATGGTGGTAATGGTAAATAGTGATGGTGTTGAGTGTTGTAGTGGGTAGTGATGTTGGTTGTTGGTGTTTTGTGGCGGTAGTAATGGATGGTATTGCTGGTGATCGGTGATAAGTGCTGGCGGTGGATGGTGGATGGCATTTGGTGGTGGTGTGATAGTGTTGGTGATGGATGGTGATCATAAGTAGTGATGGTGGTAAAGAGTTAGAAATAAGTATGGAGTTTTGTTATATTTTTGGGTTTTCTATGCATCTAGTCACAATTTACTTGAGGCGGAAATCACAAGTAACTTGATAGAACATCGACCCGATAAAACTTTTGGATCGTTAGGTTTACAATTCTAACGCAACTAGATAATTTAACAAACTAATTAGATTACAATTCGAATAGTTACTTGATTATTGCTCGGTGAAGATGACAAACCCTGTGATCTAGTGCGAGACAGATTAATACCACAATGCTAGGATTCAAGGAAGAATCTCTCTATCGTATCACACCCAAGGTTGATCACGAACAAGACGATATACCACTAGGTAGTATAAAGCACCTTGAGAAACAAGCACGGAAACCAAACTGAAAAGTATTTCGGTCGAACGGCGGCGACAGAGCAGCGGCGGTCGTGCGGCGGTGGAGGTTCGACGTTGGTGGTGTTCGGCCAAGCTTTGGGAGAGGCAAGGAACAAGTATTAAGTTTGTTAGGTTAAACCCTTTAACCCTCTATATATACTTGCCAAATCCCAATTAGAGTCAAACCCTAATTGGTCCAAAGCCCGCTATTAATTAACTATTAATTAAGCCTGCAAGTATTAATTAAACTCTCAATTAATACTTGGCCCGATACCATAATCTAGTTAATTACCCATCAACTAGATTAGCCCGTCTAGCCCATTAGTCCGTTTAATTAAACTATTAATTAAACACTACGTTATTTCTCGTGTTCGTTGATTCCTCGAGGGCAACCCGAATAGGACTCTAAAATACCCGAACCGAATACCAGTTTATTTGATGTGTTGGACACTATTTCCAACAGTCTCCCACTTGGACATCTCATCAACTATAAACGGTACGCGTTCGTGTATCCTTTAGATTGTGCATAGCATGTGCAGCTGCTGAACTCTGAACTATCAGAAACAGTCCTATGATAAGTGATCATATGTTCTTCGTTCTGCAATCTCATGTAACTAGTGACATGGATTTGTCAATCACTCTAGTTACGATTATGTTTCCTGATTCGAGATTTATGATGACGATTTGACTACTTAATTGAATTTTCAATTTAGTCATGACCTGCGCAGGTACTTCAGTGTCACATCAAATCAACAGGGTGCCCAACGATATCTCCTCTATCACTTTGATCAGAGGGAACAAATAAACCTTAACTACACCATCACCTTCATGGTCATCACATGATACATGGAACTAATCTGTATAGCTACTAGTTACGAATAGCGTTGGAGTTAGACCAATGTATCATGAAATCGTATTAGGGAAACGATGCTTCTTGGTTTGAAGACTCATATGATATTATCGCCTCACTATTACCCATGATGAAGTCCATGGGGTAATTCTCCGAGTGTGGGTTAGTCCAACATTTAAATACACCTTTTAAATGCTCATGAGAGTAGCAGCAATCTCCATGCAACGTTCATTCTTTTGAACAATCTACTAACTCTCCCATGACATCTTAATTCAGTTCTTATTCCCATAAGAACGATCGACTGTGGACGTTTAAGTAATCTCTTAGATTACTTTGGAATAGGTTCTAAACATGCAAAAGATTGAAATGGAATAATTAAATACTATATGAATGATAGAACACTTGCAAATTATCTAATCTCCATAAATAAATCATCAATTCATACAATTTAATTTTCACTACAAATTTCAAATGAATAATACTTTTATGATAAGTCACTACGAAATCTAATTCCTATCGTCCTTGCATGAGCATCATGCTTGGCCCGACTTAGTGCTTTTGTGAAAGGATCAGTCGGGTTATTTTCCGACGATACTTTTGTCACTATCACGTCTCCTTCCTCAACTCGCTTTCTCACGTAGTGAAACTTTATGAGTATATGCATGGGTCGACTACGATCTTTGGATTCTTTAGTCAAAGCGACTGCACCTTCATTGTCGCAGAAGATCTTCAATGGTTCCTTGATGCTTGTTACGACACCAAGATCACCAATGAAGTTCTTCAACCATGTGGCCTCTTTTGATGCCTCGCAGGCAACAATATACTAAGATTCGCAAGTTGAATCAGCAACTGTCTCCTGCTTGGAACTTTTCCAAGTGACAGCTCCTCCATCTAACAAGAACACCCACCCAGTTTTTGAGCACGAGTCATCCCTATCCGTTTGAAAACTCGCGTCACAATAACCTTCCACAACAAGTTTGTCTTTCCCACCATACACTAAGAACATATCCTTTGTTCTCCTTAGGTACTTGAGAATCGTTTTCACCGGAGTCCAATGATCGTTGCCAGGGTTGCCCTGGAACCGACTCACCATGCTTAAAGCATATGAGACATATGGGCGAGTACATACCATGGCATACATGATCGATCCAATCGCCGAGGCGTAGGGGACTCGACTCATTTTCTCCAGTTCTTGCTCAGTACTGGGACATTGACTCTTAGACAATGTTATGCCATGGTTCATGGGTAGATACCCTTTCTTGGAATCAACCGTACTAAAACATTTTAGTATTTTATCCAAGTATGTATTATGGCTCAATCCAATTAGACGACTTTCTCTATCTTTATATATCTTTATACCGAGTATATACGCTGCATCTCCTAGATCCTTCATTGCGAAACATTTTCCCAACCAAGACTTCACATCTTGCAGTGTAGGAATAAGATTTCCAATAAGGAGTATGTCATCCACATACAGTACTAGAAAGACTACACTGCTCCCACTAGCTTTGATGTAAACGCAGGACTCATCTTCACTCCTAGATTAACCAAACTCCTTGACTTTCTCATGGAATCAAAGATTCCAACTTCGAGAGGCTTGTTTCAATCCATAGATGAATTTCTCAAGCTTGCACACTCTATCAGGATATTTCTTGTTGATAAAACCTTCTGGCTGTGCCATATAGACATCCTCAGTAAGTCTTCCATTAAGGAAGGTGGATTTAACATCCATCTGCCAAATTTCATAATCATGAAATGCAGCTATGTCAAGTAATATTTTGATAGACTTTATCTTGGCTACTGGTGAAAAGGTTTCATCATAATCAATCCCATGAGTTTGAGTATATCCTTTTGCAACCAACCTAGCCTTATAGGTGTGCGCATTCCCATCCATGTCGATCTTTTTTTCTTGAAGATCCACTTTAGTGCCGGGAGAAGTCTCAATCAAGTTCCACACTTGATTGTCATACATGGAGTGAATCTCACTCTCCATAGCCCTTTTCCACTTTTCGGCCTCAGGGACTTCCATAGCTTCCTTATAGCTCGATGGCTCATCGTCATCAACTGGTAAACTATTACTAGTTGATGCATCACCTTTAGCAATATGGAAATCATAATAATCACCATAATGCTCAGGAGGGCGAATAGTTCTAGAGGATCTACGTGGAACAGTAGGAGTTACATCATTTTCCTCAACAGGAGTCTCATCCTCTGGTTGAGTGCTAGCGTCAACTACAGGTTCCACTACATCTTCATTGGTTGACTCTTGATACTCTTCAAGATCAATTATGCTCCCACTGTGTTCTTTGGACAATAGCTCTCTCTCGAGGAAGAATCCTCTTCGAGATAAGAACACTTTGTTCTCTTTCAGATTATAAAACCGATATCCAAAAGACTGTCGTGGATAGCCAATGAAGTAGCAGTTCTCTTATTTGTTATCTAGCTTGTCGTGAGATTCATGTCTTACATAAACTTCACAACCCCAGATTTTCAAATTTTTGAGGGAAGGAGGATTCCATGTCCACATTTCAGAGGGAGTTTTGGCAACCTTCTTAGTTGGTACAAGGTTCACGATATGTGCTGCAGTTTCTAAGGCATATCCCCAGAAACTCACTGGAAGTGTCGATCGACACATCATTGATCGTACCATGTCAAACAAGGTTCGATTTCTCCTCTCCGACACTCCATTAAGTTGTGGAGTTCGTGGAGGAGAGAGTTGAGATATTATTCCACAACTCTTTCAATAGTCGATGAACTCTTGACTAAGATACACTCCGCCCCTGTCAGAGCGAAGCATCTTAATCTTCTTGCCCAGTTGATTCTCTACTTCTTTCTGATATTCTTTGAACGTTTCAAATGTATCAGACATATGTTTAATCAAATAAACATAACCATATCTACTGAAATCATCAGTAAACGTAGTGTTAGACATGAATGGTCCACATACATCAGTATGTATGAGATCTAACAAGTCTTTGCCTCTTTCACACGACCCTGTGAATGGCGCCTTTGTCATCTTTCCTAGTAAACAAGACTCACACACATCATTCGTTTTTAGGTCAAATGATTCTAACACACCATCCTTTTGGAGTTTAGCTATGCATTTCTTGTTTATATGTCCTAAGCGACAATGCCATAGACATGACTTATCCGATACATCTTTGGATGAATCAACATTTAATATTAGATTTCTATTGTTTACGCAACCAACATTTTCATATATACCAGCATAAGGAATAGCTTTAAAATAAAACACATCATTTTATAAACTGAAAATGGAACCATTTTCATTGTCAAAAACAAAATTAAAACCATCCTTAACCAATGCGTAAAATGAAATAATGATGCGTGCTATAGATGGCGAAAAACAAACATCTAATAAAGTCTTTGAACGACCAGTACTAAGCATGAGCCCATAATCTCCAATCTTGGTGACATCAGTCGAGACTTTGTTTCCCATGATTAGATTCAGCTCATCATGCTTCAACTTCCAACTATTCTTTAGTCCTTGCATATCAGTGCAGATGTGAATACAACACCCTCTATCAAGGACCCAAGAATTTAGACATAGAAGCACTGTGAAGTTCAATCATAATTGTACCTAAGATGCCATACTTTTAGACCATGTGATTCTTCACATCATCTAGGTACTTTGGGCAGTTTCTTTTCCAGTGAACCATTTCATTGCAATGAAAACACATTGAATCCTTTTGTGTTATTAGTGAACTTCTCTTTCTCTTAAGCTTTCGTTGGATATGTCTCACCTTAGCTTCCCCTTTTCCACTGGGTGAGAAGGTTCACTTGTCGTAGCACCATTTGATTTAATTTTTAAGATATGAGTATCAGATATAAAATTATGAATGTCTAACATCTTTGCTTCAGCAATTATTAGTTCCTTACATAACTGTATGAGTGTAATGTCTTTATTATTCTTATCGTAGTCTGACACGAATGAAGAATATGGCGGAGTAAGCAAGTTCAAGACTATGTCAACTGCTAATTCCTTAGAAGCATTTACACCCTAATCTTTCTGATATGTAGCCTCTCATCCTTTTGATGAAGCTACAAACTCTCCTTTTCTCACTTTGCAATTCGAAATGAGTCTTAGGTTTTCAATAGCAGCTCGTGAATAATTCAGATAATCCACATAGTTTAATTTCGTAATACTCTTACGAGATGAAACTTTTGAGATAGAAATCGAGGATGATTTTATGGTGAAAGTGGAAGTGGAAGTGGTGGTGGAGGATGTGGGACATTGTTCATGTTATTGTTGTGGGAAGACATTTACAAAAGATAACAATTTCTTTGTTAGTGTATTCATTAATTATCCTCATAATAATTTTCCCAATCTTTATTTATAAGGCTAGGATACGACCACTAGTTATTTGATGTGAAGATGGATGCCTTATTTCACACCGAATAATTTCGTGTCATAGGCAAACTATTGTCAATTTCAATCTTATTAAATCCCTAGTTCTTTGAGATTCATTCTCGTGGGAGAATGATATGTTAATCTCGAATCAATGCTCATTCTAATCTATATGACAGGGATACAGTGGATCATATATTAGAAGGTGAAACGACCATAAAACGCCCACGTGGAACCTCGGCTCAAGTTCGCTTGAGTATCGCGAGAATCGTTTCACTCATAAGATAATCTCACAATCAACGTACCGGTTAACCACACGAGTTCCGTTAATCAGACTATAATACGAGCGCGTGTTATTTTATGGAGAGCACACAATGTTCACATTTACATTAAACGGGAAGGATTTGTTTAATTTTATGATTATACTTTTAATCTTGACATCATCCTATTATGCCCGTTCGATAGCTCCATTCTAAGACAAGGGAAGCGGCGGGGCAGGTCAGCGCAAAGCTTGTTAAAAACGCAACCCGTTTAGAGATCCATATCTCTTCCTTTTCATCCTTTAGATGCCTTAGACTATGGGTGAGCCCACTAATGACATAAGCGACGATGTATTTAACTTTAGTTATAATATATATAAACTATTATATAATTATATCTATGATAATTAAAACATTTTAATTTCACTTACTAAAGTTCTATATAGTATAATTAATTTTATTAAACGCGCGAGGACGCGACGTTTTAATTACCATTATAACTATATCTTATATAATATTTAATAAACTTTTATTACATAATATTATATATATATATATATATATATATATATACGGGAGGAACATCAAATCATATCATATTTGATATATAATGGAATTCGAAATTATATATATATATATATATATATATATATATATATATATATATATATATATATATATATATATATATATATATATATATATATATATATATATATATATCTATATATATATATATATATAGGGGAGAGCTATTTACAGAACCCATTTTTTGCGTAGAACCAAGCATAACTCATATAAGAATATTAGAATTTAGTAAAAAAATATGCAAAACTATAACATTTAACCCAAATTAAACATATACATTTTTTGATAGTTAGAATGGATTCGTAGACCCGGCCGACTTATCCGTTTTAAATTTAAAAAAATATTAAAATTCTCGTGCTATTTACTCAATGGGTCGGGCACAAAGGGAAGGCTTTAAATTGGTAGAAATGATCAAGGAGTACTTCCCACGATTCCGGTCCAGAGTATACTTCTATTCTCATTAATAGCATTTAACCAACCCGGCAACCATATGCTTCGACCCGCATTAAATGCCGGTCCATTCGTTGAAGATAAAAGTCTTGCCAATACATTATCCTCATTCTGTTCCGGATTGTAATCCCTAATAAAAAATATAGCTCCATGAGCAAAAGCTCCTGTCATGATGAATCCTGCGATGTATTGGTGATGAGTATATAACGCAGCTTGAGTAGTATAGATCCATCGAAGTAGAGAGTCCATGGAACCACCTCTGCAAAGGAGAGGACTTCTTCATCGAGCTCCACTGGTTCGAAAACATTCATGGCATGATCTGCCAAGAAGTCTGCAAATGCCTGTCCTTTGACCGCCTTCATAGGAACGTACCGAAAAGTGAACTCGGATAGCCCTAGGCCTAGATAGCCACTTGCAACACTTGAGGATAGTGTTTGAAACTTTAAAACAACACAAGTTGTTTGTGAAGAAATCGAAATGCTCTTTCGCTCAGGCAAGGTTAGAGTATTTCGGGCATGTGGTGAGCAGTGAAGGGGTATCAGCAGATAAAAGTCGAGTTCAATCCAAGGTGCACCTTGCCTTTTTTCAGGTAGCTTTCTTACGCCTATTCAGCTAGGGGGCCATTGGTCATAGCTTAAATTCGTCGAAGGAAAAAAAAGAAGAGAAAGAAAGGGAAGTTTTTTCTTTCAATCCAAATAAGAGAACAAAGAAACCACTCAAAAATGTTAAGAAAAATATCCGAAATACTGAAAAACATACATGTTCAAATAATGCAAAAAATAACACTTAGGTATATATACATGAAAACATACATGCACAAAACCATATATGTTTTCATGCATGAATAACATACATGCATGGGGGTCCCTCGTTAAATCACTTCATGTATCTTTCATGATCATTTCATTTTAAAATGCAATGGTTTAGATTGAGTTCTGCGGGTTCTGTAGCCTAAAATGGGTTCTGTAACTAGCCCTTCACTATATATATATATATATATATATATATATAATTAAACTTTTAATTAATATATATATTCGAAACTAATATATTTGATATATAATGGCGCTCTGATACTACTGTTGGATTTTCTATGTATCTAGTCACAATTTACTTGAGGTGGAAATCACAAGTAACTTGATAGAACATCGACCCGATAAAACTTTTGGATCGTTAGGTTTACAGTTCTAACGCAACTAGATAATTTAATAAACTAATTAGATTACAATTCGAATAGTTACTTGATTATTGCTCGGTGAAGATGACAAACCCTTTGATCTAGTGCGAGCGAGATTAATACCACAATGCTAGGATTCAAGGAAGAATCCCTCTATCGTATCACACCCAAGGTTGATCACGAACAGGACGATATACCACTATGTAGTATAAAGCACCTTGAGGAACAAGCACCGAAAACAAAACCGAAAACTATTTCGGTCGAACGGCGGCGGGGAGCAGCGGCGGTCCGGCGGCGGTCGTGCGGCGGTGGAGGTTCGACGGTGGTGGTGTTCGGCCGAGCTTTGGGAGAGGCAAGGAACAAGTATTAAGTGTGTTAGGTTAAACCCCTTAACCCTCTATATACACTTGCCAAATCCCAATTAGAGTTAAACCCTAATTGGTCCAAAGCCCGCTATTAATTAACTATTAATTAAGCCCGCAAGTATTAATTAAACTCTCAATTAATACTTGGTCCGATACCATAATCTAGTTAATTACCCATCAACTAGATTAGCCCGTCTAGCCTCATTAGTCCGTTTAATTAAACTATTAATTAAATACTATGTTATATCTCGTGTTCGTTGATTCCTCGAGGGAAACCCGAATAGGGCTCTAAAATATCCGAACCGGAATACCGGTTTATTTATGTGTTGGACACTATTTCTAACAAGATTAAAAGAAGAAAGATATAAAATGTAATAAACGACTTCTTTTTCAAGTTAAAATTTTAATTCAATTAACAATTTGATGGAAATTGTTTTCCTTCTTGTAAAAACAATTTTCATTTAAAAATCTAATTTTTCAGTCATCTTTCTCTTTAATAAAAGAAAGCATGCCATGTTAACTAATCCACGTCGTCACTACGATTAAAACTGTTTTCTTTTAAATTTTTAATAATTTATTAGATTTATATTTATTTAAAAATGGTGATGTGGCAAGAATTAGTTAGTGACGGGTTAATAATGGGTTGTTGTTAGCACGACCATGTCAGTAACTCGTTAGTAAGGATGTGGGTGATGTGACACTACTGATGAGTTTAGTGACGTATCACTGTTGGAAGATGCCTAATGTTACATACTCATTTATAAGTAATAAAAAATGGTTGTGTCTTTAAAGGAATTAGTTTTCACTGAGATGTTTTGGGTGAAAATCCCTTCGAACTGCTTGATGTAATCCTCTGCCAGTTATATGAATTTTAATATGCTACGGTTGTGTTTGTTATGTAAATTATATGCTTACATTTAAAGCTTAAGCTTATAGTTACTGGTTTGAAATTACAAATACCTATTCGATTTTGCAGCATGATGCATTTTTTTTGTGATTTCTACTTGTACAAGTGGCCTTATAAAAAGGGTCAATCGGGTAATGAGTAGTTAGAGATATTTAAAGTGGGTCGATTTGTCTAAAAGTGTGCTTTTAATGCTAGAAACCACCATCACTGTAGCCGCCACTCTTCACTGCCACATGACCGCCTCGATGAATCAATTCAAATTCGATCACTACTTTCGACAGATTCATCACAATTTTCAACACCCTTAATCCATCATCGACATCATCTAAACCCTCATCTTTTTTTTTTAAATAAACATCTTCCCTTAATCCTACCATTATCACAATTAGTCACCCTTTATTCGAAATCTTCAGTTTTAGCTTGATCGTGTCGGAGTTTGTTGTCTCGAGCATGCAGGACCAGGAACAGGTTCAAAGCAATACAAATCACAATTATTGCATATGGAATCGTATTGTGTGTGTAACTGTGTAATGTGTATACAGACAAATGTTTTTTTTTTTTTTTTTTTTTTTGAACAGCAAATTTAATCTACTCCTAAATAACCACCTATGTCCACAATGATATTTGAACCCTCAACCACTAGGTTGGAGAGAAACACCTTACCGCTAAGCCATTGACCTTTTGGTGTATACAGACAAATGATTTATAATTTAATTTGCATTTTTTCCAGGTTATTGAAATTAGCAAGGGAGGAAAGTAAAGGGTTGCCTATTTGGACACCCTCCAAATCTCTCAATTTTCATTGGCCTTCAACACAATTTTCAAGGTAAAAAGTATGTGAACTTTTATTAGACTGTGCGTAATGGGTCACCAAACAAGTTTGGTCACCCCTGCCACCTCTGTGTCACATCAGCTTTCTCTCTCCTGATCAAACACATGACTAGACAGCAACCAAATGCCCGTAATGGGTGACCGTTCGAATTTTTTATTTTTTTTTTAATTTTAATTTAAATTAAAACACTACATTAATAATAAAAAAAACATTACATTCCTAATAAAACAAATACATAAATAAAAAAAACATTACATTAATACTAAAAAAAATAAACTAAAAATCCAAATTATATTTGGCCTTAATTTTCGCTTTCCTTGCCAAAATCCACTCAAGTTTTCTGCCGGTGAGGTGTTCATGCGAGTCATTGTAGAATTTCATGTGCTTGAGCTCGTGGTTATCTTTTTGAATCTCCATGAAATCAAATATGTTTGCTTTGCGGAAGTCAAAAAAGTCGTCTGTGGCGTCTTTCCAATGCCCAACTAATTCTTGAGCAGATGATGGCGGGGCACCGAAATCTGAACTTTGAGCAGCTGATGACGATGCCACTTCTTTCTTCTTCGCCTTGTCCCGCCCCATTGGTCGAGGGGGTGCAACTTCCACTTCTTCATCATACTGATCCTCACCAACCCCTGAACCTTGAGCAGCTGATGATGACGTCGTCCTTGATTTTTTTCCACTAGCCTTCGCGAACATCGCCAACTGTTTTGGGTATTCAACCTCCTTCCACTTTGGATGGTCCTTCAACAATCTCCAGCAGTCGACCTCTGTGAAATCCCCTGAATGTTGAGCACTAAATTCACCACAAGCTCGCTCGTACAAAATTTGATCGTTCGCCCCACTTGGGTTTCTTCGTACGAGGTTGTCATAAATATAACAAAAGTTTGCAATTTTAGGTCGAAGCCTATTCTACCACTTACAGTTTAATGATTCGTATGTTCAGTTCGTCCCACCCACTTCGCTCGCAAAGTGAACTAACACATCCTGCCAAAATCCACATTTAACCCTGTAGTTCGCCTTAACGACATTTTCGGAATTGTTGATCCAAACCTTGCATAAGGCTATCTCTTCGGGCTTCGTCCATGTCGCGCTTCCGCCGGTCACCCCCTTTGTCGGTGGTTGACGCCTTTTTGGTACATTCTTTTTGGTTGGCGCTACAACGGGCTCGTCGGAAGACTCGGAAGACTCGACATCGAGGAGCGCGGCGGGATTGCAGAGCTTGAGCAATCAGACTGTGCTTCATGTACGTTACGATGTATGTGAATTCGGGGCAAGCCCAAGCCCGAGGAATGTTGAAATTAGCAGTGATGTTGTTCCTCGCAAACTTGGGCAATTCATCATTACGAAATGATTGCTCCCATGCAACCTCCGGTGCGACAAATCGGTAGTTAGCCATGAATCTGTTATTACGATTTGGGAGAAATTTTGCTTGCAAAAGAGAGTAGCATCGTTAATCGCAGAGAGAATTGAAAGAAATTTAGAGGAAATAACTGTTAAATAAAGTTTGAATATAAAATGGTTATTTACACTTTAAATTGCAATCATTATGGTATTGGGAAGTAAAACGATGAAATGACAGTCTTATCTTGTTCCAACGGTAACTTTTCTATTAAGGAAGGTTACCGTTGGGGAGTATAAGAGTTAAAAATCAGTTTTGTACTCCAGGACTTCCAATATTGAATAAGAGTTAAAAAAAAAATTATAAAAACATTTAATTTAACCTATAAATTAATAAAAAAATAAAAGTTATTTAGAATTGATAAATCAGACGAGCTATACTGTGATGGTAAGTATTGAACCAATACTGAGCAGACAGTATAAGAAAAATTTAAGGAGAATTAAGGATTTAGCATAACTAATTGGCCTAGTAGATACATAAACCTTTCTTCTGAAAGAGGTTTAGTAAACACATCAGCTAATTGGTCCTCTGTATGGACATAATCTACCTGACCCTTACCCTTTTCCACATTATCTCGAATAAAGTGGTGTTTGATATCAATGTGCTTGGTCCTTGAATGATGAACTGAGTTTTCATTGATAGCAATAGCAGTCTTGTTATCACAATGAATAGGTGTCTTCTGAAAATCAAACCCGTAGTCCATGAGTTGGTACTGCATCCATAAGAGTTGAGCACAACAACTTCCTGCAGCTACATATACTGCTTCTGCAGTGGATTTTGCTACTGAATTTTGCTTCTTGGATGACCAACCAACTAATCTCCCACCGAGGAATTGACATCCTCCAGTTGTGTTTTTTCTATCCAACCTGCAACCTGCATATGTATACCCTTCAAGGTCAAAGTCTGAGTCTTTGGGATACCAAAGACCCATGTTAGGAGTACCTGAAAGATATTTAATAATTCTCTTAACAACTTTCAGATGAGATTCTTTGGGATCAGCCTGATCCCGATCACACAAACATGTTGCAAACATGATATCAGGCCTGCTAGCTGTTAAGTAAAACAAGGAACCAATCATACCTCGGTATGTGGATTGACATACTGGTTTACCAGTTTCATCCTTACTTACCTTATCCTGAGTACTTATAGGGGTGTGCATAGCAAAAAAGTCTTCTATGATCATGAATCCATCAACAGAGAATGAAGAGGAAGATTATGCTATTTAGATGAAGAAGAAGATTCTGCAATCTTCTTATTTATTTTGTTTTATTTTGCTTTATTCCTTCTCTTTGTAATGTCGTCTTGTTATCATTAGATAGGGGGAGATAGTTAAGGCAAAAAGCCTTAAGATCCTAAAGGGTAAGTCTTTTTGCCTTAACAAAATCCTTTTTACAACTATACTTTTTCGTTCTCATTTGATTAATAAATGCATATGACGCTATACCTTGATTTTTTTTATTCAACCGCTCCCAATGGTTTGGCAAACTGATACCGTCAGTTGTTGCCAAATCAGCGCCACGTCAGCTCACCCTCCAACCGACACTAAACTGACGTACCCATGCTAACAATACCACTTTCCTTTAATTTTTTGGGACCCACCATTACAAAACACACACACACAAAATACCCCCTTGGACCCACCCATTTCAACTGGCGAACCTCTCCCTCTCGTCTTCAAAGCGGCGAGGCACCAACTGGCGGGACGACTGACGGGTCCGTGCCAATGGTGCCACTTAATATATATTTATTTAGTATTTATATTTATATATTATAATGCATTCAAATATTCTATTTAAAAAGCTCTTAAATTTAATATAACATTTTTTCAATCTAAGTAAATGACAGGATCTTGGGTCTATAACATGGATTTTTAATAGGTATCGCTTTAGGTGTTGTTTTATTCACAAAATATTACGATGAAACTGAAATCTAGTAATGAAATGGATGACAGTAGTGATAGTGGTGGTGGGTGGTGGTATATGGTCGGTGGTAGTAGTATGGGCGGGTGATGAGTAGTGATGGTGACGGTGGTGTGGTGGTGGCGATAGTGATGGTAGTGGAGGGTGGTGGTGCATATGTAGTGATGATGACGATAGTGATGATGATAATAGTTGGTGGTTGTGCGTGGCGTTAGTGATGGTGGAGGTGGCTCCATTTGTAATTCGTTGATATTGCAGAATTAACGATAGTCATACAAAAATTGTATAGTGTGTGACCTTTTCTCCAAAAGTGATATTTGGTTGGAAAAGAGCCAAGAATTGCAGTCTTCGAGTCTTTATTAAGTTACTCCTCCGACCATTGTTATTCATTCTTGAACAAAGTTGGCGGTTCGAGTTCTTGACATGAAGGATGGGACCCAGAGTTAACAAGTAGTTTGGCTCAACCTTTGCTTTCCTTTGATAACGGAGCTAATGCTCCAGCTTCGATGCCATATCACGATCTTCGTCTTGTCAGATTATCTTTGTCTTGCTTGGAGCGCTCCCCTTGTGATAGAAGGAGCTTGCGACAAGCCGGAGGTTGCGCAAGACCCCTTCAACCTCGCCCACCTATTTACTTGGTTGTACCATCGCTCGCATGCTTGACCTGCCTTCTTGCTAGCTACTTTATGGCAAGTGCTACCATAAAGCAAACCCTTGTTGTTTGGTTGAGCCATAATATTCAAATGAATATATGAAAAAATATTGGTGTGATGTTTATAATGAACTTTTCACTTAAATGGGAGTTCTACAAAGGAGTTTAAGTTGGAACGAGGTCTTCGACAAAGGGATCCATTGTCTCCATTTTTTTATTTTTTTTATAGGTATGGAAGGTTTGCATGTCGCTATGGAGGATGTTATTGCAAGGAACTTCTTTCGAGGTCTAAAAGTCCCAAATGACGATTTAGTGATTTCACACTTCTTCTTGTTTTTATGGAAGAGTGGTCAGAAGATAACATTCTGTCAGGATCGATTAACTATGAACGAGTTAATAAACACCTTAGATCTAATTGATAATAGAAGTTGCAGCGGATCAACACTATATCAATATATTAAGAACAATGAACTGTAAACAATAAACGAGAATATTAAGAACACAGTTTCACAAAAAGCTTCAATGTATATTATTGAATCACAATACACACGTACGTTTACAATTCGTAAGGAACTATTTATAATAGTCCTTGAAGCCTAACTATTTACCCTAGTTATTCTAGGACTTGATTTACATTCGAATTATAAAGATATACATTGAATTACATTCTATAACTATCTCTGCGAAGATCTCGGACTTGATATGTTCCATAAACGCGTTATCAGTAGTAAAACTAATCACCAGTAGTAAGTTTGCAACGTCAGTAGTAAGTAAGGTGATCAGTAGTAAGTCCAGATACATCGTCAGTAGTAACTACTATTGATCAGTATTATCTTCAATATGCCTTGATCAGTAGTAACTAAGTTATAGACTTCACCAGTATCAACTCATCAGTAGTAAGTTTCTGCCCCATCAGTACTAAACATAATATTCATCAGTAGTAAACATGATCAGTAGTAACTGCAGCATCAGTAATAAGTTGATCTGTGATTTTGTTCCAACAATCTCCCCCTAAACTTATTGATTCTCTGTCAATCACATAAGTTTCTTTTGTTCTTCTTCTTCTTTCTTTCTTTTCTCCAACGTTCTTTGATTCTGTTGATGTCTTTGCTCAATGATGTATTTGCTGTTTCTCTTTGTGAAATAATTCAATTTGTTTTGAAACATAACAGCATCATAAGGTTTCATCATTGTATTTGTGAATATCTGATACATAGTCTTCTCAGAATGTGGATATTCTTTTTCATATAAGTAGAGCTCACATATTTTGCCTGATTTTTCAAAGAAGTACATGTTGGCAGTTGGAATCACATTCCAAGCATAAACATTTCCTTGATCTGTAAATTGTTCTGGGTAGTTGTCTGGATAAAATGCAGCATCTATCATTCTTGTTAAGTATCCAGCACCAGATTCTCTCCATGTTTTCGTTGCCATTCTTGGTTTTCCAATGATTAGAAGTTTAATAACATCACTTCTTGAGCATGAACTAATCAGTGGCAACCATCCAGTAAATCTTTGTACTACTTTATCTTCCCTTATAATTTCTATGACATTGTTAGTCATAACCCTCCAATTGATGATTGGATTGTTTTGCAAGGGAGCAATAGGCACTTCAAGAACAGGAATGATTTGTGTTTTTGACTTCTTTTGAGTACTCTGTTCTTGAGTAACAGCCTTTCTCTTCTTTGATTGGGGAGTTGATGTGGAACCAGTAGTTGATGAACTACCATCTTTAATTAAACTTGGACTGATTGGAATTAGGGCTTTAGATTTCTGTGCTTCTTTTTCTTCTTGTTCAGCCAAATCCTTCTTCTTGGCAGCACAGTATTTTTCAATAATAGTCATCATCTTCATTCTGCCAAATGACTTTGCACTATGCCCTTTTGTTTTCAAATAATCAATCATATTAGTTTTCTGTTCAAATACATCATTTGTTAACTCACTCTTAGTTCTCTTGCATTCAGAAACCAAATCTTCAAGACAATTAATGTGTTCTTCTTCAACTTTTCTAAGCCTCTTGAATTCTGCTTTTTGAGCTTCTATCTGAATGTCTTCTATTTGAACAGGAATTTTAGTTTCTTGAGTTTTCTTCTTTTTATTCTCCTCAAGAGCTTGATACATCTCCACTTTCTCCAAAAAATTCTTGTGTTTTACCCTCCATCTGGACTGCTTTTCTGATCTGACATGATTAATTTTGTTCACCATTTGGTGACCTAATGCTCTGTTGGGATAGTCATCATCATAGACTTTCTTTCCTTTTCCAATACAGGCAGATGGTGGAGGTGGAGTGTATTTCATATCGGGTACACCCAAAATCAGAAGTTTTGGATAGAACAAGTGTAGTTGATCTTCTGATAGAATTTTAGGGTGTGGAGGAAGTGTACATTCATCTAACTCAAACCAATTCACATTATCATCAATGTCAGGTATGATAAGTGGTTGATTAGGAGTTGGTGGTTTGGAGATAATGACATGTCTTTCCCTTTCAATTAACTC